>OU975439.1:5000-1255000 GCA_918857605.2 Philereme vetulata | reverse complement strand
GTGTAGACAGACTCATCCAAGCACGTGGCAAGGTTGTACCGACAAAATGTTCCGAGAAGTTTCCGAGAAAAACCCATATAACTTTAAAACTTACACGCGGAGTGTCCACGTGGCATCGGAAAGATTCAACACAGAGTCGAATATTCTCGAGTAAGTTAGGTAACTATCAAGTTTAGAAAGTAAAGAAGAAAATTCCAAGACAACGTTATGACAACTGGTGTTAAATTTAATGGCTTTTTGTAGCTTTTGATTTTCTAGAATCAGTAAAAAAACGTAGCTACAAGTAGGTACCTACATTTTTATTTTCCTTCTACTTCGATTGTTAATGTGTAGTATTAGAAAATACCTTTTTCTTTATATAACTTTTAGATGGAACATATCGCCCGCCCGATGTACAGCGGCCATCACCTATAACATATCGCCCACCCGATGTACAGCGGCCATCACCTATAACATATCGCCCGCCCGATATACAGCGGCCATCACCTATAACATATCGCCCACCCGATGTACAGCGGACATCACCTATAACATATCGCCCGCCCGATGTACAGCGGCCATCACCTATAACAAAAGTACTACCTCGTAGGTCACACCTTAGAAACGTGCTCTACGATCCATCAACTTGGCATTCAGGTGTAAAGCCTCATGTGCCTGTAATTTCACCGGAAACCTTCAAATCAAATGTTACTTGGCGGCAGAAATGGGTATGGGTACTTCCTCGGGCGAGCCCGTTCACAAGGAACTCTACTACCAGTATAATCTTGGAGTCTTCGAGTCCAGAGTGAATAGGTTTTTTATAGGCAAGCGTGCTCCATCTTCGATCACGCCTTCACTTACCATCAGGTAAGGTAGCGGTCAACCGCTTAGCTTTCATCAATAAAAAAAAGAACTCTTACCTACCTAATTATGAATATTCTGGCTAGTGAAGTCTTCCAAGGTATTGAAGGTGTACTCGATGAGCCATCGAGTGAGAGTTCCTTGTGAAAGGACTTTAAACTAAATTTATACAAAGTTATAATTTTTGTCAGTGTTACACCTATTGTTACCTATATTTATAATACACTAGTTGTTGCCAGCGGCTTCACCCGCGTTGCAAAATACATATATAAACTTTGATATCCCATTTGTATACCATGGGAACTGATTTATGGGATAAATGGTAGCCTATGTGGCGATGCAGGCTATAATCTACGTATATACCAAATTTCATCGAAATCGGTTCAGCCGTTACGGCGTGATTGAGTAACAAAAAAACAAACATCCAAACAAGCATCCAAACTTTCTCATTTTTATTATTAGTGTGATTTGCAAGCTCCCTAAACAAAGACATGTGTTTCTCACTTATACATAACACTACAATGTAGGTATTCTACCGTGTTGCCACAAATAAACTGAATTCATTTCATTTCACAATTTATATAAAAAAAAATTGGACAGACCTATCATAATAAAAATTAAAATGATTATTATTATCAGCCCGTAGAGTCCCACTGCAGGGCAAAGGCCTCCCTTCCCTCTTTCCACGAACCCTGGTTATTGGCTAATTGGGGCCACTCTTTCTGAAATGCATCCAGTTCATCCCTCCATCTCCGCCTGGGTCTACCACGAGGCCGTCGCCCGTTTGGAACCCATTCTGTAGTGGTTTTCGCCCATAGTTCCTCTGGCATACGACAAACGTGTCCTGCCCAGTCCCACTTCAATTTTGCGGATGTCAGAGCCACGTCAGCTATCTGTGTTTTGGAGCGCAGTGTTGAGTTTCTTATACGGTCTGTGAGCCTGACTACGAGGATGCTGCGCTCCATAACTCGTCGACAAAAATCGAGGCGGGACTTTTGAATATTGGTGAGGGACCAAGTTGGTGACCGTATGTGAGAATGGGGAGAATCCACAAGTCCATTAGTTTAGTAGGTAATCTCTTTATCCTGTCTCGCCTGGAAAGAGACTATTTGGCCCAAGTAGATATACTCCTGGACATATGCAATCTCCACATCAAATTAAAATTAAAATACTTATACATATTTAGATGATTTTTTCTTGAGAAGGCAGTACATATGAGACCGTTATTTATTTATTAAAAAAAATAGTTACGTTCGTAAATACATATACGTTCTTTATTTAAACTGGCGTAATCATGTCAGGCGTTTTAGTGTGTGTGTGTGTAACATTACGTACAGTAGGTACCATTCGCGTTACAGTAGGTACCATTCACGTGAATTTTGGGTGTTCAAATATGTACCTACAAAAAATTCATCACCCATTGATAAGACCATATGATATTTGCAAAGTGGCACTATCTACATAATTGTAATTTTATTTAAAGTGCGCAAATCGCGCGACTTAATCAAATCATTTCATATCCTCTTAATTAGTCTCGTGTTTATCTACGTTGTAGGTATTTAAAGTAGGCTGGTAGGTACTTATTGATTAACCTCTAATTACAAAGGCGAACTACAGTATTCAATATCAATAGTTGTGAAACACAATATTAGATCACTGATATTTGCGCTGTGATCTGGGTTTAGAACAGTATTTTTTTAATAAAATGCAATCTTAGCGCACGGGCGCCAAATTCATATTTGAAAAGAAACTTGTTTCACAAAGCGCTTAGCTTGCATCTAGCGCACCTCGTACTATCGATTATTCATTTGATATCAGTGTGAATATGTTATCATCATCAACCTATAACAGTCCAATGCTAGACGTAGGTCTCTCCCAGGGTGCGCCATTGAGTCCGATCCTCAGCTCTTCTCATCCAATCCTTGCCAGCCACAGCGCGCAAATCGTCACTCCGTCTAGCCGGAGGGCGTCCTACACATCGCTTGCCTAGACGTGGTCTCCACTCCAGAACACGTTTACCTCAACGGTTATGGGTTCTGCGGCAGATATGATCGGCCCACTGCCACTTCAGCTTGCTGACCCTCTGAGGTATTTCGATCACCTTGGTTCTCTGTCGGATAACCTCGTTTCGGATTCTATACTTCAGAGAAATTCCGAGCATAGCCCTGTCCATAGCTCGCTGAGCGACTTTCAGTTTGTGGACCAGTCCCACCGTAAGTGTCCACGTTTCGGCTGCGTAGGTCATCACAGGTAGGATGCACTGGTGTGATTATGATATGTGAATATGTAATGCGCGGTGAATATGTATAAAGTCTAGTCAAATAGCCACAAAATTACATCAAACGTATACAAGAAATGAAACTTTGACATTTGACAAAAAGAAAGTTTTTTTTTCGAATAGACTAATCTCGCTGTTGGCTTCTGAGGCCGTTGCAGCTTAACCGAACTTTTGGCGAGCGCAGAAGGCGCTCAGCCTTGTAAGTTTTTGATGAGGCAACTAGCGCAAGGGCACCACTTAGGTAGGAACCTCGGTTTGTGCTGTTGCCAGGATGGGATAGGAGAGAAACACTCGTGTACGTGCTTGTACCTCGTATAGGCGGTGACTGAAGGGACTCGTCGACCTCGCCGGCGAGGTCGGTGTATCTGTGAGGTGTTTGCTCTGTCTAATGTAGATGACTCAGAAATCTCTTCCGCATTAGCGGAGGTGATTTCGTAATCCGGATCTCCGAAAACGTGTCTCGGACGACGGAGGGTTTCGGACGACTAATATACCCCACCCCCCTCCCGTCTCTCAAGCGCTGGTGGAGACCACATTAAGTATCTGCCCCGGTTCGGAAATATTGTAGATCCGGGGCTGCATTTTGTCAGCTGTTGAACTTGTAAAAATAAAACAAATGAGCAAAAATCCGTTAATATTAAAGAACCTGGCTCTGGAATCAATTGAGAGAAGAACCAAGAAGCTCATAGGCAACGATGAGCTAGTTGATGCAAGGCTCCTCAGCCTGGAGCGTCGACGAAAGGTTGCTAGCCTCTCGGTTTATTATCGAGTACATTTCGGGGAGTGTGCGGCGGAACTTGTGATAACCGCCTATTATTGATGCGTAGAATCAGTATTAATGTATGGAATTATTTTTTGGGGCAACTCCACGCGCAAAGAACACATATTCGTCGTTTAAAAGAAGTGTATCAGAGCAATATGCAAGTTGCAAAAAACTGACAGCTGTAAGGCTTATCTCACGGAGCTTAAGATTTTGACTGTCCCATGTCTGTATATCTACGAACTCGCTACATTTATTAAAACAAATATGGACCTCTTTATGAACATTAAGAGTAAACGGCATCATAATAAAATTTGTTTCCCACCTAACAAGACAGCCTTGTTTAATCAGAGTGTTGTGTATGGCTCCACGTATATATAACCACCTACCTGAGTCTGTACTGGGTTCTTCGAGTCTGAATCTTTTCAAGAGAAACTTAAAACTAATATTAATAAAAAAAGCATACTACATCATAAATGAATTTCTTAGCGATAAATCCCTTGAATAATTTTATTAAATCTGACATTTATTTATTAATTTTCTATTTTAAGGTAAGAGCTGACATGTTGAACATTGTAAATAGTTTAATCATTATTTGATCGTTTCTAAGTAACTACTTGTAAGACTAACTGAAATTGCATGCGAGAAACGCTGATTAGGGACGAACTCAAACTGTATCACTAACCACCTGTTACTAACCCATATTCGCAATAAATAATTTTTATTTGATTTGATTTGAACTTTTCAACCTGATCCCACCATCTCCATTCTATCTACGGACAACCAGACGCTCCACGGTGCGCCACCGCTATATGGTAGAAATACCTCCCATTCGCACAAAGCGGTTCTCTTCGACCTTTATCACAACCAGTATAACAAACAAGTGCACACCCATTATCTGTCCTTGTGTTGAAGTTGTAGCTGCTTGTTAATTCATCATAACCACTTTTAGAGTTGCTTATTTAAATTAAATTTGTGTTATTACTGGTAATTTAGGTTTATAGTATGTAGATATGTTTTTAAATTTATATAGATGCACCGCCGTCATGTGTTACATTTTGATCCTGTCCATACAAAGGTTGTCTGGAAGAGATCGCTTTTAGCGATAAGACCGCCCATTGTACTAAATCTATTTGTAAGAATTATGTTCTGTATTTTACTTTGGTGTACAATAAAGAGTTATCTTATCATGCGCACCGCCAAAGAGTGGAACGCCTTGCCAGAGTCTGTGTTTCCAGATAGCTACAGCCTGGATATCTTAAGTCGCGAGTGAATAGGTTTCTTCTAGGCAAGCGTGTACCATCGTAGACTGCATCATCGCTTACCATCAGGCAAGATCTTGGTTAAGCGCAAGCCTATAATATATAAATAAAAAACCTGGCTCCATCATCCGATCATCAGCTCGATGGTACCGAATAATTGTAGCTCATCCGATTTACATTCACATGCAAAGTTTCAAAACGATACGAAATTTAAAAAAAAGCCTTACAATCTACATGCAAGTTATAGTAGGTATTTAGTACGCGTGTGAAGCCGGGGCCGCTAAGTTAGTAAATTATACTACTTATTGTAATATTGAATCAATACTTAATTGGTGTGTGCTGCGAGTACCTCCCCAGCACGTGTCCATGTAACTGATACACATTAGAACACATAATGACTGTGTATGGTGGCATTACATATCAGGTGGTAGGTGGTTTGTATGTTATGTATTGTTATGGCCGCTGTGTTGGATGAGCGGAGAGGATAGCGTAGCGTTATGAGGACAGTACAGTTTCTTGTTTGAAAAGGTGTTCTTATGCGTAGTGTTTCGTGCAGCAAATAGCGTAGGACACGTTCTACGCTAGAAAAAAGTGATGTTTTAATTTCATATAAGAACTTTTCTTTCATTCTACCAATTTATCCAAGAAATTATAGGAAATCCTTCGATTTTATGAAGGTAATTACTACTACCCAGATAATTAACTAAATTCATTATATTTTTACCGATTTCGATGAAATTTGGTGTGTTGATAGATTAGAACCTGGATTCAAACATAGGCTACTTATTAATTATTGATTAAAACGGGTATTTATCAGTCAACCCGTGACCACCACTGTTGCAACACAGCCGAAACGTCGGGACAACAAATAAAAAAGGTACATATGCGATAAATACCCGTTTTAATAAATAATTATGTACAGTGATCGCGAAAGTTTGAAAAATACTAGGCTACTTTTTGACAAACAACGTGTGCGAAGCCGCTGGCGGAATCTAGTACAGAAATATATTTATACTTAAACTAGCTGATCCGGCCGCGGCTTCGCAAGGGTGGTTTTTCAATAAAACATTACCCTCATTTTGCGCAGTTGAGTAAAAAGTATCTTATGTCCTTTCCCAGGATATAATCTATCTCCTTGCAAAATTTCATTACGATCCGTTCAGCCGTTTAGTCGTGTAAAGGTAACAAACTGACAAACAAACAAAGTTATGTATATACTAGTTGACCAATCCGCAGCTTCGCACGCGTAGTTTTTCCATGAAAACATTACCCTCCTTCTGCGCAGTTGGGTAAAAAGTAGCCTATGTCACCCGGTGATAGTGTAGCTTCCCAACAGTGAAAGATTTTGTTAAATCGGTCCAGTAGTCTCGGAGCCTATTCAATACAAACAAACAAATAAATCATTATTATAAATACGGGATTTATCACGTACCGTCTTATCGGTGTGAGATAAATCCCGGGGTTATAAGTGCGAGGCGAGACGTTATTCGGAGCGGATCGCCCTCACCCTGATGAAGGTTCACGAATTGAACCGAAACATTGTCGGTCGAAACACCGATAAGACGGTACGTGATAAATCCCGTATTTAGTATAATGATTGAAATTAATCACGAAAGTTTTCTAAACAAACAAATCTTTCCTCTTTATAATATTAGTATATATATATATATATATAAACCTTCCTCTTGAATCACTCTATCTATTGCTGAAAACTCCATTAAAATCAATGGAGTAGTTTAAAATATCTAAGTAACAGACAGCGGAAGCGACTTCATTTTATACTATGTAAAGTTTATAGTATAGAACAGCCCGGTACCGTGTCACGACCCGGCCGGGTCGTGACCCGGTACCGGGCCATCAAAATAAAATACCGGATCGCAGCATTCCCGACTTGAGTGAACACTAGTTTACCTTAAAAACAAATGTAGAAACCGACTTGAAGTGGAACCAGACCTTAGGATAAAACTTTCGTCATTTTCCGCGAATTCTTTAGTGAGATATAAGCAGCAGCCCGCTTCGCACTAAACTTTAGTGACTAAATAGGCCGATACCGAAATATGTAGTATTAAATAACGTTTTTACTATTAGTAAAAGTGTATATATTATTTTACCTAATGGAACCAGTCTGGGTTTAACAGTATTAAGTGGGTCACGAAGGGGCAGTGTGAAAATTACCGGGCCATAGCAGAACAATGTTTGGGAAACACTGGTATAGAAGAAAGATGATATAGTCTGTCAAATGAAGCAGACCCTGAAAAATCACGGCAAATTCAAAAAATATCAGCGTGGCAACCCATTAACTAATAGGACACTTGGAATAACACAACTTGATACTTGGTTACTATTCTAAAAAAAATTGTCTCAGAGATTCTTTATAATTATACTTACTCACATACTTTTGATTCTCTATGCAATGTTAAAAGATGAAGAATTCTAAGAATTATCGCTTGCCGCTCCGCTCATGCAAGAGATATGCTATGTGCAGGACTACATATACATCATCTCATTGTACTAATATGTATGTAAACTACGCTGATAGAGTTACACATATATTATTTTTAATATAATAAAGGATCGCATATGCATTAACTAAAATTAATCAATCGTAACTTGAACATACTTTGATATTGGTTATGTATCATGTAATAATTCATATGAATTTATTTTGATTTATTTGAACAGACACCTACCTAACCAGTTATAACTCTTTGTCCAAAACCTGTCCATTTTTGCGAGTTTAGTTTAAAACTAATGGGTTTTAACTTGCTTGATTCAGCAAGTTCAATAATCATACTATTTTAGGTAATATTCATAATTATATCTGAAGCCGTTAGTGCGAAAAATTCAAAAAAAATGTTGTTGTTTCAAACTTTAGTTTTGGACTTACCTCTGACTACCTCTGACTTGTGGGATATCTTTACGGCTTTGCATACTAAGTTACAATTTCAATACCATCATGGAGAATATAGTCTTAAGCTATATTATTTATTATTTCATCAAAATAAAGACAATTTTAATAAGCGAGCTACGAACATTAAAAAAACAAGACAATAATTTATCTCCACGTGTTATGTACATAGACCTACATAATTAAACAATGCTGTTTACCTACCACCGCACATAAACATAAATACTGTGCTTAGTTCGTCAAGGCCACACGTGGTATTATGCAACATACAGACAGTATGTCTAATGTCCGTACTACGAGTATTTTAATTTAGACGTAGTAAAAGTAGTGATAGACGACTCTCGTGGCGTAATGCCAGAATAAGTAGATTTGCATTCGTGGGTTAGATTCAAATCAAGAGTTATATGATTTTGTGATTTTTTTTCCAGAAATTCCTTTTCATGTATTATTCTTAAGATGAGGATAGAGCAAAGTGGATCAACTACAAGAAATGTTTGTAGGTGTTTGTAATTTAGTGTTGCCGAAATATCGATGGTTTCCCTATCGATAGTTGACGTCATAAATCAGTTACACTATCGGTTGTTCTATCGATAGTATCGATATAGTATTAAACGTTTATGGTGACTAAATTATAGACAGTATCGATACTATCGATAGTATTGCATAAAAACTATCGACACTATTGATAGTATCGATAGTTGTGTACTGTCGATAGTAGCATATATTTCGATAGTATTTGTCATTATGTACAAATCGATATCTATCGATAGCACACAACTATTGACAGTATCGATACTATCGGTAGTTATTGATAGTTTCGTCACCATTGAGGTTTAATACTAGCGATACTATAGATAATATTGGACGAAATCGATACTATTGCCTCATACTATCATCGAACCTATCGATACTATTGATTTTTCGTGAATATCGATACTCTATCGATAGATTATCGATAGTCCACTATCGATCGGCAACACTATTGTAAATGTCCCTTCAGTGTCTTGTCTTTTGATACATAAATGCTTTTAGAGACTTCTGTGAGTTATTACATTTATTAACCATTTATTTTGGAACAGTTACTCTTACAAAATGTTACTAATTCGCCACACACATACGAACACACTGCTGAGCCCATCACCGTCCACCATGTAATGATTTACCACCTGATGGTAAGCGGTCTCTGTCGCCTATTGACACTAGCAACACCCGGGATATTGTCGATGCGTTCCCTACATTGTACAAACCTATTTACATTTCTCTTGAAGCGTGTATGTGGGAATGTTGGTCCTTTTGACGGCATCCATACCTCAACCTGCTCACTGACTTGCAGGGTGACCAAGAAAGTACCAGTGACACGAGAAGAAATATAACAAATCATTAATAAGTTGTACAAGTAATTTAATTTTATCCTCACAAATAGTAAACAGAAGTAATCTATTTTTGTGTTCCGTCGCTCGATTAAAATCAATATAACCCAATTTAAAATAGATATACGTAATTGAATATATCTGTCTGTTTTGCCAGAATAAGATAACATAATCAATTCAATATTAACAATTTAGTACTCCTTCAAAACCAATTCAGATCTAGGGCAGTACGAATTGTGGTAACATCACTCTAATGACCAAATAAATGATATTTTTTTAGATTTCATCGATTTAATAAAAATAGTAGTGCGCCCCGACCTACTATTCTCTCTCGCGAGTTTCCCATAAAAACAAAAATATATTATTCGTACCAAATCTTTGACTATGAAAATAGTGCCACGAAATTCATAACCAAATCTTGACCTACAGTTTCATTCAAATTACATGTAACCGAAGTTCATGTTAATTGTTTTTTTTTTGAGGTAGAAATTGCAGTTATTCTAGATTTCAGACTTTTGCCTATATTTGTGTCACTAAAGCTACACGCATACTAAATTTCAGCACTGTGCGGTCACTGGTGTACCCTGTGAATTTTGTACTGTGTTGTGTTAAAAACTAAAAGGTTTAAACGACTAGAAACTAAAAGGTTTTATTATGGATACAATAACTCAAAACACTACAAAAAATAAACTAAAAAACGGCTTCGAAATGTACTTACAAATACCTTTTATTAGACGTGCCACTTGATCCCATTTTGTTTTTTTTTACCCCTCTTGAACCTCAATATCTCAACAACCTCCCCACATTTTTAGCTCCTTTAGTCACACCAAAATTGCGCTATCACTACCTACCTATATACCAAATTTCACGATTATCGGATAAACGCTTCGAAAGTAATTGAAGGACAAACAAACATACATTCATACATACAACGCCGATTTGCTTAAGTTGATTTAGAGATTTCGCTTCGCTGGATCAAAAATGGAAAGAATATTATACCAAGCTGTTTAGATAGACATTTTATATCGAAAACAGCTTTATTTTGTATTTTTTTTCACATATTAAAATAACCAATGGACTTGTTTCCTACGATAAAAATTAATTTGTTTAAGAAAAATAGCGATAATCAAAATGTTAATACTAGTAATAAAGACAAACTCGCTGTTGCCCCTTGTAGACTCCATAAAGTTAGTAAATCGTTTAAAGGGCAAGGTGTTCGCTTTTACAACAAACTCCCAAGTGATGTACAAAAATTGACAATTAACAAAAAAAACACAATTAAACAAAATCTTTATAAAAAAAGTCTACTATAAAATATTGGATTATTTAGATGATAGAGAAGCTTGGGATTGAAATTGCTCCAACTCGTTCAAAATGTTACAATTGAGACGTGATTTATTTTCTGTATATGTAATGTATTCTAAAAGGATCATTAAAAAAAACAACCAGCCTTGTTTCTTGCCTTTCTTTCCTGGCTTATCTGGAACAGGCAATAACATTGACGTTTTAAAGTGATCCTTGTGATTATTAATGAATAAAAGATTTTGAGTTTGATAAAGGTCAGTAAATAACAAAAGTTTATTTTTTCTTAACTTTCCATTCACTAATCAAAGAGGAGATAGTCTTAAAACATGACCGGAAACCACTCATTTTCATTAGGATTAACTAATAACTAGTGCTATTCGGTTAGACTTATTAGCGTAGAGTAGAAACACGACGCGCGATGGTACAAAATGTTGCTACAACCTATCAAAACTCTTAGATTGCAGTGTTTTCCAAGTAAAGATCTTGCATTGGCTTTAGCGAAAAGCAGACCCCACCATCTGATGGCAATAATAATTGTTTAGGAGAGAGAGAAAGAGAAAACAGTCCTAGGTTGGTCACTCTAGCCTGACAGTACCCTAATTCTCTACAAACTTCAGTCCAGTTTCAGCTGTTTTAGGATTTAGGGCAGTATTTAGGCAAAGGATTTGTGTATGTGAAAATTATTTTGAATCTTACTTTTACACTTTTAGCGTCACACACCAAAAGAGCAGTAGATGATACCTATTTATGCCGCCACATATATATGCAGCGTTGCTGTTTTGGTATGAAAGGTATGGTTTCCGGTGATGTTACAGGCACATGAGACTTTACACCTGTATGCCTCAAGTTGATGGATGCAGGGCAGTGCAACGTGACCTACGAGACAATACATTGCTACAAGCGATGGTTACCACTTAACATGGGCCATATGCTTTTTCCATCTGCAGGGAGCATAAAAAAAAGAAAACAAAGCCACTGCGCCGTCAGTAAGCAACGAGCCATAGAGGCATCTTTCAGTTAGGTACGTCAAATCCAGATTAGATTGGACCTTTAATTTGACTTATATAAATATATACTTGATGTATACATAATGTTTTATAGAAAGAAAGAAAAAACATTTATTTGTGACGGTACAAAGCACACACAGCACACAAGTAAGGTACACACATGAGAACAAATTCATACACACAAAAGCAGCAATACCCAACAAATGTGTGTCTCACAATTACCTATATATAAATGACAGACAGATCAGAGTCGCTCAACGAGCTATGGAGAGGGCTATGCTCGGGGTTTCTCTACGGGATCGAATCAGAAATGAGGAGATACGTAGGAGAACTCAAGTCACCGACATAGCCCGACGGATTAGCACGTTGAAGTGGCAATGGGCAGGCCATATATCGCGCAGAACAGATGGCCGATGGGGCCGAAAGGTTCTCGAGTGGAGGCCACGGACCGGCAAGCGCAGCGTAGGACGTCCACCCACAAGATGGGCAGACGACTTGGTAAGAACCGCAGGTCGGCGTTGGATGCAGGCCGCTTCCAACCGCAGTTCCTGGAGATCAATGAGGGAGGCCTTTGTCCAGCAGTGGACGTCCTACGGCTGATATGATGATGATGATGATGATGAAATGACAGACGTCACAAAAGGCGTCCAACTCAGCATTTGTTCTGCTTTTGGCACAACGCTGATCTTCCGTTGGAACCATTTAAAAATGAAGACATCACGCATGACTGCCCGCACAGTACCACAATTACAAAAAAATATGAATATATAGATAAGTATAATTTAATACTTATATAGTTTTTTTTAAATGTGTAGCCATATTTTTAGAGTTCTAAACCGAAATGATAATCAATAAAGGGGAACGTTCGACCGTTACGCGAAATAAAAACCTTAGGGAATGGTTTCGTGCTGGTGATGATGTTGATGATTCAATAGATAATATTGTTGTGTCTATACAACAGTGTCTATACAGACACAATAACAGATTGTGTCTGTAATTGCTGTAGGTAGTATAAATCTAACGACAGAGTAATGCGTGGGTTGTATTAATCAGTTTGTTATTGTACACTACATTATTTGTAGGCTATGTGGTTTATACAAATTGCAGAAGCTTTTAATAATAGCTCTAGAAGTATTTAATGACGTTATTTATTACTAGCTGACCAATCCGCAGCTTCGCACGCGTAGTTTTTCAATAAAAATATTACCCTCCTTCTGCGCAGTTGGGTAAAAAGTAGCCTATGTCACCCGGGGATAGTGTAGCTTCCCAACGGTGAAAGAATTTTTTAAATCGGTCCAGTAGTTTCGGAGCCTATTCAATGCAAACAAACAAACAAATCTTTCCTCTTTAAAATATTATTTTTGTAGATATTGATATGTTCTAAATATTGTAGAACATACTTTTGTTCTATCATCAATAGTTTCCGCAGCGCATGCGACGTAAGACGTTTTAGGGCACTTTTTTTACACCTTGGGTTACGTTAGTTAAGTTTTAGTAAGGATCCCTAATCTTTTCTAGCAATAAATATAGCCTATGCCACTCAAAACGAATGTAGTTTTCCAATGGTGAAAGAGTTTTAGAAATCGGCACAGTAGTTTTTGAGTTAATTCATTACAAACATACACACAAAAATACAAGTCTCTCCTCTTTATAATATTAGTATAGATATTTCTTTTGAAGGGCACATAGTCGTGGTCAAGTCACAAGAAGTTATAATTGAATTTTTATAATCATGGATATAAGTAAAAAGTAGGTGTTTTATTAATGTACTTAAAAATAACTATATTTAAATAACAAAATCAATTTTTCAAATTAAAATATTATTTTAAATTTATTAAATATTAAATGTACTTACATAAAATCTATATTGTGACAAAAAATATATAAAAACATGCTTAACAATTTTAATTAGTGGTTCACCAAGGTCCTGGACCCAGCTCAAGGAGGGGTCATGACCCCCATGACCCTCCCCCTGGATCCGCCCTTGCTGTCATCACCACGTCTTGTCAGTTGCCGCACTTGTTATAAAAAAGAAATCTAAAATAATAGCTGGTTAACCTCTGTTTTTAACCTCGGTTATAAACAACTATGTAAGGAGTAAGGTAGATTAGAGGCGACAATTGAACAAGTGCTACCGCCTGTCTCGTGTACGCGACACGTGTACAAGAGTAGTTTGCGTGTTGTGCACTTTCTTTGTGCATGATATTATTAGTAGGTACTGACGTTCGACGAATTAAAATAACTATACAAGTGGTTCGCGCCGAACTGAGATCTTGCGAGTCTATGTTATTAGTAATCTTTGACTATCAAAATAGTGCCACGAAATAATTAACCATTTTACTTGAACTACAGTTTCATTCAAATTACAGGTAACGGGAGTTCATGTAAATTGGTTTTTATTTTGGTACAAATTGCAGTAATTCTGGATTTCAGACTTTTGCCTATATTAATGTCACATAAGCTACACGCATACTAAGTAACAGCACTGTGGGGTCACTGGTGTACCCTGTGAATTTCGTCAAAGTTTAGTTTTTATTATGAATAATAACTTAAAAACTATGAAGACTTTACTAAAACTAAAAACTGAATCTAATAGTACGAATAAAGACCTTTCATTTGACAAAAATCAAAAACTACAAAGACTTTACTAAAAATAAAAACGGAGTAAAAATGTACTGCTGAAGACCTTTCATTTGACGTCCCATTTGACCTAATACTGATAATGCATGACTAAAAATGATTTTATTTTTTTTACCTCTCTTAACCCTCAATATCTCAACAATCCCCCAACATTTTTAGCTCATTTAATCACACCAAAATTGTGCCATCACTACCTACCTATATATCAAATTTCATGACGATCTAATCAACGGTCAGAAGGTTATCTTCGGACAAACAAACATACATACATACAACGACGATTTGCCCAAGTTGATTTGGAGATCTCGCTTCGCTCGATCAATAATGCTGGATATTACATACATTTCGTGGAAAGACGCCCTGATAAAGGTTGCTGGGAGCCGTTGGGTGCAGGCCATCCTGGGAATCTATGGGGGAGGCCTATGTTCAGCAGTGGACGTCTTATATCACTGACATATCACAAAGGATTAGCTAGCTGAAGTGGCAGTGGGTGAGGCAGATAGCTCCAAGAACTGAACGTTGGGGCAGAAAGGTTCTAGAGTGGAGACCACGCACTGGAAAGCGCAGCGTTGGATGGCCCCTCAATAGATGGAAGATGGGTGTGGCTTTACATGATCAGTCGCTATGAAAATCTATGACGTGATGAGGTCAAAAACTAACTGAAGACTAGGTCCGTGGCGCAATGAGCTCGAGTATATTTAGCGTTGTTTGGATGTGCATTTATGTGTGTAGTGTGTGGGTGCTCCAAACACAAGTCTGCAAAGAAACATGTGTATCTCAGGAGTACCCAGGTGTGTGTGTGTGTGCAGTGGCGGGGCAAGACCTTAATTTGATGTGGGCAAGGTTTTCGCGAGGCCCTCTTCTCTTTTTCGAACATGTATGTTACTATTCCATTCATAGTTCGCTGTCCATTGCTTTTATTGTTGCAATCATCTTGATAATGGGGTGGTATGAGCAAGTAACGTACAGCGAACAGGGAATGGGATAATAGCTATCAATAGTTAGCCGATGAAGCCCGTGGCGTCGCAAGACGGATTTTATAAAATAAAATAACTAGGGGTTCGCTCTGAACTGAGATCTTACGAGGTCTCCCAAGAAACAAAAAAAGTATTACTCATAATCTAAGACTAATAAAATAGTGCCCAAAATGCACAACCAACTAACTTGACCTACAGTTTCATTCAAATTAGTAGTTACGGGGGTTCATATTAATTGGCTTTTTAGGGGTAGAAATTACAGTTATTCTGGTTTTGAGACTTTTCCCTATATGTGTGTCACTAAAGCTACACGAATACTAAATTTCTGAACTGTGGAGTTACTGGTGTACCCTGTGAATTTTGTTTGTTAAGTTTATTATTAGTATTTGTTAGTGTTTACTGTGAAGTTTAGTTTTTATTATGGCTAATAACTTAAAAACTAAAACTAAAAACGGATTTGAAATATACAGACTTTTATGATATTTTATAAGATGTGTCATTTGACCTAATAGTCTTATTTTGATTTTTTTACCGCTCTTGAACCTCAATATCTTAACAATCCCCCCTTTGTTGGTGTGCAATAAAGAGTATGTCTATTCTATTCTATTCCATTCATACATACATACAACACTTGAAACTGTAAAAAATGTTTTGTCACGTTCACGGGTTGGTAATGTCTCCGAGGCGTGAGGCCTTTTTTCCCATTAGGCTACGACATGGCACGCTTCAAGAGAAATGTAAAGAGGTTTCTACAGGGTAGGGAACGAATCGACAATACCCCGGGTGTTGCCGGTGTCAATAGGCGACGGTGACCGCTTACCATCAGGTGGGCCGTAAGTCTGTTTCCCCACAAATAACATAAAAAAAGACCCCTCGGACCGCGAGACCGTAGGCAGTGGCCCATGTCGCCCACGCCTTACGCCGCCTCTGTGTGAGTGTGCATGTATGTTTTTCATTACTTCAGATCACCAGATCTCATAAGAGCATGGGTATGTCAACGAGTACCATGTCAACTAATCACCATTCGAGTAATTGGTCGATATTAATGGTCAATTATATAGATTACCTATTGGAATCCTATGATACCTTACCCAGTGAAGAGTAGGTACTAGGTAGATCAATACAATGCTAATTACTTGACATCCGAATGAACCGTCAGCCTTGGGCTACCAAATACCCGGATACAATACATGCCAAAAGCCACCTTATATCCAAGTATTTATGCATATAATCCTTTGAAAACTGTTCAGCTGATAGCATGCGTGACCAATCGATCGGAAAACTAAATTTAATTTTATTTCTTTGCAACAACAGTCTATAGTTCAGTGTACTAGAGCTGTAATACTATATTTTAAAGTATTTTCAACTCTCCAGCTGGTGCTTTAAAGTAGATTTTGTATTGGGAAGGATGCGGTAAACAACATTTTTGCGAATTCGAGGCCAAACTTCCTGATGTAGCATCAAATTAGTTCTAGTTATAGTAAAAATTTAATATCATAAAACGAGTAGAGTAATTTAATTAACTAGTTGACGTCCGCGGCTTCGCGCGCGTGGTCTGCCAATAAAAACATAACCCTTCTGCGCAGTCGTGTAAAAGTAGCCTGTGTACCAAATCCGGGTCATAATCTGTATACCGTGTATACCAGATTTAATTGAAATCGGTCAAACGGTGAAACGTTACAAGCAGACAAGAGTTATTTTCGAATGTATAGTATGGATGTTGTGATGTAAACTTTTGTCTGTGCAGTTGCCCGCATACATAATGTGTTTAATACATAATGTGTTTAATACATAATGTGTTTAATACATAATGTGTTTAATACATAATGTGTTTAATAGGGGATTTCTTTTGTTATTTTTTATTTACAATAAGTATTTAAAATTTTAAATATTCATCAATCTGTTTTTAATTAACGTCTGCTTGATTTGTAAGTTATTTTAGCTGTACGCACAACTGTTCATGTTGCAAATCAAAACAGTATTTTTGTAATATTTAATTGTAAGTGGTGGTAATGTGTTTTGTGCGTTTCATAAATCATCATCATCATCTTATCAGCCGTAGGACGTCTACTGCTGGACAAAGGCCTCCCTCATTGATCTACAGGAACTGCGGTTGGAAGCGGCCGGAATCCAACGCCGACCTGCGGTTCTTACCAAGTCGTCTGCCCATCTTGTAGGTAGACGTCCTACTCTGCGCTTGCCGGTCCGTGGCCTCCATTCGAGAACTTTCCGGCCCCATCGGCCATCTGTTCTGCGCGCTATATGGCCTGCCCATTGCCACTTCAACGTGCTAATCCGTCGGGCTATGTCGGTAACTTGAGTTCTCCTACGTATCTCCTCATTTCTGATTCGATCCCGTAGAGAAACCCCGAGCATAGCCCTCTCCATAGCTCGTTGAGCGACTCTGAGCTTATTCATAAGGCCAATAGTGAAGGACCACGTCTCGGTTCCATATGTCATCACTGGTAGCACACACTGATTGAAGACTTTCGTCTTAAGGCACTGAGGTATGTTGGACGAAAAGACGTTGCGAAGTTTCCCAAACGCTGCCCATCCGAGTTAAGTTCGACGATTGACCTCTTTCTCGAAGTTGGACCTACCTAATTGGACTGTTTGTCCTAGGTATATATACGCGTCGACAATTTCAAGTGCCGAGTTCTTAACCATAACTGGGGCAGGCACGACATGGACATTCGACATAATTTTCGTCTTGTCCATGTTCATTTTAAGTCCTACCCGTTGGGAGACTCGATTGAGGCCTTTGAGCATCGTGCTGAGCTCTTCCATCGACTTTACCATGACCACAATATCGTCGTTTCATAAATAAAATACTGGCTAAGCTGTATGCGTTTGCCGTAGGGTGTAGGGATTTTTTTCTCATATCGCTGTTTCAAGGCTCGAGGCAGGCATGCGACTTTTTAAAGTTCCTTGAATGTAGTATTAGATTAGATAATTCTTTATTGCACACCATAAAACAATACAAATAAAAAAAACGTTATGTGATACAATTGGTGGTCTTATCTAGGGTTGCCACCTTTTTTCAAGCAAATAAAGTATATTTAATTTTTTATGCTAAAAAAACAAAATCTGAAAATAAGGTATTATTTATTTACCAGACTATTTCTCTTCCATACATATTTTTGAAGTAAAACTTCTTTACGCATGCTTGACGTGAGTAACCTGGTGAATGCGTTACGAAAAGTGCGAACGGAAGTTGAGAGGGAGATATAAGCTAGTGAAGATAGAAAGAGAGAGTGAGTTACATTTCGTATATTTTAAACGTTAATGTACGAGTGCTAGTTGCGTCTGTCCAGAATGAACATAGACTGATCGACCTACAGACGTGTGGACAATTTTGTAATTGAACAATTTTATAAATTAATATTTTGAAAAAGAAGTTTTACTTCAGTCGTGTGGTCTAAATCACACTCGTTTTTTTTATTTATTGCTTCTAGCAACATCCAACAAATATTTTGTTACCTACTTTTAAATATATTAACGGCATCTTTACAATCAATCCCTAAATTTAAAAATATTAATTATTTTTTTATTAGGTTAAGGGACGCTCTATTGCGTTCATCCCGCCACTTAGCATTCATCAGAGAAAAAACTCTCTCTGTGAATGCTGAAGTGGCGGGAATGGATAGCAGAAACGACACATTTTTTTCACAATTTGCAACATTACATGACATTGACATTGACGTTTTAGGTTACGTTCCAAAGCAGTCCATTTAAAAAAAAATCTTCACAAGTAAAAATAAAGTATTTTCACGTGCTTTACTGACCTCATAATAAAGTATAAAGTACGATTTGCCAAAATAGAGTACAATACTTTATTATAAAGTACGGGTGGCAACCCTAGTCTTATCCCTAAATATTACGTACTTTTAAAAATAAAATGAAGACTCCATTAAGTAAAATTAGCTATTTTTACCAAATTGATTTCAGATTTTTGCCTATATTTGTGTCACTTAAGCTACACACATACTAAATTACAGCACTGTGGGGTCACTGGTGTACCCTGTGAATTTTGTCAAAGTTTAGTTTTTATTATGGCTAATAACTCAAAAACTATAAGGAATTTACGAAAAATAAAAACGGAGTCTAAATGTACTAATGAATACCTTTCATTTGACGTCCCGCTTGACCAGTTAGCCTCATTTAAATTTTTTTACCCCTCTTGAACACCAATATCTCAACAACCCCCCAACATTTTTAGCTCATTTAGTCACACCAAAATTGTTCTATCACTACCTACCTATGTATTAAATTTCACGATGATCGGATCAACGCTTCGAAAGTTATCCTCGGATAAACATACATACATACATACAACGCCGATTTGCCCAAGTTGGTTTAGAGATTTCTCTTCGTTCTATCAATAATTAATATCGTTGTAAGCTTCCCTAGCTTATAAATAATAACAAATACCTTATATAAAGTGTAACTGTCCCTAACCTACTTTCTTTTCGAACTATCACTTCGCGCGCAGCTAACGTGAAGTCTTAAATAAACGGTACTAAAGTTTTTTGTATGAAAACAAGATCGTAAAACAGAATTAAAGCACTTTGCGATAGTTTCGATAGTGATAAATATCTGTGGATAGTGTAGGGGTAGACAGAGACTGCCGTGCGGGACAAATGTTTGGATCATTTGCAAACAACATAATCATATTGGTTTATTCTAGTGCTAGCTTCCGCCAGCGGATTCACACGCGTTGTTTGTTAACAAAAAGAGACCTGTGTTTGAATCCAGGTCATCAACACCAAATTTCATCGAAATCGGTTCCGCCATTACGACATGATCGAGTAACAAACAAATAAACAAACATCTAAACTTTCACATTTATAATATTACTGAGTAATGAATGATTACCATGATAGTGTGATTATATCATTTAATTATTATGCCTTCTTAACTTGAAGTTCAAGAAATGATTTATTTTAAAATTATTAGTGACTAGCTGTTGCCCGCGACTTCGTACGCGTTACTACTACAAGTGTAGATAACCTAGAAATAGTGCTAAACTCGCTGTTGCAACTTGACACTCCATTTTTATCCCAAGGGACCTAATTTATAGGGAATAAAGTAGCCTATGTATTAATCCAGACTATAATTTACGTACATACTACATTTCATCGAAATCGGTTCAGCCGTTACGACATGATTGAGTAACAAATAAATAAATAAACATCCAAACTTTCGCATTTATAATATTAGTGTGGTAAGGTGTGTTTTTTATTTTTTTTCATTCTTTTATAATAATGCTTTATTCCTGATCAAACACTAGTATCTCCTGTATCGTGATGATCATGAACTTAAGCACCTGCTGACCAGAATACCCAGTGCCGGTTCAATAGTGGGGAATCTAACACCCAACCTTTACTCCTTAAATTAGAAAAATTTACACAAATGTCTATAATTTTTTTTCAAATTTATTTAGTTTTCGATCTTGCGCCTTGAATTAATTCTCGCATTGAGCGTAACTTTATTTTCGTAGTGACATTGAAAGTTTTACAAGTGACATTGAAGTATGGGGTGTTATGACCCCCAGGTGTTACATAACTGAGCGTGAATTTTACAGATCATTATAAGTGTCTGGTGGACGAATACTGAGCAGTTAAACTAACTTGGATCATGGTTAATGAGCCGAACGTTCGCGAACCTAATGCTCGTGAGATATCGACGTCATTTGCATTCGAATGCTTGTCGAATGGTAGTAGGATGGTAATGGAGAACGCTGTGAACCATCACAGCTGATATAATCACAGCTGGCACACTCACCGCCCTCAACGAACTCCTAGCTGTCAACTCTGACTACGATAGCGGAAGGAATTACTGCTGGTATGTTTTAAGTATTGTGATTTTAAGTATTATTACACGATTAGTGGTCTTTATTTTAACAATCCAATTTATTATTTATGTACGTTATATTTGATAAATTTATTTGTATTATAGTGTATTATTTTGATTAAATTTTGTTGTTAAAAATTTGTATAATATGTAAATTTATAATGTAAGGATTTAGATTTTGATTTAACAATTTATGTAATTACATATGTTTTGAATTCTTTAAAATTAATTAGTGTAATTAGGTAATCCGTTCTAAATAAATGAATAAAAATTTAAAAGTTTAGAATATAGCATGGATAACTTTTATCGACGATAGCAGTTTTTTGATGGAAATAGAGAGTTTTGTCCTGTAATTTCACTGAAATGACCTTGTAAGGGCTAGGGAATAGGTCTGTTTCTTTTCCAAATTTATCTTGGGTAACTTGAAGCGATCTATCTTACTCATAAACTATATATTACAAATAATATTTACAAAAAAAGTACTTAAGTACCTATTGTATCAGTTATCTGGTTCTCATAGTACAAGCTTGCCTTAGTTTTTCACACCTTTTATTTAATCACTTCTTTATTTTTTTTAAATTTTTCTACGTAGCTGCTGCACTACCTATTGCTTCTGGTTTCAGCTGAAAATCAGCGTTGGGTGCTTAACATCCAACATTATGCTGAGCTGAACGCCATTTTGGTACGCAGACACATGAGTCGAACTTGTTTTATTGGATTCAATTGTATCTACTGTTCCTTAAAAATATTTTATGTGTCATTTTGTGTGTACCAAATAAATGATTATTCTATTCTATTCTTGGGCTAGATAGCGCTATGTGAAATGTGAATTATTAATTAATTTATTTATTTTGTTTAAATGGCATACCACCTTGCCGTACCAAGAGATTGGCTTCAACTTTTCTTGTTAGCACAAGTAATGAGTGGAACTCACTTCCGGTGTATATTTTTCCGGACCAGAATAATCTCGGAGTCTTCAAGTCCAGAATGAATAGGTTATTTATAGGCAAGCATGCTCCATATTGATCACACCATCACTTATCATCAGGTGAGGTACCTAGTGGTCAAGCGCTTGACTATCATCAATAAAATATTGTGGTGAAAAGACGCGCCTCACAGACTCTTCATTAGAAACTAATCAGTGCAATTCCTGTGCAAGCCACGATTTCATAACCTTCCTTTTTCCAATTTAAGCTGAATACCAACTATATTTCCCATTTCACCATTTTACGAGGCACATCAATTCCTAGCGCGACCACACATCACCCAAGCCGGGCAATAATATTTTTTACGACCCATAAAAGTTTACTGTGACAAACTATTCGACTACAAAGTGGGTAGACACTTGACACTATTTATTTTGGGGTGCAAGCTAAATGAAGAAATGGCTATTTTGAGGTCGGTAGTAAAGTTGAGTGGCGAGAAGACGCTATAGTAACCCCTGAAATTATACTACTACTTAATATGTAAGAGACTAGGTGGGTGTTGTAGAGAACAGATGGGGTGAGGGAGGAAACTGAATAATAAATAAATAATGCTGGACATTTCACACAGCGCTATCTAGTCCGAAACAAAGCAGAGCTCGTTTTATTGTTATCAGAAAACTGATAAAATACTAATGTTAATTTTTGTAATGAATGAGATACATTATATTATACAGAGAAACACCGAGACACGGAACTGCAAACGGAATATTTGTATCATGCAAACATTTGTTTCGCGGCGAGAATCGAGCGAAACATCCTGCGTCTCTAGACTTTCAAAGGTTTTGTTAGAAGAAAATGTTTGCTTGCCAAAATGTGCTCATAGTTTAGTTTACACTTTAGAAGCCACTCGGAGACAAAGTTTCTAATATGCAAGTGGGGAACCACGAGCTAAACTGCAAATGGGGAACCACGACCTAAACTGCAAGTGGGGAACCGCGACCTAAACTGCAAGTGGGAACCGCGACCTAAACTGCAAGTGGGAAACAACGACCTAAACTGCAAGTGGGGAACCACGACCTAAACTGCAAGTGGGGAACCACGACCTAAACTACAAGTGGGGAACCACGACCTAAAGTGCAAGTAGGGAACCACGACCTAAACTGCAAGTGGGGAACCACAACCTAAAGTGCAAGTGGGGAACCACGTTCTAAACTGCAAGTGGGGGACCACAATCTAAACTGCAAGTGGGCAACCATGACTTAAACTGCAAGTGGGGGACCACGATCTAAACTGCAAGTGGGCAACCATAACTTAAACTGCAAGTGGGGAACCACGACCTAATCTGCAAGTGGGGAACCACGATCTAACGTGCAAGTAGGGTACCGCGGCCTAAAGTGCAAGTAGTGAACTACGCCCGCCTGCTAAAAGGAGCAACGTACTGCACGCTGTATGTGGTAGAGATTGGATGAGAAGACACGAAGATCGGGCTCACTGACCTTAGAAGAGGCCTACGTCCAGCAGTTGAATGCTGATGATTTAATATGAAGTATGGAACTTGTAAATTGACATATACTCTTTTTATCATTGGCATTCTCAGCCCGTGTTGACCCACTGCTGGACATAGGCCTCTGTTTGTTTCTGCCATTCTTCTCGAACCTGTGCTGGTCTAAACCACGTACGACATATTCGTTTAAATTCGACAAATTCATAAAAAAAATGAATTTATACGGTCCTAAAACAGAACGTTGAAAACAGAACATCCGTCTTTGACCTGTATTTTACATATTTATGTACACACGGCTACACATCAAGCTATACATTCCCAGTATAAGCTGACCTCGCATTGTGTAGGCTTTTCGTAGAATGAGAGGTCAGCTTATTCTGGAAATGTATAGCTTGATGTGTAGCCGTGTGTATCACGTAATGAGAAAAAATACGAAAAGATGTTTTTGTTACCTACCTATCTTGTAAACTCTTCACCCCAGACAGAGCACTCCATTATCCATAAAACAGATTTTTACTGTCATGGTGGCACATAGTGTTTTAGTACTACCACCTGACACCATTAAACGGAATTTACACCACCGTTAAATCAATCTCCCGCGATAGAACTCGAGTCCGCAATTAACATCTCGAACTACCCTCAGTCGATAAAAATGTTTTTGTGACGTCATAACCGAGTTCGCTCTACACTGAGTTAATTGGAGAGTAAGGGGGTGAGGGCGGAAGTCCTTTGAAAGCGTATAAAATGTAACATACGAGAGTACGGTAAAAAGCTTCCAGTTTAATAGACGAATCAAAACGAGATGTAATTACGAAAAATAGAGGTCAAATTAAGAAGCTGCTTCTTTTGTTTTGGATTTGTGGTTTTGTCTTTAGATTGTCCAAATGGCAATGTTTAGACTTACCCTTGAATGAAATGAATGAAAAGAAAATTAAAAAAAAATATTGTTTGTTGCAAAAACACACATTAGGTACAGTACGACACGTGTTAGGTTAGTGATATAGTGGTGGGCCCCGAATTGAGATCTCGCGAGTCTCCCACTATCTAAAAAAAAGTATTATTCATAATCTTTCACTATTAAAATAGTGCCACGAAATGCATAACCAAATAACTTGACTTACAGTTTCATTCAAATTACAAGTAACGGGAGTTTATGTAAATTGGTAACATTTTTAGAGTAGAAATTGCAGTTGTTCTGGATATCAGACTTTTTACTATATTTGTCACTAAAGCTACACGAGCACCAAATTACAGCACTGTGGGGTCACTGGTGTATTCTGTGAATTTAGTCAATGTTTAGTTTTTACGGCTAACAACTCAAAAACTATAAAGAATTTACGAATAATAAAAACGGAGTCTAAATGTACTAATGAATTCCTTTCATTTGACGTCCCACTTGACCAGTTAGTCTCATTTTCATTTTTTTTACCCCTCTTGAACCACAATATCTCAACAACCCCCCAACATTTTTAGCTCATTTAGTCACACCAGGATGGTGCTAACACTACCTACTTATATATAAAATTTCAGGATGATCGGATTAACGCTTCGAATGTTATCCTCGGACAAACAAACATACATAGGTACATACAACGCCGATTTGGCCAAGTTGATTTGGAGATCTCGCTTCGCTCGATGAATTAATTACTACTTATGTTATCTTCACAGACCTGTATCCTGATGTCCATCATAGAGATTGATAATGTTGTAAAATGACCTGTAAATATTTTCTTGCAGCGGGGAACCTGCGATCTCCTGCATCTCAGTCGGTAACTCTTCTGCCTCGCCTCAGAGGTCTTTAAAACCTCACACCTAAAGGCCTGTCCACACAAGAGCATATTTTTTTCGCAACATAGTAAAAAAAGCAAAAGACATTTGTTTAGGACAACAGTACAGTACAGACAAAACAGAAGGTAATAAAATAAAACATTGAAAAAGACTATTTATATTAAAAACGGGATATTTACCATGATTTGTGAGTATTTTACTCGTGATCATGGCGCATGCAACTGCGCCGAAATATCGGGATACTCAAATACTCACAAATCATGGTAAATATCCCGTTTTTAGTATAAATAGTGTTCATAACCATGATAGTTTCAAAAGTTATATTGAAAAAGACATTAAAAATAACATTATGAAAATAATAGGTACCTACCTGTAAAAAAAACAGAAAGACAGATATAAAAACAACAGAATTAGAAACGGTCATTATGCAGGTACCTAGCAAGAGCTACATAAATACGTGGCCGCTAAAAGGTTCTATACTGTGTGGTGTCCCAAAAAGGATCAGTATCAGCTTTGTGTTGGTCCACGCTTAGGCTGGTTTTCAGACTGAGCCTGTTATAGTGACCTCACGACCAGAGAGAGACACCGAAGAAACGTGAAAAAGAGGTGAAAAAATAACATGGTTTTGATAGATAGATAATTCTTAACTGTTACACCAAATTACAATTATTTAACCTAGAATACTTAAAGACATACGCGGTGGTAGAATGGGTGGCCATATACAACCTCCGTGGTGCTGTGGGCGAATAGTTGGCTGTGATGCACGGGGTAGCGGGTTCGATTCCCGCTGCGGAACAAATATTTGCATGATCTACAGATATTTGTTCCAGGTCTGGTTGTTTCTCTATATATTATAAATTTATAAGTATGCATTTACAAAACAATAAAAGTATATAAGTATTCTATCAGTTATCTGGTTCCCATAGTACAAGCTCTGCTTAGATAGCGCTTTGTGAAATGTCCAGCAATATTTAATTTATTTATTTATTTATTTTTATTATGGTTCTGCCATAATTTAGCAGCATAGAGTTGTCTTAATTTGTAAAGGTTTATTTGGCAACTTGTGCCGATCTTGTAGATACTTGACATCTTAATTACTAAATTTAATTGGGTATTTATCGCGTATGTACCTTTTTATGTATTATCCCGACGTTTCAACTCCGTCTTACAACATCCGTGGTAGCGGGCTTTCTGGATACCTTGTCGCGAAACCATGTTACAAAACAAATGTGCCCTAGTGTGTACAAGCCTTTACCCCGGTCCTCGAACCCTACTAATTAAAAGTTGCTGAACAAGTGAGGTAGTGGCGCCCTCTGCCCTAGTTTAGGGCTCGTTATATGATGAGTGGAGTGTGAAAGGTTCGCTTATTCTCCAGTGCTATTAATAACTGGGTTGAAAGTACTTAATAAAACGTGTAGGCAATTGTCTACAACATTATTATAAATACGGGATTTATCACGTACCGTTTTATCATATACTACCTGACCAAGCCGCAGCTACGCACGCGTAGTTTTTCAATAAAAACAATACCCTTCTTTGCGCAGTTGAGTAAAAAGTAGCCTATGTTACTCAGGGTGAATGTAGCTTTCCAATGGTGAAAGAATTTTTAAAATCGTACCAGTAGTTTTTGATTTTATTCATTACAAACATACACACAAAAATACAAATCTTTCCTCTTTATAATATTAGTATAGATAATGTTTCTGTTCCGTTCATGAAACTTCGTAAAAATAAATCAAAAAAGTTTTCTAAAAAATACTATAACATTATTTTAATAACAAATCATTTCTTTTTATTAGACACCACGATAATTTCTTGTTCATTTGAAGATCAAAAAGCTCTTTATTTTGTACGCCCGAAATCTGCATAATCTCTCAAACACAATACAGTGAAGATTTACGACATTCCGCAAAAAGGAAATGACTAAGAAAAATGGCGGCCTTCAAAGTTAATAACGCGTTTAAGTTAAATTTTTTTGGCATTCCCGCGGGAAATTTCACGGATTTTGAAGCCAGGGACTTATTATGCTATAGAGTGTATAGAGGATAGAGTCTAAAGGGAATATAACTTGTGTTGTGTTTATGTGCTGGTTTAGTAACATTGGTAGACTTCCATTCTGGTACTTGGCCGATATATCACCTTGTAACAAACCATTCGCTTCATATTTCATTGTTAGTACAAGTTGTACAGTATATTATTTCTCTATGGTACATACAAGTACAAAGAGAAATAGCATCAGATTTGTTCCGACTATTGATAATCTCGGAGTCTTTAAACCCAGAATAAACAGAATCTAGGCAAGCGTGCGCCATCTTCTACAAAACTCACCTGCCATCGGTAATTATCCCATTTAAAATAAAATCACTTTAATTCTTCGTATTATCATAACCTCATAAGGACCAAGCTTAAAAATCCCTACACTAAATTACCGCCCATTGTTCTCATCTGAGTACATAAACTTTGTAAGAGCTACCGCCCACAGATATTATCTTCAAAATTTTAGTGATAGAGTCAAAATTTACCCATGATTTTATTTTCCTGACTAAAATGTACCAAAAAGAATAGATTTCTGGGAAAAAAACGCGATTAATTTTGTTCTCGTGTGATCACATTGGGTCATAGTTTCAAAATTAACCTATTTTTTTGTGATCATATGATCACATCAGGCGTAAGTGAATCATGTAATTTGGATAATAAGATAAGATACACAAAAGTATAATATTATAAAAAACTATTTATCTCTAGAAAAAATATATTAAGGTCATTCACATGAGAACAGGCATAAACTTTTAACAGATAAGTGTTAAAAAATTTAAAATTTAACAATCTTCTGGCTTTAGAACCTGGGCTGAGGAAAACAAAAACAGTATTTTCTTAGGTGCTAGGAAAATAAAAACAATACACTCTTTTTTAATAAGAAACTTAAAAACATACTTCTCTATCAAGGCAGTCGCGTAACAAATTAGGCCTTATTCATCATGAATGAGTCTGTAACAATTCCTTTCTTTGGTTAGGCATCAACTTATATTACAGGTGGATCACTTGGTGCGACTTTTATTGATGTGGTAATGTCGGCATCTGGATTGAGTATCGATTAGGAGAGGCATGTGTTTTGCTCCGGTGGTTCGTTGTTTTTTTGATGGCAGTCCTCTTCCCATTCTGCTTCTTGTAACTCTTCCTCGAAGGTTTCCACGGGCCTGACGAGTGCTATTACTTGATAAGGGTTCTTCATCAGGATTGTCGTCACTCTCTTCAGAATCAGTAAGACTGTGATCTGATCCAGGAGTAAAAGGTGGATCTTCCAAGTCTTCATCGCTGGGTATAAAATCTCCGTCAGAGTCGGCTAAGTAATCGACAATGTTGTCATCTCGAATTACTGAAAAAAAAAACAATGTAGGGTGATCATAATAGTATTTTACCCCGATAGCTTCGTTACAGAAGTTTTAATAAATTACTGTAATAAAATCAGGCTAATAAGATTCGGTATTATTATAAAAAATAAAACAAACGATGCAACGGTTAGTAAGAATTCGAAAATATACATAGTCATTTACAACCAATGTCATCAACTGAGTACAAAAAAAATTAAGTTGATTTTGTAAGTAACATCCAATGTTCTCACTTGATCACATATATATAAACTTAAACTCTTACACTATTGAATATTACTTTTTCCGTAAAATAATATATGAATACGTTTCTGAAATAATTTTTACATACGTTTTAAATTCCACAATGTAATTCAAGTTATGGATTCATTTGATAATAACGATTTAACTTACCTCTATTACGTCGACCAGCCATTTTTGTCACTTGCTCCAAAATATTGAAAATTCTGTGATTGGCTGGTCCTTTCAACTGTAAAATCTAATGTCTATTCATTCAGCCAATCACGTTACAGAGTGAACATAGGAGAAAAGCGGGGTAATTTTGAATTTATTTGGCAATTTCGATTATGTCATCGGATGAGGCCAGTGGTCGGTTAATTAACTAAATACATTTTTTTGCTTGGTTGCAATTATTATCGTATTTATGTACTTATACAAGGTCATTGGTTAATCCAGCAGTTAGCAGGTTAATCCAGGTCATAACGCGTTAGAAGTCGCAGGCGGAAGGTTGTATACATAATGAGGACTCATCGACGAGAGTGGACTACTCTACCTCATGATATAAAAAAAAACTCAAGTTTCATTTCTTTTGCGATACACAACAAACAGACTGTATGTACTTTTGTAAACACGTGTATGAAAGACTCTGAATAAAGTAGGTATAGGTACCTACTGATGAAGGAAAACCTTTGAGCGATGAAGCCTTCACCTGAAACTGTTTGTATGTTACTATAATTGTCTGAGATTCACTGGCGCCTTATAGCCATGCAAATGTAAAATATTATAAAATGTAACTCATTTCGTATCACAATCAAGCGAAAGCTGATGGACGCATGCATCCTCCCCGTCTTGACATATGGTGCGCAGATCTGGCCACTAATCAACATTCAAAATTACAAGCTCAATGTTTCTCAGCGTGAAATGGAACGCAGCATCTTAGGTGTCAAGCGAACGAAGAGAGTTCGGAACACCGAGCTGCGCACAAAGACCCAAATCGTTGACGTGGCCTTCAAAATCGCTGAACTGAAGTGAAACTGGGCTGGGCAAGTCTGTCGCTAAAATGTAACTCATTTCGTTTCACAATCAAGCGAAAGCTGATGGAGCATGCATCCTCCCCGTCTTGAAATATGGTGCGCAGACCTGGCCATTCTAAATTACAAGCTCAATGTTTGTTGGCGTGAGATGGAACGCAGAATCTTAAGTGTCAAGCGAACGGAGAGAGTTCGGAACACCGAACTGCGCCCAAAGACCCAAATCGTTGACGTGGCCTTCATAATCGCTCAACTGAAGTGGAACTGGGCTGGGCAAGTCTGTCGCGTGCAATGTGAGCTGTGCGCTAGCCGCCGAGTGGTGCACTGACCCAGCGAGAAAGCGACGTGGCTGACCGAAACGTAGATGGCGGGACGAGCTGGATAATTTTTTTTTTGTCAAATTAAAATGTCTTTATTTGGTACATAAAACAGTGTACAGAAACAAAATGGAAACGGTGATACCTGCAGGAGTAAAAATACTGCGTCGCAGACATCCACGCCCTCCTCCATAAACCTTAACAAATAAAGAGTTCAATATTTAGACTAAAAGAGAAGCTAAGTTAAAGAAAGACTTAAGTTAATTTAATGTTAAACAGACAAATTAAAAGTATCGAGTATCGATACTATTACAAATATATAATAACAAGAATAGTAATTCCTAATGCCACAAACAGCTCAGCACTACAGTCTGGAAGGGGGAGGCCTTTGCCCAGCAGTGGGAAACGAATATGTTACCACAGTCATAATACAATAAAATACTGGTGTTCAATCGAATCTTGATGCACGATTGTCCCGAAATTTCAGCACAGTTGCATGCGCTATAACCACGAGTGGAAACATCATAGTAAGTATCCACTTTTCAATAAAAATAATCTTCATAACAAAGATAGTTTCAAAAGTTATACGGGTATATATGTTATATATGGTTATACCTATTTCGGCTATATTCTTCCATCACTAATGAAAAAAAATACCCTTATTTTTCACATTATTACAATTCCACAAACCCATAATCGGCAGCAAAATTTTCCATACCCATTTACACGTAGAAAATTACACCGACTCCCGAAATGGAGCAGTAATTGCTACCCTTACAAATAATACCCGTAGCGTTAGGTACACCTTCCGGCAAAATAAAGCCATTCCAGATGTTGTTTATTCCGTGACAGCCTAATTTCCACGCAAACACGATAATTCCTCGGTAATGGGATGCATAATGCAGCCAATAAGGGTGGGATGTACCTAGTGGTCAGTTTGACCGAAACTAAAACCTGACAACGAAGTGATCCTAGAAGGGTCCTCTTTTTCCTATAAAGGTACGGAATTCTAAAAACATAAACTGTACCGTTAATAACAAAGTACGCACAAATATTTCCATCAAAAATTCTTCTGACTCTGTTTGACCAGTGTACTTCTTCTCTTAACAATTTCAACGTATTAAAGTTCTTTTAACCATTATGTATGACAGTAGCTGAAACTATATAATGGGAACCTCTTTGCGTCTTAGTAGCTACTCACCATAGTTCGTTTCGGTACAAAGATGTAAGATGTCTAGGCGTAAGTGGCCGAAATGAAAGCCGAAGCTTCGGCCAGAGAGAAGTCCGATCCTCCCGGCGGCGCCTCTCGTGATAACGGTCAAAATTATACAAATGACTGCATAGAATTTTACGACATGCCTTCGTATGGGATATCCGGATTCATCTGTATAATATACGGACCATATGCACACGGATTTTAAAAATAAAGTCCTTGTAACCAATACGTTCAGTTTTTCAGTGTTTACTAACCGCTTAGCTACCTCGCATATCTTTGCTGGAAACTTGGCCAAATAATTTGTTGATTATCCTCCGTTTGTGTGGTGGGAAAATATCTTGGATTTGAATACTCGACGATGTATGAAATTGAGAGTTACGCAAAGCACCTTAGGTGCGTTACATGAACACTTTTTCCTGACGATTTGTGCTTATTTCTCGTGTGATACGTAGGTCAAGGTAGGATACGTGATACGTGGTTCGTCACACTAAAAGTTTTGCGTAACTTAGAAAAACAACATGTTATAACCAAAATATGTATTATGTTTATTGCTTTTCAAAATACTCTCCTTTATATTTTTAACATTTTTTCATGCGATCGAACCATTTTTTAAAACAGGAGGACTACAGATCTGAAGGCGTGTTTGCTGATTGAACGCTATCACTGCCTCTTCGGAGTTGGTAAAAGTGAAACCTCTCATCAAAACTTTGATTATGGAGAAAATACAGAAATCAAAGGGTGCTAGGTCGGGGATATGTGCAGGATGGGTGACGAGTTGTCCTTTTTCGGAAGCTAAAAATGATTTTGTTTTGTTGGCCGTGTATGAAGAAGCGTTGTCATGATGTAGGAGAACGCGGCTTTTTGGTCGTCTTTCGCGAACTTTTTCTAACAACCTGGGTAAACAAATGGTAGAATATCACTCTTTTGATCTTTAAGTAGAATTGTGTAGATGGGACCCGTAGCTGACAAAAAAACGCGATCATTTTTTACCAACGTTTCTCGCCTGCCTCACTTTTGTTGGACTGTTCTTATTTTCAAACACCCATTCACAAGATTGCTGTTTTTTTAGGGTTCAAAACAATAAATCCAAGTTTCGTCTCCTGTGACAATGACATTAACAGTATTAGAATGTCCGTGGTCTTACTTCAGTAGCATCTGTGAGCACCATTCCACACGAGCCCGCTTCTGCTCCGCTGTCAGTTCATGAGGGATCCAACGACAACAAAGTTTCCGAACTTTCAATTCTTCGTGTAAAATTTTCTGAATTTGGCATATACCAAACCCCAATAGTCATCGAATAGTCTCATAGGTAATCCGCGGGTTTTCTTCAATGAGCCGCTTAACAGTAGCCGCAATATTTTCGTTGACGGCAGTTGAAGGCTTCACGAAATTCGTCATGTAAAGAAACTCGACCTCTCTCAAATTCAGCAAACCATCGCCTTACGGTGCTCAAACAAGGTGCTTCTCTCCCAAAAGCATTTTGAAGACGAGCGGCACAGTCTTGCGGAGAGAGAGAACTTTTAAAATCATAAAAAATCATCGCACTAAAATCTTTTCGATTTAATTCCATTTTCGTTGGCAATTGTGGGTTTTAAAAAAACAATTGACAAATGATTTCCCGCCAATTTTTTTTTTAGTAAGAAGGTTGCAACGTTTCAAAAAATATAACATTCGAAATTCAAATAGTTCCGATTAGCTGGAAGTGCAAAACTTTTAGTGTGCCCCATGTATGTGGGATTTGGACAAGGTTAAACGAAAAAAGTCAACCTTTTCATATCTGTGTATTTCCTACCACAGCACAGGGAAAATCAAATAAATTGAACCAATGGGAGCTTTATGTATATCTATTTATCCAATATCTATTTCTGTAAATTCCCTATCACAGGTAAAATCTCTGAAATTGCACCAATGCAAGTTTGATATTTTACGAGTACATCGTAACGGCATAACTGATTTTGATGTAAGTAGTTTGGCATATAAATAGAATATGACCTGGATTGAGACATAGGCTGCTTTTTATTGAAAAACCAGACGTCTGAAGCCGCGGGCGGAAGCTCTAACTATCATCATTATTAATAATAGGTCGGACAGAAAGTCTTTCGTATTTTGGATGTATGAAATTGTAATCAAAGCTCATGTGTCACTCAAATATCGAGATTTTTTTATACCTAGATTTTTAAAACGCGTTAAAACTATTCTTTAGTAAATAGGTATACCCAGTTCTTCAGCAATATCGTTACTACTAATATGCCGATCTTACTCCAAATTTTCAAAGTCAAAGTAAAAAAATCTTTTATTCATTAAAATCACAAGGATCACTTTGAAACGTCAATTTTACTGCCTGTTCCTTCGCGACCAAGCCAGGAAAGAAAGGTTGGTTGTTTTTTTTAAAGATCCTTTTAGAATACATTAAAATACAGAAAATAAATTACGTCTAAATTGTAACATTTTGAACAAGTTCGAGCAATTTCAATCCCAAGCTTCTCTATCATCTAAATAATACGATATTTTATAGTAGGCTTTTTTATAAAGATTTTGTTTAATTACGTTTTTAAATTTGTTATTTGTCAATTTTTGTACAACACTTGGGAGTTTGTTATAAAAGCGAACACCTTGCCCTTTAAACGATTACTAACTTTATGGAGTCTACAAGTAGCAACAGCGAGAGAAAAACATCCTTATCATCAACATTTCCAGACTAAAATTGCTTTATTAAATCCATATAAGCTAGAACCTTTTACTCCACTTGTTTCCATTTTTTTTGTAGTAAAATTAATAATTTACGAAAGTTCTACTTTAGTTTCACTCATATTAGACAGAAAAACAATTGAAAAATGGCGGGTTACAGTTGTTTTATTGATTCATTCAACTTTTGTAATGCCACCTTTTCAATTGTATTGTTACAAACAGGCAAGGAGATTTGATTACAACTTCATACCAAATAGGAAAAGGCGTTCTCCCTGACCTATTCTAATGGTGATTTTCATCGTACGTCACAGATGAAAGTATGAAAGTAGATGAAAGTCACTTTACTTTTTAGCAGTGCGCACAAAATCCGTGTGCTCTTAATCCAGAAATTATACGTTTTTCCGCCCTTTTATGAAGTAATTCTCTCATACGGAAAAATGTAATAGCTCTTTTCATTTGAATACGGCATGCTATAGAATAAACATCTGAAATTACCGACAAACAATGAAATCTGTTCATTTCATACAATAAAATACATTTTATTGTTCTGGCCAATTAAAGAACGGTCGCGCATAAATAAGTGTTTAATTTTAAATATCAGTTGACAAGGGTAGGGTTCTATTTTAGGGGGAGACCGGAGGGGAATCCCCCATACAACACGTACTACCAAGATCATTTCTAATTGGAGCATATTTCTACCTTAATAAGGTATTATAATAATTTGAATAGTATTTATCTAGGTTCCCAACCGTGTATTAGATCAAAACACTTACCTAAAATGAAATAGAAGCGTATCGCATTCTGCATGTTTTTACGTCATAAAAGACCTGTTTTCAACCCAATTGTTTCGTATTAAAAACAACAACATCTTACGTATCCTAGTCATGGGAACATAGATTATAACGTCTAATTACAGAATAACAACACAATTAGAAAAATACAACAAGTTTTCAGTCATCATTTTTGGTATTACGGAATACGGTCAAAATCTAATCAAATTTAGAATCGTTCCATTGGTATCACTGTCGCTCTGCGTGGCTAAACTTCGTCACTAAACAGGGATAGCGATATTCAGGCCAAAGTTTTTGACGCGGCCGAATTAAAGTTGCGCTCGGGGTTCGCCGGCTTCTTAAGAGTGGGATGGAATAAATGGAAATAGCTGTGATCAAATGCATGCTTACATTTATGAATGAATAGAACACTTTATTATACACATTAAAAAAAATTGAAATTACAGACAAAATAGAAGACACAAAGCAAATAGTACAATGGGCGGTCTTATCGCTTTGAAGTGATTTCTTCCAGACAACCTTTGGATGGAGAGAATATAATAATAACAAAGATGGTCGGGGGTGCACATAAGATATGGATGAAGGGAGTGCAACTAATACCTAAATAGACTAATACCTAAATAAATAAACTATTAAATGACATACCTAAATATAATATATAAAATTATAATATACATAATATTTATAATACATACATTAGATAAATGCGACAAATAAACATTAATTTATGTGCGATACTATGACGTTTCTGATAGACATAAAACTTTTACCCTAGATTTAAATATAGCTAAGGATGAGGCTTGCCGGATTGTAAATAATTTATGTCTATTAATGACTTTTATATATTTTAATTTCCATGGAGATGGACAAGCTTATGCCCCACCTGGTGTTAAGTGGTAACCATCGCCTATAACGAGAATTGCCTCGTAGGTCACGCACGTTAGCAATGTGCCCTACGGTGCACTACCCTGCGTCCATCAACTTGCGGCATACAAGTGTAAAAACTCATGCCTGTAATTTCACCGGTATCCATACCCTTTAAATCGAAACAGCAATGCTGCTTGGCGGCAGAAATAGGTATGGTGATAGCGCTTAACCGGGCGAGCTCTTTCACAAGGAACTCTACTCTTGCCTGACTGTTCTTGACTGTTTTAATCTCCGAGACTCCGATGCAAGAAGAGAGGTGTAAGTTTGTAGTCTTTGTCGGTCTGTGTCTGTCCGCAGCTCTCAAATAATTAATAGATAATATTAACCTACAACTGATAGTTTCAGTTTTTCAGTTTCATTTATTTGCAAACAATACATATTGTGTCGGATACAATCGTTATTTACTTTCATTTGTTAATACTTACTTATATAGCAAAACAGCCATACCCGAAACTTATATACATGTATACTTGTATATAATGCAAACATTTGTCCCGTGGCAGGAATCGAACTTGCAACTTCCTGCGTTTCACCCGGTAATTCGTCCATTGCGCCACGGAAAAATGGATGGGTGAATTAAAATGCTCAGTATTCAGTATTTTTATTGCGGTCATACAAAGCTGGTTAATATAGATAGATTCAAAATAAAAATTCAAAATTATTTATTTGGAACATAAAGAAAATACAATAGACAAATGAAAACATTGACAACTGCAACAGTTAAAAAACTGAGTAGCAGTGTCAGCGCCCACTTCCAAAACCAAACCGAACAACGTTCCAGCTTAAAACAAGTCGATACAAGTAAATGTTTATTCTAAATATGATTATGATTTTAAGTTGGATAAGTACTGCGTGTGTGTGAGCATGTGTGTGGTGAGTGTTTGTGTGGTGTGTGTGTGTGTGTGTAGAAGTGAGTGTGTGTGCGAGTTTGTGTGTGAGTGAGTGAGTGCATACGTGTTCCCGTGTTGTTAATTTTGCTAGGTAGGAGAGATCAAAATATTTTCGGTATCATCGTACGTTAGTGACGTAGATAGATAGATAATTCTTTATTGTTACACCAAATTACAGTAACTTAACCTAGAAAACTTACACTTATACATGGTGGTACAATGGGCGGCCTTATCGCTCAAAGCGATCTCTTACCGGCCACCTTTGGATGGACTGGATTGAAAAACGTGTGAGGAGGCGGTGTTACAGTAAATACCTGATTATGTAGGATACAAATAAATACGAAAACTTAAAAATAACCTACATAAATAAACTTAAAATACATACATAATAAGAACCGCAGGTTGGCGTTGGATGCAGGCCGCTTCCAACCGCAGTTCCTGGAGATCAATGAGGGAGGCCTTTGTCCAGCAGTGGACGTCCTACGGCTGATGATGATGATGATGATGACATATATAATCTTTGACTTTTGGCATTCTTGTCCTTCTATGTCTCATATCCTTGTATTTACATCCATCACCTACTTCATAGAGCCAGAAGTCAAGATTCTACAATACAACTTTGTCACCATCTTCTTTTGTACGTGTGTCGTGTCAAATAAATGTTTTCGTTTTAATTTTATTTTACAATAGTATATATACACTTTAACAATATATATCGAAAGGAAATAAAATGTTTACTGTGAAGAAGTTGATAAGTACAGTTTATAGACCTCACTTTTAAAAATAGCTAAAGATTTAGCATGTCTGTTAACATTATTGGGAAATAATGAAATGTCTACATACATGTTGCGAAAATCTAAACGTATAAACATTATTTCTCGTACTGAATTATAATTATTCCAACTCCTTACCTACACCAATGTTCTTGAAGTTGTTTGGCAAGTCAAATATTCAAAATGGCACATTCGCAAACAATTATCTCACTATGCAAATTCTTTAAATATGCTATATTCTGTAAATACCGCTGATTTGTACAAGCGAGAGACAAATATAAATTTAAATTAATCTATATATATAAAAGAAAGTCGTGTTAGTTACACTATTTAACTCAAGAACGGCTGAACCGATTTGGCTGAAAATTGGTGGGGAGGTAGCTTAGAACCAGGAGACGGACATAGGATACTTTATATCTCGTTCTTAGAACCAGGAGACGGACATAGGACACTTTTTAACTTTTTATCCCGTTCTTAGAACCAGGAGACGGACATAGGATACTTTTTATCCCGTTCGACCGCGTTCCCGTGTGACGTGACATAAAAGTCAAAGAGAATACAAGCCACTATAAAACGTGGTATAACAAAACGCAAATGACAGCTAAACATAATTTTGTCTAAGGTTAAGTATGGTTGTAAATATATATATATATATATATATATATATATATATATATATATATAAATTAGTAATAAAATAAATAAATAAAATAACACAAAATTCGTTTATTTTAGGCACAAAAATACGACCCATATCACATACAAATGAAAAATACACTAAAAAACAACAAAATTGAGAACCTCCTCATTTTTTGAAGTCAGTTAAAAATACTGAATATGCCACGGAGCAGATGCTCCAGTGTAGTCATTTTTTATTTCCGTCCAGGTGGACGGAAATCCAATACTTATAAATTCCATTTTTATAAATCTGGTCAGAGACAGCCCTCAGTTCACTATTGTTGGAGCGACTCAGCCTACTCCAAAACGACGTTACGCGAGCTCGGATGATAGCGAAAAAGTCGGGAACACCCGCCTCGGAGAATATTCTCGACGCACTGCAGTATCTCGGCAACCTCATAAGAGCCCGGTAGGCATCATGTAATAATGGCCGGGGACAACAATTGACAATTCTACCCGGGTGACGTATATTGACAGCCCGCGTTATATGCATGTCAAGGGGGTACGAAGTTCGGCGGGACCACTAGTAATAAATAATTAAAGGGGTATTCTAATGCTCTTAAATTTTTCATGTTTATTCAATTATTCCTTCGCCATTTTCATAGAAAAATTCTAAACGGTCTAAATTTAGGCAAATTCCAGTTTTCAATTTATATTTTGTATTGTATTTAAGCCGTTTGGGGTGGACTCTGGGTCTATAGTGTGCCGGGGACCTTCGTTTAACGTTAATTGGGTCGTTTTCAAAAAAAATTGTACAAGGGCCTAATATAAACAAAATCACGATCGCTTCCTTTGTGTAACGAAAGTTAGGCATACAAACTATATGGGTAACTTTCGTTACACAAAGGAATAAATAAAGTTTTGTTTTAATGAAATCCCTTAATTGTGTACAATTATTTTGAAAATGACTCACTTGCGAAAGTTTTAGGGGTATTATTAGATCTCAATCAATTTAGTGCAAGTCAGTTTTATTCCCGCTACATGATACATATTTGCATGAGCTGATATTAGTCCCGGGCGTTGTCATCATCTACGAGCAGTTAGACGAGCGTCGAGTGTCGAGCGCGAGTATATAGAGCCGTATACATATATAGAAAGGCGATGTGTTTGTGTTATTAAGTGTTATCCATTGAGGTCGCCGCCAAGCAGGCTCTTACTATGCTCAAAAGCCTCCATATTAATGCAATCCATTGTTCGATCCGATCCGACCTTACGCAGCTTACATAGAAAGCAGGTTATCGGCGCTGGTTTGCATCGCCTAACAGTAGGTACGAATTATAAGTGACAGATAACTAACGATTGCTGCAAGCTTGAAAATTGGTTTTATTATCACCGTGTCAAAGCAAGCTTCAGAAGCATCTATGAAACTTTTCCCTGAAATCTTTAATGTACATAACAAAGTCGGGTTAGTTACACCACTCAAACCAGCGCGACTGATTTCTATGAAATTTGGTATTTACATAGATTATGTTCGGGGTTGAAATATTTGCTACTTTTTACACGACTACAAAGAAGCAGTGTTATGTTTCATGGACAAACCATGCGTGCGAAGCCGCAGGCGGATCAGCTAGTGTTTGATAAAACATGGTATGTGCTACGAGTATGATAGTGTTTGTTACAAGAACATTGAAAGAAAGAAAGAAAGAAAAAACATTTATTTGTGACGGTACAAAACACACACAGTACACAAGTAAGATACACACAATAGAACAAACTCATACACACAAAAACAGCAATACCTAACAAATGTGTGTCTCACAATTACCTATATATCAATGACCGACGTAACAAAAAGGCGTCCAACTCAGCATTTGTTGTGCTTTTGGCACAACGCTGATCTTCCGCTGGAACCATTTAAAAATTGAATACAACAGTTGATCTGGGTTTACTGTGCCACACGTTTTTCCTTATCCTCCTTGCATTAATTTCGTCTCCTGGGAGCATGTCTAGCGAAAGATTCACAACAGATGTAATAGTCTCGTTCTTTGCTGTTATACATTAGAAATGACAGTGACATTTGACAGTTGGCAGGTGTAATCGTGAAATTTACAAGCATTGCAAACCTGTCACTAGATACTTAAGCAAGGTCTGATTTCCTTAAAAAGGTCTCTATCCGAGAGCTCCACCCGCGGACAAAACCCTCCGTCGACCGAGACATGTTCTCGGAGATCCGGATGACGAAATCAGGAGGAGATTTCTGAGTCATCTATATTAGACAGAGCAAATACTTCACTGATACACCGACCTCGCCGGCGAGGTCGACGAGTCCCATCAGTCGCCGTCTATACGAGGCACAAGCATGTATCCGGGCGTTTCTCTCCTATCCCCATCCTGGCAACGGCCCAAGCCAAGGTTCGTATCTAAGTGGTGTCCTTGCGCTAGTTGCTTCATCAAAACTTACAGGGCTGAGCGCCATCTGCGCTCGCCAAAAGTTCGGCTAAGCTGCAACGGCCTCAGAGGCCAACCGCGAGAAAAGTACATTCGAAAAAAAAAATATTAAAAAGTTCTTGTGATCCACGGGACATCCAGTGTTCTTCCAGTAGTAGTTAAGTTTATTCTAACTGTACTTACTTTAAATATGTGATCTCAGGCTGCCTGCTTACATAGTGACCCTGCCCAGCCCTTACGTATGCGACAGGCGTCAGGGCAATGGACATGTGCGTATTATTGCTAATTACCTATCATTTTACCTATTCCTATACCGATGGTAATAACACATTTGTATTCGATACGCGATTCATTGAATCTATAGTTCAGGAGCTGACGGGTTTCATTAGACGCAACTAAACAATCTTTACGTAGTACTAGTATAAAATGAAGTCGCTTTCACTGTCTGTTACCTTAGATCTTATAAACTACTCAACGGATTTTAATGTAGTTTTCAGCAATAGATAGAGTGATTCAAGAGAAAGGTTAATATGTATAATAATAAATATATTAGTTAACTGCGAAAGTTTGTTAGTTTGTTTGTTACCCATAACGAAACCGCTGAACGGATCGTAATTAAATTTGGAAAGGAGATAGACTATATCCTGGGAAAGGAGGGTAATGTTTTTATTGAAAACCACGCATGCGAAGCCGCGGGCGCGTCAGCTAGTTATTAATAAAAATACGGGATTTAGCTCGTTCCGTTTTATCGGTGCTACAACCGGCAATGTTATGGTTCAATTCGTGAAGCTTCATCAGGGTACTCACCCTGATGAAGCTTCACGATCTGCTCTGAACTGCGTCTCGCCTCGCACGTTATCACCAAGTAAACAATTGCTGGTATGACTGTAGACATTTTGTTTCTTAAGCTATTTTGTGCCCAGGAGGCCAAGATCTCTCCCACATTCTTCCAACTATCTCTATCCTCCGTCTCAGCCATGCCGATCGTCTCGCCAACGCTTTCCTAGCCAACCCCGACAATGTGCTGCATTCAGTGTGTCTATACCCTTTGTGAGTAGGTGCTTAGTTGCCTGAGTCGTCCCATTGGCGTTGATTGATCGTGAGGAACATTAAAAAATTAACAAATATCTATTGTTTCGATCTGTCAGCTGAAACACGAATTTTGGGCGGAATGCGGATTATAATTTTTTTTATATATTAGGTCAAAAACATGAACTAATACAAGCTAACTCGGGGTTCCGTAGCCAAATGGCAAAAAACGGAACCCTTATGGATTCGTCATGTCTGTCTGTCGGTCCGTATGTCACAGCCACTTTTATCCGAAACTATAAGAACTATACTGTTGAAACTTGGTAAGTAGATGTATTCTGTGAACCGCATTAAGATTTTCACACAAAAATAGAAAAAAAACAACAAATTTTAGGGGTTCTCCATACTTAAAACTGAAATTCAAATTTTTTTTTTCTTCAAACCCATACGTGTGGGTTATCTGTCAAAAATGATTTTGAGGTTTTCATATAATTTTTTCTAAACCGAATAGTTCGCGCGAGAGAAACTTCCAAAGTGGTAAAATGTGTCAACCCCCCCCCCCCCCCCCCCCTGTAACTTCTAAAATAAGAGAATGATAAAACTAAAAAAATATATGATGTACATTACTACATTACTGAACTTCCACCGAAAATTGATCTAGTAAGTAGTTTATTTTAATACGTCATAAATAGTAAACCGCAATTTAACTTTCATTCAATCAACTCAAATATAAAAAAGTTAGAACGAACCACAAGAACTTTTATATTATGTTACTTGCTGCTACGGAACCCTTCATGGGCGAGTCCGACTCGCACTTGGTTGCTTTTTTTAACGTTATTTTTTAGTGGCCTGAGCGAAGGCCAACATTTATAAAGTCATAACTAAAACACATTTTAATTGTTGTATATGTTATACATGCTTCAACTATTTTTTTTCTAAATCTTATATTATGTTTGACCATGTCTACACAATGCATGCTTTGTTCGCTGCCTTTTAGAAAGTACCCTGTGATTACGCAATGCTTATTTGTATGACAAGTGTATATATGTAGGTACATTAGTATACACACGGCTACACATCAAGCTATACATTTCCGGTATAAGCTGATCTTGCATTGTGTAGGCTTTTCGTAGAATGAGAGGTCAGCTTATACTGGAAATTATATAGCTTGATGTGTAGCCGTGTGTACAAGTGTGTGGTTTAGATCTATTGTAATTTTGGTGTAACCATAAATATCTATTTCAATCTATATTTCAATAAGTAAATAAAAATGGAAATAAAAAAAAATTGCAATTTGTACTGATTTTAAATGATAGACCCAATATTGCAACTAACTTCTGCACTTCATAATGTCGGCTTCACTTTGTAAACAATAGCTTAGATTGCTATTCTGTCGACCGGCGCTGGCAGGTGACGGGGTAGGCAGTGGATACTATGTTAATCACTTGCAAAGGACTTGCCAAGGATACGTAATGTTTGAATAGCATTAGTCGATTCAGAACTTATTGACACCAGCTACAAATATAGACGCCTACGCTAAATCAAAAGGTCTGCATAAATCTAAATGTCTATGCAGTTAAATCCTTTGTTTATTTATTTCATCGGTCCATTTGTATTCATACCCTAAACTACCTATGAGGGAACATTTCTTATGCTATTTATGTAGTTATACGCCTCATGCTTCCCACTGTAAGGCAAAGGGATTCGCTTTCTTGTAACAATACAGAGACTTATGCAGTACTAGCTGTTGCCCTCGACTTCGTACGCGTTACACAACTAAATGAGTAGGTAACCTAGAAATAAAGCTAAACTCGATGTTGCAACTTGACTTGACACCCCATTTTTATCCCACGGGACCTGTTTTATGGGATAAAAAGTAGCCTATGTGTTAATCCAGGTACATTTTAAATTTCATCGCAATCGGTTCAACCATTACAACGTGATTGAGTAACAAACAGACAAACAAATAAATAAATAAGTAAACAAACATCCAAACTTTCGCATTGATAATATTAGCATTTATTGTCAAACTTAAACATGTTTAGTCGCTAAATAGGTTTAAGGATCGTTGTGGAAGCCGGGCTTATTCAGTATTCAGTATTTTAATGCGTTCATACAAAGTGGATTAGCATGTTACATGTCAGATCTTAAGTCAGATAGATGTCAAGAGCCCAGCACTTATTATGTACCCTGCAAGTAAGGGTGTCGCAATATTAAAGCTAACTAGGCAGGTCTAGTGGAATCTAAGTTGAGCGATTTTACGGTTTGAATGTTATTGTTTAGTGAAATAATGATTGTACAAAATTATTTACATGTGTTATCGTTAAAAAAGTCGTCTAGTGTGTAGTAACTCTTTTCCATTAGTATATGTTTTAATCTCAGTTCAAAGATGTTGTCGTTTTGTGCTTTAATTTGTTCTAGTATTTTGTTATAAAAGAAAAGTTTCTTCGCATTTTTTAAGAAAATTCAAAACATTTTTTAATATAGTTTATTTACATTTAACTAAAGTATGTAGGTACCATGTTGTTCGATAACTTTTTGCCATTTTGTAGGTAGGGACATGATCCCATTGCTGTAGAAATTTTGGGGCTTCTGATGAAAATACCGCGAGAAGTAGTTTTGGCAGTCCTCTCGTGATGTTAACCTGACACTGCCTAAAGAATTCTGAAGAGACCGAAACAGGTGGAAATCTGAAGGTGCAAGGTCACGACTATACGGCGGATGCATTAACACCTCCCAGCCAAGCTCTCTTAATTTTTGCTAAGTGGCTAAAGATGTGTGAGGTCTAGCGTTATCATGATGAAAAACCACATCTCTTCTGTTGATTAATTCCGGCCGCTTTCTCTCAACTTCTTGCTTTAATCTCATCAGTTGTTCGCATTAGAGTTCAGAATCGATGGTACTTTCTGGTGGAAACAGCTCATAATGAATAATGCCCTTCCAATCCCACCACACACACAGCATCACCTTGTTGCGAGTTAACCCGGGTTTCGCCACAGTCTGTGAAGCCTGACCGGCTCTTGACCACGACCTTTTTCGCACGTTCTTGTCGTACGTGATCCACTTTTCATCACCAGTTATCAGCTTCTTCAAAAATGGTTCGGTTTCATTACGTCGTAATAAAGAATCACGAATGAGTACACGGTTCATAAGGTTTCTTTCAGTGAGCTCGTGGGGTACCAAAATATCGAGCTTTTTTGTGTACCCAGTTTTTTTCAAATGCGCCAAAACTGTTTTGTCAATTCCCAGTTCTTCAGCTACGTCGTAACAACTGATATGCCGATCTTGCTCCACTTTTTCAAAAATGGCATCAATTTTATCCGTAATAGAGCGACCAGAGCGACGTGCATCTTTGACATCAAAATTTCCGGATTGAAACCAAATTTGTGCTACTCTCACAGACACTGCACTAGGTCCATAAACATCGCAAATTTTTTTCACGGCTTGCGTTGCGTTTATACCTTTTTTGTAGTAAAATTTTAAAATGTATCGAATTTCTTCATTAGATTAACTCATCTTTACAGTACGAAAAACAAATAAAAATGACACATTTTCCTAATCTGAATTTGGAATTATCATCTTTAAAATTTAAACTTTGAATGATACCAAAACCAGCCAGATACAAATAGTATAGCCAAAGAGATTTCATTACAAGTTCATACATATGTACTATAAAAGACTTTTTCCCCAACCTATTATATTTTAACTGCCATTACATTCGGACCCGAGCTCTGAATTTTTAATGTTGATGTAGGTAGTTCTAGTTTGTACTTGTACCTATATTGGTACTTGATAGGTCAATCTTTTTTTTTGAAAAAATACAGTTACTTTCTGATGAATTTACACATTTCTAGTACGTATATTGAGGTTAAAGTCAGTTGTTTAAGATTAAAAAAGTATAGCTTACAGCTTTCTATTATTTCTATATATATCTTTCTATACCTTTATACTGGCCAAGATGCGAACACATTTTTTTCTGAGATATGAACAGTTTCTCCACGTCGACACTGTTTCCCCTAACTATAATACTGTAGCGAATCCAAGCGTTGGCATACGCGTAATATGCTGACAAGGACATTTGTCCTACCTCTGACTGTAGCCTTCCTTAATTCTCTAAGTGAGTACGAATAGCTACGATAGTTTTGTTTTAATTGAAAAAAACTTAATAATAATTTTTTTTTGCTGTGTTAAATGTCCAGTTATATTTATTTATTTAATTTTTTGAACATGATATTTCCAGTTTATATTTGAATATATATTTAATCCTAATAATTTAAATATATCTACGCATTCTAATTTAATATTGTTAAATGTAAAATTTATGTCAAGGGGGGTTTTTTGATTGGAATTGCATTATCTTAATATCCTCATTTGGTTATTTCTGGCTGGGCTATGTCTGTTTCCTTCTCACAGTACTGCGAATATCATTGTTCGAGTAAGACTTAATAGTACTGTTATCGGAAATTAGAAAAACTATAAATAAAGTTTTCTTTGAGTAAAATAGATTGGCCAACGTCTAAAAAATGTTGAACCCTGAAAAAACACTAATCCTTGACACAATATTGCAAATTTTTTCTGATAATAAAGTCTAAAAGTTGATAACAGAAAATGCTTTACTATTATTGTTTTTTATGCGGCCAAAGCTGGGGGCCGAAGCTAGAGCAATATGTATTACCTACCAAAAGTTTTAGTAGGTTCCCTAGGTATAAGGCGATGTTTACATCTAGCTAGCGTTGTCCAATTAGCGACTTCATGCGGCACTCCCACGCCATGTATATTAGCATAACGCGTTTCAACACGTTTCCATTGTTATACAACTTTCCCGGACTATTACTGAGGTATTGTAGACGCGGATAGTATTTAAACAAAATCTTTATAAAAAAACCTACATATCGGAATATTTAGATGAAAGAGAAGCTTGTAATTGAAATTGCTCCAACTCGGTCAACAATGTTACGATTTATATGTAATTTATTTTATTTGTTGTTATGTATTCTAAAAGGATCATTAAAAACAACAACCAGCCTTGTTTCTTGACTTTCCTTCGTGGCTTGGCCGTAAAGGTACAGGCAGTAAGATTGATGTTCCCAAGTGATCCTTGTTATTTTATTGAAACAAACATTTTGAATTTTAAATTTTGAGTCAGGCTAAGTCTTGTAGTGCGGGCGCGCCGTAGCAAACAAAAATTATACAAACATATGTTTTGACGTTTTGAAATTATCCATAATATTGCAATTATTGGGTTTTGACGTAAAGTGAATGTTTAATATTAAGCACACATTTTAAGTTAGACGATTTTTAGTAGCGTTTTTTATTCAACTAACAACAAACTTTTTTTTACGATGGGAAAATGCTTTACGCATGTCCTCCAGCTCCTACAACCTACTACAACTACAACCTGATAACTGCAACCTGGGTGTCTTCAAGTGGCAAGTGAACAGGTTTCTTCTAGGCAAGCGTGATCCATCGTAGACTGTATCATCGCGCGCCACCAGGCGAGATCGTGGTCAAACGCTGGCCTATGTATTAAAAAAAGATAATCCGACAAAATCCTGGTCATATGTTTGACCAGGTGGCAATAGACTAGTTGACACTAGACCACCTTAATGCCCAAAACCATCTTCTGTATGGCTCCGTTCATTTACAACAAGCTCCCGGAGTCACTGAGAGAGCTACCTTGTTCAATGTTTCGAAGAAAGTTAAAAACTACACTGCTAAATAAATGTTACTATTTCTTAAAAGAATATATAAATGAAAAGTATCAGCTAGATTAATACCAATTTTTATAATTAATATTTTTTTTTTATTTTAACTAGTTTTATTTTATTTTATATAATTATTATAGTTGATTTTGTTCATGTGTTATTATTATTTTTTAGGACTTTGTAAATTTTAATATTGCATGCCTTGAAAGGCAGAAATGTATTGATACTAATATTTACTTCTGACATCTTTGTAACATGACATATATTTTAAGCAATAAATACATTTGATTTGTTTTCGTTTCATTTGACACTAGGTACTAGATTCATGGTATCGTACACATCTTTTTCTCGTCCTATTATAAAACAATGAAAACGCACAAAAATTACCAGTTATAATTTGTTTTCTTATCGATCGTGCTTTATCGAGCTTCGTAAATAACGACGGGTCGCGGGTTCGAATCTTGCCAAAGCTCGTGAAAGCTCATAACATTAACTGCAGGTATTTAGATAAATAGGTAGATAAGTTGTAAACACAATCTAAATTTTAATCTGGCTATCATTTCATGGCTATAACTTTAAGGTGGCACCTACAGACCTTTCGTTTAACGTACACACGGCTACACATCAAGCTATACATTTCCAGTATATGCTGACATCGCATTGTGTAGGCTTTTCGTAGAATGAAAGGTCAGCTTATACTTGAAATGGATAGCTTGATGTGTAGCCGTGTGTACCATTTAGAAGAAAAAAATATTTTTCAACTGTTAATACCTACCTGGCCGTTACGTAAAGAAGACAACTGTATAACTTAGAAAATGTTTGTCATTTAATTAAATAATTTTTATAAATATAGGAAACATTGACAGTCGTAAAATATTTATAACTAGCTTCCGCTCGCGGTTTCACACGCGTGTTTTGCCAATAAAAAGTAGCCTATGTGTTAATCTAGGTTATAATCTACGTACATACCAAATTTCATCGAAATCGGTTAAGCCGTTATGACGTGATTGAGTAACAAACAAACATATATACATCAAAACTTTCGCATTAATAATACTAGCTGTTGCCCGCGACTTGGTACGCGTTACGCAATTAAATGTGTAGGTAACCTAGAAATAAAGCTAAAACTCGCTGTTGCAACTTGACTTTACACCCGATTTTTATCCCATGGAACGTGTTTTATGTGTTAATCCAGGTTATAATCTACGTACATACCAAATTTCATCGAAATCGGTTAAGCCGTTATGAGGTGATTGTGTAACAAACAAACAAATAAATAAATAAACATTAAAACTTTCGCATTTATATTAATAGGTTGGGGAAAAAGTCTTTTCGCATTAAAGTATGTATGAACTTGTAATAAAATCTCTTTGGCTATACTATTTGTATCTGGCTGCTTATGGTATCATTCAATGTTTAAATTTTAAAGAAGATAATTCCTAATTCAAATTAGGAAAAAGTGTGGTTTTTATTTGTTTTTCGTATTGTAAAGATGAGTGAATCTAATGAAGAAATTCGATACATTTTAAAATTTTACTACAAAAAAGGTAAAAATGCAACGCAAGCCGCGAAAAAAATTTGCGATGTTTATGGACCTAGTGCAGTGTCTGTGAGAGTAGCACAAATTTGGTTTAAGCGTTTTCAATCCAGAAATTTTGATGTCAAAGATGCACGTCGCTCTGGTTATTACGGATAAAATTGATGCCATTTTTGAAAAAGTGGAGCAAGATCGGCATATCAGTTGTTACGACGTAGCTGAAGAACTGGGAATTGACCACAAAACAGTTTTGGCGCATTTGAAAAAAACTGGGTACACAAAAAAGCTCGATATTTGGGTACCCCACAAGCTCACTGAAAGAAACCTAATGAACCGTGTACTCATTTGTGATTCTTTATTACGATGTAATAAAACCGAACCATTTTTGAAGAAGCTGATAACTGATGATGAAAAATGGATCACGTACGACAAGAACGTGCGAAAAAGGTCGCGGTCAAAAGCCGGTCAGGCTTCACAGACTGTGGCGAAACCCGGGTTAACTCGCAACAAGGTGATGCTGTATGTGTGGTGGAATTGGAAGGGCATTATTCATTATGAGCTGTTACCACCAGGCAAAACTATTGATTCTGAACTCTACTGCGAACAACTGAAGAGATTAAACCAAGAAGTTGAGAGAAAGCGGCCGAAATTAATCAACAGAAGGGGTGTGGTTTTTCATCATGATAACGATAGATCTCACACATATTTAGCCACTCAGCAAAATTTAAGAGAGTTTGGCTGGGAGGTGTTAATGCATCCGCCGTATAGTCATGACCTTGCACCTTCAGATTTCCACCTGTTTCGGTCTCTTCAGAATTCTTTAGGCAGTGTCAGGTTAACATCACGAGAGGATTGTCAAAACTACTTGTCGCGGTATTTTGATCAGAAGCCCCAAAATTTATATGGCAATGGGATCATGTCCCTACCTACAAGATGGCAAAAAGTTATCAAACAAAATGGTACTTACATACTTTAGTTAAATTTAAATAAACTATATTAAAAAATGTTTTGAGTTTTCTTAAAATATGCGAAGAAACTTTTTCCCCAACCTAATAAGTCGCGTACAAGGAAATGATAAAAGGGTTTGGGCAAATTTTAAATTTCTACTGCTCCGATGGGTCTGAAATTCACGGGTCGCCTGTAGGACCCGAAAACGAACCTAGCTAAGATATCAGAGTCAGTGGTTGATTATATATTAGTGTGATTAGTGTGGTAATGAAGAAAACTGTTTTTTGTTAAATAATGAAATACCTACCCCGATCATGTCCATACAAAGTTTGCGTGGAAGAGAACTATGCTAACGATAAGGTCGCCCATTATATCTTTTTATTTTTAATTTTATTGTGTGTTTCTCTAACGATGTGCAATTGATCACACTGGGACATTCTAGCGAAAAGCAATACCTAAATAAGGGCGATTTTTAGAGTCAGTGAGATCGCAGAAGAACTATACGATCTGATCCCGCCATCTCCCTTCCATCAAAGAACAAACAGGCCTACGGCTTAGTACCATCCGTATGTACCTACCTAGTTGATATACCACACATTCGCACACACCGTTTTGGTTCTACGTTCTTGATGCGTACAGCTAAGGTATGGAACACTTTACCGTCGTCTGTTTTTCCTAAAGAATACAATCCGGGGCTCTTTAAGGTAAGAGTAAATAGGTTTCTTTTAGATCGTCGTGCTTCATCTTAGACCACGTCATCACCTACCATCAAGTGAGATTATGGTCAAACGAAGATCTATACAGTTTAACAAATGAAAAACCAATGTATTCTAGAATAATAATGAATAAATTTCGATTCTAGTAATAAATGATATCAACCGATCATAACATTCATAGCCATTCCAGAACCGGTCAAAGCTTATAAATACTGAAAGGGTGAGCGTTACTTGCGCTCAGAGGATTCCGTATGTATGTACTGTTATTATGGTCAAAAAGTTGAAGGCAAACATCAAAAACATCATGACTTTCCTGCGTATTAGGCACAGCTAACTGAGATGCGGATCATTAATGGTATATAATTTTTTTTAATTTTTTTTTTACTAAATTCTTTATTTGGAACATAAACAATGGTACAAATGATGTGAAAAACGATGATATCTGCAGAAGTATTAAACTGTGTCGTAGACATCAACGCCCTCCTCCGGGAAATATTACAGTAGGTCCAAATCAAGGTGCATTAGTACACATACAAAATGTAAGTGTATTAATTAGTCTATGCTTGTAAGTGTGTGTGTGTGTTTGTGTGTGTTTGTTTGTGTGTGGGTGTGTGTGTGTGTGTGTGTGCGTGCGTGCGTGCGTGGTGTATTTGGGGGTGCGTGTGTAAGTATGCGTGTATGAATGTGTGTGTGGGCTACTTAGAGACAACCATGAGTTCTTCCGTTTCATTGTAGGACAGTGATTGGAGCCATTCCAGGCCTTTAATTTTGCATTCAAATAAAGGGAGAGGATATATATTTAGATGTCTATTTAATCTATTGTAAAGTAACGGGCTGATGTCGACGCTCAATTTTGCAGACATTATCAGACAGCTAACTGATATGCGCATGATTTTAATGGTTTATAAATGAATAATGCGAGACATTTCACACAGCGCCATCTAGCTCCAAACTAAGCAAAGCTATGGGAACCAGTTAACTGATAGCATACTTACGTTTTAAGTATTTTTATTGTAAATAAACACTTATAATATTATATAGAGAAACAACGAGATCCGGAACAAATGTCTGTAGATCATGCAAACATTTGTTCCCGGCAGGAATCAAACCCACAAACTCTTGCGTCTCAGCCGGCTTCGCCCACTGCGCCACGGAGGTCGTGACTTGTTTTTGTCTCCTAAAACTGAAGTTATCACGGTATGCAAAATGATAATCGTCGGACATGTTAGAAGTTCTTAAGTTGTAACCATCAGGTGTAGTTGTGCTCAAACGCTAAACTATAAATAAAGTTCTATTTATTTTTTTAAATACAGAACCCTAAAAATGTACAGTTTAATATAATATTAATGTATGCAAACAGCTTTGTTTGTCTAAAAGATGACGTAGCGAGGCGCCATGTTGTAACGTCTCCAAGTTTTCGTAATGCACTCTGAATATTAAATGGGTGTGCATTATTTCTGGAGTGGTTTGCTTGCCGTCGACACTTTGTTACGACTGGTAAAGCTTATTTTGTTTTAAGCAAGATAAAATAATTTATTTTAACAATCATTGTACCTTCTTTTTTTGCTGTTGTATTCTGTCATCTGGTTCCCATAGTAAGTACAAGTTTTGTTTAGTTTGGAGCTAGACAACGCTGTGTAAAATGACCAGTATTATATATCTATTTAACTAAACTTTTTCATTAAAGAAACACTTGGCTAAAACAGTTATAAAATGTTTTGTATGTTTTGTATGTTCGTGGTTGGCCCTCGGCTACTTGCCCGGACAACACGTTTAATTCAACGGGTCCAGAACGCTTGCGCGCGATTTTGTTTTAAGATACCACCAAGATTTTTGGCCGTATCTTAAAACAACACGAGTGTCACACCTTATTTAAATCAACATTCCATCTTGAAAATGAAGTCGAGGCAGAAGTTACATCTGGCTTGTCTGCTTTTTAGTGTGCTTAAATACCAAACGCCGAAATACCTGTACGATAGACTAAGTTGGATTTCTTAGACTAGGACGCTACGAAAGTGTTCGAAACAGCTAGCCATCCAGCGGCATCACACAGCAGCATTCAGAGGCAGTTTCCGCTATGCTGCAACTAAATGCTGGAACAATATTCCACCGCCGCCGTTTCGGGAGTTGCGTAGCGTCCATGGTTTCAGAGCTAAACTGAGATTGTTCCTCTTTAATTTCCAAAGGTCTCAAGAACTCCTCAGAAACGATATTTCTATATTGTAGTATTCCCATTTTATAATATCCTTCCTCTCTTCTGGCAGCCTGATTACTTAGCAGATTGGGCTTTGCTTAGCAGTGGGACGGATTAATGCACATTCTCGCCTAGTTCTCCACAATCCTCTACATTTTTGTTCTTTTGCTTTTTATAACTTAATATACTTAGCTACTTTTTTATATGTTTTATTTATTTATTTTTTCTTAGTGTGGTAACTTATATTTATCTATATATTAATATTTTTTGTAATTGTGGTACTGTGCCGCCAGTCATCTGTGACATCCTATTTTTAAACGGTTCTAACGGAAGATCAGCGTTGTGCCAAAAGCACAACAATTGCTGAGTTGGTCGCCTTTTTGTGACGTCGGTCGTTTATATATAGGTAATAAAATTGTGAGACTCACATTTGTTAGGTATTGCTGTTTTTGTGTGTATGAATTTGTTATATTGTGTGTATCTTACTTGTGTGCTGTGTATGTTTCGTACCGTCACAAATAAATGTATTTTCTTTCTTTCTTTCTTTCAAAGATCTGACATTTAATATTGTAAGATTTTAAGTCACTTTATATGAATGCAATTGAATAATGTTATATCACAAGACAAAACAGTCGAATTTAAAAGTGTTCCGAATAAAATCTGCTATATTTTTTGGAAAAGTTATTCACATTTATATGGACTCACCTGAAATCCGAAACACCCTATCGATAATATTTAGTTGAAGTGGTAATATTCAGTATTCAACATCATAATTGGAAAGCTGTAAGCCATACTTTTTAAAATTAAAATACTAACTTTAACCTCATTATACGTACTAGATATGTGTAAATTCGTCAGAAAGTACCCGCAATTTTTTCAAAAGACTGACCTACCACGTCGCTTCCAATGTAGGTACAAGTACAACCTAGAACTACCTACTTTTTTTCCAACCTACGTCATCCCACTGCTGGGCAAAGGTCTCCCCCTCTGTCTTCCAGGACTTTCGCTCGCGTGCCAAATCCCACCAATCTGTCTGGAAGCATCGAGATCGTCACGCCAGCGTCTACTAGGCCTTACTCGGCGCCGTTGCCCGTCTTCAGGCACCCACTGCGTGACGATCGATGTTCGTCTTAAATGGCCCGCCCAATCACATTTTAGCTTGGGAGCCCTATATCCTGCATTAGCAATGCCGGTGTTACGGATTCTGTCAATCCTCTTTACTCCAAGCACGCTGCGCTCCATTGCTCTTTGGCAAACCTTGAGTTTGGGTTTTTGAGCCTCGGTTAAAGACCACGTTCCCAAACGTGGTCTTTAACCGAGGCCATAGGTAAGGACGGGCAGTATACACATGTCGATGAGTTTGCGCTTTAATGTAATAGGAAGGTTTCCCTTCATCAGCTCTTTCATGGACCAGTAGCTCTTCCAGGCGTTCTCGATGCGACGATCAATCTCCTTATCTTGCCTCTTTTTTTAGAACTACCTTCATCAACATTAAATATGCACAGCTCGGGTCCCAATGTAATAAAAATATATAACAAAATTCTAGAACAAATTAAAGCACAAAACGACAACATCTTTGAAGATAGATTATAATATATACTAATGGAAAAGAGTTACTACACACTAGACGACTTTTTTAACGACAAGATATGTAAATACTTTTCTACAATAATGATTTCACTAAACAATAAAATTCAAAACATAAAATTGCTAAACTTCAATTCCACTAGACCTGTCCAGTTAGCTTTAATATTGCGACACCCTTACTTGCAGGGCACATATGAAGTGCTGGACTCTTGACTAGTCAATTAGATCTGACATGTAACATTTTAATCCACTTTGTATGAACGCAATAAAATACTGAATACTGAATTATCAGCAGAAGACGTCCACATTTGAACATAGACCTCCTCCGTTGAACAAATGTACAGAGCGTGCAGAGCGACCGATCTTGTACGCCCTGTCTAACGGTACCGGCGGCCATTACTTAGTCTACGAACTTCCACATTTTTAATTCGATCTTGTTTCGTTGAACTACAACGAAATTGTTTCAATTAAAACAAGATTTTGAACGAAACTATATGAAAGGTCTGCTTAACTACGTAATCATCTACCAACATTCAATTTTGTTCCTTATATCCCAGGCGATACCGTAGTTATTCGATTAGGAAATGCGCTTAGAAAAGATAAAAATCTTGTTTTTCTAAGTACCTCGTTTCGATTAGAAACAACTAAATACAAATAAATCAAGTCGTTAATGTCAACTGCTCCCGAAATACCGGTATTTTGTGTGTTAGAATACATTTACACCGGTATGAACTCCAGTGGAGATCACGCACTGGAATGAAAATATGAAAAGGCGAGAATCCTTTACTGGTGACTTTACTGGTGGTAGAGCTTTTGTGAACGGGCTCGAGGAAGTGGGCACCACCGCCTTACCTTTATCTGCCGCCAAATAGCAGTACTTGTGCTGCTGTGTTCCGGTTAGATGGTAATGGTATGTTCCTGTAATTACTGGCACATAGGCATAACAGCTTAGTCCTATAGTATGACAACGTATCCTCATAGAGATCAAGACAACATAATAGCTTGTTTTGAATTCTATGTGGATATATCCATGGGCTGCAGTAGCCACTTAACATCTGGTGGACTGCATGCTCGTTTGCCATATAACTAGTATAAATAAAAAAAGAAATCCGCATAAGATTGGTCGCTTTGGAAATGTATGGCAGCCTATGCTCAACAGTGGACGTCTTATTGCGAATGGTGATGATATATAAACATTAATTCGTACATATTAAATAGTAATTACATATATTAACATAAAGTATATACAAATATTTACATGACTGTAAAAATAAGAAACATTTGAAACATCTAAAGACCGTTGCAAACGATCTATAGATAATTCAACTGCTCCAGATCACTACCAGGCGGAAGTGTCGCCCACTGGCATAGCCCTACTGAAATGCAATGCTTATGCGTATTTGCACCACTAGTTCTAAAACTAAAGATTTATGTTTAATCTCGATTCAGAACTGTTCTAGGGTGAAGTTATTGTGATAAGAAAAGTATATTTTTACTTAGTAGGGTTGACTGCTAACTGACAGGCAAGGCTCTTTGTTTAAGCCAAACAGTTTACCAACCCCATTCGTGTTTCTAGATTCTGTGCGTTTGCTTGTTTGAATGTATCTCCAAAACTACTGATCCGATTCTGTAAAATCTTTCATTAATAGGAAGCTATTTTATTCCTGAAAGGCTATATTTTATTTTGATAAAGATCAAATCAAATTCATAACTGAAAATGAATAATACACTTCACAGTATGTTCACTTTTGTAAGGGCATTTATTTATTTATATTTTTGTATTACTCTTAAGTACGTTCGTGAGTCACCAAAGCCTTGTGCTGACAATGAGCGTTGTAAACTACACTTGAGAGCAATAAAATCGCACATCCGCACATTTTTACTTAAAAGTTAAATTTTTTTTTATTTGGAGCTTACAGCAAATTAAAATCAAATTAAATTAAAGTGCATAATCTAGGCATTCGCAGAACTGATAAAGGGTTGACATTTACCTTTAAAAACAACTCATTAGCAACAAAACAATAGACCCCCTTATGTCGCTCGATCCAGGTAAGGCCGGCGGCGGGATTTATCGCAGGTATAAAAGAGTGCATATTGAGGGAATGGTCATCATACCAGGGCTGAGCGCCATCTGCGCTCGCCAAAAGTTCGGTTAAGCTGTCACGGCCTCAGAGGCCAACAGCGAGATTAGTCCATTCGAAAAAAAAAAAAAAAAAAAAAAAATGGTCATCATTTGCATACCAACGTACAGTGTGAAAGGTTCTCTATTGATATTGGCTTCAAACGGAACACGAAAATGGATACTACACCAGAAGTAGCCGCTCAAGTGGTTGCCCTTGTTGAATCGGGGCTTAAGCAAAGTCAAGTGGCTCGACAATTGAGTTTGAGCCGATTTACCGTTCGGCGTGTATACCAGAGGTATCAAGAGACTGGTGGCTATCAACGGCGACAAGGATCGGGCCGTCCCCGTGCTACAACAGAGCGTGATAACCGCTTTCTTATAACGACATCTTTAAGAAATCGTCGTTTGAACGCAGTTCAACTGGGCCAACGACTTCAAGAAGTTCGTGAAGTAGAAGTTAGCCGGTGGACAGTCAGAAGACGATTGAGAGAAGGTGGCCTGACTGCACACAGGCCAGCAAACGGGCCGAAATTGACCCCAGCCCACCGAGAAGCCCGCCTTCAGTTCGCTCGAGACCATTTGAATTGGACCGAAGAGCAGTGGAGTGCAGTCCTGTTCTCTGATGAGTGCAGGATGTGCTTGCATGGCAACGACGGACGGGGGAAGGTGTATAGAAGATCGGGAGAGCGATTTGCCCAATGCTGCATAACAGAACGTGTCGCCTATGGCGGTGAATCAATCATGTTTTGGGGAGGCATGTCTATGGAAGCAAAAACCGAGCTTGCCTTCATCACCGGACCGAATACTGGTCGCCAATCAAGAGGATTGACTTCCATACGATACATTGAGGAAGTACTCGAGAGCCACGTCGTACCTTATGCTGGGTTTATCGGCGAAAACTTTCTGTTTATGCAAGATAATGCAAGACCGCATACTGCTGGCATAGTGATCGAGTACCTTCAAGAGGTGGATGTGACCGTTATGGAGTGGCCAGCTCGAAGCCCAGACCTCAATCCCATCGAACATCTATGGGACGAGCTGAAAAGAAGAGTTCGAGGCCGAGATGCTCCTCCATCGACTCTACAGGAGCTGCAACAGGCGATCGCAGAGGAATGGGAGGCTATTCCTCAAGACTTTATCAAAAGTCTAGTAACATCAATGAAAACACGGATGGAGTCAGTGATTCAGGCTAGGGGAGGGAACACTCGGTATTAATAACAAACTTTTAATTAATTTTATCTTTTAATTTCATAACTTTGACACCAATACTTGAATAAAGAATTTTTTACTAAACATGCATTTTTGTTATTGATCCACAAAAGCATTTTTATGTAATGATTGAAAGACAAATCAGATACCACTGGATAGGTATTAAAATAGACTATGAATCTGCATTACAGAAACATAATATTTTTTGTTTTTTTTTTAGTTATGTCAAAAAATCATGAATGTGCGATTTTTTTGCTCTCAAGTTTAGTTTACAGCACATGCTGAGCTCAGGGCTTTTCACATAATCCTGTTCATGGCAGCATTTCTCCATGCATACACTTTAATTGCCGTAGTATACAATGTATTATTTTCCTCCTGTGTGTATGTATTTTTTCATTGGGTATAATTATGTTTGTTTAAGTTATCGTTTGTTTCTTGTGTACAGTTTATGTGAATAAATGTCTTCTTTCTTTCTTTCTTTCTAATCAAAATATCTTTATTTAAAACATTTAACAGTGTACAGAAACAAAATGAAAACGGTGATACCCGCAGAAGTATAATACTGTGTCGCAGGCTTCAGCGCCCTCCTCCATAAACCTTATCGAATAAAGTTTCACACTTCACACTAATATTATAAATGCGAAAGTTGGGATGTTTGTTTTGTTACCTCTTTGTTTGTTACTCAAACACGTCATAAGTAATAACCTGGATTAACACATAGGCTACATTTTGATCCAGCGAAGCGAGATCTCTAAATCAACTTTGGCAAATCGGCGTTGTATGTATGTATGTTTGTCCGAGGATAACTTTTGAAGCGTTGATCCGATCATCGTGAAATTTAATACATAAGTAGGTAGGTAGGTAGGTAGTGATGGCACAATTATGGTGTGACTAAATGAGCTTAAATTAAATTTTGAATTGTGTCGGTTTATTGATTATTTTTGTATTTAATGATGATTATTTTTAAAATTTTAATGTATAGTTAGTATAATTTAATGTATAACGTAGTTTCAAATACAATTGGTTAATTGTTTTATGAACAAATAAATAAATAAAAAATAAATAAAAAACTGTTGGGGGGTTGTTGAGATATTGAGGTTCAACAAGGGTAAAAAAAAAATGAAAATGAGGCTAACTGGTCAAATGGGACGTTAAATGAAAGGTAGTACATTTAGACTCCGTTTTTATTTTAGTAAACTATTTATAGTTTTAGAGTTATTAGTCATAATATAAACTGAACTTTGACAAAATTCACAGGGTACACCAGTGACCCCACAGTGCTGAAATTTGGTATGCGTGTAGCTTTAGTAACACAAATATAGGCAAAAGTCTGAACTCCAAAATAACTGCAATTTATTCCCCAAAAAAAGAACCAACAACGATCTCTAAACGTATTTAGCGACAAAACATGTTTAAATTTTACGTATTTGTATGATTTGACAACTCCTTAAATCATATTTAGCTACTAAATACGTTGAGGCGTCGTTGCGCGAGTCGCCCTAAGAATATTTTTTTTGTTTTGGAATACTTACGAGATTTCAGTTCGGGGCGAACCACTAGTTATAGACAAACCATGCGTGCGAAGCCGCGGGCGGAAGCTAGTCTAGAATATAGAGAAGTTAAACTTAAATTACTGCCAGCTAGTTAGTTAAGTATAATTTTTCTCGGGTATGTGGTAACCTTAAATAAATATATCTGGTTTATGATAACATAACACGATAATATATTTATTTAAGGTTACCAATACTCATATACGAAATAATAATATTAATCAAATTATTATAATGAATAATAATATTACAGAGCGGTGTGACAGACATCTTCAATTTGTAACACCAAAATAAACACGAGTGATGCGGTTAGAAAAGTGGTGTTTGCTGACACAACCAGCTTTGAACTCTCCCACTTCTTAGAACGGCTCGGAGTGGGAACAGTTGGGTTACTCGTAAAAGCTATGTTTGTGAGTTGTTGGAAAAAGCTGTTTTGGTAAAGTTTTGTACCTAGGTTAGTTTTGTGAGCGAGTGGCAAAGTATAACGTCTGAAGACTGTTATGATTTTAACTCCCTATGCATAAGGAGAGGTGTTATAAGTGGATGCCTGTCTATCTGTCTGTGGCATCGTTGATCTCAAATGGATGGATCGTAACGGATGCGGTTTATTTGAATAGAAAGCTAATTTAAGCTAATTGTGTATGTGTGATGAAGATGGTCAGTCGATCCGAAGATTAAACAGCACTTTCTTTTTGTTCTCCAGACATTGCAAGTGCTCGTTGCTTATGCCACGAGCGGTCTCCATCCAAGTGATGACTGCGTGGAACGTAGACCCATCAAATTAGAAAACTTTCGTGATTTATTTCAATCATTTTTATAGATACGGGATTTAACAGTGTCAGTCAGTATTTATCAGTCAGTTTACAGAGCGAGGTAAGACGTAGTTCGGAGCAGTACACACGACTACACAACAAGCTATTAATTTCCAGTATAAGCTGACCTCGCATTGTGTAGGCTTTTCGTAGAATGAGAGGTCAGCTTATACTGGAAATGAATAGCTTGATGTGTAGCCGTGCGTACATGATAAATCCCGTATTTATATTATTACCTACTTTCAGGCCCATTGTTATTCTTGAGATCTTCGGCTGAATTTCCCGCTGAAAAGTAAAATGAAGTTATAATTATGAAAATTGGGGTAGAGTGGGTGCCTACAACAGCATAAACACTTGTCTCGATTATAAGGTCTTCTGCAAGTTGTCAGATTCCATATACAGTATTTAAAGTAATCTAATCAGAGCCTTATGCGGGCTATAACACCATAACCCTAGACGTGGGTATGGAGGCATGAAAAGGAGCTCGCCTCGCTAGCCTAATATGACAAATGGCATCCAACATTACTTTAACTAGATTCCACAGCATGGCTTTATTTTTTACTTGTATTTAATTTAATCTTGGACGGAAGGGGGGGGGGGGGCTATTGACTATAATTAGTAATAGCAAACAGTAGACAGAACAGCAACGTCAATGCATATAGAAACTAGTGCCAACAGCAAAGGGATAGCAACAGATATAACTGTTTTTCCTGCAAATTGGACGTTTCGCGGCCGATTGCAGTCGTGTTGATGTCTCTGAGCTTACGTCATTAGGTGGCCGATGTATCCAACAACAATATCTAATATTAATACGCCAAGAGAAATCTAATATTAAAACGCTTTTTAAGCAAGTTGCCCGCACGGAGGAGTGCGAGATTTGGCATAGATTAAGTCCATGGAGAGCCGAATGCTAAAGCTAACATTTAAAAAAATACGTTTTAATTTCGACCACTGTGCACTGGAAACTAGTAAATATATATCATCATCATCATCCACAGCCCATTTACTGCTGGGTGTAGGCATCCCTTTGTAAACGCCACCCTTCCCGGTCCTGTGCTGCACGCATCCAGGAGTTGCCCACGACTTTCTTTATGTCGTCGACCCACCGTACCGTCGGACGTCCTGGACTACTTAGGTCTGTTCTTGGCCACCATTCGTTCAAAGATTTACTCCACCTGCCATCACCTCGTCTAGCCAAGTGTCCTGCCAGTTCCACTTTAGTTCCACCACACTTGTTCCGACGTCCTGGACTTTCGTCTGGATTTCGGTGTTAGGAACTCGATCCAGCCGGTTGATGCCAAGCATGGCGCGCTCCATAGCTCTCTGTGCAACTTGTAATATGTACACAGTTTCCTACATTTGTGTTTAAGTTAAACTATCTATACGACTCCGGTGAAGATGTGGTGCTGGAGGCGACTGTTGAGAGTTTCGTGGATGGCGCACTGTAACAATGTCTCGATTTTAAAAGAGCTTATGATAGTTGAAAAGTTATCATCGACTGTGCAAATGCGAGTACTTAAGTTGAATACTTTACCCGTAAAAAGGACTCAATGGAACGTGTATTAGTGCAAGACAGAGTGTGACAAGAGACCACGCCCGCGTGGTTGCTCTCCAACGAGATCGTCAGACCTCTTCAAGTCAATCATGACTGAATGTTCTCGCAATGCCATCAATAGAGCTGAATGGAGATGCATCTCTAGCGCTACTAAGGATCCAAGACCTTCAAGTGCTCTTAGGAAGCTGCTAGGGATCTGTGAGGAGTATGCTGCTAAACATGGCCTGGTATATAATAGTAAGAAGAGTGAGTTCACGGTTTTCAGGGCGGCTGGTAAAGTTCCAGCATCAATACCAGCAATTAAACTAAATGGAACCGTATTAAAACGCGTACGTAAGTTTAAATATCTCGTACACTACATTACTGACGACCTTGACGACCATGATGACATAGAAAGGGAACGTAGATCACTGGCGGCTAGAAGTAATATGCGGCGCGCAGGTTTGCCCGTTGCAGTAGGCAGGTTAAATTCACACTCTTCAAAGTCTGTTGCCAATCATTCTACACGAGCAGCTTGTGGGTCAGCTATTCCAAAAAGGCACTCAGTGCACTGCGCGTACAATATAATAATGGATTCAGGATGTTGGTGGGGCTGCCTCACTTCTGCAGCGCTTCGAACATGCTTGCGGAGGCGCGGGTCGATGGGTTCCACGCCATCATCCGCAAAAAGACTGCCTCACTGCTCAGTAGAGTGCGAGGCAGCACCAACACCATCCTGCAGGTCATAGAAGACAAGTACGACTCACCGATTATGAAGTCCTTCAATCGGGTTCTGATCAGCAACAGTCTTTGTGAGAGACTATTGGCTCAGGACTTGAGTGAGGGACTTATTGTGCCTAAACTTTGTACTTACCCATGTGACATGTTTGATTTAAGTTTTTTACTAACAAATATGGATCTTTGACATCTGAAAATTGAATAAATGAATGGAATTGAATAATCAAAACCACTCCGCCAAGAGTACCCGATTAAGAAGAGGAGTCTATACGACTATATTTATAGGTGGTTGGGGGTTTGATTCCGACATAACGGTGCGGTTGTAAAACTACTGATCTAAATATTTCTGACAAAGTAAAGTGGGCCTGTTTGCCTCTAGTTTTTAGGGATAATACCAGGGCTTGGTTATCTTATCAGTTATCCAATGTCTGATCTCACCGCGGTAGATTACAGGCCTATGTCACACCCAATTTACTAGTTAAAATTAATCACTTCACATGTACTTATGTCATTGTGTATAAAATAAATAAATATTGCTGGATATTTCACACAGCGCTATCTAGCCCCAAACTAAGCAGAGCTTGTACTATGGTAACCAGATAACTGATAAAATACTTATATTTGTACTTTTTTTGTAAATACATACTTGTTGACGACCTCCGTGGTGCAGTGGGCGAATAGCCGGCTGAGACGCAGGAGGTAGCGGGTTCGATTCCCGCCGCGGAACGAATGTTTGCATGATCTACAGATATTTGTTCCGGGTCTGGTTGTTTCTCTATATATTTTAAGTATGTATTTACAAAAAAAAATGTATATAAGTATTCTATCAGTTATCTGGTTCCCATAGTACAAGCTCTGCTTAGTTCGGGGCTAGATAGCGTTGTGTGAAATGTCCAGCAATATTTTTTTTTATTTATGATCGAACGAAGCGAGATCTCTAAATCAACTTGGGCAAATCGGCGTTGTATGTATGTATGTATGTTTGTCCGAGGATAACTTTCGTAGCGTTAATCCGATCATCGTGAAATTTAATACATACAATTTTGGTACGACTAAATGAGCTAACAATGTTGGGGGGTTGTTGAGATATTGGGGTTCACGAGGGGTAACAAAAAATGAAAATAAGGCTATCAGGTCAAATGTCACATCAAATGAAAGTTATTCATTAGTACATTTACACACCGTTTTTATTTTTCGTAAATTCTTTATAGTTTTTGAGTTATGATAAAAACTAAACTTTGATTAAATTCACAGGGTACACCAGTGACCTCACAGTGTAAAATATAGAGAAAAGTCTGAATTCCAGAATAACTGTAATTTGTACCCCAAAAAAAAAGTAACCGCAGTACATGAACTTTTTTCTGACACTATTTTGATAGTCAAAGATTACAAATAATATTTTTTTTGTTTTAATCGGAGACTCGCGAGATCTCAGTTCGGGGCGAACCATTAGTAATATATAGAAAAACATCCAGACCCGGAACAAACATTTGTAGAGCATGCAAACACTTAGGTTCCGCGGCTGGAATCGAACCCACTACCTCCTGCATCTCAGCCGACTATTCGCCTACTGCGCCACGTAGGTCATATACATATAAGTTGAACTTGCGAGAATTAGAACAGGTATTGTTGTAACATAGAGTGAAAAGATGAACTTAAAGGCAGTATTTCTCTATACAAAATGGCACCGGCGTTCTTGCGAAATTTTTATACCTAAGCTTACAGTTTGTCGCACACCGAACGTCCTTGAATGACATTAGACCACGTGAAGTGAGCCACAGAAATTTGGAATAGCACCGCTTATGTAGTAAATGCGGTGAGTCTGCCCTGTTGTTTGATAGATAATGGTAGCATATAGAAAGGGCCGCAACGTTTTAAGTTACCCTACTGTGCAGAAGTTGTGTAATGTTTTTAGCATCTAACAATCAAAACTTTTTAAATTTTAGGTGCCTAAGGGTGTTTTTGGAATAATCCCTTACGGGTAGTTTTGATTGATTTTCGCAGTCAAAATCGGTTTTAACCGGTTATTAGTTTTGACTGAGACATTATATGTATGTATGTCTGTTTATTTAGTTAGTCCATCCCCTAGGCCAGTGATTCCTAAAAGGTGGTCCGCGGAACCCTGGGGTTCCGTGGATGGGTCACAGGGGTACCGCGGTCTGTCCTAGAGTTAAAGTTGAATTGTACTTAAAGATGAATACCCGGCAATCGTTGAGAAAGCTGTCCTGGTTCTGACTAAATTTGTGAAGACTTACCGATGCGAGATTGGTTTGCGTTCAATTGTCAGACATAAATCTTAATTTTACGGCTATTATAAGAAGTAATGTGAAAAAATTTCATTCTTCATCTAGGCACATTGTATTTATTTGTTACAATAAATTATTTGCAATACTTAAATTAATTATTTTCATTTATAATTTGTTCATTCTGCGAGTCTAACATGAATATATACAAACTACAAGGTAAACACTAAAGTTATCAAAATAGCCAGCTAGGGTTCCGCCAAAAAAAGTGTGATCAATTAAGGTTCCAGGGCCAAATAAAATTGGGAGCCTCTGCCCTAGGCTGCACTAAATGAACAAACACACTAGGCTATATTAAAAATGTATATAAGTATTTTTTATTTTATTAGCCATTCACGTGAGAGGTTGCAAGTTCATCGATGATTATTATAAGATTATAATCTTCTTCATCGATTTCGTCGACGAAGCCCTTAACTTTTTTATTTTCTTAAAAATTTTGGTTTTAACCTTTTTGAGTATGTATGTATGATTTTTTTTAGTAGAAAATCCATTGGCGCTCGGCTTGGATTTATTTTGCATGCATTTTTCATTTGACCACAATCTCACCGGATGGTAAGCGATGGTGTTGTCTAAGACGAAGCACGAAGATCTAGAAGACACCTATTTACTCTTATCTTAGAGGCCCGGATTGTAGTCTTAAGGAAAAACAGACGACGGTAAAGTGTTCCATACCTTAGCTGCTCGCAATAAGAACTCGAAACTATCAAATCGGAAGCAGTTGAACATCTCACAAGGCCACCACGGCCCTACATTTTCAGACCACTTTTTTTTGTTCATTAAAAATTGCGACATTAACCAATCGAAAACTATGAATGTAGTTCTATTGCAGCTGACTTATCTATTCCTTGCCTCATAAACATTTCATTGAAAAACTAAACAGGTACTGAATAGGCGCTTTGATGGTGCACACACACATGCAAGCGATCGTGTGCATGTGTGCGGTACTCAGCTGTTGTTTGTTAGTATCGGAGGTACTGTAGTAACTATTGATTAATCTCTGGCGGAGGCCTCGAGTGAAGGGTTGATGACCTGGCCAAAGAATAGTTCCGCAGACAAGACAGTTCTCGGAATTTTGTAACTACCTCTATTATTGGGGGTTAGGGGTGTGTAGTAAACAATGAGTCCATCTACGAGTATACTAATATTATAAAGAGGAAAGATTTATTTGTTTATATTGAATAGGCTCCGAAACTACAGAACCGATTTAAAAAAATCTTTCACTGTTGGAAAGCTACTCTATCCCCGGGTGACATGGGCTACTTTTTACCCAACTGCGCAGGAGGAGGGTAATGTTTTTATTGAAAAACTACGCGTGCAAAGCTGCGAATTGGTCAGCTAGTGAAATATAAAACAGGAAAGGTAATAAAATCAATGCTGAATTTTACGGCCACGCCTGTCCCAAAATAAACACGTTTTTGCGGAACAGATGGTTCAGCCTGAAAGACGGTTGACAGTGACCTGTAAGACGTACGTCATTAAATAAATGAATATTGCTGGGCATGTCACACAGCGCTATCTAGCCACAAACTAAGCAGAACTTGTACTATGGGAACCAGATAACTGATAGAATACTTATATACTTTTTTTGTAAATACATACTTACGAGGGCGGCACTGAAAATTTCGGGAATCAAGGAAGTGACACAACATTACTATTTAAAAATGTATTTATTACTTTTCGAAGTATTATCCGCGAAATTTGACACATTTTTCCATACGATGGAACCAGTCATTGAAGCAACCATTCTATTCGGAAGTTGGAGTCTCCAAAATGGCCGTTTTGTAGGCGTCCACAGCTTCTTCAGGTGATGAAAATCTTTGACCACGCAATTTATTCTTTATTTTAGGGAAAGTATAGAAATCATTAGGGCTTAGGTCGGGGCTGTACGGCGGATGGTCTAATAGTTCTATGTTTTCTTGCTCTAAAAACTCTTTTGTTCTGTGCGCGGTGTGAGAACTCGCATTGTCGTGATGGAGGATGATGCGGCGGTTGCAGTTCTCTTTACGGAGTTCAGAAATGACCTGTGGCAAACAAATGCTAGCATACCATTTTGCATTAACCGTTCTTTGTCCCTCAAGAGGAATAGTCGCAACATGGCCGGTTTTGGAGACATAACGTGGCCACCATTTTTTTTGCAACACTCTGTGAGCGAATAATTTTTGTTGGCTTTAACTCATTTTCGAACACCCAAACTCGTGACTGGTTTTTTGTTTCGGGTTTGTACGCGTATATCCAGGATTTGTCACCTGATACGATGTTGTATACAGCATTTGAGGATCCTGCGTGGAATCTTTCGAGAGTTCTGACGCACCAAGTAACGCGAGTCGCTTTTTGCTCTTCACAGAGCAAATGCGGTATCCATCGGGAAAACAACTTTTTTACACCTAATTGATCATGCAAGATTATTTGTATTTGACTCATGCCAATGTCTAAAGTTGCTTGAATTTCGCGGTATGTCACATGTCGATCTTCCTCAATCAGCTTACGCACAGCATCAACGTTTTCTTGGGTCACTGCAGTTTTCGGACGACCTTGAAGGGGATCATCACTGAGCTTGACACGTCCACGTTGAAATTCAGAAAACCAGCGATAAATTGTGGTTTTGTATGGAGCTTCATCACCAAATGCAGAAATCATCCGGTCAACACACTGTTTTTGTGTGAAACTACTTCGAAAGTCATAATAAATCATCGCTCTTGAATTTTCTCGAGTCAATTCCATTTTCTCAACGACTAAACAAGTTTGACAAGACCTTGTGACAAGGCCGAGAATATTTTATTAAATAAATAAATGGTATTCGATTTTTAAAACCAAGGAGTTTTCAATTAAAAAGATTTTAATGTAACAGTAACAGTGGAAATATTCCATTCCCGATACTTTTAGTGCAGCCTATGTATCATATATAGAAAAACATCCAGACCTGGAACAAATATCTGTACATCAAATATTAATGGTAATGGTCTCGTGTCCATTGCTCCAGTGCAGCAGTGTTCATAATTTCCTGCCACGCCTTATCCTCTGACAACTGTTATGGGTAAATGTAGATGCTATATGAATTGGCGACTTTAATGGCAGTGATGGGTGGGTTGGATTAAGGAGTCCTCGAGTCCAAATTAAATATTTATGTAAGTAGTCTCTTTCCAGGCGAGACAATATAAATAAATTACTCGACGCACAGAAAACGTCTGGAAAAGATATTGGTCATTGAAAGACCTCATGAAAGGAAATCTGCCACTATCTTTAAAACGAAAACTAAGACATGTGCATTCTCCCCATTCTCACATACGGTGCACAAACTTGGTCCCTCACCAATAGTCAAAAGTCCCGCCTCGGTGTTTGTCAACGAGCTATGGAGCGCAGCATCCTCGGAGTCAGGCTCACAGACCGTATAAAAAACTCAACACTGCGCTCCAAAACATAGATAGCTGACGTGGCTCTGACATCCGCAAAATTGAAGTGGGAATGGGCAGGACACGTTTGTCGTATGCCAGAGGAACTATGGGCGAAAGCCACTACAGAATGGGTTCCAAACGGGCGACGGCCTCGTGGTAGACCCAGGCGGAGATGGAGGGATGAACTGGATGCATTTCAGAAAGAGTGGCCCCAATTAGCCAATAACCGGGATTCGTGGAAAGAGGGAAGGGAGGCCTTTGCCCTGCAGTGGGACTCTACGGGCTGATCATAATAATAATAAAAGTAGTTATAATGTAGACATCATTTTAACATTTATTGTCGCCCGCAGCCAGTTCGACATCATGTGCTGAGTATGAGCTTCTTCTTGTTTGTGATATTACCCACTGGCGTGTCCCAGCTAGCGTCATCAATACTTACCGCGGTACATCTGCATTTATATATTTTTTTGTCTCAGCTGCACCTGAGCGCGTAGGTACTTTCACTCAAAAGTGGTTTCTACGGTAACGACTGTCCCTTCTATGCCTATAATCTGTGGTGCGTAGCAACAACGAGTAGCTACCAGCTAGTTGCGTAAGCGCAACTCATCCACTCAAGGCCCGCTCGATATAAACAACATATTATTGTTTATTGTGTGGGGCCCATGCACCTAGCCTATAGGGGTGTCCATTATATATAAGTTTTTGTAAGTTTTTTACTTATCTTACTTCTTAATTACAAAAAAATCTTCTTCTTGCTCGCAAAAACTTGGAACAGGCTTTTTTCAGCTATGACTCGCTCCCACGACAAGAGCTCGAGGTTAATCTAGGTCATGATAATTACTATTGATTTAAAGGAAGACCTTTGCAGTGGGACATGGATGATAATAGAATAGAAATCTATCTAATATTAAAGAGGAAAAATTTGTTTGCTTGTATTGAATAGGCTCTGAAATACTGGACCGATTTAAAAAATTCTTCCACTGTTGGGAAGCTACACTATCCTATACTTTTGACCAAACTGCGCAGAAGGAGGGTAATTTTTTTATTGAAAAACTACGCGTGCGAAGCTGCCGATTAGTCAGATACTATATTAATATAATCATCATCATCATCATTTGACGACCTCCTAGGTGCAGTGGGCAAATAGCCGTTTGAGATGCAGAAGGTTGCGGGTTTGATTCCCACTCCGGAACATATGTTTGGATGATGTTCAGATATTGGTTCCGGGCTAGTTGTTTCATATTTTATAAGTATGTATTTACAACAAAAAAAAGTGTTTACGTATTCTATCAGTTATTTGGTACTCATAGTACACACGGCTACACATCAAGCTATACATTTCCAGTATAAGCTGACCTCTCATTCTACGAAAAGCCTACACAATGCGAGGTCAGCTTATACTGGAATTTATAGCTTGATGTGTAGCCGTGTATACAAGCTTTGCTTAGTTTGGGGCTAGATGGCGCTGGATGAATTGTCCAGCATTATTCATTATTTATTTATTATTAATCATAGGATGTCCAGTGCTGAACAATAGGCCTCCCTTAAATTTTACAGCGTCCTTTATCAAGCCGCCTTTCCATTTAGTGGTGGGTCGACTTCGCTACGCTACTGAAATAGGATCACTTTAGACAATCATTTGACCACTAAAAAAATCCGCTTGAGTCTCGACTTACACTTGAGCGCACATCTGGAATACGGGCCTTAGTAGGTACTCATAAAAAAATGATGCAGTTGCAAGTTGCCCATTATCGATCAGGCCTTACAATCATACATATATGTATTGGAGTGATCCATGACGAGTTAATGGATGTAATAGAGACTTTTTCATTTATCATTCTACTAGGATAATGTTTACCAACTTTTAAATTTTTGGGATGAAAAGTCACGATTTTGTATGGAAACTATTTGAGAGATTATCGCATATGATAAAACGAGTAAACTTCTGTCAGTTCATATTAGAAAATATTACAAAATGATCTGGCAACCCTGCCGGCGATATTCGAGATACACAGATGAATTATGGCATTTATGGGCCAACGAATCTGTTGTATCATAATAAGTATCGGCTTGTTTTTGTTAAGGAAGAACATCGAATGACTGTTACGAAATGAAAGGAATTTAATGAAAATCTTTATTGCGATAGGCGAAAAACACAACTAGTAATTTATACATAAACTAGCTGACCCGCCGATCATCATCATCATGGGTCTTCAACACTTCGACCATTTTTGTTTGGGAAGTGTGGGTAAGGGTCGGACTTTCGTGCTTAACCCTGGCTTCGACGTCAGAGACGTCTCTGAAAGTGATCTCTGAGTCACGGGGTGATGTCCGGAGTGCCATCCTGGCTTGCAGTTTGGCCTCACAGGCGTTACGTGGCCGATGTCTAGGCTAACGTTGGTTCTCTTGTGGTATATGCGCTATGGAGAGGATGTGAGCACAGGAGCTCCCGCGGTAATAGACGCCAGGAAGTTCGAATGTCAGGTGGCCGTGCGTGCAGCGGAGCGATGGCGTTGAGGTGAGCGTGGCGGCTATTGTCGGCGCGATCGTACATACGGCGCGCTTACATTACCACAAAGTCCTCAACGCTGGACATATGCACGTCGCGGGCGATGACGTCGTTCCTGGGTAGCCTATACGCAGAGGGCGTACAACGCGCTGCGCGTACAGTACAACAATGGGTTTAGAGTGCTGATGGGGTTGCCACGTTTCTGCAGTGCATCAGGTATGTTCAGTGAGGCGCACACAGATGGCTTCCACGCCATTATAAGAAAGCGGTGTGCGTCGCTATTAAAACGCATGCGTGGCAGCCTCAACATCATTCTGAGCACATTGGCGGACAGGTGGGACTCTCCGTTTCTGGGGCACTGTAGCGTCCTGCTCCTGTGCAGACACGTAGGGCTATGTTTTGCTGGGCTTCTATGACCCGCCGAACTTCATACCGCCTTGACATGCATTTGACGCGGGCTGCCAATGTACAACACTCTGTAGACACAACTGTAGAATTGTCAATCGGCCATCATTATACACATTTATGTAAGTATGAGAAAATGAATTTGCGTCATAATTTTTTTTTTCGTGAAATATTTTTTATATTTTAGTAGTTATTCTGCTATTCGGGCCGGAGACAAATCCATCAAATCAAAGATAATAAAATCGTTAACGCTGTTCTTGAGCTATGAATGGTGTAACTAACCTGATTTTGTTATATATACTCGTATATAGATAGATATAGATTAATTAGTGTTAACAGTCTATAACTAGTCAGGTACGTGTTGATTATATAGCTACATAGATAACTCTTTATTGAGTAACCACGCAAACATAAAGAATATAAATATAAGCACAAAGCTAGCAACAAAATAATAAAAGAGGCAAAACAATAGGCGGCCTTATCGTTAGAAGCGATATCTTCTAGACAACGTTTTGATGGAGCGAAATTTACGAAGATTTACGTAGCGCAAATTACTATTATATAAGATACATAATCTCATATATTTTTTATTTATTCTTTATTGTACACAAATAGATTTACAGACAAAAATAGTTTACAAAATGGACATGTACAAAGGCGAGCTTAACCCTAATAAGAGTTTTCTTCCAGCAAACCTTTGAAGATAGAGATATTTGATTTATGAAAACCTTATTCATTTGAAAAAATACTTTTCAAAGGAAGGTTTTATAGAATTCATAATCGGAATCGCAAGCAGATTCAAATGAGCCCAAATACTAGTAGCCTACTATAAACCATTGAGAAGTTCCGTTGTCTAGCATCCGACGCGTCGCCATCATGAGACCACCTCCACGGTACTATATTATTGCATTGTCACCGAAGTTACATATACATATATTCAGCTCAATCGGTTATGGGGGAACTGTTTTAAAATTCAGTTGGAAAATTTTGCCTAAACAAACTAACAAACAATAAAAGCTTCTAAAAGAAGCCTATTACGTCTCAATCCAGGTCTTAATCTATCTTATACCAAATTTCATCGAAATCTTTACAGCCGTTTATTTGTGAAAACTTAACGGACAGATAGACAGAGTTACTATAATAGTTATGTAGTTAGTAGTAGAGTTTCTATTTTTTATTTTTATTTGTACAACTTGAACATGTCACGTCTGTTTTCCGTAGGGGTAGGCAGAGAACACGGATCTCCATTTCATCATCATCATATCACCTTCAGTACGTCGAGCCTCCTCTTAAATTTCTAGAACGACGTTGTGCAACACACAACGGCTCCCAGCAGTGTCTTCTTATACACGGTAATTACCGTAGATCCACCGTAATCTGGTCTTTCTCCACCGTCAAGGTAAAAATGTATTACCGTGTCATGAATCACCGTAATAACATTATAAATTACGTTTTTGTACATATTTCACCATGTACTGCGTATAACGAATCTCAGTCAGTCAACTCAATAAATTTTGCAATGGCAGCACTGCTCCTAGTTGCCGGGAATCCCCCAATATAGAAAAGTCTATCTTCACTCACACAGGGCAAATTGCGCCTTGAGCCTCCCAGCAACCTTTATCACGTCTTCTTTCCATCAAGCAAGACCGTCCTACACTTTCTAGTGTGTGGTCAAGGCTTGGCAAATTGCGCCCTGAGCCTCCCAGCAACCTTTATCACGTCTTCTTTCCATCAAACAAGACCGTCCTACACTTTCTAGTGTGTGGTCAAGGCTTGGCAAATTGCGCCCTGAGCCTCCCAGCAACCTTTATCACGTCTTCTTTCCATCAAGCAAGACCGTCCTACACTTTCTAGTGTGTGGTCAAGGCTTGGCAAATTGCGCCCTGAGCCTCCCAGCAACCTTTATCACGTCTTCTTTCCATCAAGCAAGACCGTCCTACACTTTCTAGTGTGTGGTCAAGGCTTGGCAAATTGCGCCCTGAGCCTCCCAGCAACCTTTATCACGTCTTCTTTCCATCAAGCAAGACCGTCCTACACTTTCTAGTGTGTGGTCAAGGCTTGGCAAATTGCGCCCTGAGCCTCCCAGCAACCTTTATCACGTCTTCTTTCCATCAAGCAAGACCGTCCTACACTTTCTAGTGTGTGGTCAAGGCTTGGCAAATTGCGCCTTGAGCCTCCCAGCAACCTTTATCACGTCTTCTTTCCATCAAGCAAGACCGTCCTACACTTTCTAGTGTGTGGTCTCCATTTGAACCTCTCTGTCCCAAGGTCCGTCTATTCTTCACTCATATTAAAAACATGGTCAATTCGTGCAAAGCTAACTAAGTAGATTTTTTTATATACTACTTATATGGCAAACAAGCATGCAGTCCACCAGATGTTAAGTAGCTACTACAACCCATGGATATCCACATAAAATTCAAAACAAGCTATTATGTTGTCTTGATCTCTATGTGGATACGTTGCCATACTATAGGACTTAGCTGTTATACCTACGTGCCAGTAATTACAGGAACATACCATTACCATCTAACCGGAACACAGCACCACAAGTACTGCTATTTGGCGGCAGATAAAGGTAAGGCGGTGGTGCCCGTTCACAAAAGCTCTACCACCAGTAAAGATTTATTACAAAACCAACACTGACCTACCAGCTGCTTGGATTTGTTTAAAGTTGCAATACTCCCAGAGAACAATTACGTATAATAACTCATAGGGTTCACAGGGCACGCGTCCCGACAACTTCTTATCTCATCTACCACAGAGTGTGTGGTAGTGTGTTTCTCGTGCCCACTCGTTAGTGCTAGTGCTAACCAGCATTCACGTCCATGTTCGACTCCGAAAGCTGTTTTCGGACTGGTAATTTAACAATCATTGTAGTGAGTGTCCCAGTGGGGCTCATGTCATGAACATGTTACCTACTAAGATAAGTAAATAAATAAATAATGCTGGACATTTCACACAGCGCTTTCTAGCCCCAAACTGAGCAAAGCTTGTACTATGGAACCCAGATGACTGATAGAATACTTAAATCCTTTTTTTTGTAAATACATACATAAAATATATAGAGAAACATCCAGACCCGGAACCAATATCTAAATATCGTGCAAACATTTGTTCCTCGGCGGGAATCGAACCTGCTACCTCCTGCGTCATAGCCGACTGCGCCACGGAGGTCGTCAAGATAAGATAACTCTTTGCTGTACATCAAAATAAAATACGGATGATAATTTTTACAAATACATAGATATAGTACAATTCTAAGAACACCTTTGTACCTTATTCACATGAAACAATTAATAAATGAATCTATGAATCTATTTTATCTGGTAGAGATCGTTGTTTAGCGATAAAAGCCATTGTATCATAAAGATTTACATTGTGTATTGTTTTGATTTTATGGTATTTATTAAAATATTTAAGATTATATGAGTTTTTAGGTGACCAAAATATTATATAATTTTCACATTAAAGTAATTATGAATTTAAGTAATTATGTATTTTTAATGTTTTTGTATTTGCATGTTATTTTATTTATTTGGGAAGATAAACAGTCATACATTAAGAAGTAGAACATAGTACTAATAGTAACATGAATAAATGCATGACCCACGGCATCATCCACAGATTAAAATATGTTATGTTTAATATTAGTTATAAAAATACTTGTACGCCGCAAGGCAAAATCTAGCGCTTGTATATAACCCCTACCACCTAACAGTTACCTAGATTTACAAAGAATAAATTATTTGTATTGAATTTAATTGAAAATATGTCTTATTCCTTTTATGCCAATGCGCCAGCACAAATCAAATAAAAATGCATACATTTAATATTAGATATAAACAGATAGGTTAAAAAAAATAAAAAAATCATATAAAATCACATACTTAAATTTAAAAAATCATTGTAATAATATATAATAAAAACATTAGTTCAGTTGGTTGAGGTCTGTCTGTCGTGAATGAAGGATAATCCAAAACGCTTTTCGATATTCTCATTGTAACTTACTGGGCTATGCGGCCTTTGAGCTCGCCTCAAGTTCGGTTATACTGCATCGATCTCAGAGCCCTAAAGCGTTATTTCTTGTTTTTTGCATAATTATTAATTTTAAATTGTTGATTTGAACCATAATTATTTCATTAATTTATCATAAATCACCAATTGCACTAAAAAATTATGGATGTAACAACTGAAATAAATAGTAATATGAATTTCAATTTCATTTCCATACAAAAAGAAAATTTTACTTACAGTACAGAAGGTAGGTATAATTACTGATGTAAACGGGTATTTATCGCGTATGTACCTTTTTATTTGACTTATTATTTTAGTTGCAACATAGTCGGACCATCGGGATAACAAATAAAAAAGGTGCATACGCGATAAATACCCGTTCAAATCAGTAATTATGTACATTGATCGCGAAAGTTTGGAAAGAAGGTATGTAGGTACTACGAGTTGTCACTTATTACATAGAGTTTTAACGATGTTACTTTACTAAAATGGATACTCCGAAAAGTATTCAAACTAACTCCGAATGTCTTCGTCACGGTATCACCCCTCCCTATAACAGAGGCGGAGGTCAGATAACCCAGCACTGAGCAATAAATACTTATGGCTCTTTAATTAGTTTCGGACACTGGTAGATAAAACAGGTGGCCGATAAGGCCGCCTTTAGGGACGCTCTAGACTTCATATTATACTGTACATTAGATTGAATTATATGTTTTGATTCTAGATTAATATTTTGTTACAGTTTATTTTTTAAGTTGCAGAAAGCAGTAAAAGCTAGTAAACAGGTCGGAGGTTTTTCGTTTTCAAATAAAAATTACTTCTAATACGACCAATGATGACTGACGTACGTGGCGCAGTGGCCGAATAGCCGAACAACACGCAGGAGGTTATTAGTTTGATTCCCGTCACAAACCAAATGTTTGCATGATCTACGGATATTTGTTTTGGGCCTGGTTGTTCTTCTTTAAATTATTGTAGAAATATTAAGTATTTACACCAAAAATATTAAAAAAATATATTGTATCTATAAGTTTAGTCAACTTTAGGTCGCATTACGACCTTTAGAGGCAACGTCACCTTTCAGTTACGTCAAACGATTGAAAAGCATCGGGATTAAAATCGCTATCTCGCTTAACCGCTCGAGTTGACGATGGATCTAAGATCCAAACTTGGATTTGACTAGATTTTATTACATTGGAATCTGTCTTTTTAGGGTTCCGTAGCCATATGGCAAAAACAGAACCCTTATGGATTCGTCATGTCTGTCTATCTGTCTGTCCGTCCGTATGTCACAGCCACTTTTTTCCGAAACTATAAGAACTATACTTAGATAAGTAGATGTATTCTGGGAACCGCATTAAGATGTTCACACAAAATAGAAAAATAACAATAAATTTTGAACTGAGTAACATACTTCGAACTGAAACTCAAAAATTTATTTTTCATCAAACCCATACGTGTGGGGTATCTATGGATAGGTGTTCAAAAATGATATTGACGTTTGCGCGAGAGATATTTCCAAAGTGTTAAAATGTGTCCACCCCCCCCCCCCCCCCCCTTGTATCTTCTAAAATAAGAGAACGATAAAACTAAAAAAAATATATGATTACCATGCAAACTTCCACCGAAACTTTAATACGTCATAAATCGTAAACCGCAATTTACTTTTCATTCAATCAACTCAAATATAAAAAAGTTACAACGAACTACAAGAATTTTTATATTATGTTACTTGCTGCTACGGAACTTTTCATGGCCGAGTCCGACTCGCACTTGTCCGCTTTTTTATTATATAAGCACGAACTTTTAAAAAGTCATTAGTAAAAAATATAATTCCGTAAAAGCTTTCTTCCGCCAAAAAACAACAGCCGCAAATCAAGTTGGAACGCTTTAATTTAGTTTCGTGTTTCATTTTCGTGTTTACCGGAGTCCGCGCCCGCGGGGACACCAGAGGGGGGCCACCATGCGGAATGGACATTTGGGATATAAAGCTACAAAAAATACAATAATTATTCATGATTCTCTCAACCGAACGTTGCCTGGAAGAGATCGCTTTGTTTAGCAATAAGACCGAACATGTTTGATTTATTTTCTTCTCATCACCATAAATACGGGATTTATCACGTACCGTTTCATCGGCATTTGGACCGACAATAACGTGGTTCAATTCGTGAACTTCATCAGGGTTGAAGTTCGGTGCGGATCACACTCACCCTGATCACTTCTTTTTTCTGTGGTCGTGTTTAGCTTGTAAGGTATAACTGTAGATTATTAAACGAGGGGATAAAGCAGTGTTTTGCGTCACGGGCGCTGTATTAAATCCTGAGTGCAGAGAGGGATTTTAGCACACCCAAGATGCAGCTTTATCCACGAGGAGAATACTCTACTTTTCACAACTTCTACGAGACAATAAAAACCAAATCTAGGTTGGTGCATTCAGTACAAAGGTTAGCTCGATTTACGAAGAAGTTCTTATTGCGTGGGTCTCTTTGGTTCTATTTTTGATATAGATGAGGTTCCAAATTCAAATCACAAAACTAAGTAAATAAATACAACTTTACTCCCGGCTCAACCGTAGGGATTTAATCACCTGCTTTCAGTGAGGTTCACGTGACATATAATTTGAAATTGTCGAGCAGGTGGAGTGAAAAAAAAAAATTTTAATTCATGAATAAATTCAAAACATTCTATTCTATGTCTCTCTCTATTCTATGTGCGAGAATGTCCAGCATTATTTATTATATATTTATGTATTCCTTCATCTAAAAAAACTCTTACCTACCTTCTTAATATTTCATAAATAGAACTTGTTTATTATGTATGAAAATATCCAGTTCTTTTTTCTTAAACTAATTATTTCACAATGAGATAACAACAAAACAAGCTCAATATTTAATTTAATAACTCAAATAACATTTGCATAATTCCATTTAATGCCTCTCATTGTTGTCAGTAATTGCATTCAAATTGCATTGCACTATGCAAATATTGCATAATAGTTGATGCATTCGCGTGTCGCGCAACCGGCTAATGGAAGTGTTCATAATTTGTAGATACTCGTTTAACATTTTATACCTAGTTTAGCTTCTGCCCATGATTTTATTGGATACCTACTACCTGACCAATCCGCAGCTTCGCACGCGTAGTTTTCCAATAAAAACATTACCCTCCTTCTGCGCAGTTACGTAAAAAGTAGCCTATGTCACCCGGGGATAGTGTAGCTTCCCAACAGTGAAAGAATTTTTTAAATCGGTCCAGTAGTTTCGGAGCCTAATCAATACAAACAAACAAATCTCTCCTCTTTATAATATTAGTATAGATATTATACGATTTAAGATTTTCCAAGTCTAATATTTAAAAACCTTTTCCAGGTAGTCAACTTAGGTACCTATATCTCAATATTTTTGATATTAGATACGTAACAGCTGAAAGTAGTTGAAGCTAGTTTGTTTTGTCACTTCCGGCGTATGTTTTTCCGGACCAGTATAATCTTGGAGACTTCAAGTCCAGAGTGAATAGTGTTACGAGCTGAGTGTTCAAGATATAATAAGGAAAATCAGTCTTACCAAAATAACACTTTTATTCAACACTGAAATGATAAATACACGAACTTAATCACAACACACTAATTCACCACACTATCACACAATAATCCACTAAAAGTCACCGAAATGTTCGCACGTATAGCCAAATCCAGACAAACTCCTCGATTTTTTTTTTCAAATGGACTAATCTCGCTGTTGGCCTCTGAGGCCGTTGCAGCTTAACCGAGCTTTTGGAGAGCGCAGAAGGCGCTCTGCCCTGTAAGTTTTGATGAGGCAACTAGCGCAAGGACACCACTTAGATACGAACCTCGGCTTGGGCTGTTGCCAGGACGGGGATAGGAGAGAAAGGCCCGGGTACGTGCTTGTACCTCGTATAGGCGGCGACTGAAGGGACTGGTCGGCCTCGCCGGCGAGGTCAGTGTATTTGTGAAGTGTTTGCTCTGTCTAATGTGGATAACTCATCCGCATCAGCGGAGGTGATTTCGTCATCCGGGTTTCCGAGAACGTGTCTCGGACGACGGAGGGTTTTGTTGTGTTCGGACGGTTCTATCGAATAGTCCGGAATGGTATGTACCAAAGGATTCGGATGATACTGACTCCTCGAGCGTCTCTACGCACTATTTATACCGCGCATTATTTCCAGAACCTTCTCGATGTTTCTACTAGTTACTAGAAAAGTGTAGGTATTTCGACCAACTACTATTTCTTAATCTGTGCAACTGTAGGTAAAAACGTGGTATGTAGGTATATTACATACCAAGTATTACCTATTCTGTGACACAGTAGGTATAACTTCGAGAAGCTGTCTATTACTTTACTATTAATTATTCTGTAATAGCCTCGGCGTAACAATAAGTTCTTTCTAGGTAAGCGTGCTCCATCTTCGATCACACCATCACTTACCATCATAGGTGAGGTAGTGGTCTACCATCACTAAAAAAATGTTATGAGAAACAGATCAAAATATTTTCAGTATGTGACGTGTACCGATGTTTCACACCTTGAAGTTAGTTAGAAGTTTTCCGGTCTGAAGTTACTATTAATTTATTGACGACCTCCGTGGTGCAGTGGGCGAATAGCCGGCTGAGACGCAGGAGGTAGCGGATTCGATTCCCGCTGCGGAACAAATGTTTGCATGATCTACAGATATTTGTTGCGGGTCTGGTTGTTTCTCTATATATTATTAGTATGAATTTACAAAAAAAAGTATATAAGTATTCTATCAGTTATCTGGTTCCCATAGTACAAGCTCTGCTTAGTTTGGGGCTAGATAGCGCTGTGTGAAATGTCCAGAAATATTTATTTATTTATTATTGTTTACTATTAATTTATTCCCGCCAAAAATGTATAAATATTTACGCGTGTTTCTAAGTACAAACAAACACGCTTTTAAACTTTGTAAGTATGATTTTAATTATGTCTTACTTTCCACTTGTTACGGTGACTCGCCAGCTCACCAGCTATCCCGATAGGTTTCAAGATCATACGTATCGTTATGATCACTTTTTATACGCTTTAAAAAGGTTCACGAATTGAACCGAAACATTGTCAGTCGAAACACCGATAAGACGGTACGTGATAAATCCCGTATTTATAATAATGAATTATATCCAGTTTTTTTTAAGATTTGTCCTAGTTTTCGTTTTAGACTTAATAATAACCTCATTCATGGTCACCTTACAAGGAAGCAACGAATCAACACAGGATAATTTTTATTGCGAGCGCAGAACATCGAGCGACATTTCGTGACATTTCTCCAATCACTATACATAAAATATTGAACTACCCGCGCTTCTGAAAATGAACATTAGATTCTATTTCAATACATTTAAGGTTTAAATTACCTTTAAGGATATATAGACACGACACCTGATAGATAAAATATTATACTACCCGCAGTTCTTTAATTGCAAAGTAGCGCCTAACTGAATACCTATAAAGTTTATATTACCTTTCAGTGTATAGTAGAGACGTTGGTATGTAGATAAAATGTAAAATTACCCGCAATTATTAAAATTCTATCTCAACCTTATTTAAATTCATTTGAGGTTTAGATTAAATTTAAGAGAAGCAGACTATAATTGTTTTGTGTTTAAGTAAATTTGCCCTACGGAAATGAGGTCTCGTAGATAAAGAATGGAGAGATACGGCAACAAAATGGTGAAAGTTAAGTATGCACACGATCGGCCGATAAGACTACTGTACATTTTAAATAGGGTTTCTATTGTCTTAGGAATTGGCTTGGCGAGCAAATCGAGCAAAACTAAGCCCAGTTTTCGGAACGGGTTATAAATAGTTTTCAGTACTTGATAGAAGACAAAGTCTTTCCCCGTAGATTTTCAGAGCTATCGGTCTAGTGCGGGACCCAACATACCCCAGCAACCTATAATAGGTCGTCTTTCCATCGTATGGGGACGGCCCCATACGATGGAAAGACGACCTATTTATTACCACACACTGGAAAGCGCAGTAAAGAACGGTCTTTACTGCGCTTTCCAGTGTGTGGTCTCTTTTGACGACGGCTTTACTGCACGTCAACTCCCGCGTAGTACATTGTCGGCCATAAGGCTGCTTTTCCACCAGAGATGTGCTGTGCAGCTATGCTGCGAGGATGTAAAAGCTAAGCTATGAAACTATGTGACCGTTTCCACTGGTACTAAGCTATGTAGCGGAGCGAGTAAGATGTGCAAACGCACTGAGTACTCTGCTCTTCACATAGCTACCACTCGCGACCATTCATAGCACGCATCCATAGCACGCAGCCTTCCATATAAAACATAGCTTAGTTGAATCCGTTGTGGAAACGGATTCAACTAAGCTATGTTTTATATGACAGACATATTTATATGTGAGACATGCTATGCTATGTGGACCAATAAATATGATTGGTGGATATCAAACGCAGCCATAGCAACATAGCATAGCACATCTCTGGTGGAAAAGCAGCCTGACACCGATAAACGGGATAAATCCCATATTAAAATCATGTGTTTTAAATTTGTATTAAAAACTAGCTGTTGCCCGCGACTTCGTACGCGTTTCACTATTATATGTGTAGGTAACCTAGAAATAAACTAAACTCGCTGTTGACTCGCTGTAGACACCCCATTTTTATCCCATGGGAACTGATTTATGGAATAAATGGTAGCCTATATAGTGGTTATAATCTTCGCATATACCAAATTTCATCGAAATCGGTTCAGTCGTTACGGCGTGATTGAGTAACAAACAAAAAAACATCCAAACAAACATTCAAACTTTCGCATTTTTAATATTAGTGTGATGAATGAATATAATAACTAAAAATTAATAATGTGTTTGACGACCTCCTTCGCACAGTGGGCGAATAGCCGGCTGAGACGCAGGAGGTAGCGGGTTTGATTCCCGCCGCGGAACAAATGTTTGCATGATCTACAGATGTATTTACAAAAAAGTATGTAGGTATTCTATCAGTTATCAGGTTCCCATAGTACAAGCTCTGCTTAGTTTGGGGCTAGATAGCGCTGTGTGAAATGTTCGGCAATATTTATTAAGTATTGTTATTTGTAATGAATTAATTGTCAAAATTGATTTATTAATGATTTCAGGTTTCGTATTGGTACTTGAATAAGTGTATACGTCTAAGGGATTAAGGTAATAAGATCTGCACTGACGCCCCGCCATGAATACCTATCTCCTTGAACTAACGACGAAGGACTTTGATGACAGCAGATTTCCATTCCAGGGTCCACGAAGATGTTGTCTATATGGAAGATAACGAGATTTTTCAACCCTCCGTCTGTTTGCCTGCGGCATCATAGCTCCCAAACAGATAGACTGATTCAGACGCCCATTTTCTAATAGAAAGTTTAACTGGGAAAGTTCTTAGCTAAGTCAGTTTTTACACGCAAATAGAGATGGGTTCTTAAAAAAATTGTAAAAAGCTGAAATATTACAATTCATAATAGTTCTGGTATTCCTAAATGATGACTATAACTTATCTACACTTATGTAAGCGGTAAGTATTAAGTTTGACTTAAACTAATATTTGGTGAGTCATTTGGAAGCTTACACTGTACAAAGTGTCCGCGATATTGTCAGCAACTTGCGATAAGTCAATCGAGGCGCCGTCTTTTATTGCCTTGTCATTATTTATCTAGTGCTAACCACTTTATATATAAAAACTGACGGTTATTTTTGAATAATAAGACTTCCATTGCTCAACATAGGCCTTCTACATACATTTCCAGAGCGATCGATATTGTGCGACCTGCACCTAACGGCTTCCAGCAGCCCTTATCAGGTCGTTTTTGTAGGGTGACGTGTGGCATAAAGCGGTCGCCAGATAATAAATAATCAAACGCACTTGAGACTCCAATGTTAACTTCTTTATTAGCACAGAATAAATGTTCCCATTGATATTAATAGACAGGAATAACGACGATTTTAAGTATCACAATAAATGATACGTCCATAGTGGTTCGGGAGGAGAGAGGTAAGAGAGAGAGCGAAGACAAACGACGACTGTCCATGCCAAAAATGACAGACGAGTCCATAATGACAGCACATGCATGTTTCGTGAATACATCCATACTTCCTATTCATGGTACCTATTTAACAGGTCGTCTTTCCATATAGTGGAGGGTCGTTCTACGCTGGGCTTTGCAGTTCGTGATCATTCTAGAACCTTTCTGCTACAAAAGCTTCGACCACAATGCCACTTGAGCTTGAGTTTGCTAATCCTGTGGGCTATGTCTATGACTTTGGTTTGTATACGAATTTCCTCATTTCCGATTCGATCAGGTTGATAAATTTTATTTTAATATACCAAGCGTTTATAGCACTCTCCATAGCACGCTCAGCCACCTTGACCCTTCTTATGAGGCCCATAGTGAAAGACCATGGCCTGTCACTGGTAAACTGGTAATTGATCGAGCGAAGCGAGATCTCTAAATCAACTTGGGCAAATCGGCGTTGTAAATATGTATGTATGTTTGTTTGTCTAAGGATAACTTTCGAAGCGTTGATCCGATCATCGTGAAATTTGATATATTGGTAAAAAAATGAAAATGAGGACGTCAAATGAAAGGTCTTCAATAATAAATTTAGACTCCGTTTTTATTTTTAGTAAAGTCCTTATAGTTCTTGAGTTATTGTATTAGCCATAATAAAAACTGAACTTTGACAAAATTCACAGGGTACACCACTGACCCCACAGTGCTGCAATTTAGTGTGCGTGTAGCTTAAGTTGCACAAATATAGGTAAAATTCTGAAATCCAGAATAACTGTAATTAGTACCCCAAAAAAAGTACCACATTACATGAACTCCCGTTACTTGTAATTTGTATGAAACTGTAGGTCTAGTAAGTTGGATATGTACTTCGTGGCACTATTTTGAGAGTCAAAGATTAAAAATAATATTTTTTCGTTTTAATCGAAGACTCGCGAGATGTTTAGGGTGAACCACTAGTGTATTAGTATTCACTTTAAAATACTTGGTAAAAAATGGCGAAAAACAAACTGAGTTATTGCATAGTTTTTGAAACGCATCGTGGTAGGCCTACCGGTCTCACCTTGGGTGATGGAAACGATTTGGTTTTTTTCCAAAGAGCTATAAATCATAACTTGCTTCACAGTCGGTTGAAATACCGCGGGCTTTGCCGCTATTAAAACTCATTTTTCAAAATACTGCCACCGTCAAATTGGTTATTGAATAATGGGCAAAGGAGCCACTTCGTTGAAATAACTACATTTAACTTTAAATTAAATACTATTAACAGTCTTTATTTAAATCTTTATAAACAAGCCTACTATAAAATATCGGATTATTTAGATGATAGAGAAGCTTGGGATTGAAATTGCTAATTCATCTCGTTCAAAATGTTACAATTTAGACGTAATTTATGTTCTGTATTGTTATGTATTCTAAAAGGATCATTAAAAAAAACAACCAGCCTTTTTTCTTGTCTTTCTTTCCTGGCTTTGTCGCGAAGGAACAGGCAGTTAAATTGACAGTACAAAGTGATCCTCGTGATTTTAATGAATATAAGATTTTGACTTTTGACCTTGAGTGTATGTTTTGATTTTGTATTTTTTGTTGTTGTCATTTTTTTTCAATCTTTCTGTTGTCGTGTTACTATTTTGTTTGTGCTGTATTGCAGTAACAAATATGTTTTTACTTACGGACGTAAAAAAGCGGCCGCTGGTAATATAAGAATACCACTAAAATTATAAAATTATGTAAATGACGCGCTACCGAGCTTGTAATGTAACCAAATTATAAAAATAAGCATAATTTAATTAAATTTGACGTAATCAGTCATTTTGTATTCCACATCATAAAAGAAAGCAGCACGTTTTCGTTATAGTGCAGATCGAAAATAAGATTTGAAAATTTTGATCCACATTTTCTTATCAAAAAGGCACTCAATTTAGGAGATATATGTATAAACAAATAGGAGTATTACAGTTAAATTCGTGATAGATTTGGATGTTCTTATTTAGTCATTTAGAGTTGGTTATTATAATAATTAGCGTTCAAGAAATGTGTCACGCTTCATCTTCTTTTATCATGATCAGGATGTCTGGTAGATAATGCTATTAGCATTAAGTCCTCCTAGCACTACTCATCGTGTGAAAGTATTAAATAAGTAACGGGAATGCTCGTTTATAAATCGCAATATAAATAAATAAATATGCTGGACATTTCACACAGCGCTATCTAGCCCCAATTTAAGCAGAGCGTGTATCTAGTATGGGAACCAGATAACTGATAGAAAACTAAAATATATTTTTTTTGTGAATACATACCTACTTACTAGTGGTTTGTCCCGAACTGAGATCTCGCGAGTCTCCTATAGAAACAAAAAAATATTTAAAATCTTTGACCATCAAAATAGTGTCACGAAATAAAACCATATAACTTGACCTACAGTATCATTCAAATTACAGGTAACGGGAGTTCATGTACTTTGGGTGTAGTTTATTGGGTTACAAATTGCAGTTAATCTCTATTTCAGACTTTTGCCTGTATTTGTGTTACTAAAGCTACCAAATTTCAGCACTGTGGGGTCACTGGTGCACCCTGTGAATTTTGTCAAAATTCAGTTTATATTAAGACTAATAACTTAAAAACTACAAAGTTTAAATTAAAAATAAAACGGGGTCAAAATGTACTCACAAAGACCTTTAATTAAATGTGCCATTTGACCGTATAGTCCCAATTTGTTTTTTTACCTCTCTTGAATCGCAATATCTCAACGCCCCCCCCCCCCCCCCCCACATTTTTAGCTCATTTAGTCACACCAAAATTGTGCCATTACTCCTACCTATATACCAAAACATACATACATACATACAGCGCCAATTTGCCAAGTTGATTTAGAGATGTCGCTTCGCTCGATCAATAATATACACGGTGTCCTTTAAATCGCTGTTTTCCCCGAAAAAACGTTGTTCAGACCGTGGTCTGAACAGTTTATAACATCAAATTAAAAAACAGAACAAAATCGGTATTTGAAAAATATAAAAAGTTGCGAACTTAAAACGTCTATTTTAACGTTACGCCCTACAACATGCCGCCGTATCGCCACAAAAATTCTAATAGTAGGTACGCTACCGCTAGCGTGCCAATGAACGTTATGTCACAGCTAGTTTTTGAACAAAGTTAGACTTATTTCAGAAGGTCTAGATTTGTTTATTTCATTCTCTTGTTTGATACTATAACCTGTTAGTAGACCATGGTATGAACAACGTTTGTTCTGGGAAAACAGGACACCGTGTATAGAGAAACAACCAGACTCGGAACAAATGCCTGTAGATCAGCAAACATTTGCCCACTGCACCACGGAAATCGGCAAGTCGTCATATGATCAAATGTTCACTAAAATCTAAATTACGCTTGGTCGCTGACCCCAAGCCAAGGAAATACCAGAAATACAAATGAAAATTAAAAATATATTTAGGTACCAACGATACACGGGAACGTACACTCATGCATTTCTGTAATAATATCCAATTGTAACATTTCAGCGCTCGCGTGACATTCTCACACAAAATAACATCTGCCATAATTTACGATACACCCCACCGCGACCGTTTTATCCCGACCCCGGGAAATGAAGGAAAAGCGCGTTTTGAATGCGCATTTTCGCGGAGCTTTGTATAGGACAGGTCGGGTTATACTGGTGTCTTACTTCCGTGTAATAATGCTACTATTTATAATGTATGAAATGGGACGAGGTTGCTTCACGTTTTCGGCTGTCAGGTGTCCGACATTTCGGGGTTTTTCCGGCTAAAGGGTATTGTGTACCCTTTATATGTGTAAATGTATCCTCCAAAGTACACCGCACTCCCGTCTCTTCGTATTTTTCGCTCCAACCAAAGGTTGCCTGGAAGAGATTGCTTTCAGCGATAAGGTCGCCCATTTTATTGCCTTATTTATTCTACTTATTTTTGTTACCTTTCTACCGCATAAGCATTTCAATTCAGCGGGGCAATGCAGCCAGTACCTATCTTGGGGACACTCCCGCCTGGTAGTGATCTGGAGCAGTTGAGCTATCTACAGATCGTTTGTAACGATCTTTAGATGATTCAACTGTTTCTTCTATATGTTTGTTGTAAGCAATTGTATATTCTTTCTGTTATTAAAGAATTATTCCATCTTTTTTTTTGTATTATTTCTATTTGTGTGGTACACACGGCTACACATCAAGCTATACATAACCAGTATAAGCTGACCTATCATTCAACGAAAAGCCTACACAATGCGAGGTCAGCTTATACTGGAAGTATATAGCTTGATGTGTAGCCGTGTGTACTTCAATAAAGAGTTATGTATCTATCTCTTTTATCATCCTTCATCCAGCTAATGCTTTCTACGACTGGCACTTGGCTTTAAATTGACAAAATATGTGTAAATGCTACTGGTGTACCACCACCATTCGACATCTTGTTCCAGGTCTGTGTGATTCTCTATTTATTAAAAGTATGTATTTACAAAAAAAATATGAGTATCAGTTAACTGGTTCACATAGTACAAGCGTTGCTAAGTTTAGTGTTATTTAGCGCAGTGTGAAATGTCCAGCATAATATAAAAAACTGGCCAAGTGCGAGTTGGACTCGCGCACGAAGGGTTCCGTACGTTCTATAAAAACGGCAATAAACCATGTTTGTGGTACGGGAGCCCCCCTTAAATAGTTATTTTATTTTAATTTAATTATTTATTTTTTAAGTGAATATATAACTAAATTCTGTGAATATTTCAAGCGTCTACCTGCTGCCGTTATCAATATCGAGCTAAAACGAGCAAAAAAATTACGGTTATTGTATAAGAGCTTCCTTAAATATTTATTTTATTCTGTTTTTAGTATTTTTTGTTACAGCGGCAACAGAAATACATCATCTGTGATAACTTCAACTGTCAAACTATCACCGTTCATGAGATACAGTCTGGTGACGGACAGACAGCGGAGCCTTAATAATATGGTGCCGATTTACCCTTTGGCTACGGAAGCCTAAAAATGATCTGCCATTTACTACCAGGCGCTAAATAAATCCTATGGGCCTCATGAAGTAAGATAAGCTGAATAATAAGAACATCAGTTCTGCAAGAATTGATCCCAAGTACGAACTGAAGCCCAATAACCGAATGAAATATAATTTAATTGCAGTTTCAATCTAATCTCCATGACTGGTAAAGCAACCTGTTAATCTGCTGTCAACTGTCAAAGTCCTTCGTCAATCCGTTACTCCAAGCAGTAGATCAAGAGTAGAAGAGTTCCTTGTGAAAGGGTTCGTCCGGGCAAGTACTAACACTATAACTATAGAACAGAAATTTGATGTTGTACCGACCTCACGTAATTTGGGAAAGAAACAGGAAGAAGTCTTCACTTTGGCGAGCATCCCATAGAAAAATCTCCGGATATAAACTACGAGTTTTAACTACCTGCAAATCTCCGACTTTTATGCTTTCCTGGCAACCCTATTTGTTGAATCCTTGCCAGATGCAATTTTGTATTTTATCATTGTGGATGCTGATGGTTTGATTGTAAACGTTTCACGTCCATTTTATGTTCCCAATGAACCGACTCATAAACCTCTTGTGGATTCTATACCTACTGGCTTATGTACTGCACTCTTTACAACTACAGAAACCTAAATGGAACCAGTGCGCGTTCTCAATCCTTTTTAGGGTTCCGTACCCAAAGGGTAAAACGGCACCCTATTACTGAGGCGCCGCTGTCTGTCTGTCTGTCAGGCAGTTGAAATTTTCACATATGATGTATTTCCATTGCCGCTATAACAACAGATACTAAAAACAGAATAAAATAAATATTTAAGGGGTGGCTCCCATACAAATACGTGATTTTTTGTCGTTTTTTTTGGTACGGAACTCTTCGTGCGCGAGTACAACTCGCACTTGGCCAGTTTTATTTTAAGGTAGCGTATATGATGGCGCACCTGATGGATTGCGGTAACTACTGTTGTGCCTCATATGTAACGTTAAAGTAAGACTTGGCCTCCTTCCACAGTGTTGCAGACAGGTATAAAGCCTCATGTGTCTTTAATTTCACCAGCACCCATGCCCTTCAAACCTTATAAAATACACAGTGATGCAAGCATGCTTCTCCTTTGCGTCAAAAAGAACTTCCATTTAACACTAAGTTGTCGTATTACACAATGTTTGTTGATAATCTTCGCGCCCAATATTTGCCACTTGTCCCTCTCGACCTGCGCCGGCGCCGGCGCCGATAATTACTCAAATCATTACAAGGTCCACCATGTTTGTCTGTGGGTACTTACGATAATGTATGTTGAGAGTTTCGTGGATGTACGTGCACCGTAGCAATATTTCAAATTTAAAAGTGCTTAAGATAAAAGTACGATTGTCGTCGACTGTGCGGTGTTTCGTCGTCGACGGGTCTGTTACCCGTAAAGAGGACTCAAGGAACGTGCAGAGAGGGCAAGAGACCGCGTGCTCGGTCTTCGTCGAGAATGTAAACAGCGTATTACAACTAAACACAGTTTAGTATAATAGTATCTTAAGTTAGAATAACTCAGCAGGCTATAGCACATTTATAAGTTTTTTGATAAAATTATTATGTACTAGCTGTTGCCAGCGGCTTGACACGCGTGGTTTGCCAATAAAAAGTAGCCTATGTGTTAATCCAGGTTATGATCTACGTACGTACTAAATTTCATCGCAATCGGTTCAGCCATTCCGACGTGAAAGAGTAACAAACATCCATACATACAAACTTTCGCGTTTATAATATTAGTAGGATAATTGAGTTACTTTGTAAATCAGTTTTCTTAATTTTATGTAGCCAAAATTTTTCCGGAAGTACCTATTAAAAAGTTGCTACGAGCACTTTAAGGTCAAGACATGAATGACTGAATCAACTCGCAACTTCAATAGAGCCGAATAGAGAGGCATCGCTAAAGCCGCCACTCAAGAGCCAATATATAAGAGTTAATTAATACTAAGTTTAACTTACTAACTTATGTAACTTAACTTACTTAAGTACTAAGACTTAATACTACTATACCATTTCTATTTCTTTATTTTATCGATGACAGCTCCTGTGAACACTTGAACGAGCGTCTTTCTTATATTATGAATGCATTATTTTATAAAAATATGACGCTTGCGCACGTACAAGGTTATACCAGAGTCGGAGAAACTGATAGGGATGGAGCTATCGATAAACGTAGCACGATAACAGACCCGATATTTTTTTACAAAATGTAAGAAACTAAATATTTGTATTATAATTTGACAGCTGGGCAGCAATCAACATGGAGGAACACAAAATACACAACGTAACGTATGGATAATGTGAAAAAACTCAGCGAACAGAAATGTAGTGACCAGCACGACCGTCTTGTTGCGAGTGACAGATTAAAACAAACACAAAATGGCGGTGGGCCATTGAGTGTTTCCACCTTGAAAAAATATATTTGAATGTTTTTGTTGTATTTGTCTTTGTTCAATATATACCTAATAAATATATGCGATCGATCATCATATCATCATCATATCAGCCGTAGGACGTCCACTGCTGGACAAAGGCCTCCCTCATTTATCTCCAGGAACTGCGGTTGGAAGCGGCCTGCATCCAACGCCGACCTGCGGTTCTTACCAAGTCGTCTGCCCATCTTGTGGGTGGACGTCCTACGCTGCGCTTGCCGGTCCGTGGCCTCCACTCGAGAACCTTTCGGCCCGATCGGCCGTCTGTTCTGCGCGCTATATGGCCTGCCCATTGCCACTTCAACGTGCTAATCCGTCGGGCTATGTCGGTGACTTGAGTTCTCCTACGTATCTCCTCATTTCTGATTCGATCCCGTAGAGAAACCCCGAGCATAGCCCTCTCCATAGCTCGTTGAGCGACTCTGAGCTTATTCATAAGGCCAATAGTGAAGGACCACGTCTCGGTTCCATATGTCATCACTGGTAACACACACTGATTGTAGACTTTCGTCTTAAGGGTTCTTATGCGATCGATATCATTACTTATTTGGTTACAACACTACAACTATCAAATTAGAACTGTCATCGAGAAAATAAAGAAATGGAAATAGTATATTAACTATAATAAGTCATAGATACATAAGAATAGTTTCTACATTGTGGATACTACAAATGTGCCGGTACACACCTATTGAGTGAACGCGACGTTGCTGGACAACTCGCCAGTGTTTTAAGGCTCTAATATTAAAACTGGAAAATTGTTGTTTCATAGCATGCCTATAACAACTGCATTTATTAGCATTTTTCACACAAGTTACATCCGTCAAGACAGAATTGCACCCTGTAATTTCACCGGCGAGATACTCCAAATCAAATTGTTTATTTCCCGTCAAATTTATACCCCAAAAAAGAAAAACCGCTCGGTAAAAAATACAAGAGCATTCGGTCCGAAAACTAAAAGATTTACCTAAAATTATTCAGCACTAAATCCCATGTGTCGTTGCACATTGATTAAATAGCAAACTGGGTAAAAAGTATTCGAATGAAAGAATGCATTTACACAGTAAACAGGATAATTACCACTTTGGTTAGGACTATCAAACGTCCTAAAAGCACAGCATAACTAATTCTACATTAAGCATGATCTAGTTTTAAAAGTAATCTTTGTACATAAAGTATTAACCTATCTATCTGTTTTGTTCAGTAGTCTTAAAAACTTTGAAATCATTAACAGATATTTAAGCAAGAGCATTACGCACAAGTACGACAGAAATCCGGTTCATCTACCTCCCCCCGCGCGCCCGCGCCGGACAGGACTTACCTGCCGTTAATGACCAGCAACGGCAGCAGGACGTCATTTAGGAAAACTTCTTTACGCACTCTTGACTTGGGGAGTAACCTGGTGAATGCGTGACGAGAGCGTTACGAAAAGTGTGATCAAGCGAAGCGAACGGATTTTGAGAGGGAGGTATAAGTTAGTGAAAATAGAAAAAGATATAGTTACGCTTCCTATATTACTGTAGGGGCAAGAGAGAGAGGTGCGAGCACACATTTTCTTTCTCTCTTTCTCTCATAGCCAGTTACGTTTCGTATATCTAAGACACAGTGCATGCCTATTGTCTGTATCACACTGTAGGCGCAAGAGAGCCAATGCATGAAATATATATATATACCTATATATATCTCAGTCAGTAGTTCGTTTGCGAGTTTGCTAGCGTTGCGCGAACGGTAATTTCATGATTATTTTTCGTTATTTCATTTCGTTCGTAAACAATTTTATAAATTAATATTTTGAAAAAGAAGTTTTACTTCAGTCGTGTGGTCTAATGCACACTCGCTTTTTTATCTAAAGGCTATGTTCCAGTTTCCTAGTTTCCAGTAATAACGGACTAGTAATTATATACTCGTGTTCCTTTATTGAAGAAGTATCTTTGATCAGCAATCCCTGTCCACTAATTATCGTAATTTATTTTAAAAATCAGTGAACGTAGCGTTGTTCTCTAACTAGATATTGCATCTTTCAGTTACGTGAAATGCTGCGTTGCATCTAAACTTCAATTTGACTTAGCCTACTTGTAGGGTACTACTACCTTACCTGCTTTCTACACAAATATGTGAAAAGGTATAGGTACCGGATAAAAAGGCAGTTCCTGTGGGATTTGCGAGGAGCCGGGTAAGCGACTATGGATTCGTGAGAAATTGCCGAAAGAGAAACCTTTTGGGACGTGTTCCGGGAACCGGCGGTCATTGCGACTGCTTTATCCCGGAATTGCAGATCGCTTTTACCCTGTTATTTCAGGAAAGCTCGGCTGGCTACTTTTGATTAGTTAGCCAATTTATACATTTTTATATTGAGGTTTTCGTTTGGTCGTGGTGGATAGTACACACGGCTACACATCAAGCTATACATTTCCAGTATAAACTGACCTCTAATTCTACAAGAAGCCGACACAATGCGAGGTCAGCTTAAACTGGAAATGTAAAGCTTGATGTGTAGCCGTGTGTACAAACTTAAAAAGACCCCAGCAGTGGGAAAATTGTAGTTGTGGATGATGGTTCTAGTTTTGTAGTATTTTTTAAAATCTTTAATAGCAGAACTAAATACAATTATTTACAAATAGCTGACCAATCCGCAGCTTCGCACGCGTAGTTTTGCAATAAAAACATTACCCTCCTTCTGCGCAGTTGGGTAAAAAGAAGCCTTTGTCACCCGGGAATAGTGTAGCTTCCCAACAGTGAAAGAATTTTTTATTCTTTTAGTTTTCAATCGGTTCATTAGTTCATTTTCGAAGTATACGCAGGCGGCGTACAGCGCACTCCGCGTCCAGTATAACAATGCACTCAGGACGATGCTGGGGCTGCCCCGCTACTGCAGTGCATCAAGGATGTTCGCGGCGGCGCGGGTCGACTGCTTCCATACCGTTATGCGCAAGCGAGCCGCGTTCCTGGTGCACAGGCTGCGGGCCATTGCCAACACCGTTTTGGCAATGATAGCCGGCAGAGTAGACTGCCCGTACACCAGACATTGCTGTCACAGGCATGCTCTCAAAAACCCTGCATAAACATTAGTTAACTTATTATGTTGTGCGCTTTCCTATATGAGCTACATAATTGCTTGAAATAAATGTATTTTTTTTTATTAGTTTCGGAGCCTATTCAATGTAAATAAACAAACAAAGAAATCATTCCTCTTTATAATATTAGTATTGATAAAATACAGAAGAAACAGTTGAACCATCTAAAGACCGTTGCAAACGATCTATAGATAGCTCAACTGCTCCTGTTTTGTGTATTAGTTTTTTGGACGAAACATATTTTTTTTTTGGCTAGATAGATTGTACATACCAATTACAAAATATCAATAATTAAAATCAATAGAAGTGCTTTATAAAAAATAAGGTTAGGCCAAAATCTTTTTCCAAAAAGACCACGAGACCTTGGCTGGAAACAAAAATCGTGCTAAATTAAAACCTACCGCCCTATAACGTTCTACTAAAATCCAGTCCATCCAAAGGTTGTCTGGAAGAGATCGCTTTTAGCGATAAGACCTCCACTTGTATTTCTGCGTGTATTTTTATTTGTTTATATATATGTTGACCTCCGTGGTGCAGTGGGCGAATAGCCGGATGAGACGCAGGAGGTAGCGGGTTCGATTCCCGCCGTGAAACAAATGTTTGTACGATCTACAGATACTTGTACCGGGACTGGATGTTTTTCTATATATTATAAGTATGTATTCACAAAAAAAGTTATATATATGTATATAAGTATTCTATCAGCTATTTGGTTCCCATAGTTCAAGCTTTGTTTAGTTTGGGGCTAGATGGCGCTGTGTGATATGTCCAGCATTATTTATTTATTTATCTTATGTACGCACGTAAGAAGTTATACTTCTTTGGCGTAACAGAACTAAAATAGCTAAGGATTTCATCCCGTATGCCACAACTCTTTGTTTGTTAAAGGAATTATAAATTAACAAAAATAGTTATGAATTTTCACGGAAACTTGAGAGACAGTTATAATCAACACTTCGTCATGTCGCTTTTTGACTGTCGGTGTGCGCGCACATGAGACAGTTATCAGATAACTTCATAATGTCGCTTTTTGGCTGTCGGTATGAGCGCGCATGACACAGTTATCAGATAACTTCATCATGTCGCTTTTTCCTGTCGGTGTGCGCGCACATGAGACAGTTATCAGATAACTTCATCATGTCGCTTTTTCCTGTCGGTGTGGGCGCACATGAGACAGTTATCAGATAACTTCATCATGTCGCTTTTTGGCTGTCGGTATGCGCGCGCATGACACAGTTATTAGATCACTTCATCATGTCGCTTTTTAGCTGTCGGTGTGCGCGCGCACGACACAGTTATCAGATAACTTCATCATGTCGCTTTTTGGCTGTCGGTGTGCGCGCGCATGACACAGTTATCAGATAACTTCATCATGTCGCTTTTTGGCTGTCGGTATGCGCGCATGACACAGTTATCAGATAACTTCATCATGTCGCTTTTTGACTCCTTGTGTGCGCGCGCATTGTAAAAATTTTACCCTCAATTTTTTTTCCAAACGCGCCAAAAGAAGTATAACTTCAACAATGAAAAACAATAATTTTCACGTCCGACATTTTCATGTAAGTTGTAGGTTTCCTTTAATTTTCCACTTTAACAAATTCAAACAGTGATGAGCAATTTTCAAAGTAAACAATGCTCAAAAACTCAATCTATTTATTCCAATATTGAATAGGTACTCAAATTTTCTTAGGATCGGAGTCAAATCAAACAATAGGGCGCGGAAGTTGGATCCTCCATATCCATTTACTCGGCCCTCCGGCCCTCGGGCCTTTCGCATTAAATAAATATTATATAAGGTCGACTACAGACAAATAGACGTGACCTCGTTTGAATATATATAGCTGTACACGCTATATCTGCATATAGAGAAAAAAAGATTTTTAATTTAGTTAATTTAATTTTAGTTCTATACAAACAACAGGTCGTCACTACAGTAATATGTAATGTAACGCTGGTTAAGCAGATATAGCGTGTACAGCTATATATATACATATATTCAAACGAGATCACGTCTATTTGTCTGTAGTCAAGTAGAAGTAAAAGTACAATACACGAAGCAGATATTCTTAGCCACATCAAGTAAAACATCCAGGAGTTTAAGATTTTATAACGATCATATTTTTTTTATATGAAGTTTAATAGTTTTTCTGTGACAAAAAGCTCAGTAAGAAAGAAGTACTTAAGTTCTAAGCTGTCGGATGATAGAGGAATATAGGAGATGGACACTTTTGTGTCGAACCCTGATAGTTAAGTCAGGTCAGATTGATATAACTCTCTTATAAAAACAATGTACAAAGAAAATTATAAAATAAACAATATAAATGCAAAATGAGCGGTCTCATCACTTATATGATTATTTATGATTGTATTATTTGTTTTAATTTTATTGTGTATACATTTTTACATAACATTGACATTCATTAAATTGTTGGTGACACTTACTTATAATTTTATTACGAACTAGCTGACCAATCCGCAGCTTCGCACGCCTGGTTTGCCAATAAAAAGTAGTCTATGTTGTTATTCAGGTTATGATCTACGTACCTACCAAATTTCATCGCAATCGCTTCAGCCGTTCCGGCGCGAAAGAGTAACAAACATTTATACATACAAACTTTCGCTTTTATAATATTAGTAGGAAATAGGATATGAGTTTTTTTAATAACAATGTTTATATATTTAATTCATGTGCCTAATATTAATTTGTATTATTTAATTTATTTGACCTGATGTACTATTTTTTTTTATTTAAGATATTTTATCATTAGGACATGTTTTGTAATTAATGTAAATGGTATAATTGGCCATGGCCGTTCTAGTTACATAAAAAAATAAACAAAATTAACCTGTCAAGGATCACGCTAATACACTTTCGTACGGTTGTGAGGGTTGAACGATTAAAGCAATTTCTTCCAGACAACCATAGCATGAAGAGGACTTTGTGGCAGAATGGTGGATGTTGTAGAAATTTAAAATGTACGATTCCCACCGTTGCAGAGTTAGCGTGGCCAAATCCCACTCAACTCACGTTACAAACAGGTTGGTAATCTGTGTAATGTAATTCAATGTAATATGCTGTTAGCTGAGATAAATAATTTAGGTTTGAAGGTCTTACTGGTGTTTCTATTCTTATAAAAGACTAGAGCTATGAATATCATGCAGAGCTGTAGTATTTTTTATCACGAATTGATCTTTGTGTCACCACAATCTCACCTGATGGTAAGCGACGAATTGGACTTAGATGGAGCACGAAGGTACTAGAAGACACCTATTTATAATGCGCGCAGCCAAAGGTGAGACCTGTCAAATGCTGGTAGAGGGGATTTTGCACAGGTACAGGCGTGTGCGCGGGCTGCGGGGAACGACGCACGACTGAATACGCATGCGCGCACGCCATACCTCCCCGTTCCTCCCCGCTCGCCTCGCATACCACCAAAATGGCCTGAGAACTATTTACTGCGCAGGTATGACCACGTGATCTGTCAAGTCTCATCTTTGGCTGCGCGCATTGTACTCTTACCTTAAAGAGACCTGGATTGTAGTATACAGGCAAAACAAGAGTATCGAGTGCAAGAAAGATTACTCCCGTAATTACCTAATTTGTAATCCATAAAGTCCTCTGCATCCTAAGGTTGTCTGTAAGAAATCGCTTTAAGCGAGAAGACTACTCATTCTATATTGTTATACATTGAATATTTTTGTTTTGTGATGTGTAATGAGGGGTTTCTATAATTGCTAATAGATGGCGCTGCTCTTTCTTAAGCTGTTATCAAAGGAAAGTGAGTTGTCGATTACAATTGCTGTGTCAACATAATTTTACGAGAGACATAAAATAAAAAAAAACAATCGTTATTATAAATACGGGAATTATCACGTACCGTTTTATGGGTGTTTTTTAAACGGTACGCGATAAATCCTGTATTTATAATAATGATTGAAAGTAATCACGAAAGTTTTCTGAGTATAAAAAATCATTTGTATGTGTTTACAAACTGACGAAACGAGATTATGTTAGACAAATTTTGATATTGTGACTTTAAGACTGACAAGTTTGCATATAAATCTTTTTGGCGGCTTATCTCCAGACAGCGTCATCTCTCATCCACAGTTGGAACAAGTTTTTTTGAAATCGAAAATGAAATGCCCTCTCTTTTTTAATGTTGTTATGCAAGCACTTGACCACTTCCTCATCCGATGGTAAGTGATGGTGTGATCGAAGATGGAGCACGTTTGCCTAGAAAGAACCTATTCACTCTATTCATTGGTGTTTTGATGTAATCCCGTTGCCTGTGAATGCATCGTGTGACGTATGTACTGTACCTACCTAACTATTGTATGTATTGTACTTAACTGAAACGTACATGACAATCATTTGTTTTCTACATTACAACACAATTACATTATGAAACCGACAAAACACAAGAAAAGAGATGCTGCCTCTACATACAGTGTGTTTTTATTAACTGGGACATTACGGCAGCACCCATAACCAGAGGAGATACAGGTGCAGTTTCTTTTAAAACATCAGCTCGTTTTCAAAGAAAAACATTTTGGCATTTATTTTTTTCGGTCAAGCGTGAGTAGCGTCTTAAAATGAATCATGTTGGTAAAATTTTTTTTGATGCCAATCGATTCAGTCCTTTGTAAGGATCATTTTATTGTATCGAATGAAAAAAAAATGAATGTATAGACCCGAAGTTGCATTAGCTCAAACGACCATCATTATTGTAATTTGATTATAATGTGAAATGAGGATATTAGTAGACAAACCAAAGGCAAAACATAGCACAAGGATTACCAAGCTGAAGTACGCGCAGGGCACGTGGCTGGAAGAACTGATAGCTGTTGGAGCAGAAAAGTTCTCGAGGTGATACCACGCACTGGAAAGCGCTGCGCAGGACGACCCCCACTAGGTGGAAAGACGACCTGTCACTGGATCGCTTTGAAACGTCAATTTTACTGCCTGTGTCTCCGCGACCAAACGAGGAAAGAAAGGCAAGAAACAAGGGTGGTTGTCGAATGCACGAAGATTATGCATGTGTTTTTCGAGTACGTCGCGCCAGTGGAACACCTGCCTCCTCTTTTCCGGTAGTTTTAAATTTTGACATGTGTCTCTTAAAATCTGAAAAATGTATTAAGTTACGGACTGTTTGATTGTCGAGATTACTGCTTCGCGATAACATTTATCGCGATTTGTCGCGCTAACGTGCATCGAAATAGCGTACTTCGAACTTTCACATTTCACCCACCGACCACCGACCACCGACCACTTGGGCGAGCTGCGTACGATCTCCGCACAAAAGTACCTACTTGTATAAATTTTGTTTCCTAAATGACAAACAAAAGTCGTATTTGAGAATCGTACACGCCAGTCCTACCATGGCTGCTACTTTTTTAGTGTCTCTATAAGGAAGGATATCTACAGTTTAGTTGATCGAGCGAAGCGAGATCTCCAAATCAAAATGGGCAAATCGGCGTTGTATTTATTTATGTTTGTTTGTTCAAGGATAACTTTCAAAGCGTTGATCTGATCATCGGGAAATTTGATACATAGGTAGGTAGCGATGGCACAATTCTGGTGTGACTAAATGAGCTAAAAATGTTGGGGAGTTGTTGAGATATTGGGGTTCAAGAGGGGAAAAAAATGAAAATGAGACTATTAGGTCAAGAAGGACGTCAAATGAAAGGTTTTTACTAGTAAATTTTGACCCATTTTTATTTTTAGTTAAGTCCTTGTAGTTTTTTAATAAAAACAGAACTTTGATGAAGTTCACAGCGTACACCAGTAACCCCACAGTGCTGTAATTTAGTATGCGTGTAGCTTTAGTGACACAAATATAGGAAAAAAATCTGAAATCCAGAATAACTGCAATTTGTACCCCAAAAAAGTATCTAATTTACATGAACTCCCGTTACCTTTAATTTGAATAAAACTGTAGTTCAAGTAAGTTGGTTACCTATTTCGTCGCACTATTTTGATAGTCAAAGATTACGAATACTTAATATTTTTTTTGTTTTTATGGGAGACTCGCGATATCTTAGTTCGGGGCGAACCACTAGTGCAATTAAAAAACCTACAATTACAGAGATACAGCCTGTTTATTACACTTTGCCAAATACCTATCGAAATGATCAAAATCTTCGCAAAACAAACATAATCATCAATTATGTTTATAATCGTCATTGTGTTGCGAGCGCAATTTATCGCTCAATAAATATCGTTGCCACACTTCAGATGTTGGAAGTTACAAGGTGGTGGTCATGCAAGATGTAGCCAAACTTTTCTTATTTCTTTAATAACTTCAAAATACAGCTGACTAATTAATACATCACCTGGTTTTTTAATGGTCGAGTAACATGCGTGTTTTAACTAATGTCTTTTTGTATTTTATAATTACTGATTAAAACGGTATTTATCGCGTTTATCGTCACCGTCACGGCCACGGTGAGTGCAACACTACGGCTGTTGCAATACAGTCGAAACGTCGGGATAATAAATTAAAAAGGTACATACGCGATAAATACCCGTTTTAATCAGTAATTATGCACTATGATATATCTAGTGATAGACATAGACAATCATTTATTCACTACATTAGCACACATTATACAATACAGTTACATTTAAAGAGAGAGGAAATACAAAAAATTAAACAATTAAACAGTATAAACGTAAAACATAAACTAACATAAACATAACATAAAATAAGGGAGAACTTGGTAGATACTGTGTGCTACAGCAGTAAATGGGACTCGTCTCAGCATTATGCCCGCCGTAATGGTAAGCACTGATATTCTGTCGAGACCGCTCCATTTAGCCACTAGACCTTGAGAGTATTGTGTTGTATTGTGTGATCGCGACAGTTCGAACAATATTTATGTCAATATAATATACTATATAATATAATAGTAGTGTATAATATAGTATAGAGATTGCTTTGAGCGATAAGGCCGCCCAATGTACCATCATGTGTTAGTCTTTAAGTTTTCTAGGTTAAGTTATTTTAATTTGGTGTAACAATAAAGAATTATCTATCTATCTATGTATATTTTTATGCCAAATGCTTAGTGCACGCCAAGTTCATATTAAATTAGAATTAAATTATTATTAAATAAATTTTATTATATTAAATAAACTATACATATACCACTCAAGTTCGGTATAATAACAACATTAAAACTCTTACAAACCTGGGAAACAAAGAGCCCTTGGAAAATATTTTCTTGGTTCACGCTTGGATATAGCCGTCCACGATTTTAATAACGACTCTCAAAGGGCGTTCGATGGTCTTAATATAGACAACCTCGCTTATATTTATATCTACGAAATACGTTACTGGTCCCTGTATTTATAAATATTTATTATTAAAAGGCAATCGAGCGTGAAGTTGAGTTAAATTAATATTTCCCATCACAAAGCATGTCACAAAATTTTGATCATTGTTTAATGGTGGCAGAATAATTCAAATTAATAGTAAAAAAAAATGAGAATAAACGATACTTCTTAAACATTTTTTTTTAAATTTAAATATTTTAATGTGTGTGATTTTTGGGTAATATTCATGAGTCCATAGCCTCGTGGGTACAAAAGCGTTTGACTAATATTCTACAAATTCTATTGAATTTATTATTTCGCCTATGTAAGTACACAGCGTGTTCAATACTAGCTTCCGCCAGCGGCTTCGCCCGCGTTGTTTATCAACAAAAAGTAGCCTATGTGTTAATCCAGGTTATAATCTACGTACATACCAAATTTCATAGAAATCGGCTAAGCCATTACGACGTGATTGAGTAACAAACAAATAAACAATCATCCAATCTTTAGCATTTATAATATTAGTGAGATTTCATTCATAAAAGCTACCTTCATATAATGATCCAGTAAAATCCAGTCCACCCAAAGGTTGCCTGGCAGAGATCGATTTATGCGACAAGTGATTACAAAAATACCTAGTCAGGTCATAAATTCTGTCACATGTTTAATATAAAATAATTGAAACAAGTTTATTCATTATGTAACCATTTATATACCAAAATGAACTTAACAAAACATAAATTCTTATGACACTAAAGTTTATTCAAAATGAACTCCGTGAATTTGAATACAGGCCTTCAATCTGCACGGCCAGTCGTCTATCGCAGCACGAACGAGGTCCATGTCAATATCGGCGGCTGCCTTAATCAAGGATGTCTTGAGTGACTCCAAATTGGGATGAGGCTTTGAGCACGCCTTTTCCTCCAAGTGTTGCCATATCTTGTGATCTAACGGATTCAAATCTGGACTGGAGGAGGGCCAGTCTTCGTGCCGGATGAAGTCGATTTCACGCGCCGCCAGCCAGTCTTGTGTGTTCTTCGCTCTATGAGCTGGCGCCGAATCTTGTTGGAATACCCAGTGCCTGTTATTGAACATGGTATGAGAAACAGGTTCCACAAGGTTCGTCAGGACTGTATTTTGATACACAACTGCATTCGTTTTTACACCTTTCTCACAAAAATGTACCTCTGTTAAGCCCCAATAAGAAACTCCCAACCATACCATGAGCAAGGATGGAAAATGACCTCGTTGTACACGCGGAATACGGTTGCTCGCTTCTTCACTACTGTGTGCGTACACCTTATCATTTTGTTTGTTGTAGCTCTCTTCCACGGTAAAATTTTTTTCATCCGTAAAAAGAATTTCCCGATATATTTTTCCCGCGTACCGCTTCAACAAAGCGCGGCATCTCTTCAGTCTCAGGTCCATTAGACGAGCATTCAAACGATGTCCTGTTTTTCTTCGATATGCCCGAAGCCCTAAGTCTTCATTTAACACCCTTTTCACCGTGGTTCTGCTTAACCCCATCTGAAGGGCCAACAGTTTTTGCTTACGTTTGGGATTTCTTTGAATTCGCGCCTTCACAGCTTTTATCACTGCTGGAGTCCTAACAGACCGAGGGCGACCACTTCTTGACCTGTCATCTACACTAAAGTCTTCATTGTATCGTTTGATGGTGCGATAAACTAATCTTTTGGTTATATTCAAATTTTTCAGTATGTCAAAAATTTGAATTGGCGCGTAACCGCAACGATGCAACGCAATAACTGCAACACGGTCTTCTTTAAGCGTCCACTCCATATTTAAAAATGAGTAAAATTCTAAAAAGTATACATTTTTATTTTCATGAACAATTCGAAATTCGAATTCTATAAACTTTTTTGTGGCCAGCATTCTAAAAGAAAAGTTTTTACTGTGTGACAATACTTATGACCTGACTAGGTACATCAAAGAAAATTTGAGAATTAATACGTTTCTGCACTGCAGGTAGATATGAAACTAAGGGCATCTAGCGACTAATAAAACTTACTCGTTTCATAACCAAGTTCTTTTTGATCTAATGCATTATTAATGCGTTGCCCAACACAACCTCTTGCGTATGATACTTTCAGTCGTATAATATGACCATAATTCTAATATTTTTATGACCCTATATGACAACTGCGTGTGAGATTACGAAACAATTGAATAGGGATTATTGGGCCGAAAATTGAACATAATCGGCCATTGAATTAAATGTTGGTAATATAGGAAGTCTTGATTGATTTAAGTTGAATTGGAAAGTAGGTATTTTTATAACAGACTTAAGTGATAGAAATGAATAGGCTAAGTGCGTGTCGAACTAGGCACAGTGAAGGGTGTCGTAGTCAGTAAGGTATTTAGGTTTTGTATTTTTTTTACTAGGTTGAACTGTCCCACTGCTGAGCATACGCCTCTTTCTTCCACTTATCACGGTCTAGAGCCAGATCCCGCCGGTCTATTTGGAAGTTTCCAAGCATAGGATTCCTAAAGACGGAAAGCGACGCCGAGGAAGGCCTAAAAAGCGCTGGAGCGACGACTTAGTCATTTCAAGATACGAATTTAATTTTGCAGTTGAGTTTGGTCATTTTGTATGAACATTAATCCAACTGTTTGAGAAACACGCTATCGATCGGTGTTTCGACCGACAATGTTTCGGTTCAATTCGTGAACCTGCATCAGGGTGAGTGCGATCCGCTCCGAATAACGTCTCGCCTCGCACTGCGTGCCGCTGTCCTCTGCGCGCGAGTGGACGGGCGGGGTGGTGGGGATTGGGTCAACAAAGGGTCAACGTGTTGACCAGCTGTGTCATCATCACCATCATCACTGCTGCTCTCTTCGGTAGTTCTTGGTACAGGCAAACACACAACACTAACTATGTCTCAACCAGGTTCACTCATTCCTCTGTCACATGCATCATAAAGACATGGCCTCCAGGCTGACGGTAGAACCCATCCTCTATCTCTGTTAAAGTTCGGCACATGACTTATTTCTATCGTCTCTCGGACCTTGCGAGGAACGAAAAACTTCTCTCTAGCTAAGACCCGGGCCTTGTCGAAAAGTAGACTCTCGTATCAAAAAATAATTCAGGTAACTTTAAACTGGTTTTGGGAAAGCTGTTTAAAGACACTAGTAATGTATGATATTTATTAGATACGTCACAGGATGTGGTGCGTAAATATACAAAATCATATACTTAGGTGGTACCCTTAAAACATTTTTTGTTTAGTTTTTATATTATAACTTACTAGGTGTGACGACGACCTTGATGATCTGGCTGATAAATACGAGTAAATGGAGCGTAGGTCAATGGCGGTCAGAAGTAACATGCTGGCTCGAAGGTTTGTACGTTGCAGTAGGCAAGTGAAAATAACTCTCTTAAAATCCTTCTGCCAATCTTTCTACAGGAGCAGTGATTGGTTCAGCTATACTCAAAAAGCGATAAGTGCTCTACGCGTCCAATGGCATCAGAATGATGTTGGAGTCGATGGCTTCCGTGCCATAATCCGTAAGAAAAGGACCTCAATGCTAAGCAGAGTATGGGCCAGCTCCAATAGCATTCTGCAGGTCATACCCTGATAAATATGACCTGCCTGTCATTCAACAAAATAGATGTAATGTTACTCATCATCATCATCATATCAGCCTTAGAACGTCTACTGCTGGACAAAGGCCTCCCTCATAGATCTCCAGGAACTGCGGTTGGAAGCGGCCTGCATCCAACGCCGACCTGTGGTTCTTACCAAGTCGTCTGCCCATCTTGTCCCCCAGGGATTCTTAGCACCCCTGGCCCCGCCGTTACCGTGACTGCTACCGTAACCAGGATTAGCGGGGCCGCCGGGGACTCGGGGCCTGGTTTTATGTTGCAACATCATAAGGGGGGTTGTTGCCATACTCGCCACGCTTGGCAGGCGGGTTGGCGAGCGCAGTATAAGTATTGAAAACACGAAAAGACGCTGCTGCCCATCTTTCGGAGGTATCCCTAAGCAGATTCCTACTGCATCCACGGGCAAAGAGCGGAGGGGCAACATTCTACTGCCGGTGCCCCACGGCTAATGTAATGTTACTAACCTAGATATTTTAGTGTATATACCCACTAACACACCTGGACTAATATACCACTATTTTCTGAATGACATAATAAATGAATTAATTTTTTTAAACATGTCATTGTGCCGAATTTCAGCTTTACTTTACTAGTGCTCTACGAGTAAAACGTTTGTAACTTGTCTGACAGATAGATAGACGGACATGGCTATATATGGACACTATAACGGTAGATGGAGCTACCTGCTAATTAAATCTTAAAGTATTAACCCAATAATTTCGCACTGGACGAGCAGTGAATCGTGAAGTTGGTATAGCGTGTATCAAGGGAATGGTTGAGGGTTCAAATTCCACCCGATTCATTATTTTCAGGATAAAAAATTGTAATGAACAGGATTACAAATTGGAAGCAAGAATCCCATCCTCAAGGGATTGTATGTATGATACCTCAGTAAGCCAATCAACTCTATTATAAATATTCCCACACAGCTGCACCCAAACAAACAAGGCACACGTGCATACATGCAGGCGCACATGACACAATACATGCTTTTATTACTTTAGTGGCTTAGATTACATTACAGATGATAAATAAATACAGAATAATTAATAAAACCAGTTCAGTAAACCCCTAACTCGCCGACGAGGGCGGCGTAATAGTAGATTGTTAAACAAGGGGCTAAAATGACCCATTATATATACGAGATAGTTTAGTAAATAGAAACCGAGTTATAATGGGTTTTAGCGCCGTGTGTTAGACTCTACTTTTCACTACGATTGCAAGAAAATAAATAATACAATGCAATATTAAATAGTTCAGTGATGACATATGGAACCGAGACGTGGTCCTTCACTATTGGCTTTATGAATAAGCTCAGAGTCGCTCAACGAGCTATGGAGAGGGCTATGCTCGAGGTTTCTCTACGGGATCGAATCAGAAATGAGGAGATACGTAGGAGAACGCAAGTCACCGACATAGCACGACGGATTAGCACGTTGAAGTGGCAATGGGCAGGCCATATAGCGCGCAGAGCAGATGGCCGATGGGGCCGGAAAGTTCTCGAATGGAGGCCACTGACCGGCAGGCGCAGCGTAGGACGTCCACCTACAAGATGGGCAGACGACTTGGTAAGAACCGCAGGGTGGCGTTGGATGCAGGCCGCTTCCAACCGCAGTTCCTGGAGATCAATGAGGGAGGCCTTTGTCCAGCAGTGGACATCCTACTGATATGATGATGATGATTAAATAGGTTATTTTATTAAAAATTAAACGTACAATTTTAATAATTCTAGATATATAACGAGATGTTTTTTTCCAGGCAACTTAATTTCTGCCCTCTGTGAAGATACATTTTGCTGGACAGTTTACACAGCGGCAAACTAAGCAGAGCTTGAACTATGGGAACCAGATAACTGATAGAATACTATATACCTACTTTTTTTTGTAAATACATACGTATAATATTTAGCAGATATAATATTTTTTTGTAATGGGTACTTTCTAGATAGGTATTTCCAGGAAACTGTTCTTTATAACAGAGTTCAAAAAATGGAGGAGGTGCTCAATTCGTCAGAATGTTTTTTTGTTTATAAATCGAGGACAACCCTCAAATTTTATAGTGATACATATTTTTTTTATGTTTTACCTCAGAACTCTGTTATTTATCAACCGATTTGGAAAATTCTTTTATACCTGAAAGGATATACTGTTATAATTTAGTCTCATAGAAACTTCATCAAATCAGTTCAGTAGTTTGGTTAAGTCGATTATATTTTTGTTAAAAAGGTACTTGTTATATAATGAAACTGGATTATTTGGTAGTAAAATTGATTTAAACAATGTGAAAAAGAATTAAACTACCAAAAAAAAAAAAAATTATGTAAAACTGGTGGTTTTGAATGTTGATATATATATATAGAATAGAATAGAATAGAATAGAATAGAATAGAATAGAATAATCATTTATTTGGTACACACAAAATGACACATGAAATAATTTAAAGGAACAGTAGATACAATTGAATCCAATAAAACAAGTTCGCTTCATGTGTCTGCGTACCAAAATGGCGTTCAGCTCAGCATAATGTTGGATGTTAAGCACCCAACGCTGATTTTCAGCTGAAACCAGAAGCAATAGGTAGTGCAGCAGCTACGTAGAAAAATAAATAAATAATCAAGTTATTAAATAAAAGGTGTGTAGAGTTTTGTTTAAATGTAAATATAAATTTTATAAACATACTTTACTAAAATAATATTACATACCTATATATATAAACATACAACTTATGAACTTTCTTACGATTTCTAAGGTTATGGTAAATGGTTATATATATAAATAAATATGAGTAACTATTTAATTTTTTGGTAAAAAAATATATTGATTTAGTTAAACTTATGTAAAAAGAGTTATTGGATGACTAGATCAAAGATATAATTTTCTTTATTATTTTCGTGCACAAATCAATTATTAGACAGAGAAAAAACGTGTCATTTGCTAAATGACCTTCCTGGAATTAGCGTGTCAAGCTTATTTACTGCAAATTCAGCTTTATCTTTTCTGTGGCTGCAGGCTACCACTCTGTAAATCAAATTATGGATTTTTGTAACTCAGAGATTTGCATGAAGCATCGGTTTTGAAATCTATAGGTTTTTAAATGTTTTTGTAAAAACTGAGATCTAACACAAACTTTATACATTCGCTTGTAACCATCGCATAAATTACAAATTTTGGAATAATCCGAGTTTAGTTCGAGAAAATTGCTTCTAAATACTATCACTTACGCACTGGAAAGCGCAGCGTAGAACAGCCAATAGATGGAAAGACGACCTGATTAAGATTGATGAGAGCTGTTGGGTGCAGGCCGCACAAGATCCCTAAAACTCTCTCTGAAACCCTAAAGCTCTGAAAACTATAGGGAAGATATCTTTAGCAGTGGACGTTCTGTGATTGTCATGATGATGATAGTGAGAGCTCCTTGTAAAAGAGTTCGTCTTTTACCATCGTATCTATTTATAACACATTTGCTAGTAAAGGGTCTCTAATTTCACCAATTTCAAATCGTAATGTATGTCATTACTTACTTGTGCGTTATTGTAATGTAAAACGCACGAGTTTGGTCAAACGTACGGTTTACCAAGATGCTACGTCTAAAACGAACGGTACCTTTTTAAATCTTAGCAAAAAGTTTTTATCATTTGGTTTTTATCATTTTATCATTGGTCAACATTTTATGAATAAAATTAACCTAGAGAGATAAAATATAAAAATAAAACGTTTAATTCTTTAATTTTGACAATAAATTACAACCATTTATCGGTAACAAAAACAAAATAAATACTAATTTACTTTATTAGTAATACTGGCTGTTTTTGAACCCTTGCCTTAAAAAAAAGCGCTGATTTGCTGATTTGATCGCTAATTTGTGAACAAGTAAAAATTATTCCGCGCGCCTTATCCTTTCGTTCGTTTTTTTCATTCGTTTAAGAAAGTCCGAGTTTTATTTATTTCCTCGCAAATATGTTATAAAACGTCGTATGACATACGTGCGCTTTGATAATTACAGCCTCTGCTTTCTTGTATATCGCCTCGGCTGTAATTTTCAACTTACCGCACTTATATCATAATGTACTATTCTGTCACCAAAAAGTAATACAAATAGTTAGTTATTAGTAATACTCGTATTACTGTGGTATTACAAACGAAAGGTGCCGGTGAAATTACAGGCACGACTTTTCACCTACATGTCTTAGGGTAAGGGGCGCAATACAATGGCATGTAGGCCAAGTCTTAGTAGAAAGTAACATGTAAGGAATGCCTAACCGCTTAAAATCTGTTTTTCACGTAGATCCTGGCCATCCAACGGTCGTCTGGAAGAGATCGCTTGTAGCCATAAGGCCGCCATTTTCTGTTTTTTGTTTATCTTTAATTGTATGCAAGAATACATTATCTATTTATCAAATTACAAGGTGGGCTTCATCTTAAAAAAAAATGTAATTTGATATTGTCGTGATACGATCGATCGTGAAATTGGCCAGATATTAGGAAATATAATTAATTTATTGATTACTAGCTGACCAGTCCGCAGCTTTGCACGCGTAGTTTTTCAATAAAATCATTACCCTCCTTCTGCTCAGTTGGGTAAAAAGTAGCCTATGCCACCCGGGGATAGTGTAGCTTTCCAACAGTGAAATAATTTTTTAAATCGGTCCCGTAGTTTCGGTGCATATTCAATACAAACAAACAAATATTTCCTCTTTATAATATTAGTTTGTAAAACGGGTATTTATCGCGTATGCGTACCTATTTTTTTGTCATCCCGGCGTTACGGCTGTATTGCAACAGTCGTGGTCACGGGTTGACAACCTGTGACCACGCGATAAATCCCGTTTTAATCAATAATTATGTACAGTGATCGCGAAAGTATGAAACATACTATTAGGAAATAATTATCGTAATTCTAATTCATAAATGATATTTTATATATTATCAAGTTTTATTTTAGTATATATTATAGTATTTTATATAAATCCGTTTCCCTCGTGCTAAATCCAAAAATATGATACGATATTTAAATGTGGCCCAAATTATATATCTTAGTATATTAAAATTCTAGGGCACAGAATCTATGCGTTTCTGAATTATATGTATTTATTGTTGCGCGTACGTTACTCTACTTTTAATGATAAGGCTAATTGACAGAAGGTACAAACACTTGTTTTTGATACCTACGCAAAGGTGAGACGATAAGATATTAAGGTTTCAAGTGAAATGGATTAAACTTTCATTAAATTATTATTTTTATAGTTTCTGAGCTTAACATGGCATATTACCAATTTTTCTTAAAAAATGAAGAATCAGGAATACAATATAATATTCATATGGAATACTTGAATAATGTTTCGTCAGATGAACAGAATCGGATAGTTTTGTGACGATACGTTTTTAACTGTTTATAACTAATTAGTTATTATGGTAATTTTACACAAGTTTAATATATATAAACGACTACTATAATAAATTCATGAGCTTAAAAGATTCATCGAGAGAAAAACATACATTAAATCATAATCAAAACTCAATCAAAATGTTAATTTGAAATGTATTTTGGAAGCTGGAAAATTAATTTATGGTGTGTTATCGTGGCTATAAAAATACTTTTTTTACGATTCATCGACTAACAGGGTTCTTTTTGAGAACAAATTCGTCAGGTTTTCAACATAAATAAACAATTTACTTTTTTAATTGTGGTTTAAACTAGTTCTATATCATCTGATTTACGGCACCGTCCTTATTTGTTTACATAGATTCTGCCGATCCAAAGGTTATCTGGAAGAGATCGCTTTTAGGGATAAGGCCGCCCATTGTACCTATGATTTTGAATTGTGTTTTCTGTTATATGTTTCTATTTAATGGTGTGCAATAAAGGAATTATCTATCTATCTATTTAAAGGGTTTTAATTGATCCCCAAATGTCCTACTAAACCTATTAATGTACTGAAACGGTGACCTAAAAGCTCTTGCAATAACATTGCAAGAGCTTTTAGGTCACCGTTTCAGTTCTGCGTACATAATAAGTAAAGTACCTACAGCACTATAAGTTATAAGTACTATAAGTTATGGAACTTTTAACGATTATATGAGTTCGGATTTTATTTGACTATGCTTGAAATTAGCTACTTTTTATTGACAAACTACGCATGCGAAGTCACGGGCGGCAGGTAATAATAATTATTAATATATTTACACAAGGGAGTGAAGCAAAAGGCAGAAACTAAAATTAGGTAGGTACATAAAAATGTAAGTTAAGGTACCAAATAGAGAATGAATATATTAAAGGCATGTCTGTTTGTTATTCTTTGAGTTGATTTAGTCCAGACTACTTTAATATAGGTCAACCGATCGTGATCGCGCCCACGTATATAAAATTATCACTTAAATAATCACTCTGAGCGTCCCAGTTGGAATCGCACAAGAAAACACACACTTTTTATATCTATTATTAGCGGTTACACTCTAGTTATAACTCCTAGACGAAACTATTTATTTATTTGTATTATGGAAAACCAACAGCTATATTAACTTAACAATTAATAATTAACCAATCAACTATGTAAACTGTATTTTGTAAGATTTCTAACGACAAAATATTTAAAATTATATCATACCGTGTTTTTCTTTTATGATTGGATTTTTCCGATTTAACAGAAAACACAGAAGTTTTGTTACCTATTAAAAAAATGCGGTGAACCAGCTAAATTAAAATTGTATGTTTGCAGTTTAAAATGCGCTAGTTTGAATTAAGTTGAATGATTGGATTAAGTAGCGGTCAATCGTGTCGGAGACTTTAATCGGAATCGACATTTTAACATGATAGTTTATAATAAGTATGATATCATGTGATGTGTACCAAATTTAAATCTATCTATCTATCCAGTGTCCAGCACCCACTGTTGGGTATAGGCCTCATCTCTATGACGTCAGATGAGATAGTCAGACCATCGGGCCGGGATGGTCTGCTCTGCGGTCGACGTCGATCCTAGTCTAGCCAAGCCAAGTGTCCATGATTAAGTATTATGTTCTTACCTACTATGTCTTAAAACCTCATTGTACTGTTTCAGTGATGCACACATAACATACATTCCGTGGCAAAGAAGTGCTCGGCTGAAATAGCCACCCATTCCAAGTGCGATCGCACTGGTAGTTGCTGAACCTATAGTCGTTCCATTTCTTTATTTTCTCGATGACAGCTCCTGCGAAAACTTGAACGAGCGTCTTTTTTACAATACATATGCATTTTTTTATAAAAATATGACGCTTACGCACGTACAAGGTAAGAAGTCGGAGAAACTGATAGGGATGTATCTATCGATAAACGTAACACGATAACAGACCCGATATTTTTTTTACAAAATGTAAGAAATTAAACTACTGCCGGATACTTTTGTACAAATTTATTAACTAATATTATATATCATTTCAAGATGTTACACGTGTTAATTCTTGATTGATAATGCCAACTTCTTTAAAATGAGTAGGTATAGGTAGGTACTCGACAATGAAACGAAATAATTATAACGACAGGTAATCTTTATTTATTTATTTTAATCAAAATCAGATGAATCGTCACTGTCACTCGATGAGCTCTCCCCATGAGGTCACAACACTACAACTATCAAATTAGAACTGTCATCGAAAATAAAGAAATGGTATAATTTCTCATTAATGTATCCTCTCCTGATCCTTTCCTAGTTTAGTGTATATAACTCGGGTTTTGTATTTATTCTGTTTTCTTAATTTTTTTTTATTTGCCAATGGCAAATGCACAAACAGTGCGACACCACAAAAAAAAAGAAATGGAAAGATTATAGCTAATCTATTATGTCGAAATTTGTTCTTTCCACAGATAGAACAAATTTCGGAATCAAATTGATCTATAGTCTCCGTCTAATTACATAAAAATCGGCCCAGTTCATCATTGAAACAACATACAAACGGAAAATATTCTAATTTTATATATTAGTAGGGTTTTAACTAAAATCAATTTTAAGTGCTTCGTGATTAACGACGATGTTAATAAATTCTTTGATTTTCAGTAGATTTTAACCAGCTGCTTTAATTTAATAGCCATTAGTTTTGTTTTTTTCAATAATTAGAATGGACCGAGTTTCTGATGCAATAAAGCACGTCAATTAGAGACATTTACATAAATCTGTTTGATCTTACGATGAAGGAAAACATCGCGAGGAAACGAGTAGCCTTCTCATTCTAATTCTAGGGAGGGGGGGGGGGGGGGGGAATAAGATATGCACTAACGTCCCGCATAGGGGTGTATTCTGCATTACCCTACAAATTGTGAATAGTTCCTATTTATATATTTAGTGCTAAGTGGGTACTGTTCTGAAGTAACTACCTACTTCTCTGTATAACTCTTACTTTGTTTTTATGTTAGTATTACAATGTTGTCTGTGGGTCCAAATAAATGTATTTTCTTTCTTTCTTACCCCCCTTCTAATCTGACTCCAGGTAGCAGCGTCCCCGAGGTCGTTGCGGACGTCGAAGATGATTCGATGAGTTCATGAGTCTTCAGTTTGGCTTCGTGTATGTGCGTACAGTGCAGCAGCAGGAGCTCCACTGTCTCTTCATCCTCTTCATCCCCGCATAGCCCACTATCCTGGTCCCTGTCTTCAGGTGATGGTGGATTAGCCTTATTACGTAAGTCAATTGCTATCGCGTCACATCGCTGGTCAGGCCGGTTTACACACGTGAGTAGTACACACTGTAGGTGTGAAAGGTCAAAGATGATAAACATTCCAGATTATACAAAAAAAATATTTCTACATTAGGTCTCTCTATTCATCTTAATTTCTCTTTGATCTAAAAGTCACCGTCCATTTTACTGTCCGAATTGAGAAAAACATGTTGTTGAAAGTCTAACTAATTGTTCCGTTGTCAAACACGATGCGAAGTGGCTTGTTTTACGTTATTAATTAAACATGGGATGTACCTACTAGCTTCATCATCATGATCATCATATCAACCAAAGGACGTCCACTGCTGAACAAAGCCTACACCATTTCCAAAGCAACCGATCTTGTGAATCTTTATCAGGTCTTCTTTCCCTTCTTTCCATCCAGTGAGGGGCCGTCATACGCTGCGCTTTCCAGTGCCTGGTCCTCACTCGAGAACCTTTCTTCCCCAACGGCCGTCAGTTCTTCGAGCTACGTGCCCTGCCCCCTGCCACTTCAGCTAATCCTTTGTGCTATATCGCTGACAGGTTCGTCGAATCTCCTCATTTCTGATTCGGTCTTGTAGAGAAATACTAAGCATAGCCCTCTCCATAGCCCGTTGAGCGACCGCGAGCCTTCTTATGAGGCCCATAGTGTAAGAACACGTTTCTATACCATAGGTTATCACTGGTAACACACACTGATCAAGGACTATTAAGATATTGAGGTATTTTGAACGAGAAGACGCCACGAAGTTTCCCGAACGCTACCCAGCCGAGTTAGATTTCGTCGACAACAAGAACGACAGTTACAACAAGATAGAGGTCATCTTTCTTGAAGTTAGTCCTACTACTTATTATGTAAATACTAGCTAAGAGCCGGTGGCCTAGTGGGATGTACCCTGACTTCGGTGGTTGTGGTCAAACGGTAGCACCGTTTGCTAACTGTCACTTGATGCAATAAATAGAAAATGACCAAAAGTCGAAAATGTTATTTATGTGTAATAAAATTTAAATAAAAAAACAAGAATGGACATCATTATTATAAATACGGGATCTATCACGTACCGTCCCATCGGTGCCTCGACCGACAATGTTTCGGTTCAATTCGTGAACCTTCGTCAGGGCGAGCGCGATCCGCCCCGAACAACGTCTCGTCTCGCATGTGCGAGGCGAAACGTTATTCGGGGCGGATCGCGTGATTGAAATCAATCACGAAAGTTTTCTAAGAATTGACATTTAAACAATCTCTATAATGTATTAATTAATTATTTTATTAAGTATTGTTAAGTTAGTTAATTAACTTTTAATGTAATGTAAATAATAATGTAATGTAATAATTAATTTGTAATGTAATGTAAATAATAACAATTGGACATTGTAAAAGTTAAATGGAATTTAGAAATGTAAATAAACACAATACTTATCACAAATACTGCTGTAAGATATCGACAAGATTAGAGAAAAACTCACGAAGATAAAAGTAACTAGAATAAGAACGACAGCTAAATAATGAATGTGGACAACCTAGAAAAAAACACTACACAGGATTTAAAAACAGGTTGCATAGTTAATAGCAACGATAAAAATTATTATAAAAAAAGACTTCGGTGGTTGTAGGTTGGAATCCAGACCGTGTACCAATGGATTTTTCTACTATGAAAAATTTCGAAATAAGGAGGCGAAATGGGAGGGGGCTAACACCCAGCAGTGAGCTGACTGACTGATAAAACTAAAGATATTCAAATGGTAGTTACTGATCTAGCACAGAGAAAAAAATAATAACAAGTGACCCAACTAATAAATACATTAGCAATTTAATTGTACATAATTAAGATGTACATTTTGTGCACCTTAATTTTAATTTTCAAAATAAAATACTTATTTGGCACGAAATTACAGAAGAATCTGAAATACAATAACAGATTTTGATCTCTGGCTCAAATGAGTAGGTACGTACTTATACTACCTACTTATAGCGTCGATTCATTATCCATTGATTTTAGGTCAAACTCTTTTATTAAAAACATATTTCCAAAACTTGATCTCGAATAGAATTGAAAAACAGTTTTTATTAAAACAAGTTTCTCATTCATAATCCCAAAATATGTTTATTGGAGTTATTATCATTTAGTTGCTGATTTGATCAGTGTATAGTGGCTCAAATGACAATATTATTTCCTGTTATACGAAAATAAAATGAAAAACTAGTGAGGTATGCGATGACGCTCGGGGAAAGGTCTGACGTGGACATTAGAGTGACCAAAATCATTGGAAAATTCGGATTAGTTCTAATTTTAATGGGACATATTCTTATTCACTATGACTTGTACGTTTTGCATAATAAACTAAATAAAAGCTTGTTAAAAACCTTGCTTTTGGTGAAGGAAAGAAAAGTGCTAGGCCTGGTGCGATGAGAAGATGGAGAGAGGATGAATCGGGAGGTAGCAGAACTGGTGGCCGGGCCCAACATCATAGGCGAAATAAAATCTCATCGATTACGCTGGCTCGGTCACGTTGCGCGAATGGGGGACGATCGTGCTGCCAAACGTGCCTATCTAGGAATGCCAGTCGGCCGATATCGCTGGAAGGATGAGGTGGAGAAAGACCTTCGCGCTCTCAAAGTGTCAGACAGGCAAGAAGTGGCGCGGAATAGGGACCTGTGGCATTTTTTAGTGTCGGAGGCCAGAACCCGCTTCAGGGTTGATGCGCCAGGATACTACGTAAATTGCTTGCCACATTATAAAACCCTATAATGAACCCTCGGATCTGTTACTCAGTATGCAGACCCATAAGTGGACAACCAGATACAAGTCCAAACATTACGTTTGATATATTGATTGATTGATTGAAAATTCTTTATTGCACAAAATTCATAAACCTGTACATAGGCGAACTTAATGCTAGCAAGCATTCTCTTCAAGCTAACCTTTGTGTAGTGTTAAAAACATATTTTTGTAGGTAGTGCATAACATAATGTAGCAGGAAAAATTATATAATAAAAAAAATTAGACTAAGATATATTGAGAATACGAACGAAACTTCAAATATATAAAAAATTACATATATAGCCAACAGCAGAACAAATGTTTGCATGATATACAGATATTTGTTCCGGGTCTGGTCTCTATATATTACTAGTGGTTCGCCCCGAACTGAGATCTCGCGAGTCTCCGATTAAAACGAAAAATATTATTTGTAATCTTTGACTATCAAAATAGTGTCACGAAATATTTAACCAAATTACTTACCCTACAGTTTCATTCAAATTACAGGTAACGGGAGTTCATGTAATGTGGTTACTCTTTTTTGGGGTACAAATTGCAGTTATTCTGGATTTCAGACTTTTGCCTATATTTGTGTACCTATATAGGTATTGTATATGTTATATACTCGTACCTATATTTGCTACACGCATACTAAATTACAGCACTGTGGGGTGACTGGTGTACCGTGTGAAATTTGTCAAAGTTTAGTTTTTATTATGGTTAATAACTCAAAAACTATTAAAAATTACAAAAAATAAAAACGGAATCTAAATGTAATAATAAATACCTTTCATTTGACGTCCCATTTGACCAGTTAGCCTCATTTTAATTTTTTTTACCCCTCATGAACCCGAATATCTCAACAACCCCCCCACATTTTAAGCTCATTTAATCACACCAAAATTGTGCCATCACTACCTGCCTATGTATTAAATTTCACGATGATCGGATCAACGCTTCGAAAGTTATCCTCGGACAAACATACATACAACGCCGATTTGCCCAAGTTGATTTAGAGATCTCGCTTCGCTTGATCAATGCTTATGTATTAAAAAAAAGAAAACGTATAGAAGTAATTTATTAGTTATCTGGTTCGTATAGTACAAGCTTTGCTTAGATTGGGGCTAGGTGGCGCTGAGTGAAATGTCCAGCATTGTTTATTTATTTATGACTAGCTGACCAAACCGCAGCTTCGCACGCGTAGTTTTCAATAAAACATTACCCTCCTTCTGCGCAGTGGAGTAAAATGTTGCCGATGTTACTAAGGGTGAATGTAGCTTTCCACTGGTGAAAGAATTTTTGAAATCAGTCCAGTAGTTTTTGAGTTTATTCATTACAAACATACACACAAAAATAAAAATCTTTCCTCTTTATAATATTAGTATAGAGTATAGATTTAGATATAAAATTGTATGGGTCTCCAAAAAAGTAACACAAAAAAGAATGAGACATGAAAAAATGATTTTTTTTAAATATATAGAGGAACAATCAGATCCGGAACAAATATCTGTAGCTCATGCGAACATTTGTTCCTCGCTGTGAATCGAACCCGCAACCTCCTGCGTCTGAGACGTCTATTCGCCCACTGCGTCACGGAGGTCGTCTCAATAGCGACCTCGAAGAACACAATGATCATCCAGATACTACGTGAAGAAAACTGTGGGCAGCCAATAATAGAAACAAATCAAAATAATATATGCCGTGTGTCGTGCGCGTGCGTGCTAGACAAACATTATAGATGTGCCATCAAACTGAGTTTTATGACTTGAGGAAATCACTTGGGCGTGAAGGACGGCTGCCAGTGACGTTGATTGTTGTTTATTTTACTTTTATGTTTTGTTAGATTTTTAGGCCGAGCTAAATAAGCATTTTAATGCTTAGAACTGCAATTCCTGTCACGGACATTTATAATGAGCTTCTGACACAATCACGAAACAAATTCACGTGTAGGTGTTGGTATTCGGTTTTGATTTTATTTATGTTGGTATGCATGTGTTTCTAGCTTTTTTAATTAAACTGAACTATTTGAAGCCTGGAATAGAAGCCTTATAGATCGCAAAATAAGTACATTTTGTAAATATATATTTTTTGAGAAGCGATTTCCAAAGCTCTGTTAAAGATTGTATTTTTTTTTTCAAAATCTCTATGTAAATAAATAATTTTTTTGTTCCAAATAGTTTTCTTAACCGTTCTATTAGCTGGCTTAGGTCCCTAATCTCATACGCCCATATATCTTAACAGTAACAGAAGAATAGATAAAACACTAGGAATCCTTACTCGCATTGCAAACTAGAATAAATATATTAAAATCTATTGCTGTTCGTTAGTCTCGCTAAAACTCAGAAACACTTTGACTGTTTTTGCTTAAATTTTTTGTGTGTCATTGAATGGGTCTCTGGATAGACAATTGAATGACAATTGGACCCGTTAAGTGGTGCTGATGTCGAGATCCAGAAAATTGCGGACGAAGTCGCGGGCATACAACTAGTATTTTATAAGGGTAAAGTTTGTTTTTTGTACGTTTGTAATCACAGAAGCTACTGAACCGATTCTGATAATTCTTTCACTTGTACAAAGCTACACTATCCCTAAGTGCTATATAGACTATACTAGACTATACTTGTATTATATTTTGATAGAATCAGTGCGAAGCGTGCTGCGGATAGTTTTCACCTACTCCCGTCAAGTTAATGCCATTCAGATAGTGCAAAATCGTTTTTTTTTTCGAAAAGCCACAGGCTCGCCTTGGTACTTTCGAAAAAACTATCTGCACCGCGATATGAAACTAAAGCCCAGAGCCAAGTTCATGAGGCTCGCATCCAAGCGACATTATGAGCTTGCCACCCACCACCCGAATACTTTGGTAAATACCATACCCGACTATCCTATACCTAGATCTGCCCGCGGACAAAACCCTCCGTCGACCGAGCCGCATTCTTGGAGATCCGGATGACGAGTCATCAACATTAGACAGAGCAAACACAGGTACACCAACCTCGCCGGCGTGGTCGACGAGTCCCTTCAGCTGCCGCCTACACAAGGTACAAACATGTACCTGGGCGTTTCTTTCCTATCCCCTTCATGGCAATCAATCAACAAATCATTCATCTTGTCGCTAGCTATTAACTAGTTCAAATTGAAATATGTTTAGCTTAAACTCCATTATTGCTTTCCCTTGCGAGGAAATGATTAAAAAACCTGCAATTTCCTAGCAGGCTTACCAAAATACGTTACTGGCAGACCCTCCTTACACGTGCCAGTATCTAACATAATTTGGTGCGAGTAATATGCATGTGAATTAGCGGGGTTAGTAAAGAAAATCTAGTGTTGAATTTGGTAGATTTTTTACTGAAATCTTACAAAATTCATAAACTCCTTTGATAAACTGACGTACGTATGTTCCTTGATGTTATTATTATCTGTAAATATTTATAGAATTATTATTTTCAAGGTTACGAAACTCTGAAAACATGTTTGGAATCCGTACGGATACGGAAGAAACACAATCTTGCCAAATAAATGTGATTTATTTATGTAGATTACTTGTAAAAACTGTCGTAAATTACTGAACCTTAAGTACCGTGAATGTTGGCGCCAAGGGAATTTATTGCCACTTTATTAATTTAAAATTAACTTTTCGTAGTCTATTTTACACAAAGATATGTATTAAAAATACGTGTGCCAGAAATTGCGGCTTCAAGCGCGTCAGAAACGATGAAGAACGAAGAAGAAGAAGAATATCAGTATCTATATATTATATAAAAGAAAGTCGTGTTAGTTACAATATTTATAAGTCAAGAACGGCTGAACCGATTTGGCTGAAAATTAGTAGGGAGGTAGCTAAGAACCAGGAGAAGGACATAGGATACTTTTTATCCCGTTCCCGTCGTTTCCGTGCGACATCAAAGAGAATACAAGTCACTATAAAACGTCGTATAACAAAAACACATCTGACATGGAATAACAAAACAGCTATGACAGCTAAACGTAATTTTGTCTATGGTTAAGTATGGTTGTAAAATGATGGCTGGGGACAACAATTGACAATTCTACCAGGGTGAAGTTTAATGACAGCCCGCGTTATATGCATGTCAAGGCGGTACGAAGTTCGGCGGGCCCACTTGTGTAATATAAGTACGTCGTCGTCAGTCATGGTTTGTAAGACTTTTGAGTTTGTGATCTGGAAGGTGCTAGATATAATGTTAGACAATAAGTAAATGCTCATACATCTTATAGTTATATAAATAGGTCTGGGTGTCCGTGAGGTCAACACAGACCTCAGCAGAAGACCAGCGCTGCAGTATGTCAACATGCTGCAGCAAATGCTGAGCTGAGGACCCTTTCTCCACCACACTTATAATTTTTAGTTAGTTTATAAATCAGTAAATTAAAAAATACTGTTTGTTTTTGTGTCAATTGTTTCTGTGTATATTTGTGGTGGTCTGAATAAATGTTTTTTTTTTTCTTGCTTTCAATTCTTCTTCATCTTTTCATCAATATTTTGGTCTGAAAACTCTAAATTGATTCTCAAAACCTTCAATTACCCATAATAATATTTTTTTATGGGTGGAATGACCAGAATTTACGATTGACATAAAATATTACAGCAGCTTCATCGTGTGTGACGCACTTTATACAAGATATACACTTACTACGTAAGCCAGTTGCTGTTGCCTGCCTGTCGTTCGGCCAGGCCGTCCCTATTGCACCTACAGTGCGTATATTACCTGTGTAAGGGTCGCCGGCCAGCGACAGCGGCAGGGGCAGCAATCGCCTTACGTAACTAGTGGTTCGCCCCGAACTGAGATCTCGCGAGTCTCCCGTAAAAACAACATAATATTATTTGTAATCTTTGATTATCAAAACACATAACCAACTAAAACCTTGACCTTGACCAGTTTCATTAAAATCATAAGTAACGGGAGTTCATGTTATTTGGTAACACTTTCAGACTTTTGCCTATATTTGTGTCACTTAAGCTACACTCATACCAAACTACAGCACTGTGGGGTCACTGGTGTACCCTGTGAGTTTTGTCAAAGTTTAGTTTTTATTATAGCTAATAACTCAAAAACAATACAGAATTTACTAAAAATAAAAACGGAGTCTAAATGTACTAATAAATACCTTTCATTTGACGTCCCATTTGACCTAATAGTCTCATTTACATTTTTTTTTACCCCCCTTGAATCCCAATATCTCAACAAGCCCCCAACATTTTTAAATCATTTAGTCACACCAAAATTGGCCATCTCTACCTACCTATATATCAAATATTATCACGATGATCGGATCAAAGCTTCGAAAGTTATCCTCGGACAAACAAACATACATACGTATATACATACGAGTACATACAAACATAAAATCTTGATTTGCCCAAGATGGTTTAGAGATCTCGATTCGCTCGATTAATAAAAGATGATTTATGATAATTGAGGTATTTATACAGATACATGATATTTATTTATTTGCTTGAACATTGTGTACAATAAGGTGTGTTTGTTTGTAAACTCTAATCTGAAATATTATGTTATTGTTTTGTAAAAATAACTATTTTGATTTTTTTGGATTGATTTGTCTGTAATTATCGTGAAAATAAAAATATGTAGGTCGGTATATCGAAAGGTAGATCTATTGTAATACATAGTTAGTTATACCTAATATTAACTTTGTAATTTCCGACTTGCCTAAATCTAGGCTACGATGTCAAAAGATGAACAAATTACTGGAGGTAGAGCTTTTGTGAACGAGCTCGAGGAAGCGGGCACCACCGCCTTACCTTTATCTGCCGCCAAATAGCAGTACTTGTGGTGCTGTGTTCCGGTTAGATGGTAAAGGTATGTTCCTGTAATTACTGGCACATAGGCATAACAGCTTAGTCCTATAGGATGGCACCGTATCCACATAGAGATCAAGACAATATAATAGCTTGTTTTGAATTCTATGTGGATATCCATGGGCTGCAGTAGCCACTTAACATCTGGTGGACTGCATGCTCGTTTGCCATATAAGGAGTAAAAAAAAATTTATACGAATAAGAGTGACAAGTGAGGAAACGGGTATGTCCTAGAACCAAAAATTAGAAGGCATGTGCCATCGTGATGGTATTCTCTTAACTGTTATTCAAATGATTTTTGGCCGAAGGGTGTCGTATTCCGAGGACGGATACCGAACACCGATAACTCAGTGTTAATTGCAGTAAATAAATAGAATTTTCTTAATAAATCAATAAATAGAAAATCTTTATAGGCCGCAGTATACGTTAGGGCGAATATAGTAGCTGATTGGTCTTATTTGGAGGCTTTCTCCTCAGGGAGGAATCAGATTTATGTGCTCAAAAAAATATATGTCATTCATTGACCTTTTATCTGCAAAGCGAACATACAAAAAAGTTCTACCTGTTTATTTACTATGAGAAAAAATATAACAAAATGTACCTCTTTTCAACTTTCAATTTGATTCAACCTCTAATCGACGTAAAATATTGTAATTTTTCTTTCACTTAAATGTGGGCAAAGACTCTACTTTCAAGTTGAACATATGATGCTGTGCTGCGACGGTCTTTCACGTGGTAATTAATTATTTTCAATTTTCTGAATAATTAGCGGGCGTATCCTAAGAAAATGGTTGCGCGGGCGACGGGCGGCAGTGTACCGCTGACTGTCGTACGGGAGGGTTGTGCTCGTCTGCCTCGCGCTCACCTATTTTCTGGTCGGATAGATACATTTGGCGGAAGGTGCGGGGCCGAAACAATAGCTACGCCTATTCGCTCAAGGTCATCGGCTACAGTTAGCGTCTTAATTATAGTGTCCCGCTCCATTTGAGTCGCGGGCGAGTGAGCTAATGTCGCGGACCGTGAGACTAGCAAGCGCAGGATCGTGGTGGATGGCAGAAACTTGGGGAGGCCTATATCCAACAGTGGGTGAAGTCGGGCTGTGGATGATGATGATTAAGATTGTAGGAACACACTACATACAGAATAGCTGACTCGCGTAAGTCGTACCTAAGTAGATGGTCGCTGTTGTATTGTAGTGTGCCCGCGCCAGTCGTCTCTCCCCGCTCAATCAGTTCCTACGTGTACAGTTGTGGAAATATAAATTGGTAAATGGAAAATGCAGCTACTCATTCCCACCTCCTCATCAAGCTGAGCTCACCTGCTAATTTGTCCTTTACAAATCAGCATATTAGGGGTTGCATCATTATTATAATCACAAACTCCTAAATTGGTGACTCCGACGTGATTGATTTAACCCCTAAAAAGATTAGGCGTGGTGATGAGCTGGCAAACTTTCGCTGAATGCTTAATTTCTATGCAACATGTAGGCATGTTTGGAAAGTAATGTTTGGACTTGAAAACATTCTGGGATACCTTTACGGGTCTGAATATTGAGTAAGAAATCCAAGGATATATAGATAATACTTTATTGCACACCATAAACAACATAACAATTAAAATTAACATTATTGAAATGAATGTATACTATTGGCTGTCTTAGAACTAAGTAACGATCTCTGCCAGACAACCAGAGGAGGTCTATTGTATTTCCATAATATAGTTGTGAGCTATATTTTTATCAAGGCGTCGAGTTTCAAGGGGTCCAAACGAAAACTGTCGATGGGACCCATGGGCTACTCGAATGACCCCATGAGTTTTTATAGTTCGATAATTTCCTAATGAAAAAGGTTTACGTAGAATTGTGATTGAGTCGTGAAGCCACTGGTATAACTTGATGACAATTTTAAAATAGCAGCTAACGATCTGTCAATGTTTTTGAAAACAAGCACAATAACAATTCTATGATCGTTTCGGAAAATGTCATATCTACAAATTTTCAAGTTCTAATCTCCATTCTAATTTAAATCTGTTGGTCCCTTAATTATTACTGAAAGTAACGAAATACAAGCTTTCTCCATTTGACCCAACTGAACTCCGCGGTTCATTTTTAATAGGGTATTTGTTGTTGTTCGGTTCTTGCTCGATGCATTGTCTTTGTTTGCTTGCAGTGAGGTGAGCTATATGTTCCAAGTCTTTCTCGTGCTCCTTTTTGTAGTTCATCCTCTGTTCATTCGCTTAAATAAGTTTTTTTTTTGAAAAATCACTTTTTTAAAACAAGCTTTTATAAAATTCATAATCGGAACCGCAAGCAGATTCAAATGAGCCCAAACACTAGTAGCCTACTATAATCCATTCAGAAGTTCCGTTGTCTAGCATCCGTCTCCATCGTAAGACCACCTCCATGGTACCATATTATTGCATTGTCACTGAATTTGCATATGTATTCCAAATTTAAGCTCAATCGGTTGAGGGAAACTGGTTTAAAATTCAGTTGCAAGATTCCACCCGGACAAACGTACATACATTTCAAGTTAATAAAAAGCTTGTGAAAGGCAGAAACACACTACAGGTTGGAAGTAACTTTAAAAGTAGTTTCAGTTTTTACAAGATTTATTTTGGTGAATGTGCGCAAGATCTTCATGACCTTATCCCTCCTTCTCCCTTCCAGCGCCTGACAAGCATGCGTACCGAAAAGTACCACCTGGTCGGTATATCTTGCCGTACCAAGCGATTTGCTTCAACTTTTCTTGTTAGCACAAGTAAGGAGTGGAACTCACTTCCGGCGTATGTTTTTCCGGACCAGTACAATCTCGGAGTCTTCAAGTCCAATAGATTCTTTATAGGCAAGCGTGCTCCATCTTCGATCACACCATCGCTTACCATCAGGTGAGGTAGTGGTCAAGCGCTTGAATATCATCAATGAAAAAAGTAGCAATTACGTCCGAGTTCGTCCCATAATTCGAAGAGAATTAGAAATAATTAGAAATTCTTTTCAAAGGGGAGTTTGATAATTTTGATTAAATCTGTTCCGAGGGGATTTTGAACCGAATAATCCCATAATTCCCCTTGAGTTTAATTTTATTTAAAACTATGTCCCACTATGTAGGCCAAAATGTATTTTGTACCTAAGTAATATTTTAAAGTTCAGAAATTGCCAATTCACAACTGGCGCGGACGACATACAGTAACTCATCTCAAAAATAAAAATAAAAGGGTCTGTATTTACCGGATGTGACCATTTTACTTAATCGAACACTTCTTTGATTTCCTGTTTATGTCTAGATATTATTTATTACGTTAATTAAAAACGGCACTTTTCTTTACGATAGCATTTTATGTTGTATAAACGGGTTCGTTCGCGGTGTCTCGGTGTGCGCGATATCGCCGACAAAACGTAAGAAAGTAGACTCCGCTGGTTTAGACAAATAAAAAGAAGACCGCCAGAACACATGCCACAGAAAATAATCAAGATTTTTAAAATCATCTCAATAACTCCAAGCCTAGACGAGACTTGGGAAGCAAGAGAAAAGTTGCGGGTTCATGTCCCGTCCAGGTTTGGAGTTTTTGAGATGATGTTAAAAATCTTGGGATTATCCGTATGTGTTCAGATAACACTATAAATAAAATACTATTTGAAAATGATCAAGCTGAACATTTCCGGGTCCAGGCGAAGAGGAAGACCAAAAAGTAAGTGGACAGACATGATCAATCAAGACCGTATAGACTAGTGTTTCCCAAGACCTTGCGTTGGATAGAGCGAAGTGGATAGAGAAAGAAGACCGCCAGAACACATGACTGAAAATGATCACGCTGAACATTTCCGGGTCCAGGCCAAAAAAGAAGTGGACAGACGTGATCAATCAAGATCTTATAGACCCTAGTGTTTCCCTAGACCTTGCGTTGGACAGAGCGAAGTGAAAAGAGAAAACGATAAAAGCAGACCCCACCATCAGATGGGAACAATAATTGCTCAGGAGTGAGAAATAGAGAGTTGTAAAAACGGGTCTAATGCCCCAAATTCTTTATTGGTGAAAATTTGCAAGAAATTCTGCGTAATTTTTCTGAGGCATCTTGTATTTTTTTATTGTATTATTCCCTCGACATTGTTGTACTCAAAAAATTTGCTCAATCTAAATGTTTCTTTCGAGTGTCAAGTTTTTTGATGGTTTGCGAACAATTTATGGACTTTTTTATCATCGTTATAAAGCGTTCCATAAATTGGCGGACAATTTAATACTGTACTTATAAGATTTTCCTCTGTCCCATATTAAATAAATAATAATAAATAATGCTGGACATTTCACACAGCGCTATCTAGCCCCAAACTAAGCAACGCGTGTTCTATGGAAATCAGATAACTGAGGGAATACTAGTATACATTTTTTTTTATAAATACATTCTTATTTTATAGAAAAATACCCAAACCCAGAAAAAATATCTGTAGACCATACAAACATTTTCCAGGACCGGGAATCGAACCCGCTGCACCGGGTACAAGGAATATAACCTACATGAAATATATTAAATCCACATGTCCTTACTGTGCCCATACTATCCAGGGTATGCATTGTGTGTATTGATCACACATTTCTACCTACCATCTTACAATTTTACATTGTGGAATGCAATAATTGATTGAGAATAAAATTCTAACCCGTTGACTATCTAAAACCTTTTTGTAGAAGATCGACTACAACATTATAAAGTAACACATTATTTTACTGAAACACTAATACTATTTTAAAAGCTTTAAGCGATAAGGTCGCCTATTTCACATTTTTGTTGTTTTTAGTTTTTTGTGTTCTGTAATTGGTATAACGTATAATATAAATAATATAAATCTTTGTTCATATATTCATATAGCTAAGATTAACATTAGAGATTAATATCTACTTATAGGTTAGATTTTATACATTGCCTGAAATAGGAAAACCTGTATCTCAGGCGAAAAAGGCTGGACTGGCGTAACTTATGAATACTCAAATTAACAAAACTTAGAATCTTTTTACATAATGAAGAAAAATAAAAATAACTAATAAACTAAGTGTAAACATGGAAGGTATGAGTTTACGTACTATATAATCATTAAAATCTTACTTTATTACGTTTAGTAATTCCTCAGTTTCCTCGTAAGATAGATTGGATAGAGCAGTCTGAAAGGCTCTTTTACAGATTGAAAAGTTCATTGAGTGGATTCTCAATTTACGATTTAGTCTATTGTATATATTATACTAACTATATAATAAACAAACTAAATATTAGACTAATTATTACAAATTAAGGAATATATTAACTCTAGAGTCAATCGATCTTATTTTTTTCCAAACTGGAAATTAAATGACCTCATAAATAGTTTTTTATAAATAGTTAATTCATTAAAATCACAAGGATCTAATGATACTTCAATTTTACTGCCTGTTCCTTTGCTACCAAGCCAGGAAAGAAAGGCAAGAAACAAGATTGGTTGTTCTTTTTAATGATCCTTTAAAAATATATAACAACTAACTGACCAATCCGCAGCTTCGCACGCGTAGATTTTTATTAAACACATTACTCTCCTTCTGCGCAGTTGAGTAAAAAGTAGCCTGTGTCACCTGGAGATAGTGTAGCTTCCCAACAGTGAAATATTTTTTTTAAATCGGTCCAGTAGTTTCGGAACCTATTCAAGACAAACAAACAAACAAATCTTTCTTCTTTATAATATTACGAAGTTTTTTGTAGATATTGATATGTTCTTTAATATTGTAGAACATACTTTTGTTCTATCATCAATAGTTTCCGCAGCGCATGCGACGAAAGACGTTTTAGGGCACTTTTTTACACCTTGGGTTACCTTACTTAAGTTTTAGTGAGGATCCCTAATTTTTTCTAGCAATAAATATAGCCTAGTTTATTGGTAACGGGTTCGATTCCCGCCGCGGAACAAATGTTTGCATGATATACAGTTAATTGTACCGCGTCTTAATGTTTGATTATTGATCGAGCGAAGCGAGATCTCTACTGACTAAATGAGCTAAAAATGTGGGAGGGTTGTTAAGATTTAGGGGTTCAAGAGGGGTAAAAAAAAACAAAATGGGACTATCCGCTCAAGTGGCATGTTTAATAAAAGGTCTTTGTGAGTACATTTCCATCGCATTTTTATTTTTTGTTTAGCATTTGTAGTTTTTAAGTCATTAATCATAATAAAAACTAAACTTTGACAAAATTCACAGGGTACACCAGTGACCCCACAGTGCTGAAGTTTGGTATGCGTGTAGCTTTAGTAACACAAATATAGGCAAAAGTCTGAAATCCAAAAAAACTGCAATTTGTACCCCAAAAAGCGGAGCCAAATTACATGAACTCCCGTTACCTGTATTTAGCGACTAAACATGTTTAAATTTTACGTATTTGTATGATTTGACAACTCCTTAAATCATATTTAGTCACTAAATACGTTTAGGCATCGTTGCGCGAGTCGCCCTACGAATATTTTTTCTTGTTTTGGGATACTCGCGAGATCTCAGTTCGGGGCGAACCACTAGTAAGTATATTATAAGTATGTATTTACAAAAAAAAAAGTATATAAGTATTCTATCAGTTATCTGGTTCCCATAGTACAAGCTCTGCTTAGTTTGGGGCTAGATAGCGCTGTGTGAAATGGCCAGAAATATTTATTTATTTAATTTTACCGGCAGTCGTACCCTTCAATCAAACCGAAATACAGAAATGCTGCGTGGAGGCAGAAATAGGTATGATGGCAGTACTTCCACAGGCGAGCCCTTACACAAATAAATAAATCAGCGCTATCTAGCCCCAAACTAAGCAGAGTTTGTTCTATGGGAACCAGATAACTGATAGAATACTTATATACTTTTTTTTTGTAAATACTTATATTAAATAGAGAAACAATCAGACCCGGAACAAATATCTGTAGATCATGCAAACATTTGTTCCGCAGCGGGAATCGAACTACCTTCTGCGTCTCAGCCGGTATTCGCCCACTGCACCACGGAGGTCGTCAAACAAGGAACTCTAGTACTCTTAAAAAGTTGTATATATAGGAAATCTTGGCAAAGTGTGACGTCATAGCATTGTATAACCTCGATGCCATTATGTAGCTACTACCTAGCATGTGGCAAACCCTTTCGAATGCGACACAAAAGCGCTATTACCGTACACTGTATAGGTACCATTGTGGGCCATTAGGAAGGGGAGATGTTCTTCTTGTTTTAATAAGGACAAATGAGTTTTTTTACTTAGAAAACTTTCGTGTTTTTATTATACTACTTATATGGCAAACGAGCATGCAGTCCACCAGATGTTAAGTGGCTACTGCAGCCCATGTATATCCACATAGAATTCAAAACAAGCTATTATGTTGTCTTGATCTCTATGTGGATACGTTGCCATACTATAGGACTTAGCTGTTATGCCTATGTGCCAGTAATTACAGGAACATACCATTACCATCTAACCGGAACACAGCAGCACAAGTACTGATATTTGGCGGCAGATAAAGGTAAGGCGGTGGTGCCCACTTCCTCGCGCCCGTTCTCAAAAGCTCTACCACCAGTAAAAGATTTGTTTTAATTATTGTTATAAATACGGGATTTATCACGTACCGTTTTATCGGTCGTTTTATCACAAATTGAGCGGAAACATTGTCGGTCGAAATATCGATGAAATACGTGATAAATCCCGTATAAGTACATTATTATATTGAAATGGGTTTTTTTTTGTACACAAAATAATACGATATGAATAATGACTTATACTTAGCTTACCCGCCTCACTTTTACGCGGATTTTATCAATATAAATTTTATAATTTATCATTTAGGAATAGCGTAGCTTTCTATCATTGAAAGAATTTTGAAAATCGGTTGAGTACTTTCTGATATTACCTCCTACAAACATACAAACATACATGCAACAAAATTTACCTTATGAAAATATTAGCACTTATAGTTAAAGTGATAGATGTTATATAAATATTGCTGGTCATTTCACACAGCGCTATCTAGCCCCAAACTAAGAAGAGCTTGTACTATGTGAACCAGATAACTGATAGAATACATATATACTTTTTTTTTGTAAATAAATACTTATCAAATTTAATCAAATATCCAGACCTGGAACATATATCTACATATGGTGCAAACATTTGTTCCGCGGCGGGAATCGAACCCGCTACCACCTGCGTCTCAGCCGGCTATTCGCCCACTGAACCATTGAGGTCGTCATGAATGTCAAATGCGACAAGCATCAAAATCGTATGTTTAATTTGACTAGATTTTATTACGGAGGCTTATATTTATTTTCACCAGCTTAAATCTAAATATATAAAACAAAGTCGCTTGTCGCAAAGTTCTTGAGTTATAAGTACTTACACCATTTATAACTCAAGAACGGCTGAACCAATTTTAATAATCTTTGATTTATTGGATTTGTCTCCGTCCCAAGTAGCAGAATAATTATTAAAATATCGGAAACATTCACGCAAAAATTTTTTTTAAAGAAAATTCATTTACTCATACATAAATGCCGCTAATGTTGGCCGATTGACAATTGTATTGGCGACGTACATACATTGGCCGCCCGCGTCATATGCATGTCAAGGCGGTACGAAGTTTGTTTTTATAACAAACACCCAAGATGTACAAAAATTGACAATTAACAAATTTAAAAACGTAATTAAACAAATCTTTATAAAAAGCCTACTATAAAATATCGTATTATTTAGTTAGATGATAGAGAAGCTTGGGATTAAAATTGCTCCAACTCGGTCAAAAATGTTACAATTTAGACGTGGTTTATTTCTTTATTGTTATGTATTCAAAAAGGATCTATAAACAGAACAACCAGTCTTGTTTCTTGCCTTTCAATCCAGGCATAGTCGCGAAGGAACGGGCAGTAAAATTGTCGTTTCAAAGTGATCCTTGTGATTTAAATAAATAAAAAGATATTGATTTTTCGCCGGGTCAGGTAGTTGAATATAAATTATACATAATCTATACTAATATTATAAAGAGGAAAGATTTGTTTGTTTGTATTGGATATGCTCCGAAACTACTGGACCGATTTAAAAGATTCTTTCACTGTTGGGAAGCTACACTATCCCCGGGTGACACAGGCTACTTTTTACCCAACTGCGCAGAAGGATGGTAATGTTTTTATTGATAAACTACGCGTGCGAAGCTGCGGATTGGTCAGCTAGTAGAGAATAAAATCCTAGTCACAAATCATAGCTTTTATCTCACTTTTATCTGCATTATCTAGAGAAAAATTAGTGTTTTTAGTACAAATACCTAATAGAGACTACTTAGGACTTACCTACCTGAGTCTCTGTTTACTGACCTCTGTGTTTATATTGGTATTAGTTTATTATCTGTTAAAAAAACTTGTGCGTGTCCAATTATATGAATTTCTTTCATTATTTTTCGTTCTAAAATCCATGGCATTGCCATTTCATTAGAAGTGAATAGTCCAGCCGCACCTCTGCAAGATTAATGATAACGTTAATTATCATCAACTATTCACTATACACAGGTATTGTGGTCACCCTGCGCATTACATTGTGGTAATTTTAATCGTATGAAAGCAGAACACGTGTTTCGTTCATGTGTTTTGTACATGATATAACTCTCTTCGGCAGCGTGATTAATGTTAGATCTTCTTCTTCTTTCGTGTTGATGTCTCAATACTATAGCCATTTTGACCAGTACGCCGCCACGTTCATGGCAGCGTCAGAGCAGGTCATTAGTTGCCCCATCGTGCAGGTGGTAGGGCAGGATGGGCATGCAAGGACGTGTGCCATTGTTTGGTTCTGGGCACCACATTGACATTGCGTCGCCGATTCCTCTATAATACCCCATTTACTAAGATTACACCTGCAGCGGCCGACTTGGGTACGCAGTTTGTTGAGGGTCCTCCACACTGGCCAAGGTAGGTGTTGACCAGGGGGTAGTTCCTCTGCAGGTGTAATATAGCCAGGTGGGAGGCCTTTATTTATTTTCCACAGGGTAACACGGGCATCACTTGCATTATTTGTGGTGGCTTCTGTGGATCGCAAAAAGCCCCTGCGACTACGTAGCCGTTTTCTTGGTGGAGTAACGCCATACAAGCAGTGTCGGACATCACATTCCTGTTTTGCCTTCTCTGTTCTCTTGTTAGATAGATTCGATTTATCCGAACCAAGGTGATCGACATAGCTCAGAGGGTCAGCAAGCTGAAGTGGCAGTGGGCCGGTCATATCTGCCGCAGAACCGATAACAGTTGGGGTAAACGTGTTCTGGAGTGGAGAGCACGTCTAGGCAGGCGAAGTGTAGGACGCCCTTCGGCTAGATAGAGTGACAATTTGCACGCTGTGGCTGGCAAGGATTGGATGAGAAGAGCTGAGAATCGGGCTCAATGGCGCACCTTGAGAGAGACCTACGTCCAGCAGTTCAGTGTTATACTCGTAGGTTGATGATGATAAGATTATATTCATATTGTAAAATTGCCAGTAAGTACAGAACTTGTTTATCGACAAATTGATGTATAAATTCGACAAAAAACTTATATTTCAAAATAGGCTAGATTTTATCAATGTCTTCGATATATTTTATCAAAATAAATGTAGCATATGACAGGAAAAGTGTGGTTTTCCACAGTGAAAAAGTTTTAGAATCGGTTCAGCAGTTTTACCCTCTGGCTCCTAAAACCACAGAACATAGAATGTGTTCTGTGCCTTAAACAATACAAATAACAAACTTTACCTAAAATCACCTACCAGAATCTGTACCAAATAGCTACAGTGTGCGAATAACATTAAAAATAATATCTAATTTCGGAAAAAAATTTACAGCTGAAATTATGAATACAACTAACCTATGCCTTGGTGTGCAATAAAAAGTACCTATACCGTTCGCCATATAAAGTTCTCGTAAAATCGAGCCCATCCAAAGGTTGTCGTCTCGATAAACCGAACTTTTTGTTCACTTCACTGGTTCGTTTTCGTTTCGAGTTTTATTTTATTTACTCCATAAGTTTTTTTATTTTGTAATTTGCAGTAATTGGTGGATAAAATGAGAACATTCGATAGTTACAACAATGATCTCAAGCAAGGGCCAAAAAGCTATAAAAGAAGGGGTGGTTGGAAAATATATAAAGGTTGTCTCGAAGAGATCTCTTTCAGCCATAAGACCGCGACATGTACCTATTGCCGACAATTTAGCGCGTACTTATATAGTTTTCTGTTTGATTATTGTTTGTAAATTTAAAAGTGAGATGAACAATTAATTTTATTGTGTTGTATCAATCTTTCTAACTGTACCCATGGTAGGTACTCTACAATCAACATGATACATCACGTGTTGTAAAATCCGCCGCTCGGCTCAGTTCGTGTGTGCTCGGCCGCACTCGGCACGGGTCATCGATCTGACCCAGATCTGCGCGAGCGCTGTTGCTACGCAAGCGTTTATGGCATTGTCGCGGTTTCAGAGAAAAACAGCCGCTTGAGGAAGTGGCTGGATTGATGTTTTTATTGGGTTTTTGGAGTGTAGTTTGTTGTGTCATGACTTGGTATTCATAGCATGCAGTGTAGCAAGGTTTTTTATGGTTGAATATGGCCTATTATAATAACAGCAGTACATTAATTTAATTTGACTTGATTTATGTGGTGATGCAATGTTTTGACATTAAATATCTGAGAACATAATGCTCAGACAAATATTACAGAAAAATATAAAGTAAAGAAATAAATAACTAAATATTATAAAGTAAAGATTGTCAACAGTATTTTTATTTTTAAAGTTTTATTATCCCAATACATACGGTAAGTTCCAATATGTTTAAAACCATCTCAATTTTTTTTTATTTTAAATAAAAAAATACTTTGAAAATAAGATTGCACATGTTGCATTACTTATGTACTTACTTATGTAGTGTAAGTATGTTTTGGAGAAAAAATGTAAGTTCTTATGTAGGGTTCCAAAAAAAACCTTGATAAAAATATTTTTTAAGTTAGAAATGACGAAATCCTTTATCTATAGGCCTTTTTATCATTTAACGAGAAACTCTAGTGAATCCATACAAATACTATACATTCAAAAGTTGACTCTCTGTCAGTTTGGTACGGTTGTATGACTACACGGCTGGACCAATCGTGTTGTAACTTATTATTTTGGTAGATTATAAACGGAGTTGTCATACTCGTAGGTAACTTTTTATGGACAAACAATCCCGGCGAAAGCTTAAAGCTTTGTTAAGGAATATCAACAGAATTTACAAGCTTAAATGGTTACAGTTTATATATCTTAGCCCGGCTTGCCTAAACCCCTAAACGTAGTTAGCGACTAAACATTTTTAAATTTGACGTATTTGTATGAGTAGTCAACTCTATTAAACATATTTAGGCACTAAATACGATTAGGCATCGTTGCGCAGGTTACCATAAATCTAGATTACATGTAATTCTATTTAAAGCTGAACACGGTGTGCACAAACATTATAAAAAGAGAGCATAATCTTTTTTTATTCTTTAGATAAAACTACAAAAACCATAAGGTAGCTACATTAACTGCTTCACATGCATAACTAATAAAATTAAGGATAATTACAAAAGATATGCATCAACATTTTAAATATTTAAAATGCATGTACACACGGCTACACATCAAGCAATACATCTCCAGTATAAGCTGACCTCTCATACTACGAAAAGCCTACGCAATGCGAGGTCAGCTTATACTGGAAATTTATAGCTCGATGTGTAGCCGTGTGTACTTGTAGCTTGTCTGATATAGCAAGGTATTTGTTCTCATTAATATAAGTCTTACATTTTTTTTGTACTGTTGTCATGATAAGCTTCCAAAGTCACTTACAGAATATCTGTTTCTTTTTGTAATCTTTCAAATAGTTTTTTTTTCTATGTTTAACTGCGACATGGTAGTTCCTATTAGTAGATATTTGCGTGTCAGTAAAACGTGCAGATGGTGAAGGCTCCTGATTCAATCGTACAAACAGAAACATTTTATTACGACTTTACTTCACTTTAATATTTATAATCTACCAGTAACTATGTTCGCAGGTTACCACCAAAATGGAGCGGAGGGGACAACATATGACGTGATACGAGTTTGACGTTTAACGTTAACGAACGTTATCTTATCTTATCTTGACGATAAAACAAACAAAAAAAAACTAATAACTAGTGGTTCGCCCCGAACTGAGATCTCGCGAGTCTCCCATAAAAACAAAAATATATTATTCGTAATCTTTCACTATCAATATAGCGCCACGAAATATAAAGAAACTAACTTGACCTTCAGCTTCATTCAAAATACAGAGTTCAAGGAGCCTCTTTTAACCATTTCCTAGTGGGATAGTTTTTAAAACCAAAGAATGGGTGCGAGAGATTTGATACTGGCAAGTTTAGATCTTAAGTAGGTAGGTAAGTACCTAACTAACCGACTCTGTCGTCGTTTATGCTTATTGGGTAATCTGTGCTACAGACTTGAGTTTACTTTGTGTGAGCAATGAATTACCAAGCGTAGGTGGACTTGCACAATCCGTTAGTTTTTATTTGTGTAAGATGTCTCGCTGAACCTACCACGTATTTACTAGCGTAAATTATGCGCGTTCTGAAATCGATCTGTCTGTTTTGACAGGATTTGCAGATTGCGCCAAACTGTCAATTTCAACCTAAAACAATAAGCATGACGTAATATTTTTAGGATATTATCCCTCGGGTTCTCCCTTTTCCTAGCGCTTCTATGTAAATATATTAATGTTAGCTCTATGTAATTCTATGTTTTTATGTGCTGTTATATTTGTGTTGTGTATGCTTTTTAGGTTTAATAAATCACCTTGTAGTCTAAATTATGGTAGAGTATTTTACCGTTTTATACCTGTCGATTTGACGTTGGCATAATTGTGGCAACAACTAAGCGCAGACAGAGGGCATACAACCAATAGTGATGTTATCTCTTTTGTTTTAGAATTATCAAAGGTTTTTCTAAATTTAGAATACCGGTCATGTTCTTGACCTACATTAGCTCCTATTAAGTTTATGAAAATATCGTGACATCGACATTGGCGGAATTGTGACACTCCCTAGTCACAGTTGCCATAATCAAGAACTGAACTGAACTGAACCAATAGTGAAATAACTGAATATTTTTAGGTTTAGTGTATTGTCCATAGCCATAATACATCCACTGATGGGCATAGGCCTCCAGCACAGATTTCCTGAGCGACCCATCTTGTGCGCCCTGTACCTTAACCTTTATCAGGTCGTTAACCTGTATCTAGTGGGAGGCTGTCCTACGCTGTTATTTCCAGTGGCTGGTCAAGAACTTTTCTAGCCAATGGTCTCGGCATTTTGTAAAACTAACGCTGTCAGACAGGTCATTGGGCGAAAATTATTACTTTTTAAACCGACTTATAAAAAGCAGAAGGTTCCCAATTCGACTGTATTTTTTTTAGGTTTGTTACCTCAGCACTTTCGACTGAGTGAACCGATTTTGATGATTCTTTTTTTTATTTGAAAGCTGGTGCTTCCCGTGTGGTCCTATTTCCATTTGGTCCAGTTCTGACAATGGCATTCATGAGAAAACCATATAAGTCTTAAATTTGTTGAATTTTTATGGTATGTTATGTTTGTTAGCTCAGCATTTTTTAAGAAAATTCAAAACATTTTTTAATATAGTTTATTTACATTTAACAAAAGTATGTAGGTACCATTTTGTTCGATAACTTTTTGCCATCTTGGCATGATCCCATTGCTATAGAAATTTTGGGGTTTCGGATCAAAATACCGCGACAAATAGTTTTGGCAGTCCTCTCGTGATCTTAACCTGACACTGCCTAAAGAATTCTGAAGAGACCGAAACAAATGGAAATCTGAAGGTGCAAGGTCAGGACTATACGGCGGATGTATTAACACCTCCCAGCCAAACTCTCTTAATTTTTGCTGAGTGGCTAAAGATGTGTGAGGTCTAGCGTTATCAATGATGAAAAACCACACCCCTTCTGTTGATTAATTCCGGCCACTTTCTCTCAACTTCTTGCTTTAATCTCATCAGTTGTTCGCAGTAGAGTTCAGAATCAATGGTCCTGCCTGGTGGTAATAGCTCATAATGTATAATGCCCTTCCAATCCCACCACACACACAGTGCATCACCTTGTTGCGAGTTAACCCGGGTTTCGCCACAGTCAGTTCAGCCTGACCGGCCTTTAACCATGACGCACATTCTTGTCGTACGTGATCCACTTTTCATCACCAGTTATCAGCTTCTTCAAAAATGGTTCGATTTCATTACGTCGTAATAAAGAATTACAAATGAGTACACGGTTCATTAGGTTTCTTTCAGTGAGCTCGTGGGGTACCCAAATGTCGAGTTTTTTGTGTACCCAGTTTTTTTCAAATGCGCCAAAACTCTTTTGTGGTCAATTCCCAGTTCTTCAGCTACGTCGTAACTACTGATATCTTGCTCCACTTTTTCAAAAATGGCATCAATTTTATCCGTAATAGGGCGACCAGAGCGACGTGCATCTTTGACATCAAAATTTCCGGATTGAAAACGCTTAAACCAAATTTGTGCTACTCTCACAGACACTGCACTAGGTTCATAAACATCGCAAATTTTTTTCGCTGCATGCGTTGCATTTTTACCTTTTTTGTAGTAAAATTTTAAAATATATCGAATTTCTTTATTAGATTCACTCATCTTTACAGTACGAAAAACAAATAAAAATCACACATTTTCCTAATTTGAATTTGGAGTTATCTTCTTTAAAATTTAAACTTTGAATGATACCAAAACCAGCCAGATACAAATAGTATAGCCAAAGAGGTTTTATTACAAGTTCATACATACTATAATGCGAAAAGACTTTTTCCCCAACCTATAATATCAACCGATTTGGAAAATTAGTTTTTTATTTGAAAGGATATACTTTTATATTGATCCCATAGAAATTTCATCAAAATTGGTAAATTAGTTTGGTTTTTACTGTTATCTGAAGTCGGTTATATTTTTGTTAAAAAAGCTACTTGTTATTGTACAAAAACTTAACCCGGAGGTAGGAAAAAATGTTTAATACGACATCTCAATATTACATAAATCAATAAATAATGCTGGACATTTCACATAGTGCTACCTAGCCCTAAACTGATTAACTAATAAATTAATAATAAATATTTTTGGACATTTCACACCGTGTCAACTATCCAGGGACCCACTCAAACACACACAAAAACTTCATCAAAATCAGTCATGCCGTTTTTAGGGTTCCGTAGACAAAGGGTAAAACGGGACCCTTAGTAGGGAGTCTTAGTAATACCACAGACCAATATAGTTTAAATATACTGGTCTGTGGTAATACTAAGACTTCGCTGTCTGTCTGTCCGTCTGTCTGTCTGTCTGCCTGTCACCAGGCTGTATCTCATGAACCGTGATAGTTGGACATTTGAAATTTTCACAAATGATGTATTTCTGTTGCCGCTATAACTAATACTAAAAACTGAATAAAATAAATATTTAAGGGGGCTCCCATACAACAAACGTGATTTTTTTGCTTATTTTTACTCGATACTGATAACGGCAACTAGAAATAGACGCTTGAAATATTCACAGAATATTTAAAAATGAATAATTAAATTAAATATAACAAATATTTAAGGGGGGCTCCCATAAAACATACATTATTTTTTTGCCGTTTTTATATATAATGGTGCGGAACGATGTCAATGGCGAGTCCGACTCTCGCTTGGCCGGTTTTTTTTTAGTTTTAGCGAGACTAACGAGCAGCAATTGATTTCTTTATACATAGTTTAGTGTAAAAATTAAAGGCCTAAATTATAATTGGAAATATAGGTAAAACTCTAGAAGGTTCGATAACAAATAAGTGAAATAAATAAACGCCTCAATATTTACATAACTGTCAGTCAGACCCGTACGTAAACAGCCGGATGTGACGTAGATGTTAGCTGCCAGTTTGACAGACAGACGGACGGAACATGTTGTGTATAATGTCCAAACATGGATCTGACAGGTTTATTCCGTACGTTGAGTTATTTTACTTATTCATAAATAAATAAATAAATATTGCTAGACATTTCACACAGCATTTACACAGACATTATAACAAATATAAGAAAGCTGCCAAGTCCTCCAAGAAGGTTTTACGAAAGGCACGATTTGACCACATAGGCCGAATAGGGAACAAATTAGCTTCATACCCATCGGTTATTAAAGCATTTTGATCCCTGGCTAAGTCGGTTGAATTTAACTTTTGTCGCCCCACACTCATATAATATGTAGAGAAACAACCATACCCGAAACAAATATCTGTAGATCATGCAAACATTTGTTCCGCGGCGGGAATCGAACCCGCAAACTCTTGCGCCTCAGCCGGCCATTTGCCCACTGTGCCACGGAGGTCGTCGTTATAAACTATTTACTATGCTGGGGTCAGGTTAGAAGGTAATACACAAGATACCCCAATGGATCAGGGCAGATCCTATAACCTCTTCAGATTTCCAAAACTGTAAACACTGCTGTACATAGGCTTCGCCCGTTGATTTCCAGGGCGCCCGATCTTGTGCGGCCTGCAGCCAACGGCACCCAGCAACCTGGATTAGGTAATTTTTCCATCTAGTGGGGGATGGGGGTCTTACGCTGCGCTTTCCAGTGCGTGGTCTCCACTTTAGAACCTTACTACCCCAACGGCCATCAGTTCTTCGAGCTATGTTCCCACTGCCATTTCAGCTTGCTAATCCTCAGGGCTACGTCAGTGACTTGAGTTTATCTACGAATCTCCTCATTTCTGCAATGTTGACTTTACTTAGTAAGTTTCTATGAGATTAGGTGAGAATGTGTGAATGCGTTTTGGAAAATAGTGCCCTCGACTGGATGCAAACAACTTTCATATTGTTGTATATAATTAAAGACGCGAGTGGCGCCGGCGCCGCTTTCTAATATCGACTGTTCGGTACAGACGAGCAGAACCGCGCTCACTGCTATCTATCTTTTATTATTAACATTGGTAACTCAAATGATTGCCCACTACTGGCTATAAGTCTCCCCATCGTACTTACCAATGCGGTCTGAGGGGTGGCAAAACATCCAAACACCCTAAATCATCCTCTCCTGATGGTAGGGCCTGCTGCATTCTCAGACGCAAAACTCGCCAAAATGCACTGGCCAGCGGCCATTTTAAAGTAAGCCGGCCTTATTTTTTATTTATTAAAGCCTATTTTGGTTTATTAGGCTGTTGTCCTCCTGTTGTAGTGGTTTTCTGCAAGTACCCCTTGAGAGGGAGGGCATGGGTAAGGACCTCGATCATGATGATGTTTGTCCTGGCTTCAACTCCAGGAGTCAACTGCTGATGCCTTTATAATATAGTTAATGATGTTGGCTGTAGGCCAGGACTGAATGGTGACCGAGGAGTAGCTCTAGAAGGCTAAGACGTCCGGCAGCGAGATGGGTACACGCCATAGATAAAATCGCAGCCCGTCTATGGATGAGATAGCGCAGGATCGTGGCGGATGGCTCATACTTGGAATGTGGATGATGATGAAGGCTGTTGTAGTACGATATTATTGATAAGGTCTGAAATCAATCTGCACAAAACAAAATACATGGTACAATATGGAGGAGGCTTTTACCCAGCACTGTACATCTAATCATTATGATATAAACACCTTTTATAGCATCTTCAACAACCCACTTAATTTGACACCATCTTCAATTAAGTGGGTTGATGAAGATGATATAAACGCTTGATCCATTCTCGAAATGAAAATACCTAAACAATTTTTGTTTCTTTCATAATGATTTTACAATACGTGCGTTAAGCCTAACTCTACATTCGGCAGTTCGGTAAGAAGTTGCTGTTTTCTTTTTAAATGGTTCCAACGGAAAATCAGCTCTGTGCCAGCGTAACAAATGCTGAGTTGAGCGCCCTTTTGTGATGTCCGTCGATTTAAATGAGACACACATTTGTTAGGTATAGTTGTTTTAGTATTGTAGTATATCAAACCATTTCAGTATTAGGTAATTATGGCTTTATTTGTTAAAAATTCGACATGCATATGATTTATAATTGACATATACTTTGTCGCTGATGACATTAGATTTATGGTCAAGTGATTGAGGTTGTATATCACCACATTCTGCCGTGGTTAAGAGGTGACATAGTCATGAAAATAAGTTGGTGGGCGTCGCTCTCTTGCTGCACGACGAGGTCCTAGGCTTTGTGCGTTAATAGAATCCGGAGCACTACTAGCTGGCTGAACAGGTACTTGGATATCTGATTCATTATTAGACTCTGCAGAAATCCAACTTGTATCCGATTCTGTTTCGCGATCTTCATTATTAGATAGTATTAGTAGTTGTTTGTAAGTATAAATTTTGTTTTTTGTGTGTACAGACAGCGTCTCTAACTGGTATTCCTACATGTTTTTTGGAAGCATCTTTTTAATCGTTTTTACTAATCTTTAAATATGCAGTAGGTTATCAGTTAGCGACGCTGCCTACTGGACTTATTGACATGTTGACCGCCCAGTCCCTATACGACTGTGTTGCGTTTTGTTGATTGTGTTTTATTCCGTCACAAATAAATGTTTTTTCTCTGTTTGAAAGTGCTTCTGTATCGGCCAGTACTCGACTCTAGGACTAGTGCTCGCCTAGCAACCGCACCGGTTTGGGAGCCACGGAATCGAACCCAACTACTGGTGCTACACCTACCCATAGCCAAGATATTCCAAGCAGAAAATGTCTTAATTTATAATTCATTTGCATTTAGATGCTTACAAACTCAGAGCCTAAGCCAAAACGTTTTATGAGCTAGTTACACTTATCTACATAAAAATAATAATAATACATAAATAATAAATATTGCTGGACATTTCACACAGCGCTATCTAGCCCCAAACTAAGCAGACCTTGTACTATGGGAACCAGATAACTGACAGAATACATATACAACATACATAGGTTATATTTATTGCTAGAAAAGATTAGGGATCCTTACTAAAACTTAAGTAACGTAACCCAAGGTGTAAAAAAGTGCCCTAAAACGTATTTCGTCGCATGCGCTGCGGAAACTAAAAAACTTCGTATTATTATAAAAAGGAAATATTTGTTTGTTTGTATTGAATAGGCCCCGAAACTGCTGGACCGATTTAAAAAAAATCTCACTGTTGGGAAGCTGCACTATCTCCGGGTGACTCAGGCTACCCAACTACGAAGAAGGAAGTTTTTATTAAAAAACTACGCGTGCGAAGCTGCGGATTGGTCAGCTAGTGATGAATAAAAATCCTGGACGGACCGAGCTCACGTCAAAGCAGAACGTATGGTGCTGTGAAGATGCGCTATGGGACGAATCGGCGCGAGTATTGCCAATGTGTGCGGCTGTTGTGTAATTTTCTAGTGTTCAGTTTTTAGTCCGCGGTTTAGGTAATAAAATAATTATTAATTTATATTTCCTTCAGAATCAGCAGGAAGGCATTCAACAATACCGACTCTCGCATAAACTACGTCAAATGGCGTTAATAATAACTTAAACTGGAAGGTAATGTACAAATATGTACCTACAAGATTGTTAAGTTTGTCCGTAAATTATTCTTAAAAGAACATTATTGATTGAGCGAAACGAGATCTCTAAGTCAACTTGGGCAAATCGGCGTTGTATGTTGTCGTACAATGTTTGTTGGTTTGTCCGAAGATAACTTTCAAAGCGGTTATCCGATCATCGTGAAATTTAGTGACCCCACAGTGCTGAAATTTGGTATGCGTGTAGCTTTAGTAACACAAATATTGGCAAAAGTCTGAAATCAGAAATAACTGCAATTTTGACCCAAAAATAGTATCCAATTTACATGAACTCCCGTTACCTGTAATTTGAATGACACTGTATGTCAAGTTATTTAGTTTTATTTCGTGGCACTACTTTATAAGTCAAAGATTAAGGTCGGCTTGCACAACGATCCCTAAAGGTATTTAGCGACTACACATGTTTAAATTTTATGTATTTGTACGATTTGACAACTGCTTAAATCATATTTAGCCACTAAATACGTTTAGGCATCGTTGCGCGGGTCGCCCTAAGAATATTTTTTTTGTATTTTGGTAGATTCGCGCGATCTCAGTTCGGGGCGAACCACTAGTATAAGATAATACAAAAAAAAGTTTGGGAGGACGGCCCGCGATTAGAGAAACTACGAACTAATAAAGGTCGCTGGGAGCTGTTGGGTGATATTGGGCTGAGATAATGTGTATGTATAATAAAAAGGGAGAAATGGGTTGTGTGTCTTTAAGTCGCGAGTGACAGGTTTCTTCTAGGCAAGCGTGATCTATCGTAGACTGCATCATCGCGCGCCATCAGGCGAGATCGCGAGCCTATAAATTATTTAAAAAAACATAGATGTCTACATCTAAGCAAAGGCTTCCTCGGTTGATTAACACTAAGCACTTTTAAGCTTAGAGTGAAAGAGCATTACCTGTCCTTGTAAGCTTTTAGGTTATTTATTATGTATAAGTAGGTATATTATTTATATTTTGTATAATATATTATGTTTATCTCTAATGTAGGTATAGTATATAGGTATTATTATTATTTTTTAATATGGTTAAGTGTTGTATTTATTATAGTATATGCTATATATTAGTATTCTACTCCAATGTCATTCTCTGTGCACGTACCCACCACTATAATCAAATATCTCTATCTTCAAAGGTTTGCTGGAAGAAAACTCTTATTAGGGTTAAGCTCGCCTTTGTACATGTCCATTTTGTAAGCTATTTTTATCTGTAAATCTATTTGTGTACAATAAAGAATAAATTGATTTGTAATGCGACTGATCTTGTGGACACCCAACGGCATCCTGACTTTTGTTATATATACATCTTCTTCTTCTATCGTGTCAATGGTTTAAGTATAATTAATTTAGTTTTGAACCTATAAAACTAAATTTACATTATTATTCATTACTAGCTGTTGCCAGCGGCTTCGCACGCGTGGTTTGCCAATAAAAAGTAGCCTATGTGTTAATCCAGGTTATGATCTACGTACATACCAAATTGCATCGCAATCGGTTCAGCCGTTCCGGCGTGAAATAGTAACAAACATCCATACATCCATATATACAAAATTTCGCGTTTATAATATTAGTAGGATTTTCGTCTTACTAAGTTGGGGCCGTCCACGAAGTATTCATATATATACTCGTATATCCATTGCGATAATTCCTCAAATCCAGTGGTATCCGAAAATACCCCATGTATGTTTGCTGATTTTGTGTAGGTTGTGTCCGAACTGTAAACTCGCTGTTGTCTGTAGACTCGCCTGTAGACTCCATAAGTTAGTAAATCGTTTAAAGAGCAAGGTGTTCGATTTTATAACAAACTCCCAAGTGATGTACAAAAATTGACAAATAACAAATTTAAAAACGTAATTAAACAAAATCTTTAAAAAAGCCTACTATAAAATATCGGATTATTTAGATGATAGAGAAGCTTGGGATTGAAATTGCTCCAACTCGTTCAAAATGTTACAATTTAGACGTAATTTATTTCCTGTATTGTTATGTATTCTAAAAGAATCATTAAAAAACAACCAGCCTTGTTTTTTGCCTCTCTTTCCTGGTTCGGTCGCGAAGGAACAGGCACTAAAATTTTCGTTACAAAATGATCCATGTGATTTTAATGAATAAAAGATTTTGACTTTGTCTTTGATAAAACTTCTAATTTTTTTCATTGTTTTTTTATATGTCCGTAATAATTTTCCTTTCATGTATAAAATAATCAGCTTTCTAACCTAACACACATGTTACAAAAATGTGTTTGGCACTACATTTTATAAATTAATTTCTTAGCCTGCAAAAAGAAAGCCCAGTCGAGCGCTACAGCTAGTGCTGCCAGTAATTGGTCGAGACTGCAATATACTCCGTGATAAGGCCATCAGAGGCCAGGTGCCGTGTTAGCTCAAAATTAATATTTCATTCTTGCAACATTGTTGTTTGTGACATTTCGACCTGTACTGTAACTGGGTTGTTTACTTAGTTATGGTACTTTCTATTATGTTTATGGGCGCAAATTATATTTAATGGATTACGTCCACTTTTGGTGTACCTGATTTGGAAGTTTATTTTGTAAATCACTATAAAAATCATCAAGGTTTTATAAAAACATTGAAAAGAGTCGAACGTTTTTTTTTTGCTACTCGTTGTTTTGCTTATATAAATCATCCCCTTTGGTATAGTTATGCACATAATGGTAAACAAGGTAGGTACTAAAATTTTAATACATATATTCTAGTGGATTTGTACACACGGCTACATATCAAGCTGTACATTTCCAGTATAAGCTGACCTCTCATTCTACGAAAAGTCTACACAATGCGAGGTCAGCTTATACTGGGAAAGTATAGCTTGATGTGTAGCCGCGTGTACTAACCAATTCTTATTTATGTAGGACGCTAGACAATTTTTCCTAAATCACGTAAGCACATAAGTAGTTACCATTGTAAATCATTGTAATCAGGAAACGTTACTTTTACCTAATCTGCTGATTACGTAAACATAGGTTATATTAGGTATTATGAAAGTAGAGCAGAAACAAAATGGCGGATGATAATGATAGAGTAACAACTATACGACGTCCATTGCTGAAAATAAATGCTGGCCCTATCGATTTCCAAAGCGACCGATCTTGTGTTCCCAATGGCTCCCAGCAACCTATAATGTCTTTCCATCTAGTGAAGGGCCGTCTAACGGTGCGTCCACTAGAGAACCTTTCAGCCCTAACGGCCGTCAGTTCTTCGAGCTATATGCCCGGCTCACTGCCTCTTCAGCTCGCTCATCCTCTAGGTTACGTCAGATGCTAAGTGTGTGTGCTAAGTGAGGGTGCAAATACCAATACTTAGTGAAATACTCATATTTTTCATATTGGGGTAGGTTCAGATACTGTGACCAGGTCGATGACTCTACAGAGTGCCACTCACACGAAAACAGCCCAGTTTTATTCTGCAAAACCCTGCACACCTACAATCTAACCTTAAAACCTTACTTCCATAGAAATAGGAGTTAAATTACCGCGATCTCACCTTTCGAAAGTGTTCCAGAGACTTGGTCGTTCTATAATCGAATGCAATGTGCGTCTGTGTGTGTGCCGCTTGAAAGATAATAACAGTGTTGGGAAACGATTGCGAAATTTTTATTCGAAGTTAGATTGGGTATCGTTTGATCGCACTGTTTTGATTGTTTTACGATTGCTGGTTCGTGTTAGATTGTTATTATGAAATCTATTAAAGCATATTCATGTAATTTGATTGAATAAACAGGTGATTTTGTATTGTAAAAGGTGGATGTTGCCATTATCGTAAGTGGTTGTTTGTTGTTAACATTTAAAAGTAGGTCGCAGTATTATATTATTTTAAAGGGCTTGATTACTATCTCTAGGTAAATAATAGTTTATTACCGTTAGTTTTAGCAGAACAATTATTAAAAATAGTAATATCATAGTACAAATTATTATGTGGTAATACGTACGGAAAGATAAGTACCAAAATGATACCTTGTTCAATGTTGCGGAGAAAGTCAAAAACTGTACTGTTAAACAAATGTTACTATCCCAAAAATGAATATATAATGAACGTTATATACGTTATATGAATATAACGTCTTGTTCATAAGCAACTGAGCACTTTTCTTTCCAGGAATAATCTTCTAAATCCTTTCCAATCCGGTTTCCGTCCAGGTCATAGTACTGTTTCAGCATTAGTTAAAATAACTGATGATATACGAGATGGCATGGACAATGGAAAAGTAACAGTACTATCACTTTTAGATTTTAGCAACGCTTTCAACAACGTTGACTTCGAAATTCTTCTTGGTACCCTACGCTCTCTTAACGTATCTCCAACAGTAATTGAGTGGTTTCACAGTTATCTGAACGGGCGCCGTCAGCGTATACGCATTGATGATAGTTACTCATCGTGGTGCACGATATCAGCTGGTGTCCCTCAGGGTGGCGTTTTATCACCTCTTCTATTTGCAATTTTCATAAACTCAATATCCCAACAATTAACTTCATCCTACCACCTCTATGCAGACGATCTTCAAATTTACACACAAGATACAGTAGAGCGGCTGCCTGAAGCTATATATAGAATAAACCTTGACCTAGACCGTATTCTGGACTGGAGCAAGGCACATGGTCTAAGAGTTAACCCACTCAAAACTCAAGTAATCGTCGTTGGGGGTTCTAGGATGATATCGAGGATAGACTGGTCTTGCCTTCCACAAATTGTATTTGATGGCACCTACGTTAAGCAGAGTGAGACGGTGAAAAATTTAGGCGTTCTCATAGACAGGCAACTGTCATGGGGACCTCAGATATCTGAAGTCAGTCGTAAGATGTTTGCCTCAGCGGGTTCTCTTAGGAGATTGCGTAACTTCCTTCCAACTGCCACTAAAATTTCGCTCGCACAGTCGCTTCTTCTCCCGATACTAGACTATGCTGATGCTTCTTATCTAGATCTCACTGAACAGCAACTAGATAAACTTGAGCGCTTGCAAAACTTTGGCATCCGGTTCATCTTCGGCTTGCGGAAGTATGACCATGTGTCCGAATTTCGCAGTAAGCTCAAGTGGTTACCCATACGCCTTCGCCGGGATACTCACATCCTTCAGCATTTATATAACATCCTGTTCAACCCTTCCTCACCTTCCTATCTTAAAGAACGCTTCCATTTCCTCTATCAATCCAATCCTCGATCCTTGCGTTCATCTGACACACTCCAACTCAGGACACCTGTACACTCCTCCTCCTACTTTGATAAGTCTTTTACAGTGCAGGCTGTCCGGTTATGGAACGCGCTGCCGGTGGCTATCAGATGTGCCAAGTCACTTGCCATTTTTAAACGTATGCTCAGAGAACACTATATGAGTATTTGTCGCTAAATATATATGTATTTATTATTAATTATTTGTTTCTTAAATAAATCTAAGTATGTATCTATAAATTATTATGAGTAGTTATTATTTAGATTCATGTAACTTTCATTTATGTACGTTTTATATATATTTTTTTTATATAATTAGTATTAGTATGTATGTACATGTAGTATGTTAGGTACACCATTGCACCCCAGGTATTGTCTACACAGTCCATTCCATCCAAAGGTTGTCTGGTAGAGATCGCTAATTAGCGATAAGACCGCCAATTGTATCCATAGATTTACGTAGTTGTTTTTTATATGTATTTGATTCGTGGTGTGCAATAAAGTATTATCTAATCTATCTAATCTAATCTATATATATTAGCTAAAACTATGCCAAATTTATTTTTATTATTAGTTCTATTTTATTTTATATAATTATTATAATTAATTATGTTCAGGTGTTACTATTAATTCGTGCTATGATATGACTTTGTAGATTTTAATATTTCATGCCTTGAAAGGCAGAAATGTATTAATTATATATTTACTACTGACATCTTTGTAACATGACTAGGGATCGGCGTAGGTAGTGCTATTTTGAGTCAATGAACCTGAATGATAAGTTAATCTGGATATGCCCTGGGATTTATTCCCTGATTCCCGGGAATATTTTTCTGATCGTCAATGTAAATGCGTATTGTGTATGTACACACGGCTACACATCAAGTTATATTTCCAGTATAAGCTGACCTCTCAATCTAGGAAAAGCCTACACAATGCGAGGTCAGCTTATACTGGAAAGTATAGCTTGATGCGTAGCCGTGTGTACTCGATGCAAATGTTTGCGTGAAACCGAGTCCTCGCCTCACTCGCAATATCCTACAAAAGCGTGAGGCAAAGGGATTACTTTAGTGACCAATACAAGATGTATTTGCATATAGCTGAATAGTTACTATGCAAAATACGAATTCCTAAAAAAACCTGTTAAATAAAATAAAAATTTATTTCCCGGGATTTAGAAGGCATCTCCATGTTAAGTTAACGGTCACTAATTCCCGTGAATGACACTACCTACACCGATCACTAAACATGATTTAAACATATTTCAAGCAATAAATACATTTGATTTGATTTGATTTATACTCGTAAGTACATAATGATAAAAGTTGTTTTTAGTTACTTCATTTATTCCTATATCACAGCGAGAAGTGAAAAGAAATAAGAGCGGTAGAACGTACCGGAACGTAATAAATTACTGTTTTGTTTTTATTAGTGTCTTGATACTTGTGTTTAATTGTTTAGAACATTAGTTAAAATCTTTGTGTGTTAACTAATTATCGACAATTATTCAACATCCTCAATTATTTAATCGATGGAGTCGATAACCTCGTCTGGCCATCACTAAGCCTCGGGCACTGCACTCACTCACACATACATACATCTCGGCTAGCAACCGATGGAGGCAGAAAGATCTACAAACGCAGGCCTCTACCACTTCCATTTCCAAACCAAACTTTCACCGACACCATTACTCATTGCGGCTTTTGTATTTATCTAGAAGGAAATCTTGAAAGATAAGGACCAATGAACCGTAAAGTGATAATTCTGTAGTGTTCAAATTGTTACATAGTGACATTTCATAGAACTGCATCCATTTTCTGGGTTATGTAGCAGTAGCTAGGCAAAAACGAGTTGGCACATGGGCTTATATTTTAAATGACGGATGTATTCGCCATCTAGGACAGCCTAGGTTTTCTAAAACGGACTAGAAATGCATTCTTAGTTGCTGCTTGAAAAAGATGTGGCAAGTGCTTGGGAACGTATTCAGGACCTAGATAATAAAATACATGGGGTAACGCTGAACAAGATGTAAGACCTACTTGATTTCATTTTATTTCTTATTTACATATGTTCTTGTACTATATTCCAAAGGTAATTAATGTATTTAGTTCATTTGTTTTTTGAATTAATTAGAACGGCGAATTATTCATTAGAGTACAATTTGTTAGAATCACTGAAATTCAAACACGATAACAAAAAAGTAATAACCATTAGTACTGGTACTTAGTAATAACCATTTTAGAGTAACACCTGAGGTTTATGCCCAACGTAGGAACCGTTATATACTACATTAAACATGGATGTAATAATCAAAAAAACTAAGAGCTTTCTTTGCCAGCTCTTTTTTCCAGTAAACGCAAAAAATTTGACGTTTGGTTAAAATCTTATAACATTGGTGGTGACTATGTTACATGCTTCATAAAGTCGCTATTAAAAATATATATATTTCTTGTTACTTAAAAAAAGTAGGTAATGAAATTTCTGAGTTTCAGAGTTTTAATTCAGGATTTTTTTCATACTTCGTTGCTGCCGCGTAGCGACCTCTACAGTCAATTAAAAATAAATGCGAGCTTATTTTATTACGTTTACTTATCCAAACAAAACCTTATAACATTTATGCAGTGGTGTGATTCGATGGGTTCCATGCCATCGCATCGTCTGCAAAGAGACTGCCTCACTCCTCAGTAGAGTGCGAGGCAGCACCAACACCATCCTGCAGGTCATAGCAGATAAGTACGGCTGAATTATTATGAATGAATGAAAACACTTTATTGTACCACATTCAAAAAAATATAAATTACAGACAAAGTAGAAGACACAAAGCAAATAGTAAAATGGGCGGTCTTATCGCTATGTAGCGATTTCTTCCAGACAACCTTTGGATGTAGAGGATATAGTAATGTCAAAGATGGTCGGGGGTGCACATAAGATATGGATGAAGGGAGTGCAACTAATACCTAAATAAAATATAAATAAATTAATAAATTACATACCTAAATATAATATATAAAATTATGGTATATATTAGTCTTTATAATACATAAATTAGTTAAATACGATAAATATACATTAATTTATGTGCGATACTATGACGTTTCTGATCGTTTGAATGATAATGGAACAAATGTTTGCATGATCTACAGATATTTATTCCGGGTCTGGTTGTTTCTCTATATATTATAAGTAATTTACAAAAAAAAGTAGGTATATAAGTATTCTATCAGTTATCTGGTTCCCATAATACAAGCTATCCTTAGTTTGGGGCTAGATAGCGTTGTGTGAAAATGTCCAGCAATATTTATTTATTTAGTTATAAGCTTTTCACCCTAGATTTAAATATAGCTAAGGATGAGGCTTGCCGTATTGTTAATGGTAAAGCATTCCATAGACGTACTGCTCGGACGGTAAAAGAACGGAAGACGGTATGAAGTCCTTCACTCGGGTTCTGATTGAATGTGGTAATCTTGTAGAATGACAAGTCCCGAATCATTCAATACATTGGCCGAAACATGACGAATATTGATGTGTGGAGAATGTGAACGAATGTGTGGAGTACATAGTTGTATCGTCTACGTAAGTCGATATTTGGCAAATGTTTGGCCAAGAGGTCTCGGACTCTCGGCCAAAGCGCTCTCATTTTCAAGTCCTGAATACATCTCTGTGAACACTATAGATTTATTTTTCCAGGTTTCTATTTAGTTTACATTTAGGATATGGCGGCGGCCAATTTGTAAGTATTTATGGTTTTATGGAAATTAATGAAATGACTAGGTACCCATAGGTTGGTAGAGAAAAACTAAAACTGTGATTTGTTCTGGTTTTTATAACGAACCATGCTTTGGCGTGATTACAAGTACTTCGACAGGCATCAAGTGTAGATGGAACCTGAAGTGAACTCGATTTTATTAAGAGAGATGTGCCTGATTCATAATCGTATATGGTGGATAAAGACAAATATATCAATAAAGATTACAGTGTTTTTTTCAACTGTAACAGTACGACAGCACCCATAACCAGAGGAAATACAGGTGCAGTTTCTTTTAAAACATCAGCTCGGTTTCGAAGAAAAACATTTTGGTATTAAAATTTTTTTGGTCAAGTGTGAGTAGCGCCTTAAAATGAATCAAGTTGGTAAAATTTTTGTTTGATGCCGATTGATGTAGCTTGTCTTTATGTAGCTTTGTAAGGATCATTTTATTGTATTGGATGAAAAAAATCTGAACAGTGTAAGTTAGTCAAATTTGATAAAAAGTATTCTCATACAACAGGACAAACAAAATTCCTTATACAAACATTTTATTAGATTCTAATTGCACATTATAGAAATATAATATTGTAGCGATTAAGAAGTTTAGGAACTCCATGCTGTCATGAGCAATTAAAAAATATTTCGTATTTCAGAACAATTTTGAATTTCGAACATGGTTCGTGCACCTGTCGGCCTTTTATATCAGTCATTGCATCATCTTATTTGTCATATCATGGCAATGTCAAATACGCAAAAAAGTAGACTTAATTGAAGCATACTTCCTTAATCGCGGTCTGGGTAGCGTTCCTGATACCACTTCAGCGCATTAGTTGGGCTTCGTCGGTTAAGGAAGTATGCTTCAATTAAGTCTACTTTTTGCGTATTTGACAATGCCATGATAGGACAAATAAGATGATGCAATGACTGATATAAAAGTCCGACAGGTTCCATGTTCAAAATTCGAAAATGTTTTGAAATACGAAATGTTTTTGAATTGCTCATGAGAGCACGGAGTTCCTAAACTTCTTAATCGCTACAGTAATTATATTTCTTTAATATGCAATTAGAATCTAATAAAATGTTTGTAGAAGGAATTTTGTTTATCCTGTTGTATAAATAAATATTTCTGGATATTTCACACAGCGCTATCTAGCCCCAAACTAAGCAGAGCTTGTATTATGGGAACCAGATAACTGATAGAATACTTATATACTTTTTTTTTGTAAATACATACTTACGAGTATAATATATAGAGAAACAACCAGACCCGGAACAAATATCTGTAGATCACGCAAACATTTGTTCCGCGGCGGGAATCGAACCCGCTACCTCCTGCGTCTCAGCCGGCTATTCGCCCACTTCTCCACGGAGGTCGTCAATATGAGTATGAGAATACTTTTTATCAAATTTGACTAACTTCCGCTGTTCAGATTTTTTTCATCCGATACAATAAAATGATCCTTACAAAGGACTGCATCGATCGGCATCAAACAAAAATTTTACCAACTTGATTCATTTTAAGGCGCTACTCACACTTGAAAAAAAAAATTTTATGCCAAAATTTTTTTCTTCAAAAACGAGCTGATGTTTTAAAAGAAACTGCACCTGTATCTCCTCTGGTTATGGGTGCTGCCGTACTGTTACAGTTAAAAAAACACTCTGTATATTTGCTTAACATGTGTAGGTTAACTTAAATATAACATATTATATTCATGTGCAGGTTTAGTGTTGGTAACAATATGTTTTATCAAAAGTGGTATGCGAATAGTGGTTAAGTTTTTTCTTGTTTTTATACGACTTGGGTCTAGAATATGGCCCACCTGATTTTAAGTAATAACCATCGCCTATAACAAAGTATTGCTTAGTAGGTTACGCACCTTAGAAACGTTCCAATGAACAATGAAATCAACAATGCACTGCCTGATCCATCAACTTGAGGAGCCTCGTGCGCCTGTAATTACACCGGCAACCATACCCTTCATACCGAAACACAGCAATTCTGCTTGGTGGCAGGAATCGGTATGGTGGTATTACTTCCAAGCGAGCCCTTTCACAAGGTTCACTTTCATCAGGTGGACCATAAGCGTATTCCATATCCAGGAGGGATATATAAAAAACAACGTTTGTGTGTACATATGTTTTGACTTTGACTTTGTCGCGTTTTAGATGTCAGTGTGCGCGCGCATCGTAAAAATTTTACTCTCATATTTTTTCCAAACGCGCCAAAAGAAGTATAAGTTCAAAATACATTAGATCGTTTTCATTTATAATAATGGTTATCAGAAATAAATAGGTAGGTATAGTTTAAATATTACGTAATTATGGGATATTCAATCACGACTCACGGCTAACATCGTAAACTATTTTTCATTACAACACTAGCGCCCTTGACGACGATTTTAGTGTATTGTTTACGGATCGATTTTCAATGCATTATGCATTTTATTGCATTGCAATAGATATTATTTTTGTGTGCGCGGATATGTCATTGGTAATGCTCAGTCAAGAGAAACGTGAGTTATGAGAACATATACCATGACCATACACAATATAGTAATGCTTCAGTACCTAAGTACCTAATGTATAATCTTGCAATACATACCTACTGAAAACTAATGAGAAAGTTTGTGTGGACAATTCATTGTATACGGTTTTCAAGGTTTTTACTGGAATATGGAAAATTTATTGTAGAGTTTTGTATAAACATTCATTGTAGGTATATGCAGAATCTTTTTTTTATACTACCTGGGGATGGAACAAGCATAGGGATGGATCAGGTGGACTGATGTTAAGTGGTAACCATCGACTATAGCGAAGTATTGGCTCGTAGGTCACATCCTACGCCCTGCGTTCATCAACTTGAGGCATGCAGGTGTAAAGCCTAAGTATTTGTAATATATTTTTGACACACCAATATTATGAAATGGTGCCTTAATGAATACTGAAGCCTCACGTGCCTGTGATTTCACGGAAAACCACATCCTTCATACCAAAACAGCAATGCTGTTTGGTGGCAGATATAGGTATGATGGTAGTACTTCCCCGGACAAGCCCTTTCACAAGTAACTCTACAACTCTTGGTTGTCTATTAATTTCTGGTTGGTTCTGGGTTTTCTAGAGTTAGGTCAAATGAGTCCACAAAAGCGGAGCAACCTCTCGCGGAAGAATCTTTTGCGTACTCGTGTCCCCAGTATACAGTAAGAGGAATACTGTGAAGGTTTATCAGGTAGGAGTCTGACACACCGCTTTCCTGGGTGGTTCCTACACGTGAAATAAACGTGAAAAGAGCCGTGACGCCATGTAAATACGAGATATGGCGAATATCCTGAAGCAAAAATCATGATTGATAGACCTTTTTTTCGTAGACGTTAACTTCTTCTTCTTCTTAGCGTGTCAAGGGTTCTACGATTTCATTTATACTATGTTGGACAGGTGGGTGTTTCGCCACAACAATAGCATTAAATGAGGACGTTATTAGCTCCTCCATTGACTGCGCGAGATCACCGCAGTCGCACTACTCGTAGGTTAAGTAAGAGTCTCTGAATCCCCATTTGCACATATTAAGTCTGCAGCGGCCAACCTGGGTGAAAGACGTTAATTGAAAGGTAATGATGCTTCTATACATCGAAATGCGACGTAAAACTGACAGACTGCAGCCCTCAATTCTCGTAATATAAACTTCTTTCAACTTGAGTAGTAGAGTTCCATGAGTAAGAGCTCGCCCGGGAAAAAACTACCATCATACCTATATTTGATATTTGCCGTAAAAGCGGCATTGCTGTGTTTCGGTATGGAGAGTGTGGTTTCTGGTGAAATTACAGGCACATGAAGCGCTGCATCTGTATGCCTCAAATTGATGGACGCTGGACAGTGCATCGTAGGGCACATTTCTTAGGTGCGTGACCTACGAGGCAATACTTTTCTATAGGCGATGGTTTTCACTTAATATCAGGTAGGTGATATTTCCATCTCTATGTAGTATAAAAAAACTTTCAATATAATTAGATTTTGATCTATGAAGCAGCATCGAGAATCGTTGCTCCGAAATCAGATCAAAACTTAATTAGAATTAGATAATACGCAAGTAAACCCGGAGGCTAAAGATAGTATCTGGTAATGAAATGTATTCGTCGACAGTTCGTAAATTGTTTTCTTTGGTGTCACGTTTGGAATGAGGTGGCATTGTATAGCTGTATATATAATACACATTTGTCTTCAGGTGTACTTATAATTAACGTGTCATTATTTATCGAGCGAAGCGAGATCTCTAAATCAACTTGGGCAAATCGGCATTGTATGTTTGTTTGTCCGAGAATGACTTTCGAAGCGTTTATCCAATCATCCTGAAATTTTCATAGGTAGGTAGTGGTGGTACAATTTTGGTGTGACTAAATGAGCTAAAAATGTTGGGGGGTTGTTAAGATATTGGGGTTCAAGAGGGGTAAAAAAAATGAAAATGAGACTATTAGGTCAAGTGGGACGTCAAATGAAAGGTTTTTAGTAAGTCTTTAGTGTAGTCTTTGCAAGTGCATTTAGTCTTCATTTTTGTTTTTAGTAAATTCATTATAGATTTTGAATAATAAATAATCATAATAATAATAATCCTCCTAGCCGATTTCGGCTACAGAGACTTGACTTTGTGATTATTGGCCTAGGTGTTTAGCCTGTATGTGGCTGATGTACCCTATTTTTGCGCTAAAAGTCCGGTTACAATGAACACAAGTTAAGGCGCCATTAATGTAGTTGTAATTGATATTAGCCGGCGGTCGACTTTTAAGCTGATCTCGTTTTAAGTCTAGTTCTTGCCTCCTTTCTTCTTCAAACTCGTACACTTTGTCCTGAACATGACGCCTCCATTCAGGTCGTTTTTCAGCGAGAGCCTCCCAGCGCGACGGATCGATACAACACCTCTTCATGTGCCTCTTCTGTACGTCTTTGAAACGTAGGAACTGACCTCCGCGTTTCCGCTTACCATGTTCTAGTTCACAGAAGAAAATGCGTTTCGCCCTTCGCTCATCAGACATCCGAGACAGGTGCCCGCACCAACGCAGCTGACGCCGCATCAAATATGCCTCTATGCCACAGACATTAGCCCGTCGTAGAACATCGGTATTACGGACCCGATCCGACCACTTGATGTTAAGAATGTCGCGGAGGCATTTCAGATGGAATCTGTCTAACGTGCGTATGTGTCTGCGATACAGGCACCATGTCTCTGACGAGTACAAGATGTTAGGAAGTACAATAGCCATATACACCTTAATCTTGGTACTCAATTTGATGTTATGGGAGCGAAATACCTGGACTCGTAGTTTACCAAAAGCAGCCATAGCGGAGCCAAGTCTGCTGTTGATCTCCGAGTCAAGGTCGCATTTTGTTGTTATGCTGCTTCCCAGATATCTGAATGTATCGACCTGTTTTATGGGCTTTCCATCGATTTGCAGATTCAGTGGAGCTTGGTTAACAGTGTCCATGGCCATCACCTCTGTCTTTGTAATATTAATTTTGAGGCCAAATCTACAGCACGCAGCGTCAAGCCGAGTCATCAAGTCCTGGAGTCCCTCAGAAGATTCCGCAACGAAACATAGGTCATCAGCATACATCAATTCGGTAATGAGGTCATACGATACCTTTGTGTGCGCTTTTAACCTAGCCAGGTTAAAGATACTGCCATCTGTGCGAAAACGTATGCGGATCCCTTCGGTGTTGGCTTGTAAAGTCTCCCTCACGACAACGGAAAAGTACAGAGCAAAAAGAGTGGGTGCTAATACACAGCCTTGTTTTACACCACAAGTGACAGGGAATTGCTCTGTCTGCTCACCATTGACGGTTACGCAACAAGTCATGTTGTCGTGAAGAAGTCTTATCAAGCGTATAAATTTGTCGGTGCAACCAAGTTTCGAAAGCACAATCCACAAAGCTTTGCGAGGTACACTGTCAAAAGCTTTCTCCAGATCAACAAAACAGAGAAACAGAGGTTGACACTGTTCCCTGCTTTTCTCTTGCAGTTGTCTAAGAGAGAATATGGCCTCGCATGTGCCGCGATTGGGTCTAAACCCAAATTGCGTTTCAGGCAATATACTTTCAGAGAGCTCCATAAGACGATTTAAGAGTACTCTGGCAAAAGTTTTTCCTGGAGTAGACAGAAGTGATATACCCCTATAAGAGTTGCAAACAGATCGATCACCTTTATTTTTATACAAAGAGCAAATTAGTGATACGCCAAAACTAGGAGGAACGAACTCCATTTCCCACATGCGCTGGAAAAATTGCCAAATCTTGTAGTGCAACTCATCTCCGCCATATTTTAATAGTTCTCCTGGTATGTTATCGATGCCGACAGCCTTATTGTTTTTCTGCGCTTTGATGGCAATGATAACTTCCTCAAGAGAAGGAGGCTGATCCAGATCTACGGCTTGTGGTAAGGCAGGAAGTGATGCTAAATAGTTTATGTCAGCAGAACGATCCACATTGAGTAAGCTGTTATAGTGTTCTGCCCAGCGAGTAAGAACTTCTCCTTTGCTTACCAGGAGGGTACCTGAAAGTGATTTCAGTGGTACGTTTACTCGATGTGGACTTCCTACTAACTTTTTAATCTCGTTAAAGAAATCGCCGAGTCTATTCGAATCAGCAAGCCACTGAATATAGCGAACCTTGTTCAGCCACCACTCATCTTTTGCGTTTCGAGTTAGTCTCCTTATTTGGCTCGTACTCTCCTTTATTTTTTCAGAAGCAGTTGTCTGATTTCCCTTTCGAAGGAGCTGGCGGTGTTTTTCTAGGGCGACTGTCAATGTATTATCATTTTCGTCAAACCAGTCTTCACAGACACGAGGTTTTTGGCCTAAGATCTCAGTAGCCGCATTGATGGTATTTGTAGTTAACAGTTTCCAGCCCTCGTCTAACTGTTCATCTTCGGGGTGTATGCCTGCTGTAAAGGTATTGACAGCTTCCCTGTAATTTGCCAATATTTCAGCAGACTCTAGCTTTTTCAGATGAAGACAGTTAGGCTTAGCCCTGCGAGGTCTACGGCAAGGGCTAAGACGCAAAAATAGTTTTGTAACAACAAGTCGGTGATCCGACCAACAGTTTGCGCCCCTCATTACTCTCGTTACTTTGACATCCGCTATATCCCGTTGACGGACTATAGCATAATCAATAAGATGCCAATGCTTGGACCTTGGGTGCATCCAGGTAGTTTTGTATTTATTTGGGAGTCTAAACATGGTATTGGTAATACCCAGATGAAATTGGGAACAGAGGCTTAGTAACAGTTGCCCATTACTGTTCATGTTACCAATGCCATGTCGCCCTATCACCCGAGGCCAAGCTTCAAAATCACGTCCGAACGAGCATTAAAGTCGCCAAGAAGCAAAACTTTCTCACAGCGCCGGATTTTAGTCAGCACTTCTGACACTTCCTCATAAAATTTGTCCTTGACGTCATCACTTTTGTCGAGTGTTGGCGAATATACGCTGATAACATTTAAGTATTTATTGTTTCGAAGATGGAAACGTAAGGATATGACACGATCAGAGATAGCAACTGGATGTTCTTCCAACTTAGAGGCTAAAGTAGTTTTAATAGCAAAGCCTACTCCTGACCGTCTAGGCTCAGAAGCTGGTGTGCCTTTCCAGAAGAAAGTGTACCCACCACCACGTTCAACAAGCTCACCTTCGTCAGCTAGATGTGTTTCGCTGAGAGCGGCTATGTCGACGTCATAGCGTTTGAGCTCGCGAGCCACAATGGCGGTTTTACGTTCTGGGCAGAGGTTGTTGGGTCGGTCTAAAAGAGTACGTTCATTCCACGCACCAAAAGTCATATTCATCTGCATGTTTTTAGATTTATTCTTATTGCGAGGAATGAGCGTTTGTTTGGGGCACCTTTTCTAGCCCCCTCCCCGGCTGAGCGAGGAAAGCAGTGCCTCTCTAAATAAAGCTGCTTTGTCTCAAAGAGTGCTGCCGAACCACACTGTCACCCCGATGCAGTGCTAGAGCGACCACTCTCCTCTCCTTAGGCCACCCGTGTCCAGGTATTAGACCAAGCCCAGGACTTTTTTAAACTCGGAATGACAAAGCCAAGTCAGATGCGCAGGATATATTAAGTTGCATAAGTGTGCGCGCCGTACACAGATGCACCCTCTCCTCCTTACTCCCCTTGACCCAGTGGAACGGAGAACCGCTACGACTGGAAGGGAACAGGACGCAGTATCTGGCAACGATAAAAAACTCCTATCGCTACCTTCAGGCCTTCTACAGTTGCCTGGTTGCCTCGCCACTTGAGGTGGATTGCGTTGACGCCCGAAGCAACGAGCACTAGCACGGGGAGTGACCGTGCCGACTCGAGGGCCGAAACACGCCGTTGCTACAACAAAGTGTTTCGGCACTCGAGCCCCCCTCTACCAGCCTAGGTTCCTAAGGTGTGGCCGCTGCATGCTATAGCGGCGACCACTAACGACGATCGAATGCGTGCCGCGCGATCTGTGGAGCCTTTTATAGGCGATGTTGCCTCGACCACTAACGACGATCGAATCTTCGTATATTCAACGGGCAGCGTAACGACGCCCCAGAGACGTCCGCACTGTACGACGGCTCGAGCACGACTCATAATAATAACCATAATAAATACTGAACTTTGATAAAATTCACATGCGGTACACCAGTGACCCCACAGTGCTGAAATTTGGTATATGTGTAGCTTAAGTGACACAAATACAGGCAAAAGTCTGAACCCCAGAATAACTGCAATTGGCACCCCATAATGCACCACATTACATGAACTCTCGTTACCTGTAATTTGAATGAATCTGTAGGTCAAGTTTTTGGTTACGCATTTCGTGGCACTATTTTATCGGTCAAAGATTAAGGCCGGCTTGCACAACGATCCCTATACGTATTTAGTGACAAAACATGTTTAAATTTTACGTATTTGTTTGATTTGACAACTCCTTAAATCATATTTAGCCACTAAATACGTTTAGGCATCGTTGCGCGAGTCGCCCTAAGAATATTCTCTTTTGTGTTTTGGGAGACTCGCGAGATCTCAGTTCGTGGCGAACCACTAGTTATAACACTGACATGGTTGTTATAGAAACAATAGGGAATTATTAAACGAGGGGATAAAGCAGTGTCTTGCGTCACGGGCACTATATTGAATCCCAAACGTAACGAAAGATTCTACAGTTAACTCACGAACAGAGCGAGGGAGTAACTAGAATCCTGAGTGCATAGCATGCATAAGCAAGGCCCTAGATGCACACAGCTTTATCCGCGAGGAGAATACTTTTCACACTTTTTGCGAGACAATAAAAACCAAACCTAGGTTGGTACATTCTATGCAGAAGTTAGTTCAATTTACGACTAAGTTCTTATTGTGTGGGTCTCTCTGGTTCAAATTTTAATACAGATGCGAATCCAAATTCAAATCACAGGGATTGAATAACCTGCTTTCGGTGAGGTTTACATCATATAATTAGTACGTAGTAGTATGGTAGTACCTACATACTTCCCCGGACATACGAGTATCGGGGGTTACCGTCTGTCAGTTTTCCGTCACATTACGATCTATAGACGCATCATTACCTTTCAGTTAACATCTACAAAAACAGTCGATACATTCAATCAGCCATTGCTTGTATTTTACCTAAAGTGAACTGCACTTGACAGGAAGCGATTCCCGTACCCTCGCTGTACTGCCGGATATATATCCGTTACTCCGATGCAGTGTTTATTGCCTAGTGGTAAACATCGGAAGTTATCGCTTTAAGAGTGGGTTCAGCTGAACCAAACACACCGAATTAGAACTAGAAAAAAAAGGGTGTTTTACTAACTTATTCTTTATTCTTTATTGTACACAAGAAAATACATTATAAAGTACAGAAATAGAGGACATGTACACAGGCGAGCTTAACCCTATGAAGAGTTTTCTTCCAGCAAACCTTTGAGGCTAGAAAGAGAGACGATTTTAAAGGTAGGTGCGTGTACAAGAAACATAAATATGTACATATATCTTAAACAAATAAAACGAAATATACCAAAAGAAAGTAAAATGAAAGAATATAATAAATAAAATAAATAGACTAATATATACAAAAATAAATATATACCTACAATAATATAAAAGTTTGAAAATGTTAAACGACGGACTAGCGCGAACTTCATGGGGCAGGGCATGCCAAATATTCACCGCATAAACGGTAAAGGAGCCACCATAGCGGCTTGAAGTGTGTTGAGGTGTTTTGAGGAGAAGGGACTTAGAGGACCGGCATGTCACACCGCGAGGGACAAGGAATTCGAAGCGTTCACGGAGGTAAGGAGGAGAGAGTGGACAATATAATACTTTAAATAAGAGTGAAAGAACGTGAAGATCACGACGAAGACGAATAGGGAGCCATTTAAGTTGGGATCTGAACATGGATACGCGATCGAACTTGCGCAGTCCGAATATAAAACGGATGCACAAGTTCTGTAGACGTTCCAGTTTATTGAGAAGTTCCTCCGTGGCATCAAAAAAGCAGACATCTGAATAGTCGAGAAGGGGCAGCAACAGGGCTTATACGGAATACTAGATTGGGACGACCTAAGGGCCTATGCACATGGCGTATTTTAAACGCGCAACAACACGCCTCATTACGCGATTCATAACTTATCCATACTAATTGATCGATCGAAGCGAGATCTCTAAATCAACTTGGGCAAATTGGCGTTCTATGTATGTATGTTTGTCCGAGTATAACTTTCGAAGCGTTAATCCGATCATTGTGAAATTTTGTAAATAGGTAGGTAGTGATGGCAAAATTATGGTGTGACTAAGTGAGCTAAAATGTTGGGGGGTTGTTGAGATATTGGGGTTCAAGAGGGGTAAAACAAAATGAAAATGATGCTAACTGGTCAAATGGGGCGTTAAATGAAAGGTATGTTTTAGTACATTTAGACGCCGTTTTTTTTTTGTAATTTCCTTATAGTTTTTGAGTTATTAGCCATTATAAAAACTAAAATTTCTCAATATACACAGGGTACACCAGTGACCCCACAGTGCTGCACAAATATAGACAAAAGTCTGAAATCCAGAATAACTGCAATTTGTATCCCAAAAAGAGCAACCAAATACATGAAATCCCGTTACCTGAAATTTGAATGAAACTGTAGGTCAAGTAAGTTGGTTATATATTTTGTGACACTATTTTGATGGTCAAAGATTACAACTAATATTATTTGTTTTAATCGGAGACTCGCGAGATCTCAGTTCGGGGCGAACCACTAGTAATATTAATATGTAACTCTGTCTCGCTGTTTCTATGTTAGGTACGTTTTCACGAGTAACCAGTTGGTTCGATTTCGATGAAATTTGGTATACAGGTAGATTATGACCGGGATTGGAGATAGGCCGACTGCGCAGTTGGAGGGTAATGTTTTTATTGGCAAACCACGCGTGCGAAGCCGCGGGCGGGTCAGCTAGTTGCCTATATATTTTTTTGAAACTACGCTTTCGCTTTCGTGAATCGCGAATCGTGTTCGCAATTATAATATACCGTGTGCTTAGGCTCTAATGACTGGTGGGAGCTGTTGGGTACTGCTTAAGATTAGTTCTCTCTCGATATCTATGGAGAAGGATATGTTCAGAAGTGAATGTCCTATGGCTGATATGGTTATGTTTTACTGAGTTATACCAAACTAGCTTTTACCGCGGTTTTCTCGCAATATACGAGAGGAGTTCAATGTATTCTCGGTATCGGGGTAATATACTAATGATGAGGGTAATTAAATTATCTCATTAGTTTATGACACTCATTGAGGGCATAAATACAAAATTTTATTTGAATTCGCCATTAGTATTCAAAATATAATTTCGGAAAAATAACTACGATGACTGATACGACAATGTTGAAAATATCGAGCATCGCGCTGTGATAAAATTCCTCACAAGACAAGGAAAGACTCAAAAAGTAATTCACGAAGAAACGCTGGCTGTTTATCAAGATTGTGCCCCTTCATTATCTACAATTCAGAAGTGGTCAAGTGAACTTAAACGGGGTAGAAAGAGTATTGAAGACGACCCTCGTGCCGGTGGGCCGATTAGTGCCGCTACTGAAGAAAACGTAAAAATTGTTGAGAAACTTGTACTCGAAGATGCCCGTGTGAGAGTGAAAATATTAGCAGTACCATTCACAATATCCTTCATGACCTTCTGAATTTGTCAAAGGTCAGTGCAAGATGGGTGCCGCGAATGCTCCTAGCGCTTCGAAACAAGTGCGAGTTGATTGTTGCAAGGAGTTTTTGGAGCTCTGTGGTAAAAATCCGCAAAGTTATGATCGGATTGTTACTGGTGATGAAACGTGGGTTCATCACTATGATCCTGAGAGCAAACAGGAGTCTAGTCAGTGGCATAAAACAGGAACAGCCCCACCGAAGAAGTTCAAAGTCAGCCCATCCGCCGGAAGCTCATGGCCACAGTGTTTTAGGGTTCCAAGGGAATCTTATTAATTGAGTACACAAAAAAAGATGAGAGTATTACTGGCGCAACTTACGCTAATAATCTGCGCAATTTAAAGGAGATAATAATAGAAAAAAGACGGGGAAAATTGACCGCAGGTGTATTGCTTCTGCACGAGAACGCGCCTGTTCACAAGGCGCGCATGGCCAATGCTGCTGTGCGGGATTGCAGATTTAAAGAAATCAATCATCCACCCTACAGCCCGTACCTAGGCCCTAGTGATTACTTTCTGTTCCCAAATCTCAAAAAAGAACTTCGAGGCAAGCATTTTTCCGACGATGAAGAGTTAAAGGCAGCAATTAAGTAACGATCATTTTCCAGACCTGGAAGAAAAATATTTTTTGGAGGGAATTGAAAAGTTATTTTCCAGGACAAATAAGTGTGTTCAGATCCTATAGGACTACATTGAAAAATAAACTTTATTCAGAATTTTCTGCTTATTCTTTCATGCCTATACCGAGAATACATTGAACGCCCCTCGTATATGTTGTGGTAAATTGTTGTTATAAAAATATAGAAGTTTAGAGAAGGATTTGGGGAAATTCCTTTAATTTTTGTTCTTTTTAGGGTTCCGTACCTAAAGGGTAAAATGGGATCATTGTACTAAGACTCCGTTGTCTGTCTGTTCGTCTGTATGTCTGTATGTCCGTCTGCCACCAGGCTATATCTCATGAACCGTGATAGTTAGACAGTTGAAATTTTCACAGATTCTGTTGCCGCTATAACAACAAATACTAAAAACAGAATTAAAAAAAAAGTGTGCTTTAGACCACACGACTGAAGTAAAACTTCTTTTCCAAAATATTAATTTATAAAATTGTTCAAGAACGAAATGAAATTACGAATAATAATCAAACGAACTATGTACTGACTGAGATATATATATATATAACGAACTATGTACTGACTGAGATATAAATATATATATATATATATAACGAACTATGTACTGACTGAGATATATATATATATATATCTCAGTCAGTACATAGTTCGTTTGATTATTATTCGTAATTTCATTTCGTTCTTGAACAATTTTATAAATTAATATTTTGGAAAAGAAGTTTTACTTCATATATATATATATATATATTTCATGCACTGACTATGAGGGGAAGAGAGAAAGAAAATGTGCGCGCGCACCTCTCTCTCTTGCTCCTACCGTAATATACGAAACGTAACTCTCTCTCTTTCTATCTTCACTAATTTATATCTCCCTCTCAACTTCCGTTCGCACTTTTCGTAACGCATTCACCAGCTTACTTCCCAAGTCACGCGTGCGTAAAGAAGTTTACTTCAAACAATACATATATACATAATGTATATAGGGGGGCTCCCATACAACAAACGTGATTTTGTTGCTCATTTTTGCTCGATATTGATAACGGCAACAGGTAGACGATTGAAATATTCACAGAATAGTTGGTTATATGTTCACTTTAAAAATAAATAATTAAATTAAAATAAAACAAATATTTAAGGGGGGCTCCCAAAAAACAAACGTGATTTTTTTGCCGTTTTTATACATAATGGTACGGAACCCTTTCTGCGCGAGTCCGACTCGCATATGGCCGGTTTTTTTGTACGGATAACATCATGTATGCCTTTAATGACGATCAGGTAAGTAATGAAGGCATGAAAGCGGAACAAACAAACTCACTTACGCATTGAAATATTAGTATACAAGATATATATGCTAGATTAGACCACATCATCGCTTACCATAAAGTGAGATTGTTGTCAAATGAAGATCTATCGATAAAAAAAATCCGTATTAAGACCCCTACTAGAGGATTATTCTTTTACGCCACCACTCAGGCTCGAGTGGTGACAAAAAGGATTTTTACTTTATGCATGTTAAGTTAAGACGCCATAATACTAATAATTAAAACAATAGCATTACTCTAACAATAGCCCGAACTCTAATCCATGTGTCGCATTAGTACTACCATCTGTATTTTACAGCAAAGTTGATGAAATATAAATAATATATAGAAATATATATAATAGATAATGAAACTAATTTTTTTTATACCTTAATAATGTAATATTTTTTTCGGGGAACGACCTCGTGGCAGACCGCGGCGAAGATGGAGGGACGAAATTGATGCCCATTTACAGGATTGGTCCACAATAGCCCAAAATAGAGAAGACTGGAGAGAAGGAAGGGAGGCCTTTGCCCTGCAGTGAGACACTACAGGCTCTTAATAATAATAAAAAATAATGTAATATGACGAGAAATAGACGATACTCATAAAAAAATCTAATTTTTTTTTAATATATACTTTATTTTTTTCGATACTCATAATCAATAAGATTATGAGTATCTATATTTAAGTTAGTTATATTTAACTTTAATGAATATTTCTATTTATTCTTTATCTTTATATGTATAAAACAAAGTCGGGTTAGTTACACCATTTATAACTCAAGAACGACTGGACCGAATTTGATGATCTTTGGTTCCGAGTAGCAGAATAACTGTTAAAATATCGGAAAATTCACATAAAATAAATTATGAAGAAAATTTACTTTCTCATACATAGATGCAGCTAATGATGGCCGATAGACAATTCTACTGGGGTGACGTACATTAGCAGCCCACGTCTAATTCTCGTTACATTTCTGTCTCAACTCTATGTTGTCATAGTGAATTTTATAAGAATAACAGGTCTCTTACGCGTTGGCTTCGGCCCCGGTAATGCCTTTGTAAAGATTTAGACCAAATCCTGAGTTACGAAATAAAGATGTGTAATGTTAATAAATAATAAATCGTTTAAATCAACAATAAAATAGTTATAGTACAAATGATTAGGTTTAATCGATAAGGTCGTAATGTATGATTCTGAGTGCTGGCCTACTAATGGGACGGATGAAAGAAGAGTGCACGCGCCGGAAATGCGAATGTTGAGATGGATGTGTGAGGCAACGAGAATATTAGAGGAAGTTTGAAAGTAGCAGTGATAGAAATGTTGAGGCTTGCGTTGTATGGGCATGTCATGCGGAGGGAAGAAAAAGATGAGTAAAAGAGTGTTAGAAATGTGGATGGATATAGAAGTAGAGTAAGGCGGAAGAAGACGTGGATAGATTGTGTGAAAGAAGAAGACGTGGATAGATTGTGTGAAAAATGATATGGGTAAGAAAGAAGTGACAACGGAGATGAAGGTTGATAGAGAGGTATGGAAGAAAACTACACGTTGTGCCGATCCCACGTAATACTCATACTCATTTATTCAAACCGTTGGGACACAAAGGAACACTTGGTTACGTCAATAGTAGTACTTACTTTACATTACATGTCTTTATATAAGTAGAGGTGCCAGAAACAGACAAGCATTTCATATACATTTACATTTAAGCTTAAAAAACTGATAACTAAATATGTAGGTACATAAGATTATAGCTGCTGTAGAGGGGCATTGTCAAAGAATTGATTATAATAGGTACCTATTTTGAATTCTAAATTGCTGCATATGTTAGTAAGTAACATTAATTAAAAATATTGAATTGCATTAGTCATTGATTATATTTTATGGAATGTCAAGATATGCATTTTACAATGTCAAATCGTAGCTGCTGTCATTGTCAATGCGGCATTGTCATTTTACCTAAATAAATCACAACAAAAAAATGTAATGGCAAATGTCAGGAAGAAGAAGACTAATTATAAGGTTTAGGACGCACGCTCTAGAAATCTATATGAATGAGTCCTTTGATCAGGAAGTCATATAGCTTTCAATGATCCTATCAATTACCTCCTATTATTACATTGTTGAATACAATAAACGATTGAGTATTGAGCATGATGAATCTAAGAAAATCGATAGCAGTAAATAATATCCGACCGTGGGAAGGCTCGATAGATTTTACCAAAACCCCGCCTTTGCTGGATGCCACAGAAAAACATAATCGCAAAGCGCGCAGTCAATCAATCAGCGCTGAATATTGCCTGAGCTCTGAGGGGCGCGGTACGTTTTTGTGATTTATGTACGCATTTTGTAAGCACTTAGCTTCAGGTAAATAAATGTAACTAATGGAATGAACTACTAAGTATCGCGCAGTATAAGCTCGTTTTTAGATGATTTTCCCGGTTGATCTTATTTGCAACTAGTGGACCCGCCGAACTTCGTACCGCCTTAACATGCATATAACGCGGGCTATCAATATACGTCACCCTGGTAGAATTGTCAATTGTTGTCCCCGGCCATCATTATGTATGAGAAAATGAATGACTTCCACAAATAATTCATAGCAAAATTAGCCAAATCGCTCCACCCGTTGTCGAGTTTTAGCGAGACTAACGAACAGCAATACATTTTTATATACCTAGTCAGGTCATAAATTCTGTCACATGTTTAATATAAAATAATTGAAACAAGTTTATTCATTATGTAACTATTTATATACCAAAATGAACTTAACAAAACATAAATTCTTATGACACTAAAGTTTATTCAAAATGACCTCCGTGATTTTGAATACAGGCCTTCAATCTGCGCGGCCAGTCGTCTATCGCAGCACGAACGAGGTCCATGTCAATATCGACGGCTGCCTTAATCAAGGATGTCTTGAGTGACTCCAAATTGGGATGAGGCTTTGAGCACGCCTTTTCCTCCAAGTGTTGCCATATCTTGTAATCTAACGGATTCAAATCTGGACTGGAGGAGGGCCAGTCTTCGTGCCGAATGAAGTCGATTTCACGCGCCGCCAGCCAGTCTTGTGTGCTCTTCGCTCTATGAGCTGGCGCCGAATCTTGTTGGAATACCCAGTGCCTGTTATTGAACATGGTATGAGAAATCGGTTCCACAAGGTTCGTCAGGATTGTATTTTGATATACAACTGCATTCGTTTTTACACCTTTCTCACAAAAATGTACCTCTGTTAAGCCCCAATAAGAAACTCCCAACCATACCATGAGCGAGGATGGAAAATGACCTCGTTGGACACGCGGAATACGGTTCCTCGCTTCTTCACTACTGTGTGCGTACACCTTATCATTTTGTTTGTTGTAGCTCTCTTCCACGGTAAAAATTTTTTCATCCGAAAAAAGAATTCCCGATATTTTTTTCCCGCGTACCGCTTCAACAAAGCGCTGCATCTCTTCAGTCTCAGGTCCATTAGACGAGCATTCAAACGATGTCCTGTTTTTCTTCGATATGCCTGAAGCCCTAAGTCTTCATTTAACACCCTTTTCACCGTGGTTCTGCTTAACCCCATCTGAAGGGCCAACAGTTTTTGCTTACGTTTGGGATTTCTTTGAATTCGCGCCTTCACAGCTTTTATCACTGCTGGAGTCCTAACAGACCGAGGGCGACCACTTCTTGACCTGTCATCTACACTAGAGTCTTCATTGTATCGTTTGATGGTGCGATAAACGAATCTTTTGGTTATATTCAAATTTTTCAGTATGTCAAAAATTTGAATTGGCGCGTAACCGCAACGATGCAACGCAATAACTGCAACACGGTCTTCTTTAAGCGTCCCCTCCATATTTAAAAATGAGTAAAATTCTAAAAAGTGTACATTTTATTTTCATGAACAATTCGAAATTCGAATTCTATAAACTTTTTTGTGGCCAGCATTCTAAAAGAAAAGTTTTTACTGTGTGACAATACTTATGACCTGACTAGGTATATAGATAGATAATATCTCGGGATAACTCCGACCGAAGCATCTGTTTCAAACAATTTTTACATTTTTTTACATTTTTTTCATTATTTTCATTTACATTTCTTTGACGATATTTGCAGCACGCATTCTGTCAATTCTATGTCAAACGTCATTAGGTTACATTATAAAAGCGCTAAGGTTAGATTATAAATAATTTTATATGGTGGTTAAGTATTCCTAAATTTTTTAATTTTGTGCGCCATATTCTTATTTTTCTCTTTCATAAGAACCTTCTCCTGACAATAAGAAATACAACAAAAAAGGAATTAGCGAAATCGGTCCAGCCGTTCACGCCTGATGGCGTGACCAAGGGAAATAGGGATTCATTTTTATTTAACGAGATTAATTGATAGAGCGAAGCGATATCTCCAAATCAACTTGGTCTAATCGGTGTTGTATGTATGTATGTTTGTCCGAGGATAACTTTGGAAGCGTTTATCCGATCATCGTAAAATTTGGTATAGGTAGATAGTGATGGCACAATTTTCTTGTGACTAAATGAGCTAAAAATCTGGAGGGTTGTTGTGATGTTGTGGTTCCAGAGGGGTAAAAAAATGAGACTATTAGGTCAAGTGGGACGTGAAATAATAGGTCTTGATTAGTACATTTCAACGCTCTTTTTATTTTTAGTTTAATCTTTGTAGTTTTTGAGTTACTAGCCATAATAAACACAAAATTTTGACAAAATTCACAAGGTATTTTCAAATTTCATAGTGACCCCATAGTGCTGAAATTTGGTATTCGTGTATCTTTATCGACACAAATATAGGGAAAAGTCTGAAATCCAGAATAACTGCAATTTCTACCCCAAAAATTTTAACCAATTCACATGAACTCCCGTTACCTGTAATTTAAATGAAACTGTAGGTCAAGTTGTTTGGTTATGTATTTTGTATTATTTTGATTGTCAAAGATTACAAATAATATATTTTCGTTTTTATGGGAAACTCGCGAGATCTCAATTCGGGGGGAACCACTAGTATAGCTAACGACTATGTGAACTCCCATGATGATATCCCACAAGGGGGCAAGTACAAACATTACGTTTGATACTCGTATATTCCCACCGTGACAGTTTGTAAGCCTATAGCGACATATTGAAGTAAAACTTCTTTACGCTCGCTTGACTTGGGGAGTAAGCTGGTGAATGCGTTATGAAAAGTGCGAACGGAAGTTGAGAGGGAGATTTAAGTTAGTGAAGATAAAAAGAGAGAGTGTTACGTTTCGTATATTTATAATCGTTAATGTGCGAGTGCGAGTTGCGTCTGTCCAGAATGAACATAGAATGATCGACCTACAGACGTGTGGACAATTTTGTAATTGAACAATATTTTAAATTAATATTTTGGAAAAAGAACTTTTACTTCAGTCGTGTGGTCTAGAGCACACTCGTTTTTTTAATTTTTGTTATTCTACCTGCCAACACTGGGGTCGGTGACGATTTGAGACTAGGAGCTTCCGTGAGAGCGCTTATTAAGCAGCCAATCTCAACAACATCATCGTTATATCAGCCACAAGACGTCCACTGCTGGACAAAGGCCTCCCCCATAGATTTCCAGAACGACTGATCTTGTGCGACCTGCACCCAACGGCTCCCAGGGATACTGGTGGTAGAGCTTTTGTGAACGGGCTCGAGGAAGTGGGCACCACCGCCTTACCTTTATCTGCCGCCAAATAGCAGTACTTGTGCTGCTGTGTTCCGGTTAGATGGTAATGGTATGTTCCTGTAATTACTGGTACATAAGTACAACATCTAAGTCCTATAGTATGGCAACGTATCCACATAGAGATCAAGACAACATAATAGCTTGTTTTGAATTCTATGTGGATATCCATTGGCTGCAGTAGCCACTTAACATCTGGTGGACTGCATGCTTGTTTGCCATATAAGTAGTATAAAAAAAAGATACCGTTATATATTGATATGGCGTCATACCCACATTTAAAGGTATCTCAATTTTTCGGTAAGTCAGTCCCTGCTCCCAGCAATCTTTAACATGTCCTTTTTCTATCTACTGGAGGCCATCCTACCATATTCACCGACGTACTACAAAGGATTAACACGCTGAAGTGGCAGTGGGCAGGGCACATAGCTCAATGAACTGACGGCCGTTGGGGTAGAAAAGTTCTCGAGTAGAAACTTAAAAGAAGGCTCTTTTCGTGGCTTTTGGACAAGTGCTTCTATGACGTTAAATAACTATTGGAATGATTCAATTTTACATTTATTATTTTGACATATTATTTTATTCCGATTCAATTTATTATTTTACAATTTATTTTACTGTAATGTTAAATTGTGATTTTATTTTATCCGAATTTAATTAGAAATTTTATTTATAAATGAACTTATTCATTTATTAAAATTATTGATTTATGCTAGAACTAGTATTATTAATTTTATTGTAATTGTATACTATTGCGGTTATTCACCTTTAATTAAATTATAGTTACTTTATTTATTAAAATTGGATAGGTAGTATGGTAACATTGTACACACGGCTACACATCAAGATATATTATCCAGTATAAGCTGACCTCGTATTGTGTAGGCTTTTCGTAGAATGAGAGGTCAGCTTATACTGGAAAAGCATAGCTGGTGTGTAGCCGTGCGTAGGCCTACACTCAAAGGAGTAATGTGTGACTGGACACTGCTATTTTTTTATAGAAATAAGATCTGTTACACATTTACAATAAATAAATTGGTTTCAATACTTTCAATGAGTGGTGACTACACACTGGAAAGCGCAGCGCAAGACGCAGCGCAAGTTGCTGGGAGCCGTTGGGTGCAAGCCGTACAAGATCGGTTGCTCTAGAAAAAGGTTGTCTAGAAGAGATTGCTTTTAGCGATAAGACCACTACTTGTATTTCCGCTTGTCTAGTTATATTTTAAAGTGTGTTGTACAAATCGATCTATGTTCAGTAGTGACGTCCTATCTGATACAATGACGATGATGACATCATACCTATCATCTACAGATGTTTGTTCCGGGTCTGGTCCTTTCACTATATATTACAAGCATGTATTCACAATAAATAAGTATTTATGTATTCTATCAGTTAACTTCAAAGAAATAAATATTATGATATTCCCTTGTTAATACATACATCTAAGAAATCCCACTTGTAAACTCCATAAAGTTAGTAAATCGTTTAAAGGGCAAGGTGTACGCTTTTATAACAAACTCCCAAGTGATGTACAAAAATTGACAAATACCAAATTTAAAAACGTAATTAAACAAAATCTTTATAAAAAAGCCTACTATGTGATGGATTATTTAGATGATAGAGAAGCTTGGGATTGAAATTGCTCCAACTCATTCAAAAATGTAACAACTTAGACGTAATTTATTTTCTTTATCGTTATGTATTTTAAAAGGATCATTAAAAAGGGGCAACCAGTCTTGTTTCTTGCTTTTTTTCCCTGGCTTGTTCGCGAAGGAACGGGCAGTAAAATTGACGTTTCAGAGTGCTCCTTGTGATTTTAATGATTAAAAATATTTTGATTTTATTAGTATTATGTATATATACAAATCAATTGCTGTTCGTTAGTCTCGCTAAAACTCAAAAACAGCTAGACTGATTTTGAAGTTTTTTTTGTGTGTTTGAGTGGGTCCCTGAGTGGTTTAGATTCTCTATTAGACCCGGTAGGTGGCGCTGTTGGAAAATTACAGACGAAGTCGCGTGTATACAACTAGTTATTGGAACGAAGTTCCTTATCGCGCGTTGCGAAAGGGGGCTAGATGGAAAAAATTAAAACCAAAAGTTGTAACGACACTTTTTGCTATAGTTGTAAGCCGTGCGGCGTGCGCGTGTTTCTCTGTCTGTCTCTCTCTCTCTCATAGAAAGCAAGCCAGTTATTTTCGTTTCGTCTTTCTAGTTCGCGTTGAACAGTGTGGTGTCGCGACGATTATTTTTGTTGAGGGTATACAGGTTTTTTGTACATAATAAATAATAACAATAATGAATCCTGACAGTGTTTCTGCCATTTTGGCCGGTGACTACAGATTCTAGAGGAAGAATTTGATTTATGAATAAACAATAATCCAGCAGAATCAACAACAAAATATAATACTACCATCAATGCAGTTTTTTCAAGACATTTAAACAAAATAGAATCCCAAACATATATTTCCTACTTCAGTTACCACAAGCCAAGTATTACTAAAATTGAGGCTACTGATTAAGTTTATATTACATTTTATTTGTTAATAATAAAAAAAATAATATTATAACTTAAAAAAATAACATTTTATTACAATTCCTTCACTAATTAATCGAAAGGAACTTCGTTCCGTCCGGGTGTCCCTTGACACCTCTCAAGTTTTTATTATTATGTATTTCCCTAAAACCACAGTCTCTTTGCACAACAATGAATGAATGAATGAAAGAAAGACTCTTTATTGCACACCAAACAAAAATACAGAGATAATGGAAATAAACAATAGATAAAGGTACAATGAGCGGTCTTATCGCTAAAAGCGATCTCTTCCAGACAACCTTTACCTAACCTAACAATGTGCAGGCTCACCGCCACCGCCTGCAGTGGTATAGAGCTTGCGAAATCTACGGAATTGAGACATAAAGCTGCAGCAGCAGGTCGTGACAACGATTACTGACAGTCGACTTCACAATTCATCACAAAAAGTATGTTTTTTTTTCCAAACGGCTACGCTGGATTCAGCAGTCAAAATTACCGAGGTTGCTGATTCAATTCCCGCCGCAGAACAAATGTTTGCATGATTTACAGATATATGTTCCCGGTCTGGTTGTTTCTTTATATATTACTAGCTGACAAATCCGCAGCTTCGTACGCGTAGTTTTTCAATAAAAATATTACCCTCCTTCCCCGCAGTTGAGTAAAAAGTAAGCTATGTTACTCAAGGTGAAGGTAGCTTTCCAATGGGGAAAGAATTTTTGAAATCGGACCAGTAGTGTTAGAGTTTATTCATTACAAACATACACACAAAAATACAAAAATACAAATCTTTCCTCTTTATAATATTAGTATAGAAGTATAGAAATTGACTTATTTAATTCATCTCCAAATACATTTAAAAACATAATCTCAAAGAACTGGTTTGATGTGACTTCTTAACTGTCCGTTACTCACTTTTGTATGTCTTGTCTAAATTACATGTAATATCTTTTCTTTAACATTCAAGCTAGCAAATAGACTCAATATGCGAAAACGTCTAAATGGTGATTAGCTATAAGTAGAAACTAATTATTAAGTATTTTATCACTGTATGTTTTCCGAAGAAAATAAAATAAAATAGATGAATGAATGAAATTCTCTTTATTGCACACCTAACAAAAATACAGCAATAATGGACACAAACAATAAATAAAGGTACAATGGTCGGTCTTATCGCTGAAAGCGATCTCTTCCAGACAACCTTTGGATAGACAGGATAAACAAAATCAAAAAACGGCGGTGTAAGAGTACAGACATAAACGTAACCCACAAAATAAAATATACCTAATAATTATACTAAAAACATAAACTTAAATACTTTCAAATAATATATAAAGTTAAAATAATATGTATAAAATATACATAATATTATATATTCTAAGTAAGTATATGTTTTTACAAAATAAATCCTAGATGCGATGACCTTGATGATGACACTTTCTTACAATTTATCTATACTTCTATACTAATATTATGAAAAGGAAAGATTTGTATTTTTGTGTGTATGTTTGTAATGAATAAACTCAAAAACTACTGGTCCGATTTCAAAAATTATTTCACCATTGGAAAGCTACATTCACCCTGAGTGACATAGGTTATATTTATTGCTAGAAAAGATTAGGGATCGTAACTAAAACTTAAGTAACGTAACCCAAGGTTTAAAAAAGTGCCCTAAAACGTCTTTCGTCGCATGCGCTGCGGAAACTATTGATGGTAGAACAAAAGTATGTTCTACAATAAAAATAAAGAACATATTTGTTTGTTTGTTTGTTTGCATTGAATAGGCTCCGATGCTACTGGACCGATTTAAAAAAATATTTCACAGTTGGGAAGCTACTCTATCTCCGGGTGATATAGGCTACTTTTTACCCAACTGCGCAGAAGGAGGTTATTATTTTCCAAATGTCAGCTAGTGCAATGATAAACAAAAAGCAAACGCTAAATGCACAATAGATGGTCTTATCGTTAAACAGCGGTCTTCCAGATAACCTTTAGACGGAGAGTATTACCTATACAAAAATTGAAAGCTTGTCAAGGTGTGTTATATTTTCGTAGCGCATTCTTTTTTATTGCTGACTGTACCTATCTATACGGTTTGCAATATTTTGAATAACTTTACATAATAATGCCTTTTATCAAACAGTAGGTATCCGGCCCGAAGGCTGACATTTGGAGCGCATCACCTCTATCGGAAGGTGGGTATGCTTTCACTAACCAACAAAAGCCTTTCAACTTTATAATCAAAGACAAAAGCCAATTAAGAGAGATTTTTTAATGCCGTATCATAAAAAAAGGGATACCTATTAGTCGTAATATGGCTAAATATGATTTAAGGAGATGCAAATCACATGTTACATGTTGTCACATGTTTAGTCGCTAAGTCCGTTATGGGGTCGTTGTTCAAATCGGTCTTTAAGTAGGTAGAGCTACATAGGTAACTTATATGATGCTGTAAGTAGATAAAACAGGTACCTAACTATGTAACCTTATTTCTAGTTAAACAAAACTGCGCAGTATGAAACAATGTTAAGTAAAACTGCGCAGTATGAAACAATGTTAAGTAAAACTTTTTAAATTTTCGCGAACTATTATGTTTTTAAGACAAAACGAGTCTTTTCGAGCAACAGTCTCTCGTGACCACGGCCGATGTAACTTGGCCGAAACGTCGAGGTTAATCAAAATTACAATTTTGATATAAATCTGTGCGCGAAAAGACCCGTTTTGTCTTAAAAACATGAATGTTAAGTAAAATCTATTCCGAACAAAATCACTCAAGGCCCAGTCGACCCTTATCTCCGAGCGACAAAACCGCAGGCAGCGAGCAGTAGCGGGGCGACGCGCGGGGCGGCGGGCGGCGCGGGGAGCGTGGCGGCCGCTCCCTCCCGCGCGTCAGTCGAGCGCACGCCGCCAGCGGGCAACGTGTGAACCTACCGCAGACGCTAGCGCTCCATAAAATCACCCTCCTTTCTTCCTACGGCTACGTAATACGATTTTCATAATTCAAAGTTTCAATTTATATTTCGAACTGTGAGTTTGAATTTGGAACTGCTAGTTTCTTTTTGGTCGGCGAGCTCACAAGGATAGCGGGGGATTGTGAACGCGCGAGATTATCGAGCGACTGTGACGTCATCGCAGCGTAGCCACCGACATAGACATACACACTGCGGTGTAGCACTACGCTGTACGCGGGTGCGAACGTAAGCACCAAGCAAGTTTGCTACCAAGCCATTGCAAGTTGCAACCGTGGCGGACCCAAGAAGGTAGGACGGTACCTTTGCACGCGTCATCAGCTGTTTTGTAGGTGTAGTATTTTGTTTTATTTTGATGTTTATGTTTAATATGTAGTATGATTATAGACCCGTAACCTGTAGGTATAGCAAGTACGCCCATTTGTATCTCCTCATAAAATAGCTAATTGATGATTGGCAGAATTTATTATTGTAAAAATTACTTGCCTACCTATCTATAATAACATTTTTTTGTAAGTTCTGTTATTTTTCGCTTCGTTAATAAATACGAATAGTTACCTACCTATAAGTCTTTCGTTCTTTGCATTGACACGGTATTGCAAATCCAATCATAGTTTAGATCTTATCCAAGAACTATGCGCATTTATTTGTAAGGCCTTTTGGTTACCAATATGTGTCATAGCTGTAAATTGATACTCATAGAATTTTTCGTTCATGCTGAGTTCTTAGCCGATAGTCTGCTCCTCTCCCTCTCACGTAAACTTTCCATCTCTTTCTAGAAACGTGCAAGACATGAACCTGGATACGGTGGAGCTGATCAATGAGATCATGATCAGGCCAGAGATATGGATGTCGAAGCATCCAGCTAATAAAAACAAATGGAAAACTATTAGAAAATGGGAGGATATGAAGAACGCCAAGTTTCCATACTGTTCAGGTATTTGCCGGTAGAGTTTCACTAAAGGGCGCGTGTTGAGGAAATTACTCCTATACCCTAGATCTAATACAACAACAAAGCCAATAGATAGGTACCTACCTACAACATTGGAATCGTCCTGTCGAAATATTTATCCAGGATTAGGTAACTAGTGTTTCTGACTGTAATTATTCAATACATATAACTTAATTATACTTACACATTGAGAAGTATGGAATATTAATATTTTGGCATTATGTGATTAATTTTTAGATTTCTTGTGTATGTTCGTATAACGTTATCACATCACGGCGCGCAAAATGATATAAGTAACTCAAATCAGACCTATTAGACATCCTTTAGTGTACTGAAAATAAGGTTGAAAATGTATAACTTTATTCTATAAGGTATCTTTCGTAAAACAGATTTCAGAGTTGTTTGTTTGCTTGCCGTCTCGCTCGCACTCGGCCGGCGGCCGTAGCTATCTCGCTCGGTATCATCTGTTGGGTGTATTATCTATGTGTGCGATTTCAAACCTACACAGAAGCTCTACTATCATAATATGGTATTGGTACTTGGTTCGGAGCATGCAAAATATACGTAAATTCTACATCTCATCAATTGAAATGCTTTTAACGAGTTTATTTTATGATAGGAATTTTAGGTTAAAGCATTTAAAAAATTTACTACCTAGGTACACACGGCTACACATCAAGCTATACATTTCAAGTATAAGCTGACCTTTCATTCTACGAAAAGCATACACAATGCGAGGTCAGCTTATACTGGAAATTTATATGATGTGTAGCCGTGTGTACCTTTTTTAACCGACTTCAAAAAAGGAGGAGGTTGTCAATTCGAAAGTTACCTCAGAACTTTCGACTGGATGAACCTATTGTGATGATGATTCTTTTTTTTATTTGATAGCTTATGGTTCCCGTGTGGTTTCATTTAATTTTGATCCAGTTCTAACAATGGCATTCACGATAAAACCATATAAGTCTTAAATTTGTTTAATTTTTTGTTATTTTATAAATTTTTAGCTCAGAACTCCGTCATTTATCAATCGATTTGGAAAATTCTTTTATTATTGGAAAGGATATACTTTCAGATTAGTAACATAGAAATTTCATCGAAATCGGTTCAGTAGTTTAGTTTTAACTGTTATCTCAAGTTGGTTATATTTTTGTTAAAAAGTTGATAGTTTTTTGTTAACGTTCGAGTGTGTTGCTGTTGCCGTGATCGCGGGCCGACTGGAGTACTTAGAGCTACCGTTGAGAAGCTGCAGCTACTACCCTCACTTCCTTCCACCTAAGGAAAAAAAACTGCTCTTACTTGTTCTTCAGGATTAGAAATGTCCTCGTTCATTACGACACAGTACAGTAACCGTGATCGCGAAAATTTGAAAAATACTATTTTATGTAGGTTCAACGCCAACGCTCCGATGTGTTCTCAGAGGCTCAACGCAGAAGAACTAATGTTGCCGACATAGCTCTCAAAATTAGCAAGTTGAAGTGGCAATGGGCAAGCTCGTAGAACTGATAACCGTTCGGGAAGAAAGGTTCTCGAGTGGAGACCACGGACTAGAAGAAGCAGCGTAGGCCGCCCCCCCACAAGGTGTACCGACGATCTAGTAAGAATTGCGGGGAGCCGTTGGGCGCAAACGGTTACCAACCGCTCGGTGTGGCGATCTAAGGGGGAGGCCTATGTTCAGCAGTGGCCGGCTGATGATGATGATGATGATGTAGGTTCAATAGACAGCCAGAAAGAAAGAGTTACTTTCGAACCTGTAATATAAATCACAATACTTACTAACAATCTTTGTAGTGGACGATCTGAAGAAACGCTGGAAGAACATCAAGGACCAGTACCGCAAAGAGCTGAAGAAGCTCCCCCAATCCCGGCCAGGAGTCCCTCTCGAGAACATCACCTCCAACTGGAAGTACTTCGAGTACATGTCCTTCCTGAAGGACGAGCTTGTCATCTACAAGGAACAGCCGGAGATGGACGCGCCTGATGTAGACAATGAGATCATAGGAGAATGCTCGTCTGGTAAGTGGCGTTTGTAAATAATGCTGAACATTTCACACAGCGCTATCTAACCCAAAACTAAGTAGGTACCTAAAGCTTGTACTATGAGAAGTAGATAACTGCAAAAATACTTATATACCTACTTACATATTTTTTTGTAAATACATAACTATGATATCTATTGAAACACTCAGACCCGGAACAAATATCTGTATACCATGCAAAAATTTGTTCCGCAGCAAGTGTATCTTTCTACCAGTGAAAAAGTTTTCAAAATCGGTTCAGTGGAGAGGGAACTGCTCAACGGTCAATAGCACAGACATTTTGTATACGCATAGAGAAGAGATATATATAGAAAAATATATTATACTATTCATTTATTGTACTATTTGTCCATACACTATTGTTACCATACACCATTTGCACGAGTTGTACGTGGTTATAACTGTAAGTAGGTTTCTAAATGTATCTGAACTTACAGGTGCCTCTCAAGACTACAGGATGATAGAAGTTCCAGAAATTAAGCGCGACCCAACAGAGTCTCATTCTGATCAAAAGTCAGATGAAGAAACCGACACCCCTATCAGCAACCCCGTCGTCAGACCCAAGAACCACCAGCCTCCGAAAGAAATGAGAGAAGAACTACTAAAAATCGAGCAGAGGAAACTCCAAATATTAGAAGCAGAAGTCGCGAAAAGTTCTGTTTTTCAGAAATCTGATAATTATCAATTCCTGATGAGTATTTTACCAGAGATGGAGAAATTACCGTCGGTGCACAAGATGAGGCTGCGAATGAAAATTAGTCAAGCCGTGCTGGATGAGGTTACCACGTATGAACAGGAGAAGTTTCATACTTTAGAACTGGGTCATATTCAAGATAATAGCTTGAATAATGTTGAAATTAAAGAAGAGCCGATTAATATGTATGACTGAGAATCGTTTGTGCCCCACTCCACTGGAAGCAACTGGGATCTTCCCAGTTGCTCCCAGTGATGGGGCCTTGGGGGTGGCGGCAACTGGGAAATGGCGAGTATTGTTACATGTTTTAGATATTTGTGTGTGAGACTGTTGATGGAGATAGATATTTGTGTATAAAATATCATATTTCAAACTAAAGGCACTAAAACTAGGGCCTAATTCAATCTCCTAACCTGAACATTCCTGGTTGTTTTACAACCTTACAAATTTTAATAATATATGTTATAGTCAAACATCGAAGCTCTGGAGCTCCTAGGTTTGGCTAGTCTAACCTCAGGTCTGAGATAAAGGCTTAGTCAAAGTCCATAGCAATAGCATGTTTCTACCTAACACATTTTTGTGTAATCCTAGGAGAGACAAATTTGGACAGTCAAACGCCGAAACTCAATCTAATGAAATCGGGGTTTGACGAGTCATAATACCTAAATACGTAAGTGTTAGTTTGTAATATTCATACTAATATTAAAAATGCGAAAGTAACTCTGTTTGTTTGTTACCTTTTCGCGACTAAACGGCTGAACGGATCGTAATGAAATTTGGCAACGAGATTTTAGTCTCGAGAAGGACATATTTTGTTTAAAAAATAATATTGAAGGGGGTCAAATAGGGGTTGAAAGTTTGCATGGGCAATCCATAATTCCTTAAGTTAGGGATCTGAAAATTCATATTTAGACTTTTAGTAAGAAATAAAAAAATACGTGTTTCTACTTTTTTGCTAAATCATCCCTAAAGGAGGGGGGGGACAAAGTAAGGGGTTAAAATGATTTTATTTTTAGATGCCCTCCCTATGTACCCTTGGTATATAGATAAATTGTGACCGGGATTAGGACATAGGCTACTATTTACCCGACTGCGCAGAAGGAGGGCGGGGGGGGGGGGGGGGTAATGTTTTTATTGGCCACGCTTGCGAAACCGCGGGCGGGTCAGCTAGTGAGATATAACTCAAGACGGGGCACCCCAACTAGAGTAGGTTAGGTTCAGAATGAGTGGCAGCACTGACTCAGTTTTGTCATACCTGAGGTTTGACTAGCCAAGCCTAGGAGCGCCGAAGCTTCGATGTATGACTGTAACATCGATATAAAGGCAAGGAGTACTTATTGGAGTAATATAATAATAGTTTGATTTAATATAAATTTATGTAACTACTTAAATACTACTGAATACTACTGGACATTTCACACAGCGCTATCTAGCCCCAAACTAAGCAGAGCTTGTACTATGGGAACCAGATAACTGATAGAATACTTATATACTTTTTTTTCTGTAAATACATACTTATAATATATAGAAAAATACCCAAACACGGAACAAATATCTGTAGATCATGTAAACATTTGTTCCGCGGCGGGAATCGAACCCGCTACCTCCTGCGTCTCAGCCCACTGTGCCACGGAGGTCGTCGTGTTTTTTTTCTTCAAAATAATTATTAATTGTACTGTTGTACGAGTACATATTGAAGATAAGTAACTGACGTTTAGTTTTTTGGTCAATCTACTGTTTTAATAATATGAAAATGTGATTTAGTTTTTACGTGTTTTAATGTGATTTTTAATAAATACTGTCTAGTAAACTATTTAGTTTTGGGTTTTTAAGTTCATCATCATCATTATAAGCTGCAAAGTTAGATATTATGTTTTTTTTCAGGCGAATATCGACTTATATAACTCATATTTTATTTACTAGCTTTGTCCGGCGGCTTCACACGCGTGGCTTTTAATAAAAATGTAATCCGGGTCAACAATAAGTAACATCGAAATTTATGTTAGTACCTTATTCTGGCAAACAAACGTTCTGATCTCTGATTTTTTGCCTTATCAATTCATTGTAACAACTCTATCAAAATTGACATTGCAAATTTTGAAGAAATCACACTAATATTATAAATGCGAAAGTTTAGATGTTTGTTTATTTGTTTGTTACTCAATCACGTCGTAATGGCGGAACCAATTTCGATGAAATTTGGTATGTCGATAGATTACGACCTGGATTGACACATAGGCTACTTTTTATTGACGAACCACGCGTGCGATGAGGAAGCTAGTATTTCCATGTTTGCATTAACTGTAGGTACAGCTGCTGGGTACCTCAAGTAACCTCAAGCTTAGACAGACTTAACGGTTTATTTAGGACAAGTGTTGCCTGCGGTTTTACTTGCATACTATAACAGCTGAGGCCGGCTCGTTGTTCTCTAGTGTTACCGGAAAGGGCATAATCAATATTATGATGGTATGGTCCATGACGTATATGTGGAATCTGTGAATCTCTTTTAGACATAGACATAGACAATCATTTATTCACTACATTAGCACACAATATAAAATTCAGTTACATTTTAAGGGGACACCGGAGGGACAATCGCCCATACAACACGTACTACCAAGATCGTTTCTAATTGGAGCATATTTCTATCTTAATAAGGTATTATTTTAATTTTAATAGTATTTATCTAGGTTCCCAACCATATATTAGATCAAAATACTTACCTAAAATTAAATAGAAGCGTATCGCATTATGCATGTTTTTACGTCATGAAAGACCTGTTTTTAACCTAATTGTTTCGTATTAAAAACAACAACATCTTACGTATCCTAGTCATGGGAACATAGATTATATCGTCTAGTTACAGAATAACAACAGAAAAATACAAAAAGTTTTCAGTCATCATTTTTGGTATTACGGAACACGGTCAAAATCTAATCAAATTTAGAATCATTCTATTGCTATCACTGTCGCTCTGCGTGGCTAAACTTCGTCACTAAACAGGGATAGCGATATTCAGGGCGAAGTATTTGACGCGGCCGAATTGAAGTTGCGCTCAGGGTTCGCAGGCGCGTTAAGAGAGAGAAGAACCTTAAAATTAAATAATTAAACAGTATAAACGTAAAACATAAACAAAAATAAGCAGAACTCGGGAGATACTGTGCGGTGTGCGGTGTGCTGCACCAGGAAATGGGACTCGACTCAGCATTATGCCCGCCGTAATGGTAAGCACTGATATTCTGTCGAGACCACTCCATTTAGCCATACTATGTGTCATGGTAGATATGCTTATAATTGCTCGTTTTAGCTCATTATTGATAACGGCAACAGGTAGACTCTTGAAATATTCACAAAATACAAGCCATATATTTACTTTAAAAATAAATAATAAAATTAATATAAAACAAAAATTTAAGAGGGGCTCCCATACAATAAAAGTAATTTTTTTGCCGTTTTTATAGATAATGGTATTGAACTCTTCGTGCGCGAGTCAGACTCGCACTTGGCCGGTTTTTATTTACTAGCCCTTCATCGTGGACGCTCTCGTTAAGAGTTGCACAAAGAGCCATGGAGCGTACCATGCTTGGCATCAGACTGTTAGATCGAGTTCCAAACGTCGAGATCCGTAGACGAACGAAGGTTCGTGACGTTGGGATTCGAGTTATGGAGCTCAAATGGTCTTGGACGGGACACTTGGCTAGACGTGGTGATGACAAATGGAGCAGGACAGTGACTGAATGGTGGCCGAGGAGCGGGTATAGAAGGGTAAGACGACCAGCAGCGAGATGGGTGGACGACATCGTAAAGGTCGTGGGCCGCCAGTGGGTGTGAATAGCACTGGATCGTGCGTGGTGGATGACACAAACTTGGGGAGGCCTATACCCAACAATGGGTGAAGTCAGGCTGTGGATGATGATGATGATGATGAGCCCTTCATCCCTTTATTAGAATAAAATCACGAGTGAATAAGCTGCTTATAGGCAAGCGTAGACCCACGATGGATATTTCATCGCTTACCATTATTGAAATCGTGGTCCGATATGGAAAATGTTTTGTTCTTTAAGATCTAATTGATCGAGTGAAGCGAGATCTCTTAATCAACTTGGACAAATCAGCGTTGTATGTATGTTTCTCCGAGGATAACTTTCGAAGCATTGATCCGATCATCGTGAAATTTAATACATAGATAGGTAGTGATGGCACAATTTTGGTGTGACTGAATGAGCTAAAAATGTTGCGGAATTGTTGAGATATTGGGGTTCAAGAGGTGTAAAAAAACAATGAAAATGAGGGTACCTGGTCAAGTAGGACGTCAAATGAAAGGTATTCATTTGTACATTTAGATTCCGTTTTTATTTTTTATAAATTCTTTATAGTTTTTGAGTTATTAGCCATAATAAAAACTAAACTTTGACAAAATTCACAGGGTAAACCAGTGACCCCACAGTGCTTAATGTGTATGTGTATGTGCTGCTGTGTATGCGTGTAGCTTAAGTGACACAAATATAGGCAAAAGTCTGAAATCCAGAATAACTGCAATTTGTACCCCAAAAAGGTTAACCAATATCATGAACTCCCGTTACCTGTAATTTGAATGAAACTTTAGGCCAAGATAATTGGTTAGTAATTTCGTGACCCTATTTTGATAGTCAAAGATTACAAATAATATTTTTTTGTTTTAATCGGAGACTCGCGAGATCTCAGTTCGAGGCGAACCACTAGTTAGGTAGGTTAAAACATCTTGTGTCATAGATGGATCAGTAATGGAGGTCAGCTGGCAACATGGATGGATGTCACGTGCCGCGTTCCTTGCCCGACACTTGCGTTGCAAATCTGCAGTTAATATTCAGCGGCCGACTGTACCTACCTACATAATTCATCCACAGACTCGATTGCAATGAACTATTCATTTGTATTGATTTGTTTGTAGCTAAGCTGAGATTTACTTATTTATATAGTAGTCATCAAACTTGGGGACTCTGGAAACCTGCTGCCATCAACCCCGAATCCTACTCCGTTACTTCAAGGAGTTTGGATAGCATATCTTACCCACCCTAGAATCGCGCACGTGGTTTAACTCAGCCTTACAGTAAATTCTCACACACACAAACTGCGTGAGGATAGGCCGCTGCGCCTATATGAGCATACCTATGCTCTGTCACTAGCCTGCATATAAGTTTGCAATGATGGGCATCGAGGTTCAATTTGGATTCAATACATTTATAATTAGGTAAATTGACCTCGATGGGCATTTAAGCTTTTGTTTTTTACATGTTCTTTCGTTATAAAAATCATAAAAATAATCCCGGGAAGGGCGCACGAGTCGCTTGTAACGTCATCTTGTTGATAAACGTCACAACTGTCAAAACAAAATGGTTGCCAATAAACAGCGGGAGTACACGTGGATCAAATGATATTTAATTCTATACGCGTGCGTACCCAAAAATTATGATGTCAAAGTTGATTTGAAAAACAAGATGTTATTAATAATAATAATATTCTACCGCCTGTATAATGGGGCATGTTCTGAGGAACTATTTGATCTGATCCCGTCGTCGAGATTTTACCACCGCACTTCTCGACAACGTAAATAGCTCATCCACATAACATCGACAATTGGGTATCGCGCACCACACGCTTCACGCGATCTTTTCTACCGCATACTTGCAAGATGTGGAATGAGCTACCATCTGAGATTTTCCCATTCATTAGGCTACGATATGGCACGCTTCATGAGAAATGTGAAGAGGTTTGTACAGGGTAGGGAACGAATCGATAATACCCCGGGTGTTGCCGGTGTCAATAGGCGACGGTGACCGCTTACCATCAGGTGGGCCGTAAGTCTGTTTCCCCACAAATAACATAAAAAAAATTATAAACTTTTTTTTAATAATAGATGTTCGTTTGAGCACAATCTCACCGGATGGTAAGCGAAGCGAAGGTCTAAGATGAAGCACGAAGATCTAGAAGATACTTATTCAGATACCCGGATCGCAGATGACTGCGCAGAAGGAGGGTAGTCAAGTAAATAGGTAGCACTCAAATATTTTTATGGTATAATTTTTGAAAATATCATGGTTATGAACACTATTTGTACTAAAAACGGGATATTTACCATGATTTGTGATTTTTTGAGTATCCCGATATTTCGACGCGTTTACAATCCGTTTTTAGCGAAAATAGTATTTTTTGACTACAGTACCTAACTACGTAGATAAAAGTAACATTTCCTCGAATTTCCCGGAAAACGCTTCAACAATAACCACAAAAAGAAATTAAGAAAACACATGTTCGGCGTATTCATTAACCATTAGCTACTCGTAAACCTCTACGGGGAGGGGACTACCACCATCTTCCTAAACCTAAACTGTATATTAACACAAATGTAATGCTATTTTTTACTCAGTCTAAATCCCTCTATATACTTATCTATAACTTGGTACTTAATAAAGTAACAATTATCTTTAAATTAGTTAGCTATTTTTCATAAATATTCAGAAACTACGATACCACTACATACACATAGTCTCACTATCAGACAGACTTATTCAGGCCCTTTTGTAACATATTTTGTAAAAAAAAAAAATCTTACTTGGGAAAGCCTAGCCGCGTTGCCTCGGCCGGCCAAATGGAGTCAATGGATTTGTGTTTTCAGAGTCCGGATAATAAGAGCCAATGGGACATGGATTACTGTCGCACCTTAACCTCATCTGGATTGGCTGAAAAGTAACAGTCGAGCAAGAAGGTCCAAACAGATTTTGTGAAAAATTGCGCAAGTGAGAATCGTTTAAAGCTCATTCTAGAATAAATAAATAAATAAATAATGCTGGACATTTCACACAGCGCTATCTTGCCCCAAACTAAGCAGAGCTTGTATTATGGGAACCAGATAACTGATAGAATACTTATATACATTTTTTTTGTTAATACATACTTATAATATATAGAAAAACAACCAGAACCGGAACAAATATTTGTAGATCATGCAAACATTTATTCCGCGGCAGGAATCGAACCCGCTACCTCCTGCGTCTCAGCCGGCTATTCGCCCACTGCACCACGGAGGTAGTTAAAAAAAAATCTTCAAATCTTGATAGTTTTCTGTAAAAATCTATACATGAGTCTTGATCTGCAAAACTAAACTGAATAGTTATGAGTTTAGGAGATCTCTACGTAGAGCACTCCAACAAGACGATGGTAACGCCGTCTTTATAAATAGTTGCGCGCGTGTTGTGGATTGACGAAAAACACGGCGTTGGCAGCTCGCCAGCCGCGAAGGGCGGTAATTGAGTTGCGAAATACCTACCTACTACAGGGCATGACTTTTACATTCGTTCATACAGCTGTAGTATTCAAAAATACGAAAAATCGTAGCTTGTGGCCAACACAATAGTTATCGGAGTTTTAGGCCAATCCGATACCAGTGGCTAGATAAGAAACTGACATGGGCAGTACATATAGATAGATGAATTGACAAAGAGGCTTGGACCAGCAACTTATGCTATCAAAAAAAAAAAGGAACTCGGGGGTATTAAAGCTGCAAGGATGTGTATTTTGCCTACTTTCATTCATTAATGTCCTATGGGGTAATGTTTTGGGGCACAGCAGCCGAGTCTTATAGAGTATTACAAAAGCGTTCGATGAGGTTTATTTTAAATATGAAAAGAATTGATTCTTGTAGAGATAGTTTTAGAGAATTAGGTATTATGACTTTGACATGTGAATTTGTTTACCAAAATATTGTATATGTACGCGAAAACTTACGACATATGACATTAAAAGAGACTTTACATAATTATAAGACAAGACACAAAAAGAAATATTGCAACGCCATGTTTAAGAATGGCTAAAACAAAAAAAAGTTTGGTTTATGTATCTATTAAGCTGTATAATAATATTCCAATTGACATACGAAATAAGAGTGACATTGAATGTTTAAAGTATGTAAAAAAATGTTTACTATTTAAAAGTTATTATACAATTGACGAAGCTTTGACGGATAAATACTTACATATTCTGTAGTCATAATAATCCTGGGTGAAAACAGGTTATACTTATCATTATTATAAATACGGGATTTATCACGTACCGTCTTATCGGTGTTTCGACCGACAATGTTCGAAATGACAAGTTATTCTTTCCTCGCAAGATCCGAGAGGCGATAGAAATAAGTCGTGTGCCGAATTTTAACAGTGATAGAGGATGGGTTCTACCGACCTGGAGGCCATGTCTTCATGATGCAAGTGACAGAAGAGTGAGTGAACCTGGTAGAGACATAGTTAGTGTTGTGTGTTTGCCTGTACCAAGAACTACAGAAGAGAGCAGCAGTGATGATAATGATGATGACACAGCGGGTCAACGCACTGTGCTTTCGTTGACCCAATCCCCACCACCCCGCCCGTCCACTCGCGCGCAAAGAGCAGCGGCGCGCAGTGCGAGGCGAGACGTTATTCGGAGCGGATCGCACTCACCCTGATGAAGGTTCACGAATTGAACCGAAACATTGTCGGTCGAAACACCGATAAGACGGTACGTGATAAATCCCGTATTAATAATAATGATTGAAATCAATCACGAAAGTTTTTTAGGTCATACTTACGTTTATTTTTATCTTTAACTGACGTGGATTTAATAAATACTGCTACGAGTAGGTACATATATTAATTAGGTACTATTGTAGTTTTTGGTGTTAGTTGGAATTATTATTAGTGATAGTGTGATTAGTTACAATAAGTTGTTCTATAATATCATAATATTGTTATGACGTATCTAAGTACATATAATGTCAAAAGATAAATAAACATTATCATTATCAGTTGTATTGTAAGGCATCCGAGACGCACATTATAGCACGTAACGTTTTAAAATGCTAGTGGTCACCTATCCAAGGTGTACTAGTGCGGAACATTACTAAACCTGCTTGACAATGTCAAATTATATGTAAACCTAACCGAAAGCATCAAAAGCATTAAATCCCTACGTCTGAGCCGGAAGTAAACTTGTACTGAATTTCATTATGCCCTCACTAGCATAATGTGATTTGAATATGTTACCTCGTCTGTATTAAAACTTGAACCAGAGATCCACACAATAAGAACTTATTCGTAAATCGAACTAACCAGAATGCACCAACCTAGATTTGGTTTTTATTGTTTCGCAGAAAGTGTGAAAAGTAGAGTATTCTCCTCGTGGATAAAGATGTCTGCATCTTTATCCACGAGGAGAATACTCTACTATTTCTTTACTTTCTTTCTATGAAAATCCTGTAGGGTAATGTTGTGACCCAGTTGTGACCACTTACCATCAGGTAGGCCATGGGCATGTGCCCTCTCCTAAGCTAATAAAACATAAAAGTGTTAAATACATTATTTTGTCGCTATTTGACTTTGTAGTAGGAACACAACCGTCGCTCATAATAACACATGAACATTATAAATAACTATCTGTTGCCCGCGTCTTCGTACGCATTAAACTATTTAATAATAAAGCTAAACTCGCTGTTGCAACTTGACTTAACACCCCATTTTTATCCTATGGAACCTGATTTAGGGGATAATAAGTAGCCTAAGTTCAACGTACATACTAAATTTCATCAAAATCGGTTCAGTCATTACGACGTAATTGAGTAACAAACAAATAAATAAATAAACAAACATCCAAACTTTCTAACTTAAAGGTCTTATTTATAAGACTATCATAAGACCAGTTTTAACGTATGGAAGCTAAACTTGGGCCGTAACGCAGAAGAACATACATACCATCCAAGTCGCCGAAATGAAGATGCTGAGGTGGATGTCACCAGGCTCGATAAAATCCGTAACGAGTACTTGCGAGGAAGCCTGGGGGTGCGTGACATCGCTGACAAGATGCAGGAGAGTCGGCTGCGATGGTACACGGTCACGTGAAGAGGAGCCCTCCTGACTACGTAGGGAATTTGGCACTACAACTTTCCATCCCCGGTCGAAGATCTAGAGGTAGACCCAAGATAAGGTGGAGAGATGTAGAGTCATAAGACATGAAAGAGTGCCAAGTTTCTGATGACGATGTCGAGGATAGAGCGAAGTGAAGAAGAACGACCAGGAACTGACCCCGCCACCATGTGGGATACATAGCTGGGAAGAGAGAGAGAAACATACAAACTTTCGCATTTATAATATTAGTGTGATTAGTGTGATGCTACTCTAGTCTATAAGTAATTATCTAACAGTGTGAATGGGTTTCTGTAGTCTGGAATAAAATATTTTATTATATTTGATCTATTCTTGTTTCATGTTTCGGGTTTCGCTCACGCCTACTCTCAACTTCAGCTCATACATCGAGCCTAAGGCTAAAACAGCTGACATGAAGCTGGGCATCCTTAACAAGGTCAGGAGATACTTCACACCAGGACAGCTTCTTAGTCTATACAAAGTACAAGTCCGGTCTGGTATGGAGTACTGCTGCCACCTTTGGGATGGTTCGGCCAAATACCAGCTCGCTACCTTAGACTCGATAAAACGTAGAGCTTTTAGGCTTATAGGTGAGCAATACATGGCGGAGGCTAAGACCCAAAGTCTCGAACACCTCCGTAAAGTTGCAAGCCCATCGATCTTTTACAGAATACATTTCGGGGAATGTGCCCAGGAACTTTTCGATCTGGTTCCGCCATCTCCTTTTCATCAAAGGACAAGCTAGGCGCACGGCTCAGTACCATCCGTACCTAGTTGATATACCACCCATTTGCACACACCGTTTTGGTTCTACGTTCTTGATGCGTACAGCTAAGGTATGGAAGGCTTTGCCATCGTCTGTTTTTCCTAAAGAATACAATCCGGGCTTCTTTAAGGTAATAGTGAATAGGTTTCTTCTAGATTTTCGTGCTTCATCTTAGACCACATCATCGCTTTCCATCGGGTGCGATTGTGGTCAAACAAAGATCTAACTAGTTTAAAAAAAATGTCTCGTTATTACGTTAAATTAAATTTTTCAGACATTCTATATATGCGAAACCGTACACATACAACTCATCCTTACATAGCTGGGGACAGAAAGGTTCTCGAATGAAGACCAGGCGGAAAGACGACCTGAAGGTTACTGGGTCCCGTTGGGTGCAACTTCTTTCGCCTTAAGAGTTGACTATACCTCAGCCCAAACTCGAATTTCACCCCCGCTTCTCCGCGCACCGCTGCACGTCCTATCTCGGCGTGGTTCATATGTTTGCCGGTTTTTTTATCATTCAGTCCCTTCATTATCTTGTTGTGTTTATTTCTCATTACTGCGTCTTTACAAAAACCAACTAAATATAAATTCTAACTAAGAATTACGTGTTCGTTTGGAGCGACAAGCGTCACGGGTACTTTGTCTGAAAGCCGAGGCCAGACTGAATCGCGAAACGGGCGTCAGGAGCGAATGGTTTCATTAGTGCAAAACTTAGATATTTTCATTTTATGATAAAATCAAAGGGTATTTAGGAAATTTAAAACATAGGTGCCTTTATTTATGTTGTGTAGAATTACTGTACAAAGTTTCAAGATCTAAATTGTAGTATTTATCGCATAAGCACGGTTTTAAGATAAATTTAGAGTCATCTTTGGATTTTTTTCTATCGTGAAAATTTTACGGAATCGTGTTTTCACAACACAGGCGCTCTAGCACGTATCCTTAACTATAACATATATGAATTACAAATTGAAATCACAAAATTTGTTGAACAAAACATTGTTTCAAAATAAGCAATTTATCGTCTCCCCAGGTATAGTGCGCCCTTAAATACCAAAAGATTAAAAACAAAATTAGATCTTGTTTTTTCAGGAAGTAAATTGTCTGACGTAGCAACCTTGTTTTTTTACGCGGATAATAAAAATAGATGACAGATTTCGAGAAATCCACTTCTTGCCAGATTCCGGGTTTTCCGGATTTTTCCGGCATTCTCGAACCCAATTCTTCTAAAACAAATCATTTTATTTACCGGATACATTAACAATATAGTCGCGGGAGTCTGGATTATAAATTATAACTTAATCCAGTCTAGATCATAATTAATATAGCTTACCGTTTATCAAAAACTAGACTCTAGTCTAATAGTGCTTTTAGAAGTACGTACATCAAGTTGGTACGCATAGTTGCTGCCACGAGTCGAAAGCACAATATTGCGAAGTGGGGGCAGTTTGTCTAATAGTCTAATAGTGCTTTTAGAAGTACGTACATCAAGTTGGTACGCATAGTTGCTGCCACGAGTCGAAAGCACAATATTGTGAAGTGGGGGCAGTTTGTCTAATAGTGCTTTTAGAAGTACGTACATCAAGTTGGTACGCATAGTTGCTGCCACGAGTCGAAAGCACAATATTGCGAAGTCGGGGCAGTTTGTCTAATAGTCTAATAGTGCTTTTAGAAGTACGTACATCAAGTTGGTACGCATAGTTGCTGCCACGAGTCGAAAGCACAATATTGCGAAGTCGGGGCAGTTTGTCTAATAGTCTAATAGTGCTTTTAGAAGTACGTACATCAAGTTGGTACGCATAGTTGCTGCCACGAGTCGAAAGCACAATATTGTGAAGTGGGGGTAGTTCGTCTAATAGACTAATAGTGCTTTTAGAAGTACGTACATCAAGTTCGTACGCATAGTTGCTGCCACGAGTCGAAAGCACAATATTGCGAAGTCGGGGCAGTTTGTCTAATAGTCTAATAGTGCTTTTAGAAGTACGTAGATCAAGTTGGTACGCATAGTTGCTGCCACGAGTCGAAAGCACAATATTGCGAAGTGGGGGCAGTTTGCGAATGTGTAATTACGCATGTGTATACAGTTCAGACGACCCTCTGTAATAGAGTTATCGGAGAAATACGAAAAATTACAATTCAAAATGAACTTAAATAATTATTGAATTTAGATAATATATATTAACTGAATCAACCGAATACTACGTTAAAAACATCCAGAAGTTCTAAGCCAGCCCAAAAATTGGGTCACAAAAAGGTGTGAAAATCACTTAATTCCCAATCAGATAACACATTGCAAAGTATTTTTTTTTCGGATTGTTTCGATTCGGTAGCGGAACCCTAAAAAGGGTCAATGACCTTTTTTTGTTTTCCTCGCGCACCTGTCAGCACGATAAGACACGGTTTAACACTTTACCTGCGACATTATCGTCAATTTTCGTTAAAGTGTCGTATTTTATGAAATTTGCTGGAAAAATGGGTATTTCTGTCTGTTCTAAAAGTAGATGGGTACTTTTAATAAAGAATTTTGTACCAGAAATAATATTTACCGTAATATGCCTACAGTTATTTACTATATTTATAGAAAATACTAAAGCAACAGTTTACTCATCTAGAGATCGTTGCAAACGATCTACGGATAGCTCAACTGCTTCAGATCACTACCAGGCGGAAGTGTCCCCAAGACACTGGCTGCATTGCCCTACTATAGTATATTATGATACAAGTGAGCTAAGTTGCTCATTATACACGATGCTGTGGGTTGCAGTCCGAGCCGTAGGCGAGGGCGTAAATCAGCCGAGTGTTTAGTGAGCAAGTTGCTCACGAGTTTCATACGCACTTTTTCAACACACTTGCGAGGATAAAACAAATCTTCTGTACTAAAGCTTGACATTTTTACAATTATTTACCACACAGCAACAAATGCGATACAAACAAAAAAATGGGAAATGGTGCGCAAGTTTTTTTTTCGCACGCGCCAAAAGGTAAGGTGATTGATTACATATAGACATACAACCTACTTAAAAATTATAATTTTAGTGATAAAATGAATATATTTTATAACAAAATATTGTGAATTATAAGTAATATAATAATAATAAATGTTTTTTTAATCTTAATTAGAGATACATTTATTTATTCCAAAAATGTAATACGATTTTCAGCAGCATAAAACCTCTTTGTTGTTACAAAAACTGTATTACCCGGTTAAATTGAAAATGCTTTGTTTAATCGGATTATAATTTGCAGTTAGGTACTAACTTAACTTTGTAGGGCTAATTCTATTAAGCACTAGTGTGTAATATTATTACGCACGCGTGTTTATAGTTCGGTTTATGGCCCTAATAACGATGTACTCACTTTACGAGCAAGTGTGTTGAAAACCTAATTATGGTGTTTCTACTTAGATATATTTTCAGTTTCATTTTACTTAGATTGGTACCATTTTTCTAAAATCAGGCACGTTACAAGCTAGTTCGGTCGCTCTTGAAATCTATAGAGGAGGCCTGTGTGATGGATGATGATGATGATGGACGAATAAAATGTTATATAATTCTTGTGTTGGAGCACTATAATATATGACTGTTGTCAGCGGCGTAGCGTGGGTGTCAGCCGCCCGGGGCGGAATTTTTTTTTGCCACCCTCTTATTTAGGTATTTTAATTTAATAGACTATAATAAGTAAAATAAATATTGCTGGACATTTCACACAGCGCTATCTAGCCCCAAACTAAGCAGAGCTTGTATTATGGGAACCAGATAACTGATAGAATACTTATATACATTTTTTTTGTAAATACAAACTTATAATATATAAGGAAACAACCAGACCCGGAACAAATATTTGTAGATCATGCAAACATTTGTTCCGCGGCGGGAATCGAACCCGCTACCTCCTGCGTCTCAGCCGGAACATTCATAATAACTTCTGTCTTTAACTAAAACTTTAACCGTCTAATTTTTCATGAGCAAATTATTTGTTAGCAATGTCTATAGCATCACACACCGTTTGCTCAATAGACAGGATAGCCAGATTGGTTAGCTTTAAAGTACTCAATGTTGATCTTAAATAGTTTTTGATCAATTTTAATTTTGATAAACTTCTCTCACAGCTTGCATTGCTTATGTGACAAAAATATGTAATGGTTCAAATATTTACAAGATATTAATGTTAAATTTTGCCGCGCCCTAAAGGTGCCGCCCGGGGCGGGCCGCCCCTGCCGCCCCTACTACGCTACGCCACTGACTGTTGTCGTTCCATTCATTAAATCGGCTTTAAATGGATCAAATATGTGATTTTGTGTATGAACGCATCATTCTTTTCTTTTTATTACGCCCATATACAAACACTATACTCATGCACATACTCACGCGCTCTCATACACACACCATCACACTCACGTACATACATACACACACGTATGTATCGCACTCACACACGCACACACACACCCACCCACACATACTTTTTTAGTGTACAACATTACCTATATAAGATAAAATAAGTATATTTATAATGTTAGTAGTGGATTTTAAATTCATTTCTTTTTGGATTATTTGATTTGTAAACCTTAAATATTTTTCTAGTTTTATAAGTTAAGCTTATTTTTTTTACGGTAGAGCGAAATCTCCTTATACAGGTATTATTTACTTAAAAGGAGGTTTCAACTACTAGTTAAGATATTGTAAACATTATGGAAATAAAACATTTGTATTTGAATTTGTTGTATTGCATCAAACATTCTTTATTGCACAAAATTAAAATAATGTGTACTTACCCACACATGCGAACTTAATGCTAGATAGCATTCTCTTCCAGTTAACCTTTGTGTAATGCGGACAAACTGTCATTGTAGGTAGACACATAGATGTATCTACATTTAAACTATAGTTTAGCTTTTTTGAATTTGTATTAATTTGTCTTAACATTATATTTTGGCACATGCAAAACAATCTGTATGATTCTGATCTACGCCAAGTTTCATCATAACAAAATTACAGTCATTTATCATTCCTTAGTCTTGTTAGCTCTGAAGCCAGTGGCAATTGTCTCTTAAAGTACAGTTCTGTATTAATAAATGTCACAGAACTGTAATGTTTATATTTATTTATTAATTGATAAATATAAAATTATTAATTATATATTAATGTTTATATCTTCACTTGTTTATATTGTACAGTCAGCTACGTAGTTAGTGGAAACTCTGATGTTTCATATATGTTGTGTGTTCTTGTGTTTGTCAAATAAATTTATAGATACCTACCTATTTTTATTATTTATTTATCAGTGAAACAAACGGCACTTTGAGAAAAACAACTTTTTTGTATGTTATTTGTGGGGAAACAGGCTTACGGTCCACCTGATGGTAAGCGGTCACCGTCGCCTATTGACACCGGCAACACCCGGGGTATTGTCGATGCGTTCCCTACCCTGTAGAAACCGCTTTACAATTCTCTTGAAGTGTACCATACCATACTCAATATACCGCTTATCATCATCATCATCATAATTGGCAGCTTAAATTATGGCCATAAGCCTTCACCCTCAAATGCCACTCCAATCAATACTGTGATATTCGCATTGTGGTCCATCCACCACAGCCGACGCGACGGTCTCCTAATTACAAATAAGTTTTCTATAAGACATTAAAAAATCTATGTTTTCCTCCTAAAATAGACCAGCCACTTGTCCTTTTACCCACCGCACCGGGCTGAAGCGACGACGGTCTCCTAATAAACAAATAAAATTTCTAAAAGAAAAAAAATGTTTACTCTTCTTCCAAAATTAACCAGTCACTTGTCCTTTTACTCACGGGGCTAATGCGACATTCTCCTGATAAACAAATAAGTTTACCAAAAAACATAAAACAAATGTTTTTTTCTCTTTGTCGCTTGTCCATTTCGACGTCTATCACATTTGGTGTCAAAGCGCAATAAAATTCATAACATTTTTATTACTAAAAAATCGTATCTCATAATGATTCTGGCTCTAATTTCGTAAACATGTTGTGAAGGAAACAACTCTAATTTATATTGCCAGATGTTATATGTCACCTCTGGTCCTAGGTCAATAGAGTGTAGGAGCCAGAGTCAAGATTCTTACATCATGCTTAATGCGCGGGCTTAAGGGCCGCTTTCCACTAACGCGGAGCGGAGATGTGGGAAATAAACCAATATTAACGCCACGGAGATGACATAACACGATTTTGACATGATTCTATTGGCTGTATTTACACATCTACATGTTACTGGAGAGCGCTTCTTACATTACTTTATTTTGTATTGTACATATTTCCGTTCAGCTAGTCTACACAGAACTGCTCTAGAATTGTCATGCTTTGAGATACAATCTACGTCTAAAAGTAGGTAATTGTATTTTGTACCTGTTTGTTTGTATTCCATTTTGTATGCTATAATAAATAAATTAAATTAAATTGATCCGGGCCTAAAAACGGTGGTACACGGACTGCATCTAGTGGTCGCATGTGACTTGAAGCAGTGCCTACTCGGAACGGTTCGCCTGGTTATTGTTAATAGCTCTGTCCATACCAACAGTTGTTCCATCTCGGTTGTCTGCCTGCCGTACAACAGAGGTGATCACAATGTTATTATAGCTCTCATCATATTTTTATGTTATTTATAATATGTACCTATAACGATACTCTATTACACTATAATTTATGTTTAATACAAACAAAAAAAGCATAGATCAATTAATAATAAACAAAATTATGCAAACTAATAATATGTATACACGTAAATATTACTCGTGCGCGATAACTTGGGACCTGCTAGGAATGCGACTCCCCGACCGGTTCCCCTGCACTTCCCCGATTGCGCCCGTATTGTACCGTTTGCATCACTATTTTTTACTAGGGTTTTTAGTCTCGTACTGGCCTACGTCACGTAACGACGCGATCTGGAATTTTTTTAGTTTTCGTTTGTGTTATTGTTTTGTTGTCTGGAAAAAAGAAGTCAACCATGTGGAAAGGCTTCGACAAAAGTATTGGGACGATCACCTCTTACAAGAGACGAATGAATCGCAATTAATTGTAAATTTATCGGATACCTCTTCGTCAAGTGATTATAGTGAGACTGAGGACGAAGAACAATCTCTAGAAGGCATAAATCCACTAAGTAGTGACGAAGATGAGATAATGTAAATAATAGATAAAATAAATGTATAAACTTAAACATTGTATTTTTATTTTATTCAAATAGTGTAAAAAACATTACATAAAAAGCAGCGTCCTCCCTGAGTAACATAATAAATTAGGTTAAAAAAAACAAAGACGAAGCCGCGGGCGGCTGCTTGTTATGTTCGCTTTTTTGCGGGCGGTACAAACACGCCAATATGACGTCACCGCGCTCAGGTCCCAACTTATCGCGCACGGGTAATACAAGTGTACACCTTTTTGTGGCACATGCAGTGAGTACGATGAGACACACACACTGCAATATCCTTGCATTTTTATATAATTTTAATCTTTTAGCTATTGTTTCTTTTTTCTTTTTATTATGCCTCCTGTGTGTGTTTGTTCTGTTGTACTATTGGTGTTGTTCACAAATAAATGTTTTTGATTTGATTTGATAAATATACTTAGACGAGAACGCTCTAGTAGAGATGTTTTGGCATAAACCTCTCCTACTATTGACTACGTTAAAATCAATTAAGTTTTACTCTTTTCACGCATTAGTATCATGATACGTTTTACTTTTAACTTCAATAAGACGCGGTGGGGAGCGCAACTTTAGACTGCAGAATTGCACAGTGCAGTCACTTGCAGTCTTGCAGTCCGTGAAACACCAGCCTGCTGTCCAAAAAATAGCTATGTAATTATTACCACGTTTGTCCACAATACTTGGCGTCCATCCATACACACAGCAGTAACACGCGCGCATTGCTCTCCTTGTGCAGACATACATTATATAACAGTGCATATAATATATATGTCGTAATACATTATGTACTTTGCTATTTGAATTGGAATTAGATGGATGCTTTAAGAGTCAGCTGTTGATGTTACACGAGTTGAATTATATTAATATTTTGTAGTTTTTCTTTAAGCGAAATTACAGGCACATTGGACTCTCCACCGGTATAAGGGGACAAGTATTAAAGCATTAACTACTTGGGTTTTTCTTATCGGGTCGTGCGTGACGTCACATCGGGTGGTTGGGTCTAGCCAAACTGGCTCTGTTATTGCTTTTAGTTGGACGTATTTTTTGAAGTAAAACTTCTTTACGCACGCTTGTCTTGGGGAGTAAGCTGGTGAATTCGTTACGAAACGTGCGAACGGAAGTTGAGAGGGAGATATAGGTGAGTGAAGATAGAAAAAGAGAGAGATACGTTTCGTATATTACTGTAGGAGCAAGAGAGAGAGGTGCGCGCGCACATTTTCTTTATCTCTTCCTCTCATATCCAGTGTATGAAATATATATATATATATAGGTACATCTCCAGTCAGTAGTTCGTTTGATTATTTTTCGTATTTTCATTTAGTTCTTGAATAATTTTATAAATTAATTTTATGAAAAAGAAGTTTTACTTCAGTCGTGTGGTCTAAAGTTAACCAGTCTTCCGCAAACATTTTGTGTTCAAGGTACACCTACGAAATCGGGCAATTTCTTGGTACACCATAAATAAAAAAAAATTTAATCATATAATTATCGTTTATTCTTAAGGGGACACCGGAGGGACAATCGCCCATACAACACGTACTACCAAGATCATTTCTAATTGGAGCATATTTCTACCTTAATAAGGTATTATTTTAATTTGAATAGTATTTATCTAGGTTCCCAACCATATATTAGATCAAAATACTTACCGAAAATGAAATAGAAGCGTATCGCATTCTGCATGTTTTTACGTCATAAAAAACCTGTTTTCAACCTAATTGTTTCGTATTAAAAACAACAACACCTTACGTATCCTAGTCATGGGAACATAGATTGTATCGTCTAGTTACAGAATAACAACACAATGAGAAAAATACAACAAAAACAAACAGTTTTCAGTCATCATTTTTGGTATTACGGAACACGGTCAAAATCTAATCAAATTTAGAATCGTTCTATTGCTATCACTGTCGCTCTGCGTGGCTAAACTTCGTCACTAAACAGGGATAGCGATATTCAGGCCGAAGTTTTTGACGCGGCCGAATTGAAGTTGTGCTCAGGGTTCGCCGGCGCGTTAAGTTTTAATCAATTCAGAAACTTACACTTAATTTTAAAGCATACTTTGTATTTAATGCGAAACATGAGCTTGTTTTATTGAGCAAAGGCGATCCAAATTTGGAGTAATCGTCGACTGGGCTGCATTTTCTTCCGCCTTTATAATTTTATATGAAATTGATTTTTCCCGCGGCACACCAATTAATGACCACGGTACACACACACTTTGCGGAACACTGGTCTAAAGCACACTCGATTTTTTAATTGACTTGTTAATCAGCACAATAATTGCATACTTGTATTACTTATAATGCACCCGCAATGCATACTGAGTGATCTGTATCTAAAAAGTGATGATAGTTTCTATAGACCGCAATAAGATCACAACTTTCTAAATAAAAAAACACAACTGCCCACCAGCAATTTGTACCCCGCAAAGTCTTTGTCTATGGCTAGTTCAGGTTTCCTCGATACAGGCATCCCCGATAAACATTCACCATCATCACATCAGCCGTAGGATGTTCACTGCTGAACGGCCTCCCTCATAGATCCTGTGTGACCTGCACCCAGCGGCTCCCAGTATGCTTTATCAGTTCGTCTTTCTATCTAAGGGGAGTCCTACGCTACGCTTTCCAGTGCGTGGTCCACACTCGAGAACCTTTCTGACCTAACGGCTTCAGTTCTTCGAGCCATGTGCTCTGCCCATTGCTACTTCAGCTTCAGCCAAAAAGCTCAAACATAGCCCTCTCCATAGCACGCTGAGTGACCTCGAGCCTTCTTATGATGCCCGTAGTGAAATACTACGTTTCTGTACCATACTTCGTCACTAACACACACTGATCAAATACTTTCGTCTTAAGACATCCCAGATGTTAGCGACGCTCATGCCTACCTACTTTTATGTATGGATTTTTGTACTGTAGCTACCCTAATATTTTCACGGTAGTTATAGAAATAACTGTGTGAGGGTAGGAGCAGTCAAGAAAGAGTCCCACGCAAGGCAGAGTATGCGCGCCTCATTATTAGTTAAAATAAATGCAATAAAAATCAATCAGTGCGTTTTATCTGGCCACACCTGCGAACACTCAGTAACATCAGATATATATCACATAAATAAATATTGCTGGACATTTCACACAGCACTATCTAGCCCCAAACTAAGCAGAGCATGTACTATCGGAACCAGGTAACTGATAGAATACTTAGATACTTTTTTTTTGAAAATATGTACTTATAATATATAAAAAAAACAACCAGACCCGGAACAAATATCTGTAGATCATGCAAACGTTTGTTCCGGGGCGAGAATCGAACCCGGTCTCAGCCGGCTATTCGTTCACTGCTCCTCGGTGGTCGTCAAAACCATCTAAGATTAGAATAGTAGTTTAATATCATAATTTATTTTAATTAGGTTACGGAAAAGGCCCTCAGGCTATTTATACCGAGCAAAGTCGCTGTCAATGGCTAGTTACATTTTATTTCGCAAGTTTCGTTGTAAAAATGTAAAGTGCTGACGCAATTCCGATCTATAGAGGGAACTTGTTTTTATATCGCTCCAACCTGTGCTATTGCGTTATTTATGACGTTATTTTCGTAATCATTTAAAAGGGCTGTTTCATTTCAACACGGGGTTTGATACAAAATGGACTCTATATCTTAGAATTTAGAGTTAATAAATTGGTTATCACTGCTTAGGTCACATAGGTATTAGAGAGGAACTATCTGATCAGATCTTTTCTGATCTGATAAAATAGTAGGTACCTATTTAATAAAACTTTTTGAAAATGGAACGAAATTATAGATCACATTCTAAAATTGAGTTGCTTATAAAATTCATTTTTATCTTTCATTTATACTTAATCTGTGGTAATTCTAGTTTTTGAAAATGGAACGCTCTTTTCTTTCATGCCTAAACAAAACTCAAAATAGATTATTGACAGATTTTTTCATTGAGAACGAATGCTGATGCTCAAAATCTATCTTGTATTCTAGATAAGATAAGATAAACTTTACATTCTGGTAACTTACTTACTGGTAACACTTACTTTAATGATACAGCGGCTTATATTACCTATTCTAAAACGGAACTCATTGAGAATTGAGACAAAAACAAAAAATTTGACAGCGTCCTACGAAAAAAATTGATCCAACTTTATTTCAAAGCCGGATCGGAAATTGATAATTCCAAATAAAAATGCAAAATTGAATGTTCGTTTATTCATTATAACATAGGATCATTTGTAAACGTCCGGTAAGAAGCGTAGATGCAATGATAGTGAGTGAAACTTGTTTAGGTACTCAGGAACTAACTATCATATCTTCTGTGTCGTGGCGCAGCGGGAGAACTCCCCAAAACAAAGGTATTTCTCCTTTTTGTAGCAATAAATCTTGTTCTTTCTATTTGTTTCATCTAAAAAACTTATTTTAGTTAAGTATAGATAATAAAAAACTCCGTTTTATTTATTGTACTAATGGTACTCGATTTGAACTGAATGGATTTTAAAATAAGGGGTAAAAATTATCTAATAAACTCACATACAGTCCTGATCTCACACTAGGGTTCCCTGTAACGAATTATCAATTATTTATTATTAGCAAATATTTGCAGATAATGCAAACATTTGGCTATGGTTTGAATAAATGAGAATCGTTACCGTGTACTTAGATAGGTGTATTATTTGTCTGTCTCTGAGCATAGATAATATTTTATTAGAAATACAGCTAAAGTTATTAAATTTTTAGATTTTAAAACCATCTCAAAAAATTTAAGCCTAGACCGGACTTGAAACCCACAACCTTCCTCTTGATACGAGGATGCACTATCCAATTGTGCTATCGGCCTCTGTCACGTCAGGGTCGAAATTAGTGAGATTATTCAGATTACGACTAAAGCGCCATTAGCTCCATCTACATGAAAACTAATAAAGTTTTTAACCCGCACACGACTGTGACAGAGCCCGGTAGCACAATTGGATAGTGCATCCTCGTATCAAGAGGAAGCTTGCGGGTTCGAGTCCCGTCTTGGCTTGAAATTATTGAGATGGTTTTAAAATCTTGGAATTTTCCTTATATGTTCGGATAATACTAAAAATAAAAAATACTATTATTACATTTTTTTCTAAGGCACTTAATATAACGTTATCTACCTACATCTTTACATACGACACTATCAGTACTATCTACCACAGTAGGACGTCCACTGTTGAGCATAAGCTTCTCCCATAGTTTTCCAGAGCAGCCGATCCTGTGCGACACCCAACGGCCCCCAACGTTTTTATCAGGTCGTCTTTCCATGTAGCGGGGGGCCGTCTTAAGGTGGTTCGCGTCGCGACAAAGACAGGAGACCGAGACAAGAGACTGAAACGGGAGACCGCGACCGTTACTTGACTTTAGGCAATGTATAAGCATCAGTTAGCGAGCGAGTCAGAGACAGGAGACAGAGATGCGAAACCGGAGACTGCGCGACGGTTGCTGCCCCTGACCAGTAGTGTCTCGTGTCGCGCTCGAAAAGTGCGTGTGTTTATTGTGAAAAATAACTATTTTTCTGACGAAGACTGTGAAAAGCTGATTGAACTGATCAGACAACATCCTCTGATATACGATACACAACTAGACTCCTACAGAGACGAAAATTTCCATCGACAGACACTCCGATACTGAATGAATTGTAGCTTTGTTGCGTCCTCGGTCTCGACCCACAGTACATGCAGAAGAGACTAAGACACTTGTCGCGGTATCCCGTCTCAGTCTCTTGTCTCGGTATCCTGTCTTTGTCGCGACGCGAACCGTCACCTTTACGCTGCACTTTCCAGGGCGCGAACTCGAGAACCTTTCTACCCCAACGGCCGTCAGTTCTTTGATGTATGTGCCTCGCCCGCTGCCAACTCAGCTTGCTGATCCTGTGGGCTATGTCGGTCACTTTGGTTTATTGATCTCCTCATTTCCGATTTAATCTCGCAGAGAAACAGCAAGCATAGCCCTCTCCATAGCATGCTAAGCGATCGCGAGCTGACCTTATGAGGCACAATGTGAAAAACTACGTTTCGTACCATATGTCATCTCTAGTAACACACATTAATTAAAGACTTTCGTCTTACGGCATTGAGGTATGGGGAAACCTAATTACTGAGAAAAAAACAAAGGGAAATAATTCTAAATTACAGACGTTTCAAAGAGTTTAATTCATTATCACAAGAATCACCAATCATTTTCCCTAATTTATTTAGCCCTTTGTTTCAGTATCGTTCACTTCCGGCTGTAGGGCGGCCATTTGTCAGAGCAAAGGATCTGACGTCACGAGGTGACGCCATCTTGCCAAGGGCCCTTTTCATGCTCTCTTTATTTACAATGGCGTTCATGTAAAGTGCCTTTTAGTTAGTCCCTTTTCAGGGTTCCGTAGTCAAACTCGTAGACTAATGAAGTAAAACTTCTTTACGCACGCTTGACTTGGGGAGTAAGCTGGTGAATGCGTTACGAAAAGTGCGAACGGAAGTTGAGGGAGATATAAGTTAGTGATGATACAAAGGGAGAGATAATTACGTTTCGTATATTCTTAAACGTTAATATGAAAGTGCGAGTTGCGTCTGTCCAGAATGGACATAGACTGATCGACCTACAGACGTGTGGACAATTTTGTAATTGAACAATATTATAAATTAATATTTTGAAAAAGAAGTTTTATTTCAGTCGTGTGGTCTAAAGCACACTCGTTTTTTTTATTACATTATGTACACAAAATAGAACACATTCAAATAATTAAGAACATAATTACACTAACAGAGGTGTTGAAATACACGGCATTCCGAAGTATGTGTACACAATATTATTAATTAAAAATAGTTACATAAATGAACAGAGACAGTAAAAAAAATCTAATTTCCATAAACATGAACTAAAATGACTAAATATTGTTTTTTATTTGTTTACTGCGTATCACCGCATTTACGACATTAAAGTCAGGCCATTTCAATAGGTGACATTTGACGTCTGTTGACGTCTGTCAGTTCGGTACAAATCGTACCGAACTCGTACTCGTATCGGTCATTATTACAATAATAGTATATTATGATACAAGTGAGCTAAGTTGCTCATTATACACGAGGCTGTGGTTTGTAGCTCGAGCCGTAGGCGAGGGCGTAAATCAGCCGAGTGTCTAGTGAGCAAGTTGCTCACGAGTTTTATACGCACTTTTTCAACACACTTGCGAGGAAAAACAAATCTTCTGTACTAAAACTTGACATTTTTACAATTATTTACCACACAGCAACAAATGCGATACAAACAATAAAATGCCAAGTGGCACGCAGTGCAAGTTTTTTTTTTGCACGCGCTAAATGTAGATGATTGATAACATAAAGCCATACTACAGCCTACTTCAAAATTATAATTTTAGTGATAAAATGCAAATATTTTCTAACAAATTATTGTGAGTGTTTATATTATGTATAGTTATTATATATTATGTGAGTAATTATTTTAAGTAATTTGATAATAATAAATGTGTTTTCGTCTTAATTAGGGATACATTTATTTATTCCAAAAATGTAATAAGATTTTCAGCGGCATAAAACCTCTTTGTTGTTACAAAAACTATATTACCCGGTTAAATTGAAAATGCTCTGTTTACTCGCATATAATTTGCAATTAGGTACTAACTTAACTTTGTAGGGTTAATTCTATTATGCACTAGTGTGTTATATTATTACGTAGGCGTGTGTTATAGTTCGGTTTGTGGCCCTAATAACGATGTACTATGGAATAGAATAGAATAGAATAATCATTTATTTGGTACACACAAAATGACACATGAAATAATTTAAAGGAACAGTAGATACAATTGAATCCAATAAAACAAGTTCGGCTCGTGTGTCCGCGTACCAAAATGGCGTTCAGCTCAGCATAATGTTGGATGTTAAGCACCCAACGCTATGGCACACTTTACGAGCAAGTGTGTTGAAAATGTGTAATCGTAATTGAAAAAAGTTAAGCAATTGTGCAGTTCTAACAAAACGAAACAATATATTATTTTATCCCCGCCGTTACAAGGTTACGTTGTTGAATTTTGATGAATTGTTAAATGTTACCTTTTAAAATGGCCTGACTTTAATTTAAATCACGGGTAGGGCTGGTGGCTAGTGTTGTTGTTGATAGTTTGATGAAATTATTTTAATTTTCAATCTACCTTAATTTCAAGGCCTAAAATATCAATGCAGCAGCCTGTATAAAATAGGTAAACAAATCATATTCATTCATCATGTAAGTAGGGTACTTGTTATACTGACGAATATTCAAGCTACCGGTATTAAACCAATCTCTAAAAGTTAATACACATCTCCATGTGTTTTAAATTAATGTCGTGAATGCGGTGACAGACTGTATATAAATTGTAGTTTAATACTCCTTCGAATTCTTGCCTAGGGCTTCCAGTGATTCTGCTATGCCTGAAAACTGGCGGCCATTGAGGCAGAAAGGTTCTCGAGTAGAGACACTGGAAGTTTGAGCTACTAGATGGAGATAGTTGCTGGGAGCCGTTGGTTGTCGCACTAGAGCGATCGCTTTGGAGATCTGTTAGGGAGGCCTATATTCAGCAGTGGACGTCCTTTATGATGATAATGCTGTTTTATGAAGAGCGCAGTGAATAGTGAAGTTTTAATCATTGGCGTGGAAACACAAGATACGAACGAACCTTCACAGGTAATGGAGGGGGGGTAAAGCTCGTACTAAAACGCAAGGAGTTTTCCCCGGTACAATAACGGAAATATAAAGGCCCGTGAAAAGTCTCATTAAAACCTAACAATAGCCAAAATTCAATAGTCAATATTTATTTATTAATTAAAATTACATGGATCACTTTGAAACGTCAATTTTACCACCTGTTCCTCCGCGACCAAGCCAGGAAAGAATCAAAGGCAGGAAGAAACAAGGCGTGTTACTCTTTTTATTGATTCCTTTCAAAAAAATTAAAACAAATCTTTTTATAACTATATACAAACATATAAGTAAAAACCAACTTGACTGGTATAAAATGCTTTTAGCATTAAGTCCTCCATTAATACATTGTGCAATAAATAATTAAATAATATAAATATAAGATTTCGTAACAAAATACTTTTGTATTTTTCAAATTAAATTAATATTTTAAATACTAGCTTTTGCTAGCCAGGGCTTTGCACACGTGTTTTGTCAATAAAAAGTCAACCCAGGTTATAACCTATCTATATACCAAATACCATTATGATCTGTTAAGCCGTTTAGTCATGACAAAGATACAAACAGACAGTCTTTAGAATTGTATGGTATTCATTTATTTCAGATAATAATAATCCATGATATAATCAAAATAAATTAAAATTGAATTTACAATATCATATAAGTAAATTAAAATCACAAAATAAATTAAACAAAACATATAAATTAAATAATCAATTAAATGAAATTACAAATTAAAAAAATAACGAGTGTGCTTTAGTTAGACCACACGACCGAAGTAAAACTTCTTTTTCAGAATATTAATTTATAATATTGTTCAATTACAAAATTGTCCACACGTCTGTAGGTCGATCAGTCTATGTTCATTCTGGACGGACGCAACTCGCACATTAACGATTAAAAACATACGAAACGTAACTCTCTCTCTTTCTATCTTCACTAACTTATATCTCACTCTCAACTTGCGTTCGCACTTTTCGTAACGCATTCACCACCTTACTCCCCAAGTCAAGCGTGAGTAAAGAAGTTTTACTTCAAAAATAAAATCTGGCATCTGTGTATGCGCATGCTGGAGCAAATGCTTAATTTATACTAGTGGTTCGCTCCGAACTGAGATCTCGCGAATCTCCAATTTAAACAAAAACATATTATTTGTAATCTGACTATCAAAATAGTGCCACGAAATAAATAACCAAATACTTGACCTACAGTTTCATTCAAATTACAGGTAACGGGAGTTCATGTTATGTGGTTAACCTTTTTTGGGGTACAAATTGCAGTTATTCTGGATTTCAGACTGTTGCCTATATTTGTGTCACTTAAGCTACACGCATACTAAATTACAACACTGTAGGGTCACTGGTGGACCCTGTGAATTTTGTTAAAGTTTAGTTTTTATTATGGCTAATAACTCAAAAACTATAAAGAATTTACGAAAAATAAAAACGGAGTCTAAATGTACTAATGAATACCTTTTATTAGACGTCCCACTTGACTAGTTAATCTCATATTCATTTTTTTACCCCTCTTGAACCTCTTATACCTCATCAACCCCCCACATTTTTAGCTTATTTAGTCACACCAAAATTGTGCCATCACTACCTATGTATTAAATTTCACGATGATCTGATTAACGTTTCGAAAGTTATCCTCGGACAAACATACATATGTATATACATACATACAACACCGATTTGCCCAAGTTGATTTAGAGATCTCGCTTAGCTCTATCAAATATCATTTAAGTAATTAAAAATTAACATACAAATTAAAAAATAAATTAAATGAAATAACAAATTAAAAAAATAAAATCTGTCATCTGTGTATACTCGTACACATGCTGGAGCAATACATAGTTTATAATATTAGTACGGATAATAAAAGATCATTTTAAATCGTCCATTTTACTTGACATTTGCTTCTTTTCCCCCCAACAGTACTTTATAGAAGCTATCGTTTTCGGTCCAGCAAGGGTCGGGCCTATCTGCACCCCAAATTTACATTCTCCTTTGCAGATTAAAATATATTACAAAAAGTCCCCGAGCTCCATTTATAAAATCAGTTTAGCTGAAGGTCACGGTTATTTGTGCACGAAAAATAAGGAATCCTTGATGCTCAACTATTTTAGAAACAGTTCATGTAACTTTAGGTTATAAGGCCCACGAAAACTAAGCTAGTGCCAACTAGTGCCTTGTTTAGCCGAGCGTGTTAAAGAGCATAACGCAGCTGTCAAAAATCGCTAGGTAAACTAGTCAGCGATAGCAGAGCATCTGGTATACTCGGATCATTGGATTGTACCTCATGATCCTAAGGTTCTCTCTAGTGAACGCCATTATTACAAGAGAATGGTTCGTGAAGAGATTGAAACCGAAAAATTTCCAAATTTCAATCGGGAAGATGGCTATAGACTATCAGCGTCCTGGAACCCGGTGATTATTAAGTGTGCGCGTCGTGATCGGTCGTCTCAGTGCGTAGATACGGTTGGTGTAGTATGTCGTAATATGAAAAGGACATTTCTAATTCTGAAGACCAAGTGAGGGTAGTTGCTGCAGCTGCGTTCACTTCTCAATGGTAACTCTAAGTTCTCCAGTCCACCCGTGACCACGACTGTTGGAACACAGCCGAAACGTCGGGATAGCAAATAAAAAAAATAACATATGCGACAAATACCCGTTTTAATCAACAATTAAGTGTTTTTTGACAAAATGTACACGATCGCAAATTTTTCACAATAATTGACTTTATTTTTCTACAACTCAACTTTTTATACTTACTGTAAATCCAGTCCATCCCAAGATTGTCTAGAAGAGATAACGATGATAACGATAAGACCACTGATTGCATTTTGTGATATATTTGTTTAATACTAGCTGTTGCTCGCGACTTCGTACGCGTTACACTCCTAAATGTGTAGGTAACCTAGAAATAAAGCTAAACTCGCTATTGAAACTTGACTTGACACCCCATTTTTATCCTATGGGAACTGATTTATGGGGAAAAAGGTATCCTATGTGGTAATCCAGGTTATAATCTACGTATATACAAAAATTTGTCGAAGTCGGTTATCGCAGTAACAAACGAATTGACCACTACCTCACCTGATGGTAAGTGAAGGTGTGATCGAAGATGGAGCACGCTTGCTTAGAAAGAACCTATCCACTTTGGACCTGAAGACTTCAAGATTATACTGGTTTGGAAAAACATACGCCGGAAGTGAGTTCCACTCCTTACTTATGCTAACAAGAAAAGTTGAAGCAAATCGTTTGGTACGGCAAGGTGGTATACCGACCAGGTATGGGTGATACTTCTCGGTACGTCTGCTTGTCCGGTGGTGAAAAGGGGAAAGGAGGGATAAGATCATGAAGATCTTTTGAATATATTTGAATAAATTGGAGCAAATATAGTGTAGCGTGACAAATTCTATGTCACGTTACATCCTTCATTTAACTAAACATAAACACTTATAAACAATTTAACTTTACATATTACACTCATATACAAACAAAATGCCACGACATCTAGCGGTATGGCGGCGTACTCACTGCCCAAACACTCAATTCGCAGATATTGAATTCCAAGCGTCCTCTAAACGCAGTTCGCCAAGTATACCGCAGATGGCGTTGCAAGCACTTTGTAAAAATGCAATACTTATGTTTATTGATTTATAATCTATTTTAATTATTAAAATCGTCTTTGTTTACTAAATTAAAAAATCCTTTTCTAACTAGAAACAAAATAGAAATAAAATATTAAATAACATAAGACAAAATTCAATTAGTGTCTATGACTGAAGTAACTGATTGAATCGTCAAACCTTTTCTTGAGTGACACGAGAGAGTGTCAGATTTTTCTATATGGGATCACCAAAAATATTACATCAGATTTTCTAGAAGCTTTGGAACTAATTCGATTTTTATATTTAATAAAGGTCGGTAGTTTATTATCGGGTATAAAAGGACATTGCCGTCTGTGCCCGCTCTCTTTTCCACGCCTGGGCTCAACTGTGAAACTTCTGAACTACGTGCTACAAACCTATCTCTTTGGACAGTATTTCCTTTGTCTTTTTATTGTGAATTCGTGTTACTTCCAAGTTGGGAAGTCGATTCACCGCCTTCGCTGCTGATCTCTCTGATTACTGCGGGATATCTACACCTTGACGCACGTCAACACCGAACACCGGAGCCGTCGAGAAGCGTGGTCTTTTCCTGCGTCACTCTGTTGACCGAACCACGCTCTCACAACAAGTCTACCGCCACGAGCTCGATCGCCAAGCGTCCTGCCAGCTGCTTTGGAAACACCAGGGACCACGCCTGCCCACGAGGTCCACCGCCCGGCTCAACCCACTCCATCTCTCCGAGCAGACGCCAGGGACGTTCGACGAAAACACACGAGGTGTATCGATTCCATTATTTTAACCGGGTCAAACCCAAGTAATCCTCCTCTCTTTTTTTCTGACGCTAACGTCAGATGGCGCCCATTTATTTTAACTAAGACGAGTCTGCAGGACCAGGTGCTCAACGTTCTTCAATTGCTGTAAAATAGGCCATAAGCCCTTATAATCTAAGCTCTTCAAGCCAGCGTCTTTCTATACTACCTTCAATGTAAAGTATTTAATCTAAAATCTATAAATCTGTAATCTGTAAATAAGTAGTCTAAGTATATATTCACCGTAAACCAAGTCATTTGTGATTAACCTCTGTTTATCTTGAGACATGTATAGGAAATAGAATCTACGAACCTACTCGCTCTACCGATTTTCTCTTATTTTATAATTATATGTATTGAAATCAAAACTTAGTTTCATTAATTCTCTAATACCTAAATATAACTGTTACAATAGTATAGCAGGTACTACTAGCAAATTGTACCAAGTAGCGCTAGCCTTGTGTACTCCGGCCCTATTTAGGTTCGAAGCCCAACAAACTGGGTGTACGCGAACGGGCTGATTGTTTATAACATAATAAACGAACTGGAATAACGCTTAGCGCGTACCTACTGTTATGAAAACTATTATTTTGACCTAGTTTCAAGTAAGTAGATATAACAAAATGTATGCGTTGGTCAAGAAAACGAAGTATTAATATGATATAGTATTAATATATTATAGAAAGTTACTCATTGCGAGGCGATTTACACATATAAGGGCGTAAGTAAATTTAAAAATAGAATGAGGTTTATTGCATCACACTAATATTATAAACTAGTGGTTCGCCCGCGGCTTCGGATGCGTGATATTTCAATAAAAACATTACCCTCTTTTTGTGCACTCGGGTAGAAAGTAGCCTATGTCCTTCCCTAGGATATAATCTATCTCTTTGCTAAATTTCATTAAGATCTGTTCAGCCTTTTAGTTATTTAAAGGTAACAAACAAACAGTTACTTTCGCAGTTACTATGTACATATGTTTTATACATATAAACCTTCCACTTCAATCACTCTATTGTTGGTTGGTGGTGGTCTATTGTGGGTTTTCATGCGTGGTTTGTCCATGAAAACATTACTCTCCTTCTGCGCAGTCGGGTAAAAAGTATCCTATGTGAAGGACATCCATTCCTGGTTCTAAGCTACCTCCCCACCAATTTTCAGCCAAATCGTTTCAGCCGTTCTTGAGTTATAAATAGTGTAACTAACACGTCTTTCTTTTATATATAATATAAGCCATTTATTTCCAAAATTTCATACATTTTAAACAAATAATTCACATTCACTATCTCTTAATATTCATTATTCCACATTATTTATTGATCATTTTATTCATTTATTTTGGGTAGCCATCTTTGAGTAAAGGTCTCCTCCATCCGTCGCCACAGAACCCTGTTTGCAGGTAGAGCCGGCGACGTCAACTATGTCGTCTCGCCAGCGGCGCGGCGGCGGAGCGGGCGCCCGCGCGCGCGCTTGTCTGATCGTGGGTACCAGTGTAGCACGCGTTCTGTCCATCCAATGTCCTTATCACATGGCCGGTCCATCTCCACTTGAGCTGACAAGCAAGTATGGCTGCGTCGATGATGTTGCTTATTTATCATGTCTCTGTACCATAATATACTAAAATGAAATACAACCTCCACGACAAATCCTCATTTCTGTTTTAAATAAACGAGATTACATTCATAAATAAAGGTGTTCCGAAAATAAAGCCAAAAAAAGTCTAGATGTATAAATACAAATCCATTTATTGCTTAATATGGGTAGGTACCAGGTTTTTAGTGTTACATAGTTTAAGTGCAGCTATTCAGCGTTTAACGCATGCAATGTTGCATTTCATTAGTTACTATTTTAACTTTAATAACAGAATGAATATACAATTATTTATAATAAAATACAGAAGAAACAGTTGAATCATCTAAAGACCGTTGCAAACGATCTGTAGATAGCTCAACTACTCCAGATCACTACCAGGCGGAAGTATCCCCAAGACACTGGCTGCATTGCCCCGCTGAATTGCAATGCTTATGCGTTAACCCAGATAAGCGCCAGCTCTCGGATCATACGTCGCTTCGACCAGACGCCCAGATAGAATATTGAAAACGCGATGGGCCCCGGTACCCCATGGACCCAGGGTCTCGACCCCAAATTGCTCAAATACGTAAGCTCTGTCAATACTTCCATATTTGCGCCGCTTGAGATCTTCGGCTTAATTTGTCGCCGCACCGGCCCCAACTGCTGTACCAGACAGATGAGATGGCGCAAAGGTATCGACGCACGTGGCGTCCCACACCAAAGGCTCTCCTAAGGTACAAGAGTACTATCGGGCCGCTTACCATCGTCACGTATCAGACCGTTCAGTTCGAGGACGGCTGGAACATTGTCGCTGCAAAAACAATAACTAAATAATTGAGTAAAATATTGGTTAGAAATATTAGGCTTTTTCTACAAGTAACTAAGTATACTGCAGTGGATGAATATAGGTCGCTGGTAAATGAGCTTTAGAGTAATTTAATATCGAAGGACCATATAATAGTGTTACGCAGAGGCTGTTACAGAATAAGTAATAGTCGGCATTGTCTCGAAGTTATACCTACTGTGTCACAGAATAGGTAATACTTGGTATGGAATATATCTACATACCACGTTTTTACCTACAGTTGCACAGATTAAGAAATAGTAGCCAGTCGAAATACCTACACTTTTCTAGTAACTAGTAGAAATATTGAGAAGGTTCTGGAAATAATGCGCGGTATGAATAGTGCGTAGACACTCGAGCAGTCAGTCTGGATTTGGCGATACGTGCGAACATTTCGGTGACTTTTAGTGGTTTATTGTGCGATAGTGTTGTGAATTAGTGTGTTGTGATAACTTGTGATTAAGATCGTGTATTTATCCTTTTAGTGTTGAATAAAAGTGTTATTTTGGTTGGATTGATTTTAATTATTTTATCCCGAACCCTCAGCTCGTAACAATAGAAAATAATAACTGTAGACATAGGTAATTATTGATTAAAACGGGTATTTATCGCGTATGTACCTTATTTATTTGTTATCCCGACGGACGTTTCGGCTGTGTTGCAACAGTCATGGTCTCGGGCTGACATAGGTATGCTATCTATCTATGTAGGAGCCTCTCATCCAACGTTTTCAAATCGATGGTAATCGTAGAAAAGGTGGATGACAAACAAAATTCATTGATCGAGCGAAGCGTGATCTCTAAATCAACTTGGGCAAATCGGCGTTGTATGTATGTATGTTTGTCCGAGGATAACTTTTGAAGCGTTGATCCAATCATCGTGAAAGTTAATACATAGGTATTAGTTAGTGATAGGTATTTAGTGATGTCACATTTTTGGTGTGACTATAGTGTGGGGGGGGGGGGGGGTTGTTGAGATATTGGGGTTCAAGAGGGGTAAAAAAAATGAAAATGAGGCTAACTGGTCAAATGGGACTTCAAATGAAAGGTATTCATTAGGCTAGGTTTTCATTTAGACTCCATTTTTATTTTTCGTATTCTCTTTATAGTTTTTGAGTTATTAGTCATAATAAAAACTGAACTTTTACAAAATTCACACAGAGTACACCAGTGACCCCACAGTGCTGAAACTTGGTATGCATGTAGCATTAGTAACACAAATGTAGGCAAAAGTCTCAAATCCAAAATAACTGCAATTTGTACCCCGAAAACAGGAACCAATTTACATGAACTCCCGTTACCTGAAATTTGAATGAAACTGTAGGTCAAGGTTTTGATTTTGTCACTATTTTCTTAGTCAAGGATTAAGGCCGGCTTGCACAACGATCCCTATACGTATGTAGCGACTAACCATGTTTAAATTTTACGAATTTGTATGATTTGATAACTCCTTAAATCATATTTAGTCACTAAATACGTTAAGGCATCGTTGCGCGAGTCGCCCTAAGAATATTTTTTTTTGTTTTGGGAGACTCGCGAGATCTCAGGTCGTAGCGAACCACTAGTCTACCCTATATTTATAATGAGCAAACATACCTACTAAAACCCTTGATACAAAAAGAATAGTCGTATATTTTGTCTGTTTGTTGGTCTGTCTGCATTCCTAAATCTCTTTGGAGGTCCTGACTACTATTTGCAGTTCAGAAGTAAAAAGTTTTTAATTAAGACAAAGTCAAAATCTTTTATTCATTAAAATCACAAGGATCACTTTGAAACGTCAATTTTACTGCCTGTTCCTTCGCGACCAAGCCAGGAAAGAAAGGCAAGAAAACAAGGCTGGTTGTTTTTTTAATGATCCTTTTAGAATACATAACAATACAGGTAATACATTACGTCTAAATTGTAACATTTTGAACGAGGTGGAGCAATTTCAATCCCAAGCTTCTCTATCATCTAACTAAATAATACAATATTTTATAGTAGGCTTTTTTATAAAGATTTTGTTTAATTACGTTTTTAAATTTGTTATTTGTCAATTTTTGTACAGACAATGTTCAGATCCTAATAAAACTTGAATTCACAAATCGAATGAGTAGTTTAAAATATACGTAAATACAAACATACATCATAGATGTTAAAAACATAACCCTTCTCTTCGGCTTATTGGTAGTCAGGTAAAAAGCGATTTGGCTACTTACGGCCACTTTCTTTTAGCAGAAATGCTAGTAGGTCGCAATTTTTGACTTCGTTTGCCTGCTCGGCCGTAATTTCATAATGATTTATTATATCTACGTACACGAAATGCAAATCCCTGGTCAATTAAACAGCTGTAAGAAATGTCACTGACCACCCTAAATCATAGTATAATCCATTTTTAACTCGGACATAATTTTTCGGTAACTTTTCGTGACTAGATATCATTTAGCTCTCCCAGAAATTTAAAATAAGCTTTACCTTAAGGAGAATAAGGGTTAATATGGGTTGGTTTTAATTTATTTTAGTTTTATGATAATTTTAAAGGGTCTATTAATTTATTTTGTGGTCGGTTTGTTTATGGTGCTCCAAGGACGCGAAACGGTCATAAAGGGAATCCACTTCCTGAAGGTAAACACGGTCCAAATGAAAACCTTTTTAATCGTATTGATTAAATGAATAATAGGGCTATTTGAGAGGTAATTTGTATTAATTTGAAATTTTTATGGTACTTTAGGGTTTTTTATTATGTTCACTCTGGTTACTCTTGAAATATAGCCCTCATTTTCGTAATATTAACCGAAGGCCACTTTTTGGTAAATATCACCTTTTACCGTAAGGTGATCTTTAGCGAAAACTTATTTACAAACTAGTTTTCGCGCGTGGCATCGAACGCGTCATTTGTCAATAAAAAGTAGACTATCTTAATCTGTACTTATTATTTATACCAAATTTCATCGAAGTCGGTTCAGCCGTTACAACGTGAAAGCAGCGTAACAAACATTTCACAAATCAACTTTCGCATTTATAAAATTAGTATTGTTAGCCCTTATTGACTATTTAATACCGGAACCGACAAATTCTGATAACTTTAAGTTACTTGACTTAACCGTTAGTGACTTAACCTAACTGTAAGTCAATTAACTTAACCATAAGTCAATTAACTTAACCGTAAATGACTTAACCTAACTGAAGGTCAATAACTTAACCATAAGTCAATTAACTTAACTGTAAGTCAATTAACTTAACCATAAATCAATTAACTTAACCGTAAATGACTTAACCTAACTAAAGGTCAATAACTTAACCATAAGTCAATTAACTTAACCGTAAATTACTTAACCTAACTGTAAGTCAATTAACTTAACCATAAGTCAATTAACTTAACCATAAGTCAATTAACTTAACCGAAAATTACTTAACCTAACCGTAAGTCAATTAACATAACCGTAAATTACTTAACCTAACCGTAAGTCAATTTACTTAACCGTAAATTACTTATCTTGACCGTAAGTTATTTAACCTAACCGTAAGTCAATTAATTTAACCGTTAGCTACTTAACTTAACCGAAAGTTTCTTAAATTAACCGTAAGATACTTTACCTAACCGTAAGTCAATTAACTTAATTGTAAGTTACTTAACTTAACCGTAAGTTATTTAAAGAACCACATGTTTACCACGTTAAGAATAAACTAAAAGCTTTCTTAATAAGCAGCATTTTACGGTAAATTCCAAAAATCATCAGCCAGTCATGCCTTTAAATAAACACCTATCAAAACATCGATTCCAAAAATAAGCACGACCTTTCCAATAAGCATAATGTCGCAAAGATACCGTCTGTCAGTTCCGTGCTGGCAGTAATTGCTGGTCGTTTTAAATTTAATTTGCCGTTCCAGTTGCCATGCACAAAGGGGCGAGGAACGTGGAAAGTGGCCAGCCGAGTGTATCTCCGAGGAGTGGCTTTCCATTGTAGAGGGCAACACGACAAACTGAAGAAAATAAACCTTTATTTCTAACATAAGTTAGCTCAAGGTTATGGATGCAGGGCACGTTCCGCAGGTGCATTACCTTCGAGACAATGCTTTGTTAGATAATTATAGTTGATAGTTACCATTCAACATCAGGTGGATGTGCTTGGTTCATATCCCAGATGTTAAAAAAATATTTAAAAACAAAAATATATTTTTACTTACCCACGACGCAACAACAATAATTTAGATACTTAATAATATTTATTAATCTAGTATTGTAAGTAACTTAATCTAAAAACTTAATCATAACTTAGAAGTAGGAACATCACATAAAAAACCGGCCAAGTGCGAATCGGACTCGCGCACGAAGGGTTCCGTACCATTATCTATAAAAACGACAAAACAATCACGTTTGTTGTATGGGAGCCCCCCCATACAACAAACGATTAATTTAATTATTTATTTTTAAAGTGAATATATATATTCTGTGAATATTTCAAGCGTCTACATGTTGCCGTTATCAATATCTAGCAAAAACGAACAAAAAAACCACGTTTTTTGTATGGGAGCCCCCCTTAAATATTTATTTTATTCTGTTTTTAGTATTTGTTATTACAGTGGCAACAGAAATACATCATCTGTGAAAATTTCAACTGTCTAACTAGCACGGTTCATGAGATACAGCCTGGTGACAGACGGACAGACAGACTGACAAACAGCAATAGGGTCCCGTTTTACTCTTTCAGTACGGAACCTTAAAAACTAAAAGACAGAAACATGTGCCCAATCACTCTCCTCATAAGGCACATTAAAGGGCTATTAGGTAATTTGATTTTGACCTAGTACTTTAATAACAAATTATAGTATAGTGCTTTACCGTCTAAAGAAGGTAAATGTTTGAACTCGGAACTACTACGATATCCGTGTGTTATTAAAAGTGATGTACGTAATGTCGTGCGTCAATGGACACCCACTCGATCGCTATCGAACTAACAAATGTAGGTGTACAGATCAGATGGACACATTGTGATAATTCTTTTATTTCTTTTCTGGGTCAGCGAGGTGCGTGATAATGTGGTATTAGAGAGCTCAGGTGGGCTTAAATCGCTCGTTTTATACTTCATCAGATAGTTTAGGTTTTATTACTGAATTCTTTGGACTTCCTATTTGCTAGTTATTTGTTTGAAGCTATATTCAACTTCATCATAACAGCAGTAGGTCGTCCATTGTTGAACATACGCCTCTCCCGTAGATTTCTAAAGCGACCGATCTTGTGCGGCTTCCACCCAACGGCTCCCAGCAACCTTTTCAGGTAGTCTTAGTCATGTAATACGTAAAAATAATGAACATGTGCGTACCTATCTAAATACCAACTATTATTACATTGTGGAATACAACAAAGTATTGAGTCTTTCTACGTAGTGGGGGCCCTCCTACGCTGCGCTTTGCCCCAACGGCCGTCAGTTTTGCGAGCTACGTGTTTTTACATAGTCATCGAGGTTAAGCAACGGTATGCGTGGTCATAATTGTACGGGTGACCAAACCTTTATGTAGATTTTTTTAAACTTTTACTAATTTGTACAGAAGAGAAAAGTCTGAAAACAGCATATTTTTAATTAAATCACTAAAAAACACAGTCTTTATACAAAGAACGGGAGTCCAATTTTCGAAGTGAGTTAACCGTGTCATGTAGGGTGTCGTATGAAAGGGCTTCATTGGATCAAGTTTATACAGATTTTTTATTATTTTATTTATTTTTATTTCGTTTTTGATTAATGACGAAGAATGAAAAAAAAATACTTTTTCCTTCTTCGGGTACAGCAAATAAAAAAGGTACTTACGCGATAAATACCCGTTTTAATCAATAATTATATGTACAGTGAACTGCGAGACTCGATTCCTGAACTATTTATAACTAGCTGTTGCCAGCAGCTTCGGAAACGTAATTTGCCAATAAAAAGTAGCCTATGTGTTAATACAGGTTATGATCTACGTACATACCAAATTTCATCGCAATCGGTTCAGCCGTTCCGGCGTGAAAGAGTAACAAACACCCATACATACAAACTTTCGCGTTTATAATATTAGTAGGATATGTACCTGCCAATTTGTACGGAACCCTCTGCGGGCGAGTCCGACTCGCACTTGTCCGGTTTTTATTTTAAATTAGAAAGCTAGTTAACCTGGTGTAGTTCCTAGCTATATGTGGAGAAGATCAGGTCAGTCGATCCGCAGGTTATCATCACTTTTTGCTGAAGGGACTACAGGGCTAAAATGGAAACGTTTTTCATATGTCGAGGATTTTATAAATTTCTAATTTATACTTTCTAGTTATTCTAGTAAAGTGCTACTGCCATGACAAGTGTTATTTTATCGTTGGGTATCTCATAGTATCTCACCAAATACAGTTAATTAGTCAAATTGTACCCTATTTTGTCAAAAATGTAGTTTTTCTACCGTGACATGTCCGACTCGGCGCTTGACCAGCATAACAAACAAATGTTAACACAACTAGCACCTGTTCTCCCCATTAATACAGTTCTCAGTTCAGAGATTCTTATCAAAATTAATTCAGTATTTTCTGACACCGACCTAACAGGAAGGTTGTAAATAACAACTGAAAGAGATGGTTGGATTATTTGATGGTGTGTGAGAGGGATGGGTAGAGTATTGTTTTTGTGAACAAAGGAAGAATTTATGGGCCGAAGTTTGCTAGTTTGGCCTATTATGGGGGGTTGAGTGAGTTTCTGTTATATAAGAATTTGTTTGTGGGCTTTTTGTAAAGGCAAGTTTTAATATTGCTTCACATGGCTTGTTTATACACGAGTTGAGTCTAATATTCTTTTAAACAAGAATCATGATCACCATAGGTGGTCTACACTGCTGATGTAGGCCTCTCCTATATATTTCCAGAGCGCGGATCTTGCATGGGTTCCCTGCTACCTGCATCAGGTCAGAGGTTGATCTCCTTTGTAAGTTTATTTTTCCATAATCTTCTATAAATAAAAATGATATAATCTATAAAAATAAAATGGTGTTCTTTGGTAAGTGCATCACTTGAGAACGGCTAAACAGTTTTGCCTTTTTGAAGTAAAACTTCTTTACGCACGCTTGACTTGGGGAATAAGCTGGTGAATGCGTTACGAAAAGTGCGAACGAAAGTTGAGAGGGAGATATAAGTTAGTGAAGATGGAAATAGAGAGAGTTACGTTTCGTATATGACTGTATAACCAAGAGAGAGAGAGGTGCGCGCGCACATTTTCTTTCTCTCTTCCTCTCATAGCCAGTGCATGAAATATATATATATCTCAGTCAGTAGTTCGTTTGATTATTTTTAGTAATTTCTTTTCGTTCTTGAACAATTTTATCAATTAATATTTTGAAAAAGAAGTTTAGCTTCAGTCGTGTGGTCTAAAGCACACTTGTTTTTTTTAAATCTGCGTAACATTCCGAATAGGGTTTTAGGGGGAAAATTGCAAAAACCTAGAAAATTCTGGAAATACTAAAAGTGTTTAGTTCTATGGGATTTTTGTATGAACTTAAGATCGTATAGCCTATTTTATTTTGAAATCCATGCAAAGCCGGGCGGGTCAGCTAGTAAAGAATAAAAAGTCATGTTTTGGTAGAGCAGTGTGTGGTATACTACTTTCCTGAGAATTACAACCTGGGTGTCTTTAAGTCGCGAGTGAACAGGTTTCTTCTAGGCAAGCGTGATCCATCGTAGACTGCATCATCACGCGCCATCAAGAGTACTAGAGGCCATAAGCTTGTTCCATATCCAGGTCATATAAAATAAAAACCAGTGCGAGGCCAAGTGCGAGTCGGACTTGCGCACGAAGGGTTCCGTACCATTATCTAATAAAAAGGCAAATAAATCATGTTTGTTGTATGGGAGCCCCACTTAAATATTTGTTTTATTTTAATTTAATTACTTATTTTCAATGTGAATATATAACTAAATAATGTGTGAATATTTCAAGCGTCTACCTGGTTGCCGTTATCAATATCGATCTAAAGCGATTCTGTTTTTAGTATTTGTTGTTATAGCGGCAACAGAAATATATCATCTGTGAAAATTTCAACTGTCTAACTATCACGGTTCATGAGATACAGCCTGGTAACAGACGGACAGACACAGACAGCGGAGTTTTAGTAATAGGGTCCCATTTTACCCTGTGGGTACGGAACCCTTAAAACAGTGTCAAAGGCTAGCCTTATAATATAAAAAGGTAAGGTAAAAATTTGCTGGAAGAAAACTCTTCTTAGGGTTAAACTCGCCTTTGTACATGTCCTCTATTTCTGTACCTTTTTTAATGTATTTTCTTGTGTACAATAAAGAATAACAACAAAAAACTTAAATAGTTCGTCTGTTTGGAGCCAAATGTCAGTGACATCAGAACTCCACTCTCCACAAACACACTCGTATCACGAAATGTGACAATGGTACATTAGCAATCACGTAGCACACGGTCTCTGCGGTCCCCCGGTGGACCATTATGACCTTTACGCCCCCAAATGTCACAAGTTTAAATATCTAACACGAAAATAATTGACCTCACTTCGAGTATAACTAGTACAAGTGTGTATTACTACGTGTTGTTCCAACGAAAACGTCGCGTGACTCTCGTCCATTGCGGAAGAACCAGGAATAGGCAGGGGTGAGGAGGGGGGGGGGGGGGGGGGGGGGGGGGGGTGCAGCACTCGATGCGAAATTAAATGGGAAGTCAAAAGTTGTAGAAAGTTGGGTGAGGTGATAAGCACGTTCGCGTTCGAATCGATACAAACGCGCCGATGACGAGCGTTTTTTTTTATTTCAGTGGCGCCGGAAACGCACTTTTGTATCGATACTATTAAATACATCCCACGCCGCACACACTAGGTAGGTACACTATACACACATAAACACACACACTCCAAATGCGATCAAGCAAACATTGCAGCTCAAGGGGCACTTCTTCATTAATTTAAATATTCTAAAAACTTGTAATACTCGCTTTTTTTGTTGTAAAATATTTCTTGTAATTTTTTGTATAAATTTAGTTATATATTAAAGTTAACTGGCGGGCTACTTTGCCGCGTCAAATTTATAAAAGTTTAGTATTACCTAATATAGATTCAATTTGGTTTAAGTTCAGTATTATATTAATAAATGTATGTTATACGGTAACGTAACTGTGAACCTAAGTATTCTGGGCACGCTGCCCACTGGCAGCGGCTTGTTAGATTAGGGTTTTTTATATATATTTTAAGTTGTTATAAAATATTTTATGTTGTTATAAGTTCATAAGCTTTGACTAATAAAAACTACAGTTTAATTGTTTGTTGACCATAATAAAGTATTATTAAATAAAATAAAGATACAACAAATGCTTGGTCTCTACGGGCGTGTTCGGCGTCGTAAACGCGCGTTCGTGAAACGCGCGTTGTCTGTGCGTTTTAAATACACCGTATGCGTAGGCCCGTATATCCATCTTGGCCTACATGGCAATAAGTCTGTCCATTTAAATCATGTTTTATAAAACTGTATCTTCGATTACCATCAGGCGAGCTCGTGCTCAAACGCTAGCTTATAATTTATAAAAAAAATATAAGGCTCTGAATTGCATAAGACTCGGTCAAAAAGTGAATAGTGATCTCTCACGTCCAGTAGTTGCATTGTCTCTGTCTGTCACTGCAGAGTTGTTTACAGCACAGCGCTGTTCAAAACAACTCCCTTATATGGGTGAGACTAATGACGTTATTACTGGCTCCTGACTCCACTCACGTAGTCATCACCATCATCATCTTATCCGCCACAAGAGGACCACTGCTGAACTCCCCCAAAGATTCCAGAGCATCGATCTTACGGCCTGCACCCAACGACTACCAGTAACTGTTATCAGGTCATCTTTCCATTTAGGGCCACGTCCCAACCGAGGCAGCTAATTAGGAGCAGAAGTTTTGAAAACCATGGCTGCTTTGTTGTTTATCTTAATTTTAACAAACACGTATATAAATTTCATCATCACACCACCTGTTCGTCAATGTCAAATTATATGTCATGTAAACCTCACCGAACGCAGGTGATTAAATCCCTACGGCTGAGCCGGGAGTAAAGTTGTACTAAATTTCATTATGCAATGAATGAATGTGTGCGGGCATAATGTCATTTGAATTATTCGTACAAGAACTTATTCGTAAATCGAACTAACCTCTGCATAGAATGCACCAACTTAGATTTGGTTTTTATTGTCTCGCAGAAAGTGTGAATAGTACAGTATTCTCCTTGTAGATAAAACTGTCTGCATCTTGGGAGTGCTTATATCCCTCTCAGTACTCAGGATTCTAGTAACTCCCTCGCTCTGCTCGTGAGTTAACTCTAGAATCCTTCGTTATGTTCGGGATTCAATATAGCGCCCGTGAAGTAAGACACTGCTTTATCCCCTCGTTTAATAATCTACTATTATACCTAGTCAGGTCATAAATTCTGTCACATGTTTAATATAAAATAATTGAAACAAGTTTATTCATTATGTAACCATTTATATACCGAAATGAACTAAACAAAACATAGATTCTTATGACACTAAAGTTTATTCAAAATGACCTCCGTGATTTTGAATACAGGCCTTCAATCTGCGCGGCCAGTCGTCTATCGCAGCACGAACGAGGTCCATGTCAATATCGGCGGCTGCCTTAATCAAGGATGTCTTGAGTGACTCTAAATTGGGATGAGGCTTTGAGCACGCCTTTTCGTCCAAGTGTTGCCATATCTTGTAATCTAACGGATTCAAATCTGGACTGGAGGAGGGCCAATCTTCGTGCCGGATGAAGTCGATTTCACGCGCCGCCAGCCAGTCTTGTGTGCTCTTCGCTCTATGAGCTGCCGCCGAATCTTGTTGGAATACCCAGTGCCTGTTATTGAACATGGTATGAGAAACAGGTTCCACAAGGTTCGTCAGGACTGTATTTTGATACACAACTGCATTCGTTTTTACACCTTTCTCACAAAAATGTACCTCTGTTAAGCCCCAATAAGAAACTCCCAACCATACCATAAGCGAGGATAGAAAATGACCTCGTTGGACACGCGGAATATGGTTGCTCGCTTCTTCACTACTGTGTGCGTACACCTTATCATTTTGTTTGTTGTAGCTCTCTTGTAAAAATTTTTTCATCTGAAAAAAGAATTTCCCGATATTTTTTTCCCGTGTACCGCTTCAACAAAGCGCGGCATCTCTTCAGTCTCAGGTCCATTAGACGAGCATTCAAACGATGTCCTGTTTTTCTTCGATATGCCCGAAGCCCTAAGTCTTCATTTAACACCCTTTTCACCGTGGTTCTGCTTAACCCCATCTGAAGGGCCAACAGTTTTTGCTTACGTTTGGGATTTCTTTGAATTCGCGCCTTCACAGCTTTTATCACTGCTGGAGTCCTAACAGACCGAGGGCGACCACTTCTTGACCTTCTTGACTTCTTGAGTAAAATTCTAAAAAGTATACATTTTTATTTTCATGAACAATTCGAAATTCGAATTCTATAAACTTTTTTGTGGCCAGCATTCTAAAAGAAAAGTTTTTACTGTGTGACAATACTTATGACCTGACTAGGTATAGTTTTCTGTTTTATCTTCACAGAACGCTATCTAGTCTTGAACATATTATTATTAGATATAGAACCGAAACCGAACACGTTACAGCCTTTTCTTTAGTAACTAAAGGCTAAGAAGCAATGTTTTCCGTAACTACATAGACATAGACAATCATTTATTTACTACATTAGCTCACAATATTCACTACAGTTACATTTTAAGAGTGAGGAAATACTTAAAATTAATCAATTAAACAGTACGATTAACATTTTTATTTAACAGTATATAGGGATGATAATCTGAATCAGCGAACAGTCATTTGTATGTTTCATCAGTGATTTTAGCCGAAAATTCGGTTTCACTTTAGCCAGAAGCCGAAAACGGTCCATCTCTACCGATAACATACGACATGTTTACCCAGTTAGCAAACAGTCGAAGTAATTTCACGTTTATAATGCAAATATTGCAAAATAACCATTAAAGTTGTTGTTCATTTATTGAAATCACCTGTTGTTTATTATCTGTGGTATCTCGTTTATGGCCCAGATTAACACAGTTATTATAAAACATCATTGCATTAGCTGACCAATCCGCAGCTTCGCACGCGTAGTTTTTCAATAAAAACATTACCCTCCTTCTGCGCAGTTGGGTAAAAAGTATCCTATGTCACCTGGGGATAGTGTAGCTTCCCAACAGTGAAAGATTTTTTTAAATCGTTCCAGTAGTTTCGGAGTTCATTCAATACAAACAAACAAACAAATCTTTCCTCTTTATAATATTAATATAGATAAAGTCCAACGGCTTCTAAATAGATAGGTAGATAATTCTTTATTGTTACACCAAATGACAATAACTTAACCTAGAAAACTTAAAGACGTCGTGGTACAATGGGCGGCTTTATCGCTCAAAATGATCTCTTCCAGGCAACCTTTGGATGGACTGGATTGACAAAACGTGAAAGGAGACAGTGTTACAATAAATACCTATTTAAGCAGAATAAAAATAATACCTAGAACTTAAAAAAATATTATTGAAAGGAAATACTCTAAAGAAACTGTTTAGTAGAACAGAAAACCTCATTTATAGGGTTCCGTACCCAAAGGGTCAAAGGGGATCCTATTACTAAGACTCCGCTGTCTGTCTGTCCGCCTGTCACCAGGCTGTATCTCATGAACCGTTATAGTTAGACAGTTGAAATTTTCACAGATAACTTCACATTTACATTGATTATTTACCTTGAATATTTACACTGAAAACTCAGAATTTAATAGCAAGTGTTAAGGGGGCACCGGAGGGACAATCGCCCATACAACACGTACTACCAAGATCATTTCTAATTGGAGCATATTTCTACCTTATTAAGGTATTATTTTAATTTGAATAGTATTTATCTAGGTTCCCAACCATATATTAGATCAAAATACTTACCTAAAATGAAATAGAAGCGTATCGCATTCTGCATGTTTTTACGTCATAAAAGACCTGTTTTCAACCTAATTGTTTCGTATTAAAAACAACAACATCTTACGTATCCTAGTCATGGGAACATAGATTATATCGTCTAGTTACAGATTAACAACACAATGAGAAAAATACAATAAGTTTTCAGTCATCATTTTTGGTATTACGGAACACGGTCAAAATCTAATCAAATTTAGAATCGTTTTATTGCTATCACTGTCGCTCTGCGTGGCCAAACTTCGTCACTAAACAGGGATAGTGATATTCAGGCCGAAGTTTTTGACGCGGCCGAATTCATGTTGCGCTCGGGGTTCGCCGGCGCGTTAATACGCAAAATAAATGGAATTGAATAATACATGACTCATACGAATATACGGCACTAATAGCCATAATGCATTTCATGACGTTCCAAAGTGATCCTTGTAATTTTAATGAATAAAAAAACGAGTGTGCCACACCACTGAAGTAAAACTTCTTTTTCAAAATAATAATTTATAAAATTGTTCAATTACAAAATTGTCCACACGTCTGTATGTCGATCAGTCTATGTTCATTCTGGACAGACGCAACTCGCACTCGCACATTAACATTTAAAAATATTTGTAACTTAACTCTCTCTCTCTTTCTATCTTCACTAACTTATATCTCCCTCTCAACTTCCGTTTGCACTTTTCGTAACGCATTCACCAGCTTACTCCCCAAGTCAAGCGTGCGTAAAGAAGTTTTACTTCAAAAACATACAGTCGAATTGAGAACCTCCTCCTTCTTAGAATGTTTATTTTTATTATGTATATTTGCATCCCGGATGGGGGAATGTGAGCCACTCTAATATGCTATACCAATATTATAAAGAGGAAAGATTTGTTTCTTTGTAACGAATATGCTCCGAAACTACTGGACCGATTTAAAAAATTATTTCACTGTTGGGAAGCTACACTATCCCCGGGTGACATAGACTACTTTTAACCCAACTGCGCCGAAGGAGGGTAATGTTTTTATTGAAAAACTACGCGGTCGAAGCTGCGGATTGGTGAGCTAGTTATTAATAAGTTAGTTATTTTAATTTTTGTCATAAAATTTCGTTTGAAAAGGTCTAATTAAAATAACTACTCGTAAGTATCTACTCTTTATTATAATTTACAAAGTTTTCCACCATCAGATTACTACAACCACCCTTGATTACAATCCACCCCTACGATTACCAAAACTGTTAATAACATAGGAAAAATGTTCATATACCTACAAAAAAAAAAACAAATAGTCCAGAAGTGCTAGTGTTGCCAGCGGCGTTTTGTATCCGTAGCGGCAACACTGTTTACTGCAATGTTCTAGGGTGTACTGCGGGACAAAGTTATTGGATTTGGTGGTAGTTCTCATCATCATCATCAGCCCACTGCTGGTTATAGGTCTCTCCCAATACGAGCCACTGAGCCCGGTATTTAGCTCTTCTCATGCACTTTCTCAGACACAATATACAAATTTCTATCAATAAAAAAAAATCACATGTACTATGTGGGTTAGAACAGCGCAGGACAGAGGCGAATGGCGACAACGAGAAGAGGCTGTTCCGTATCGAAATTGATTAAATAGATCAAACAATTTGGCGTGTATATCAACCCTCATGTTTTCTTGATATACCTACCCGCATTGGCTGAGCGAAGTGACATACCAAGGTGACTGTCAACGTGTCCCCGCGGTCCGACCAGTCCTCATGCGCCACTCTCAGGGCAAGCACATATCAAACATCAAATTAGTGTACAGCGCCGTCCGGTAGTTAAGTGGTAGTTTTCGCGCGTGTTACATCCCAGAAGTAGACGACATACCTACATCTACCATCAACCACAGCAGCCTACGGATAGAGGAATTGCGGCGTTCCTGAGGGCACGCGGAACGCAAGACGGTGCAATCCAAGATTAGTTGCTTTCACATCAGCCTTTATTGAATTTCCGTACAGAGTATGCCCGGCAGTGGGATGAGAAGGACTGACGATAATGCTGATGATGATAAAAAAAATTACATGAAAACATTTTTTTGAAACGACATGACAAAACCAGGAAACACAGATGTTGGGATACCTTGACTTCTGGCTGATTTTGTTAATTTGTACGTAAAATTAGACAAAAATACCAGAAATTAAGAAATTGGAATAAAGTAAATAAATAAATAAATATTGCTGGACATTTCACACAGCGCTATCCAGCCCCAAACTAAGCAGAGCTTGTACTATGGGAACCAGATAACTGATAGAATATTTATATACATTTTTTTTGTAAATACATACTCATAATATATAGAGAAACAACCAGACCCGGAATAAATATCTGTAGATCGTGCAAACATTTGTTCCGCGGCGGGAATCGAACCCGCTACCTCCTGCATCTCAGCCGGCTATTCGCCCACTGCGCGACGGAGGTCGTCAAATACTTAGATACTTAGATGACAGGAACATCCCACGCAACTTACAACTACCAAATTAAAAATAGTTGCGCCAAAATGGCGCGCTCAGCATATGCTAAGTAGGTAAGTTAAAAGCGTACCTACTTAACGCTGGTAATCTGCTGACTCCACATGATGGTTAAATTGAAATTCAAGTTCATATCTTTGTAGTCAATTTTGCTACAAATATTATCGAGTAAGGCTATACTGAAACTTTTAAAGACACTATTTAAACCATACCTACATAAAGGTACATATTTGTAGTCAGCTCATGAAAGTTTAAATTCAATTATAATAACCCTAATAAATCTATAATTAGCAGTAATATGAGTTACAACTTCGAGAAAGAGGTCAATCGTCGAATCCAACTCGGATGGGCAGCGTTTGGGAAACTTCGCAACGTCTTTTCGTCCAACATACCTCAGTGCCTTAAGACGAAAGTCTTCAATCAGTGTGTGTTACCAGTGATGACATATGGAACCGAGACGTGGTCCTTCACTATTGGCCTTATGAATAAGCTCAGAGTCGCTCAACGAGCTATGGAGAGGGCTATGCTCGGGGTTTCTCTACGGGATCGAATCAGAAATGAGGAGATACGTAGGAGAACTCAAGTCACCGACATAGCCCGACGGATTAGCATGTTGAAGTGGCAATGGGCAGGCCATATAGCGCGCAGAACGGATGGCCGTTGGGGCCGGAAGGTTCTCGAGTGGAGGCCACGGACCGGCAAGCGCAGCGTAGGACGTCCACCTACAAGATGGGCAGACGACTTGTTAAGAACCGCAGGTCGGCGTTGGATGCAGGCCGCTTCCAACCGCAGTTCCTGGAGATCAATGAGGGAGGCCTTTGTCCAGCAGTGGACGTCCTACGGCTGATATGATGAGTTAATACTTTCACGCTGACTCATTAAAACTTTATTTACGACAAATTGTTCATTTTTTTGTTACGTCAGGTACCTACCTTTTTTTAACTAAGTATAAACAACTAGCTAACCAATCCGCAGCTTCGCATGCGTAGTTTTTAAATAAAAAACATTACCTTCCTTCTCCACAGTTGGGTAAAAAGTAGCCTGTGTCACCCGAAGATAGTGTAGCTTCCCAACAGTGAAATATTTTTTTAAATCGTTCCAGTAGTTTCGGAGCCTATTCAATACAAACAAACAAACAAACAAAGCTCTTTATAATATTCTGAAGTTTTTTGTAGATATAGATATGTTCTTTAATATTGTAGAACATACTTTTGTTCTATCATCAATAGTGTCCGCAGCGCATGTGACGAAAGACGTTTTAGGGCACTTTTTTACACCTTGGGTTACGTTACTTCTTTTTTAGTAAGGATCCCTAATCTTTCAAGCAATAAATATAGCCTATGTCACTCAGGGTGAATGTAGCTTCCAATGGTGAAAGAATTTTTGAAATGAGCACGGTAGTTTTTGAGTTTATTCATTACAAACATACACACAAAAATACAAATGTTTCCTCTTTATAATATTAGTATAGATATAGATAAGGATTAAATTGGAAACACAATACTGGCACACAATGTTCTCTTCATGCATTGCGGTCATTTCAACGTAAGAAAATAAACAGGTTTCACGTAATTGTATAAATTTTGCATTTTAATGTCAAGTTCTGATTTATTGCTAGTACAAGTCGTTATTAAAATAATAATAGCTGTTTAAATGCATCTTGATCACCTACATACAAAACTAGTTCTTATTAAATATTATCAACAACTGCGCTGTGAATGCTGAATATTAACTTCCTACCGGAAATTATTGGAATTATCTTTGTTTGTGAATGAGAGTACCTGTACACATTTAACGGCATTTGTAATAGGTTATTTACCATTCAATTGAAATAATTCAACGATAATAACAATAACACTTCATTATTTACCAAGACTGTAAAATATATCATAGTACTAAAAAGTGTCTTTATAAATCTTTATTAAGTATGCTTAATTATAGTAGAGTTCCTTGTGAAAGGGCTCGCCCGGGGAAGTACTACCGCCATACCTATCTTTGCCACTAAGCAGCAATGCTGTGTTTCAGTTTGAAGGGTATGGGTGCCAGTGAAATTACAGACACATGTGTTTTACCTGGTATGCCTCAAGATGATGAACGCAAGGCAGTGGTCGTAGGGTTTGTTCCTAAGGTGCGTGATCTACAAGGCAATGCTTTGTTATAGGCGAAGGTAACTTAACATCAGGTGGGCCATTTGCTTGTTCCAAATCCTGTATGTATAAAAAAACCCTTTTTCTAATATTGGGGAATTAATAACAAAATTAGAACACACGGCTACACATCAAGCTATACTGTTCCAGTATAAGCTAACCTCTCATTCTACGAAAAGCCTACACAATGCGAGGTCAGCTTATACTGGAAGGTATAGCTTGATGTCTAGCCGTGTGTACCACCTTCGTAACTACCCAAAGTTTTAAGAAAAACTACTTTTCTCTACCTAAATTTCATTGAAAAAAAACATACGGAATGTCCTATGTATATTTATTGAATGTGTAATGAAACATGTTAAATTAATCGAATAAATGGATACAGGTCAATTTCCGTGGCCTGCAGTGTACAACAGAAGGTTTATGTTCACGTCCGGGGAGCACGCGAAGCTCGCTGTAACTTTTTTGGGCAAACTTCCGTATCCAGTTAATAACTTTTCATAGTTGCTTTGTCTGTAGCGAGCTTCGCCTCTTTTTGTGCAATGTAGTGTACGGGTTGTTTTTGTTGTTGGAAAATTTTTGGTTCGTAATGGAGTTTTTTCGATCCGAGCTTCTGGAATAGCGATGTTGGAGCGCACTGGCAAATTGTAGGCTTTGTGCTTAGTGGGTTATTATTGTGTGTTTATTACCTACCTCGGAGCTAGGTTTTACCTATTGAGAGTGGCCGTGAACAAGAAATCATACTAATCTCATAGAATAAAATAGAATAGAATACTCTTTATTGCACACCAACAAAATTAAAAATACAAAGAAATTGATACACAAAAAATGAAGATAAGTACAATGGGCGGTCTTATCGCTAAAATCGATCTCTTCCAGATAACCTGTGGATGGACAGGACAAAACAAAATCAAAAAGACGGCGGTGTTCATAAACCTACATAAATAGCGAAAGAATGCGATACTTATAAATGCGAAAGTTTGGATGTTTGTTTGTTACTCAATCATGTCATAACGGCTGAAACGATTTCGGTGAAATTTGGTATGTAGATTAACACATAGGCTACTTTTACACTGATGGAAGCTAGTCAAAAATAAAAATACCAGTTTAAATTATATCTGCATAGGCTATATTTCGTAAACAGTTTCAAAAATTAAAAAGTATTTAAAGACCTATTCAATGACATCCCAACAAGACGTGAGGGAGCATAGTTTAAAAAAACACCTCTGACTTCTATAAAGGTAGGGGAAACACTCAAAAACCTTTGTTTATTTTTCATTAATAACTAGGCATCACTAAAACGTATCATCTTCCAAATTTTAGCTTTACAGTACTAGAGGCCACTTGCACAACGATGCCTAAATGTATTTAGTGCCTAAATACGTTTAGGCATCGTTGTGCAAGCCGGGCTATTAAGTATAATAAATAAAAAATATGGCTTGACATTTCACACAACGCTATCTTGCCCCAAACTAAGCAGAGCTTATACTATGGGAACCAGATAACTGATAGAATACTTATATACTGTTTTTTATGTAAATACATACTTATAATACATAGAAAAACATCCAGACCCGGAAAAAATATATGTAGATCATACAAACATTTGTTCTGCGGCGGGAATCGAACCCCCTACCTCTTACGTCTCAGCCGGCTATTAGCCCACTGCACCATGGAGGTCATCAAATTAAATGCTCTTTAGTGTTAGTTAAGTTTGTGCCAACAAAATTGCTTTGATTTCACATGACCCTCAATTAGTAAGCTAATTGCAAAGCCGAAGCAGTTTTGGTGACGTCACCATAAATACTTCACTCAAAACGTTTCACATTAGAGCTCAAATGAAGCGTAAAATTATCCGATAAAGTGTCTAAATCGCGTTTAATTTCGCAATGTTTTATACTGAACCTGGTGTAATCACTAGAAACCACTAAATATACAACATTATTAGGATTATAACAGTAATGTTTAAAAGTTTTGTGGTTCAAATCGAAGTAATGACAAGCTAGAAACAAAACGCTCCTAAAACATGATGGTTTTCTAAAAAATTGTGGTCAGCACCCTGGTGATATTATCTGAAACCTACTAGGCAATGCCTTGTTATAGGCGACACTTCGCACTTTTTTTGTTATTTCGTTTATAGGGTTCCGTACCTCAAAAGGTAAAAAAGGAACCCTTATAAGATCACTCTCTTGTCTGTCTGTCCGTGTGTCACCACCGATTTTCTCAGGAACGGGTGGACCTAGCAAGTTGAAATTTATGCCAGATACTGAGTCTATAGTTCCTATTAGGTGTATAAAAATCAAGGTGCTGAGTCAACACGATAAAAAGATATGGGCAAATTTAGATTTTGGCGAAAACTTGTGAGTACCAAAATTTACCTTCTTATTATTTTTTTTTATTTTTCGGTAGTTTTCCTTTACTTGTGATGTAAGATCTAGCTTTAACCAAAATTGTCAATTCTAGGTCAACCGGAAGTACCCTATAGGTTTTGGGTCGAAAACCTATATGGTAGTTCCCGTTGACCTAGAATCACGAAATTTGCCAAAAACAAGGTTTTACAGCACAAATAAAGGAAACATTCCAAAAAATAAAGAAAGGTGAAAGTTAAAAGGTGTCCATATATATTAGACGCCAATTAAGATAGTCCTCTTGTATTGTATGGGCGCTCATACAACTTAGAGGACTAGCTTAATCGGCACGAACCTCAAATAAGGTAAATAAATAAAATAGTGCTATTGAATAAAATAAATATTTAAGTGGGGCTCCCATACAACAGACATTATTTTTTGACGTTTTTATAGATAATGGTACGGAACCCTTCGTGCGCGAGTCCGACTCGCACTTGGCTGGTTTTATTATTATTATTATTGTCAAGCGCTTGACCACTACCTTGCCTAGAAATAACCTATTCACTCTGGCCTTGAAGACTCCAAGATTACACTGGTTCGGAAAAACATAGGCCGGAAGTGAGTTGCACTCCTTACTTGTGCTAACGAGAAAAGTTGAAGCAAATCGTTTGGTACAGCAAGGTGGTATGCCGACCAGGTATGGGTGGTACTTCTCGGTACGTCTGCTTGTCGGTAGCATCAGGTTGGCTTGCTAGTTCAATCTCCAAGTAGTAAAAACCACCAGATAGAAAGGTTCTAGTTTTTTATTTGAGTTAACAACTTGACAATACCTTTGATGATTAGCTCATTACCATTTCAACCCCCAACTCTTCAACTTTAATAAACCAATCAGAGGGGCATTGTCTCCGCGTCGTCTTCCCAAATATACTGTCTAAATTGAATCGTTGCGAGACGCGTTAACTTTTACGATAATTACTCTACCACAGTAACTGGCCCGGTTATAATGTACAGCCAATCATACAAGTATTCATCAAAGCCGTGATTTATGGTGCCAATTAGTCTTTTCAATCCAGTCCATCTATAGGTTGCCTGGAAGAGATCGCTTCAAGCGATAATACAGCCAATTGTACCACCATGTCATTAGCCTTTAAGTTTTCTAGGTTAAGTTATTTTAATCTGGTGTAACAATAAGGAATTATCTCTCTCTCTGTCTCTCAATTAGATATTAATTGATCGTGCGAATCGAGATCTCTAAATCAACACTTGGGCAAATCGGTGTTGTACGTATCTATGTATATTTGTCCGAGGATAACTTTAGAAGCGTTGATTCGATCATCGTGAAAATTAATATATATAGGTAGTGATGGTACAATTTTGTGACTAAATGGGCTATTGGGGTTCAAGAGGAGTAAAAAAAAACAAAATGGGACTACCTGGTCAAATGGCACGTCTAATAAAAGGTAAAAGTACTAATTAACAAGAACTCCCGTTACCTGTAATTTGAATGAAACTGTAGGCCAAGTAATCTGGTTACTATTTCGTGGCACTATTTTGATGGTCAAAGATTAGGTACAAACATTTTTTTTGTTTTTATGGGAGACTCGCGAGATATTAGTTCGGGGGAAACTACTAGTTTAATAGCAATTATGCTACGAGTGGTTTATCAAATTGAAGAAATACATACTAAAATGGCGACGGCCGCTGAGGCAACCACGCACTGGAGAGCGCAGCGAAGGACGGCCCCCCCGCTAGACCGACGATCTAATAAAGGTTGGTGGGAGCCTTTGGGTGCAGGCCGCACAAAATCGGTCGCTCTGGAAATTTACGGAGACCAATGTTCAGCAGTGGACATCCTGTAACTGACATGATGATTATTATGATGATCTTATTTTATATTCACTACCAAAAAATGGCTACCTTGAGAAAGACAGATTCTTTAATTTTTCTCAGGAACAACAAACGTTGTTCAGACCATGGTCTACTAACAGTTCATAACATCAAATTAAAAAACAAATCGAAATCGGTCTTTGAAAAATATATAAAGTTGCGAACTTATAACGTGTATTTTAACGTTACGCCCTACAACATAGTCACCGCGCTGACCGTTAGCTACTAGCCTATCTAACTAAGCAGTAGGTAATACGCTACGGCTAGCGTAAGTTCCCGGGAACTTTATGTCACGGTTAGTTTTTGAACAAAGTTAGACTTATTTGAGAAGGTCTAGATTTTATTTTTTTATTCTCTTATTTGATGCTACAAACAGTTATTAGACCATGGTCTGAGCAACGTTTGTTCTGGGAAAACAGTGATTTAAAGGACACCGTGTAGCATGGCAATATTTTGTGTCATTTTCTGATTGTTATAATCAGTAAGTAACTTGCTATTTACGACCATTTCCGCGACGACTCATTACCACAGAATAAAAGTAAGTTCCTCGATTCACGACAGGTGGAGATAAAGAGGCTGATTGACTACAGCCTTCCCTCGATATGATTTCCCTCTCATTGACTTCTGTCGACGTCTGTACTTCGATTCGATCGTAAAAGCGAACGGTTTCCTCAGCTTAGTTGCTATACTTCAAAACGTTTATTGGATAGTTATCTGGAAGATAAATCTCTGACGGAGTTGCTAGAGGAGAAAATTAACCATAAAACAAACATTAAAAACAACATAGATTGGTGGATAATGGGTTGCTAGTTCTGTGTAAGATATTAAGTGCCTACTTTCATTTTGGTTGTCATCTTATCCATCATAGTAATCCATACTTGTGTTCGTTTGTTACGATTTTGGACTGAACGGCTGGACCGATATCTATGAAATTTGGTATATAGATAAATTACCAGCGGAATTGAGACGGGCTTTTTTATGCGAATGCAGCAGGAAGATAATGTCTTTATTGAGAAACCACGCGTGTGAAGCCGCGGGCGGATGCTTGTGCTCGATAAAAAGAAAATTTAATGAATCTGAGATTATTGTAACCTCGGTAACATGTGGTATTTGTATGCTGTTTTCTGTTTTTTTGCTACCACTCATCTGATAAAGAAGTATACGGTCTACCTGATGGTGAGCGGTTACCGTATCTTATCACACTAATATTAAAAATGCGAAAGTTTGGATGTTTGTTTAACGGCTGAACCGATTTCGATGAATTTTGGTATGTACGTAAATTATAACCTGGATTACCACAAAACCTACTTTTTATCCCATTTTTATCTCATGGATAAAAATGGGATGTCAAAGTTTATATTATGTATTTTGCAGCTCAGAACAACGCGGGCGAAGCCGCAAACAACAGCTAGTAATAAATAATATAACGTTTATTTCAGGCAACAATGTGCAAATACAAAATATGATCACAAGGCCCATATCTATAAATCCTTAAAGACATAAACAATATACTTAAAACTACCACTTTTATTTATTTCAGGGATTTTTCTTCGTAGCCGCTTTCCTGTAGCGCCTGTAAACGATGCTGACTGGACAGAAATCCGGATCAAGTATCACATCCTTAATGATGATGATGATGAACGCATAAATTAAAAATTAAAAACCCGCGCCCCCTCGTTTTGCGTCGAAAGCTTAAAACTGACACAGCAAAGAACCACTCCTGTTAAAATAGCTTTATATTAAACAAACCGCCTACGAATCGATTCATCCGTTTGCGAACTATAATGCCACAGACATACAGACAACAAGACACAGGCAGACGCAAGACCCTCGTTTTGCGTAGAGGGTAGTAAAGTTTATCTTATAACTTCTTGCATTAAGTTTACAATCGCTTGCCATTACAAGTTTTAGGGTTCTGTATAGAGAACCCACGACTTTGCCCAATGTTGTGGAAAGCCATTCCAATGATTAATAGCGCTACGTGCAATCAGAACCAGTGTCGCATCCTTCACATCGATATTGGTTTGTTACACTGTGACAGTTTGATAGCTTCGAGAAATATAGTGCAATAATTTGAATAACATTATCTAGAATATACAGGATGGTAACAACCTAAGCCCAGCAGTGAGTGGATGTGGGAAAGATAAGTGAGCTTAGAAGATAGACAGAGGGTTTTTTTTTAAATCGATTGGGATGACTTTTTGGTAATCTGATACAATAAGATCAAAGAAATGGTAATTTATATTTCACACCACCTGCTCGACAATTTCAAATTTAACCTCACCGAAAGCAGGTGATTAAATCCCTACGGCTGAGCCGGGAGTAAAGCACTTGTCTCACCGCCGGCGATGAGCGAGAAGCGAGTAGAGCTAGAAACTAGAAACGAGTTGGCGACCAGCGAGAATCGAGTGTGTAGTTCCTATAGTTATCTCGCTGGGCTATAAAGCGAGTGAGCTAGTCAGCGGGCGATACTCAACATCTCACGGCGCGTGTTCTGACCGCCAAGCGAGCATTGCTGAGCGAGTATCGCTGGGTGAGTATCGCTGAGCGAGTGTTGTAGTCACTGCGAGAAAATAGTGGAGAGCGAGTTCTCGTTCGAGAACGGCCAGCGATCAACTATTAATATACGTGTCTCTTTTACTGATACGGAATCTTTATCTTTTGTTCGTTTCTTGAGCTAGAAAATAGTTGATAGCTAATCGCTTACTCGCCGGCGCGGGCGGTGAGACAAGTGCCTAAAGTTGTACTGAATTTCATTATGCCATAGGGTATATGAATTTAGAACCTCTTCTATATTCAAATTTGAACCAAAGAGACCCACACAATAAGAACTTAACGTAAATCGAACTAACCTCTGCACTGAATGCACCAACCTAGATTTGGTTTTTATTGTCTCGCAGAAAGTGTGAAGTATAGAGTATTCTCCTCGTGGATAAAGCTGTCTGCATCTTAGGCCTGCTTATATACCACTCAGGATTCTAGTATCTCCCTCGCTTCGTTCCTGAGTTAACTCTAGAATCCTTCGTTACGTTGGGATTGAATATAGCGCCCGTGACGTAAGACACTGCTTTATCCCCTTGTTTAATAATCTACTATTATTTAATCATCCACAAAACAGATAACAATCCTCTTATCACTAATTAAAGCAAACATACAATTTTAGATCTAGATTGAAATCAAATATTTGAAAAAATAAAAACAGTAGTATTCTAAAAAAAAGTTTTATTTCTACAAGCGGTTTGTTTAAAAACTGAAACCCGACTACGGTACCTTCGGTTTGTATGAGTTTTGTAATTTGTAGGCATACTAAATATAATCTTAATGGTTGATAATAAATATGTCAGGTCGTCCGTTAGGTCAACCAACTCTGGCCTCAGGAGAAGACCAGCGCTACAGTATGGCAACATGCTGTAGCAAAGCCTGAGTTGAGGACCCTTTCGCATTTAGCAGTTAGTTATAATTTTAGTAAATAAGTAGTGTTTTTTTTGTATCATTTGTTTCTTGTGGTGTTATGAATATTTGTTTTTCTTTCTGTTAATGTTTTTCGGACCGTAACAACGAATCGTTAACATCAGATGGGTAGTTCGCTTCGGGAACATAAATAAACACAAACATAGATACATAGACTAAAAAAATAACCTTTTCTTTTGGCTATGCCGTAGTCAAGTAAAAGATGATGATGATGATATTCCACAGAATAAAACAAACATGTTATTTCCCGATACATTGATTTTAAGTGCTTATAAGTAGACCACGTCTAACCAAGCGAAGCATAGAACGCCCTCCGGCTAGATGGAGTGACGATTTGAGCGCTGTAGCTGGCAAGGATTGGATGTGAAGAGCTGAGGATCGGGCTCAACGGCGCACCCTGGGTGATACCTACGTCCAACAGTGAACTGTTATAGATTGATGATGATGATCATGAAGTACGTATATTATAACAACGGTTTCCCTTCTGCTTTGGCCGTGACCCGCGGGTCGAGTTAAGTTCACGCCAGCCTTAGCAAATGGCGCCCTACATTGTAAAGGTTTGTTTTGTACATTAAAACCACTTTTTAGTTCAATGACACGTCTTTCTATCTTATTTGCAACTGGTTTCTTGTTGGTCGCATTGAGCGAGGTCATTGGATTAACTGTATATATGTTTGTATTTAAATATGTTCCACCGTAGCCTAAACTACTCATCCGATTTTGATGAATGAGGGGTCAATAATTTCGTTATTATGGTCCGGGTGTCATAGATCGTCGTAGTCAGGTTTCAGTTTTTAAAGTTAGATAGCTTGTTTATATTATTTTATTTGAGCAGGTACACAAGACTGAACACAATCAAATAACTGACAAGTTAATTACATTTACGAAGGTATTGTACTAGACAGCATTCCGAGGCATGTGCACATTGTCTACACAACTTGAAATAATTAAAACATACTTGAAAAGAAAATTAAATAAGTTTTTTTTGTGATAAGACCGTTATTTACGTTTTCTTGATTCTCATTTTGTTGTATTTGTGTAGCGTGTAAGGTATAATAAAGATTTTTTATTTATTCATGCATCATCATAACAGCCATTGGATGATGTACTATTATACTGCCTCCCCCATAGATTTTCAGCGTGACAGATCTTGTGTGGCCTAAACCCAACGGCTCCCAGCAACCATTATCAGGTCCTGTTTATATCTAGTGGAGCACATCCGCTGCGCTTTCCAGTGAGTGGTGTACACTCGAGAACCTTTCTGCCCCAGCGGCTTTCCAGTGAGTGGTGTACACTCGAGAACCTTTCTGCCCCAGCGGCTTTCATTCAGGAAAAAAATGATTAAACGTTTACAAATTCACCCACAAAGTAGATAATCTTTAGAAATTAAAACAGTTAAAATCATTTCACAGTATTTAGTTTTAATGTTTTATTTTAAGTAGATACAGTTGTTTGCTAAAAATAAAATTTGCGTTCCCGGTATTCATGGTGTTTTTTCACTAGGTACTAAAATATGGCCTGTTTCATTTGTAAATAGAAATAAGGATTTGTCATAGAGATTGTATTAAATTTTAGCTTATTATGAATGCAATGAGCCTCATTCTATTTTCACATATGCCTACGGCCGTAAATCGCATTTACGGAGTGATGAAAATACACATATCAAAATATTCTAAGCAACACCTATAAATATTCTAAGCAACACCTATAAATATTCTAAGCAACACCTATAAATATTCTAAGCAACACCTATAAATTTTGAACATTTTAAATTTTGTTTATTCTTTTTAAATTAAATTATATCTTTATGTTGTATTTGTATATTAAACTCAAAAATGTTTATTTACAAATAAAAGTTTCCTGTGAATCTGGCTACAAATTTGTATTATAATAATGGTAAAAATAAACAAAAATATGACTTTTGCCTTTAATTAAAACCTTCTTCTGGGCATTTAAATTAAATCTAACACAGCGTGTTTCCTCCTCGGTTGTTTAAAACTTGTCAGCAACGATTCTGCATGCAGTCAATTAGGTTATTGAATTCCTCCTGGGGCATTTGGTTCCAGTGGAACTTGAGTAGGTTTCTTAGCTGTTATTCCGTTAAAACCTCATCAAGATTTTTCAGGTCCCTTCTCTGGAGCATATCCCACACTTGCTCAAAGGGATTCAAGTCAGGCATCAATGTAAACTCAGGTCTCAATGTTTGTGAAAATGGACGCACATAGGGAGCTAGCACATGTTCCACATAATTTTCAGCATTCAGGTTGCCATTAATAAAAACGAGATCGGTTTTGCGAATTTTAGCTATTCCAGCCCAAATCATTACTGTCAAACCGCTGTATGGATGGACTTCTTTAACTAGAAGGACTTTCCATCAAAAGACAAGACGACGCACGGCTCAGTACCATCCGTACCTAGTTGATATACCATCCATTCGCACACAGCGTTTTGGTTCTACGTTCTTGATGCGTACAGCTAAGGTATGGAACGCTTTGCCGTCGTCTGTTTTTCCTAAAGAATACAATCCGGGCCTCGTTAAGGTAAGAGTGAAAAGGTTTATTCTAGAACCTCGTGCTTCATCTTAGACAACATCATCGCTTACCATCAGGTGAGATTGTGGTCAAACGAAGATCTATAAAGTTAAAAAAAGAACCCGAATCGAGATTCGTCGCAAAACAAAACTTGGTCCCATTGTTCTTGCGGCCATAGCACGCGTGGTCTGCACCATTGAATACGACGAGCTCGATTTCCGTGACGGATCTGTAGGCATTTGATTGGACGACGTGCACGTAGACCATACTCTCGCAGTCTGTTTCGCACAGTTTGGGGACAAACAGCGATACCATCAGCATTCTGTAGTTTTGATGCGATCTCTCGGGCAGTCAGTTTTGGTTCACGTCTACATGTTACCTGGATGTATCGGTCTTGTCGACGAGTGTACTACGCATTCGGCCTGGCTGTTCAGACGGATCATCTGTGTCACAATAACGCCTCCAGAGTCGGCAAATTACGCTTCGATGAACACTGAAATACCGGGCAACATAGGCTTGACTGTTTTCAATTTCTGGCATCCCTACAGCTCTTTGTATCTCTAATTAAGTATGCCTAGCTTTAATGACGTAACCAAGTTTTGTATTGTATGTGTACTTATGAGTACAGGGATTACGAATGAGTAAGTTTTAATTGGTATAGTTCAGGTCAGCGGTAGTTACAAGTTGAGAAAGGTTCGTGTCCTGTGAACTGTTGTACAAGGGGATCTTATTCAAATACGTACAAGTTAACACAGTTTCAGGACTTCAGGATGTATAGAGATATCGCTTCGTTCGATTAGTTATTTAACAAATAAACGAATGTAGTTAGTTTATGCACGTTCAATACTGTTAGGCGTTATAGGTATCTATCTATATATCTTTCTTCTAATATATAAAACACTCGTGCCACAGTGTTTGTAACAAAACTCCTCCGAAACGGCTTGACCGATTCTTATGAAATTTGTGTGTATATTTGGTAGGTCTGAGAAGGTCTCAGTAGGTCGCAAATTTTCTTTCACCCTTCTACCTCCACCCCCCATTTTTAAATCGCGTTTTTAGTATTTTTGTATGTACAATATCCATATAATTTAACCGTCGTTCATTGACGTGATGTCATTTACATGAAGTGTCGCGTCACTTTGACATTTCATTCTGAATTTGATTTCTTTGTTATTTTATATGGCAGAACGTTTGCGGGGTCAGCTAGTTAGTATCTATATGTGTATATATAAAACAAAGTCGAGTTAGTTACACCATTTGTAACTCAAGAAAGGCTGAACAGATTATGATGATCTTTGATTTGTTGGATTTGTCTCCGCCCCGAATAGCAGAATAACTAATAAAATATCGGATAAATTCGCGCAAAAAAAAAATATAAAGAAAATTTTATTTTCTCATACATAGATGCAGCTAATGATGGCCGATTGATAATTCTGTCGGGTTGACGTACACTGGCAGCCCGCGGCATATGCATGTCAAGGCGGTACGAAGTTCGGCGGGTCAACTAGTACATAATTAGAATTTATTTACTTAAGATTCTTTAATCTTGTTTATTGATCGAGCGAAGCAGATCTCTAAATGAACTTGGGCAAATCAGCGTTGTATGTATGTTTGTCCGAGGATAACTTTCGAAACGTTGATCCGATCATCGTGAAATTTAATGCATAGGTAGGTAGTGATGGCACAATATATATGTATTAAAGAAGAGTGTTTAATATTGTTTTCATCCCGAACTTCCTACGGGAACGGGAAATATCAAGCGTGCGAAGCCGCGGGTGGGTGAAACTTTGGGCGACTCGCACAACGATGCCTGAACGCAGTTAGTGGATAAATATGTTTTAAGGCGTTGTCAAATCATACAAACACGTCACAGCTAAATACGTTTAGGGACCATTGTAAAAGCCGGGTTTATGTTTTGTAATTCATTAAACGAAGAATAAACGTAACACCTTCGCAAGTCTCAAGGAGGTATCCTTTTGTGGAAAATGTAATATTTACCTGCGAAATAATTTATTTAATGTTTTAATGTTTATAGTGACCTCCTATCCGAGTCAAAAGGCCTACATGTTTATTTGTACAGGGGGTTTCTGAATTATACCTATTTATAATATTACTAGCTGCAGCCCGCGGTTTTGCTCGCGTGGTTTGTAAAAACATTACCCATTTTCTGCTTGGTCTGGTAAAAAGTAGTCTATGACCCAATCCAGATCATAATCTATCTATATTCTTAATTTCATCGAAATTAGTCTCGCCGTTTTATTGTAAAAACGTAACAAAAATCCAAAATAACATCCGATTTTGGATTTTATGCTGTATAACGGGCATATAACGTGATCAATTATCTTGAATGTTTAATTTAGTTAGGTCCTTCATTTACAAACCTCATAAAACAACAGTTCATAGTTTTTTTTTATATTTTTTTTATTTTTACAGTGTTTTGTTTATAGAACTTTGTGTATAAACATCAAAAGACAATAATTTCACATTAGATTCTTTTTATTATAAGTGCAGTGTACTTACTAATACTATTTGATTGTAACTCTAGAGCAGGCTGTTTTTCTTTTGTTTTTGTTCCCGACATCTTTCTTTACAATGTTCAAACGTAGAAACCTGTTATTAGCCTTACGTTTAGTTCTAAGCTATTTAATCAAACAATTTGTATCGCCGTTGGTTTCTCTAAATAAATAAATGAAAAAAAAAACATTTATATCAGTACCTAACTAGCTGACTCGGCGAACTTCTTACGGCCTTGACATGAATATGACGCGGCTGCCAATGTACACACGGCTACACATCAAGCTATACGAATCCAGAATAAGCTGACCTCTTATTGTGTAGGCTTTTCGTAGAATGAGAGGTCAGCTTATACTGGAAACTCTACATCACCCCGGTAGAATTGTCTATCGGCCATCATAAGCTGCATCTATGTATGAGAATATGATTTTTGTCATAATTTCTTTTTGCGTTAATATTTTCGATATTTTATTAGTATTCTGCTATCCGGGGCGGAGACAAATCCAACCAATCAAAGATCATTAAAATCGGTCCAGCCGTTCTTGGCGTAACTAACCCGACTTTGTTTTATATACACAGGGTGTATGGTAATATACTGACGATATTCAAGTGACGGTTTCTCAAAACTTAAAAAAAGACTTCTCGAAAAAAAACTACTAGTTATATTATCAAATTTTAAAGAAAATCGACCACGTTTAGATGATTAATTCGATATAAAACTTACTGCCTACTCTTGCAATCGACATCCAAACATAAAGGCCGATTCGTCACGAATACAGGTATCTGTGGTTAGATGGCAAGCATTATGCAAAGCACATCATAAGTTTAATAAAGTGTTTGTTTTTACATGCCAAAATATATTTCACATTTCTATGGTAAACATAGCAGATGGAGCGAACGTATCCTCCATTGGTACCCACGAGACGCGGTGCGCACAATAAGAAGACCGAAAAGACGATGGTGCGACGACTTGGTAGAGGTTGCGGGCAAGACCTGGACACGACTCGCTCAAGATCGCCGTACGTGGCATTGCATGGAGGAAGCCTACACCCAGTTCTGGGTGCCTAAAATAAATAAATAAATTAATTAAGTGAAATAAACTAATATATAATAATATAATAATAATAATAACAGTAATGTATATAATTGAATAATTAATAATTTGATATTAATTTTAATGAATGAATGAAATTATTAAATTTTATGTAAATGTTATTAAATTGTATGTAAATAGTTATTAAGTATAAAAATATAAAAATATTTTTATTTATATATAAAGGCTTTATTTTTTTTTTTTTTTTTTATGGCAAACATTTCACAAATTTATTTATTATGCTCATCAAAATAACCCCTTTCATCTCTGTGCGTATATTATCAAACACCCTATATAGATATTTTCATAGGAACTCCTTCGTGTTAAAAACTTACTCCGATGCAATCTACACAATGTTTTTGAAAATTACTTTTGGGCATTACTTGCGGTCATTTTAATTTGGATGTTTATAATGACAGGGCCATAAATTTGGGAATTATTTGGTAAAAAGCGAGAATATTAGGTTACATATTGCAAACTGATGGTTGATAGTTATCGAATTGTATGTCACTTTCTGGATAAAACCTACAGGCGATGGTTACCACTTCATATCAGGTTGGCCATCTGCTTGCTAGTAAGTACTAGTATAGATAACGGTAATTTATTTTATATGTAATTACTTATTTTTAGGGTTCCGAGCCTCAAAATGTAAAAAAAGGAACCCTTATAAGATCACTCCCTTGTCCGTCTGTCTGTCCGTGTGTCACCACCGATTTTCTCAGGAACGGGTGGATCTAGCAAGTTGAAATTTATACCAGATACTGAGTCTATAGTCCCTATTAGGTGTATATAAATCAAGATGCTGAGTCAACACGATAAAAAGATATGGGCAAATTTATATTTCCGCAAATACTTGTAAGTACCGAAATTTAACTTAATTTTCAACTTTTTTATTTTCCGGTATTTTCCCTTTACCTATAAAAAAATCAAAAATTGTTTCTTTATTTGTGCTGTAAGACCTTGCTTTTGACCAAAATTGACTATTCTAGATCAACCGGAAGTACCGAAAGTTTTGGGTCGAAAACCTTTTGGGTAGTTCCCGTTGACCTAGAATCACGAAATTTGGCAAAAAGCAAGGTCTTACAGCACAAATAACGAAACAATTTTTGATTTTTTTGCATGTAATGGTACGGAATCCTTTGTGCGCGAGTCCGACTCGCACTTAGCCGGTTTTTTATAGCATTTTTCGCAAACATGGTGTTATATCGCCAATTATGGTTTTACATAATTCATCACACTAATATTATAAATGCAAAAGTTTTGATGTTTGTTTGTTTGTTTCTCAATCACGCCGTAACGGCTGAACCGATATCGATGAAATTTAGTATGTACGTAGATTATAACCTGGAATAACACATAGGCTACTTTTTGTCCTATAAATCAGGTCCCATGGGATAAAAATAGGGTGTCAAGGCAAGTTGCAACAGCGAGTTTAGCTTTATTTCTAGGCTACATACACATTTAGTAAGTTAACAAAAAACGTTAATTTTATATCACAAGGGTACATTTAACACAATAGGTACACAATATATTGGTAATGTGAATGAAAAAATGGTCGCCACTCAGCATTATGCTGTAGTAGCATAAAATTTACACCACTACAGAGCTGGTCTTCCGTGGTGCCATTGCCGTGCGTGATTTAGTAGTGGAACGCGTACGAAGTCGCAGGCAACAGCTAGTACTCCATAAAGTAGATCGTCGCAAACTCACTTTATTCAGACACCATTTTAAACCACCATTTTTTATAAAAATCATAACCTCGAAAACTAACTTCTAAACGTGGGATTTGACATTGACAAGTGAACGGAATATGACACAATATGGGATCGTTGCCCGATTCGACCTAATCCTGATTACTGCGTGCAACTTATACTATAACATGTTTACAAATCGTTCCACTTTCCTTGACAAAAGATTGTATTAATGAGACCAGAAAAATAACCAGTGTAAATAATCGTGCGTATTGCCAAATGAAAACATATAAATGTACCTACCTATGTGTTATTATGGTTGCGCGTGAGTTAAGACACAAATGATAATAATAAATAATGTTGGACATTTCACACAGCGCTATCTAGCCCCAAACTAAGAAGAGCTTGAAGGTACTATGGGAACCAGATAACTGATAGAATACTCGTGTACTTTTTTTTGTAAATACATACTTTATAATATATAGAGAAACAACCAGACCCAGAACAAATATCTATAGATCGTGCAAACATTTGTTCTGCTGTGGGAATCTAACCCGCAACCTTCTGCGTCTCAGCTGGCTAATCGACCACTGCGCCACGGAGGTCGGTTGTTCCGCTCCTGACAGAGCGGTCGTGGTCAACATGTTGATTTTGATGATTTTTGATTTGTTGTATTTGTCTCCATCCCGAATAGCAGAATAACTATATCTGAAAAAATCACGCAAAACGATATTATAAAGAAAAATCGTTTTCTCATACATTGATGCAGTTATCGATGGCCGACGTATATTGATAGTCCGCGTCATATGCATGCCGAGGCGGTACGAAGTTCGGTGGGTCTACTAGTCTATTAAAGTTTATAAGTAGGTATGCTGCAGTAAACAGGCGGCTACTTTGCGGCCTCAAATTATAAACGCATAGCATTACTTAATGTAGATTTAATTTGGTTTAAGTTGAGTGGTATCTTCATTAGTTTATATTATCATATACTGTGAAACTAACTGTTAATAAAGAAACCAAGTTTTTCTATTAATCAGGCCTAGGCAGCCCTATGCCGTGACCCGATTCTCTGAAATCTAACAAATGAAATGCTTGTTGTGTTTGTGAGCTGCCGACAAACGTTTGATCTGACGTTACAGACGTTGAAGTGGCTGTAGTCCGTCAACGCTAAATTTGCATATCGCTGAGAATATTCGGTTTAGAAAAATCACGCTTCTACAGAAAATCAACGCTATAGCAGCGGTAAATTATGCTAAAGTCTGATTCCTATAAGCCTCATGTCGAGCAGGGCGGGGCGTGGCGTGCTGAATAACAACCTTGAGAGTAAGATACCTTTAAACAATGTTAATATTGGATAGATAGATAGATAATTTCTTTATTGCACACCATTAAATACAAACATATAAAAGAAAATACACTTTTAAATCATAGGAACATTGGGCGGCCTTATCGCTAAAAGCGATCTCTTCCAGGCAACCTTAGGATGGACAGGATCTATATGAACAAATAAGGACGGGGCGGCATAAGATATTATTAGAATCCCTAAAACAAGCATATAATACAATTTATAAAAAATATAGTTAATATAAAATAAAATGCATAATTATATTACATATATAAAATAATTATAAAATTAAATAAATATTAATATTAAGATACATAAAATATATATATTGTCATACCTACATACATAAATTATAAAATAAATAAAGGGCCTAGTGAGCGATGGATGACAGAAAGTGGTTGTCTGACCATGTTTTTAAAGATAGGGGAGAGATTTTGCATGACGAATTGTGACAGGTAGGACATTCCAGAGTCTGGTAGCCTGCAGAGTAAAAGCTATAAAATACTGAGGTATGATGGGGAGTTTTAAATTGAAGTCTTTCATTCATAGTCTCGTATCTTATCCAAATTCAAATAAAGCCAAAATGATTTATAGTTAATTCTGCAGTTAGTTATTTAATTTATATTATTCTCACATTGCAGAAGGTGCGCCCGTATGTGAGTATCTATCTAAAAGTGCGCACTTGCATTTAATTTATTATTCTTTATAAGTATTATAAATTGTGGAACTTATACTTCCACAATGTCTTAAAACACGTCTCTATAACCAATCGAGAATGTCGAGAATGGTGATGATGATAATTATAAATTATCGAATATTTTAATGAGAAGTTATTTTTTGTTTTGTTTAATTTATCATTTTGTTATATATATATATAGGGCTCTGCATAAACATATTGTTTAAAAGTCCATCAATAAAATAAAAAAAACATGTCTTGAGAATCATTATTATAAATACAGGATTTATCACGTACCGTCTTATCGGTGTTTCGACCGACATAGCGAGGCGAGACGTTATTCGGAGCGGATCGCACTCACCCTGATGAAGGTTCACGAATTGAACCGAAACATTGTCGGTCGAAACACCGATAAGACGGTACGTGATAAATCCCGTATTTATAATAATGATTGAAATCAATCACGAAAGTTTTCTAAGTAAAAATGTCTTGAGAAGACTACTGCTGCTGCTTGCTCTATAGAATGTACCTTCTTAAAAACTGCGAACACTCGGGCCTTGGCTTGACACAACCTGTTTTGTGTGATAAACTGTTTTGTTGCAACCTTAATTACTTTAGACCCTATAACTGCCCATAAAAATTTATAAAATTGTTCAAGAACGAAATCAAATTACGAAAACTAATCAAGAAATCGCCGTTCGCGTAACGCTAGCAAACTCGCAAACGAACTACTGACTGAGATATATATATACTTCATGCACTGGCTATGAGAGGAAGAGAGAAAGAGAATGCGCTCGCGCACTGCTCTCTCTTGCTCCTACAGTGTGATACAGACAATAGGCCTGCACTGTGTCTTAGATATACGAAACGTAACTGGCTATGAGAGAAAGTCACTTAGAAGCAAAAGCTGTGCTCACCTCCCAAAAACTTGGAGTCCTTAACCATGCCAAACAGTATTTTACGGCACAACAACGGCTATTGCTGTACAAAGCGCAAGTTCGGCCGCACGTAGAATACTGTTCCCATCTTTGGCACGGAGCTCCAAAATACCAATTGCTTCGTTTTGACTCCCTTCAGAGAAGAGCCATTAGAATCATCGGTGATCCCAAACTCGCCAACAGGCTGGAACCACTGAGTCAACGCCGTGACAGCGGATCGCTCAATGTTTTCTATGTATAGGTACATATGTATTCGATCTGATCCCGTCGTCGTGATTTTACCACCGCACTTCTCGACAACGTAATACAGCTCATCCACATATCATCCACATTTAGGTATCACGCACCACACGCTTCACGCGATCTTTTCTACCCCATACTTGCAAGATGTGGAATGATACCGTCTGAGGTTTTCCCATTAGGCTACGACATGGCACGCTTCGAGAGAAATGTAAAGAGGTTTCTGCAGTGTAGGGAACGCATCGACAATACCCCGGGTGTTGTCGGTGTCAATAGGCGACGGTGACCGCTTACCATCAGGTGGGCCGTAAGCCTGCTTCCCCACAAATACCATAAAAAAGTCACATCGTAACGGCTGAACCGAATTCGATGAAATTTGATATATACGTAGATTATACCATATAGGCTACCTTTTATCCCATAAATCAGTTCCCATGGAATAAAAGTAGAGTGTCAAGTTGCAACAGCGAGTTTAGCTTTATTTCTAGGTTTTTTTATACTACTTATATGGCAAACAAGCATGCAGTCCACCAGATGTTAAGTGGCTACTGCAGCCCATGGATATCCACATAGAATTCAAAACAAGCTATTATGTTGTCTTGATCACTATGTGGATACGTTGCCATACTATAGGACTAAGCTGTTATGCCTATGTGCCAGTAATTACAGGAACATACCATTACCGTCTAACCGGAACACAGCAGCACAAGTACTGCTATTTGGCGGCAGATAAAAGTAAGGCGGTGGTGCCCCCTTCCTCGAGCCCGTTCACATAAGCTCCACCACCAGTAAAACCTACAAAGTTACCTACGAAGTAGTGTAACGCGCACGTAGTCGCGGGCAACAGCTAGTAATCTATATAAATAAATATTGGTATTATGAAATGTTCATGGTTTGAGAATAAACTACGCAGTGTATTTATTGATAAACATTATATAATGTGTTGACGGCTGCGGCTACAACGTTACCCTCATGTTTTCCTGACATAGTTTAAGTTCACTGATATGTGATTAATACCTAATGTAGCCAGAGAAGGTTAATTGCGTTTATGAGATAATACATGCGTAACGATGCCTAAACGTATTTAGTGGCTAAATATGATTTAGAGCAGTGATTCCTAAAAGGTGGTCCGCGGAACCCTGGGGTTCCGTGGAAGGGTCACAGGGGTTCCGCGGTCTTTCCGAGAGTTAAAGTTGAATTGTACTTAAAGATGAATACCCGGCAATCGTTGAGAAAGCTGTCCTGGTTCTGACTAAATTTGTGAAGACTTACCGATGCGAGATTGGTTTGCGTTCAATTGTCAGACATAAAGCTTAATTTTACGGCTATTATAAGAATTAATGTGAAAAAAATTCATTCTTCACCTAGGCACATTGTATTTCTTTGTTACAATAAATTATTTGCAATACTTACAATAATTATTTTCATTTATAATTTGTTCATTCTGCGAGTCTAACATGAATATATTCAAGCTACAAGGTAAACACTAAAGTTATCATAATATCCAGCTAGGGTTCCGACAAAAAATCTATGATCAATTAATGTTCCATGGCCAAATAAAATTGGGAACCTCTGATTTAGAGAGTTGTCAAATCATAATAATATTACGTCAAATAAAAAGGTACAAAATAGGTTTAGGGATCGTTGTGCGAGCCGGGCTTATACACACAAATAATGGTGGCGATTCTATTGTTTACGCCAACGTCCTTATTAAACTATTTTCGAAGATATTTTTTTTTTGTTTAAAAGGGTATACTTTCTAGCTGGGCCCATTGATTGGCACCAAGTCAGGATCTCAAAAAAACGAGGAATACCCTCAAATTTTATAGGGACGCAATTTCGTTTATGTTGCACCTCAGAACTCCGTCATTTATCAAACGATTTGGAAATAGTATATGATAGTATAGATACAAGTGAGCTAAGTTGCTCATTATACACGAGGCTGTGGATTGTAGACCGAGCCGCAGGCGAGGGCGTAAATCAGCCGAGTATCTAGTGAGCAAGTTGCTCACGAGTTTCATACGCACTTTTTCAACACACTTGCGAGGAAAAAACAAACATTTATTGCATAAATCGTTTAATTATAAAAAAAATGGTGAATGTACAATTTTCAAAACGATATTGGATTGTTTTTAATGGCAATTTCACAGTTTGTGTTACATTGGGTACTTGCCACTTCTTTAGTATCTTCATTTACTTCTTGTGTAAATGTCGGCGACAAAGGTAATACATACAAATTACTGGAATGAGAAGGCACCACATAACTCATGCTACGAGTTGTACCTACATGGTTGTGGGTTACAGTACGTTTTGATATCAACACAATGTTAGAGCTTATCCATGCTTCTTAACATGGAATAGATGCACCACAGGGAGCTGGGTTTGTATGTATTGGCGAGTTCAGAGAAATACGCCAAAACACATTTGCAGATAATGACTGGGTTTTTTTGTTGCTTTTCCATTGTATGAAACTATCGTAAGCAGCTAAGTACTTTGCTCTAGATTTTGCAGGTATTATTAGGCTTTCATTTGCGTTTTGTGCTGCATTTAGTATTTCTGGCGAGGTTAAATCTATCAATTGTTAATCTTCTGTACTAAAACTTGACATTTTTACAAATTATTTACCACACAGCAACAAATGCTATACAAATATAAAAATGGGACTTGGCGCGCAAGTTTTTTTTTTGATTACATATATCTATACAGCCTAGTTCAAAATTATAATTTTAGTGATAAAATGCAAATATTTTATAACAAATTATTGTGAGTTATAAGTAACTTGATAATAATAAATGTTTTTTCGTCTTAATTATGGATACATTTATTTATACCAAAAATGTAATAGTATTTTCAGCGGCATAAAACCTCTTTGTTGTTACAAAAACTATATTACCCGGTCATATTGAAAATGCTCTGTTTACTCGCATATAATTTGCAATTAGGTACTAACTTAACTTTGTAGGGTTAATTCTATTATGCACTAGTGTGTTATAGTTCGGTTTAAGGCCCTAATAACGATGTACTATGGCACACTTTACGAGCACGTGTGTTGAAAATTCTTTTATAGTTGGAAAGGATATGTTTTCATATTGGTTTCATAGTCATAGTCAAAATCAGCTCAGTAATGAGTTAAGTCGGTTATATTTTCGTTAAAAAGGTACATGTTTTGTTCACACTAAAGATAAAATTAAAATGACATTTAAAGTGACATTTCTAAAAATAAGATTTTTTTTATAAAATGGCGTGTTTGCGGGTTAGTTTTAGCCAGCAGTCAAATTGGAATCGCCCCCATCATCTATTTAAGTTATACAAAATAAACAGTTGAAGCATCTAAAGACCGTTGTAAACGATCTGTAGATAGCTCAACTGCTCCAGATGCGCCCAGGCGAAAACGTGACTCCAAGACATTGGCTGCATTGCCCCGCTGAATTATTTAAGAGGCTTGTTTATTTTGAACGAGCTGACCCGCCCGCGGCTTCGCACGCGTGGTTTCTCAATAAAACATTACCCTCCTACGTTTTTTTTTATTCATTATAGGCTTGCATTTGACCACGATCTCGCCTGATGGTAAGCGATGATGCAGTCTACGATGGTACACGCTTGCCTAGAAGAAACCTATTCACTCGCGACTTAAAGATACCCAGGTTGTAGCTATCAGGAAACACAGACTCTGGTAAGGCGTTCCACTCTTTGGCGGTGCGCATAATAAAGGTCGAAGAGAACAGCTTTGTGCGAATGGGAGGTATTTCTACCATATAGCGGTGGCGCAGGTTAAAAAGTAGCATATATCCCAATCCCGGTCATAATCTATCTATATACCAATTGTACATAGGGAGTGCATCTAAAGAATACCACATAATTTTAACCCCTTACTTTACTCCTCCCCCCCCCCCCCCCCCCCACCCCTCCACCTCCTTTAGGGACGGTTTTTCAAAGAAGTTGAAACACGAATTTCTTTATTTCTTACCAAAAGCCTACATATGAATTTACAGATCCCTAACTTGAGGAACTTCCAACCCCTATTTCACCCCCTTCAAGATTATTTTTGAGACAAACGATATTCTATGTCCTTCTCCAGGACATTATCTATCTCTTTGGCAAATTTAATAACGATCCGTTCAGCCCTTTAGTCGTGAAAAGGTACACAGTTACTTTCGCATTTACAGTGTATGTATGGATATGGATAACTATAAAATATACTAGATATAAAATTCAGTTATAATGCCACATCACATCGATTTTTTGATAATAACTTATCCCTGTATGAGTAACTAGCTGCACGCGTGGTTTAGTCAATAAAACACGATCCTCCTTTTGCGCAATGGGATAAAAAGTATCCTATGTCCCAATCCCGATCATAATCTATCTGTATACCAAATTTCATAGAAATCGGTCCCGCCGTTTTGTCGTGAAAACGTAACAAACAGACATAGAAACTTTAAGACGAATATCAATATGGATTATTTGGTCTTCATTAATAGACTTTTGGACAAAAATAATTAGTTACTAACTGACCTGCCGATTATCTATAGAAAAACGAAATCAAAACTGATTAAAAAAGACGCTTCACCTAATTATTTGCATAAGGCGTATATAGTAGCTGATTGGTCTTATTTGGAGGCTTTCTCCTCATCGAGGAATCAGTTCTAAGTGCTCAAATAAATATATGTTATTCATTGACCTTTTATCTGTAATGTTAACATACAAAATACTTACTTTTTTCATTCTTTTGACGTATGTTACGTCGCTTTAACTATCATAGTTAGAAAGCTACAACAATAACAATCTTATTTTCTTTAGCTGCGTTTTTCTCGAAAACATGTTTGACATAGTTACTGCACTCTTCGCAAAAACGGCAGCATAGGTATCATGAATTACATTTAGGTAGGTTACTTACCACCATGGTACCTAGGTAGTTAGGTAGGTACTTACTACAAAACCCAGACCAGGTACAAATATTTGCAGATCATGTAAAAATATATGATCCCGAAGTGGGAATTGAGCCCGCATCTCGCGTCTCAGCCGTCTATTCGTTTACCATTCCATGGATGGCTTCAATTGCGGTTTACGTTACGCGCGATAACTATTTCCCGGCCGGCGCGGCCGGGAAACGGCGGCGTGGAGGCGGCGGCGCGGCATGCGTGTGGCGGAAGGTGCGGTGGGTGCGGGGCCGAAACAATAGCCACGCCCATTCGCTCAAGGTCATCGGCTACGGTTAGCGCCTTAATGACGATTGCCGTTCACCTAGAATTATAAAATATGGCAAGAAGCAAGGTCTTGCAGCACAAGTTTAGGAATATATAGTTTGTAGTTATATCATAAACAAAAATGTTTGTACGAAACCCACAGAGTCACACACATACTTGTGTGTGTTTATATTGGAAAGCTAGTTTTAATTAGGGTTGGAGTGGTCTTTCTTTATATATATTAGTTTTTCATAATTATATTTGACAGGTTTATTTTTATTGACTTTTAATATTATTATTTTAATTTTAATTTTATATTACAATATTTATGTAAAATTGATTATTTGTTATTATTGATTTGTTTATTTATTGTGTGTTTATTCGTTTTTTTTTTGCGATTTTGCGTTTTATTTTTATTTATTTTATTTATTAAGAATCATCAACATAGCATACACTGACAATATCCAGTGGTTACAAGTATAAATGTTAGAACTTAGTGCTACTATAATCACAGATGATAGACTGCATGCAATAATATTTTATGCCGAGCGAGTAAATTAATTGTATTCTAATGGTAAACCAAGATGGCATGCACTAACTTCTTGCCAACAATACATTTCATTATATTACAACTACAAAAAACTACAAAAATTAAAAAAAAAATCAAATAAGTTAATTCATTCTTATTTACAAATTTAAGACCAATAAAATTCTATATGTACCTATCAACTACATAACTATGTACATTATTAAAAAAAAAAATATTTAAAATTAGATTAGGATTAATAGTATCATAATATTTTATTAATTAAATGTTTATACAGGTCATAAAGGTAAGTACAAGAATGATTCACAGATTAACCTGGGATAAGCTGTTTTTAAACATTCTTACAGTTTATTTTACTTCTATTGTTGTTTTTTATTGTTAGTTTTCGGCAAAGATTGGGTCGGTGGGTTCTTAAATTTTGGATAAATTCAGTTGTATTCACGTGTATTAAATATTACTTAGTTTAGTATTAATATCACGTGTTTCATCAGCCGAAAACTGTACCGCGTCCATTAAAGTCTTTAATTAAACAAAGACCACGTTATCTGACGGTCCCCAAAGGTCATAAAATATTTTACGACTTAAAACCATCATAATTCAAAATAGTCCTGTCGCTCGTTACAATTTTATATTAAAAAAAGGATCATTGTAGATATAAAAATAGTAATTCACATAAAACTTAATGTAAGTGTGGCCAGATTTGTTTTTCATTGAAAATACTGTATTGCACTTATAAAACTAGTACAAAGGCGAGCATAATGCTAAAGAGCATTCACTTCCAGACAACTTTTGTGTAATTCGGATGTAGATGTGTAGGTAGTGCAGAAAAAAGGAAGCTAGGGAATATATAATAGTTATACCTATAGAATTTACTAAAGTCATAATTTGTATTTATTTTTGCCGCTGCAGAATATTTTCGTACACAGATAAGGGCATAAATGTATGGAGATTTTTATGAGCAACCATTGAATTGGTATTAAGTACCCAGGTTTTTACAAGATCATCATCATCATCATCATATCAGCCGTAAGACGTCCACTGCTGGACAAAGGCCTCCCTCATTAATCTCCAGGAACTGCGGTTGGAAGCGGCCTGCATCCAACGCCGACCTGCGGTTCTTACCAAGTCGTCTGCCCATCTTGTGGGTGGACGTCCTACGCTGCGCTTGCCGGTCCGTGGCCTCCACTCGAGAACCTTTCGGCCCCATCGGCCATCTGTTCTGCGCGATATATGGCCTGCCCATTGCCACTTCAACGTGCTAATCCGTCGGGCTATGTCGGTGACTTGAGTTCTCCTACGTATGTATCTCCTCATTTCTGATTCGATCCCGTAGAGAAACCCCGAGCATAGCCCTCTCCATAGCTCGTTGAGCGACTCTGAGCTTATTCATAAGGCCAATCCATGAAGGACCACATCTCGGTTCTATATGTCATCACTGGTAACACACACTGATTGAAGACTTTCGTCTTAAGGCACAAGATACATTTTGGTAAATATGCGCAAGATCTTCATGATCTTATCCCTCCTTCCCCCTTCCACCACCGGACAAGCAGACGTACCGAGAAGTACCACCCATACCTGGTCGGCATACCACCTTGCCGTACCAAACGATTTGCTTCAACTGTTCTTGTTAGCACAAGTAAGGAATGGAACTCACTTCCGGCGTATGTTTTTCCGGACCAGCATAATCTTGGAGTTTTCAAGTCCAGAGTGAATAGGTTCTTTCTAGGCAAGCGTGCTCCATCTTCGATCACACCTTCACTTACCATCAGGGCAAGCGCTTGGCTATCATCAATAAAAAAACCCAATAGTCGCTCTGCGTGTCATGGAGAAGTCTATGCTTGGAATTTCTCTACGAGATCGAATCAGAAATCAGGAGATTCGTAAACAAACGAAGGTAACCGAGATCCAGTGCCAATCCAGTGTGGAGACCACGCTCTGGAAAGCGCAGCGTAGGCCAGCCCCCCTAGATGGAAAGACGACCTGATAAAGGCTGGGAGCCCTTGGGTATAGGAAATCTGTGGAAGAGGCCTACGTTCAGCAGTGGACGTCTGATAGGATGATGATGACGATACCTAAAATATAAAAAAAAATCAATTTAATTTATCGTACAGTTCAACTTAAGTATCGTATTGAAAAATATATCACCCCGATGAAGGTTTACGAATTGAACCTAAAGATTGTCGGTTGAAACACCGATAAGACGGCACGTGATAAATCTCGTATTTATAATAATAATTGAAAAATATAACCGAAAATAATCATACTGCTTCGTATTTTCTCTGAAATAATCAATCCATTGACGCATTGCCACATAAATCCTCTGAATATTTCCTTGTCGCACCGTAATGTATTGCGAACATAAGGATTTTATTGCGTTCAGAATACATGAATTATTGCCTCGAGGCATTTGCATTAATGAACCCAGCTATCCCTATCCGCACCATACCCCCTTTAGGAGGTGGGGAAAAGGGGAAGAAGGTATCATTATTACGCTGTTGAGTAAAAATGGGTATTGAGAAATCAAAGCCAAGGTTTCAGATAATTATATAAATAATTGTGGATATTGCATCACACACACACACACACATGTATATCTAACACCACTTTACGAAATACCTACCTGCACTATGAGAACCAGAAGCTATGCGATATTCTAATAAATAATTCACATCATCATAATAATGAACCATACGAGTACGACGTCCACAGCTGTTAAACATAGACCATAGATTTCCAAAGTGACCTTGTGCGGCACCACTCACCTGCTCCCGGTAACCGTCATCAAAACACAATTTTATAACGTAAAGTAACAAAATACTAGAAACCGAAATGAGAATACGTGTACAGAACGCTTGTGCTAGGTTTTGTTTTTCTATCCCAGCTAGGGCACATGTAACACCTTTTATAACTAGAGCAAAACGTCTTAAAATGTCCTCCAGAAGACATCTCCATTTTGCTATCCTTCTGTTTGGTGTCATCAAGAGCCGGAAACTAGAATATCTCTTTCGCAAATTAACCTGGTTCCGCGATTATAATAAATATGATACCAGAGCTTCAGAGTCTCTTCTGGTGACGCCTGCACATGGCACCGCAGCTTTTCGTGGTAGCTTTAGCTATTGCGCTACGAAGTGCTGGAACGATATCCCTCCACCTCTGTGTAATGTTAGTTCAGTTAATTTGTTTAGATTAGAACTCAAAGCTGATATTCTGTCAACACAGCTAAACCAACCGTAGTGGCAGTAGCTGAAGCTCTCTCTCTCTCACTCCCCGGTCTCCATGTCTTGTTTTAAATATACCTGTGAAATGTTCTTAAAGTGTGATAGTTTTATTGGTTTGAAATAGTAGGTATTTAATTTTGTTATGCATGTATATAATATGGTTTGATTTGAACAATAGTTGTGTTTGTCTTATTATGTCTACCCTTGATCAAGAAGTACGTGAGGTAATATAAACTGGACTCAGCGGAAGAGCAGCGCTGCGGCATATTAACATACCGTAGCATCATGCTGAGCTGAGTACTTATTCATATCCACACAGAGCATTTAAGTTTGTTAGTTTGTTAGTGCTTAGGTTAGATGTTATTGTTGTTGTGTTTTATTTTCCTTTATTACTGTGTGGTTGTTGAATAAAATGTTTTCTTTCTTTCTAAATAAATGAAAATCATAATTACCAATTAAGGCTAATTTCATATCACCGCGCGGTACCGCACGGTACAAGATCAAACTAAATAGCGTTTTTCGTCTACATTACCGCGCGCTACGTGGACCGCGCGGTTAGTGGTTCCGCGTGGTACCGCGCGTTCATATGAACTTAGGCTCTAAACGGGTATTTATCGCGTATGTACGTTTTTTATTTGTTATCCCGACGTTTCGGCTGTGCTGCAACAGTGGTAGTCACGGGTTGACTGGAGTACTTGGAGCTACCGTCGCGACGGTCGCGACTGCAGCTGCCACCAGTTCACGACGCGTCGTGAACTGGTGGCAGCTGCAGCATTAACCTTCTCCTGGCACGCATTACTCCAGAACGCTGAGAGTCTCTATAGCCATCTTCCCGATTGAAATTTGGAAATTTCTCGATTTCAATCGCTCTCTATTCTCTTGTAATAATGACGTTCACTAGAGAGCACCTTAGGATCATGAAGTTCAATCCAATTATTCGGTCCCGAGTCTACCAAATGCTCTGCTATCGTCGACTTGTGTACCTGGCGATATTTGTTTTTTGTACAGTGTCGCGGAAATTAAAATTGAAAATCTATACACTTTTATCAGAACTACATGCAATAAAATCGTGGGCATATTATCGACTAAAGTAAAATAAGTAGGTATGTAATAAATTATAAAACGCACGTATTTTTGCAGTATGTAAAACTGTTCATTATTATTTTTCGCATCACAGCAACTATCCAAAAATAGCCTTTGGACAAAACAAACAACGCATCATCCTTCATACATAATATAGTCACTCATTGTAATCTGTGGTTAAGTAACTATTTTACATAAGTGTTGTTTACATATCTTTCGTAATAAGAAGCTTGTTGTCTCTGTCATCGATTAGGTTTAGAGTATTTTATCTCGCTCCATAAGCGTGATTTATTTATTTGCATAATCATTTTGGAACTTTGCATATTTTGCAAAATAACCTCGCTTTTGAGAGAGGATGTTGGGAGACAGTAAAGGATAGAAGTTAGGTTTTGGAAGAAACCTTTGCCCAGCAGCGGGATCATAAATCCATACTAATATTACCTTACTGCTGTAGCACACCGTATTTGCCAAGATCTCCTTTGTGTTTCTTTTATCTTTATATTTACTTCTCGTTCTTCTCAACATCTTTTATTGAAGACGCCTGAGCATAAAACTTCTTTCTTCAGTAACTCTTTCACTGTGACTGCTATCTGCTTGTGGAACTCTCTTCCAGTGGAAATCCGCAAGGCCGCCTCTATGGGAATCTTCAAATCCAAACTCTTTAAACACTTCATCTCTCTTCAAGATACCCAACAAAATTGAGCACTTTATGTAGATATATTTGTGTATTTCGTTTATGTATGTGTATTATTATTATTTTTAATTTGTGTAAGTTTATTTCTAAGCTAAAGTTTGATTAAATTTCCATTTTCTGGCACTACAACTTTCTCCACACTACACAAAAGTTAGCTGGAAGAAAATGCTAATTAGCATTAAGTTCGCAAGATAAACGTATGAGTCGACCATTTCTAGTTTCTCGCTTCCAACAACGACGTTTGGGACCGAAACTCTAGAAATGCTCGACATATTCATCCTGAAGCCCACTCTAAGAGATTTTATTTTTCGGATTAAGGTCGGGATTAGGACATAGGCTACATTTAACCGGTTGCGAAGAAGGAGGGTCTTCTTTTTATTAAAAACCACGGGTGGGAAGCAGTAGGCTAGTAGGCAGTTAGTTTTAATTAAAAAAAACTTGATTTTCTAGACTAAAATAAGTCGTCTACCAAACAAGCTAATAGACGATCAGGAAAAAAACAATAATAATAAGTAATCAAAATGAACTAGGGAAGCTGTTACACTCACGAGTTTAAATTAAATAAAAATAGATTGCAAACAGCATAATTAGGCCGATAGCGGTTTGTTTGTCACAGGAAGTGTAGGTACTTACCTCATTGTAATTAGGTGTTATGGTTCAGTACGCTTATGTAGGTAGGTATTGGTGTTGCAATCGAAGGCAAAATGTGTGCAGCTCTAGATTTAACGGGAAACTTTGCAGTCTTGAAAAACGCTATATCGAATTCGAAACTATATATATATATGAGCTCTACAAAGAAGTGTCATAGGAGTACTCTTAAAAGTCCTAGAACTTATTTTTAAAATTGAAATGCAGAAATGTTTATTTAATGGGCGACAAATATTTTAAAATATTATATTGGCACCTACACATTCAAAAATGTTTTTTTTTGTAAACGTGCCTTTTAAGAGTTTCTTACCTCAAAAGGCACCCTTATAGGATTACTTCATTGTCCGTCTGTCCTTCTGTCAAGACATTTTTTCTCAGGCACGCGTGGAGGTATCAAATACGGTCAGTTCTTACGGTTCTTTGGTGCTGTAAAAAAATCAATCTTCTAAATCAAAGGCATCATAAAATACGACCATTTTCTTCGCATATTTTGCTCGCAAATAAATTAAATCATTTAGAGTACTTTCCGTTCACGAAAAATTACGAAATTTGGTAAAAAGTTCGAACATCATTAATTTGTAATTACATCACATAGATAAAATGTTTTACGGAACCCGCGAGCCAGACTCGCACTACTCCAGTTTTTTTTTTATTTATTTATTTAGAATTAGAACTATGGACATTGGTAAGGATTATAAATGTTGTAAGACTTACAACAATAAATAATTAATAAAAAAAAACATTTCAAACAGCCCCAAAGTAAGCAAAGCTTGTATTATATGAATCAGATAACTAAAATAACACATCATTATCATCATCCACAGCCCGACTTCACCCACTGCTGGGTATAGGCCTCCCCAAGTTTGTGCCATCCGCCACGACCCTGCGCTAGTCTCACCCATTGATGGCCCGCGACTCTAACGATGTCGTCCATCCATCTTGCTGCCGGACGTGCTACCCTTCTACAGCCAATCCTCGGCCACCCAGTCGCTACCCTGCTCCACCTGTCATCACCACGTCTTGCCAAGTGTCCTGCACAAGACCATTTGAGCTCCATAACTCGATTCCTCACGTCATGAACCTTCGTTCGTTTACGGATCTCGACGTTTGGAACTCGATCTAACAGTCTGATGCCGAGCATGGTACGCTCCATGGCTCTCTGTGCAACTCTTACCCTCCTGCGTCAGCGTGCATGTCTCGGCACCGTAGGTAATAGTGGGCAGAACACATTGGCTAAATAAGCTGGTCTTTAGACTCTGTGGAGTTTTAGGTGACTTAAGGATATCGTCCAGCTTGCCGAACGCGGCCCATCCCAATTGGATCCTTTTAGATATCTCCTTCTGCTCTTTATCAAACGTTAGAATATGTCCAAGATAAATATACTGTTCTACCATTTCCAGCTTCCCATTCCCCACGGTTACCGCAGGATTTAAGATGCCAGAGACATTCGAAAGCACCTTCGTCTTGGACATATTCATCCTCAAACCAAAAAACATATTGTAAATATATATTGAGAGAGCTATATAGTTTACTTGTGTTGATGTTATTGCTATTAAAAAACACTGAACTACGAGTATGTCATTTCTCTTAATTTAATCGTTTTTTTTATTTGTATTTCTTTATATCCCACTTTTATTTTATATTGGTGGTGGTAGAGCTTTTGTGAACGGGCTCGAGGAAGTGGGCACCACCGCCTTACCTTTATCTGCCGCCAAATAGCAGTACTTGTGCTGCTGTGTTCCGGTTAGACGGTAATGGTATGTTCCTGTAATTACTGGCACATAGGTATAACAGCTAAGTCCTATAGTGTGACAACGTATCCACATAGAGATCAAGATAACATAATAGCTTGTTTTGAATTCTATGTGGATATCCATGGGCTGCAGTAGCTACTTAACATCTGGTAGACTGCATGCTCGTTTGCCATATAAGTAGTATTAAAAAAATATTGTTTGTTTTGTTATTCTGTACTTTTAAACATAACATGTCCGCAATAAGTAAAATGGCCTTATCGGAAGAGCAGCGCTGGTTGTTGCAACCAGCACATGCTGAGTTAAGGATCATTTATGAACTATACTTTGTGTTTAAATTAAGATTTGTTTTTTGTGTTATTTTTTTTACTTTAACTTGTTTTTAATTGTTTTAACGTATTATATTTAAGTATGTTGCAAATAAAATAGTATTATATTCTATTTTATATTAGCAGTATACATTTTTTGTATAATGCTTTAACAGAACACAGAGTACCAGCTATCGTAGGCATGCAAAAACATGGATTTAAGATATCTTCCGGGTTTTCAAGTCATTGTCTATCTAGTGTATTACAACCTTCTTTATATTAAATGTTTAACCGCAACATAGTTTCTGTTTTAATATTATGGTTTAATTAATGTATGTTTATTAGAGATTGAGTTCCGGCGTCGAATATTAAACAAAACTCATTGTAATAATACCTTTTATAACATATACACGAGTAATCTGCTTTAGGAAGTTGATTAAATTAAATTACACGAAATTTGATAATGTTTGACCGCCATGTTATTATCATCATCATAAACATAACAGTCACAGGATGGACGTTAACTTGTGCCGCCTGCAACCAACGGCTCCCATCCCAGTTTCCATCGTCGCGCTTTCCAGTGCGTGCTGCTCCACTCGAGAACACTTTTGATTCGATATCGTAGACAAAGAGAAACCCTCTCCATAGCACGCTGAGCGACCTTGAACCATCTTATGAAACCCAGTTAAACACCACGTTGCTGTGCCATAATGACATCACTATTACACACAACTAGAAAGACTAACTAGTCCTGGTTGCAATCAAATCTGTGCTACCTTGGAATCATTATCCATTAGTGAAATTATTTGTTTTGGAGTGAGCGCTTCCGAGCTTCGGTTACGATGTACTATTTACGATTATCCCTGGGAGCCTTAGTGGGCTTTAAGTGCCATTTTTAGGGTTCCGTACCGAAAGGGTAAAACGGGACCCTGTTACTGAGACTGCTGTATATCTATCTGTCCGTTTGTCACCAGGATCTCATGAACCGTGATAGTTAGACAGTTGAAATGTTCACAGATGATGTATTTCTGTTGCCGCTATAACAACAAATATTAAAAACAAAATAAAATAAATATTTAATGGGGCTCCCATACAACAAACGTGATTTTTTTCCGTTTTTATAGAAAATGGTAAGGAACCCTTCGTGTTTGATAACAATATTAATAAAAAATACCTACATGATATTTATTTTTAGCTAGCCTACATTTTCCCACTGCTGGGCAAAGGCCTCCCCCAACTTCTTCCACCTATCGCGATCCTTGGCAGATTCCCACCATTCCTTCTCGAATCCGCTGATGTCGTCGCGCCAACGCTTTCGCGGCCGACCCCGACGTCGCTGGCCTTCCTCCGGTACCCAAGGTGTTATGATATTGGCCCATTTCTCCGGAAGCATTCGACTTACGTGCCCGGCCCAATCCCACTTGAGCTTCGCGGTTTTGTCTCCCATCGGCAATGCCAATTAAAGAACGAAGCGTGTTATTCCTCACCCGATCGGTTCTCCGGAATCCTAGGACGCTGCGTTCTGTTGCCCTTTGGCAAATCTTGAGCTTGGACTTCTGCAGCTCGGTCAATGACCATGTTTGCGTACCGTAGGTTAGAACCGGCAGGATACACATGTCGATGAGTTTGCGCTTCAGACTCAGAGGAAGGTCACCATTCATGTGCGCCTTCATGGAGCAGTAGCTCTTCCAGGCATTTTCGATGCGGCGATCGATTTCCTTGTCATGCCTGTTTTCGAAGCTTGCTAACATGATATATAAAAACAATAAGATGTGATAAATAGGTACATATATTATATTATAATTATTTAACATAAAAGAGAAGAGGACATGGCTGGTTTTATTATAAATTACTATTTGTTAATTTTTTTTTTTTGATCATAAATATATTTTTTAAAAGTATTATACTTTCATACTTAAGACACTGAGGTATTTGGGATATTATACTGTTACAACAATTAATAATAAGCATTGCCATTCAGCGGGGCAATGCAGCCAGTGTCTTGGGGATACTTCCGCCTGGTAGTGATCTGGAGCAGCTGAGCTATCAATAGTTCGTTTGCAACGGTCTTTAGATGATTCAACTGTTTCTTCTATATTTTATTTATTGAAGACTAGTGGACCCGCCGAACTTCGTACCGCCTTGACATGCATATAACACGGGCTGTCAATATACATCACCCTGGTAGAGTTCTCAATTGTTGTCCCCGGCCATCATTATGTATGAGAAAATGAATGACTTCCACAAATAATTCAATACCAAAATTAGCCAAATCGCTCCACCCGTTCTCGAGTTTTAGCGAGACTAACGAACAGCAATTCATTTTTATATATATAGATATATATCTCGAGATAACTCCGACCGAAGCATCTGTTTCAAACGATATTCATTTTTTTACATCCTCTTTGACGATATTTGCAGCACGCATTCTGTCAATTCTATGTCAAACGTCATAAGGTTACATTATAAAAGCGCTAAGGTTAGATTATAAATAATTTTATATGATGGTTAAGTATTCTTAACTTTTTGAGTTTTGCGCGCAATTTTTTTATTTTTTTCTTTCATAAGAACCTTCTCCTGACAAAAAGAAATACAACAAAAAAGGAATTAGCGAAATCGGTCCAGCCGTTCACGCGTGATGGCGTGACCAAGGGAAATAGGGATTCATTTTTATATATATAGATAATTGTATATTTTTTCTGTTAATAAAGGCATTAATAATGCAAATCATTAAAACTGACAGTAATATAATTAACGACCAGTTTTGCGAAACTGCGTATTACAGTTTTATTGGTGAAGTTATTCCGTAACATAATATTGAGACAGAACAAGAGTTGTAATTTGTATTTACATATTAATTTAGTTCTAGTTTATCAACACTGCACTGTTACAAATATATTATAATATTTAATTTTTTGCCGGACGAGATACAGTCTCAAACTAGTTCGGAGGGCAGGGTCTTATGTAGCTTGTCACTTCATGTAACTTATCTGATAAATACAGAAACTAAACATATAAATTAAAATAATTAATTAGATCTGTTTAAGTATGTTCTGTTTAATAAATTATTCTTCTTATTAAATTATTCTGACACAACTCATCTATGTAACATTTATGGTCACACACAATAAATATATTTCTATGTTCAAGTGCATATTTTCTGTGAGAAATAAACTTTTTTTCTTTACTACTTTTGAGCAAACCCATGGTGAGATGTCGCAAGATTTCGACCCCCCAGCCCCTCCAGCCCTTGAGAGTTGTCTCATGTGAGGTGTTTAAAAATTAAAAAAAAAATTGTGATATTTGCTGATTAATTTCGTGACCTCCCCTTTCCCCACGTGATATTGGGTGAGATTTGGCTCCACCCCCTGCTCCCCCTGAACACCTCACGTAATTAATAAACGCAAACAGGTGCTCGCACACAATAATGCGCGTACGAGGATTAAGTCGGTCGAAGCTTCGAACAAATTGATACACGCGCGTCTACGTGTGCGTGTTCGCTCGTTATACTAAACTCAACTTCTGTTCCTAGGTATCCTGTGGTAATGAGGTCAGTAGTGCGGTGGGCGAATAGCCACTGATACGTAAGAGGTTGCGGGTTCGGTTCCTACTAATCTAATTGATCGAGCGAAGCGAGATCTCTAAATCAACTTAGGCATACCGGCGTTGTATGTAATAGGTTGGGGAAAAAGTCTTTTCGCCTTATAGTAAGTATGAACTTGTAATAAAATCTCTTTGGCTATACTATTTGTATCTGGCTGGTTTTGGTATCATTCAAAGTTTAAATTTTAAAGAAGATAATTCCAAATTCAAATTAGGAAAATGTGTGATTCGTATTTGTTTTTCGTACTGTAAGATGAGTGAATCTAATGAAGAAATTCGATACATTTTAAAATTTTACTACAAAAAAGGTAAAAATGCAACACAAGCCGCGAAAAAAAATTGCGATGTTTATGGACCCAGTGCAGTGTCTGTGAGAGTAGCAAAAATTTTGTGTAAGCATTTTCAATCCGGAAATTTTGATGTCAAAGATGCACGTCGCTCTGGTCGCCCTATTACGGATAAAATTGATGCCATTTTTGAAAAAGTGGAGCAAGATCGGCATATCAGTAGTTACGACGTAACTGAAGAACTGGGAATTGACCACAAAACAGTTTTGGCGCATTTGAAAAAAACTGGGTACACAAAAAAGCTCGATATTTGGGTACCCCACAAGCTCACTAAAAGAAACCTAATGAACCGTGTACTCATTTGTGATTATTTATTACGACGTAATGCAATCGAACCATTTTTGAAGAAGCTGATAACTGGTGATGAAAAGTGGATCACGTACGACAAGAACGTGCGAAAAAGGTCGTGGTCAAAGGCCGGTCAGGCTTCACAGACTGTGGCGAAACCCGGGTTAACTCGCAACAAGGTGATGCTGTGTGTGGTGGGATTGGCAGAGCATTATTCATTATGAGCTGTTACCACCAGGCAGGACCATCGATTCTGAACTCTACTGCGAACAACTGATGAGATTAAAGCAAGAAGTTGAGAGAAAGCGGCCGGAATTAATCAACAGAAGGGGTGTGGTTTTTCATCATGATAACGCTAGACCTCACACAACTTTAGCCACTCAGCAAAAATTAAGAGAGTTTGGCTGGGAGATGTTAATGCATCCGCCGTATAGTCCTGACCTTGCACCTTCAGATTTCCACCTGTTTCAGTCTCTACAGAATTCTTTAGGCAGTGTCAGGTTAACATCACGAGAGGACTGCCAAAACTACTAGTCGCGGTATTTTGATCAGAAACCCCAAAATTTCTATAGCAATGTCCAACCTACAAGAAGGCAAAAAGTTATCGAACAAAATGGTACCTATATACTTTAGTTAAATGTAAATAAACTATATTAAAAAATGTTTTGAATTTTCTTAAAAAATGCGAAGAAACTTTTTCCCCAACCCAATATGTATGTTTGTCCGAGGATAACTTTCGTAACGTTGATCCAATCTTCGTGAAATTGAATGCATAGGTACGAGTAGGTAGTGATGGCATTATTTTGGTGTGACTAAATGAGTTAAAAATGTTGGGGGGGTTGTTGAGATACAAGGGTTCAAGACGGGTAAAAAAATGAAAATGAGGCTATCAAGTCAAATGTAACGTCAAATGAAAGGTATTCATTAGTACATTTAGATTCCGTTTTTATTTTTCGTAAATTCCTTATAGTTTTTGAGTTATTAGCCATAATAAAAACTAAACTTTGACAAAATTCACAGGGTATACCAGTGAACTCATAGTGCTGAAATTTGGTATGCGTAATATTGGTACGTGTAGCTTTAGTAACACAAATATAGGCAAAAGTCTGAAATCCAAAATAACTGCAATTTGTACCCCAATAAAGAGTAGCCATTTACATGAACTCCCGTTACCTGCAATTTGAATGAAACTGTGGGTCAAGTTTTTGGTTGCATTTCGTGGTACTATTTTATTAGTCCGCTCCGCTCTTGCTCCGCTCTTGCCCGTGGATGCAGTAGGAGTCTGCTAAGGGATACCTCCGAAAGATGGGCAGCAGCGTCTTTTCGTGTTTCAACACCTATACTGCGCTCGCCAACCCGCCTGCCAAGCGTGGCGAGTATGGCAACAACCCCTCATGGATTTACAACATAAAACCAGGCCCCGAGTCCCCGGCGGCCCCGCTAATCCTGGCTACGGTAGCAGTCACGGTAACGGCGGGGCCAGGGGTGCTAAGAATCCCCGGGAGACGATCGGCTACCAAACCCTACGACGACCACTGGCCCTGGTAACACACAACATCCGCACTTTGAGGACAGACGAAAAGATTGTTGAGCTGGAAGAAGAAATTAGTAGATTACACTGGGGCATTTTGGGGTTATCAGAAGTCCGTAGAGAGGGCGAGGACACGATATCCCTTAAGTCTGGTAATCTACTATACTACCGGGAGGGCGACCAACAGTCCCAAGGTGGTGTTGGGTTTCTCGTTCACAAGTCACTCATCAACAACATTATCACCATCGACAGTGTGTCGAGCAGGGTCGCGTACCTGACACTCAGAATATCTAAGCGATATTCGCTGAAGGTCGTTCAGGTATATGCGCCGACCTCTTCACACCCAGATGAAGAAGTAGAGTCTATGTATGAGGACATCAGTAGAGCCATACATACGAACAAAACTCACTTTATTGTTGTTATGGGGGACTTCAATGCAAAGCTAGGCATGAGAAGCGATGATGAGTTGAGAGTGGGGCAATTTGGATATGGGCAACGGAACCCCAGAGGACAGAGGCTGGCCGACTTTCTGGAGAAAGAAGGACTCTTTATGATGAATTCTTTTTTCCAGAAGCCGCCTCACAGGAAATGGACCTGGATGAGTCCCAACGGTTCCACGAGAAATGAGATTGATTTCATCTTGACCAACAAGAAACGGATATTTAATGATGTCTCTGTGATTCACAGGGTGAAAACCGGCAGTGATCACCGAATTGTTAGAGCCACATTGAATATGAACGTTAAACTTGAAAGGTCCCGTTTGATGAAATCTACGCTCCGACCCACTCGCGCACATATCCAAAACCTCGAGAGCTTTCAACTCGAACTTGCAAATCGCTTTGACTGTCAAGAAGTAGATGCATCAGTGGACGAGATCAATAACAGGTTCGTAGAAACCGTCCATACGGTGGGGTCCCAGTGATGACACCCTTAACCTCATGGCTGAACGACGTTCTTTGCAACTGCAGTCTCCCGATGATGCTCAGTCACATAGGCAGCTCAATAGAAAGATTTGGAAATCCTTGCGGCACGATATTCGTACCTTTAATACATCTCGTATTAAAGATACGATAGAGCGGAATAAAGGCTCTAAAGTGTTCGCGAGAGATAATTCTATTGGGCAGAGCCGCATGACGAAGCTGAAGAGGGAAGATGGCAGCATAACGTCAAGTAAAGCGGAAGTGTTAAGGGAAGTCGAAAGGTTCTATGGACGGCTCTACGATTCGGTCACTAAACCTGTTTGCAGTGCGGCCAACGACCCAAGAGCCAAACTGACCCGACATTATACCGAAGATATTCCGGACATCAGCCTATATGAGATCAGGATGGCCTTAAAGCAGCTTAAGAACGACAAGGCGCCGGGTGAGTACGGAATCACTTCAGAGCTTCTGAAAGCGGGTGGATCACCGGTACTTAAAGTCCTTCAGAAGCTTTTTAATTCCGCCTTGCTTGAAGGTACGACGCCAAAAGCATGGAACGGGGGCGTGGTGGTTCTGTTCTTCAAGAAAGGTGATAACACCTTGCTTAAGAATTACAGACCCATCTCGCTTTTGAGCCATGTTTATAAGCTGTTTTCGAGGGTCATCGCGAACCGTCTCGAACGCAGGTTTGATGACTTCCAGCCTCCCGAACAAGCCGGGTTCCGTAAAGGCTACAGTACCATAGACCACATACATACGCTGCGGCAAGTCATACAGAAGACCGAAGAGTATAACTTGCCGCTATGTCTCGCGTTTGTGGACTATGAGAAAGCCTTCGATTCGATCGAAACATGGGCAGTGCTTGAGTCTCTCCAACGATGCCGTATTGACTATCGGTACATCGAAGTGTTGAAGTGTTTGTATAAAAACGCCACTATGTCAGTCCGAGTACATGAACAGAGCTCGAAGGCGATTCCCTTAAAAAGAGGCGTAAGACAGGGAGATGTCATTTCTCCGAAACTGTTTACGACCGCATTGGAAGATGCCTTCAAGCTTCTGGAATGGAAAGGACTGGGCATCAATATTAACGGCGAATACATCACTCACCTTCGGTTTGCCGACGATATTGTGGTCATGGCAAAGTCGATGGAAGAGCTCAGCACGATGCTCGAAGGCCTCAATCGAGTCTCCCAACGGGTAGGACTTAAAATGAACATGGACAAGACGAAAATCATGTCGAATGTCCATGTCGTCCCTGCCCCAGTTATGGTTGAGAACTCGGCTCTTGAAGTTGTCGACGCGTATGTATACCTAGGAAAAACAGTCCAATTAGGTAGGTCCAACTTCGAGAAAGAGGTCAATCGTCGAATCCAACTCGGATGGGCAGCGTTTGGGAAACTTCGCAACGTCTTTTCGTCCAACATACCTCAGTGCCTTAAGACGAAAGTCTACAATCAGTGTGTGTTACCAGGGATGACATATGGAACCGAGACGTGGTCCTTCACTATTGGCCTTATGAATAAGCTCAGAGTCGCTCAACGAGCTATGGAGAGGGCTATGCTCGGGGTTTCTCTACGGGATCGAATCAGAAATGAGGAGATACGTAGGAGAACTCAAGTCACCGACATAGCCCGACGGATTAGCACGTTGAAGTGGCAATGGGCAGGCCATATAGCGCGCAGAACAGATGGCCGATAGGGCCGAAAGGTTCTCGAGTGGAGGCCACGGACCGGCAAGCGCAGCGTAGGACGTCCACCCACAAGATGGGCAGACGACTTGGTAAGAACCGCAGGTCGGCGTTGGATGCAGGCCGCTTCCAACCGCAGTTCCTGGAGATCAATGAGGGAGGCCTTTGTCCAGCAGTGGACGTCCTACGGCTGATATGATGATGATGATGATTTTATTAGTCAACGATTAAGGCCAGCTTGCACAAAACGTATTTAGCAACTAAACATGTTCAAATTTTACGTATCTGTATGATTTGACAACTCCTTAAATCATAATTAACCACTAAATACGTTTAGGCATCGTTTCGCGAGTCGCCCTAAGAATTTTTGTTTTTTTGCTTTGGGATACTCGCGAGACTCGCGTTCGGGGCGAACCACTAGTAGGTGTATCATGTCATTTCTAAGAATGTTGATAAATCGAAAAAAGTCGACTCCATTGAAACGTCCAACTGAAATGTAAAGTAGGGCAGGAATAAATGCTTATATTATAGTCGCCTTTCATTTTGACATAAGCCGCAGGTGCCTTTTGAGACTGGCACATTTGATGCCAATTTCAATGTCACGGTCAGTTTTTTAAGGTATTTTGCCATGTTTGATTCTGATTCAATTATAATATTTTGTGTCTTTAAATATCCCGTGTTGCCACATTAATAACAAATTTTTATCTAAAATGACAGATTGCCAACTTTGCTGTTATACGACTCATATAGAGTCCGCTGGATCCCACTGCTGGACAAACGAATCCCTTACCTTCTTCCATTGATCCTGGTTGAGGGTTAAGACCAACTCGCATTTTGTCCGTCGAGTTCATCCCGCCACTTCTGCCTGTGCTAGTGCGGGACAAATATTTGCATGATCTGCAAATATTTCTCCTGTGTCTGGGTTTTCCGAGTGGGTCTCCTAGTTTTTTTATAAGTACTATACTTAATAGCTTCCGCCCGCGGCTTCGCACGCGTGGTTCGTCAATAAAAGCTAGCCTATGTGTTAATCCAGGTTATAATCTACGTACACACGGCTACACATCAAGCTAAACTATTCCAGTATAAGCTGACCTCGCATTGTGTAGGCTTTTCGTAGAATGAGAGGTCAGCTTAGGCTGATTTTAGTCTTACGCCGACGGCACGCGTACCGTCAGCGCTGATGTCCGAGATATATGGACTTCTAGGAAGCGTTTTTAAATAACGCGTAGCTATCAGCGCGCACGGTGGTCAGCGCTGATAGCTACGCGGCCGTACGCGTCGCGCGTCGGCCTCGCGTAGCTGTCGGCGCTGACGATCGCACGAGCGCCTCTGCGTTCAGTGAGCGTTCTTGTGTCGAGCGGAGCGGACGTCGTCAGGGCGTACAATCATGGCAAATCGCGAAGTGGATACAGGTCGAGTTATCGATGAGGTACGCCTGAGGAAGGTATTGTGGGATGCATCCGATCCACTCTACAAAAATAAAGATGCAAGAAACAAAGCCTGGGAGGATATTGTGGACGCATTGTTCGAAAATATTTCAGGAGAAGAAAAACAACAACTTGGTTTGTTTACTTTCTTATTTTATTATCTGAATACCTACACTACAGGACAAAGCCTTTTCAAGTTAAAATATACACGAGTCTTGCCAGGGCACGCTTCCAATAGGGCTCACGAAGTACTCGGCAAAATGTTCTCGCAGAGCGTGTCCAGACCTGTTCGTAGGTACAGTTGGCAAGTCCACCATACCCTCAATTGTAAGTGTGTCTTCAATACGATAACCATCTCGAATTCTTATAAAGTTATGCAATACGCAGCATGCTTTAACTATTTTCTTTGTAACATCAAAACTCACATTAATAGGTGTATGAAACACTCTGAACTTGTTTGACATGATACCAAATGTCGATTCTATGTATCGTCTACTGCGGCTCAGTCTATAATTAAATATTTTTTTCTTGTGGGTCATATTGGATCGTGCATATGGCTTCAGAATTTTATTTGATATTCCAAACGCACCATCACCCACAATTACATGTTCAACTGGAGTATTTGTTCCAGGCAGTGGCTTTGGTCCTGGAATATTTAAAGTGTTTTGTTCAAGGCTCTTGTATAGTGTACTGTTTTGGAATATAGTCGAGTCCGAGTTTTTTCCATATGTTCCAATGTTTACATATGTAAAACAATAATCTGCATCGCACATAGCTAGAAGGACTATGGAGTAAAAATGTTTATAGTTGTAGAATATTGATCCACCACCGGTTGGATTTACGATTCGGATGTGCTTGCCATCAATAGCTCCGATGCAATTTGGAAAGTTGGTCTTTTGTAGAAAACCGTTAGCAATATTTTGCCACATATCAGGAGTATTTGATGGTATACATTCATCGTGTAGCGTTTCCCATATAACTTTACACACTTCGTCCACGATCTTACTGATTGTTGCGATTCCCATCCTAAATGAATACTGCAAATCTGTATATGTTCGACCCGTAGCAAGAAATCTGAAAAAAAAGTTTTTGTTATTTCAGGAAAACTGGTTCAACAAAGGTGGAAAACAGCCCGGGACGCGTTTTTTAGAACAAAGAACGCAGTTAAAAAAACGCCCTCTGGAAGTGCTGCTCCAAAATACAAAAAGTACATCTATTATGACGAATTAAGCTTCCTAGCTCCAACAGTTGAGAATGAAGTTGATGAATCACTGAATGACTCTTCCCTTCCCTCACCCTCAGTAAATATAGATAATACATTGGATAGTATGGGGTCTTCAGAAAATACTCAAGATTCTGATATATTAATGCAGCAAGTTTTTTCAAACACTCAACACAGTGAGCAGATTGACCGTGGTGTTGATTCAGCATCATCACAAAAACCTTGGTTGGAAAAGAGAAAAAGAAGGGCCCCGAAAACAAATCCAGAAAGTTCTCCATTTGAAAAAGAATTATTAACTTTATTAAGTAACCAAACCCCAGATCTTGCCGCTGACGACCTGGCTTTTTTCGCTTCTTTGGGTCCAATTTTAAAAAGTTTTGATGTAGGACAAACGCTGGAGTTTAGATCGAGAGTGCTACGAGAAGCCATGGATATTCGAAATTACAACAGATCAAATAGCTCAAATAGCTCTTACTCCAACGACGCAAGATATGCATCATCATCATACAATTATCAGACTCCAGCTTACCCAGAGTACGAAACCAACAATGCGAATCCTGGTTACTCTGGTTATCAAACAGCGAGACTTACTGATGAATAAATAATTATATGTGTTCAATTACTTATTATAATGTTTTTGTTAATCTGTCCTTATGAAACATTATAATAATAAATATGTTGTTCTCTTACTTTACTATAATTAAACATAATGATAAAACGAGTAAATATGTTTTTTTCTTACCTTAAAGTCACCATTAGTCGTTCGAATCGGTGGTATAGGTACACGTCGTAAGCTGCAATGGACCAGTTTATCCTGTATCTTTGCCAGTAATTCGTCAAAAGTTCTAGTTGACATTCGAAAGTAATTAAAGAATTTACTTTCGTCAACCCTCAAACTGTCATATAACAAGACAAAGTCTCCTGCAACGGCTCTCTGCTCAATTAATGGATGAACATATAGTCTTCGTCGCCGCCGGTTTTTATTTTTTTGGGATAGATAGTACAAAGCAGCAATAATTAATACACTCCGCATTTTGGTCGTCGTCTGTACAGTAAGGCGGTCAGTACGATACTAAAACGAGCCACGCTGAGCCTCAGCGCTGAAAAACTACGGGCTGAGCTATGAGCGCTGACGGTGAGCGTGAGACTAAAATCAGCCTTATACTGGATATTTATAGCATGATGTGTAACCGTACATGCCAAATTTTATCGAAATCAGTTAAGCCGTTACGACGCGATTGAGTACAAACAATCAAACATATAAATAAACTAACATCCAAACTTTCGCATTTATAATATTAGTGTGATGTAAAAAACATACACAAAAATAAAAACAAACATATTAATTATGTATGTTTTTTGTGCACAGTTTATGTGAATAAATGTCTTCTTTCTTTCTTTCTTCTTCTTTCTATGGAGATGGAGCAAGCTTATGGCACACCTGGTCTTAAGTGGTAATCATCGCCTTAACGGAGAATTGCCTCGTAGGACACGCACCTTAGAAACGTGCCCTACGATACACTGCGCTGCTGTCCATCAACTTGAGGCATATAGGCCTCATGTGCCTGTAATTTCACCGGCAACCATTCTCTTCTAATAGAATCCAAGCAATGCTGCTTGGCGGCAGAAATAGGTATGGTGGTAGTACTTCCTCGGGCGAGCCCATTCACAAGGAACTCTACTACTCTAACTTCTCTCGTTGGTAGATCATGATACCAACGATAGGAATGCTAGTAAATAAATAAATAACTAAAGTCAGGCCATTTTAATAGGTAACATTTGACGTCTGTCAGTTTGGTACAACTCGTACCGAACTCGTACTCGTATCGGTCATTATTACAGTAAGTATGTAATCGTAATTGAAAAAAGTTAAGCAATTGTGCAGTTCTAATAAAACAAAACAATATATTATTTTATGCCCGCCGTTACAAGGTTACGTTGTTGAATTTTGATGAACTGTCAAATGTTACCTATTAAAATTGCCTGACTTTAAAAGTAATTTTAATTCAGACTACATAAATCCATACATTGTTATTTATTTACTTAAAGACTAGATTGGTAGGTACACACCAAATACCAGCTCGTTACCTTAGACTCCATAGAACGTAGGGCTTTTAGGCTAGCAATATAGGGCGGAGACTAATGGTTGTATTACATTGTAGCCGCACGGTGCGGCACGGCAACGACACAGCTGCACCACAGCACCGCCTGCGCTGCCTGCCAGCCGGCGGCTTTTTATATTGACATTACGAAATATATTATACGACACTGGTTTTAATGCTCTAATTTGAATGACAAGTAAATTGCTGGGTTGGAGCCGTGCTGGATCCGTGCCGTTATAATGTAATACAACCTTAAGACCCAAAGTCTCGAGCACCGCCGTAAAGTTGCAAGCCTATCGATCTTTTACAGAATAAAACATTTTGGGGAATGTGCCCAGGAACAATACGATCTGATCCCGCCATCCCCTATCCATCAAGGGACAAGCAGGCGCACGGCTCAGTACCATCCATACCTAGTTGATATACCGCCCATTCGCACAGACCGTTATGGTTATACATTCTTGATGCGCACAGCTAAGGTATGGAACACTTTACCGTCGTCTGTTTTTCCTAAAGAATACAATCCAGGCCTCTTTATGGTATGAGTGAATAGGTTTCTTCTAGATCTTCGTGCCAAATCTCGCGACATCTCACCAGGGGGAGGAGGGGGTCAAAAAATCGTTAAAATTCCTCACATAATTAATGGACGCCCCCTTTGCTATTCCGCACCTGCACCTGATGCACTGCAGAACGGGGCAGTCCCCAACTAGTGCGGGTTAGGACATGTTGGGACATGTTTGTGACAGTTAGGTGCTTTTTATCTATTTTCAGTTTGTAGGGCAGGTCTATTCTCGATTATAGTGTACGTGACGGCAGGTCATTGAACCGTTATAATTTGCGTCAACAAGCCCGTTACTTTTATTATTATGGCCGGCTTGTTTCGTCACATTATTTTAGGCCGCTGTTTTTTTAGGGTTCCGTACCTCAAAATAAAAATAAAAAAGCGGGCAAGTGCGAGTCGGACTCACCCATGAAGGGTTCCGTAGCAGCAAGTAAGATACTTAAAAGTTCTTGTAGTTCGTAGTAACTTTTTTTATATTTGAGTTGATTGAATGAAAGGTAAATTGCGGTTTACGATTTATGACGTATATAAAAACTACTTACTAAATCTCGTTCAAACCAATTTTCGGTGGTCAAACATTATATAAGTACATATATATTATTTTAGTTTTATCATTCTCTTATTTTAGAAATTAAAGGAGGGGAAAGGGAGGGTCACATTTTACCACCATTTTTTAGAAAAAAATGATATTAGAAACCTCAATTTCATTTTTTGAAGACCTATCCATAGATACCCCACACGTATGGGTTTGATGAAAATTTTTTTTTGCCTTTCATTTCTTAGTATAGGGGACCCCCAAAATGTATTGTTTTTTTTTTATTTTTGTATGAAAATCTTATTGTGGTTCACAGAATACATCTACTTACAAAGTTTCAACATGCTAATTCTTATAGTTTCGGAAAAAAGTGGCTGTGGCATACGGACGGACAGACAGACAGACATGACGAATCCATAAGGGTTCGGTTTTTGCCATTTGGCTACCGAACCCTAAAAAGGAAACGTTAGGATCACTTTGTTGTCTGAATTTCAAGACACGACCCTTTTTCTCAGGAACGCGTGGAGGTATCTACTTGAAATTAATAAAAATACTTACCTACTTAATATATATTAATATACAACGTTTATTTTCGTACGTTTAACGTTTATTTCAGGCAACAATGCGAACATAAAAAAAATATTACCAGGCCCATATCTAGACTAACATACATAAAATAAAAGACTTAAAAACTAACACTTTTATTTATTTGGGGGGATTTTGCTTCGTAGCCGCTTCCCTGTAGCACCTGTAAACGATGCCGACTGGCCAGAAATCCGGATCAAGTACCACATCCTTATACTTCGCCAGAATCTGGAGAGTGTAGTACTTGAAGTTAGTAGTCCTACTGGACTCCAGTCGCTGGAGAGACATTCGGAACGTGCCTGTAATCCGACCCTGGGTCGTCTCCCTCACGAAGCGAGGTATAACATCTTCTGAAGTACTCTCATCTATTAGGGAGAGGTAGATCTTGAGGGTCTTCGGTCCATTGGAGCTGTAATAGAAATCTAGTTCCTAAGTCAACGCAATAAAAAAAACGGTGTTGTATGCCGCATAATTTGACACTTAAATAAATCAAAACTTATAGGATTCCTGTTGATTTAGAATCAAGAACTTTGGTAAGAAGCAAGTGTTAGCTTTATTTATATTATAATGATTTTTACATATAAATTCTTTGGAAATTCATATAAATAAATAAATGAATGTAAAATGAATATATTTTGTACTCCTATTTTTGTAATTAGAATTTAGATCTATTTTGGGTGGTCGTATTGACTTGTTATTTCCTGTAGTTGATATCTATCAAAATGTGATGGCGCATCGTGCGTTTCCGTGTTAGCTTTATTTAAATTATAGTAATTATTGCATTTAAATTTATTGAAAATTAATAGACATTATTTATTAAATGTAAAATGAATATATTTCGTATTCATATTTTTGTAATTAGAAGTTGAATCTATTTTTGTGTTGTCGTTCTGACTTATTGTTTCCGGTATTTTTTGGTAGTTGTCAAAACTGGAATGGCGGTTCGTACGTTTTCGTGGAAAGAAAGATGGAGGAAGGACTTTCAAAACTCGGGGCATTTGACTTCGATCCTCAGCTGCGAAAGGTTGTCCATGGAACCGTAGGTTCCGCCTTATCCTGGTCTAAGATTCATATATTAATTCTCGCCTAGACGGAATTTACTGATTTTGCTGTATCGTGTAATCAACAAGTAATAAATCAACTTATGGTGGAAATATTGGTGTTTTTACTTCACAAGGTACAAGTAATAGCAAAAATCCGAAAATCGTTAGTTTGAGTTATATACCATAAATATTTTTTTTTACGGAACCCTCGTTGCGCAAGCCGGACTCGCACGTGTCCGATTTTATTGAGGACTCTTTAAATATTTACTGAGAATATTTGTAAAGTTGAAATGTAATAGAAAAATATTTGTAGTTCTAGTACTTACCAGAATTCTACGATGTGGTAATAATAGTGATAATAAAAGGGCGAGAGTGTTGACCTGCCGCAACATGCGCGCGCGCACGTCCGCACGATATCTCACATCGACAGGCGTGACAGAGCTAATTCTGTAGTCTGTTGTTCCTAGCCCGGCTTAAAAGTTCCCGATTCTGACACTGTCATCATATAACTTTTGATACTATCATGGTTCTTCTTCTTCCTGCCCTTTTCCCAGATTACGCGGGGTCGGCACAACATGTATTACTCCTCCACATCTCTCTATCAGCCGTCATCTCCGTTGTCACTTCCTTCTTACCCATATCATTCTTCACACAGTCCATCCATCTCTTCTTCGGTCTTCCTCTACTTCTATATCCATCCACACTCATATCTAACACTCTTTTAGTCACATGATTTTCTTTCCTCCGCATGACATGCCCATACCTTGCTAGCCTCTTACTCCTCTTACTCTCTTACTCCTCCTCAACTCCTCAATTTCTATCACTGAAACGAGCTATCGTGAAACTATCATACTAGAACAGGGTTATGAACACTATTTGTACTTAAAACGGGATATTTATACATATAACGGGAATATACTGCATATATGGGGTATGCAACTGCGTTGAAATATCGGAATACCCAAAAACTCACAAATCATGGTCAATATCCCGTTTCTAGTACAAATTATCATCATATCAGCCCCATACATTTCCAGAGCGAGGGATCTTGTGCGGCCTGCACCCATCGGCTCCCAGCAACTTTCCGTTTCTGTTACGAAAAGAAAACGATACAGAAAATTCGAATGTGTAAAATTAGGAAATTGTCTTTCAGAAGCAAATTATACCTCCTGTATTTTGGTCAATCTAGGCCATTATCGCTGATCGAGAACATATAGGCATTTTTATCCACCATTAGGAGGCTTCAAAATTCCATTATCTCGTCATAAGATAAACACTGGAATTAAAATAACATTTCCACCTGGGTTGTTATCGTTTGGACACGGTAAGTAGGCATACTACTCATATTTATTTAAAAAAATTGTAAACATGTTAATGTTTTACCATTTACTAATTTGGCAATCATAAAAATAGCGTCGCGTAAACATTTTTTGATCGAGCGAAGCGAGATCTCTAGATCAACTTGGGCACATCGGCGTTGTATGTATTTGCATTAATCAGATCATCCTGAAATTTAATACATAGGTAGGTAGTGATGGCACAATTTTGGTAACATTAAATGAGCGAAAAATAATGGAGGGTTGTTGAAATATTGGGGTTCAAGAGGGGTAAAAAAATGAAAATGAAACTAACTGGTCAAATAGGACGTCAAATGAAAGGTATTCATTAGTACATTTAGACTCCGTTTTTATTTTTTATCGTTTTTGTTCTGTATAGTTTTTGAGTTATTAGTAATAATAAAAACTGAACTTTGACAAAATTCACAGGGCAGTTACACCAGTGACCCCACCGTGCTGAAATTTGGTATGCGTATAGCTTTAGTAACACAAATATAGGCAAAAGTCTGAAATCCAAAATAACTGCAATTTGAACCCCAAAATAGATAAACCAAATTACATGAACTCCCGTCACCTGTAATTTGAATGAAACTGTGGGTCAAGTGGGTTGGTTATACTTTTTTTGGGATTCTCGCGAGATTTCAGTTCGGGGCGAACCCTAGTAAATACAAAAACATTAAAGTAACTCTAGAAAACCAAACAGGTCGCCCTCAGGGGTGTTCCACAGCAACATTACAGCTTCGTAGCGTTTGTTTACTGTGACGTTGGAAACACCGCAAGAAGTTTTCTCAATTTTTTTTAGTAGTACATCTCCCGAGCAAACTGAAACCTCGAGGAGTTTATCATAAAAAATCGAGGCTTAAGCTTCAACTCCTTATCAAATCAAATAACAATTTTATGAGAAACACAAAAGGTTTGATATATCTGCGATCCACCAAACCCGTCATTTATTTATTTATGGTTATTGTTATGCAGATATAGCGTGGACTAATAGAAGTGGCCTTTTCAATAATACTTACGATTTAGAAGGAAAACGCTTTCGTCCGTACATATTGCTCCCGTACCGCCGCGAGGCCGTGAGCCGACTATTAGATAATTATAGTTCAATGACACACTCGATATGCAACTAGTGATGGGACTAATCGATACAATTATTGTTTTCACATGGTGACAAAGTTGTTACAGGTAAGTAGGTTGATAATTTCACATTATAAACCCTGGCAGGGTATAGCAACAGGAAGACAAACCCTGTTTTCCTATCTAAATAAGTAAGCATGCTGTTTGCGCTTACAATTTATTATATATATGTTTTTTATCGCGTTTTAAAACTTTTTTCTGGGTTTTTGGATGAAAAGACGTGTGATCCAAGAGCTGGCGCTTATCTGGGTCAACGCACAAGCATTGCAATTCAGCGCGGCAATGCAGCCAGTGTCTTGGGACACTTCCGCCTGGTTGATCTGGAGCAGTTGAGCTACATATGTATAGATCGTTTGCAACGGTGTGTAGATAATTCAACTGTTTCCGTTAATAAATGTATTATTCTTATATTTTAAAATATTATATTACGATTTTTTTAACCGACTTCAAAAAAAGGAGGAGTTTCTCAATTTATTTGTATTTATTTTTCTTTTTAATGTTTCTCTTCAGAACTCTGTCATTTATTAACGATTTAGTTAGAGTTAACGATAGAATTCAGAATCGATGGTCCTGCCTGGTGGTAACAGCTCATGATGAATAATGCCCTGCCAATCCCACCACACACACAGCATCACCTTATTGCGAGTTAACCCAGGTTTCGCCACAGTCTCTGAAGCCTGACCGGCCATTAACCACGACCTTTTTCGCACGTTCTTGTCGTACGTGATCCACTTTTCATCACCAGTTATCAGCTTCTTCAAAAATGGTTCGGTTTCATTACGTCGTAATCAAGAATCACAAATGAGTACACGGTTCATTAGGTTTCTTTCAGTGAGCTCGTGGGGTACCCAAATATCGAGCTTTTTTGTGTACCCAGTTTTTTCAAATGCGCCAAAATTGTTTTATGGTCAATTCCCAGTTCTTCAGCTACGTCGTAACTACTGATATGCCGATCTTGCTAAACCTTTTTCAAAAATGGCATCAATTTTATCCGTAATAGGGCGACCAGAGCGACGTGCATCTTTGACATCAAAATTTCCGGATTAAAAACTCTTAAACCAAATTTTTGCCACTCTCACAGACACTGCACTAGGTCCATAAACATCGCAAAATTTTTCGCGGCTTGCGTTGCATTTTTGCCTTTTTTGTAGTAAAATTTTAAAATGTATCGAATTTCTTCATTAGATTCAGTCATCTTTACAGTACGAAAAACAAATAAAAATCACAAATTTTCCTAATTTGAATTTGGAATTATCTTCTTTAAAATTTAAACTTTGAATGATACCAAAACCAGCCAGATACAAATAGTATAGCCAAAGAGATTTTATTACAAGTTCATATACAAACTATAATGCGAAAAGACTTTTTCCCCGACCTATTACATACTTATAATACTAACATAAAAATCATCCAGACCGGGCAGTAGACGACCTGACGAATATGATGATGATGATGTAGTTAGATGTTTATAAGTTGTTAGTTCTTTCAATGTTTGTTTTGATTGATATCATTCCCTCCCTACAAAGTGGGGGCGACAAGATATGCGTTTGGCCGATATCCAAATCCCTTTGAACGTACGTAAACGCTTCAATTCTACTCCCAATACGTTTGATATACTAACCATACATCAGGTCATCTTTGTATTATTAGTGGTTCGCTCCGAACTGAGATCTCACGAGTCTCCCATAAAACAATATAATATTATTTGTAATCTTTGACTACCAAAATAGTGCCATGATGTGCATTTCCAATCAACTTGACCTACAGTTTCATTAAAATTACAGGTAACGGGAGTTCATGACTTTTGGTTGAGTTTTTGGGGTAGAAATTGCAGCTATTGTAAATTTCAGATTTTGTACCCTGTGAATTTTGTCAAAGTTCAGTTCAGTTTTTAAGTTATAAGCCATAATAAAAACTGAACTTTGACAAATGTACCCTGTAAATTTTATAAAAGGTCAGTTTTTATTATGGCTAATAAACACTAATAACTTAAAAACTACAAGTTTAAAAATAAAAACGGGGTCGAAATGTACTCACAAATACCTTTTAATTGACGTGCACTTGACCGGATAGTCCCATTTTGTTTTTTTTATACCTCATTAACCCCAATGTCTTAACAACCCCCCCAAACACACACACACATTTTAGCTCATTTAGTCACGCCAAATAATTGTTTGTTGTTGTTAGGAATTAGATTCGGTTTCGGTTGGAGGGGTACGGTTACCGGTGAAGTTACAGGCATGAGGCTTTTTATGATGAGAAAATTACCTGCCTTAAGTTGCTAGCCATAGGGCACGTTTCTAAGGTGCGTGACCTACGAAGATCCCTAAACATATTTAGCGACTACACATGTTTAACTTTGACTTTGATTTGACAACTCCTTGAATAATATTTAGGTGCTAAATACGTTTAGGCATCGTTGCACAAGTCGTCATCAGGGTCGTATTAAAAATATCTAATAAGTAACAGTTGAAAGTGCTTGAGGTCGAAGCACTAGACCCGTTGTTCATTATTTTTGTTACATAATCGTACAAAAAAATATTTTTTTACATTAAGTAGACAAAATCTTATCTACAAGATTACGTTGTCGCAGTATTACTGAGGATTACTGCTAGACAGATAACCACGTCTCTATCAAAATCAGGTCATGTCCCCAATTGCGATACCAAAGTGACAATGGATATCATTGCCCCGAACCAGGGATGTTGCGGATGCAGATTTTTTGACATCCGAATTTTTGAAGGATCGCATCCGCGGATGTTGATGCGGACTTAGAGTTTTTTAAGAAACTTCGGTTTGGTGCAAAAATAAAACAAAAATATAAACTAATAACTGCAGAATACTCGCTCAACACACAATACTCACTGTATACTCTCAATAACACTCAAAGACTTCAATGCACATACGATAAAAGCAAGTAAAAATGTTATGATTGACTTAGGAGATAAACAATGACAAACGCGTCGGATCTTGTCACCGAAATATTTGCTCCTATTGGTCAATCAGCACGTGGGTCCGCCAGCATGTGGCTATGGTACGCGCCACTCGCAAGCCCCACCAAATTTCTTTCTCGTCGCGACCTGCGCTACATCTGCATCCGCATGAACATCCGCATCGATTATTGTGGACGCGGATGTCTAAATCGATGCGAAGGCTCCGCATATGCAGATGCGGATCCCTGCCCTAAACATAAAAAATTTGAAAAGAGGAAAAGTTTAGACTGAGTTAATGAATGAATGAATGAAATACTCTTTATTGCACACCAAATAAAAATACAATAATGGAAATAAACAATAAATTAAGGTACAATGGGCGGTCTTATCGCTAAAAGCGATCTCTTCCAGACAACCTTTGAGTTTTTTTGAGTTATTATTTCTAAATCTTTTGAAATATCGACCAGAAAGAAAACACCGAAAATAAAGGATTAGCTTAAACCAAAACATCTTTATTCATATTTTTGATCACTTAATTCACAAAGAAGGAAGAAGATACAGTTTTTATAATTATTTATAATCATCTTCATTTGAGATGTAAATTGGTACTTGTATGTACTTTTAAAGTAAATAAATTAGCTAACTATATTTTGGCCTTAACGTCTCAATTAGTAAGTATAATAATATTCTTTAGTAAAACATTTTCTGAGACTTACTTTCACGACTTTAGTCTCATAAAATATATTTCTATAGGTATGTATTTATTTTGATTTTAAACAACATAATACCTTGTTCGAACCAGAGAGGTGAGTTGACTAAAGGATGAGTGAGTCATTAATCTCAATCTTTCAAAGAAAATAAAAACGGGAAGTTTTTGACTTTTTCAGAATTAGGTAATTAGCTTTTTTATAATATTTCATTATCATCATCATCAGCCGGGAGACGTCCACTGCTGAACATAGGCCTCCCCTTAGATCGCCACAACGAGAGGTTGGTAGCCGTTTGGACCCAACGGCCCAACTGATTCTTACTAGATCGTCGGTCCACCTTGTGGGGGGCCGGCCTACGCTGCGTCTTCCAGTCCGTGGTCTCCACTCGAGAACCTTTCTTCCCCAACGGTTATCGGTTCTACGAGCGATGTGGCCTGCCCATTGCCACTTCAACTTGCTAATTTTGAGAGCTATGTCAGCAACTTTAGTTCTTCTGCGGATTTCCTCATTGCGGATTTTGTCACGCAAAGAAACCCCGAGCATAGCCCTCTCCATAGCTCGTTGAGCGACCTTGAGCTTGGTCATGAGGCCATGAGTAAAGGACTACGTTTCAGTGCCATAGGTCATCACTGGCAACACACACTGGTTGAAGACTTTAATCTTCAGGCTCTGGGGACTTTTGGACGAGAAGATATCGCAAAGTTTCCCGATCGCTGCCCAGCCGAGTTGGATTCTTCTTCTTCGTCGATTATAATATTAGTTTTTCTAAAATACTATTCACGTAAAGTAATTTTTAGAGCTAGACAAAATATTTAATGTATTGTCATTGTCATTTTGCTACTGCAATGCAGAGGCAGGTCCAGCCTTGTGTATACATACATCATGTAATTCATAAAAGTGTTTTTACAAACCTACTAGAGATTACTACATAGAAACTGCTAGCTATTCTGTAATAGGTGAATACCCTTACAAGGATACCTTTACAGACCTAGTAAAATACAACGTCAATAGATTTTACACCCTATACGTGGCAATTAAGACTGGTTTCAGGTTGAAGTGTCGTTTCTATTGATTTTTTGAACGACAATGGTGAATTAAATTACGAACTGATTAAACAACCGTCTAATATAATATACTTAAGTGTTGCAATCAAAGAAGTATATTCAACTTTTTTATCAATATGTATTATGTACTTCGAGAATAGTTCGTTCAACTCGTGTTTGTGTTCTTAGGTACTTACCTAAATCAAATTAATAACTGTTTTTTACAAAGAAAAATATTTTTATTTTAGTTCTTATAGTTCTGCCCGGCTTCGCACGGCTTTTATCAAAAAGAAATATATAGCCTATAGGAGATAGCACTCAGGGATAGTGTAATTTTCAAAATCAGTTTAGCAGTTTCGGAGATTATCCGATAATAAGTTTATCGAAATTATTATTTTTTTGTCAACCTATATCCACTGCTAGGAATAGATCTCCCCCAACTCCTTACATCTAAACCAAGTGCTAACCATCGCCTACAAAGTATGCCCTGTGTTCATCAACTTGAGGTGTATAGCCTCATGTCATTTCACTAGCAATCATACCCTTCAAATCGAAATACAGCATGTGTTTTTAGATAGATAGATAGATAATTTCTTTATTGCACACCATTAAAAATAAAACAAACAAAAGAGAATACAAAATTAAATCAAAGGTACAATGGGCGGCCTTATCGCTAAAAGCGATCTCTTCCAGGCAACCTTGGGATGGACAGGATCTGTGTGAACAAATGAGAACGGCGGCGTAAATCAAATAATAACTAATGGAATAAGTACATAAATGACTAAAATAAAATATACATATCAATAAATATAAATAATTTTATAATATTAAATAACCTACTTCTAAATACATAGGTAATTAGAAAAAAAAACGTTTTAGTTTAACGTTTAAGGATAATTAAATTGATTTTTGAACGATGAGGCTACATAACTCCCCTCTACCCCGGACCAGAAAAAGTAGGTACCTACTAATAATACCCACTACCACCTAGCCTTTATTTTTTACAAAGTAAATCAAGTTTTTGCTTCCTCTGACGTGAATCTGCAGATTTCAAACTGGTCGTTGCCAAATCGTGCTAAAACTTTATGCAAATCAGTAATGGAATGATGTCGAGACAAAAAGTAATGAATTACCTACATACCTATACTAAGACCGGCAAACATAACTTTGATATAATATAGTGTGATTGTGGTTATGGATTGTGATTGTCTGAAATAATAAAAATAAACAATAAATATTACTGGACATTTCACACAGCGCTATCTAGCCCCAAACTAAGCAGAGCTTATACTATCGGAATAAATGAATACAATACAATAACGATCCCTAAACGTATTTAGCGACTAAACATGTTTAAATTTGACTTGTTTGTATGAATTGAGAGCTCTCTTAATCATATTTAGCCACTAAATACGTTTAGGCATCGTTGCGCGAGTCGCCCTAAGACTACTTTGAAATAATTAATAAATTGGGTGTATGTAGTGACTCTGATAATGTATTATATTTAATTTATAAATTTTATTATTAGAATTAATTAAAAATATTATACAATTACATTATTTTTATATTTTTAATTATGGTACCTACGACATTTTAACCTAGGATGACTAATCAACATTAATATATAAGCCTAAGGATGACTAATCAACATTAATATATGCAGCGCTGTGCTCTGCTAATCTCTATTTAGTCAATTCGTTCCTCATAGATAATAATGAGGAAACAAAACAAGAGATGCTGCGCTGTGCTTTGTGTTGCTACGCTGTTTAAAACAGCACAGCACAGCGTGGGCATCAGCCAAAGGACGTCCACTGTTGAACATAGGCCTCCCCCACACATTTCCAAAGCGACCCATCACCCTTTAACAGGTCGTCTTTCCGTCTAGTGGTCTCCACTCGAGAACCTCTCTGCCCTGAAGTTTAATCGGTTCTTTTTCGACACAGCCTTGTTATGCCCGTTTACGAAATATAAAGCTTCCAAGTGTCTATTTTCGTAATTCTCTTCCATAACAAAATTCTTGATATGTTTACGGCCGCTTTTTCAAAGCGCCATTTTACCTATTTATCCCAACCAAATCGGCACTTAGACTAAAGCAAATATTACAAAGAGCACACTATATGCGGGGTTATAGAGTCTGTAATTGGTAAACAGTGTCGTCGCTTCAACTCGTCGACCCCGAAGTAGGTGAGGGCCGCCGATAAACGTGCTCTGTTCACTTACAATCATAAATATATACACGCGCGCGTGTGTGTGTGTGTGTGTATCGGACTGGATATTAATCTTTATTTTCGTATTATCTCGATATTTTCATACACCATCATCATCATTATCAGCTGGTGAATGCGCCTCCCCCATATATTTCCAAGGCGACCGATCGTGTGCCGCCTGCATCCAACGGCTTCCAGCGACCTTCATCAAGTCGTCTTCTCATATATTTTATGTCAACCTATATTGTCCCACTGATTTTATAACAAACTCCCAAGTGATGTACAAAAATTGGCAATAACAATTTGACAGGCATTGCCGATGTTGGAGAAAAGACAGCTAGGCTCAAATGGGATTGGGCGGGACACATTAGTAGAATGCACCCCGATAGGTGGGCTAATCTAGCCACAACCTGGAACCCTGATGGAAGACGCGGTCGGGGTCGGCCAAGTTAGCGTTGGCGAGACGATCTTGTTGCCTTCGAGCAGGAGTGGTGGAGTGTCACACAGGACAGAGATAGATGGAGAGACTTGGGGGAGACCTTTGTCCAGCAGTGCAGTGGGACAATATTAGGTTGACAAAGAAAACAAATTTAAAAACGTATTTAAACAAAATCTTTAAAAAAAGCCTACTTTAAAATATCGGATTATTTAGATGATAGAGAAGCTTAGGATTAAAATTGCTCCAACTCATTAAAAATATTACAATTTAGACGTAATTTATTTTCTTTATTGTTATGTATTCTAAAAGGATCATTAAAAACAACCAGCCTTGTTTCTTGCCTTTCTTTCCTGGACCGCGAAGGAACAGGCAGTAAAATTTACGTTTCTAAATGGCCCTTGTGATTTTAACGCATATAAAAATAAAAAAATTGATTTTGTTTTTGCTGGGCAAAGGTCTCCCCCAAGTCCTTCCACGTATCTCTATCCTGTGCGACACTCCACCACTCCTGGGATCCAATTCTGCTAAACCAATCGCTTTATTATAGCAATGGCATCGCTGCATCGTCACAAAATATCCACTATAGATACCTTTTGATATTCTATTAACACAATATTTTTTCAATGTCCGCCGTTGCTATGGCAACAACGTTGAAGATTTGACAGCTTATAACAGGAACAACAATCATGAACGTTAAATAATAGTAGGTCCTTAGTCGTTTTTGTTATAGGAGAATTGGGCCCCTGCTCGAAGGCAACAAGACCGACGACCCCGACCGCGTCCGTTATCGTCTTTTATGGTACTTTAAAATACCATTTTGCTCTTCTTTTTTGATTTTCGAATTGGAGGTTTTGGGTTAGAATACAACCAATGTATTTTTGTGCAAGAAAACGCGTGTCCGAACTGGAAAACATTTCAGTTTCAATATCTTTTTTTTGTTTCAGTTTCACATCTTTGGAAACTCTCAAAACATGTATTCCAAAATGTGGGTATTAAAAGTAATAATAATTTCAGATATCACGAGATCCATATCAATTTTAATTAAAATTATGTTATACACGGTGTCCTTTAAATCACTGTTTTCCCAGAACAAACGTTGTTCAGACCATGGTCTACTAACAGTTTATAGCATCAAACAAGATAATTTAAAAAAAAATCTAGGCCTTTTCAAATAAGTGTAACTTTGTTCAAAAACTAGCTGTGACATAATGTTTATTGGCACACTAGCCGTAGCGTACCTACTATTATTATTTTTGTGGCGATACGGCGGCATGTTGTAGGGCGTAACATTAAAATAGACGTTTTAAGTTCGCAATTTTGTATGTTTTTCTAAGACCGATTTCATTTTATTTAATTTGAGGTTATAAAGCCTTTGTAGACCATGGTCTGAACAACGTTTGTTCTGGAACAGGAAACAGCAATTTAAAGGACACTGTGTATAGGATCAGGATGACTGGTAGATAATGCTATTAGCATTAAGTCCTCCTAGCACTATTCTGTTTTGTGTGAAAGTATTAAACAAATCACACTGTTATTTTAAATGCGAAAGTTTGGATGTTTGTATATTTATTTGATTGTTTGTTACTCAATCACATCCTAACAGCTATGAGCCGATTTCGATGAAATTTGGTATGTAAGTATAATAAAACCTGGATTGCGAATAAAACCAGTGAAGCCGCTGGCAAAAGCTAGTAAATAAATAAAGCTTAGGTATATGAGCGGGTAGGTTACCTACACAGAACCCCTATGCAGTGTTAATAGAGAGTTTTATATTTCAGAACTGACCTGTATATTTCAATAGACTGACAATGTCCCACAAAATCACGTAACTCGATATCTAATTACCTGCTAAGACACGAGATGTCGCTAAGAGTTACGAATCTTTCATTAAAAAAAATCGTCACATATTTATTATATGACCTCTAGCTTACTACCACTCATAATAATGGTACGAAACAAAATCTTTAGATGGCGCTATTTCTAATTTCACGTGCGCGATAAACTTATTGCAACGTCGTCCCTATGCCATCTGTGATTATGATTAAGCATAAGAAAGTGGTAAATAATCAATATAAAATAAAATGGTAAGTCTAATTTTATGAACAATAACATTTCTTCTAAAAAACCGGATATGTTTTAGTGTTTAATTTATTATAATTTGTTGGTTGCAATGGCCGCTATGAAAGTTTCCAGGCTATGAGTCAGCGCCATCTATAGTTTGACCGAAATCGCTGTACCGCACCTGAGGTATGCGCGCGGCGAGACGGGGGGAATCATTGGCCGCTCCGATCCATCAGTCTGTTGTCCATGAGATAAATATTCAAAGATGGATCGAGCGCTATCTCGTGATGTCAAGACCGTTATTTTTAAAGTGGCCGAATATTGTAAGAAAAGAGAAAGCAGATAAAGAAAGCTTTGAATATAATTGCTGATATTAAAACCAACATAGCCTATACCCATATTAACTCTTCTCTAGATGAAGAAATAAACTTATTGAATACATTGTTTTTTGGAGTTCACGGTGGAAAAATGGCAGATTATGTTCAAAAAAATTAAAAACAATTACTGGAATCGCGATAGTAGATTTGACATTATTATCAATCCATTAATAATAAATTTGCAGAACGACACTGATTCAAGTTCCGATCGCGAAACGGAAGATGAAGATGATTACATAAAAAAATATAAACATATCGTTTAAGATATCGTAAGATCTATGCGACCATATCGATCTCATGTGTACCTACTCTTGCTCTTTTTTCCTCGGCCCCCACCTCGCCGCACTTTCTTAAGGCGCGGTACAGCGGTTTCGATCGAACTATAGGCATAATACGGGGTTTTATGTGTCGCGGCTCCAAACCGCTGCTTACAGCAGAGGAAGTGCTTGACAAAAGCGATGGATGACACGACAACCCAGCCGCAAGTTCACACGATCCCGGCCGAGAGCGCATCAATTTCCTGTAATCTACTCATAAATTAATCAATACAAGCATTTGGATAAAACGAAGTTTTTCACTTAAGGCTCCTGAATATTAATGTCCTGGACATTATGCTTTTTGCAAGTGACGATTTGTTCTATGGATATTGACAGTCTATTATCTTATACTGGTCTGTGTTTTTAACAATGTTTGGAATTGCCTCTGTATATTCCATAGTGGGATATTTCACCAGAACTACAAAAGAATCTAGTATACGTACCTAATAATGTAACACAATACCTACTCGTAGATAGATAGTGGGTAGGTATTGATGTAAATCTGTAGCCGGTATATAAACACATAATAACCTAAAACATGATTACCGCTAATTGCAGTAATCATGTCATATGGAATTCTTATCAATTAGGGCCATAGCCTCTTATTTACCTACCTACACACATACATGTATTAATGTAGGTATTTACCTATATATATATTTTTATTATGACGGCTGTTTGATTAGAGCAGAAGGAAAGCGCGAGACGGGGGGAGGGGGCTAGATGGGATGACAGGTTGCTGGGAGCCGTTGGGTGCAGGCGTAGGCGGCACAAGATCAGTCGCTCTGGATTTTTGTTGAAGACCTATGTTCAACAGTTGGCGTCCGGGGGCTGATTTTTTAGGGTTCCATACCCAAATTCACTGAGTTACACAAATATAGCCAAAAGTCTGAAATCTAGACTAACTGCAATTTGTACCCCAAAAAAAAAGACATACATGAATTCCCTGTAATTTAAATGAAACTGTAGGTCAAGTAAGGTGGTTATTTTTTCGTGGCACTGTTTTATTGGTCAACGATTAAGGCCGGCTTGCACAACGATCCCTAAGCGTATTTAGCGACTAAACATGTTTAAATTGTACGTATTTGTTTGACTTGACAAATCCTTAAATCATATTTAGCCGCTAAATACGTTTAGGCATCGTTGCGCGAGTCGCCCTAAGAATATTTTTTTTTGTGTTTTGGGAGACTCGCGAGATCTCAGGTCGGGGCGAACCACTCGTTGTAATAAAGTTTATTTTAGTCCCTGGTTTAAACCTGTACTATTTTTAGACTACGTTTTGGAATAAGGCCGTAAAGGTTTGTCCTGGTGCTTAGAGACACTCGAGCCGCACATCATTTAGATCATTTACTTAGATACCTAAAAAACCCGCCACCTTTACCTACGAGTAAACATAATTTAATACAACACGGCTACAACCGACCTACCCACCAAAAATACCTATTAAATTATTTTACCTAAACAATTGAAATTATTAAAGACTAGCTGACGAATCAGCAGCTTCGCACGCGTAGTTTTTTAATAAAAACATTACCCTCCTTCTCCGCAATTAGTTAAAAAGCAGCCTGTGTCACCCGGAGATATCGGAGCTTCACAACAGTGAAAGAATTTTTTTAAATCGGTCCAGTAGTTTTGAGGCCTATTCAATACAAACAAACAAACAAACAAATCTTTCCTCTTTATAATATTATTTTTGTATATATTGATATGTTCTAAATATTGTAGAACATACTTTTGTTCTATCATCAATAGTTTCCGCAGCGCATGCGACGAAAGACGTTTTAGGGCACTTTTTTACACCTTGGGTTACGTTACTTAAGTTTTAGCAAGGATCCCTAATCTTTTCTAGCAATAAATATAACTTATGTCACTAAGGGTGAATGTAGCTTTCCAATGGTGAAAGAATTTATGAAATCGGCACAGAAGTTTTTAAGTTTATTCATTACAAACATACACACAAAAATACAAATCTTTCCTCTTTATAGTATAGATTTTATAATGATATGATGGTGGCTTTAAACGTATAAATAAATAAATAAAATAAATATTGCTGGACATTTCACACAGCGCTATCTAGCGCCAAACTAAGCAGAGCTTGTACTATGGGAACCAGATAACTGATAGAATACTTATATACTTTTTTTTAATACATTCTTATAATATATAGAGAAACAACCAGACCCGGAACAAATATCTGTAGATCATAGAAACATTTGTTCCGCAGCGGGAATTGAACTCGCTACCTCCTGCGTCTCAGCCGGCTATTCACCCACTGCGCCACGGAGGTCGTCAAATATACAACTATTACAAGGTATTACAACTACCTTTTCCATGGGGCTTAAAAAGTAGCCCTAGTTTTGTTGTGGTTAGTCCTAGGTAGTAGGGTGTATGACCTGCCCTAAGCTATCGTGTGCATGCGCGTCAGTTATCGCAGTGATTTATGCTGCGCGCGCCTGCGCAGCTACATTTGATACGCATAGTTCAGGAGCTGTGCGGAAACGATACAGGCAATCATATGAGAGCATTATAACAAAAAAATACAAATATATGTACTTGTATAAATACTTTGACCTTAAAGTCTTAAGTTAATTGACTAAATAAGAATTCTGCACCATTTTAGAATCCTGCATCTTGTATTATTTTGTATAAATCCTTAATTAGATCTCAGTTAGAATATGCTACTTCGCTATGGAACCCACTCTATGATAAATATAAAGATCAGATAGAATCAGTTCAACGTAAGTTTCTGCGTTCAGTAAACTATCGCTGCCTTCGTTCTAAGTCCTCTTACGGCGTTCTCTTTAATAAATACTCACTGCCAACTCATAAGATGAGGAGACTGCTCCTTGATCAAATGTTACTTTATAAGATATGTCATCATGGATTCGACTGTAGTAATCTTGTAAACCAAATTTACTTACACAAACCCTATATTTCTTACCTTCGAGAGACTCGCGAACGTAATTTGTTTGCGCCTATTCCCTGCAAAACTAACGCCAGTGAGAATCATGAAACAACATAATGAACTCTTTACTGGTATCGAACTGTTTGCAACCTCACCCGGCTCTTTCAGAAGGAGTGTATCTGATGTCTTAATGTCGGATGCACTATTTCTGTCTGACCTAAAGTAAAAGTTAAAATCTTGTTCTTGTATGTAATGTGACCTACAGATATTGTTTGTCTTCCTTCATAAGCATGCACTATATGCCCTTATAATTTGTCAACCCAATCTGTGGACACCGGGGCGGATTATACATAAAGAACTTTATTTAGTAATAGCATTAAGTAACCTAATTGTATAATTATTTGTTGTCCTTAATAAAGAAAAATAAAAATAAAATAAATAAATTATAATAGTTTTTGATTATTTAATATAATATTTAAAATTTATATCTCTCTCTGTGCATCTTTTCCTCAATGTAGAGGGTCGTGACCGCATTGCATGATTTTATATCTCTCTCTGTGCATCGTTTCCTCAATGTAGAGGGTCGTGACCGTATTGCATGATTTTATATCTCTCTCTGTGCATCTTTTCCTCAATGTAGAGGGTCGTGACCGCATTGCATGATTTTATATCTCTCTCTGTGCATCGTTTCCTCAATGTAGAGGGTCGTGACCGTATTGCATGATTTTATATCTCTCTCTGTGCATCGTTTCCTCAATGTAGAGGGTCGTGACCGCATTGCATGATTTTATATCTCTCTCTGTGCATCGTTTCCTCAATGTAGAGGGTCGTGACCGTATTGCATGATTTTATATCTCTCTCTGTGCATCGTTTCCTCAATGTAGAGGGTCGTGACCGCATTGCATGATTTTATATCTCTCTCTGTGCATCGTTTCCTCAATGTAGAGGGTCGTGACCGCATTGCATGATTTTATATCTCTCTCTGTGCATCGTTTCCTCAATGTAGAGGGTCGTGACCGCATTGCATGATTTTATATCTCTCTCTGTGCATCGTTTCCTCAATGTAGAGGGTCGTGGCCGCATTGCATGATTTTATATCTCTCTCTGTGCATCTTTTCCTCAATGTAGAGGGTCGTGACCGCATTGCATGATTTTATATCTCTCTCTGTGCATCGTTTCCTCAATGTAGAGGGTCGTGACCGCATTGCATGATTTTATATCTCTCTCTGTGCATCGTTTCCTCAATGTAGAGGGTCGTGACCGCATTGCATGATTTTATATCTCTCTCTGTGCATCGTTTCCTCAATGTAGAGGGTCGTGGCCGCATTGCATGATTTTATATCTCTCTCTGTGCATCGTTTCCTCAATGTAGAGGGTCGTGACCGCATTGCATGATTTTATATCTCTCTCTGTGCATCGTTTCCTCAATGTAGAGGGTCGTGACCGCATTGCATGATTTTATATCTCTCTCTGTGCATCTTTTCCTCAATGTAGAGGGTCGTGACCGCATTGCATGATTTTATATCTCTCTCTGTGCATCGTTTCCTCAATGTAGAGGGTCGTGACCGCATTGCATGATTTTATATCTCTCTCTGTGCATCGTTTCCTCAATGTAGAGGGTCGTGACCGCATTGCATGATTTTATATCTCTCTCTGTGCATCGTTTCCTCAATGTAGAGGGTCGTGACCGCATTGCATGATTTTATATCTCTCTCTGTGCATCGTTTCCTCAATGTAGAGGGTCGTGACCGCATTGCATGATTTTATATCTCTCTCTGTGCATCTTTTCCTCAATGTAGAGGGTCGTGACCGCATTGCATGATTTTATATCTCTCTCTGTGCATCGTTTCCTCAATGTAGAGGGTCGTGACCGCATTGCATGATTTTATATCTCTCTCTGTGCATCTTTTCCTCAATGTAGAGGGTCGTGACCGCATTGCATGATTTTATATCTCTCTCTGTGCATCGTTTCCTCAATGTAGAGGGTCGTGACCGCATTGCATGATTTTATATCTCTCTCTGTGCATCGTTTCCTCAATGTAGAGGGTCGTGACCGCATTGCATGATTTTATATCTCTCTCTGTGCATCGTTTCCTCAATGTAGAGGGTCGTGGCCGCATTGCATGATTTTATATCTCTCTCTGTGCATCGTTTCCTCAATGTAGAGGGTCGTGACCGCATTGCATGATTTTATATCTCTCTCTGTGCATCGTTTCCTCAATGTAGAGGGTCGTGACCGCATTGCATGATTTTATATCTCTCTCTGTGCATCGTTTCCTCAATGTAGAGGGTCGTGGCCGCATTGCATGATTTTATATCTCTCTCTGTGCATCGTTTCCTCAATGTAGAGGGTCGTGACCGCATTGCATGATTTATTCTTTTACAATCTTTTTCCATTTGTCGCGATCTCCGGCGTGACGAATAGCGTTGTGTAGTGGTGTGTCGAGAGCGGTGCGGATTTGATCGGTCCAGCGGATAGGGCTGCGTCCTCTTGGTCTGCGTCCCTCTATTTTCCCGTGATTGTAAGTTTTTCGAGGTTGTCAGGGTTGCGTCGTATTATGTGTCCAAAATATTCTAAGGTGCGGCTAAGGCAGATGGTTGATAGCCTCCTCAAAATGTGTAGTTCCTTTAGAATGGACACATTTGTTCGTTTAGCAGTCCACGGTATACGAAGCATCTTTCTCCAGCACCACATCTCGAACGCATCAATTCTCTTCCGATCAGCCGTTTTGAGAGTCCATGTCTCTGCTCCGTAAAGGAAGATGGGAAAGACCAAGGTGTTGACCAGTTTGATTTTTGTCTTCTTCGTGATGTGCTTATCGTTCCATATCTTAATCAGTTGAGACATTGCGTTCTTGGCCATCCCGATACGTCGGCGCACTTCTCCCTCACAAGAGCCGTCCTTGCTGATACTTGAGCCCAGGTATACAAAGTAATTTACAATATCTAGGCTCAAAGCTCCACCAAACTCAAGTTTTCCCGCGCGGTCAACAATCAGAACCTTAGTTTTTGGCCTGTTGATCGAGAGTCCAAGTCCCCTGCTTGCATTCTCTATTCTGTTTATCAGACCAACCATCTCTGCTTCGGACGCCGCAAATAAGGTGGTGTCATCGGCGTATTTGAGGTTAGTGATTCTTTTCTAAAATTTTATATGAGCTGCAAAAATAATAGTTATTATTGTAGATAAATAACCCTGACATTGTGCTTAGATGCAATGAATGTGTAAAGCTTTAGCATTGCACACCGTTAAACGCTGAGTATGGCCGTGCCTACACAACAACTGTACAACACCTTGTTATTACCCATACTACACAATAAATACAATTTTATTTGATTTAAAAGTTTTTAGGTTCGATAAAAATTTAAATCTTAGTTCGAAAACTTTTGTGATTGATTTCAATCATTATTATAAATACGAGATTCATCACGTACCGTCTTATCGGTGTATCGACCGACAATGGTTCGGTTCAATTCGTGAACCTTCATCAGGGTGAGTGCGATCCGATCCGAATAACGTCTTGCCTCGCACTGCGCGCGAGTCCACGGGTGCGGTGGTGAGGATTATGTCAACGACGGCCGTCGACGTGATGACAGGCTCCGTCATCATCATTATCCTTACTGCTGCTCTCTTCGGTAGTTCTTGGTACAGCAAACACACGACACTAACTATGTCTCTACCAGGTTCACTCATTCTTCTGTCGCTTGCATCATTAAGACATGGCCTCCAGGCTGGCGGTAGAACCCATCCTCTATCTCTGTTAAAGTTCGGCACACGAATTATTTCTATCGCCTCTCGGATCTTGCGAGGAACGTAGAACTTCTCTCTCACTAAGACCCGGGCCTTGTCGAAACGTATGTAGTACGTCGAATCAGAATCTGTTTAAAATTCAAATCCTTGAAACGAAATCTATGAATTTTGTATTTTTATATGACTCCTAGCTGAGCCGCCGAACTACGTACAGCCTTGACATGCTTAAGATGCGGGCTGCCAATGTACGTCGCCGGTAGAATTGTCTATCGGCCATATGTATGAGAAAATTAATTTTCGTCATAAGTTTTTTTAAGTTGAATTTTTCCAATATTTTATTAGTTATTCTGATATTCGGGGCGGAGACAAATCCAACAAATCAAAGATCATCAGAATCGTTCCAGTCGTTCCTCAGATATGTAAATATAGATTTATTTTATTAAATACGACTACGAGTATACCTACTTATCAGTAACTTAATCGAATGTTGACAATGTGGCATGCTTTGTAGTCCCAATTCTTGATACGACTCTGCGATTTAGAGAAAATAAAAAGTCCGTTTTGGGGAATTCTGTGCGAATCTTCTATATATATTAAAGAAAGACGTGTTAGTTATACTATTTATAACTCAAGAACGGTTGAACCGATTTGACTGAAAATTGGTGGGGAGGTAGCTTAGAACCAGGAGACGGACATAGAATACTTCTTATCCCGTTCCACCGCGTTCCCGTGTGATGTGACATAAAACGTCAAAGAGAACACAAGTCACTATAAAACGTGGTATAACAAAAACGCATCTGACATGGAATAACAAAACGCAAATGACAGCTAAACGTGATTTTGTCTATGGTTAAGTATGGTTGTAAAATGATGGCCGGGGGCAATAATTGACAATTCTACCAGGGTGACGTATATTGACAGCCCGTGTTATATGCATGTCAAGGCGGTACGAAGTTCGGCGGGTCCACTAGTTTATAATAAAGTCGCGTAAGCGCTTTTATGCTTCCAAAATTCGTAGATTTAAATCTATACTAATATTATAAATTATAAAATACCTAATCTGTTTGTCACGTTTTCACGCCTACACGGCTAGACCGATTTTGAAGATAGATTATGGAGACATGAGCTAATTTTTACCCCACCATAGGAGGGTAATGTTTCTATTGACGACGCGTGTGAAGCCGCGGACGGAAGCTTGTAGCGCAGATTGCAACTTGTTTACGGTTGGGTGCGCAATGCTGCGCCCCTCATCAGTGCCAGTGCGGTTCGGCAGTCGAACAGCTCGCTCACCATATCGTGCTCCAGGGCCGCTGGTAGGATTTCCCATCACGCTAGCCTATGATGATATCATACGCCGGGCTTTTTGCAGCGTCAACGTTCCAGTCGTTCTCGAACCGAACGGTCTGATACATGACGATGGTAAGCGCCCGACAAGACGGTATGACTCTTGTTCCTTTGGAGGAGGGTAGGCCTTTGGTGTGGGACGCCACGTGCGTCGATACCCATGCGCCGTCTCATCTCTCTGGTACAGCAGTTGGGGCCGGTGCGGCGGCAAATTCAGCCGAAGATCTCAAGCGGCGCAAATATGGAAGTCTCGATAGAGCTTGCGTATTTGAGCCATTTGGGGTCGAGACCCTGGGTCCATAGGGTACCGGGGCCCATCAAAATTATTTCTGGGCGTCTGGTCGAAGCGACGTGTGATCCGAGAGCTGGCGCTTATCTGGGTCAACGCATAAGCATTGCAATTCAGCGGGGCAATGCAGCCAGTGTCTTGGGGACATTTCCGCCTGGTAGTGATCTGGAGCAATTGAGCTATCTGTAGCGCGTTTGCAACGGTCTTTAGATGATTCAAATGTTTCTTCTGTATTTTGTTTTAAATTATTGTATTCTTGCTCATGATAGTTGAAACATGAAAAGTTATACTTTTTATCCTCCTAGCTCTTACTCTAATATCCACAATAAAGCAGATACTGGAGCTACATTACAATATAGATAACTCTGAACTTATTTATTTTGGGTTCATTGTTAATTTATGTGCATTGGCTACTCACATTACCTATCACTTATACAGGGTGGAATATACATACATTTGTGTTACGTTTTTTCATCATATATCAGCAACAAGTAATTTTCTTTTTAATTACGACCTGGAGAATGGTCCACCTGATGATAACGGATAAGTTGCCGTTAATTTGAATTGATGTAATAAATATTAAAACACAAAACTTGTAATTAACTCCATTTATGTGATTAAGTAGATGTAGATGTAAACTAGAAGTACTACAACTCAACTACAACTAGAAGCAATACTTGCTGGTCTAAAAATGTATAAAGTTTAATTTTTCTTATATTCATGCATGTTTTGTTTTATAACATTATGTAACTTACCTTACCTAGTATGTGTTGAGCGGTGCCTTCTCCTAACACAAGTAGTTTCCAACTTAAAAGTAACTACTTACCTTAAAATTTCTACGTGCCTACTAGTTACAGAAATACATTTTTTTCTGCTTTTTTAATAAATAAAATAATTTTATAGTTGACCGCGGCAGCTTAGTGAGGGCTGTTCTACGCTTTTAACCCCAACTGCGCAGTCTTAATTTGTTTTGTGGGATGCCATCTGACACCCTGTATAATAATTATTATATTTTAGCTTGGCAACTTGCATTATCTAGTAATATTTTATTGTAAGTGTTTCCTTAGTGGCAAGGAACAAGTTTATTATTCTACCAGCGCTCTGCCATTGCCAAGAGCTAATGTTGCTTTGAATATCTTTGGCCGAAGGTTTTTAGATACAGTTTTTTTCATTAAATAGATCTATTATTGTTTTTTGTCTTGGGACTGTTTCTGAGCCTCATAGTGTACTGATACAATACTTATAGACCTTGTTATATACGTACATAATTACATATAGTTTTTAGAGAAAGAAATATCTGAAAATCATGCAATTTTTATTTAGTTCCGCGGCAGGAATCGTACCTAGTAATATTTGTAAATACCATTATTATCTATATTTTATTATTTTATACAACCTATGTATATACACACGGCTACACATCAAGCTATATTTTCCAGTATACGCTGACCTCTCATTCTACGAAAAGCCTACACAATGCGAGGTCAGCTTATATTGGAAATGTATAGCTTGATGTGTTGCCGTGTGTACCTACTATAACTCAGAGCGCTAGAAATAACGGAAGAACGATTACTCATTGCATTTGTGTTGATTCAGCTGTTACTCAAGTGTGGACTGTGAATGGGGTACAAATGAAATAATTTATGTTGAATGCACTTTAAAAAACACGAATAATTAATATGTAAAGAAAACGATTTGAAAGGGTATAATGAGGCATTCGCAAATAATGAGGTTTTATCATGATATTGACTTATCTACTCGTACTAATATTGTAAATACTACATTCCTACATTTCTAGAGCGATCGATATTGTTTGACTTTTAGAATACATAACACCACTTTAAGCGAACTAGGGTTGGATTTAGGTACCTTGAAAATGAAAACACAAAACAATAAAATGTTTGTAAAAATAAAAACTGTAAACTTTCCAGATAAAACTACCAAATGACTGTACACACGGCTACACATCAAGCTATACATTTCCAGTATAAGCTGACCTCGCATTGTGTAGGCTCTTTGTAGAATGAGAGGTCAGCTTATACTGGAAGTGTATAGCTTGATGTGTAGCCGTGTGTACTAAAATTCTAACGAGAAAAAATAAATAAAGTGGTTATGGCCACCGACCGAAACGAAACTTTGTATTTCGGGTGTAGTCAGATGAATATGAATAATATTTAGAGCTTGGCAAAAAAGAATCGAGAACCTTTTAAGGCGCTAACTGTAGCCGATGACCTTGAGCGAATGGGCGTGGCTATTGTTTCGGCCCCGCACCTTCCGCCACACGTATCTAACCGACCAAGAAATAGGTGTGCGCGAGGCAGACGAGCACAACCCTCCCGTACGACAGTCAGCGGTACACTGCCGCCCGTCGCCCGCGCAACAGCCTTATTTGGAAAAATAGAAAATAATTGATTGCTACACGAAAGAACGTCGCAGCACAGCATCATATGTTCAACTTGAAGGTTATAGTCTTTGCCCACATTTAGGTGAAAGAAAAATTACAAAATTTTACGTCATTTAGAGGTTGAATCAAATTGAGTCGAAAACAGCTACATTTTGTTATTTTGTTTTCTCATAGTAAATAAACAGGTAGAACTTTTTTGTATGTTCACTTTGCAGATAAAAGGTAAATAAATGACATATATTTTTTTGAGCACATAAAACTGATTCCTTCCCAAGGAGAAATCCTCCAAATAAGACCAATCAGCTACTATATTCGCCTGTAGTGTCCACATCCAGCTATACATCCAATATAAGCTGACCTCGCATTGTGTAGGGTTTTCGTAGAATGAGAGGTCAGCTTATACTGGGAATGTATAGCTTGATGTGTAGCCGTGTGTACCAAAATTGATGAATTTCATTACACATGCAAAATGTTCAAGACTGACTGATGCACTGTACTTGACGGCTGTGCTTGACGGTTTTAAAAGGGTGGTCTGCGTTTTAGATTTTAGTTACATTTCTAAACATTTTTGCAAAGCTGTATTTTGGACATCTAAAAGTAATAAAATAGGATAGAATAATGCTTTATTGTACACCAGGAATACTTTAAACAACTATTTAATGCTAAATATAGTACACACGGCTACACATCAAGCTATACACTTCCAGTATAAGCTGACCTCGCATTGTGTAGGGTTTTCGTAGAATGAGAGGTCAGCTTATACTGGAATATTATAGCTTGATGTGTAGCCGTGTGTACAATGGGTGGCCTTATCGCTAATAATAAATTATATTATAAAGTAATTATATTATAGTATTTCTTTGTAAACCAGAACTAGTATGTTATGCCTGAACGGGTTGATTCCAACCATGAGAACTAACAACTTTTAGAAAAAAAACCAATCTTATACATTTTATTTTTAAGGATACATTTTTTAAACTTTTTAATGTGAATTCAAATCAGCTGTTTTTAGGGTTCCGTACCCAAAGGGACAAACGGGACCCTATTAATAAGACTCCGCTGTCTGTCTGTCTGTCCGTCTGTCACCAGGCTGTATGTCATGAACCGTGATAGTTAGACAGTTGTAAATTTCACAGATGATGTATTTCTGTTGCCTCTATAGCAACAAATACTAAAAACAGAATAAAATAAATATTTAAGGGGGCTCCCATACCACAAACGTGATTTTTTACTCGTTTTTGGTAGATATTGATAACGGCAACAGGTAGACGCTTGAAATATTCACAGAATATTGAGTTCTATTATTCACTTTATAAATAAATAATTAAATTTAAAAAAAATGGTACGGAACCGCTCGTGCGCGAGTCCGACTCGCACTTGGCCGGTTTTATTTGACTTTGCGCCTTCCCTGTAACTTTTCTACCATATTCAAACAGTCTTAACGCATTTGACCTAAAACAGTTAAACACAATTTTAACCGATACAGATAAAGATTTATTTATTTGCCAAAACATGGGTAAAATAATACAGATGTTACAAAATCAAATGGTTTCACCATATTCAGCCACAATGGCGTGCAAATTACATGTCATATAAAATTAAATTATTTACAGATAACTATGAAATAATAATAGGTAATATAACGCCAGCTTATACTAATGAAACAATTAGATTAAAATTGAAACTAGATATATCATTGTGTATCATTTAAATATGCATTGATGGAACTGTGTATCGATTTTATATTAATAGGAAGCTTATTAAATATCTTCACTCCCATACAAAACACACTCTTATTAAACAAAGCTATCTTAGACGTTATTGATCGAAGGTGGCCTTTATGCCTCTTATGGTAGACCTTTATGGAAATCAGCTGATTTTATCAAAATCATAGAACTTACAAAAGTCGTAGAACATTTGCTGTTCTCGTAAGTATCGAGGATCGCCCACCTTCGTGATAACATACTGGTTCTGGGATATGCTGTATAGTACCAAGCCTGAAATTGTACTACAAATACTACTAGTGGTTCGCCCCGAACTGAAATCTCGCGAGTATCTTATAACAAAAAAAATATCTTAGGGCGACTAGCGCAACGATGCCTAAACGTATTTAGTGGCTAAATATGATTTAAGGAATTGTCAAATCATACAAATTCGTAAAATTTAAACATGTTTCGTTGCTAAATACGTTTAGGGATCATTGTGCAAGCAGGCCTTAATCTTTGACTAATAAAATAGTGCATAACAAATTTACTTGACCTACAGTTTCATTCAAATTTCAGGTAACGGGAGTTCATGTAATTTGGTTTTTTTTAGAGGTACAAATTGCAGTTATTTTGGATTTCAGACATTTGCCTATATTTGTGTTACTAAAGCTACACGCATACCAAATTTCAGCACTGTGGGGTCACTGGTGTACTCTGTGAATTTTGTCAAAGTTCAGTTTGTTTTTATTATGACTAATAGTTAAAAAACTATTAAGAGTTTACATAAAATTAAAACGGAGTCTAAATGTACTAATAAATACCTTTTATTATACGTCCGATTTGACCAGTTAGCCTCATTTTCATATTATTTTAACCCTCTTGAACCCCAATATCTCAACAACCCTCCAACATTTTTAGCTAATTTAGTCACACCAAAATTGTGCCATCACTACCTACATCTGTATTAAATTTCCTGGGACAAACATACATACATACAACGCCGATTTACCCAAGTTGATTGATCTGTCTTCGCTCTATCAATAACCTATAGTACGAAATGACACCCTGATGCAAACAGGACATATTATTTTCAACACAAGCGTGACCTAACTATCTAATATGTATGTATGTATTTATGTAACGATGACTTCATTTCAGCTTCAAAAGGTAAAATGATCAGTAAACACCACATAAAATATACAGTCATTTGCATCCAAAGTTTATCTGGAAATCGCTACTCAAAGTCAATTTAAAATCTTTTATTCATTAAAATCACAAGGATCACTTTGAAACGTCAATTTTACTGCTTGTTCCTTCGCCACCAAGCCAGGAAAGAAAGGCAAGAAACTAGGCTGGTTTTTTGTTAATAATCCTTTTAGAATACATAACAAATACAGGAAATAAATTACGTCTAAATTGTAATATTTTGAACGAGTTGGAGCAAGTTCAATCCCAAGCTTCTCTATCATCTAAATTCGGATATTTTACTCAGAGATAAAGCCGCCTATTATATACTTAACAGATTTAGTTTGACCTATTTTAAATTGTTTTATTTGTTAAAGCTATATCTGTTTTATTGAACACAAAAGAAATTGTTCTATTTTTTCATATTAATCTTTTTTTTTTGTTTGATCCGTCCTTGTGTGAATCAAACACAGCTTTGCAAATAATGATTAAATATGGCAAAAATGTGGTTCTGTTTAATTGTCATTGTCTTATACAATAAAGAATTTTCAATTTAATTATTATTGTATCATGATCTCATCCGATCTGTACCTACTCGAATTCTGGTAGTTCAACCTTTATTCATTCGAACCAGGCCCCTGACACCATAGAACTGAACTGATGTTAATTTCCTTTTACTTCAACAGGCGCACCGGCCTGTCCGCATGCGGGATGTTTCTACAAAACTATTTGACGCTCACAAACGGTTTGAACCTGCATGCCTCGCACAACATATCATTCACTTGATTTAAGTTTAATTTGTAATACATTAATTTACATTTGCACACCATCTGTATGGTAGAATATATAAGGATCAACTAAATGTATCATCGAAACATATGTACCTATATTCTGGCAAATAAACCTTCGAATTTCTGATTTCAGGGTTAACCAGTAGATATCGCTGAGTACATGCATGGGGCACACTAAAAGTTTTGCACTTCTAGCTAATCCGAACTGAATTTCGAATGTTATATTTTTTTAAAACGTTGCAACCTTCTTAGTAAAAAAAAATTGGCAGGAAATCATTTGTCAATTGTTTTTATCACACATAAAAGTTTTACGTACGCAACGAAAATGAAATTTTGTCGAAAAGATTTTAGATCGATGATTTTTTATGATTTTAAAAGTTCTCTCTCTCCGCAAGACTGTGCCACTCGTCTTCAAAATGCTTTTGGGAGAGAAGTACCTTGTTTGAGCACCGTAAGGGGATGGTTTGTTGAATTTGAGAGAGGTTGGGTTTCTTTACATGACGAATTTCGTGAAGGGCGGCCTTCAACTGCCGTCAACGAAAATAATGTGGCTACTGTTAAGCGGCTAATTGAAGAAAACCCGTGGATTACCTATGAGACAATTTGAGGACTATTGGGGATTGGTATAAGCCAAATTTAGAAAATTTTACACGAAGAATTGAAAGTTCGGAAACTTTGTTGTCGTTGGATGCCTCATGAACTGACAGCGGAGCAGAAGCGGGCTCGCGTGGAATGGTGCTCACAGATGCTACTGAAGTACGACCACGGACATTCTAATGCTGTTTATGACATTGTCACAGGAGACGAAACTTGGATTTATTGTTTTGAACCCGAAAAAAACAGCAATCTTGTGAATGGGTGTTTGAAAATGAGAATAGGCCAACAAAAGTGAGGCAGGCGAGAAACGTTGGTAAAAAATGATCGCGTTTTTTTTCAGCTTCGGGTCCCATCTGCACAATTCCATTGAAGATCAAAAGAATGTTAATGCCGAGTGGTGTTCTACCATTAGTTTACCCAGGGTGTTAGAAAAAGTTCGCGAAAGACGACCAATAAGCCGCGTTCTCCTACATCATGACAACGCTTCTTCACACACGGCCAACAAAACAAAGTCATTTTTAGCTTCCGAAAAAGTACAACTCGTCACCCATCCTGCACATAGCCCCGACCTAGCACCCTGTGATTTCTGTATTTTCCCCAAAATCAAATATTTGATGAGAGGTTTCACTTTTACCAACTCCGAAGAGGCAGTGATAGCATTCAATCAGCACGTAGAAAACATGCCTTCAGATCTGTGGTCCTCCTGTTTTAAACGGTAATAACATGTGGTTTTTCTAAGTTACGCAAAACTTTTAGTGTGACCTATGTATACATATACATTTATACAGCTTCGATAGCAAGTAGCTTAATTATGAAAGTACATGTACCCTGTAAGTACATGTACCCTGTAAGTACCTACATGTACCCTGTAAGTATCTGTACCCTGTAAGTACATGTACCCTGTAAGTACATGTACCCTGTAAGAGCATTGCGATTGGAGTTTGAACCTTTTAAAAAACAACGAATTAAACAATTTAACAAATATTATTAAAAGAAATAATACATGTCAAATCAAACAAATTTAATTTAATTCATGCGGCTTAATATTTCCAGTACATAATAGCACTTGAGAACCTTTCTGCCCCAACGGCAGCCGTCAGTTCTTCGAGCTCGTTAAAGTTTTTGAATTTCTCTTCTAGTAGTTGTCTAGTCGTAGTCGGAAAGAAAACCAAATCTAAATAAACTAGTGGTTCGCCCCGACCTGACATCTCGCGAGTCTCCGATTAAAACAAAAAAATATGATTTGTAATCTTTGACTATCAAAATAGTGTCACGAAATAAATATCGAAATTACTTGACCTACAGTTTCATTCAAATTACAGGTAACGGCAGTTCATGTTATGTGGTTAATCTTTTTTGGGTACAAATTGCAGTTATTCTGAATATCTGACTTTTGCCTATAATTATATTACTTAAGCTACACGCATACTAAATTACAGCACTGTGGGGTCACTGGTGTACCCTGTGAATGTTGTCAAAGTTTAGATTTTATTATGGCTATTAACTCAAAAACTATAAAGAATTTACGAAATATAAAAACGGAGTAAATGTACTAATGAATACCTTTCATTTGACGTCCCATTTGACCAGTTACCCTCATTTTTATTTATATTTTACCCCTTTTGAACCCCAATATCTCAACAACCCCCCAACATTTTTAGCTCATTTAGTCACACCAAAATTGTGCTATCACTACCTATCTATGTATTAAATTTCACGATTGTCGGATCAACGCTTCGAAAGTTATCCTCGGACAAACATACATACAACGCCGATTTGCCCGAGTTGATTTAGAGATCTCGCTTTGCTCGATCAATAAATAAAAACGTTATTATCCCTTCACAAAAGTTCACAAAATAGGTACAGGAGATTCATTTGTTCGGACTAATAATAACCTGTTTTGTGAGAGACTGGTGCCTGAGATAGGTTGAGAATCTGTGTTACAGCTCACCTCCACAGTGCCCCCTTCCACAGATAATTACACTTACAGAATAGTATTGTACTTACTGATGAGCATTTCAACAATCTGTCCTTTTGGTATAGATATGGTTTAAATAAATTATAAATAGTACATTGTACTGTTTTATACGTTCCATGTAGATAATAACACCATCTAACAACGGTTGGTAACGCGATGATGATCTGTTATTTTTTTCCTTCAAAGTGGATAATTGGTACATCACTGCTGCCTACGTTTTTTTTTAGAATTACAATAATTTACCAAGTCCTATCTTAATTGTTGATCTACGACCTTGCGCCGTATTCGGCGGTTTTTTTAATTCGACATTGTATTCAAGTAGTGAAGATATGGTTATTATTCTCGGACGCGACTTCTTGTCGCTAGTAAAAATTTATTTTGTTATAAAATCTTTCATAATACTAAGTACTGGTCAAAATTGCATTTGTCGTGGTGGTAAGTGATGGTGTAGTCAAAGATGGAGCACGCTCGCCTAGATATAACTTCATTATCCACAGCCCGACTTCACCCACTGCTGGGTATAGGCCTCCCCAAGTTTGTGCCATCCGCTATGATCCTGCGCTAGTCTCACCCATTGACGGCCCACGACTCTAACGATGTCGTCCATCCGTCTCACTGCCGGACGTCCTACCCTTCTACAACCATTCCTTCCATTCCGAGAAAAGAGTAAGCATTTATTTAGCTTGCAATGTTTGTATGTTAGTTTGTTAGTAGGTTTAGGTCAAATCTTGCGAGCTAAATTAGAACCACTTCCTCTTATTCTACGGAGTTGAAATTTGACATGTTGGTTCAATTTCGATGACAATCCATTTTTACGGTAAGCATTACCTGATTCTACATCCTGGATTGTCTCCAGACGAAGAAACTCCTCAACGGTCAACAGCACAGACACGAAATTTTGTGAACGCAGTCAAATTTAATATACCTAATCACAGCAGGTACTTAATAAATTATATGATGATTATTTACCAAGTACATATGGGGTAGATATGAATGAGATCTACATTTACGATGACAGCTGTCAAGCTTCAATCAACCGTGTCTCGGGAACTAGACGTTCTAAGCTAACGGTGTCTTGGAATAAATGGTAGAAATCAATGAGATCTGCATTTCTGACGAGAGCTGTCAAACTACACACATTTTGATTATGAATTTTATAAAAGCTTGTTTTGAGAAAGTAATTTTTCAACAAAAAAAGTTATTAAGATATGCAAGTTAGCGTTCTACTTAATCTTTAGCTTCAGAGGCAGAGAATTGTTGCAATTTAGAAATTCCTATAGAAAAATGAGTAAATTGCGTGCGTCTTTTTGATTTTGTTTTGTCCTGTCCATCCAAAGGTTGTCCATCGGCAAAGACCGCCCATTGTACTTACCTTTATTTTTGTGTACTTTTTTGTATTTTTAATTTTGTTGGTGTGCAACAAAGAGTATTCTATTCTATTCTCTTATGTTCTTGGTAGGTTAGCATGTGGGCTCTATAATGAGCCGCCTAACATTACGTCACCTATAAAAGTCGCAGTTGACAAAAGTTATAACAAAATAGTTTTACCAGTGGCTTTAGGCTAATACATATTTAAATGAACACACGTATTGTTAGATTCTACACAATTAGAGGCGTTTTTTGTAATAAAAGAAACGAAGCGTTTGAATTGGCCGTTTTAATCACTGGGAACTATCTAAATAAGAGATTATAATTCAGTTAAATTAGAAATTAGAATAAGTACCATTAGAATAATAAACATAGTCAAATTAGAGATTTTACGAACTTTCTTTTTTTAAAATGGCGTGATGACTAGATTGCAACTGCGAGTACCACACCGCCCTATTGCAGCAGGGGGGGGGGGGGGGGGGGGGGAATAACTGGGAAAAGAGAGGGAGGTCTTTCCTCCTGCAGGACGTTAAAAGCTTAAAATCAAATTATGTTTCAATACTAGCAGACCCGAACGCCGCTACGCTACGCTACTTTTCAATTTAGAACATGGATGAACCTCTTTAAAATGACTCGTTTGCAGCCTAATGCTGCCATTCTAAAACAAAATCGAGTCTCAACACAGATTTTTGATAGCTTTCATTGAAAACTGTGTTATTGCTTGAGCATAGTTTTAGAATATGGGCCTTGGAGTTCGTCTTCAAGTTAATGCAGCGTTTGATGTAACTGAAAGATGCAAGCCTTACATCTTAAAGCGACCGAAGTTGGCTGTCATTTTTACCAGCTGCTATTACTGTTATTAACTTTAATAAGTTGCTGTTTATGATACAGTGCTAGTTCACAAATTTGGCTGTTAACAAACATTGCTTATAGAGAGGCTCAAGCTAAGCTTAAAGAATAAGCTTGTGTTGAGGCTCAGAGTACGACTTTAACTACAAAACCACAAGCTACATGATTGCTCGAACACCAATATTATAGAGAAAAAATATATATTAATAAAATTATAATGAGCATGCATTACATTATAATTATTTAATAAAACAAAACAAAAATAAAATTAAAATTAAAATGTTACTTAATTTATGTTTATGATATGTTAATAGCGGTGTGTGTGTGAGTGGGTGTGTGGGTGTTTGAGGGTGCGTGTGTATGAGTGTATTGTGTCGTGTATGTGATTGAAAGTATATAAGGCTGTGTGTGTGTGAGTGTGTGTGTGAACAAGATTGCGCAGAATGGGAAATGTGGATTCAAAAGGAGTATACTTATATCAAATTAAATTCTCGGTATCACTGTAGGAGATATTGAGTAGCAGTTCTTTTAACATGCGCTTGCAAGGGTAATTAGTGCAGTGCAGATGTTATTATAGTTATAACTACTTACGTAATAAAATATACACTATTGTGACAATCTGGTTAAGAAATTATGACAGTGACAAGTACTCTGAACACATTGGCATTGACAGTACTTGCCGGCAACACGATGCCAAAACGTATTTAGTGGTTAATATGAGTAAAGTAAATATGAGTTGTCAAATCATAAAAATACGTCAAATTTAAACATGTTTAGTCACAAAATACATTAATAGGGATCGTTGTGTAAGCCGGGCTTAATTTGACTTCTTCTTACTAGTGATACTAATATTATAAACGCGAAAGTTTGTATGTATGGATGTTTGTTACTCTTTCACGCTGGAACGGCTGAAATGATTGCGATGAAATTTCGTATGTACGTAGATCATAACCTGTATTAACACATAGGCTACTTTTTATTCGCAAACCACGCGTGCGAAGCCGCTGGCAACAGCTAGTTACGTTATAAATAGTGATAAGATTTCCGCGTGTGGCTATAACATAGCAATGCGGTAGGTGATGAAGAGACAATAAAATTGGAATCTATTTCTTCTGCTGGTTAATCAGCTCGACCCATAAACAGTATCGCACGACGCATTACGTATTCATATAACAATGGACATTGCGATCTGTATTATCCGATTGCTATGAGTGTGTGAAACTATGGCTACTTTTAGAAGTCGACATGTGTAAAAACACAATCATCAAGAGTCTGGCGGACAGACTGATGCTGACGGCAGCGTATCGACGTTAGGTCGAAATAGCCACCTAACCTAAGTACTTACCTAATTTTTAAAGTTTTTTTATTTTATTTTAATTATTGTGTAATTTTTTTAATTTGCCTTTTTTAATTTTAGTTTAGTGTAGATTATACAATATGGATGACTGTGTCTGAAATAAATAATCATTATTATTATTTTATTTATTACTAGCCAAAGTAGCTTTACCGCCCCGGTTTCTCTTGTATTTCAAAATAAATTGAGTTCATACAAAATCCCATTGTTAAAGCACTTTTAGTTTTTCCCGCATTATCAAATTTTCCGGGCAACATTTCCAATATTTTTTCTCTTAAATCTTATTCGGATTATAATGAACATTTAAAAATATATGTGAAAAATTGATTTTCTGTTTCATAAATGGACTAAATCATCACAGTTTCTTGCTTAGTTTATAGACGGATCAGTTTCATTTAATTTCATCATTATCATCATCATATCAGCCGTAGGACGTCCACTGCTGGACAAAGGCCTCCCTCATTGATCTCCAGGAACTGCGGTTGGAAGCGGCCTGCATCCAACGCCACCCTGCGGTTCTTACCGAGTCGTCTGCCCATCTTGTAGGTGGACGTCCTACGCTGCGCTTGCGGGTCCGTGGCCTCCATTCGAGGACTTTCCGGGAACTCATTTAATAAATTAAATATTATTTAATTAAATATTTAATAAATTATATAATTAAATAATTAATTATATAATATCCAATATAAATATTGGAACAATTTACTTTAATCAGATAATGTTTATGTAAGTTAGTCATTGCTTCAACTTACTCGCAATTTATAAAATACAGTCAGTTGATAATATTTAGCCACTATTATGATAATAATCACAAAAACAAAAATAATGATCAATTACATAGGCATTGATGAGATTAATGACTAACCTACTATCTAGGGCGTATGAAACAATAGGCAGGATTGCATAATTATTACATTATTATCCTTATTTACTATATACTAATTAGAGTTCGCGAATCATAATTCTAACTTTTATGCAATTCAATAAAGAGTGGCCTCAATTAGCCTGCGACAGAGGGATGGGAGGTCTTTCCACTGGCGCACACTATAGAGTGAAAATATAACAAATAAATGTCCAAATAAGATAAATATCTTACTACAGCTATGCTTAATTCAGTACACTATGTATAAAATATTATACATTGTCCGTCGAAACACCGACAAAACGGTTACGTGATAAATCCCGTATCTACATATAATAAATGATAGAAAAAAATAACGAAATATTATAACCTTTGTTCTTTGTAAGTAAGCCCTGTTCTAAAAAATGTTACGTAATATATATTTAGGCTTAGATTGTGTCCTCGTCTTTTGGCAGTAAATAAATAAAGTTTATTTTTAAATAATTATGCAATTAAACGCATTGCATTTCAGCGGGGCAATCCAGCCAGTGTCTTGGGGATACTTCCGCCTGGTAGTGATCTGGAGCAGTTGAGCTATCTATAGATCGTTTGCAACGGTCTTTAGATGATTCAACTGTTTCACCTGTATTTTATTTTACATAATTATATATTCTTTCTGTTAACAAATTAATTAAATAAAGTCTATCTATCTCTTCTTTGGCCTTCCTCTACTTTTGGATTCCAGGTTACAAGTAATTCGAGCATGGCGTCTGTTCTTTCCATCGCAGGACTAGCAGACGTTCTGGGAATAACTCATACCTAATTTGCCAATGGCAAATGCACAAACTGTGCGACAACATAAAAAAAAAACTAATACCTACGTTTCCCCTTGTTAGACGATTCGCTTCAATTTTTATTTTTATCGTTATTGCTAGTAATGGTAATTATTACATTATTAGAATACAATCATTTAGTTCAGACAACGTTCATAGGATCAACAACACATAACATATTTAACATAACATTATTATTACTGCAAATGTTTTTAGGGATCATTATAATCTTAGATTCTTCACGTCTAGAGTGAACAGGTTTTTCCTGGTTACTATCAGGTGAGATAGTAGTAAATAGATTACCTCATCACCATCATCATATCACCCACAGGACGTCCAATGCTGGGCATACGCCTCCCCCATAGATTTCCAGAGCGAGGGATCTTGTGCGGCCTGCACCCAACGTCTCCCAGCAAGCTTTATCAGATCGTCTTGCCATCTAGGGACCGTTCTCCGCTACGCTTTCCAGCACGAGATCTCCACTAGAACTTTTCTGCTCCAACGGCCGTAAGTTCTTCGCCCACTGCCACCACTGACATTGGTTCGTCTACGGATCTCCTCTTTTCTGATTCGATCTCGTAGAGACACGCTAAGCATATCTCGCTCCATAGCACGTTGAGTGAGCCTTCTTATGAGGCACATTAGTGAGAGATCACGGTACTGTGTCATATCAAGTCATATGTCATCACTGGTAACACACACTCGTATCAAGACACTGACGTGATTAAAAAAAGATTGCCTGTAGCAAATAAAAAAACAGTTTGTTTTTATTCTGTAACATCTGTTAGGTTAAAGAATATATTAACACCTCTTTGTGAGTCGAACAATGTAAGTCTTTTGTCGCGCCTGACTGACTCATCGACTAATTATAGGTATTAAACAGAAAATCTATGTAAATGGACTAATTGCTGCTAATGTGCTTCTTTGCGGTTGTTGCAACAAAGACTTTTATTGTATGTTTTAACTCCGTTGATTTATTTTTATGGTAGATTTTTTTTTATTAAAGACAAATATAAATAGCTGTACCAATGTCATTGAGGGCATTCATTCTAATGATCTAATAAAACAAAATCTGGACGAAAGTACAATAATAGTTCTATATACCAACATTTGTTTAAACATGTGCTTATTTTTAAGGCTGCGACAGATATTGTAGATAGATAATTCCTTTTTTGCACACCATTAAAAATAAACAGACAAAAGACGTAGATGAAATGGGAAGACATCGCTTTTAGCGATAAGACCTATCGCTAAAAGCGATGTCTTCCAGGCAACCTTTGGAAATTAGAAAGATTGTATTTGAATGTACATAAAACCTGTTTTGTTTGTTGCTATTGTCTGTTCTTATGCTTGGTATTTCGCTATGAGATTGAATCAGAAATAAGGCGATTCGTAGGAAATACGGGGAGGCCTTTTTTCAGCAGTGGACGTCCTGCGGATGGTATGATGATGGTGATGAAGATATTGTAGACGAACTTTGGAAGATAGTATTTGGTTAAAAATTTAAATGTCCTTAAAGCCAGTTTTGGTTGTTGCTATCAAGGTCTGTACTCAGTTATCTGCGCGTGGGCACACAATAACATACGTATTAGGTACACATGTTCCAAACCGCTTTGATCCGCTTCGATCAACCCAGTTTTATTATCTTCCTTTTTGCAAATCGTTTACACTATTTCTATCATACTAACCACCGCATTTTCATCCTTATATAGTGAGGATTAAGATTTAAATTGGTATAGGTGGGTATAGGTAGATAAAGTTGTTTGGTTTTGTAGATTAATTTATTCAAATAATATTATATTTAGTTGTTCTGATAAATAAAATTGAATATGGAGGTCGCAGTTCGCTATTGGACGCTATCTAGAAATTTATTTTTAGTATATTGATAGTTCTTAAAATAATGATTATGAAAACACCGTGTTGACTGTTGGCCTAGAGCACAGAATATAACAGAAATTTAGGTTAGTACAACGAGCTATAAAAGGCGCATACATAGACGCGTGCGTACAAGGATTCCGACGACCTCCTGGATGGGTTCAATTCCCGCCGCGGAACAAATGCTTGCATGATCTACAGATATTTATTCCAGGTCTGGTTGTTTCTCTATATATTGTAAGTATGTATTTAAAAAAAAATATCCAAAGTTCCCATAGTACAAGCTCTGCTTAGTTTGGGGCTAGATAGCGCTGTGTGAAATGTCCAGCAATATTTATATATTTATTTGGCAAGATGCTCTTGTGTAACAAAATTTGTTTCTTTTTTTTAATACTATATTTATACAATTATTTACAATAAAATACAGAAGAAACAGTTGAATAATCTAAAGACTGTTGCAAACGATCTATAGATGATCCACTGCTCCAGATCACAACCAGGCGGATGTGTCCCCAAGACACTGGGTGAATTGCCCGTCTGAATTTTAATGCTTATGTGTTGACCCAGATAAGCGCCAGCTCTCGGATCACACGTCGCTTCGACCAGACGCCCAAAAATAATTTTGAAAACGCGATAGGCCCCGGTACCCCATGGACCCAGGGTCTCGACCCCAAATGGCTCAAATACGTTAGCTCTGTCGAGACTTCCATATTTGCGCCGCTTGAGATCTTCGGCTGAAAGATAATTTAAAGATGATCACATAATTTGTTAGCTGGTTGTGAATTTACTTGTGATAATGTTTACGCGACGATGAATAAATGTTCTTATCAGAATAGTTGTGAATTTGGTTGTAGAATATTGTATTTGGCGTAGGCAATTAAAACCAAGTCACACATATCAGGTACAGAAGTCAATCTCGGGTTGATTTTGATTTAAACTACATACGCTCGACCTTAGCGAATTGATACTATGCGCTATGGACAATACACACCAATTTTTTTAAGAATTGTCACGTAAACAATTTAACATAAATTAATCCCGGCTAATAAATTAATACACAACGATCTCTAAACGTATTTCACGACTAAACATGTTTAAATTTGACGTATTTGTATGGTCTGACTACTCCCTAAATCATATTTAGCCACTAAATACGTTTAGGCATCGTTGCGCAAGTCGCAAGACAAGTCAATCTACAAACAGCTAACAAATTATGTCACACAAATCATGTTTTACGTTACGTCTCGCCAAAGTGCGGCACTCGCGACTTGATCCGAGATCTCCGTACACGCGCGGCTATGCGTGCGTGCGCTTGTTATCACTCGTACAAAGCTTACCTTCTGTACTATTCTGTGGTGTAAGTCCCCACTTGCTAGATTGTAAACTAAATTTACTTCACGAAGCCTCCTTACATAACCCGTTACATACACACACATACGAGCTATGTACACATACAAGTTTCTATTTGCTGCTAGGAATAAATAAAGACGAGCTTTATCTGACAGACGTGACTTAGAACAGATAATGTTGGCGGGGGTGGCAACTAATTGTAGCCTTATCAGGACAAATATAAAAAAGACTTCATCAAACTCCATGATTTTTAAAATCATCTCAAAAATGTTCAAGGCTAGACGGGACGTTCCGTACCACTACCACTACCGAGGAGATGCTTTAGTTGTAATCTGAATGATCTCACTAACTTCAACCCTGACGTGACAAGAGCCTGTAGCACAATTGGTAGTGCATCCTCGTATCAAGAGGAAGCGCAAAGGTTCCGGGTTCAAGTCCTGTCTAGGCTTGAAAATTTTTGAGATGGGTTTGAATATCTTAGAAAATGAAGGGGTAAAAGCAGGTATTTAATAATAATAATAATAATAAACCCCGCAAGGCACGCTTGCGGCGAGCGTTCAGTGCGTAGCGATACCGCGGAGCCCCATTACTCCCTGGGGTTAACAGAAACCCCTGACCCTTAGTTGGCCGGTCAAGGGTGGAGACGCAAGAGCGGAACCTATGCTCCAAGGGTTGAAGTGTTAAAGGTGTTAAGCCGGGAGTAGCGCTTAGTGGAACTGCACCACACTTCTCAAAAACCTTTCACCGACCTTGCCCCTTACGCTGCCTTCTATTGGCGGCACATAAGGCCCCCGTTTAGTGGGTGGCCACTGGCCAGTCACCACCAGCCTCAAACATGCTTGATGTTGCAGAATTGGCAGGTGCCATATATAACAATAGCCCGAACTCTAATCCATGTGTTGCAATAGTACTACCATCTGTCTCACATCTATCTTCTCATAGTGATTTTTATTAGAACTAAAGAGTTCTCTTACTCGTTGGCTTTGACCCGGGTAATACTTTTGTAAAGGTCCAGGTCTATAACCTGAGTTACAAAATAAATATAATAATAAAAATATAACGTTTATTTCAGGCATACAATGTGCACATACAAAATATGATAACAAGCCCTAAATCTATATAACCTTAAGGGCGCACTATACCTGGGGAGACGTTAAATCACTTATTGAGAAACAATGTTTTGTTCAAGACATTGTGCGCTTTCAATCTGTAATTCATATACGTACTAGAGCGCCTGTGTTGTGAACACACGATTCCGTAAAATTTACTCGATAGAAAAAAAATCCAAAGATGACTCCAAATTTATCTTATAACCGTTCTTAAGCGATGAATACTTCAATTTAGATCTTGAAACTTTATGCAGTAATTTTACACCACATAAATAAGGGCACCTGTGTTTTAAATTTTCAAAATATCTTTTGATTTTACCATAAAATGAAAATATCTAAGTTTTGCACTACTGAAACCATTCGCTCCGGAGGCCCGTTCCGCGATTTAGTCTGGTCTCGGCTTTCAGACGGGGTACCCGTGACGCTTGTCGCTCCAAACGAACACGTAATTCTTAGGTAGAATTTATATTTAGTTGGTTTTTGTAAAGACGCAATAAAAGAAATAAACACAACAAGATAATGAAGTGATTGAATGATAAAAAACCGGCAAACATATGAACCACGGCGGGATAGGACGTGCAGCGGCGCACGGAGAAGCAGGGGTGAAATTCGAGTTTGGGCTGAGGTATAGTCAACTCTTAACGCGCCGGCGAACCCTGAGCGCAACTTCAATTCGGCCGTGTCAAAAACTTCGGCCTGAATATCGCTATCCCTGTTTAGTGACGAAGTTTGGCCACGCAGAGCGACAGTGATAGCAATAAAACGATTCTAAATTTGATTAGATTTTGACCGTGTTCCGTAATACCAAAAATGATGACTGAAAACTTGTTGTATTTTTCCCATTGTGTCGTTAATCTGTAACTAGACGATATAATCTATGTTCCCATGACTAGGATACGTAAGATGTTATTGTTTTTAATACGAAACAATTAGGTTGAAAACAGGTCTTTTATGACGTAAAAACATGCAGAATGCGATACGCTTCTATTTCATTTTAGGTAAGTATTTTGATCTAATATATGGTTGGGAACCTAGATAAATACTATTCAAATTAAAATAATACCTTATTAAGGTAGAAATATGCTCCAATTAGAAATGATCTTGGTAGTACGTGTTGTATGGGCGATTGTCCCTCCGGTGTCCCCTTAAAGACTAACATACATAAACCGAAGGCGATATCTAAAAAAATTTGAGCCGCTAAGTTACTGTCGTATTCTATAACGAAAAATAGTACTGATTTCATATTTAAGCAATATTTACTTGAGGATTTAAACTACATAAGTGAAAGTCAGAAACGCAATTGGTGAAACTTTTCCCGATACAATTATTTGCCAAAATCGGCTCTTCTAAGACACCAATATCGTTCATTCTCCGACTCTAGAAAAGATTTATAGTATTTTTATACATAATCATGTAGGTAATTATGGTACCTAAATTAATGGAAAAGCATTTTTTTTCATTTGTTGGTTCTCATGCAATTCGAGATTTTATCTTTTGTCACTTACGTCATTTACTCCTGAGACAATGCGGCGCGGCTATAATACGTGTTTGTCTCGCTATTCACTTAAGCAAGTAAATAGCACTGTCACTTTTTTGCATTTCCGGATGCTCCGCCCAATCGCCACCGAAATTAAATTTGTATATCGTCTTAAAACTATCACTTTTATTTATTTGGGGGATTTCGCTTCGTAGCCGCTTCCCTGTAGCGCCTGCAAACGATGCTGACCGGCCAGAAATCCGGATCAAGTACCACATCCTTATACTTGGCCAGAATCTGGAGAGTGTAGGACTTGAAGTTCGTAGTCCTATTGCACTTCAGTCGCTGATATAGTTTTACTGGAAGTCTTGCGTTACTTAAATGTGTGGTCACCCGACTCGGCCCGTATCTATATTCGGCGTGTTTACGGCTCCTTTAGAGTCGGTTTGTTTGTCACAGCTTTCTACAAGTACATCGTCAGCTGGTATTATAACTTTATGTGTTTGACGCCATTTTTTATACTCTTTTGCTGTTTTAAAATAGAGTATTTCTACTGTAGGAAGACAATCTTTATTGAATACCCACATACATAGGTACAATACAAATACTAAGCTAGATAAATAAAGCTATAAATAGGTGGCAATATCGCTGAGAGCGATCTGTTTCAGTAACCTTTGGAACTTTGGAAAATAGTAAAATCGGAATATGGTATACTAGGAGCGCAGCTATTTGTAAACTGAAAAAAATAAAATAAAACTCCATACAACTCAATATTCAACCTTCAGGTGTCCGCAACAGGGTCAGCCCGGGACTCGAACCCGCGACCCGCATTGTATGCTAAATACTGACTCATGTGCCATCGAGACTCGTCGTCGCCTGTTGATAGATGACTAAGTACTTCTAACTAGAATTAATGGAACATGTTTTTACGACCTGGAGATAGAGCAAGCTAAGAAAAATGGCCCCTTACTACTTCAGATACTTAAAATCATAAAACCAAATACAAAAGTAGCTTCAAAAATTCGTTAATTTTTTTAAATAACTGTAACTGTGCTAAAGTACATCATTTTTTTTTTAATTTCAATTGCATTTACCGTCACCGATTTAGAAGCCAGAACTACATGATTAATTTTAAAAATGTTGTATGTTTGCCCTTTTGTTCGCGTATAACGCAGAAACTGCGGGATGGATTTTGATGAAACTTGGTATAATACTTTATACCACATTCCTTTTTACTCTGCGTGCTTATACTATGGGTTAATATTTGTAATATTATATTTATCCCGATAAACGTTCTTGGGGTAAAAGGGAGGTGAACTTTGTATGAAAAAAAAAATCGCTAATCGTAGTTGGGCTCCATAGCTAGAAGAATAGACGGGCATTGGGGTAGAAAAGTTCTACAGTGGCTTTCAACCTTTCTGCCCCAACGGCCGTCAGTTCTTCAAGCTGTAGTGCCCCGCCCACTGCCACTTCAGCTAGCTAATCCTGTTGGCTATATCTGTGACGAAGGTAGTATGATGATCCTGTAAGCCCATGCCAATAGAACTGGTATAGTGAAAGATTAAGTAGAGTTCGATGTATCAACTTATGAAATAGTTTATCGTGTTTTAAGTAGTAGATGAAATGGTGCCATTTGTTATTCTATTTCTCAGAACGTTGACATTTGTACGAATCGGCAACACTAGGAAATTTCGATAAACGTGGAATTCAGAAAGATGATAGATTACTCTACGAGATGATACGTTACATATGATGAGGTTACTCTATCGCTCGAGGAATCTGGAAACGATGGTAAGTAGCTACTGCCGAGCGAGGACATGATCGCTACAGTCTTGACTTGGCTAATAGTCAGATAGGACTTTGCGACTGAAATCGGTTGTTAACTCATCGCTAAAAAAATATGTCGAGACATCAGGTCTCCTAAACTCGTTATTTACCTTCAGTTAACATTCATGTTGCGTTTTATCTGCTTATATGTTATTCTGCGCATCGTAACCATTTTTTACGTATTCTCTGTTATAGGGGATGGTTACAACTTAACATCACGTGGGCTATAAGCTTGTTCATGGAGAAAAAAAAAAACAATAAGCTAAAAGAAATGTAATAACTCCAATTTTTATTTTTGACGTCTAAAATTTGTCATGCAGTCATAACTTTGTGCGAACGTCTGCAAGAAAACTGAAAAATATAACTAAATGTTGCTGGACACAATTCACACAGCGCTATCTAGCCCCAAACTAAGCAGGGCTTGTACTATAGGAACCAGATAACAGATAGAATACTGTATACTTTTTTTCTGAATACATTCTTATAATATATAGAAAAACATACAGACCCGGAACAAATATCTGAGATCATGCAAACATTCCGCGGCGGGAATCAAACCAGCTACCCCCTGCGTCTCAGCCAGCTATTTGCCTACTGCGCCACGGAGGTCGTCGAGATCAACCAAATAATCATCATCATCATCTCAGCCCGTCTGCACGCACTGTTGGGTATAATCCTCCTCTTTATTACGCCATTCTTTCCGGTCCCTTGCGAGTCTCATCCATTACACCACCCAGCTACGCTTTCAATATCATTCGATCATCGGGCGGGTAGTCTGCCTCTTGGTCTACAAGCACCACTCTGTAATCGCCTTCGTCCAACGCCCGTCATCCCTCCTAGCCAAGTGTCCAGCCCATCTCCACTTCAGCCCTGCGATTCTCATACCCACGTCCACAACCTTTGTGCGACGTCGGATTGCAACATTGGGTATGTGGTTCAATTGTGATATACCGAGCATGGCAAATAATGCCAAATAATTATTATTTTATCCATAGACAATGAGTACAATTAATAAGCACCAAGTTGTACCTGATATTGATAAGTTACAGTGAGTATTTCAACAGGCGATATTCCATTGTTGTACATTTGGTTCTGTTGTCCATCGGTAGTATTTTGACAAATGCGACCTAGATTTCCGCGAGTATACCACTCTGACATTATTGTCGTCATTCGCGTTACATTTATAGATAACTCGTCCATTTGTTTTTCTACTCCATGTTTCGCCTAGAAACAACCGTACTCACTTGAAAGTCATAATCGATAGTCACACAACACTAACCTTTATATCCATAGCTATAGAATGCATAATCGAGCTACAATTAAGATGCATTGAAAACATGTTTACGGGCTACGCTTACGTAATTCTATTTTTTAATTCATCCTTGAGATAAGAATTATCTGTAGTTTGGTGTAGGGTACGTACGTACCTAATACCTAGCTGTCTTCTGTCTTTTAGAGTTCTTTTATTGTTCTTGTTATTGAAAACCTTTGCATTTCCCTGCGTTGGTATATTTTCTTGTAGAAATGGGTTAATTAGATAGTAGATTTTATAAAATTTGTCAATTTTATTAAATAATATGTTTTTCGGGTATTTTTTTACGAAATGTTAAATCAAATTTTACATAGGTACCTCATCATCATCATCAAGTCCCTCATAGATTTCCAGATCAAGTCACTAGCAAGTGTCAAATACCGCACAAAAGCTATGGAATATTCGCGTTTCATATTACTTAGTCCAAAATTTATTTATTGTGTAACAGTGGTGTGATTTAGTGTGTTTAGTATCCTTGTGATTAAGATCGTGTATTTATCGTTTTAGTGTTGAAGAAAAGTGTTATTTTGGTTAGATTGATTTTCGTTATTTTATCCCGAACCCTCAGCTCGTAACAATAACATACAAGTTAATTTAGAGATCTCTTTTCGCTCGATTAATTAGTTATTTAGTCCAAATCTTTTAGCAATTGAGCTAACACTTTTTGGTAGCGGTACTGTTAGTAGTAGTATTGTTTAATACTACTTACTAATTAGTAGAAAAATAACATATTATGTCGGATAATTGTTTCACGCAATGTTGGCTAATATTGTATTCTTACCTAATTATGTTGCCAAAAAGTTACTAAGTATACGTGTAAACCTATAATTGGCATCTGATGAACTAGTTGTAATTACCACAGAAACAATATAACATTAAAATAAAAGTTAATAGGCAATAAAATGGGCGACCTTATCTCTGAGAGCTATCTCTTCTAGGCAATCTTTGGATGAACATAAATTAGTGTAACAAAACTCGCTTCAACTTGTAAATTGTATTGTCCAATATACAGCTATTACAAAGTGTCACGTGGTGGCAGAATTCAGTTACAGGAGCTGATTGTTTCAGATTTCAGATTTTTCAGATTTATTTATTTCACCTTAATTATAACATTGGTTGTTGCAGGAATGTCAATTTTTACATTTTAAAACTTATAATAATTAAATTAAAATAATATGATTAAAGATCATGTCAATAAACAATATAATGATAATGCCTATAATTATAAATAAAGTCATAACAAAATACTAAAACAAAACAGATAGGTAGGCTAGGTAGGTCGATTTAGAGATACACAAAACAAAATTATAAGATCCTAACTAAAACGGTATGTCAAAACTAAATTAAAATAAAAGAAAATATAATGGTAGAATATGTCAAATAATTGCGTCAAAGGAAGATTCTAATAAATTAAAATTCATAAATTAATTTAAACAATAAAAAGCATGTCTTTCAAAAAACCATTTGTTTTTTTTGTTTAAAATCTGAAATATATTCTAAATTTACAATTTTTGTTGGCAGTTTATTGTACATTAATATTTTATTATATTCTCCCTGCTTTTGCACTTTAGCTAGTCTTACTTTTGGTTGATATAGTGTCTCCTTATTCCTTAAATTATAGTTGTGTGTGTCTTTTTTCTTAATATACTCTGTATCCTTGTTTTGGTGAATTTCGAGGAGACTTTTAAATATGTACAGGGATATTACAGTCATTATTTTATGTTGCTCAAAATATTTCCTTACTGATGTTGTCCTTTTTAACCCGCATATAATTCTTATTGCCCGTTTTTGAGCAATAAGCACGTTGCGTATGTTCGAACTATTCCCCCATACCGTTATAGCGTAGCTAATTATTGAATGGGCATATGCGTAATAAACTGTTATTAATGTTTTTTTTGTCTACTGTAGGTTTTAACTTAAGAAGGGCATAGTTTGCACTGGCTAATTTCTTACAAACTTTTTCAACGTGTGATACGTGGCTGATAGTGTGATCCATTGAGTACCCGAGGAAAACATGTTTTGTATTTACGACCGTATTTTTGTGTTTCTTGTTTGATACCTTAATACAATACTTTTGTCAGCATTTAAAATAATTCCATTTGCTTCGAACCAACTGGTCAGTATTTGGAGCGATTTGTCTATATTATCCTCTAACTGTTGTGATGTCCTTTCCTTTAATCCAATATATGTATCGTCTGCGAATAGATTTATAAAAGCCCAATCGGGTACACAGTTTGCTAAATCGTTAACATAAATCAGAAAAAATACCGGCCCTAAAATTGACCCTTGTGGTACCCCTAAGTCAACATGCCCTGCTTCAAATTTTTTCCCATTAACTGACATAATTTGCAATCTGTTTTGCAGGTATGTGGTGATCATTTTAAGTTCTCTACCATCGAAGCCGTAATATTTAAGTTTTTCTATTAAAATATCATGCCTTATGCAGTCAAAGGCCTTCGATAAATCGCAAAAAATGCTTGCGCACTTTTGCGACCCATCCAGTGCCTTCAGCACAAAGTAGCTGACGTTTCTAATGGCCTTCTAATTTCGGTGGATTTGTTTTTTCTGAAACCGTACTGAGCTTTGGTAAATAAGTCGTTTTTCTCAAAGTAGTCTACAATTCTCCTTTTAATTATCATTACAAATATTTTTGATAAAGTAGGTAGTATGCACACTGGTTTGTAATTATTTAATTCACAACATTCACCTTTACATCAGGGAACACTCCGTCTTGTATGCATGTGTTAATCACACTACAAACCAAAATAAGTAACAAGTCATTTCTTAATAATGAGTCCCTAACCATTTTACTATTCATGTCATATATATCTACTGATGTTTTACTTTTCATGTCCCTAACTACCTGTCTTAATTCTTTATGTGTAATCAAATCAAATACAATTTTCGTTGTAGGTTTGTTTATCTTATTAAGGTATTCCATGCATTTTAATTTGTCAATCTTAGTGTCTTTTGTTAATTTTTTTGCTATATTACGAAAAAAGTTATTGAATATGTTTGATATCGTTTGAGGGTCTTTACACTTCTCGTTATTTTCATTTTTAATTGCATGAATAATTTTATTTTGACTAGACTTTTTATATGTTGGTTTATTTATTATTATCCAAGATTCCTTGATTTTGTTTTGTGATCTCTTGATTCTATGTATGTATTGTAATTTCTTGGCTGAAGTTAATACCTTTCTCAATACATTTTTATTTTTCTATTTAATTCTATATTTGGCTTTAGTTCATTTAGTAGCTCTAGTTTTTCAAGATTCAACTTAGACACTTTTATACCTTTTGTAGTCCATTTTCTTACCGTAGTCTGCCGCGCTTTCTTTTTAGGAAATGCTACATTATAATAAAACAGTAAAGCGTTTAGTGAAATACCCATTTTAACATTGGAGTCCATAGTCTCATCTATGTTACTTTTTAACCTATCATAATCTTGCATAAATAGAAAATGAAAATAACCGATATTTTGTTTTCCGAAAGATTTAATTAAATTATTTTCAATGCTTCCGCTTAAAGTTTTTTGTTCAAATTTATAGTTTAATTTCATAACATTGTGTTCCGATAGCTTACAATCCAACACACTTCCTTCAACATTGTCGAAATTTACTATAAAATTGTCAATACACACAGAACTGACCCCTTTACGTGTGCTTTTAGTTCTTGTAGGCATGTTTATAATAAACCAACTATTGTGCGTGCTACTCTGGCGGAGGCTCTGATCAAAGTGTCCCTCCGCCAGCCAGTGTGCCGTTCTGTCGAACCAACGAGCCCACCGATTGGTTCACGACATTTTAGCGTCGACCAATCATAGACCAAACAACCTGCCAATCGGTTTACTTGGCGGGCAAATGCTTTTGCGCGATTGGCCAACGACATAAACCAATCGCTGGGCAAACAACTGGAACTGCCAACCCTACAAAATAGTTGCCAGCTATAAAATAATATTATGTAAACAAATTATTTAGTCAAAATAGCATCTATTTAGCTTTACAAATGGATGAACCCTAACATTAGTGAAGTTATAACGGTGTGCAGATTACTACAGATTATAATTGTTGGATGAATGTCCTGTTCATAAAGTTTAGATATTTATAATTCAAATACATACATAAATACATAAATTGATACAAAATAAACTAATATTACTACTTGTCTTCGTATAATAAACGAAACTTGTTTGGTTCAATCTCCAGACATAACAATATTTGAGATATAGATAACAGTGTTCACTCATATTGGCGTTTTTCCCTCGTAACGATAAAATGATTTGGTAAAAATAAATAATATAATGAAGGAACGCAGACACGAGAAGATATCCCATAAGAGGGTAGTCAGAAACAAGTCTAAGCATTACGACTGATACACGCCCACTTTTCGCGTAGAAGTTATGCATTCACGTGAGAGGTTGCACGCCTATCACTGCCTATAATAAACTAGCTTCGCACGCGTTGTTTCTGAACAAAAAGTAGCCTATGTATTGATCCAGGTTCTTATCTACGTACATATCAAATTTCAACGAAATCGGCTAAGCTGTTACAACAGTGAGAAACAAACAAATAAACAAACATCCAAACCTTTGCATTTATAATATTAGTGTAATCTAACCCAATGTCTTCATATTTTTGGTTCTAGGACGGTCTCCTCACAATGTTTTCGTTACAGTTTTGCGCACGTGTAAATGCGAAAAATCCATTGCACGTCCGGGATTCGAACCCGCGACCTCCGAATCGCAAGTCGGAAGTCCCATTAGACCACCACGGCTCCATACTAAAATATAAGCATAAAATCTTTACACAACTACTTTTACATTACCTAATATTTACAATAAATACATACATAACACATCACTTACCTCCTCACATATAGGAGTATAAACAGACGCATGTGTGGGTTCGGCCAACGCTCACTAAATCTCATTGTGCGCATTTGTGTCAAGGTCTTGTGTGAATGAACCCTTAGTGTTCTGCAGAGTACATACTATTTAATGTGTAGGTACGTACGATACTGTTACGCCATAGTAAACACATAATTTAATAAATAATGGTGGATATTTCACACAGCGCTATCTAGGCCCAAACTAAGCAGAGCTTGTACTATGAAAACCAGATAACTGATAGAACACTTATACTTCTTTTTTATCCAGAAAAACATTCGGACTCAGAACAAAATATCTGTAGATAACGCATTGTTTCGCGGCGGAAATTGAACCCACAACCTTCTGCGTCTCAGCTATTCACCCACTGCACCACGGAGTTAGACGAAATGAAAATACGTAGGTACAATAGAGAACAACCGTTGGTCGCAAGATCGGTCACTCTGGAAATCTATGAGAGGCTTATGCAGTGCTCGTCCTATCCTATGGTTGATATGAAGACTTTTTATTTAAATACGCGTCATCAAAATAGTACACGGACAATATTTAGCGCTTAAATGTACACACGGCTACACATCAAGCTATAACTTTCCAGTATAAGCTGACCTCGCACTGTGTAGCCTTTTCGTAGAATGAGAGGTCAGCTTATAATGGCAATGTATAGCTTGATGTGTTGCCGTGTGTACAATGGTATTCTTCTTCTTCGACTCAACGATTCACTTTTCAATCACAAAAAATTTGCCACTTGTATTGCGTTGTTAGTGGCTAAGTTTAAGTCGTTTTGGAGGGGTTGCTCAGTCTGATTCCCTCCTAAATAAAACTCCGTTTATTTCCTTGCTACACTTATTATTGGAGCCGAAAAGGGTAAAAATATATACATATAACGATGAGAAGACAAAATTACAGGACCATGGTCCGTCTCTCGAATGAATATGCCGACCGGCGTAATGTCATTCTTATCACTGACAGTGACATTCCGAACACGAAAACTTGTTCAGGCTCCTTAACTATTGAGCCGCATTTATATGTTACCTTTATCTGCCGCCAAATAGCAGTACTTGTGCTGCTGTGTTCCGGTTAGATGGTAATGGTATGTTCCTGTAACTACTGGCACATAGGCATAACAGCTAAGTCCTATAGTATAGCAACGTATCCACATAGAGATCAAGACAACATAATAGCTTGTTTTGAATTCTATGTGGATATCCATGGGCTGTAGTAGCCACTTAACATCTGGTGGACTGCATGCTCGTTTGCCATATAAGTAGTATAAAAAAAACTGTCATGTGAATTATTTTAGGAGTGTGTTAGCATACGTCACATCGTCCTTTGTGCAGGTGGTAGGGCACAGAGGACAGATAAGCATGTGGGCCATGCTTAACGGCGAATATAGTAGCTGATTGGTCTTATTTAGAGGCTTTCTCCTCCGGGGGAATCAGTTTTATGTGCTCAAAAAAATATATGTCATTAGGGGTTCCCCGCAGTCGCAGCCAGATAATGTAGGGTCCCGCATTCCCCATCTACACACAGTCTTCCTGCAACTGGTACTGGTGATAGAGCTTTTGTGAACGGGCTCGAGGAAGTGGGCACCACCGCCACAACTTTATCTGCCGCCAAACAGCAGTACATGTGCTGCTGTGTTCCGGTTAGATGGTAATGGTATGTTCCTGTAATTACTGGCACATAGGCATAACAGCTAAGTCCTATAGTATGGCAACGTATCTACATAGAGATCAAGACAACATAATAGCTTGTTTTGAATTCTATGCGGATATCCATGGGCTGCAGTAGCCACTTAACATCTGGTGGACTGCATGCTCGTTTGCCATATAAGTAGTATAAAAAAAACTGGTACAAATGGTAAATCAGCGTTACTATTATTAGAGATGATATGCATTAACATTTTATGCCGAGCGAGTAAATTAATTCGATTTTAATAGTAAAACAAAGCACTTACTTCTAGCTAAGAATGATGAACACTCGAGAAAGCGTAATTGTGGAACGATTAGTACCTACATACCGTTACAATATAAATGTGATTTTATTTTATTAATTACGGCCATAACTATTGTGTCGGAATAATTGCCGTTTTTACAATAGGTACCTATACATTTTATTGTACATTAAACAATTAACTGTCTTAAAGCTTAGTAGTGATCTCTTCCAGACTACCTTTGGATAAATACTCAACCTTACAAACATGTCATAATAACTGCATTAACATAAAATAGAGTACTTCAAAACAAAAGTGTTTTTGTCGAAACAAAAAAATACGCTATGAAATTCCGGACATCAAAATATTTACGCCTTTTCTGTGTTTCGACTGAAATTAACATAACAACGAGAACTCTTGAAATATTAATTACTACACATAACTGAGGCAGGAACAACAACAACAACAAACATTTTGTTTTGTTTGAATTTGATGTGAATTTCAATATTTTCCATGGTCTACGTACGGGGTCCTACGGAATACGTAAGTTAAGATCTTTATTGATCGAGCGGAGCGAGATCTCTAAATCACTTGGGCAAATGTATATATGTATGTTTGTCCGAGGATAACTTTCGAAGCGTTGATCCGATCATCATGAAATTTGTAATATAGGTAGGTAGTGATGGCATAATTTTCGTGTGACTAAATGAGCTAAAAATATTGGCGGGTTGTGGAGATATTGGGGTTCAAGAGGGGTAAAATAGGTCAAGTAGGACGTCAAATAAAAGTTATTTATTAGTACACTTAGACTACGTTTCTATTTTTCGTAAATTCGATATAGTTTTTGAGTTATTAGCCATAATAAACACTAAACTTTGACAAAATTCACAGGGTCCCTACACCAGTGACCCCACAGTGCGTACAGTTGGTATGCGTGTAGCTTAAGTGACACAAATATAGGCAAAAGTCTGAAATCCAGAATAACTGCAATTTGTACCCCTAAATAGTGTAACCACATTACATGAACTCCCGTTATTTGTAATTTGAATAAAACTGTAGGTCAAGTAACTTAGTTATTTATTTCGTGGTGCTATTTTGATAGTCAAAGTTTACAATTTTTGTGTTTTAATCGGAGACTCGCGATACAGTTCGGGGCGAACCACTAGTATCTTTATTGCACATTTATCATTAGAAAATACTATTGCGACCGGAAGTTGTTACAAACCTACTGGGGTTCAGAGCTAAATAAAAATAAAAAAAAAATTATTGACAGAATAAAGATGTTATTCTTGTCGGGCACTCTTGGTAGAGTGGTCGTGGTTATGTCAGATCTTGTCCCTTGAGTGGTGGCTCTAGCGATGCGTCTCCATTTAGTTCTAATGAAATCATTGCGAGAACATTCAGTCATCATGGTATCCTGGCTTTCACTAGCATAACAACGATCCTCGATAATTCAATGTTACACAATTTCCAGCAGCCTCATCAAAAATACAATAATAATTCTGAACGTTTATCGCATGTTTGAAACGCGTTTTTATTCTAACTTTTTTTTTAATCCCAGTTTATTATAAGGACCTTTATAAAGATACATGTCGGTCCTAATGTTCTATTCATTCGATCAGAGGTACAAAGCAAACAAAATAAAGTTAAACAACAACTTATCAATCCCGATCATAATCTATCTATCTATATACCAAATTTTATAGAAATCAGTCCAGCCGTTCTTGAGTTATAAATGGTGTAACTAACCCGACTTTGTTTTATACCTATCTCCATTACATACGATTAGGCATCGTTGCGCGACTTCTACTAAATGTTGTCAACAAGATTTGCATGTATAATATACATATATTAACGCAGGAGATAAGATCTAGTGTACCTAATCTTTGAACTCATTTGATATAGGTATGATACTGTTACTAAAATACAATTTCATGGTAAGCAAACACTGGCATTAGGTCTAAAAATAACTCTGTTATTTATTATTGTTAGGTACATAAATAATAGATTGGGAGCACTACAGAAAACCATACCACATCGAGTACCATAAGGGGTATAAGAGGACTCTTAATGATAATTGAAAAGATTTGACAAAAAGGTTACGTATTTTGTGATAGCCTTATAAGATGCTTGCTGACCCGCCCCAACTTTGCATGGATATTAATCTAAATATACCCCCCTGCAAGCAACGAACTTTACCACTATAATATTAGTGCAGGTTTAAAACTAATTAGTGTTTAAAGATTAATAATCAAATTGCCAAAGGATTTTAAAAAAATACAGTCATAATAAAACAACGAGGCAATGAGAATCGATAAAAGATATATTGTTTTAGTACCTTGCAGTCACAGAAGTATTGAGGTTTTAGGCGCATATTTTAAAACCTTTTTCAAGGATTAAGATGATATGTAGATTTTTTGACAGTTCTTAATGAAATACTGTCGAAAATTAATGCTAAAACGGGTTAAAGTTTAAAAGATGAATATTTTGTTTGTTCAGTATACAAAGGTTACATTTCAAGATTTATACAATGAATTCGTTATCAATATATTGCAGATTGCACTTGATGAAGTAAGATAATCTCTAGCTTCACTCGGACTACACTCGGACTACAAGCAACACTCGCCTGACAACAGCAATAAAAAGCCTCAAACATCAAGATAATCTCAACAATCTGAAACGAAGCATTGTTAAGTTTTTGTAGAACTATGCAAATTACTACATCAATGTAATTTTTAAACTCTGTTATTATTCGCCTATTGTTTATTACGAACACAATGACTTGATCGTTGCTAGTTTTTTTGCTGAAATTCAAATGGAATTTATTGTTAAAAAGTTTAATAGGTAAATGGTGGCTATTTTACGGGTTAATGAGCATTGTTGATGGAAGATTTTTCTTATTTTATTTAATATTGCCTACTAAACTAAAACGCGTTGAATAGGATAATAATATTACCATTTTGTTCTTATAAAGTCTTTATTTAATTTAAAACTTTAATCGTCAACTGCAACCCCATATTCGTCTATTTCTGGAACATAACAAGATATGGATGAGTCACAATGCTATCCCGGTCTATTCCACTGCATGCACCATAGTCTTTAATCAGGTGCATTGTTAGCCTAGTGGGATGTATCCTGATTCCGATCCAGAGTTATGAGTTCGAATCTCGCACGCACTAATGGATTTTCCAACTGTATACGATGCTTTTCCTGTGGATTAATGATGACTAAGCTTCGGGACGTCTTCTCGTCCAATTTACCTCAGTGTCTAATGAAGAAAGTATTTGAGCAGTGTGTGTTAGGTACTAGTATGATATAGTATGGTCCTTACTTCTTAGAGCCAAAATTCAAAATCTTTCAATACTTCTATTAGGTACACCATCTTATCCCTAGCCATATTTAAATCCAGGGTTAAAAGTTTATATTTGTCAGAAACGTCGTAGTATCGCACAACTCATTTATATTATATGTAATCGCATTTATCAGCTTATCTTTATAAACCATATTGTTATATTAAGTATGTATAATAATATGTATTTATTATATGTATATATATATATATTTAATATAAGTACATATGTTATATTCGTATTAGTATTTATTTATAAAATTTATTATCTAGTTATATTTTTTATTTTGGTATTAGACGCACTCTCTTAATAAATAGTTTGGCCATGAATGTACACCCCCGACCATTATCTTTGTTATAACAAAATCCTCTCCATCGAAAGGTTGTCTGGAAGAGACCGCTTCTAAGCGATAAGACCGCCCATTGTACTATTTGCTTTATATTTTCTATTTTGTTTGTATTTTTTTTGTTTATCCTGTGTACAATAAAGTGTTTTCATACATTCAATCATCTTCTTTTGTGTTTTGTGTTGTGCCTGTGGGGTGTCAAATAAATGTTTTTATGTTCATCTATTTTTTTATATGGCACAAAAACATGGACTCTCACTGTGGGCCGCATTAGTCGCATAACTCATAGTCACTTAGCGTGCTATGGAGAGGGCTATGCTTGGTGTTTCTCTACGAGATAGAATCAAAAGTGAAGAGTATTTTTCAAACTTTCGCGATCACTGTACATAATTACTGATTAAAACGGATATTTATCGCGTATGTACCTTTTTTATATCCGTTTTAATCAGTAAAAGTGAAGAGATTCGTAGACTAACCAAAGTCACTGACATAGCCCAGAGGATTGGCAAGCTGAAACGGTTCCAAAAACTGTACAAAAAATTACTATTAACAAATTTAAAAACGTAATTAAACAAACTCTTTATAAAAAAGCCTACTATAAATTATCGATTAAGTTATTTAGATGATAGAGAAGCTTGCGATTGAAATTGCTCAAACTCATTAGAAAATGATTTTTATAAAAAACAATTCAGACGTTATTTATTTTCATTATTGTTATGTATTCTAAAAGGATAATTAAAAAAACATCCTGCCTTGTATCTTGCCTTTCTTTCCTGGCTTGGTCACGAAGGAACAGGTAGTTTAAATAAGTAAAAAAGTAATAGTAAAATTGACGTTTCAAAGTGATCCTTGTGATTTTAATGAATAAAAAGGTTTTTATTTTGATTTTGTCGGCCGTTAGGGTAGAACGGTTTTTGATTGGAGACCACGCGCTGGAAAGCGCAGCGGGGAACGCCTGCAATGAAACTAGGCCAGACTAGGCTTGACAATCGAAACCACTGGAGGCCACACGGAGAGAGCGTAAGAGATCAGCCTTATCTTGGTTTGACCGATGAAGTAAAGAAAATACATGAAACTGTGACTTCTTTGCTGGGACAGCTTAATAATGCAGAGAGAAATAGAAGTGATCTGCTGAAGAAGAGTATAGAATTAGAGAGAGCTATAGCAGCAATGAGAAAGACTTTGAATATTGATAGAGAGAGATGTAGAATGATGAGATCCCATTATCCTTCTGCATCAGAATTAGCTGGCTATTAATATAGAGATGTTTAAACTCGTAAAGGCCACAAAATCTACAAAGATAAAAGTTTACTACATCTAAAGTGGTGTTCCGGGCAATAAAGCAGCTGCGTCTACCAAATCATCATCGTCATCATAATCATCGCTGCTCTAATCAACCTTTCAATTGAACATCCCTGTACATACATACGTACGTACGTAGTAATATACAGGCTGGTCAGAAATATGTATACTAACTATGCTATGATTATTAAATAAAAAAAAAGCCTACTATAAAATATCGGAATATTTAGATGATAGAAAAACTTGGGATTGAAATAGCTCCAACTCGTTCAAAATGTTACAATTTAGACTTAATTTATTTCCTATATTGTTATGTATTCTAAAAGGATCATAAAAAAACAACCAGCTGTGTTTTCTTGCCTTTCTTTTCTGACTTAGTCGCGAAGGAACAGGCAGTAAAATTGACGTTTCAAAGTGATCCTTGTGATTTTAAAGAATAAAAGATTTTGACTTTGAAACGAGGGGATAAAGCAGTGTCTTGCGTCGCGGGCGCTATATTGAATCCCAAGCGTAACGAAGGATTCTAGAGTTCTAGAGTTCTCACGAGCGGAGCGAGGGAGTTACTAGAATCCTGAGTGCAGAGATGGATATAAGCACGCCCAAGATGCAGATAGATTTATCCACGAAGAAAATACTCTACTTTTCACACTTTCTGTGAGACAATAAAAACCAAATCTAGGTTGGTGCATTCTGTGCAGAGGTTAGTTCGATTTACTAATAAGTTCTTACTATGTGGGTCCCTTTGGTTAAATTTTAATACAGATGAGGTTCCAAATTCAAATCAGAAGCTAATACACACAATTATAAGTAATATTGACCCACCCGTATAGCAAAAACAAACAAAATTTATTTGATTGCCAGTTCTAAAATGGCGGAAGACAAAATTTAAAAATAGGGTTACTATTTTGATCTCGCTTTATTGTATTGTATCAATTTTATTTTAGATATTTATAACCCATAATCACAATAATTAAAATAAATAAATTAAATTAAATCAATATTATAACATAGTAGATAAGTTAAAATTAAAATTTAAATAAACAACAGACAAATAAATAAATTAATTAATTACCAAAGTGTTTTATATTGCCAGTAGTTATCCCCACCCAGTGCCTCTGAATAGGGCAATCGAAACGACCAGCAATCATCTTCAGAATACTGTTGGGACTACCGCGCAATCTGTCAAAAAGATAACATATAATATATAATATATACATTATATAACCCTATTTTGATTATTGCGGCCAAGCGAAGATCTAACTGTGATAAAAAAGTACTCGTGAGTTCAATGACTACCTTTCGGGATAACACACATATCCCGAAGGGCCCTGTATAGCTGCGCTAAAAATATTCAGTACAATTAACCAATTGTGGCAAATCAGCGTTTGCCTCGAGCTGACGATTGTGTAACAGCTCGACTGTTACCAGCTCACTCGGAAATAGTACGCTTTGCTCCATTCTATTACAACGAGAAATTAATAACAGTTTTCTTATGAAATGTACCTATTAACTTTGGATGCTTGTGAAATCTAAAAAGTTCATTTATTCATCATCATCATCATATCAGCCGTAGGACGTCCACTGCTGGACAAAGGCCTCCCTCATTGATCTCCAGGAACTGCGGTTGGAAGCGGCCTGCATCCAACGCCGACCTGCGGTTCTTACCAAGTCGTCTGCCCATCTTGTGGGTGGACGTCCTACGCTGCGCTTGCCGGTCCGTGGCCTCCACTCGAGAACCTTTCGGCCCCTTCGGCCATCTGTTCTGCGCGCTATATGGCCTGCCCATTGCCACTTCAACGTGCTAATCCGTCGGGCTATGTCGGTGACTTGAGTTCTCCTACGTATCTCCTCATTTCTGATTCGATCCCGTAGAGAAACCCCGAGCATAGCCCTCTCCATAGCTCGCTGAGCGACTCTGAGCTTATTCATAAGGCCAATAGTGAAGGACCACGTCTCGGTTCCATATGTCATCACTGGTAACACACACTGATTGTAGACTTTCGTCTTAAGGCACTGAGGTATGTTGGACGAAAAGACGTTGCGAAGTTTCCCAAACGCTGCCCATCCGAGTTGGATTCGACGATTGACCTCTTTCTCGAAGTTGGACCTACCTAATTGGACTGTTTGTCCTAGGTATACATGTCCTAGGCATACATGTCATTTATTGAAATCACACTATTATTATAACTGCGAAAGTTTGGATGTTTGTTTATTTGTTTGTTTGTTTGTCTCTCGTATCACTCGATCACTTCGTAACGGCTAAACCGATTTCGATGGATTTTGGTATTTAATTATTTATTAAATACTTTCACACAAAACAGAATAGTGCTAGGAGGACTTAATGCTAATAGCATTATCTACCAGTCATCCTGGTCGTGATAAAAGAAGGTAAGGCGTGACACAGGGAAACAGGTATTTCAAAGCTAATAATAAATACAGTCCCTAAATGACTAAATAAGAACATAATAATAAATGTCTAATATAATAAATATAATACAAATAAATAATATATAATAATAATATAAATAAATAACAAAAATATATATATGTACGTAGATTATAGATTACCACATATGCTACCTTTTATCCCATAAATCCGTTCTCGTGGGATAAAAGTGGGGTCAAGCCAAGTTGCAACAGCAAATTTAGCGTTATTTCTAGGTTATCTACGCATTTAGTAGTGTAACGCGTACGAAGTTGCGCACAACAGCTAGTAATTAATAATTCTGGGCATTTCACACTATCTAGCCCTAAGCTAAACAAAGCTTGTACTATGGGAACCAGATTGCTGATATAATACTTCTCTTTTTGGTAGGTAACTACATAAAGACTTGTGTCGAATAAAATGACACGGTATACTTTGGCCGGCTTGCACAACGATCCCTAAACGTATTTAGCGAGCAAAAATGTTTAAAGGAGACTGAAACATACAATCTTGGGCCTGGGCGTAACAAGATGAAAGTGGTGTCAATTAACAGCTTATATATTATCAACCTTTCACTGAAAATTCTGCGGATTTTGTCAATCTGAGAACAGAGATAAAAGAAACTATGTAAAAGTAAGGTTATGTTACCATCTTTAATTAACAGCTGACTCCTGAAGTGCAAAATATGTGCTTTTGCACTACTTAATATTTAATATATTTAGAAGGAAATGTTCGATAAATGATACGAATGAACGTCAATTACTTCACTCCTACCTACCTAGGTATAGAGATACGGAAAGGATGTCTAAAATAAAATTAAAAACGGTTGGTTGCTTCTAATACCTTCATTCGGAGACATATTAGAAGATCTTGTGCCTGTGGTTGTATAGCTGAGGGTCTTGTTGGGATGAAGTTGATGGGCGCGAGACCATATGGACAGCAGCTCTGTCTGCAGCCACCCAACAACTGTGTAATCGATTATCTCATGAAAACTGTCTTTCCCATATTTCTCTGCTTCCAGATTGAGAATTAAGGTGATTTTTCATATTCTAAGATAAAAAAATATGACTAATTTTTAGATCATATCTTAACATATTACATTTGGGCCCACCATTTGTCATCTCCTTTGACGTTATATAATCTGATGACACTCGTTTCTTTCTTAACCTACATTTTTACAAACACTCCTTAGACCAGCTGCGCTGCGCCCCATAATCCTCAACTGATTGGTTTTTAATGTGATGTTTACGAGTTTGCCCTCAATGCGTATAAGGTACCTACTAATGAGAAGTAATATCGACCGCGATCGGTACCGCGTCCCTTTTCCTGTTTTAGACAACATCAATAATTCATTATTTCACAAACCACGTGCTGAAAACGATGAAGGAAAAACATGATGAAAACACGCACAGAGATGTCCTATCAACGCTCCCACATGCTTGCTCATTTAGGCACCACTAGAGCGACCGATCAACGGCTCCCACCAACCTTTATCGCCATCTTTTCATCTAGTGCACTTAGGTACCTACTGTTACTATCTCTAATCTTCTATACTAATATTATAAAGAAGAAAGATTTGTATTTTTGTGTGTGTGTAAGTTTGTAATGAATAAACTCAAAAACTACTGTTCCGATTTCAAAAATTCATATCCCTACATTATCCCTGAGTAACATAAGCTACTTTTTATCCAACTGCGCAGGGGGAGGGTAATGTTTTTATTGAAAAACTACGCGTACGAAGCTGCGGATTGGTCAGCTAGTCTAATCTAAAGAGCCCACTGGATCCTACTGCTGGGCAAAGGCCTCCTTTCCCTTCTTCCATTCATCCCGGTCTAGGGTTTCCGTCGAGCAGTTCGCACTGTGCGCATCAAGTTCGTCCCGCCATCTCCGCCTGCGCCGGCCACGCGGTCTCGCGCCTTGTCCCCACTCGGTGGTTATCTGTTAGTTTCTCGTTTGATCAAAATTATTCCAAATCTATAAGTTCTAATACTATAAAGAGGAAAGATTTGTATTTTTGTGTGTATGTTTGTAATGAATAAACTCAAAAACTACTGTGCCGATTTCCAAAATTCTTTCACCATTTTAAAGCTACATTCCCCCTGAGTGACATAGGCTATATTTATTGCTGGAAAAGATTAGGGATACTTACTAAAACTTAAGTAACGTAACCCAAGGTGTAAAAAAGTGCCCTAAAACGTCTTTCGTTGCATGCGCTGCGGAAACTATTGATGATAGAACAAAAGTATGTTCTACAATATTAAAGAATATCTACAATATCTACAAAAAACTTCGTAATATTATAAAGAAGAAAGATTAGTTTGTTTGTATTGAATAGGCTCCGAAACTACTGGACCCATTTAAAAAACTCTTTCGCTGTTGGGAGGCTACACTATCTCCGGGTGACATAGGCTACTTTTTACCCAACTGCGGAGAAGGAGGGTAATGTTTTTATTAAAAAACTACGCGTGCGAAGCTGCGGATTGGTCAGCTAGTATGTGATAAAAATAGCGCAAAATTAACGTGTTTATTTTTGGCTATAACTATGCGATTCAAAAGCGTTGTATATTTAATACGTTTTTAGATATGAGGAGATGAATGCAGTCGTTTCATCTCATGTCTCTCACAGGTGACCAATAAAAGTGCATAAGTCGTTAAAAATTCATGACATCACTTGACTCAACAATGTTAGTTACTTCAATTTCAGTTTTTAAAGAGGAGTCGTAGAAAGAACTCTTGAAAGAACACTTGTGAAAGAACTCGTCCGGAGATGATTACCACTATACCTATTTATGCCGCCAAACAGCATGGCTGTCTTTCGGTTTGAAGAGTATGCTTGCCGGTGAAATTACAGGCACATGAGGCTTCACTTCTATGCCTCAAGTTGATGCACACGTGACTTATGAAGCAATACTTTGCTAGAGGCGATGGTTACCACATAACATAAGGTGGGCCATAGGCTTATTCCATCTCCAGGTGGTATAAAAAAAATATTATACAGATATTACATCTGTTATTTGTTAGTAAAACATTAAAAATCTTAAATTAGTACAATTGGTAATTTTTTTATTACCATTTTTTGTCGGTCGCTATGCACCTACTTTGCTCTTTTGGTGTCTCTGCGTAGTAAATAAATATTGCAGGACATTTCACAGAGCGCTAACTAGCCCCAAACTAAGCAGAGCTTGTACTATGGGAATCAGATTAAGTTATAGAGTACTTACATACTTACTTTTTTTTGTCAATACTTATAGTTGGTACCTAAAAACTAACTAAGATATTATTCATTATTATAAATACGGGATTTATCACGTACCGTCTTATCGGTGTTTCGACCGACATTGTTTCGGTTTAATTCGTGAACCTTCATCGGGGTGAGTGCGATCCGATCCGAATAACGTCTCGCCTCGCACTGCGCGCTACTGCCCTCTGCGCGCAAGTCGACGGGCGGAGTGATAGGGCTTGGGTCAACGAAGGTACAGCGTGTTGACCGTCTGTGTCATCATCATCATCATCACTGCTGCTCTCTTCGGTACTTCTTGGTACAGGCAAACACACAACACTAACTATGTCTCTACCACGTTAAGATATTATTATGCGAAAACATATCAATGGTAATTAGTTTTTAAAGTTTTTTTAACCGTTTTTTATGTCAATCGATTTATACGATAACTATGCCAAATCTCACTCTCCTCTGTGCGCGCTAAAACCTTAAAAACACAACGTTACAACCTTACAACGTTTTCTCCTTACGTATTTACATACTACAAGTACTGTTTGTTTTCCAAATAAAAAAAAATACTGACCCAAAAAAATATATTAATAGGATTTAATTATGAAATTGCCGATTTAACAAAATAGCCACTTTGAATTGAAATTAAACCTGCATGGAGTAAGATTCGAAAGTGAAACTTTTTTCACAAGATAAGTAACTATAACATTCTTAATTTGAAAAAAGTACAACATTTGATTGTTTGACTTTCAATGGTTTTTTTAATTCTGCTTTTAAAGTAAAGATGAATACATGGGAAATTATAGTAACTTTTGAATACGAGTTCCGAAGTCACAGCTTAACACACCAGAAATGGCTCGCAATATCAATGCGGTGTTTGGAGAGGATACGGCAAATGAACGCACTGTACGTTTTTTGTTTAATCGCTTTCGTAGTGGAAACTTCGTCTTGAATAATGAACCCCGAGGACGCGAAGACCAGCCACTAAGGTAAAAAACGATGAATTGAAAGTGATGGTGGAAGTCGATCCGTATCAAACTAACAAGGAATTAGCGGAGTGGTTTGATGTTAGCATACCCATTTGCATCGTATCGGTGAAAAAAACTTGAAAATGGGTGTCCCATGATCTGTAGAAAAAAGCGCGAGTTGAAGCTTGCTTCACCTTGTTGAACCGGTACAAAAATGAAGGGATTTTGGACCGAATTGACGTCATGAAAAATGACGTGTGATGAAAAGTGGATTCTTTACGATAATCGTAAGCGAAGAACGCAATGGCTGACTCCAGATCAAACGCCGCAGCAATGCCCTAAACCAAAGATTACCCATAGAAAAGTGATGGTAACTATTTAGTGGTCATTACATGGTGTAGTTCAATACAACTACACTTCAGATCCGGTCAATCAATAACAGCAGATGTCTACTGTATAGAACTTCGAACAATGATGGCAGCGAGACAGCCCCCACTCGTCATCCGATCTTCACCACTATTGCTCCATGATAACACAAGGCCTCACCCTGCTTAAGAAACCGTTTTACCACTACAGGACCTGCAGTTAGAAACCATCCGTCATCCTCCGTACTCAACGGACCTGGCCCCAAACAAATTTTTTTAATTTAAACTTTGTTTAAATTTTTCACGCGTTTCTTGTGAAATATGTTATGGTGGAAATTTCACTGGTTTTAGTAATAACTTTATATATACCTATTTGTATTCTCTATTGTACTGTTTGTTTCCCAAATAATATAAAAAAAAACCGACTACCATTTTTTCCGCGAACTGGTAATTTTTTTTTTTTGAGACAATATGTTCTTCTCAGGAAGCAGTAAAAAATGCCTTCACACAGTTTGTTGAGTCCAGGTCCCCAGAGTTCTACCGCAAAGGCATAAATGACCTTCCCGTGAGATTGCAGAAATGTATAAGCAGGTGAGGGTAAAACTATAAATATATTTAACTCGACTTTTTCAGTACAAAATGGCAATTTCATACTTTAATCCCTATCACACTATCACAACTAATATTATAAATGTGAAAGTTTGGATGTTTGTTTATTTATTTGTTCGTTTGTTACTCAATCACGTCTGAACCGATTTCGATGAAATTTAGTATGTACTACTTTTTAACTCATAAATCAGGTCCCATGGGATAAAAATGGGGTGTCAAGTTGCAACAGCGAGTTTAGCTTATTTCTGGGTTACCTACACATTTAATAGTGTAACGCGTACGAAGTTGCAGGCAACAGCTAGTTATCAATAAAAGTGTGCAGTCTCTACATATTTAGATATCTGAATCTGGTACGTTCCTCTATCGTAGCACATAGCAACGCGCGCGATCTAAATAAGTCACTCTTCATTCGCTCACATGATCCCAATCGGAGCTCCGCGCTCCAAGGCAGCTAGATTGTGATAAATATCCATCATCAGCATCATCACATCAGATGTAGGACATCCACACCTGAACATCAGACTCATCGGAGAAACATTCCTGTGGTCTCGTTTCTTGACATTCAACCAACACACAAACAAAACAAAATAATATTCAAAGTTTTTTGCATATTATTTTGTATTTAACAATCATCATCTTCTTGTAATTTACATATTTAACCTATTTTGGGTGGCAGGTATCTGTCAAAGTAACTTAAAAATATACCCACTGATATACTCACGATAGCACCAGCACAAACCTTAGTAGTTTTAGATGCTATCCTTGTTACCTCAAAAAGTTAATCAAACGCTTGGTATATACGTACAGTATAACCTGGATTACAATATAAACTACCTTTTCGTACCATTTGCTCAAAAAAGTGACATTCTATGCCACAAAAAGCGAACATAACAATAGTCATTTTTAATCTGTTAAAAACAGGGAAAGAAAATTGTACTGATTTCATTCATCCTCTAGGGGGAGAATGTGATTTAAATTTGGAATACTTACCGAAATTTATACTGAACTACATCTGTGTTTACACCATTGAGTTTGTATATAAAGCATTATACATCTTTTTGAAAAAGGAATACGCATTTATTATGCAGTTATGATTATTAAATAAAATTACGAAAACCGACAAGGCCGTATGAGCTTGATGCCTTTGCTTTTCCGACAAAAAAATATTAGTCTAGGAATTTGCCGCGTTTTTGTTTTCTTCAAATACATAAACGTTAAGTTTATTTTAATTTATTTTTATAAATAAGTTAATGTTCTAAAATACTCAAATCAACTCAATAACACAACACAATAAATGTACCAAACAAAAATGTAACTCAGAGAGAGTTACATTTTTGTTTGGTACATTTATTATTTTACATTTAGAGGCCTATGTCCAGCAGTGGACTAATGTGGGCTGATGATGGTATTTTTTATGTTTGTTACCTCAGAACTCTGTCGTTTATCGACCGATTTTGAAGATATTTTTTTAAGTATGTAAATACTTTCAGTTTGGTCCAATAGGAAGAGAATTTTTTGAAAATATGTTTAGTAGTTTGGTTTTTCTGTTATCTGAAGTCGTTTATATTATTTTAAATGTCACTTGTGAACGTGAGTATGAGGATCGCAGGGCTGAAGTGGAGATGGGCTGGACACTTGGCTAGGAGGGATGACGGGCGTTGGACGAAGGCGATTACAGAGTAGTGGCCAAGGATTGCTCGTAGACCAAGAGGCAGACCACCCACCCGATGGTCGAATGATATTGAAAGCGTAGCTGGGTGTCAATGGATGAGACTCGCAAGGGACCGGAAAGAATGGCGTAATAAAGAGGAGGCCTACATACACCCAACAGTGGGTGCAGACGGGCTGAGATGATAATGATGTTGATGTCACTTGTTTTATCAATTTTATTACGAAATATCCTGCGTTCAAAACCTTGTTCTGTAAAACTGTTAATAACTTGTCGCAACTCGCACTAGACAAATATTTTATATTTTTACTTGTATTTTTTAATAAAGGCTCATGGAAATTAATAAAGGTAATTCAGACTCATGTTGTTAAAAAAACCGGCCAAGTGCGAGTCGGACTCGCGCACGAAGGATTCCGTAGAATTATCTATAAAAACGGCAAAAGAATCACGTTTGTTGTATGGGAGCCCCACTTAAATATTTATATTATTCTATTTTTAGTATGTGTTTCAACTGTCTAACTATCACGGTTCATGAGATACAGCCTGGTGACCGACGTACAGACAGACAGACAGCGGAACCTTAGTAATAGGGTGCCTTACCCTTTGGGTACGGAACCCTAAAAATACATAGAAGCCTAGGAAACCAAACGGAAATTGAGAGAAGAGCCAAGAAGCTCATAGGCAACGATGAGCTAGTTGATGCAAGGCTCCTCAGCCTGGAGCATCGACGAAAGGTTGCTAGCCTCTCGGTTTTATATCGAGTACATTTCGGGGAGTGTGCGGCGGAACTTTTCAACCTGATCCCACCATCTCCTTTCTATCAACGGACAACCAGACGCTCTGCGGTGCGCCAATGCTATATGGTAGAAATACCTCCCATTCGCACAAAGCGGTTCTCTTCGACCTTTATTGTGCGCACCGCTAAAGTGTGGAACGCCTTGCCAGCGTCTGTGTTTCCTGATAGCTACAGCCTGGGTATCTTCAAGTCGCGAGTGAATAGGTTTCTTCTAGGCAAGCGTGTACTATCGTAGACTGCATCATCGCTTACCATCAAGCGAGATCGTGGTCAAACGCAAGCCTAATATGTATAAAAAAACGTAAATACGTAATTATCCAACAAAATCTTACAAAACGAAACTACTCGTAAATAATAATTGAAAATTATGTGTGTTTATTATACATTGAAGATCCCGATTGAACATTTACAAGACGCAATCAAAGGGCACAGCAATGTACAGCGATATCGTTGCATTCTCTTTACGTCGCGCCATTACGTTACATACACTGTTTATCCAAAGTTATTTCGAGTGCAATCTTCAGGATGTTTTTCGAATGCATTCACTTGTTTGTGCAACACAGATTATTTCAGCTTGTTTGTAGAACTGTATTTTTTCTACAAAATTATGCGAAAATGTAAAAGATATGATAACTTGAAACTACCATGGTTATGAACACTATCCTCTCGCAAAGACCGGTTATGGAACTCAAAAACTCTCAATTCATGGTAAATATAACGTTTTTAATGAAAATTAGAAAGAAGTTTTTTTTTATACAAGTTATATGGCAAACGAGCATGCAGTCCACCAGATGTTAAGTGGCTACTGCAGCCCATGGATATCCACATAGAATTCAAAACAAGCTATTATGTTGTCTTGATCTCTATGTGGATACGTTGCCATACTATAGGACTTAGCTGTTAAACCTATGTATGTGCCAGTAATTACAGGAACATACCATTACCATCTAACCGGAACACAGCAGCACACGTCCTGCTATTCGGCGGCAGATAAAGGTAAGGCGGTGGTGCCACCTTGCTCGAGCCCGTTCACAAAAGCTCTACCACCAGTAAAACGGGATGGATACGGGATTTATCAGTGTCAGTCAGTATTTCTCAGTCAGTTTACAGAGCGAGGCGAGACGTAGTTCGGAGCAGTACACACGGCTACACATCAAGCTATACATTTCCAGTATAAGCTGACCTCGCATTGCCGTTCACAAAAGCTCTACCACCAGTGAAGTTGTATTGTAATTTAGCTGAGGAATGCAGCCAGTGTCTTGATATCCATCTGTTGCATTTGTACATCATCTACATTTACTCTTATCACTTATCACTATCAGCCATAGAACGTCCACAGCTGAACAAAGGGGAGACCCCACGGCCTGCACCCAACGCCTCCCAGCAACCCTTATCAGCGTATGAATACAACAATGTACAAAGCCATAGTATTTCGTGCTGTCACCCTTCAAAGTGTCATGTGCCAGTAACCTCACCGGCATCCATACCCTTCAAACGACACAGTAGTGCGGGCGTACTGGTAGCTAACACGTTTCACTGTCTAGTGAACCCTAAACTGACCCATATGTAGGTCATAATGGGGTTGAATGAGACTTCCGCGTGTCCGTGATCCACGAGTGTGTCACTGGATTTTGAGCGTATATATAACTTACATAGTATGTGGCTCACTATAAAAAACAGGAAAAAGAAACCTCTTCTCCCCATTTTTTTGATCTCTGAGGACCTGAAGTAGCTTGTGGGCATAAGTTAGTAGTACCATAAGAGCACAAGAACTCTGGAGGTGAGGTATAATTTTGGAAATTTGGCTGGACAGTGACCATGCTAAGTTTCCTTCCAAACAAATTATTCTAAATCTCGTACCCTATTTATCTAGCCGGTTTTATTTTAGGGCCAGTAATGTCACGGAGGCAAGTGGCAGCGTGGCAGGTCGGCTAACAAACAAATAAATTAACTGGCTAATAAAATTGTTCATAATCACCACCGTGCCAAACACTCCAACAAACCTAAACTCAACCTTACTGAACTCGGTTTAAGGACTATAATTTCATCTATCAACTGTAAAGTAGAGTTTGCAAACTAGATGTGTACCAATTATATTCTCTGACTGCTAAAGTAACTCTGAACTCTATTTATAGGTGTATAAAGGATAAAGTCGTAGTACTGGGTGGTATAGTAAAGTTTGTGTAGGCCATAAGTGGCCCTTCTTGTTGTTGACGCTATTTATAGTAAAGTACGTGAGTCTGTCTGTTCGTTGTGTACTAAGGCAGTGTACTGGAAACGGCGCGGTCAATCTGTAGATAAGGTAACTTACCTACGAGGAAAGAAAGGTCACTTAGAACTTAGAATTACTTTCACCGAGTTTTAAGTAGGTACTGAGTATTATTTTGCAGATTCCTGTCTTTTTAGTATATTTAAAAAAAGTTATGTAGTATAATATGATACAAATGTTTGATTATTAGGGTTCCGTACCACAAAAGAAAAAAAAGAAAAAACCCTTATTTATAGGATCACTTTGTTGTCAGTCTGTCTGTCTGTCGAGACCCTTTATCTCGAGAAATGAAACCCATATAAAATGTATGTAAAATATGAAATTAAAACCATATAATCAGGTATACAGTCCCTTGAAGCTGTGACAAAATCAAACTTCTAAGTTAAAAGCGTAAAAAAAGATTTATGTTGCAAAAAACGTATATTTCGACACTCAATGGAATCAAAATTTATAGGGTACTTTCCGTTGACTTAGAACTATGTAATTTGGCGAGTAATATCGTCTTATACTACAAGTACAGGGAAAAATCGGTAAAAACATACATCTGTAATTAAATCATAAAAGTTCTGAAAAAACTGCAAGACTCGATTCCTGAATTATTTATAATATTATTATGTTCGGAATCCTCAGTGGGAGACTCCAACTCGCACTTGTCCGGTTTTATACCACCTGGAGATGGAACAAGAACAAAGCCCACGTGATATTAATTAAACAATAAAAAAAAATTAAATGAAATAAAGAATGAAATAATGAATTAACATGATTTATTATTATATACCTCACAAGTATATATACAACAAAATGAGAAACAAGAGAATGTAAAATGGCCAGTATTTTTGGTCTTATCTGAAGTAACTGTGTACCTAATTTTTAATTCTATTGCCATTTGTAACAACAACAACAATATCAACAATACGCCGTGTGGAACGACATTCCACACGGCGCTATCTAGCCCCAAACTAAACAAAACGGGAGCTAGATAACTTTTTTTTGTAAATACCTACACACTCATCATAGAAAAACATACAGACCCGGAACAAATATCTGTAGATGATGCACATCTTTGTTCCGCGGCGGGAATCGATCCCGCTATCTCCTGCGTCTCTGCCGGCTATTCGCCCACTGCGCCACGGAGATCGTCGAAATGAACTATATTACTTGTTTGCACTAAGTTGACCAGCCATCACCAGTCAGCTATAGGTACTAGGAACATGTTTGACAGCTAAATTGAATTAGCAGTCGTTTAGAGCGGTTTAAAAGGGGTATTGTGGCGTAGAGAGCTATGGCTACCGGCCTTATGGCTCCGTCAACACTCGGGATTGGCCTACTTCGGCCATGAGAATACAAAAACCATCTGTTTATGATTCTACTAGGAATAACATGTTTTTAAAACTATGCACTAATTTAAAGAATAATACGGCTCTGAACTCGATGGAAAGACGACCTGATAATGATTGCCTGCCGTAGGGTTGGGTGCAGGCCGAGCAATATCGCTCGCTCTGGAAATGAGGGGAGGCCTGTGTAACGTTCAGCAGTCGACGTCCTTTGCCTGATGAAAGAATAATACAAGTTTGTAGCCTAAAATTTAATTAAATGAGAAAATTATCTCATTAGCATCTTGCTTGTCGCAATAACGAAATATAATAACGAAACGACGTAAAGTGAGCCTTATTACATCATTCTCAGGGTCATAAACCGAACTATAACACACACGTGCATAATATAATTATCCCTACAAAGTTAAGTTAGTTCCAAACTGAAAATTATATGCGAGTTAACAGAGCATTTTCAATTTAACCGGGTAATACAGTTTTTTTACAACAACAAAGAAGTTTTATGGCGCTGAAAAACCTATTACATTTTTGGAATAAATAAATGTATCCCTAATTAAGACGATAAATCATTTATTAATTAAATTATTTACAAATCACAATAACTTGTTATAAAATATTTGCATTTTATCACTAAAATTATAATTTTGAAGTAGGTTGTATTGGCGCCATTTGGCGCGTGCAAAAAAAATAACTTGCGCGCCTTTTTCCATTTTTTTGTTTGTATCGCATTGGTTGCTGTGTGGTAAATAATTGTAAAAATGTCAAGTTTTAGTACAGAAGATTTGTTTTTCCTCGCAAGTGTGTTGAAAAAAACCATATGAAACTCGTGAGCCTCGTGTATAATGCTTAGCAACTTAACTAACTTGTATCATAATATACTATTACCGTATAGCTTTTGTACGTTTGTAAGATCAAAAGTACGTATATAGTCAGGTCATAAATTCTGTCGTCACATATTTAATATAAAATAATTGAAACAAGTTTATTCATTATGTAACCATTTATATACCAAAATAAATTTAACAAAACATAGATTCTTATGACACTAAAGTTTATTCAAAATGACCTCCGTGATTTTGAACACAGGCCTTCAATCTGCGCGGCCTGTCGTCTATCGCAGCACGAACGAGGTCCATGTCAATATCGGCAGCTGCTTTAATCAAGGATGTCTTGAGTGACTCCAAATTGGGATGAGGCTTTGAGCACACCTTTTCCTCCAAGTGTTGCCATATCTTGTAATCTAACGGATTCAAATCTGGACTGGAGGAGGGCCAGTCTTCGTGCCGGATGAAGTCGATTTCACGCGCCGCCAGCCAGTCTTGTGTGCTCTTCGCTCTATGAGCTGGCGCCGAATCTTGTTGGAATACCCAGTGCCTGTTATTGAACATGGTATGAGAAACAGGTTCTACAAGGTTCGTCAGGACTGTATTTTGATACACAACTGCATTCGTTTTTACACCTTTCTCACAAAAATGTACCTCTGTTAAACCCCAATAAGAAACTCCCAACCATACCATGAGCGAGGATGGAAAATGACCTCGTTGGATACGCGGAATACGGTTGCTCGCTTCTTCACTACTGTGTGCGTACACTTTATCATTTTGTTTGTTGTAGCTCTCTTCTACGGCAAAATTTTTTTCATCCGAAAAAAGAATTTCCCGATATTTTTTTCCCGCGTACCGCTTCAACAAAGCGCGGCATCTCTTCAGTCTCAGGTCCATTAGACGAGCATTCAAACGATGTCCTGTTTTTCTTCGATATGCCCGAAGCCCTAAGTCTTCATTTAACACCCTTTTCACCGTGGTTCTGCTTAACCCCATCTGAAGGGTCAACAGTTTCTGCTTACATTTGGGATTTCTTTTAATTCACGCCTTCACAGCTTTTATCACTGCTGGAGTCCTAACAGACCAAGGGCGACCACTTCTTGACCTGTAATCTACACTAGAGTCTTCATTGTATCGTTTGATGGTGCGATAAACGAATCTTTTGGTTATATTCAAATTTTTCAGTATGTCAAAAATTTGAATTGGCGCGTAACCGCAACGATGCAACGCAATAACTGCAACACGGTCTTCTTTAAGCGTCCACTCCATATTTAAAAATGAGTAAAATTCTAAAAAGTATACATTTTTATTTTCATGAACAATTCGAAATTCGAATTCTATAAACTTTTTTGTGGCCAGCATTCTAAAAGAAAAGTTTTTACTGTGTGACAATACTTATGACCTGACTAGGTATATAACTCACACGCACACCGTCACCCTGACTCCTAAAACATACGAGTACACGTGAAGTTCCATGCGCCTCTAATTTATTGTATCGTGATAAAAACAGTTTAATATTATGAAAACTGTGTTTTTTATGAGTAGAAAATGTATCTCTATCTGTGTTTATTCATCTTTATTTTTTGATTGTTTTTAATTTCACACTTTAAAAGGATTTAAACTAAAACCATTCTTCATAAAGCGGTCCCCACCACATGAGCTGCTTATTTTCTGATCTGCATGAGTAGTATCCGCTGTAACCGAGACGTTGCAATGTTGTTGTTGTTTTTATTCCAATGTTGTTTTTATTGACGACCTCCGCGGTGCAGTGGGCGAACAGTCGGCTGAGACGCAGGAGGTAGCGGGTTCGATTCCCGCCGCGGAACAAATGTTTGCATGATTTACAGATATTTGTTCCGGGTCTGGTTGTTTTTCTATCCTACCGTACTAATATTATAAACGCGAAAGTTTGTATGTGTGGATGTATGAATGTTTGTTACTCTTTCACGCCGGAACGGCTGAACCGATTGCGATGAAATTTGGTATGTACGTAGATCATAACCAGGATTAACATATAGGCTACTTTTTATTGGCAAACCACGCGTGCGAAGCCGCTGGCAACAGCTAGTATATTATAAGTATGTATTTACAAAAAAAAAGTATATAAGTATTCTATCAGTTATCTGGTTCCCATAGTACAAGCTCTGCTTAGTTTGGGGCTAGATAGCGCTGTGTGAAATGTCCAGCAATATTTATTTATTTATTATTTATTTATCATGGACGCCTGAAGACGGAAGGCGACGGACGTCGGGGTCGGCCGAGAAAGCGTTGGCGGGACGATTTCGACACCTTCCAAAGAGGATGGTGGGAAATAGCGACAGATAGGGATGCTTGGAGGGACTTGGGGGAGACCTTTGCCCAGCAGTGGGACGAGATAGGTTAGGAAAAAAAAATATTCCTGACATGTCAATATTAAGCAATATAATGCTAAGGTGACTAAATTAATAGTGAATAGGTAATCAATACATCTCATTTTTAACAGATAATTTTACAAAATATATCCACAAATCAAGTGATAATTTGTATCGATTGAAATCAAAGAACAAGCCAGGATAATTAAATATTAATACTACTTAGATTAGATTAGAAAATTATTTATTGCTGTCTTAAAACTAGTGGTTCGCCCCGAACTGAGAAATCGCGAGTCTTCGATTAACATAAAAAAATATTATTTGTAATCTTTGACTATCAAAATAGTGTCACGAAATAATAACCAAATTACTTGACCTACAGTTTCATTCAAATTACAGGTAACGGGAGTTCATGTTATATTATGTAATGGTTATTGTTTTTTGGGGTACAAACTGCAGTTATTCTGGGTTTCAGACTTTTGCCTATATTTCTGTCACTTAAGGGCGCACTATACCTGGGGAGACGTTAAATCGCTTATTGAGAAACAATGTTTTGTTCAAGAAATTGTGCGCTTTCAATCTGTTATTCATATATGTTATAGTTAAGGATACGTGCTAGAACGACTGTGTTGTGAAAACACGATTCCGTAAAATTATCTCGACAGAAAATAAATCCAAAGACGATCCAAATTTATCTTAAAACCGTTCTTATGCAATGAATACTACAATTTAGATCTTGAAACTTTATACAGTAATTTTACACCACATAAATAAGGGCACCTGTGTTTTAAATTTTCAAAATACCTTTTGATTTTACCATAAAATGAAAATATCTAAGTTTTGCACTAATGAAACCATTCACTCCGTAGGCCCGTTCCGCGATTCAGTCTGGTCTCGGCTTTCAGACGGGGTACCCGTGACGCTTGTAGCTCCAAACGAACTCGTAATTCTTAGGTAGAATTTATATTTAGTTGGTTTTTGTAAAGACACAGTAATGAGAAATAAACACAACAAGATAATGAAGGGATTGAATGATAAAAAACCGGCAAACATATGAATCACGGCGAGATAGGACGTGCAGCGGCGCGCGGAAAATCGGGGGTGAAGTTTGAGTTCGGGCTGAGGTATAGTCAACTCTTAAGCTACAGGCACTGTGGGGTCACTGGTGTACCCTGTGAATTTTGTCAAAGTTTAGTTTTTATTATGGCTAATAACTCAAAAACTATAAAGAGTTTACGAAAAATAAAAACGGAGTCTAAATGTACTAATGAATGCCTTTCCTTTGACGTCCCACTTGACTAGTTAGCCTCATTTTCATTTTTTTTTACCTCTCTTGAACCCATTCTCTCTCATCAACCCCCCACAGTTTTAGCTCATTTAGTCACACTAAAATTGTGCTATCACTACCTCGGACAAACATACATACATACAACGTCGATTTGTACAAGAGTATAGGCAATAATATATAGCTGAACATAAAGTATGTTAATAAACGAGAAGGAAGATTAGGTGGATAAAGAAGATAAAATCGTTGTATAAGATAGCATAGAAACAGATGATTGTAAAGGATGTTATATAAAAGACAGAGTATATGAGTACATATCCCGACGAAACCGGAGCCATTTTAAATTCAAGTGATATTGTGAGATGAATTCGTATTTGCATAACCCGTTAACTTTTTTTTATAATTCCTAGGTTAGCGTTTGACCACGATCTCGCCTGTATCGTCAATGGTAAACGATGATGCAGTCTACGATGGAACACGCGACTTGAAGACCCCTAGGTTGTAGCTATCAGGAGACAGACTCAGGCAAGGCTTCCACTTCTAGCATAAGTACAACCGCTCCAGTTTATCCTCATGGTAGCACACATCTGCGTAATCTAGGATAGGCAGTAGAATGGAGTGTACAAGAGTAAATTTAGCCGAAAAAGAAATCAAGTTTAGCGTGCGTTTTAGGGCGTGCATTGATCCATACATCTTCCTGCTGACTTCAATACCTACTACCTAGTATTAGAATGTTTTTTTTTTTAAATATTATTTATAACTGTTTCAACTCTTTTTATGAACTTTTATTTTAATTTCAAGCCTAAGCTTTTAAACCATACATAACCCAGCAAATTGCCAGTACTCAGTAGAAAGCTTGAGATAAGTACATTTGCAGCTTTCAAACGATTACGTGAATCTCTGTAACTTCTGCAATTAACGTGAATTACCGGTAATTCCCGGAATACAGCTTAACTTATATTTTAATCCGAATCACGCACACTAAATTTGTTTTTCAAAGTTGCTGAATAATTTGGAGGTTCCCGAAAAAGGGTGATTTTGTCCAAAAGAACAACTTTTAAGAACATCCTGCGCACATCAGGCCTCTATTTTAAAAAGATATCATACACATAATCATTGCATTTCAAATGCAAATCCACCTGATAGTGATTTGAAGCAGTTGTGCTATCCATAGATCGTTTGCAACGTCTCGGTCGGTCATCTCTAAATGACAACTGTATTATAAATTATGATAAAAATTATTACTGACTACAAACTTTTTATTTATATATCACTAACTGACCAATCCGCAGCTTCACACGCGTAGTTTTTTTACTAAAAACATTACCCTCCTTCTCCGCAGTTGGGTAAAATGTAGCCTGTGTCACCCGGAGATATTGTAGCTTCCCAACAGTGAAATAATTTTTTAAATCGGTCCAGTAGTTTCGGAGCCTATTCAATACAAACAAACAAATCTTTCCTCTTTACAATATTACGAAGTTTTTGTAGATTTTGATATTGTAGAATGTAGAACATACTTTTGTTCTATCATCAATAGTTTCCGCAGCGCATGCGACGAAAGACGTTTTAGGGCACTTTTTTTACACATTGAGTTACGTTACTTAAGTTTTAGTAAGATTTCCTAATCTTTTCTAGCAATAAATATGTATAGCCTATGTCACTCAGGGTGAATGTAGCTTTCCAATGGTGAAACAACTTTTGAAATCAGCACAGTAGTTTTTGAGTTTATTCATTGCAAACATACATACAAAAATACAAATCTTGCCTCTTTAATTATTGATTAAAACGGGTATTTATCGCGTATGTACCTTTTTTATTTGTTATCCCGACGTTTCGGCTGTGTTGCAACAGTCATGGTCTCGGGCTGACTGGAGTACTTGGAGCTACCGTCGGGAAGTGCGGGTAGCTACAGCATCTACCCTCACTTGGTCTTCAGAATTAAAAATGTCCTCGTTCATATTACGACACACTACACTAACCGTATCTACGCACTGAGTCGACCGATTACGACGCGCACACCTAGCAATCACCGGGTTCCAAGACGCTGAGAGTCTATAGCCATCTTCCCGATTGAAATTTGGAAATTTCTTGAGTTCAATCGCTTCACGAACTATTCTCTTGTAATAACGGCGTTCACTAGAGAGAACCTTATGATCATGAAGTTCAATCCAATGATTCGGTCCCGAGTCTACCAGATGCTCTGCTATCGCCGACTTGTTTACCTGGCGATTTTTGACAGCTGCGATATGCTCTTTGACACGCTCGGCAATGGTACGTTTGGTTTGCCCGATGTAAGAGCGGCCACAGCTACAGTCTATCTTATAAACACCAGGCATCTGCAGAGGTATAACATCCTTTGGAGTCCGTAAATGCTTGGCCATCTTTGAGAGAGGAGTGAAGACCGACTTGATTGAAAACCCTTTCAACACATTTCCAATTTTATCCGTCACCCCTTTCACGTATGGCAAAAACGTTGGCTTTCTACAGACCTCCGTTGGTTTTTCTCTGTTTGTGCGTCTTGGCTGCCGTCTATTTACATATCCGTTGGATTTTAGAACCTCCTGAACATGGGCCAGCTCACTCTCCAGATGTTCAGGGTCACAGAGAGCGTAAGCTCTGTTTGTTAACGATGAAACAACAGATTGCAAATGGCGAGGATGGTGGTATGACGCAGCGTTCAAATAGCGGTCAGTGTGTGTTGGCTTTCTGTAAACAGAGTGCGCTAGACGGCCATCTGATTTCACCATAACTTTGACATCGAGAAAAGCTAATATCCTATTATCCTCCATTTCATAAGTGAACCGCATATTCGGGTGAATGGAGTTTAGGTATACAGTAAATTGTTCAACTTCTCGTTTACTCCCCTTCATTATGCAAAAGACATCATCCACGTATCTCTTCCATAACTCTATACCATGAGCTGTAAGATCTAATTTAGTTTCAAAATGCTCCATCCAGATATTAGCCAAAACTGGTGCCACCGGGCTACCCATGGCCACTCCATCAATCTGGAGGTAATGTTGCCCATGATATAAAAAGAAGTTCCCATCTAAACAGTGTTCAAGGAGAACAATGTACTGGTCAGGCAGTTTGTGATCCTTTAGCTTCTCTCGTATAACATCCAGGCTTTCCTCTTTGTAACATTAGTATAGAAATGCCAGCGTTTGTCCAAGACAACACAATACGTAAGGTTTTATTTATCGTGTGCTCCATGAAAAATAAATAGCACTTAAATAAACCCAAAATGGTCTAAAACATGTCGATATCATAATTTGCCAATACAAATTGTCAATTTTTGGAACGAAGTTCCTTATCGCGCGTTGCGAAAGGGAGCTAGACGGAAAAAATTAAGACCAAAAGTTGTAACGACACTTTTTGCTATAGTCGTAAGCCGTGCGGCGTACGCGTGTTTCTCTGTCTGTCTCTCTCTCTCTCTCATAGAAAGCAAGCCAGTTATTTTCGTTTCGTCTTTCTATTTTGCATTGAACAGTGTGGTGTCGCGGCGATCATTTTTGTTGAGGGTATACAGGTTTTTTGTACTTAATAAATAATAACAATAATGAATCCTGACAGTGTTCCTGCCATTTTGGCCGGTGACTACAGATTCTAGAGGAAGAATTTGATTTAAGAATAAACAATAATCCAGCAGAATCAACAACAAAATATAATACTACCATCGATGCAGTTTTTTCAAGACATTTAAATAAAATAGATTGCCAAACATATGTTTCCTACTTCAGTTACCGCAAGCCAATTATTACTAAAATTGAGCCTACTGATTAAGTTTAAATTGCATTATACGGTATTTGTTAGTAATAAAAAAAATATTAATATAATTAAAAAAAAACATTTTATTACAATTCCATCACTAATTAATCGAAAGGAACTTCGTTCCATCCGGGTGTCCCTTGACACCTCTCAAGTTTTTTTTTTCTATTATTTGTTTTACCATTGTATGAACAATTTATATTACTACCATATTGCAACATTGAATTATCCAAAAAGATGAAATAAATGTCATATAAGGCATTTTTCCTGAAACATTCCAAAACAACAAGTGTCCCATATTGAGGGAGACTTGGTCCTGGTATAGGGTAGACTTGATCCGGGGGGATCAAATATACCCTACTGTACGTTAAATGAAGTAATAAAATTACATTTTATAATAATTAGCTTAGTTTCATTCAGTCTTAAATAATTTTGAAATATTGTGACTATTAAGATTAGTCGACCGGTTTAAACAAGTGGCTTCGGGTGTTCGGAGGGATAGAATAGAATAGAATAGAAAACGCTTTATTGTATACCACACTTAAATTAATAAATCATAATTAAAACACTTAAAACTAGACACGCGATAGTACAATTGGCGGTTTTATCGCTAGACGCGATCTCTTCCAGACAACCTTTGGATGGACTGGATTTTACGAGAACGTTAAAATGCGGTAGCTATATAACATAAGCTTTTTATTTAATTGTAGGTTACATAAGCAAAACAGAATAAATAGATACCAGGATAGGTAATATTAATATAAATATTATACATAAATATTCTATGATATTAAATATACTAACAATAAATAAAATATGAAACAGCTGTAATATAAACAGTAACAACGACATATATGATAAATAACAAAATAAGATTACTCAGCTCTCTGATGCAGACAAATAGTGCTTAAACAATAGCGTTTTAAAGATAGGAAGGGATTTGGCAGATCTAATAAAAGAAGGAAGAGAGTTCCATAAACGAATAGCTTGTACAGTAAAGGAGTTGTCATAAAAGTTAGAAGAGTGGATAGGAATTTTAAGTTTCAAGGACTTAGAAGAGCGCAACGGACGAGGATTAGATAGATGGAGATATTCAAAGCGTTCTCTAAGATAAGAAGGACTAGAAGGATAGAACAAAATACTGTACAAAAGAGTGAGGATATGAGTATATACATATATGAGATAGTTGGGGGTTTATTCGCATAAAACCTTAAAACCAGTCATACGTTGCTGTTTCTTTGTCCACTTACTTATTTTCTCATTAAAGGAGAACGGGCATCCTGGTCTACAGTCCAATAAAAATGAGCAGCACATTTTCGAATTGGCATACAATAGTACATCAAAATATACTATTGGAACTTTCCCCAATAGTCTGTCCGTTTTGAGTTACAGCCATGCAAACACCAGCATTTTTTGTTTTAAAGAACATAAAATAACGGTTTCACGATTACTATATCCATACATAAAGGCTCCTATACAATGCAGTAGCAAGAGCGAGAAGGGAGAAGAGCGATGTAAGGGCCGTGGGGAGAGGGATGCGTACGCGGGGGAGGGGAACGGTTGTGTACGCGCCGCGCCGGACGGCTACAATAATCAGTCGCATCGCATCAAGTGAGTGGCTACGTCACGTCTTGTTACGATAGTGCTGTGTTTGAACTTCTTTCTCTGTTTTTACTGACCCTGGCTTGCTTTTGGACCCTGTTTCTTTCCCTAATGTGTTAACTTTGGCTCGACTTATTGACTTTTGAACTGCCTACCGATAATGGAAGTTTTTCGAAACTGTGTGATGTGTCGTCGAGGACTTTACCGCGGACGGTACCAGCAGCATATCTTGGCTGATAACCTGCAAAGGGAACGACCAGAATTCGCCGCGTTTATACAACAACATGCTGTGTTGGAGGTTAGTTACCTTTTATTTTTATTATATTGAGTAGTTAGGCATAGGATTTATTTATTTTAAGTATTAATTGTTATTATTTTCAGGTGGTGTTCGACAGTACTCGAAGCTTGTGTCACCGATGTTGGCAGAGGACTGAGCGTGATCATAGACCTGCACAGCAAGCGGCGCGAGCGCCTGGTACATTGCACTCTCAAGAATACACGAGGGCACCGAACACTTCGGTGCATTGTATTTACAACAACTGTGCTAATATTACCCGTAATCATATACCAAACGCGATAAGAATTAATGTATTTTGTGAGAGCAAGCTTTTTATTCCTGATAGCGCTAGAGTGTGTACAGAACACTTACAAAATAATGAATGGAGCAACCTGCCGCAAATGTGTAATGTGACACATGATTTTAATGACGCTCAGTTTACATCGCTCTGTGACTTGATGAGAATGGCTGCTAACAACCAGCCCAGAATCGACTTCGAAAACAGAGGCACCTTGTCTAATGAAGAGATGCACTTATGGACTGGGCGCACTTACGATCAGTTCGAAGCTATATTAGAACAAACTCCGTCACTAAGTGAACGTTGTAACCAGCCTAGAACTGCATTAGGCATCTATTTAACAAAACTTAGAACTGGAGACTCTGATGAGAGACTGGCAACGTTATTTCATATGTCTCGTCGAAAACTAGAACGTTTTTTGCCTATAGTTCGAGAATGTCTGAGCAACGATTACGTTGTGCTGCATCTAGATGTGGACCACATTACCAGAAATGATATCCTTCAAAGAAACTTAACAATTCCAAGGGCTTTATTTGGAAACGATGAAAACATCAAAGCCATAATTATATGTGACGGTACATATGTATGTATATATTAACAAAAGCTCCAACTTTTTGTTTCAACGGCTGTCATACAGCTTACACAAATATCAAAACTTGTTGAAGCCGTTTTTAATGGTATTCACGGACGGCTATATATTAGATGTCAAAGGGCCATTTGCCGCTACCAGAACCGATGCCCAGATCATGAGTGAAATAATGAATAACGAAGATGAGCCGCTGCATTGGTTACTCGAACGTAATGATGCGTTTATCCTAGACAGAGGATTTAGAGATAGTTTGCAGGATATAGAAGCTTGTGGCTACGAACATCATGTGCCACCAACTAAAGACAGAAGAGAAAATCAACTCACTACAGAACAAGCTAATCAGTCTCGTTTGGTCACCATGTGCCGATGGGTGGTGGAAGTAGTAAATGGGAGATTTAAGCGAGATTTTAAACTTTTGCGTCAAAACTATTTTAATAAAACGTTGCCAAAAATGTTTGTTGACTTCAAAATAGCTGCAGCCATTCTAAACCACTTCCACGCCCCCATCGAAGATAGTTCACACGCAGCAGCCTTTTTGAATTCAATAAGAGCTAAAATACACATACCAAACACATTGCACAATTATGTGGAAGCAAAGAGATTGAATTATAGGAGAGCAGACTTCATGCGAATCGAAGCAAATGAAATAGAAAACTTCCCAAGGCTTAGTGAAGAACAAGTCATACATTTTGCCTTGGGAACTTACCAGTTAAAGCTCGCTCGATCATATTGTAGCGAGCACTTACAAAATGGTCTTTATATAATCGAGACGTATAGAGATAACGCTCTAGAAGACTTGGCACAATATGATATCAACGAAGAGGCTTGGCTATTACGTGGACGTATACAGTCTCAACATGTCCGAGCCAGGAAATATTTTTGTTATATATTAATCAATAATATTAATAACAATATTACACAATATTATTGTACCTGCTTGACAGGGCGACGTACTATAGGTACTTGTGCCCATGTACTGTCAATTATATGGTACGTAGGTTATGCCCGTCATGAAGGGTTCAATGAACCTGCATTGTTCCTTAACAGTATTCTCATCGATGATGATGATAATGTTTAATAACATATTGTTTTGATTTTTTAAGAAGATGTTGTTTTTATTTGTATTACTACTTACCTAACTTAAATAAAATCATTACATTACACAAAATGTTTTTTTAATTACCACGATATTCAATGTTTGGCACTAAATATTATCAGATTCAATTTTTAGTAGAACTCAGATCGGACAATACTTAGAGAAATGCGACTTTCTACATATGAAAATACATAGAATTACCTTTATATTGACATATGACTCATTTTTATTGCAAGGTAGACCAGCTTCCATACACTTATGCCCGTTCTCCTTTATCATTTTCTACGGCATATTCATGTGCAAGTTTTTTTTATAATTTGCAAGCTAGATAAAGTGGAACATAATTGATACTTACCTACATAATAAGACCTTTATATTAACGTTAAGTTCATGCAGATAAAATGTATCTTTATCTGATTTTATTCACATAGACTGTTTCCAAGATTTACTTTCTTTGGAAAGGTATATCTCATGCCGAAATAACGAATGTCAGTAAACATCTGCGAAAGGTGTGCTTTTTATTGTCAGCTGACTCGAAAGGAAATGCGTCAGCTGATTGCAAGTACATCTGCAAATAAACAGGTTTACAAATGTATGTCAAAAATATAGCTAATTTGATTTATATTTTTACTTTAATTTGTGATGTGATAAAGTTAATGGTAAAAGTGTTTGGACATACCAGTGTGCCATGTCACAAATATATCATTGGCTAATTTTGACTAAGACTTTGAAAAAAATATTCCGTTAGGCATTTTTACTCGTCGTATCACAGAATCGGTCTGAAATACTAAGATACCAGATACGAGTATGTATTTACGTAAACAAGCGTATTTGAGTCACGCCTTACCTTCTTTTAGCACGACCAGGATGACTGGTAGATAATGCTATTGGCATTAAGTCCTCCTAGCACTATCGTGTTTTGTTTGAAAGTATTTAATAAATATATAGAATAAGGTCTTTAAAACTACGTAAATTAACAGAAAAGAAAGAAAGAACAAAACACGCGCAACACACAAGTAAGGTACACAAAAAAAACATATATACTTATACATACAAAAGAACGAATGCCTACCAAATGTGCCTAACCTAACAAACAAAAAGGCTGAGAGTGCCATACCATACGTTTTTTACCATACGTCTAGAGACTAAAAAGCTATGATAACGGCCACTGCTACACAACGACCGTCAACACAAGCAGAGCAGCTAGTCCTAAACCTCGTTAAAAAACAGCCTTGAACATAAGCTTGTTGCCAGACGAACTGATATAACATGGCGTAAACATGGGTTATCTGTACTTATCTTCACGGCAGACTCGATAAGGGGTGGGCACGGGTGACTACGATTAGCGTAAGTGTTACTTACCTACCTTGACGTACTTAAACTATGCTATGATTTAGTCAGAAAATGGTTATACTCTAACCCTCATAAGCCTAATCCTACTAATATTATAAACGCGAAAGTTTGTATGTATGGATGTTTGTTACTCTTTCACGCCGGAACGGCTGAACCGATTGCGATGAAATTTGGTATGTACGTAGATCATAACCTGGATTAACACATAGGCTACTTTTTATTGGCAAACCACGCGTGTGAAGCCGCTGGCAACAGCTAGTGCTTCTATAAGCTTAGTACAGTCCCACCATCTTCTCTGTTCAGTTGACAGTGCTGCCTCGCTAGTGTATGTCTACGAATAGTCGCGTTTGTATCTAGATTTGTACTTGTCGGGATTCGATCCAATTTTGTCCACCTTGGTGACACTGTACAAATGTTCGGCACATTCTGACAGTGTCAAAAACCATAGAGAAAAAAGAAAAAATCATTTGATTAATCAATCAAATGGATTGCCAATATTTTGTCACGAACCGTTAGTCTCTACCACGGATGATGGAAGTAACTTACTTCTCATGTCTGTGCTCTCTATCGACCCGAATTTGAATTTTAATGATAATTTGTTCGATGCTTCGACTGACTTGATTCGAGATCCTCATGCGCGCACGTCTATGAGTGTGTTTACCTGTTTTAGCACATTATACTTAGTATTCATTTTGTCCCTATTTTGTGTTAATAACACGTTTACTGCATCTATCTACGTCACTAAATTGCGATATTAAACGGAAACAAACTTAATTTAAATTAAGAACAAAATATGTAATCATTTAATATTTTTAAATTTATGAAGTAGTGTTCTATCGACAAGGGACAACTATATCCAACTTTAAAACATTTTCGTTTGCATGTATCGAATGAAGCTAGCCCAGCTCTTTTGTTTGTTTGACGAATGAGGGACATATGTAAGTCCCGTAAATTTGGGTTAGTCCTTTGTCTTAAAAAAACATCTAGTCAAAGTTACGCTTCGCTCTTGACGACTGTACCGTTGGTTAGCGCCCGCCGTAGTAACAATTTGGTACAATATGGGTCGGTAGGGAGACGGGTCGAATCGTGGGTAACCCATCAAATAGGGTAAGCAGGGTGAATTTGTATTCGACAAATTTTGAGGAACAACTCTGTAATGCAGAACCAATTTGTATTTATTTCACTACAATATTTCAGTTGCAAATTAATATGAATAAGAGGCTAAATTAGGCTTGCCATTCGTCCCGATACGTCGGGACATGTCACCGTTATTAACAGTGGTGTCCCGACGTCCCGACAAGCTCTAAAATGTCCCGACATACATAATCGAGCGCGCCGCGCAAGACGCGCAAGCAGCCCACAGACGACTTTTTTATTTTAATGCAAATTTTAAATACTTATTTTCTTTTTATTTGTGCTAATTGGGTCAGATTTTCTATTATGTATCATCTACACTACACAATCTATCATCTATCTTGGGTATTTTTTTCAGGTGTGTAGTTTCCTTACATCTAGCTAGAGATATAGATGTGTATGACATAATAATACATACGTAGAAAATTTTTCCATGATTTCTGTTACACGCTGTATACAAAAGGACTCCTAATTGTAAATGTCCCGACGGGGCCTTGGGGATTTATGGCAACCCTAGGCTAAAATATACATATTTAAAACTTTGTAGTTGTGATGTGATATGACAGGTCTATAAGAACAATCATCGGCTTTTAAGAAGATATAAGAGGAAGCGAAAGACCGCATATAAGCTACATGACCCAGATAAAGAAGAAGATTGCTGGATTCGTGGATGTCTAAAGGAGACCGCCTTAGAACGAGACAAATCTCGAGACGAAGGCTCGAGGATGTGGGCACCACCACCTTATTTATATCTGCCGCCAAATAGCAGTACTTGTGCTGCTGTATTCCAGTAAGATGGTAATGGTATGTTCCTGTAATTACTGGCACATAGGCATAACAACTAAGTCCTATAGTGTGACAACGTATCCACATAGAGATCAAGATAACATAATAGCTTGTTTTGAATTCTATGTGGATATCCATGGGCTGCAGTAGCCACTTAACATCTGGAGTATTGCATGCTCGTTTGCCATATAAGTAGTATAAAAATAAAGTTTCATCAGTTGCACCCATTAGAGCTAACCCATAAATACGAAAGAGTTGTGATGTACATTTTTAAATCGTTAATAGCAATTAATTCGCTTACCTACATCTTATCGCATTATGTCCAAATGAGATCGTCCCAAACTGTATTTTTTGTCATGAGATCAATATATGGTAAGCAGATGTCAACTAAAATTACTTCTGAAAATCGTGTACAGAAATTACTATATAAATCAAGACTGATAGAGCTTTTAGTGGTGGCGTGTCCGCCTTTAGAATAGCAGGTAGCCGCTAAATACAACTTATTAATAAAAAAAATGAAAAGCAGAGTAAAGCAGAGTTGAAAGATATGTGAAAAACATTTAATGTTTTTTGGTTATTCAAAATAAATACGTAATCGACCGAAATAGAACGGCCTTTAGAACACTTGAGTTAATATTGATAAAGTTCGACAAATAGGTACCAAAGCACTATCGCAACAAAACCAGCTCTATCCCCACGGAATATGGCATAAAATCAATAAAATTTAAGTTGTTATTCATTTGTTATTTTATTTCCACATAGCGACAATTCAAACTGGTGTAAAATGCAGCTATAACAACTTTTCAGGCACTTCGGCTGTGCAAACAAGTTTACTTAATACCGCCGCTGAGAGATGGCGCTAGCAGTGGGCACCTTGGTGAGGTTTCACAACCCGTGTGCCTTGCCCTAGCAACAAGTTTCGACACTGTTTATGTAGGTGGGTTTTATTTCCTTGGATAGGTAGATTACTTTTATGGTTATTGGATGCATTTTCGTTGTTTAATATTTTCAACTAATTTTGAATATTTAGGATCGAGGGCAAAGGTAATTTTGGAGATTTTTAACTGTAAGATAATGACATAAGCCTAACTAGCGATCTAACTAAATAGGTATCTGGTACTAATCTAGATAAATGATTATCTAGGGTTTAAATTGTATTATTAACCAGTGGTTCGCCCCGAACTGAGATCTCGCGAGTCTCCGATTAAAACAAAAAAATATTAAGTATTTATAATCTTTGACTATCAAAATAGTGCCACGAAACATATAACCAAAATACTTGACCTATAGTTTCATTCAAAATACAGGTAACGGGAGTTATTAGGATACACTTTTTTGGGGTACAAATTGCAGTTATTCTGGATTTCAGACTTTTTGCTTATATATATTTGTGTCATTTAAGCTACACGCATACCAAATTACAGCACTGTGGGTCACTGGTGTAGGTGCCCTGTGATTTTTGTCAAAGTTTAGTTTTCATTATGGTTAATAACTCAAAAACTATAAATAATTTACTAAAAATAAGAACCGAGGCTAAATGTACTAATTAATACCTTTCATTTGACGTGACACTTGACCTGATAGCCTCATTTTAATTTTTTTTACCCCTCTTGAACCCCACTATCTCAACAACCCCTCAACATTTTTAGCTCATTTAGTCACACCAAAATTGTGCCAACCTATGTATGTATTAAATTTCACGATGATCGGATCAACGTTACGAAAGTTATCCTTGGACAAACATACTTATAACGCCGATTTGCCCAAGTTGATTTAGAGATCTCGCTTCGCTTGATCAATTATTTTCGGGCCTCTATACTGCTGAGCAAAAGCCTCCCCCTAATCTTTTATAGGCCAAAGAAAAAATAGTTTTGTATGTAGAGCTGTATAACAATCGGTACGTACAGCTACTTATGTACAGTGTATACAAAAAAAACGGGCTAAGTGCGAGTCGGACACGCGCACGGTTCCGTACCATTATCTAGAATTGAATGAGTTGATGAATGAAAGGTAAATTGCGGTTTACGATTTATGACGTATTAAGAAAAACTACTTACTAGATCTCGTTCAAACCAATTTTCGGTGGAACTTTGCATGGTAATATACATCATATATTTTTTTAGCTTTATCATTCTCTTATTTTAGAAGTTACAAGGGAGAGACATACATTTTACCACTTTGGAAGTGTCTCTTGCGCAAAAAATACATTTGAAACTTCAATATCATTTTTGAAGACCTATCCATAGATACCCAACACGTATGGGTTTGATGAAAAAAAAATATTGTGTTTCTTTTCTAAGTATGAGGAACCCTCAAAATTTATTGGTTTTTTTCCATTTTTGTATGAAAATCTTAATGCGGTTCACAGAATACATCTACTTACCAAGTTTCAACATTATAGTTTTTATAGTTTCGTCAAAAAGTGGCTGTGACCTACGGACGGACAGACAGACATGACGAATCCATAAGGGTTCCGTTTTTTGTCATTTGGCTACGGAACCCTAAAAATGGCAGTTGTACGTAGTAGACCTACCTACCTTTTACGTAATACATATTCTTAAGCCTTTTTGACTTAATTTTTCTTCTTACCTAACAGTTTTTATTTTTGGTAACATAATATACATACGCGGTATCTTTTAAATCACTGTTTTCCCAGAAGAAACGTTGTTCAGACTATGGTATACTAACTGTTTATAGCAACAAATACGAAAATAAAAATATATTTATTATAAAAAATATATTTATTACCTTCTCAAATAAGTCTAACTTTGTTCATTAACTAACCGTGACATAAAGTTCATTGGCACGCTGGAAATAGTGTATTACCTACTCGTACCTACCTACCTGCCTACTATGATTTCTTTTGTGGCGATACGGCGGCGGCATTCCAGGGATGGACGACAGACGTCCTGTCCAGTCTAAAAGTACTCTGTCAAAATAGAATTTTGAATGGATACTTACATAGGAGCTACCGGCGCCGGCGAGCGTGCTGACTATGTAGTATACTATGACTATGTAGAGCAGTGTTCCACAAAGTGTGTACCGTGGTCATTAATTGGTGTGCCGCGGGAAAAATCAATTTCTTATAAGATTATAAAGGCAGACGAAAATGCAGCCCAGTCGACGATTACTCCAAATTTGGATCGCCTTTGCTCAATAAAACAAGCTCATGGTTTGCATTAAATACAAAGTATGCTTTAAAATCAAGTGTATGTTTCTGAATTGATTACAATTTAAGAATAAACGATAATTATATGATTAAAATTTGATTTTTTATTTATGGTGTATCTCTGGGATTGCCCGATTTCTTAGATGTACCTGGAACACAAAATGTTTGCGGAACAGTGTAGTAGAGCGTAACGTTAAAATGGACGTTTTATGTTTTTCATAGACCGATTTCGTTTTTTATTAATTTGATGTTATAAACCCTTTGTAGACCATGGTCTGAACGTTTGTTCTGGGAAAACAGTTATTTAAATGACACCGTGTATAAATAAGTATATTGGTAATTCACCTATTTTGCGGAAGAGGTATCGCTCTCTGCGCACGAATTTCCTAAAGCTGTTATATCTTGCGACGTGCTACCAGTGCTGGATTAAACAAGCGCCGGGCACCCAGCAAATTCTATTGAAGGGCCTTTGATCTGCTATGGGTTCTTATGTATAAAATTGGCGGAGATGAGCGGGTTTGGATACGCGGGGCCCGTACCAATTGGTACTCTAGATATGTACGTGCTCCCGAATGTATCGATTGTTGATTTTCCATTTTAGAAATGTGAGCTCTCGTAACAGCTACTGACAGAAACAACATTATTATTCATTTACAATTACCTGTAACCCACTTCGTCCACGTGTTTTCCGCGTAAAATGAATCCTATGTTACCACGCCAAAACCCAACTGTGTACAAAATTTCAACAAAATCGATCGAGCGGTTTTGGCGTCATTAAATGATTGAACAAACTCTTATTATACTCTCTGATTATTATGCCAATAATAAAATAAACTCTTATTATACTCATTTTTTATATACTGTTTTTCTCCCCTTTTTCCACCTGATCGTCCTCGTTCTTCTCAACATCTTTTATTGAAGACGCCTGAGCATAAAACTTCTTTCTTCACTAACTCTTTCACTGTGACTGCTATCTGCTTGTGGACTCTCTTCCAGTGGAAAAACCGCAAGGCCGCCTCTATGGGCATCTTCAAATCCAAACTCTTTAAACACTTCATCTCTCTTCAAGATACCCAACAAAATTGAGCACTTTATGTAGATATATTTGTGTATTTCGTTTATGTATGTGTATTATTATTATTTTTAAATTTCGTAAGTTTATTTCTAAGCTAAAGTGGCTTTAGCTCCACACTACACAATGGTTAGCTGGAAGAAAATGCTAATTAGCATTAAGTTCGCCTATGTATTATATTATTAGTTCAATAAAGAATTTTCTATTCTAATACTCTCTGATTATTATGCCAAAAATAAAATGAGTGTAAACGTACCTAAATGTCAGCAGATTTCGTTCACTAGCAAACCTAAACCAGTCAACTTCTTTTAGAGTTTAAACAATTGCTCTATTGCAAAAGTACAAGTTATAAGGGACCTTGGAGTATTCTAGACAGTGAGTTAACCACGGATCAACAAAGCAAACTCTCCTCTAATCTAACCTGTAGGTATGTATTAAAACAGTCTGCTGTGCGTAGCGTATGTTCGTAGTGTGCTGGAATATGCTAGTTGTAGGTATCTGGGCCCCTAAATATATTTAACTTATAATCCAACAGAAACTTATAAAGCATTTAAACTATCGTAAGCGAGTGTTACGATTATAGTAATGGTTGTTTGCAAATATCACAAATTAATGTCTTTAGAAAACAGACGCACCTTACTAGATAATATTGTTACTGTACAATATAGGTACTAAATAGCAACTTGGACTGCCCGAAACATCGCACATCCATCAATTTCCAACGTGCCAACAAAGCTAACACATCACACATCACTTTTTAGCCTCCTTTTCTTAGTACTAATTATGCCATGAATGCACCAATTAATAGAATCTGCTCTAGATAAGTCCGATTTCCATCAGGCGAGCGAATGCTCATTCTATCTCCACTCTATCAAATTATTTTAGTGTAAACAGACGTAGAGCATTATTTCGTTGTTTTGCCTGCGTTCGCAAAGATTCTATAGAATATTCTAAGAATGCTCGCTCGCTTGATGTAAACGGTACTAGAGCGTGCGAACAGTTGCTTAGAGCAGAGGTTCCTAATTTTATTTGGCCATGGAACCTTAATTGATCATATTTTTTTTGGCGGAACCCTAGCTGGCTATTTTGATAACTAAAGTGCCTTGTAGTTCGAATGTACTCGAAGAATAAACAAATTGTAAATGAAAAATAATTATTATATGTATTGCAAAGCATTTATTGTAACAAAGAAATACAATGTAGATAATAATTCATTGTGAAGAATTAAAAAATTAAAATTAGTTAGCAGTAAAATTAGGCTGACAATTGAACGCAAACCAGTCTCGCATCGGCGTCACAAACAGAAGCAGAACCAAGGTTTTCTCAACGATTGCATTGTATTCATCTCTATCTTACAATCCAACTTTAACTCTCTGACAGACCGCGGAACCCCTGTGACGCATCCACGGAACCCCAGGGTTCCGCGGACCACCTTTTAGGAATCGCTCGCTTAGAGCATTCTTGCTTGTTGATATTGTTGGTGTAAACGCTAAGAACGATCTTTCGTTTACACTAAAAGATCGAGAAAGGACGCTCTTGTTCTAGCTCTGTTCATTTGATTTAAATCGGTCTATAATACGATTATTACACTAGCAATGTTTTATTGAATAAATTATGATATTGATATATTACAGTGAAAAATACATGTAAAAATACATGTAACTTAACAGACTATCTCATTTACTCATTACTATGTTATCAATTATCACTGTTATACCTACATGGGTAAATTGTAGGAACTATCATTTTATTATTTTTAGAGAGACCTTTAATTGGCTGTATAATCGTAGAAACATAATTTTAGAACTGCTCTATGTTTGTAGCTGTTGGTCTTTTCAATACCTAAAATAAAGTAAATAAATAAACTCACTAACTTTCCAGTTTGTAGGAAGACAAAGGCATGCAAACAAAGGATCATTGAGCATGTAATAAAGGGCTATTTACGAAAATAAGGTTGAAATTTAAACTAATTGGGATAGAGCTTCACTTCAGGTAACTATGTAGTTTAATTGATCGAGCGAAGCAAGATCTCTAGATCAACTGGGGCAAATCAGCTTTGTATGTATGTATGTATGTTTGTTTGTCCGAGGATAACTTTCGAAGCGTTGATCCAATCATCGTGAAATTTGATACATTGGTAGGTAGTGATATCACAATTTTGGTGTGACTAAATGAGCTAAAACTGTTGGGGGTTGTTGAGATATTGGGGTTCAAAAGGGGTAAAATAAAATGAAAATGAGACTATTAGATCAAATGGTACGCCAAGTGAAACGTCTTCATTAGTAAATTTAGATTCCGTTTTTATTTTTAGTAAATTCTATATAGTTTTTAAGTTATTAGCCATAATAAAAACTGAACTTTGTCAAAATTCAGTGATCCCACAGTACTGTAATTTAGTATGCGTGTAGCTTAAGTGTCACAAATATAGGCAAAAGTCTGAAATCCAGAATAAATCCAATTTGTACCCCAAAACCTAACCATAATACATGAACTCCCGTTACCTGTAATATAAATGAAACTGTAGGTCAAGTTAATTGGTTAACTATTTCGTGGCACAATTTTATTGGTCAAGATTAAGGCCGGCTTGCACAACGATCCCTGTTTAGCAACTAAATATGTTTAAATTTTACGTAAGTATTTGTATGATTTGACAACTCCTTAAATCATATTTAGCCACTAAATACGTTTAGGCATCGTTGCGCAAGTCGCCCTAAGAATATTTTTTTGTGTTTTGGGAGACTCGCGAGATCTCAGTTCGGCGCGAACCACTAGTCCCCTATTTTATTTGATTGGTAGTCGAGTGACTTGCTATCGACAGTCGATGGTACACTTGTTATTCACGGCGATACGACGCGACGCGACGGGAATGCAGCTCGTACGTCAGTCACGACACAGCTACAATCATGTCGTTTCTTGAGGTTAGAAAGCTGAACCCTCTTTCATAAAATTATCTATTGCATAAAGAATCCTAATTCGATAAAGTTCAATTACCTCTGAAATGCTACAGCAATTTCAAACAAAATGAGTTTTGGGTTTATCGGAACAGAATGAAATCTATGTTTCACGAGACCGACACGAACATAAACTTACCGACAGATTTGGAAAGGGATCTCGGTTTTATGCCTTTTGTTAAACCAGTTTTAATTTCTTGAGAAACCCATAAAAGCTTAACACAAAACTTTTTATATCATTAATTTAATTGATTAAACATGGAAGCTTCATGCTGCTTTGCTTCCAAAAAGCTTTAATTTGATGGTGTCAGAGAAATGGGCATCGCTCCAAGTTCTTCGGAGCTCCCTTGATCGTGTGTTGTGTATAAAAGTGGGTATATAATACCCGATGTGAAATGTAGAAAACTGTACCAACTGGTCGGTTTGCTTGCTAATTGTACAAAAACATATGAGGATGGGGTTGCACCAATCTCTAGTGGAACCGGTCGTCAAGTGGCCAACCGGTCTGAACCAGCTCTGACCGGTTGCCTTCGAATTTATTACCTCGCCTCTCAGCTTGTTTTTATTGAAGCTAGGTTAACTTTATGTTAATGTATGGAAATCATGCTCTAGGTTTTCTTTGTTTTTTTCATATAGTGTCATCTTAACAGAATATTTAATCGCTTTTCTGTGTTGTAACATAAAATGAAAACAAGGTCTGTATATATTTACGTAGGTACCTCTCTATCGTGTTCTATACTGTACATGGTATGGATCAGGTTTGGGAAATAAAAACAAGAAGCTCCATTATTTGAAACTATGTATATTTTTCCTTCATTAATTGCTACATTTTCATTACGGCCTATCAATAAATATCAATTATAAAAAAAAATTGATACAGTTATCATTATTGTTAGTTTAATTTGTGTATAATGTTGACATTTTAAGAAGTAAAATGGTTTAGTAGCATTTTATAAATGTTTATTGATGAAAGTGAACTCTAGTTCTATGATATTGTGCGTTTTAAACACTGGACCCTACAAACATTTAGATTTCGTTTAAAAACTGCTAGTCTATTGATTTACATTAAATGTAGTATTTTACACTGGATGAAGAAAATGCATTCGACTGCAACACGTCTCTTACAACGTCAATAGAAAACATCGTCCACTGGACTCTACTCACTCCACGCAGCGCAACGCGGCGGTGCAAAACGATCTTACAAAAAATTACAATCTTTATATTAACTTAAATAACTTAATACTTTTAATAACTATAATAATATAACCTGAGATCTTTGCAGTATATTGTAGCGCCCCCCGGAGGACGCCCCCAGGGTGGGCGGGCGCCCTCCTCTTATTGCCTTCGTTCGCGCTCGCCACTCTATGATACAACTCTTCATAAATATGCATTCGTTACTCATTCATAAAAAGTATATTTTTTTCATTTAAATTTATACATTACAAAAGTAGTATCACAAACAAATGTACGAACTAGTACAAATATGAAAAACGTACACATATCCGACCTCGTCGGTCGCCTCTAATAAATACATTGCATACATGAAAATACAAACTCTACGCAACTCCAGAATAGAATAGAACTCGAAACAAAAATATTAGGTAAGAGTAACTCGATCAAGGTATCGGTACCAATCACACGCGCGCGCGGCGGCGATTGAGATCATCGGATGCGCACCTGACCGCCGCGCCCAACCAACCACCACACCACGCTCACATCTTTAAAATATCCAAAATACGAACAATAATCATACGACGAATAACATTATGTATGGCGGCGCGACGCGCGGGGACGCGGCCGTGCGGTGGGGAGAGACCATTGTACGGGAGATCCGCCGCGTCCCGCCGCGCCGCGCCGCCGCCGCCGCGCGACGCCGCCGGATGCGAGCGCCTTGCGCGACAAGCCGCTGATCCGGTGATGTCGAGCGACGGCGCTCCTAAAGTCGGCGCTCTTGCGCGCACACTACAACTATGTATTCATATCACGCTGTGCTTTTTTTTCTCTTATCAAAATATATAATTATATATAATAATAATATTGATATTTGTTAAAATTAACGATACGTAGATATCGAGGAGGGCAGTCAGTCGGCTCGCTCGCATCTCGCGCTATCACAGGCTCACCTCACTCCGCCTGGCTCCGGAAGAGCTTTTTCTTCTCTATCGTGAACTGGGGGCTGATGATGATTGTGCCGCTCCGCGTTAAATTTCTGTTGACAAACAAAACCTGCTGTTAGTACTGGTATTTAGCTTCATGCTCTTGACTAAACTACTAAAGTTCAATTGCTTATTTTGAGAATTAATAAGGTTGCAGGAATACCTAAGGAAGAACTTACTTTAGGAATTGCGGCAACATGCTCGTCCAGTTGGTGGCGTCGTGTTCGAGATGTAAGTGAATCTCGTGCGTGGTGAGCGTGTTGGGGTCGATCTTGAAGGCGGCGAGTCGTCTGCCGGCGACGTCGACGATGACGGCAGCTCCCCGGGAACCGCAAGGCTCGCCTTCTGCCAGAACTAGCGTCTGCTTAGCTGCCCTGGCGAGGAGTTCTGCTGGCACCAGGACTTCGGCTGTGGCTAGCTCGCTGGCGCTCTTGGCGGCGCGTAGCTCCCTCTCCAGCCTCTGAGCCAGCGCCGCCTCCGTCGGCATCGGCATCGGCGCTTCCCGCCATGTTGGCCCATTCCATGCTATAACAATACAGAAATCAATTAAAATTTGCACAAAAAAGATGAGATGACAAAATTTTAAGTTATCGTTAAGTTAGTTAAATCTAGGGCCCATCACTTGTCACGGTCGATAAGAATACAGTTACTTTAAAAAGCTAATTGTTATTTAGAACAAAGTGAGTAGGTAAATGGAGAGTTATCGCACAACGACAAGGGCAAGGGAGCGCATCGAGCGGAACAGCTGACGCGTGAGCTTGTACCTACGTGACTAGAAGCCGGTCGCCGGCTACTCTGTTCCCGGTGAATCCACTTTGTACCCCTGATTTTACACAAACTTACACCTTAAGAATAAATGAGCTCGTAGGAGCTCTAGTTCCCAAGGCCCAGCTGATGTACAAGGCCGGTGCGCGCGCCGCCTAGCAACACCTAGGCCGGTTAGAAAGCCGCTTCCCTCTCCACGGAATAGAAAGTAGACTCACCTTTTTCGCCATTGAATCCGACGTTAAACTGATTGGTGACCGGCAGGATCTCCATATTCTCCAAATTTTTACTTATATTGTACACTTTCAATACCGAAAAAAGAAAGCGTTCCGTTGCGGAACTTAACTAGTTGAAAAATATCACAAGTCTCTTTTTGTACTACAGCGCGGACCGGCTAGCGGTGACTAGCTCGCGAAGAGATCGTCGGCAAATTGAAAAAGTCCGAAGCTCACGACTGCATCAGATCTGATCTCGTAACCTAGGGGCTTCGTATCTCGCCCTCGGCTTATCGACCCACCCGACCCTGTCGTTCTCTGTCACGGACTGACTGTATCGGGAAGGAGGCGCCTTTTATATAGAGGGTGCGGGCGGGGCTGCGAGGGGCCCTCCGCGGCGGCCGCGGGGGCCCCGCGCGCCAGTTCGCCCGCGCCGCGCGTCGTGCCGGTCGTCCCGCTGCCGGTCTCCGGCACCGCGCCCCGCCTGGCGCCCGGTGCTTCAGCCGGCCGGCATCTTTGTTGTTTCCACCAGTGCTACAGTTCCCAAGTGATCCTATCCCCAAACCACCACAGTGTTCCGAACTTTCCCATTAGTGCCCCGCAATGATACGCATTTCCTTTGTTCCAGTACCTGTAGAAGTTGCTAGAACGTTTCGTGCTGTAACAGTAGATTAGGAATCGCTATCGGGCGACAAGTCGGCTGCTCCGACCGTTTCTGTCTGTAGCTTAGAGATAAAGACTCTAGTTGATAACATTATGTTTGTCTTTTAAACATTAAAAAAGATGTGATTTTTAAGTTTATGATTTAATTTCCAATGATGATACAAAATATTGTGCAGGTAAGTGGTTCAAATAGATGAGTAACAGAGCAAAGCATTAATTTTTAAAAACTTGTAAAGCATTTTAGTACTTTAAAATTCAACTACCAAATTGCTTGCCAAACCAAACGAAGCAATTCCAAAAGGTTTGGCGTCGGAAAGAAAAAAATGTAATATCTAACCAGATAAAGTGTGTTCAGTCAAACATTTAGAAACAAAGCCGATAAAAACAATGACACATAAACACGCTCATAAATTAAACTCAAAGTTTTCAAACAACTTGCTCAACACTTCAGAGCTTCAGAACAGAACGCAAACACAAAAAGATAATTTAAACAGTGATTAATCTGAAACAGTTTTCCCAATAGTCAACTCTTCAAAAATCTGAAAAAAACTTGGCAGTATTACAGGATGACTTCCTCGTATATTCATCATTTTGTCAAAGACCATTAATTTTTTTTTAAAGTAAATTTTAAAAGATTTTAAAAGTAAGCGTAAATATTAATTAAAGATATATAATTATATATATTATATTAATAATTATTATTATTAATTTTATAGTAAAAATAAATTTATATGATACTAAAGATATCGATATTGAATCAGATAACCGATTAACAAATCATCACAAAACAGTAAAGTCCAAGGACTTCAACGAATTCAAGGACAAAGAGGCACCCCGTTAGCAGAACAAAATTATTCAGAAAAACAAACATACGTATTAAAAAGGAAAACTACCTAATTCGAAGATTATGATAGCAAGAAATTAAATTATTTTATTGTTCTGGGTAATTTAAAGAGGAGCAAACTTGGGCTTTAAAATAATAAATAACAAATTGCTGTTTTGTTAAAAAAACTAAAAAAATCTGGTAAGACCATTGTCAATAAATGTACGAGAAGCCTTTATGCCAATCATAAAATTTGGGATCACTATTACATCAGCCAAGCCGAGCAACCCCTCTTACAAATCACTTTCTTTGTTCTTACTAATAAAAAAGTTGTTGTTCCTTGAATCAGGGATTTCGCAAGTGATAATAAATGTCGTGGATATATAATATATTAGGAGAAAATAATAGCTTTCTTTGTTATACAATAATACAATTTCATAGGAATGAAAGTGTTTATTTTGATTTTGTCTTTGTTTCGGACTTGGTAATGTAGGTAATGTCCAGTGGATAGCATATTAAAATTTTCCAAGTTTAGTTTATACCTATAGCGCCCTGATCTGTTTAAAATAATTTTTGATGTGTGTTTAATATTTGAAGCAACACTGAAAGAAAGAAGAAAGAAAGAAAATACATTTATTTGCTCCCACAAACAGTGTTCAATAATACAATAACACAGACAATGGTGGTGTTGCGTGGGGACACTGAATTATCACAGAACCAATTTAAGTAAGTGACTCACATTTAAACTATAAAAATGTTAAATTTCATAAATATAGTTCACAGAAAGTACCAGAACAAGACAATCAACCAGTTAAACCAACCGAACGCAATATTTGACCACCGCTAGAAAGTGAAGTAGGCAAGTCATTCGAAATGGTAAACGTGCAAATCATTATAGTCGGCGTAGCAACCGAACCAATCTAAGAAACAGTAACCAATTTCTAAGCGGTAATAACCGCAAACCCACAAAAACAATTGGATAAAAAGAGAAATGAAAAAAGCGGTTGCCACGGTACGCCGGCCGGCGAGCTGGCCTTGGAGCGACGTGACTCATGCACACCGAGCCGAATCAAAAAACACGCCATCGTCAATATCGTGACGATAAATCGACATAGGTACTCGATATAAACTCGACATTCTGCAAAAAAAGTTCACGGGTCGTGTTGTTATTCCATTCAGTGGATACCTACTCGCTTTTAAAACGGTTTCTCTCGATGCGCTAATCCAATTTTTTTTTGGTTTATTACTATTTTGGTAATACAGGAACAATTTTTTGACTGATTGTTTGTCAGCCCGTTCAGAGAAGTCAGTTTTGTCTTCAATCTTGATGGTATCATTATCAGTTTTTAGCCAATTGAATAAGGAAGGCATTAACTGTTCAAACATATACTAAAATCAATTCTTATCTTTATTTCCGCGCTTGTTTAAATGAGTACCTACTCGTAAATAAAGCTATCATTGTGTGCTTAAAACTTCTCGACGGCACTTATCTCAACTGTTTTCTTTATGATATAATTATTTAAACATCACTCGTATATTATTAAACATTGTATGATATATTTATGAGCCATTACCGCTTAGCTATTCTCGTAATGCTCTTATTATTTTATCGTTTGTAGCTCGTTCTCTTATCATTTCGGAATTACGATTCTGGAAGCTTCCACAGTCTTCAAATAATGTGATCCCCGTGGAATTGAATTCAGAAAATTGTGAATAATCTATTGTTAGAACGTACGCGCTTAACGAAATCCCGCTTGCAAGCATCAACCTGCCCAAAAAGGTTTTTAACAAAAGAGTCCCTTATCCCTTCAATCTTCCATCCCCTTTTACAAAGCGTCTTCAATATCTTTCATCCCTTTCGCGAAGCACCTAGCGACTAGGAGCGGGTCGCATGTGGAGCGCTGACATGTCTCAACTTGTTTGTACACTTGAAACGACCTGTCTCCAATTTGTTCCCAACTCTTTGTGTTCTCTCTTATAAGACCTGACAACTTTTCGCGTTTGTTCTTTATTCAATTTTACCTTTTTATGTCTCTGTTTTATTTCATTGGGTAATATTAATTAGTTATTAAATAATTATCTAGACATATAAATTTACAATGTAAAATTTACAAACTAAATATTTGCATCCGTAGAATCAGACCCGCGAATAGTTAAAAACAGCATTTCTATAGTTCAACTGGACTCGGTATAAATATTAATTAGTAGGTACTACATTATTCAATAGATTGCCACTCTGTTATTTGCCTATTTCCAACCACAAACATTGGTGTCAAACATAAGTCAACCAATTTGAATCGCCCATTTCCCTGTACAGATTGTTAGGTCTCAAAGCATTTTTTATTTGGTCGTGTTATAGCTAATGTAGAATGATTATTATTCGGCGCGCATTCGAGTGCTGTTCCAAGTTTAGGCAAGTACTAATTAGCATTTTAAAGCTTTGTTTATGTCGTTGGTACACGTGCGTGCCTCGCCATTGTTATTGCATATCATTTTGTTTTATAGGTATACCTTTATTGTGTGTATAACATTGTTAGCTTTAAGCATACTCGTATACAAACTGTGCCAAAGTAAGCTATCGTTTTACAAGTTAATGCTATCAGTAATTGTTGATTCTAGATACGAAATTAATGACTTTTGTTGTTGGAATTATATTTATTGCTTTCAAATTTAATATTACTTCACAAAAGAATTAAGGCATTGCAGTCAGGACACAGACTGTATCTTCTATTCATGCGTATTCTGGCACACTTTGTATAATAAATAACTTCAATGTACATAATCAACATTATGTACATTGACCTGGTCTATGAACATGTCTATGAACATGTCTATGAACATGTATTTTAATATTATTTTGAATTAGATTTTAATCACGTGATGAGTGATGATAAAACCAAATATACTTATGTGAGTGATATTATATCTTATGTGTATAAAATAGTTTGCTACGCTAAATGGCACATCCTCTTCATTGGAACAAATGTTTGCATGTTCTACAGATATTTGTTCTGGGTCTGGTTGTTTTTCTATATATTATAAGTATGTATTTACAAAAAAATACATAAGTATTCTATCAGTTATCTGGTTCCCACAATACAAGCTCTGTTTAGTTTGGGGCTAGATAGCGTTGTGTGAATTTTCCAGCAATATTTATTTATTTCTTTATTTTTAAGATAAATTGTAAGTTTCTCTGTAAGTGGATTTGTAATTCTTTTGAGAAATAAATGCTTAAACCATGATATAAAAAATAAGTGTGACAAAAAATGTAAGCCCGCAAAAACTTGTAAGCCATTTTGGAAACTCATGTACAGACGGCTACACATTAAGTTATAAATTTCCAATATAAGCTGACCTCTCATTCTACGAAAAGCCTACACAATACGAGGTCAGCATATACTGGAAATTTATAACTTGATGTGTAGCTGTGTGTACCTATCAAAGTTAAAATAACAGGATCCTATTATTTAATATGAAGGAGTCCTGTTCGGTAATTTATTTTGTGAACACCATGTATGTACAAAAGCCTTGCAAATAAGTTGCTAACAAGAAAACAGATATTCAAATATTAATAAAATTGCTTTATCGAATATTATTGTTTTTTTTATTTTTATAATCAGCCTGTATTCCCTATCAAGTGTATTATAAACCTGGAGGTTATATATATTATAAGCGATATTATTCTATAAAAGAATCATAATTTTTATACAAAGAATAAGTAAGTACTTGTTAAAATGTAGGTTATCAAGCAAATTGTCCGTCATTACGATAGTGGCACAGTATTTAGTAATTTAGATAAAAATAAAACTGATAGCAATGAATGAATTAAGACTGATTTATAATATCCATAGGTTCGATATTTTTATTCTATTATATTTTATATTAATTACACAATACTTTATTAGGCAATATTCGATATATTATTTTATTTCAGGAAGTAATATTTTATTACCACAAAGATAAGTGACACTTCTATTATGAAGGTGTTTTAAGATTTGCAATAAGTAAGAGTTAACTAGGAGGTTTAACAAAATAATACACTATTAAAATAAATTAATTAATCATAGGTATTTTTAGATTTTTATTAAAATCAAAAGAAATTGATTAAATACGTAATAAGTTGCAAGAAAATAATACACTCTAAAAATAAATAAAAAACATAGCATTTCGATGTTGATTTACAAAATACTAGTGATATTTGAACGTTAAATAACTATTTATAAAGGAACACATGCTCTGGTTTCATCTAGGGAAGCGTGCTCCATCGCAGGCTGCATCATCGCGCGCCAACATAATCTCGAATTCTAAAAAACCTATTTCATTTTAAAAAACTGTAACCTTATATATTAAAATTCAATAAGCATTTTGATTCTGAGCTTACGTCAAAACATGTGTTCTGAGGTATTCTATCTCAGATTTGGATTAGAGGTTATTTTATATGACGAATTCAGGGTCTACGAAAGGTCTTCGAGAGTGCTGCGAAAGTTGACATGTTTGGTTCTATTTTGCTCACAGATTAATCTAAAGCAGAACAAACTATGTTATTGTAGAGATGAGATTGACAATAAAACGACAAGTAGTGCTACGATGCTGCGAAACCCTAAGAAAGTGCTACGAGTGCAGCGGTACAAACGAAGCAAAGTATTCGGACTCGGTGGCGGATTTGCCCTAAGGCCCAGTAGGCCCGGGCCTAGGGCGGCCAATCGTGACAAAAATTTCCCTGATGATAACAAACAATAACTGTAAAGTACCTACCTACCAGAATATTGTAAAGGCTCGGTTACATTATGGCGGGCCACACTACACCGCATTGTTTATCAATAATCTTCCTAAGTCACTTTCCTGCATCATCATCATCATCATATCAGCCGTAGGACGTCCACTGCTGGACAAAGGCCTCCCTCATTGATCTCCAGGAACTGCGGTTGGAAGCGGCCTGCATCCAACGCCGACCTGCGGTTCTTACCAAGTCGTCTGCCCATCTTGTGGGTGGACGTCCTACGCTGCGCTTGCCGGTCCGTGGCCTCCACTCGAGAACCTTTCGGCCCCATCGGCCATCTGTTCTGCGCGCTATATGGCCTGCCCATTGCCACTTCAACGTGCTAATCCTACATCCTGGGTCAAAAATAAAATTTACTTTTATCTAAAAATTTAAGTCAATTAAGTCGATTTTATTTAACCAAATTAAGACAAAGTCAAGTCGAACTTTGCTTTTTTTAGAAGTATAAAATTGCCATAACATTTGACTTATTTGGCTTGATTTAAGACAAAAACGTCACATTCAAGTCTAAACTAGACTTGGTTTTGACTTAATTTAAGTCATGAAAAGGTGAAGGTCATACGTCAAAATAAAATCAATTTGGATAGTTTTACTATATGTTAAATATATTAGTTAAAATCAAGAAGATAAACATTATATATTCTGAATCTGTTAAAAAATGCGTGTAAAAATAAAAAAATAATTAGTCAGCGATTTATCACTCGGGTATTTGAATAGTGAACGATTCAGTAATCAAGTAGTATTCATTTCAATTCTGGAGTAAGTTGAGTATTTTATATATGTACTAGAATTTGGAGAAGCAACAGGGGCGGTTGGTACTTGCAACATGGCCGGGGCCTAGGGCGGCCAACACTGCAAATCCGCCACTGTTCGTACTTGTCTATGTGCTACGATGCTACGAAACCCTAAGAAAGTGGTACGAGTGCAGTGACACAAACGAAGCAAAGTAAGTATTGGTACGTGTCTATGGATCACTGATAGGAATAAAGCATTCTACCACTGCACTAGCTTGTAAACATTGCATGCCTCAGTCGGTAGAATACATTGAAACTCTATAATTAATAATGCTGATATCTCTACTACATACTTGACGACCTCCGTGGCGCAGTGGGCGAATAGCCGGAGACGCAGAAGGTAGCGGGTTTGATTCCCGCCGCGGAACAAATGATTGCTTGGTCTACAGATATTTGTTCCAGGACTGATTGTTTCTATATATATATAATAAGTATGTATTAATAAAAATGTATATTGGCATTCTATCAGTTATCTGGTTTCCATAGTACAAGCTCTGTTTAGTTTGAGGCTAGATAGCGCTGTGTGAAATGTCCAGCAAGATTAAAAAAAATCTTATTAATAATTATTAAAAAAAAATATTTTATCAGTAGTACTTACCTACCTACATGTATTTAATGCAATAAGTATTATTTTATTTTATTAGTAAATATGTTTAAAAAGTAAGTACTATTATTTATTTTATTAAACGCGGTTTATTATACATGCTTAATGCTATAATTCGAAAGTAACTCTGTCTCCCTGTCTGTCTGGTTGTTACGTTTTCACGGCTAGACCGATTTTGATGGAATTTGGTATACAGATAGATTATGAATGACCGAGAATGGGACATAGGCTACTTTGTACCCAACTGCACTGAATGAGGTTAATGTTTTATAATGACAAACCACGCATGCGAAGCCGCGGGTGGCAGCTAGTTATAACACTAAAATTATAAATGTGAAAGTTTGGATGTTTGATTATTTATTTATTTGTTTGTTATCAATCACGTTGTAACGGCTGAACCGATTTGGATGAAATTTGGTATGTACGTAGATTACCATTTAGAACCTGGATACCACATACAGTGGCACACATACATTACAGGCTACCTTTTATCCTATAAATCAGTTCGCATGGGATAAAAATGGGGTGTCAAGTCAAGTGGCAACAGCGAGTTTAGCTTTATTTCTAGGTTACCTACACATTTAGTAGTGTAACGCGTAAGAAGTCGCGGGCAACAGCTAGTACATAATAATTCTTTATTGCATAAGAAAACTTACAACGACAGGTGACATAAGGAGGGAGGCTTTTGCCCAGCAGTGGGATCGATACAACATGAAATTTAAAAGCAAATACCGATTTTACTTTTTACTTAATATGTAACTAAAACTTAAGTTGACTAAGTGCCAAACTATTTTCTTCGTACGAGTACCTTTAGTAGGTTCGTGCTCTACCAAAAATTTTTATCAAAAATAATTTGTGATATCTGAACCTATCGAAACAGACAGATGTCCCCATCGTCCACCCCCTCATGGTGGCGACTGGTGAGGTGGTAACGCATTGGTGGTAACCGTTGTACAGCTGTGTTGAAGTGCCAGTAAGTACCTTAGCAACCCTCACACGAAATCTATCACTGTAAAATGAGCTTTATTTCCCTCTGTATTGTATTCAGTACGGCTTAAAATTTAAACGCGAGGAAAAAAATGACAGAATTTATGACCTGAAATGATTCGTCTATCAAGGGAAAATTACAATAGGTCTAATTTGACAGATGTCACAACTCTACCAACGAACAACGAAACCAAATGATATAACCATTTGAATATCATTCTGTCTAAATACTGATCTAGGATTAACTATCAGAGTGTAATCTTTCAATGTTAAGTAAAACTTGCTGCTTATTATTTTATACTTTTTATTGACAAACAACGCGTGCGAAGCCGCTGACGAAAGCTAGTAACATAATAACTATTTAAAAAACTAATTTGACCATTCTCGATGGGATGATTTTAGTATTACTAACAATTTTATTAATATAATTAAATTATACAAGTCTATGGGATTTCTAGTAATAATATTAATGACGTGTAACTATGGAGTTATAATGGTAGATTATTAAAACAAGGGTATAAAGCAGTGTCTTACGACACGGGCGCTTTATTGAATCACGAACGTAACGAAGGATTCTAGAGTAAACTCATAAGGAGATATTAGAATCCTGAGTGCAGAGAGAGATATAAGCATGGACAATCCACGAGGAGAATACTCTGCTTTTCACATTTTCTGCGATACAATAAAAACAAATATAGGTTGGTACATTTAGTGCAAAGGTTAGTTCGAATTACTAATAAGTTGTGTGGATCTCTTTGGTTCAAATTTTAAGGACAGAAGAGGTTCTAAATTCAAATCACATTATGCCCGTGAGGGCGTAAAAATCAGTAAAATTCAGTACAACTTTACTCCCGGCTCAGCCGTAGCGATTCAATCACCTGCTTTCGGTGAGGTTTGCATGACATATAATTTGACATTGTCGAGCAGGTGTGAAAATAAATTATTGTACTCTAACTTGAAGGGCGATTTGCGCAACGATGCCAAAATGTATTTAGTGGCTAAATATGATTTAAGGATTTTGTCATATCATAAAAATACGTCAAAGTTAAACATGTTTAGTCACTAAATACGTTTATGGATCGTTGTTCAGGCCGCCCTTAGATCCAATATCGCTGAGCGCGTCATAAATTCAATCAACAGTAAAAACGTTGTTACTAACTATTATGTAATCTGTATTCTGTATGGAACATTTTGCATAGCAACAGGGGCTGATGACGTAAGGGTGGTATAGAGGGTTGAAGAGGGTGGTTCTGCAAATAGGTTCGTATGTAATGAGGTGTTGCTTGGGTACAGTAATTAGGGTGTGGAGAATTTTGAGGGTTTGACGAAAGGGATTACAGTTTGGACATAGAACTTTACTATTATGTATGTACATACATATATACATTTGAAAATAATTCTGTCCGTCTGTCTGCCTCTGTTACGTTTCCACGACTAAACAGCTGGACCTATTTCGATGGAATATGGTACCTATACCTACTGTAAGATCGCCCATTCTACTTACCTGTATTTCTTTGTACAATTAATTTGGTATTATATTATATATATATATATATATAATATATAACAGAAAAGGACATTGGAGTAAAAAACGAATAAATAACTAGTTATATATATATATATATTATATATATATATATATATATATAACTAGTTATTTATTCGTTTTTTACTCCAATGTCCTTTTCTGTTCACTTACCCACCACTATAATCAACTATCTCTATCTTCAAACGTTTGCGGGAAGAAAACTCATAATAGCGTTACGCTCGCCTTTGTACATGTCAATTTTGTAAGCTGGTTTTGTCTGTAATCTATTTGTGTAGGATTATGACAGGCTATTTTTACCTAGCTACGCAGGAGGGTAATATTTTTATTAAGCAAACCACGCGTGCGAAGCCGCGGGCGGCAGGTAGTAATTTAAAAAGGAATACCTTGGACTACCTGCTCTGGTTTCATTTAGGCAAGCGTGTTTCATCGTGGACTGCATCATCGCGCCCCATCAAAATCACAAATCACATTAAACAGTTTAACTTTATACAAACATATACATTTGAAGTCTATTTTAGATTTTGGAATAATGAAAGTAAGTACACAAAGCAGCACAAAAAGTTTCTAGGCTCAGTCTTCTAGGTTTTTCAACTATTAAACTTATCTGGGAGCTGTTAGGTGCTGGCCGCACAAGATCTATCGCTCTGGAAATCAAGCGAAGCCGCCTTTGAAAGTTAAGTTCTTGTGTCCTTTTTCACGTATCGAACGTAATGTTTTGGCTTGTCTCTGACTGACACCCTTGTGGGATATCTTCACTGGTCTACGTACTCAGTGAGAGAACCGAGGATGTCTATCATGGGGTAAATATATTTCTCGAGTCAATAATAATTTTGGCAAACATTGCCAAATTAGCAAGGTTATAACAATAGACTATCAGTACGCAAATAGATTTAATGATCAAACAGCGGCTTGTGCCACTTCCCGTCTGAGGTTCAAGGTGGTGCGGGTTCCTGTCCCGTTTCCTGGCGTCTTGTAGGCATACCTAATCAATGTCTCGGGACAAGTGACAGTAAATAACAGGAAGGTGAAAGGCAAAGAAAAAAGTATATAAAAATAATAGTCAGCCTTGTATCTTGCCTGATTCTTTCCTGATTTGGTCGCGAAGGAACGTTGACGTTTCAAAGTGATCCTAGATATTTCAATGAAAAAACAAACAGGTTAAAACAATTGTGATCTATACGATCTTTCATTCAGTCTTTTCTCGCTTCGGAGTCTTAAGAATATAACATTTTGCCATTTATTTTAAAACTTTTTCTAAAGTCGTAAAAAATGACAATAGGAACATTAACATACCCAATGTAAATAGGTAATGGTAATTGACCTAAAAATGAAAATAAGAACCATTATAGGATCATTTCGTTGTCCGTCTGTCTGTCTGTCACGTTGTTAAACGTTCGCCAAACTCATTTAAAAACTATTTTCTTACATAACTATCACTACTCACACTACTATCACTATTTTTCTTCTTCTTCCAGTGCCTCTACAATCCTGAAGGTTGGCCGTTAGCTTCCTGTTTTCATCTCTATCAGCAGCCAGCTGGAACAGCTGTTCGACGGAGGCAATACCGGTCCACTCCCGGATATTCCGGAGCCATGACTTCTTTCTTCGCCCAGCACGTCTCTTTCCGTCCACTTTGCCCATCATTATCAACTGCAGCATGTATCTATCGTTCCTGAGCACATGGCCGAGATATTCTACCTTGCGCTTTTTGATAGAAGGCAACATTTTCCGGGACATATGAACGCGCTAAAGCACGGTTTCGTTCCTGACCCTCTGCGTCCAACTAATGCGTAACATGCGACGGTAGCACCACATCTCGAATGCCTGTAGGCGTCTTGTAGTGTCCTCTTTCAGGGTCCACGTCTCGCAACCATACATGACGATAGGCCAGATATAGCACATGAGTAGCCTGACTCAGAGCTTTATATTCAGTTGACGACAGCAAAGAACTTTCCTCATTTTATTAAAAGAGGCTCGAGCAGTTTCTATCCGGGTACCTACTACCACTACTACATAAACTTATACTCTAAGCCAAGGTACAATAATAGCAAAGGCTTTTGGTGCGTGGATACGAAATTACTAATATTTGGGGCCATTTCGGGTGATTTATCGCATTATGTCATTATAGGGGTACGCAGAGGGTAGGGGCAGCGGGGGGAGGGGGTGGGGAGAGGAGAGGGAAGGACGATTAATAATCACTCGGCAATCATGGAAGAGTGTTTAGTTTAGTCATGTGAAAGGGTTTATAGTAAGGGAGGGGGGGGGGGGGGGGGGGGGGAGGAGTTTATTTTGTTTGATAACTTTTCGCTATTATACAAGCCCGCAGAGAAATTGAAAAATCGTATGATAGCTCGAAAGGATTTTAACCTCTAGTAGAGACTACTACTTTTCCAAAAGAAGTATATTTTTTTACGGAATATTCATTCGAAAGTAGATTGTATGTTTCAAACTTTCGCGATCACTGGACATAATTATTGATTAAAACGGCTATTTAACGAAAATAGATTACCATCAAATTTCAAAAATTTGTAATAAAGATAAAAAGAATTTAATTATTAGACAGATTGTATTAATATTTCTAGTATTGGCACCTAGCTCGAAGATTGCTGGTAGCCGTTAGGTCCGCACAAGATCGGTCACTCTGGAAGTCTATGGGGGGCCCATGTCCAGCAGTGGCGTCCTGTCCCTGATATGATGATGATAAGACGCAGAAAAGGTTGATGTGCTAGTTGCGTGCTTTTTGACACAATGCGCGGGGTCCGCTTTCACCCCGACCCCCATATATACAACACCACAGAATATCCAACTGTTACTATCACAACAATAAGCTCACAGAATATAAAACAATTTGTATAGTGGCAAGTGCTTCGAATGTTTGCTGTACAGGGTGATTTATAATATGTATTATTTTCCCCCGACCTTTTTCTGCCCGCGACCACGGCTGTTGTAAAACAGTCGAAACGTCCGAATAACAAATAAAAAAGATACATACGCGATAAATACCCGTTTAATTATGTAATTACTAGCGACCCGCCTCGGCTTCGCACGGGTGCAATGCTGAGACTAAACGTATATGTATATGCAACGTTCACAGCTTTTTTGTCATCAGACAATACAAAAATATTTTATTTAGAGGTTATTCTTAAAAGAGGATTAAGAGTATTTACGACATCACATTAGAAACCTTTAAAATTATGAGTGTTTCTCTACTATATTATGCATGTATTATACATATAAACCTTCCTCTTGACTCACTCTATCTATTAAAAATCCGCATCCAAATCCGTTGCGTAGTTTTAAAGATCTAAGCATACATAGGGACAGACAGCGGGAAGCGACTTGGTTTTATACTATGTAGTGAGTACTTATCATATCAGCCATAGAGCGTCCACTGCTGAGCACGAGGCCTCCCCCATACATTTTAGAGTGAGGGATCTTGTGCGACCCGCACCCAACGGCTCCCAGCAACCTGTATCAGGTCGTCTTTCCTTCTAGTGGAGTCGCTTTCCAGTGCGTGGTCTCCACTCGTGAACCTTTCTGCCCCAACGGCCGCCAGTTCTGTTACACAAATATATGGTAACCCAAAAAAGGAGATTCTATTTATAAAAAGTTGACGCTGAACAACTTTTCATAACTAGAATGTACCTATAAATTCAACAAATAGTGCTTGTTGCCCACCTTCAAATTAGTTGTTTCTTGGATGGTGAATACACATAAAATCACTTTGAAATGTCAATTTTACTGCCTATTCCTCCGCGATCAAGTCAGGATAGAAGCCATGGTAGATCGTGCGTCTACCAAATCTAAATTTAATCAAAAAAAAATATGTAAATCTCCACAATGTCCCCAGCAGGATTTAGCACGATATTCCGATGCATGCTGTAGATGTTTGTATGAGTGCAGGTTAGGTAGCAGTTAGTATGGTAATATCTGGGTGGTAACTGCTACCTACCGTTCCTACTGTTGTACGGTTTTCGTGTTTGATAGCGCGCGACGGCCGCTTGTGACAAAGCTATTGTGATCACCGTGTGCAGTATTATATAATTGATCGAGCGAAGCGAGATCTCTAAATCAACTTGGGAAAATCGGCGTTGTATGTATGTACGTATGTTTATCCGAGGATAACTTTCGAAGCGTTGATCCGTTCATCGTAAAATTTAATACATGGGTAGGTAGTGATGGCAAAATTTTGGTGTGACTTAATGAGCTAAAAATGTGGGGGGGTTGTTGAGATATTGGGGTTCAAGTGGGGTAGAAAAAATTAAAATGAGGTTAACTGGTCAAGTGGGACGACAAAATAAAGGTATTTATTTATACATTTAGACTCCGTTTTTATTTTTTGGAAACTCTTTATAGTTTTTGAGTTATTAGCCATAATAAAAACTAAAGTTTGACAAAATTCACAGGGTACACCAGTGACCCCACAGTGCTGTAATTTAGTATGTGTGTAGCTTAAGTGACAAAAATATAGGCAAAAGTCTGAAATTCAGAATAACTGCAATTTGTACCCCAAAAAGAAACCAATTAACATGAACTCCCGTTACCTGTAATTTGAATGAAACTGTAGGTCAAATATTTGGTTATTTTTTCGTGACACAATTTTGATAGTCAAAGATTACAAATAATGTTTTAATCGGAGACTCGCGAGATCTCAGTTCGGGGCGAACCACTAGTATTATGAGATACTATGATGTAAGCTTTTGCCCGCGGCTTTGCATCCATGAGTTATCGATAAAAAGTAGCATATATATCAATCCAGGTCGTAATCTATGGATATACCAAATATCAAGATATTACAAAAAGACAGAGCAAACGATAAGATCAGTTTTCTTTAATATTAAATATGTATATTAAAGACTAGCTGACCAATCCGTAGTTTTTTAATAAAAACATTACCCTCATTTGCGCAGTTGGGTAAAAAAAGTTACTCAGAGTGAATGTATCTTTCCAATGGTGAAAGAATTTTTGAAATCGGTCCAGTAGTTTTTGAGTTTATTCATTAAAAACATACACACAAAAATACAAATCTTTCCTCTTTATAATATTAGTATAGAAAACTGATCTTTTTGTGGCTGCTAATCCTATGCATATCTTTAAAAAAAAAACAAAAGTACCTAACAATTGAGAGAATTTCTAAAGACTGTTGCAAACGATCTGCAGATAGCTCAACTGCATACTAATATTTTACATATTTAACGGAAAAAAACGATTCCTTTTTCTAAACGAATTACTTACCTTTTTTCCAGCATTCGTAGGCTTCCTACTGTTTTGTTTATTTTATGAATAAGCAAAGGAAACCCCTTTTAGTCAAAAGCAAGAGTTACTTTTATCTATAACCTTTTAATGATGTTATATTTTGGTCCATCGAACACCGGGGGAGGGGGGGTCCTTTGAATAATATTACATCAAAGTTACGAACTCATCCGAATAAAAACCCATATTCGTAAACAAACTCAGTGAAGTGAACGAATCGTCATTCTTGTCCATGTTAATCGACAAAAATGCTTTTCGATTTCGCTTCGGAAATAATTGTCAATTATTCGTCATTCAATCTTTCGTTCAATTATGGCGGAATCGAACGAAATGCGTACACTTCGTAGTTATAACAGCGATTGACGTAACTCCCCCTTCATTTATACTGGGGATTGGAACATGTAGTCAAGCTGAGGCCAGCAGATCATTTTCATAGATACACACTTAGAGTAGAGCTTTTTTACTCGACCATGAAACTTAAAGCACATTGTATCAATCTAGTATTTTATGTAGTTTATTCTTGTGTCGCGATAACAAATGAAAATAAAATGTCTCACGAGGTTGCACATGTCCGGTGACGTCACACGACACGTGTCACATTTGTACCCTAGAGAATGGTTTTAAGAATATATACAATTTTTTTGGTTGTATTTTATAAACAAACGGTTGTCTGGAAGGTATTACTTTATCAACGTTAAGACTGTCCATTATAAAGGTCGTATAAAGCTTGTTAGGTATAAGTACAGAATTTTCATTCATTCTAAAATAAAATAAATTATTTGTTCACGATTAGTTCAAAATAAAGTTTTAAGTTTATTTATCTATAACATAGTTAATTTATAAAAAACATATTAACACATCACTATCTAGATGTATCATTGCTGAACGGAAGAGAGCTTATCTCCACAACACAGGTATTTACCTAGGGTGGAGGTTAGTGCGCTACCAAATTTGCACCTATGTGTATAACACGTAAGTAAAAAAGCTTTTATTGAATTCTTGATAAGTTCAACCAGACCAATCAGGCGCCTACCCGCCAAAATGTTCAAGCGGGACCTAGTGGCTACTGTGCAAATAAAGAAAACGAAAAAAAAACACGGAAGAGCTTTAACTTTAACGAAATCAATAGAAATAAACCAAACCTCCTCCTTCCTCCAACACGGCTGGTCACCGCGGAGGCAAACGACCAACACCCTCTAAGTATAACACGTATTGTACTGGTTACTGTACTATCTATTTCACAATAACTTTGTGTTGTTATACCATGTCACTGAAATGTACATGAAACTCGCAAGCGGCCCGGTAAAAACATCTATTGGCCATACCTGACTGGGTGTTGCTATGCGAGGGGAGGTAGAGACAGATGTCACTTTATTTTTATTTTTTCTCGCGCCGTTTGCGCTGTGATTGGTGCGAAATTATTCAAATTTCTAATAATTGTAATTCAACTGGATTACATTAAAGTATCCGTAAAATTGCCGTGGGGCGCCGGCAATAGAATGTTGCCCCTCCGCTCTTGCCCGAGGATGCAGTAGGAGTCTGCTAAGGGATACCTCCGAAAGATGGGCAGCAGCGTCTTTTCGTGTTTCAATACCTATACTGCGCTCGCCAACCCGCCTGCCAAGCGTGGCGAGTATGGCAACAACCCCCTCATGGATTTCCTGGAGATCAATGAGGGAGGCCTTTGTCCAGCAGTGGAGGTCCTACGGCTGATATGATGATGATGATGATGACATTAAAGTAGGTAAATGAGCTGTTTTAATTATTTATATTTAGTTTTGTTTTACACTTAACATTTAAATAATATCTATGCATAACAATGGACAAATCCATAAAGTGTTATGTTACCTAGTCAACTTCAAAGCTAGAGCCTAATAATTTAATTAAAAAGCCTACTTAAATGTTAATATCTGTATTTTTAAACTCCGAGGTCCAAGTAGGTATGAACCTTATATAAGAAACATTAATATGTTGTACTGTAAAGTTTAAAGTTTTGGTTATTTAACTAAGCACCTTGCACATAGTTTGCATTATCTACAGATATTTGTTCCCGGTTGTTTCTCTAGCTGACTAATCCGCAACTTCGCACGCGTAGTTTTTCAATAAAAACATTCCTCTCCTCCTCAGTTGGGTAAAAAGTAGCCTGTGTCACCCGGGGTTAATGTAGCTTCCCAACAGTGAAAGAATTTTTTAAATCGGTCCTGTAGTTTTGGAGCCTACTCAATACAATCAAACAAACAAACAAATCTTTACTCTTTATAATATTACTGGCTGACCAATCCGCAGCTTCGCACGAGTAGTTTTTCATTAAAAACATTACCCTCCTATGCGCAGTTTGGTAAAAAGTAGCCTATGTTACTCAGGGTGAATGTAGCTTTCCAATGGTGAAAGAATTTTTTAAATCGGTCCTGTAGTTTTGGAGCCTATTCAATACAATCAAACAAATAAACAAATCTTTACTCTTTATAATATTACTGGCTGACCAATCCGCAGCTTCGCACGAGTAGTTTTTCAATAAAAACATTACCCTCCTATGCGCAGTTTGGTAAAAAGTAGTCTATGTTACTCAGGGTGAATGTAGCTTTCCAATGGTGAAAGAATTTTTGAAATCGGACCAGTAGTTTTTGAGTTTATTCATTACAAACATACACACAAAAATACAAATCTTTCCTTTTGATAATATTAGTATAGAGTATAGATATAGAAGTATAGATAAAGATAAGAATGTATTTACAAAAAAATGTATATAAGTATTTTATCAGTTATCTGGTTCCCATAGTACAAGCTCTGCTTAGTTTGGGGTTAGATAGCGCTGTGTGATCACAGCGCCACAAACTCCAGCCCAAATTTCCAGCAATATTTATTTAAATTTTATTTATTATTATTAATAACTCTTCAGCTTTGCTAATCCTCTGGGCTGGCAAGCTGGAGTGGCGGTGGGCAGGGCACAGAGCATCAGAAGAACTGTCGACCGTGGGGGCTTGGGGCACAAATGTTCTCGAGGGGAGACTGGAGGCCACGCATTGGAAAGGGCAGCGAAGAACGACCTGATAGAGGTCGCTGGGAGCCGTTGGATACAGGCCGCACGAGATCCCTCGCTCTGGAAATATATGAACTAATGGAAAATAACGTTAGATTAGGATATTAGATGGAAGAACAAATCAAATAAAGTTACTATTTAACACAATAGTTAAGTGGTCAACACTACCACTAGGTACCTGCCCTTATCTGATCGTATGTGATGGTAAGATACGCTTTGACAAACTTTTACCTTTTTTTAATAGCATTTGCTTAAAGAAAATATCTTAATAAGTTCCCACTTTCCACGGAGCGATCAGTGCAAATAGGTGTCGTCTGTTTTGTAAACATTATTAAAAAAAAAAAACCCGTTTATGTTGAACACGTTCACTTTAATGACTGAGAATTTAAGGAATATTCATTATTTTATTATGTACTTACATAGTAAAATAATGAAGTAACCTAGCTTACTTTATTAACGAGTTTATTGTATGTAGGGGCGATTAGGGTTTCCAACCCTACTATACCTAGTCAGGTCATAAATTCTGTCACATGTTTAATATAAAATAATTGAAACAAGTTAATTCAATATGTAACCATTTATATACCAAAATGAACTTAACAAAACATAGATTCTTATGACACTAAAGTTTATTCAAAATGACCTGCGTGATTTTGAATACAGGCCTTCAATCTGCGCGGCCAGTCGTCTATCGCAGCACGAACGAGGTCCATGTCAATATCGGCGGCTGCCTTAATCAAGGATGTCTTGAGTGACTCCAAATTGGGATGAGGCTTTGAGCACGCCTTTTCCTCCAAGTGTTGCCATATCTTGTAATCTAACGGATTCAAATCTGGACAGGAGGAGGGCCAGTCTTCGTGCCGGATGAAGTCGATTTCACGCGCCGCCAGCCAGTCTTGTGTGCTCTTCGCTCTATGAGCTGGCGCCGAATCTTGTTGGAATACCCAGTGCCTGTTATTGAACATGGTATGAGAAACAGGTTCCACAAGGTTCGTCAGGACTGTATTTTGATACACAACTGCATTCGTTTTTACACCTTTCTCACAAAAATGTACCTCTGTTAAGCCCCAATAAGAAACTCCCAACCATACCATAAGCGAGGAAGGAAAATGACCTCGTTGGACACGCGGAATACGGTTGCTCGCTTCTTCACTACTGTGTGCGTACACCTTATCATTTTGTTTGTTGTAGCTCTCTTCTACGGTAAAAAATTATTCATCCGAAAAAAGAAGTTCCCGATATTTTTTTCCCGCGTACCGCTTCAACAAAGCGCGGCATCTCTTCAGTCTCAGATCCATTAGACGAGCATTCAAACGATGTCCTGTTTTTCTTCGATATGCCCGAAGCCCTAAGTCTTCATTTAACACCCTTTTCACCGTGGTTCTGCTTAACCCCCTCTGAAGGGCCAACAGTTTCTGCTTATGTTTGGGATTTCTTTGAATTCGCGCCTTCACAGCTTTTATCACTGCTGGAGTCCTAACAGACCGAGGGCGACCACTTCTTGACCTGTCATCTACACTAGAATCTTCATTGTATCGTTTGATGGTGCGATAAACGAATCTTTTGGTTATATTTTTCAGTATGTCAAAAATTTGAATTGGCGCGTAACCGCAACGATGCAACGCAAAAACTGCAACACGGTCTTCTTTAAGCGTCCACTCCATATTTAAAAATGAGTAAAATTCTAAAAAGTATACATTTTTATTTTCATGAACAATTCGAAATTCGAATTCAATAAACTTTTTTGTGGCCAGCATTCTAAAAGAAAAGTTTTTACTGTGTGACAATACTTATGACCTGACTAGGTATATATAATTAGTTGTAATAAAAGGGGTATTTATCGCGTAAAAAACGTTGGGATAAACATTAAAATATACGCGATTAAAAACAATTACGAACAATGACCAAGTTGTTGCCTTTGTTGCTACCCAAGTACATTGCAGCATAACGACTGTTACGCTAGTCTGTGCCTGTTGCTAGGCGGTCAAGGCCACGTGCCAACTGCCGACCCTGGTGATAGGGGTGGCAGATGACAAGGGGACCTTTAAAAAACGACTCCATAATGCGCTTTGTCATTTTTTGCACGCAATGTGGAATGCTTCGATAAAGTAAGGTTGCATTGCAAGTACGATAATTGCATGGATTCAAATGCTGCATTTTTTATTTTATTTTTAGGGTCAATTAAGCCTAAAATTGTTCCAAACAAAATTAAAAAAACGGCCAAGTGCGAGACGGACTCGCCTATGAAGGGTTCCGTAGCAGCAAGTAACATACTTAATATAAAAGTTCTTTTAGTTCGTTGTAACTTTTATTATATATGAGTTGATTAAATGAAAGGTAAATTGCGGTTTACGATTTATGACGTATTAAAAAAAACTACTTACTAGATCTCGTTCAAACCAATTTTCGGTGGAAGTTTGCATGGTACATCATATATTTTTTTTAGTTTTATCATTCTCATATTTTAGAGGTTACAGGGGGGGACACACGTTTTACCACTTTGGAAGTGTCTCTCGCGCAAATAATTCGGTTTAGAAACAAATTATATTAGAAACTTCAATATTATTTTTGAAGACCTATCCATAGATACGTATAAGTGTGATGAAAAAAATTGAGTTTCAGTTCTAAGTATGGGGGACCCAAAATTTATTGTTTTTTTTCTATTTTTGTGTAAAAATCTTAATGAGGTTCACAGAATACATCTACTTACCAAGTTTTAACAGTTCTTATAGTTCGGAAAAAAGTGGCTGTAACATACGGACGGACAGACAGACAGACAGACATGACGAATCTTTAAGGTTTCCGTTTTTTGCCATTTGGCTACGGAACCCTAAAAACAGAGTGGCAGTGTCAGTGTGGTGGATGAATCTATCTACAGTATACTTATAGCACAACTTCTCCAAATTCATCATCATTCACATTCCGCCTTCACCTACATACCTACTGCTATATATGTAATTACCTATACTCTAGATCAGATGTTCCCAATTTTATTTGACCATGGAATCCTAATTGATCATTCTTTTTTGTCGGAACCCTAGCTGGCTATTTTGATAACTAAAGTGTTACCTTGTAGCTTGTATATATTCATGTTAGACTCGCAGAATGAACAAATTATAAATGAAAATAATTATTATAAGTTTTGCAAATAATTTATTGTAACAAAGAAATACAATGTAAGTAGGTAATAATTTATTGTGAAGAATGATATTTTTTCACATTATTTCTTATAATAGCCGTAAAATTAGGCTTTATGTCTGACAATTGAACGCAAACCAGTCTCGCATCGGTAAGTCTTCACAAACTGAATCAGAACCAGGACAGCTTTCTCATTCAACTTTAACTCTCGGACAGACCGCGGAACCCCTGTGAACCACGGAATTCCAGGGTCCAGGACCACCTTTTAGGAATCACTGATCTAGATTTACCAGGTAATTATTATTAAAATACCTAACTTACTAAACAATATCAAAACGACAACGACAACCCGTTCACGATTCCGGAAAATGATAAGTCATCGTCAGTTACGTTACGTAGCACAAAAACGGCTGAACAAAAGGCGGTGATTCTGACGCAACCGTGCCGCGTGTTGCCAACCGCACTCCTCACGTAGAGCATGCGCTATATCTGCAATCACAGCTGAGAGAAAGGCAGAATTGCTACTTAATATGTGACTTAGAAATAACTTAAAATAATCTATATATAAAAATGAATTGCTGTTCATTAGTCTCGCTAAAACTCGAGAACGGCTGGACCGATATGGCTAATTTTGGTATTGAATTATTTGTGGAAGTCCAGAGAAGGTTTAAAAGGTGAATAAATATGAAAATGCTCGGAATAAAATAAAAAAAAACTATTTGGGTTTTCCTTTGATGTGTTAATCGTCGTTCAGAAATCAAATTGTAAGAATAGTTTAAAATTAACGACGGCGACGTTTAAAATGAAATTTACTGGTGACTTACATTGGCAGCCCGCGTCATATGCATGTCCAGGGGCGGTACGAAGTTCGGCGGGTCAGCTAGTTATAAATAAAGATAAACTCGCTGTTGCCACTTGTACACTCCATAAAGTTAGTAAATCGTTTAAATGGCAAGGTGTTCGCTTTTATAACAAACTCCCAAGTGATGTACAGAAATTGTCAATTAACAAATTTAAAAACGCAATTATACAAAATCTTTATAAATAAAGCCTACTATAAAATATCGGATTATTTAGATGATAGAGAAGCTTGGGATTGAAATTGCTCCAACTCGTTCAAAATGTTACAATTTAGACGTAATTTATTACCTGTATTGTGATGTATTCTGAAAAGATCATTAAAAAAAACAGCCTTGTTTTCTTACTTTTCTCTCCTGGCTTGATCGCGAAGGAACAGGCAGTAAAATTGACGTTTCAAAGTGATCCTTGTGATTTTAATAAAAGATTTTGACTTTGATAATTACTGCACCCACGGTTACCAGCAACGTTTCATTTATTGCGGGGCAGTCCTTTCCACTCGAGAACCCTTCTGCCCCAACGGCCGTCAGTTCTTCGAGCTATGTGCCCTGCCCACTGCCAATTCAGCTTGCTAATTCTTAGAGTTTTTCGGTGATTTTGGTTCGTCTACGCCAAAGTTGTGGCTGACCGCTCAAGATCCCTCGCTCTGGAAATCTATGGGGGAGGCCTTTGTCCAGCAGTGGATTTCCTGTGGCTGATATTTTTATTAACATGAATTAAAAATTAAATAACACTAATATTATTAATATGAAAGTTTGGAAGTTTGTTTATTTATTTGTTTCGTCGTAATGACTGAACCGATTTAGATAAAATTTAGTATATATACCTACGTAGCTGATGGATAACCACATAGGCTACCTTTTATCCTATAAATCAAGTCCCATGGGATAAAAGTGGGGTGTCAAGTCAAGTTGTAACACCGAGTTTAGCTTTATTTCTAAGTTACCTACACATCTGAATGACTAGACTATGACTATGGCTACTGCTTGGGAACCCACTCGAAGGAAAACAGGATCTACAGCACAAGTCTACTCGACGTAGTGTAGATCCTGTTTGAAATTATGATGTTTAAATTATAATTCTTTGTAAATTATATTATTTAAAACTGTTATTATGTGCTAGAAATGAATAAATGAAATTATTATTATTATTTTGTAGTGTAACGCGTACGAAGTCGCGGGCAACAGGTAGTTTATAATAATTCCTGCTGTGTTGATTCACTGTGGCTACCGCAAGTTGACTCACCGCTAGAAGGTATGCTATGTGCACTGTTGCTAAGTATATGGAAAATATAACGAAATACCTATCAAACGATCCCTTTTCCTATTATCAAAATGTAACCTAATGTTAAACAAACATGTCTAAACTTGTCACACTATGCTTGCTTAGTCACCGCAACAGTTGACTCACTGCTAGTTTTAGTATACTGTGGTAGTATTGCACTGTTGCTACGCAAACTAGGTAATGACAATATAAAGTAACTGCTTTTGATAGTTATTTCCGTTATTTGAACAATATAAAGATTACATACTCATTTTAATTAATATAACAATAATAGCCCTAACATATAATATACATAATAAGACTTCCATTCAAGGGCGGATCCAGCTTTGGTGCCAGGGTGGGAGGGGGGGGGGGGGGGGGTCACATAGTCGTGGTCAAGTCACAAGAAGTTATAATTTAATTTTTATAATCATAGATACAAGTAAAAAGTAGGTATTTTATTAATGTACTTACTTACATACGGTACTTAAAAATAATTTCAAATCAAAATATTATATGACATTAATTAAATGTTTAATGTACTTACATAAAATCTATATTGTGTCAAAAAATATATAGAAACCTTATCTTTTACAAATTTAATGTGTGGTCCACCTAGGTCCTCGATCCAGCCCGGGGGGGGGGTTATGACCCCTATGACCCTCACCCTGGATCCGCCCTTGCTTCCATTGCTGAACCCCTGGTGGAACAGCGAATGGAAGTACATAATTAGGACGACGCGTACAATTCTAGGAGACTAACTTGTACGCTCTGTACCTGCCCAATGCTAATGTGAACGATATTGTGGTGAATTTTTGGGCAAAAAACAGACAAAATCACACAGATATCAAAATATTTTTTAAGGCATGATATAAAATTTCCACATACTTATTTTAGTAATTTATAGGGTACACACGGCTACCAGTCAAGCTATACAATTCCATTATAAGCTGACCTCTCATTCTACGAAAAGCCTACACAATGCGAGGTCAGCATATACTGGAAATGTATAGCTTGATGTGTAGCCGTGTGTACCAGCGCTCAGTCACGTAGGTACTTATGCCGGTAAATTACAGGCGTTTATCCTCATCTGTAATTACGATAACCGGTAAGTCATGAATTAATCATTCTGAAATCAAATAAAACCTCAAGAAAATAAATTATAAAATTTGTCGATTTTTGAAGCAGGGAAGTGGGAAGGGAAGAAAACATGTCTACCATTTCGGTGGATATGCACGACCCCATTTTGCCTGACACTGAGCTAATGGCGGGTTCCTATATTCGTCGATAACCAGCTACGACTCGTTTCTCCTTGAAAACCTGTCAAAAGTTAGACACTAGTTTTACACTTTTTCAAGGAGATACGAGGCGTAGTCGGTTACCGACGGATATAGGAACCCGTCATTAGACAGTAAGATGACAAAGACCAGATTTTTTTAACAAAAAAGTAATTATATCCTTGCTGAACAGACCGACAAACAATATTCATAAACATTTGATATATCTATTCTACATAACCGTAACTCCGAAGGTCAAGAGGAGGATCCAGTTGGGCTGGGCAGCATTCGGGAAATTAGGTCGAATCTTCTCGTCATCTATTCCACAATGCCTGAAAACTAAAGTCTTCAATCAGTGCGTCCTACCCGTAATGACCTACGGTGCTGAGACGTGGACGCTCACGGTAGGACTAATCCACCAATTTAAGGTTGCGCAGCGAGCTATGGAACGGGCTATGCTTGGAGTTTCTCTGAAGGATAAAATCCGTAACGAGGTTATCCGACAGAGAACCAAAGTTACCGACATAGCTCAACGGATTAGCAAACTGAAGTGGCAGTGGACTGGCCATATATGCCGGAGAACCGACAACCGTTGGGGTAAACGAGTTCTGGACTGGAGACCGCGTCTTGGAAAACGTAGTGTGAGGCGTCCCCCGGCTAGGTGGAGCGATGACATAAAAAAGGTGGCGGACAGAAATTGGATGAGAAGAGCCGAAGACCGGGCTCAGTGGCGCGTATTGGGAGAGGCCTATGTCCAGCAGTGGACTAATGTGGGCTGATGATGATGATGATTCTACATAACGAATAATTTCTTGTTTACCGACAAAGTGTCAAAATCGATACAAAAATCAAAACATCCAGTAACTCTATATATCAGTAACTCTGAGGTTATAATGTATAATAACATTATTTACCATTAGTACAAATAGTGTCCATAACAAAGATAGTTTGAAACGTTATACATTACATGTTTATCCTACTATCCCTTTTGTATTTTGCCTACCTATTGTTTAGTGTATTTCTTTTTGTTCTCGTTTTTTTGTATACATTTTAGTTCTACCTATTTACACTTGGTTTAGAAAATGTATGTTCACCGGTTTCTTAACAAATGTTATTAAGTTCGCATTAAGTTGTCTTGTAAGTGAAATTTATTATTTCTTAAGGCAATAAACATTCTCTAAACCGAATACTAAGTAAATACTTATATATTGTATCTCTTTAATCATTCATCTAAATATAAAAATCTCGAGTCACGGTGATTGTGGTCGCACTCTTCCGAAGCGGGTAGATCGATTTAAATGATTTTTTTTGTATATTTGGTAGGTATGAGAATACATCGTAAAGGATTTTTCACCCTCCTACCCCCACCCCCTATTTTATAATCGCGATTTTAGTATTTTTGTTTAATGAACAATATCCATATAATTTAACCGTCGTTCATTGACGTAAAGTCATTTACATGAAGTGTCGCGTCACTTTGACAAGAGTTTTAAGAGCGCACTATACATGGAGAGACGATAAATCGCTTATTTATAAAAATTGTTTTGTTCAACTAGTTTTGTGATTTCAATTTGTAATTCATATATGTTATAGTTAAGGATACGTGCTAGAACGCCTGTATTGTGAAAACACGATCCCGTAAAATTTTCTCGATGGAAAAAAATCCAAAGATGACTCCAAATTTATCTTAAACCCGTTCTTAAGCGATGAATACTTCAATTTAGACCATGAAACTTTATACAGTAATTCAACATAAGATAAATAAGTGCACCTGTGTTTTACATTTTCAAAATTCCTTTTATTTTTACCATAAAATGAAAATACCTAATCTTTGCACTAATGAAAGCATTCGTTGCGGACGCTCGGTCGGTCCGCGATTCAGTCTGGTCTCGGCTTTATAACGGGGTGTACGTATCGCTTGTCGCTCCAACCAAACGGTAACACGTAATTCATAGGAAAAAAATATTTAAGTTGGTTTTTGCAAAGACGCAGTAATGGCAAATAAGAAAAACAAGAAAAGGAGGAGACTGAATCATAAAAAATCAGGCAAACACATGAACGATGTACTAAGGTAAGTCTACCCTCCACAAGTTAAAACCACAGAAACAGCAATATTAGTTTTCACCACTGATTAACCTAATTAACTTCTTCATAAATAACCACCTATTTGGTTATTTTAGTTAAATAGATACCTAGTACCTACCTAAGACTTTTATGTTTCTAGAAGGCGTCGATTAGGAAGTACTGTAAACGATGATGCAAACAAAGATTATGGTGTTCCGGTAGCCACGTGAGTACCTACCTACCTAATACGAGTATACCTAGGTACCTATTCTGCACATCTGGGTTTTATCTTTAGAATTCCAAATATAAAAATATATTCAAAAACATGAAAATAGCAGACCTACTAGGTAGGCACAGATTTATACATCTGTGTAGGTACGCATTTATTTCTAACTAGCTGACCCGACCGCGGCTTCGCACGCGTGTTTTGTCCATTACCCTACACATAATTACATTACCCTCCTTCTGCGCTGTCGTATAAAAAGTGACCTAGGTAAAACCCAATCCCGGTGATCTACCTAAGTATAAATTTTCCTTACCTTCCTACATTTAATCGTAATCGATCCAGCCGTGAAAAAGTAACAAACTGACAGACAGATAGACAGAGAGACAGAGGGACGGAGTAAATTTCGAATTTATAATACTAGTGAGGATATATTTTATTTAGGGTTCCGTATTGGATAGTCAATGCATCAAATACAAGCTCTTCTGTTTTTAGGGTTCCTTCCCTATTTTCAAAATTATAAAAAATATGAATGTACACCTAATTAGTATGTAGTCAATAAGATATCCATACTAATAATATAAATTGGTAACAACTCTGTCAGTCTGTTTGTTACATTTTCATGACTAAACGGCTGGTTCAATTTTGATGAAATTTGGTAAGTACTTTTATATATGTAGTTAGATAACTATCTGGATTGAGACTTTTAGGGTTAGTAAGTATTGATTAGTCTGTTCTAATTACTAACACACAAGTTTTTCCATTTGTATGGTTCTACTTTCTACATCCAATTTACTAAAATGTGGCTGGCAGTAACTAGCTAGTTATTCACGTTGATTATTGTCTTGATGGTACATTGTATGCGTCTGTAGAACCAAAATAGAATAGAACTAAAACGGAACAAATAGAACCAAAACTAAAACATTTTTATTTAACTTAAATATGTTGCCTGAGCTGTGTGATCCCAGACATGTTCGAAATATGCCAATAAGAGATTTAAGTGAATTTCAATAAATGTGTTTTAATTTACAATATAAACAAAAGTATTTTTCAAACTTTCGCGATCACTGTACATAATTATTGATTAAAATGGGTATTTATGGCGTATGTACCTTTTTTTGTCAGCCCGAGACCATGACTGTTGCAACACAGCCGAAACGTCGGGATAACAAATAAAAAAGGTACATACGCGATAAATACCCGTTTTAATCAATAATTAAATATAAACAAAATTTGTTTACATTTAATGTGCGAACCCCTTAGTGTAATTTGACTCGCACTTGTCTAATATTTTGTAGTAGGTAGGTAAAACATTGCCCATATTAGCAAAAAAACATGTGCGGAACCCTTAGTGCAATTTGACTCGCGCATGTCTAATATTTTCTAGTAGGTAGGTAAAACATTGTCCATATTAGCAAAAAATAATGTCCGGAACCCTTAGTGCAATTTGACTCGCGCTTGTCTAATATTTTCTAGTAGGTAGGTAAAACATTGCCCATATTAGCAAAAAAAATGTGCGGAACCCTTAGTGCGATTTGACTCGCGCTTGTCTAATATTTTCTAGTAGGTAGGTAAAACATTGTCCATATTAGCAAAAAAAATGTGCGGAATCCTTAGTGCAATTTGACTCGCGTTTGTCTAATATTTTCTTAAATAAAACATTGCCCATATTAGCAAAAAAAATGTGCGGAACCCTTAGTGCAATTTGACTTGCGCTTGTCTAATATTTTCTAGTAGGTAGGTAAAACATTGTCCATATTAGCAAAAAAAATGTGCGGAACCCTTAGTGCAATTTGACTCGCGTTTGTCTAATATTTTCTTAAATAAAACATTGATCATATTAGCAAAAAAAATGTTCGGAACCCTTAGTGCAATTTGACTTGCGCTTGCCTAATATTTTCTAGTAGGTAGGTAAAACATTGTCCATATTAGCAAAAAAAATGTGCGGAACCCTTAGTGCAATTTGACTCGCGTTTGTCTAATATTTTCTTATATAAAACATTGCCCATATTAGCAATAAAAAGTTATTCAATGAGGTACTTACTTATTTATAATTACCTGACAACACCCGAAACCAGAATTGTATTTTACCCTAAACAAAATTGTTTTAATTTGACCCCGCGCGTGACCTCGCGCTGCGAGTACTTTTGTGCGGGCGAGATAGGACGTGCAGCGGCGCGCGGAGAAGTGGGGATGAAATTCGAGTTTGAGCTGAGGTAGGTATAGACTATCGTCAACTCTTAACGTTTAAAAATTACGAAACGTAACTCTCCCTCTTTCTATCTTCACTAACTTATCCGTATCAGTAACTCTCCCTCTCAACTTCCGTTCGCACTTTTCGTAACGCATTTACCAGCTTCCTCCCCAAGTCAAGCGTGCGTAAAAAAGTTTTACTTCAAAAGTAATTATATTTGAACCGACCGACAAACAATATTCAAAAACATTTGATATTTATAACTATTCTACGTAACGAATAATTTTTTGTTTACCGACAAACTGTCTAAAACGATACAAAAAACAAAACATCCAGTAACTCTATACTGAGTTTATATATAATCTAAAATGTTAGGTAAATACTAATTTAATGTATCTCTTTATTCATTCATATAATATATAAAATCTCGAGTCACTGAGTCTATGGTTGCACTCTTCCGAAACGGGTCGACCGATTTAAATGATTTTTTTTGTATATTTGGTAGGTATGAGAATATATCGTAAAGGGTTTTTCACCCTCCTACCCCCACCCCCTATTTTTTAATCGCTCTTTTAGTATTTTTGTGTTATGAACAATATTCATATAATTTAACCGTCGTTCATTGACGTGAAGTCATTTACATGAAGTGTCGCGTCACTTTCACAAGAGGGTTTTATATAGTTTTTATCCCGAAGTTCCCACGGGAACGGGAAATTAGAAGCGTGCGAAGCCGCGGGCGGGTCAGCTAGTATAATTAAATGAACTAGTTGCCAGTGCACAGGTTATTCGTCCGTTATTCGTTTTTTTAGCCTACTTATAGCATTCGCCCCTCCTTCTCCATATAAACGTCAACTATGCCAAATCACGCACTCCTTCAAGTACAGAGTTTTCTTTTCTCGTATTAATTTATTGATAACTAGCTGACAAATCCGCAGCTTCGCACGCGTAGTTTTTCCATAAAAACATTACCCTCCTTCTGCGCGGTTGGGTAAAAAGTAGCCTATGTCACCCGGGGATAGTGTAGCTTTCCAACAGTGAAAGAATATTTTTAAATCGGTCCATTAGTTTCGGAGCCTATTCAATACAAACAAACAAACAAATCTTTCCTCTTTATAATATTTGTAGACTAGCTTCCGCCCGAGCCTTTGCCATCGTGGTTAGTCAATAAAAAGTAGGGTATGTCTCAATCACCTGGATATATCTATAATCTATCTATATACTAAATTCTATCGACATCGGTTTAGCCGTTAAGACGTGATTGAGTAATGAACAAAAACTTTCGCATTTATAATATTATTGTGAAGAGATACAATCTAGGTAATTTTTCCTCAACAGTTAAAACAATAATCAATTTATGAATACTAGTTCCTTTATGAAATAGCATGTTCCGGCGTTATTACGGGTAATTGCAAAACGCTGAACAATTAGCTGGAAGATAAAGCCGCATACATTAATGCCGCTATTACGATAATGTGGTTTACGTGACCGCTGGGCCGTAGCCGGCCGTACGCTTCTAGAATTATCTATTCAGAACTAGTTAGTAGGTTTTTTGAAATGATTTTATCTGTTTTGTAGCGTCCAGCTTGCAACTTATCACGTACTAGCTGACCAATCCGCAGCTTCGCACGCGTAGTTTTTCAATAAAAACATTACCCTTCTTCTCCGCAGTTGGGTAAAAAGTAACCTGTGTCACCCGGAGATAGTGTAGCTTCCCAACAGTGATGGAATGTTTTAAATCGGTCCAGTAGTTTCGGAGCCTATTCAATACAAACAAACAAATCTTTCCTCTTTACAATATTACGAAGTTTTTTGTAGATATTGATATTGTAGAACATACTTTTGTTCTATCATTAATAGTTTCCGCAGCGCATGCGACGAAAGACGTTTTAGAGCACTTTTTTACACTTTGGGTTACGTTACTCTAGTTTTAGTAAGGTTCTCTAATCTTTTCTAGCAATAAATATAACCTATGTCACTCAGGGTGAATGTAGCTTTCCAATAGTGAAAGAACTTATCTATGAAATCGGCACAGTAGTTTTTGAGTTTATTCATTACAAACATACACATAAAAATACAAATATTTCCTCTTTATAATATTAGTATAGATAGAATACTTACAACTAAGCAAAATCTAGGTATCAAGACTTACATGTGGATTTGCTTCAGACTACCCGGTGTGGGTTAATTCATGGGTCTTCGTACTGAATAAGAGATTGGCGAATATATATTGTGATCACAGAACATAAAAAACAATAGAACTAGCATGATGACTTTTTACTAAGAAAACCAGTGTAGCTAAACTCACACATGTAAAAACTACTTAGAAATAACAATAACACTTAGAATAACACTTAGAAATAAAAGTTATAATTGGTTGAAAGAGAACGTTCAAAGAGGCCTAAAACCATAAAACCAATTTAACGGATGTAAAACCTTAGCTACTATGGAACATGGTTTAAAATTCAATAAAATAAACAGTAACAAAAAATTAAAGTTTACTTCTTCTACTCGGCAAAAGATGGCGCTTTAGAAAATATTTTTATTTTAGTCTCTATTAATTAGAAATAAGACCGATAATGCAATGGCTGTTACTTGATTACCCACAAAACGAAGCCACTCAACAACAGATGGCGCTGTCGTAAACGATTTTTGTTATAGTCTCTAACAGCAAAGAATAAGATCGATAATGCAATGGCTGTTACTCGCACGCTCAAATAACAGCGCTACTCACTTAGTGATGTACCAATGAGCATACAAGACGAATGTATCGATATCGATTATCACCTACCTACTACGGGTAACGAAATAGGTACGTCAGGTTATATTTATGGTGGTCGAAATAAAAAGCTTTTCTTTTCTTTCTTTCTTAACATAATCACAGGTATCCAACTCATAAATTCTTACTTAAAAAATATTATATTACTGGAATATTATATACTGAATTATTAATTGAGGAGCACACTAAAAGTTTCCGGAATCAATAAAAAAATACTAATAATGGTCAAAAATGAATTTATTGTTTCTCAAAATATTCTCCCTTTGCGCCAATGCACTTTTTCATAAGATTGAACAAATTTTGAAAACATTTATGCCACTCCTCCGGTGGTGGCGTCAGATACATGTTATTCATACTCTTCGACAGCCTCTTCTGGTGATGAAAACCGTTGATCGGGTAATTGGTTCTTAATTTTTGGGAACAGAAAAAAGTCACACGGTGCCAGGTCATGACTCTGTATGCTGGATGACTCATAAGTTGTACGTTTATTTAATTTTTTTATATCTTGCGCCTTGGGGAAACTGAAAACAGAAGTTATTATATTATTTCACACCATAGCATAGGGCTAAAATACATTCAGAAAATCATCAATTAAACAACAAGGAATTAACGGTTTAAAACTTATACACCTTTTAATAGGGGGTAACTAATTAAAGCTATCGATAACACATTCATCAGTATACTGGGGTCACATCCCTAATTGAGTAGCTTCAGTTGAGGTTTAAGAGAAACGCGACCTTAAGGAGTATGATTCACAGTCTATTTTGTTTGACGATTTTGCATTTTAAACAAAACTAACAAAAAACAATAAAATAATACTTACCGGTGATAGGATATGCCCCCTTTTGTTAAATTTTTGGTTCGGCTATAATATTTACATTCCAAAACGGCACAATATGGCATTTTTATATTTTTTTGAAGTACGTTTACCCTACAGTAATTGAAACTCGACTGAAGTGAGCGAAGCTTGTAGTGCGCGGAACTCCGCCTACTTGGTTTTTGTGTTCTGTGATTGTGATGGTGTTCGTGAGTCGTGAGAATATTACTTTTTAAACATAATGTAGATATTCGTTTTAGATTTGGACTAATAAATAAGTAATAATTGATTGCATGGGTAACAGAAAGATTGGTAACATTTGTTAAAAAATTATTAGCGTAGGTTATGAGGACGAATTGATTGGCGGCAGGGATCTGAATTTTTCGCAGCAATTACCTACAAAACATTCATTCATTTATTTTGTTAGTAAACAATAATAGAATCTTAGAATTATGTTAGAAGGTAATTGCAATTAAATTAAATATCAAACAAAATAATAAAATCGGTAGATACACAATAATCAAACAAATATAAATAAATTAAAATACAGACAATTAATAGCTTAGTCAAACAAATAACTAATAAAATAATATAATTATTGAGTCACAAGCTGGGCGACTGGCTGCTGTTTTAAATCCCAGCAGCCAATGATGCCGGAAATAAAATTAAATTCGTCTGCCACAACGGCCAGCATCCCGTTGGAGCTGCCTCGGAAGCGGCTCATCAGGGACGCGGTTCTTTTGCGTATGATCGCATAAAAGTCGTCAACTCGCGCGTCTGCGAACATACCTGATGCCCTGCAGTACCCTCCGCAGCTCCAGCAGCACCCTGAATCCGTTGTTGTACTGGACTCGTAGAGCATTGTAGGATGTCTGCGTATGCCGGACCCATAGGCTGTTACGTGACCAGGTTATGTTATGTTATGTTGGTGGACTCCCTTTTCCGCATTTGAACTCTTAAGTGGTCCATTATGCGTGAGAGAGTTGGCTATATAGCCTAACTCCGACCAGAAGCGCAGAAGTTTCCTGGGGTCTTCGCAGGCTTCACGGAGTGACCTTGGATTGTCCAGGATTTCTGTACGTGTACAGGTTTTGGTAACTACTTACTTGTTCGGTTAACTTTTACAATAGAGAAAAAAATATTAAAACCTGTTCTTTATAAACAGAGATTTTCATTTTATAGGCTACCTAGACGGATTCAAACCTTGAAAATTTCTATATAGATCAGTATCAATACACACTTCAAAATGGTAATTTGATTTCATAAAATAAAGATTAGTTTTTATTTTAAACTCCAATATTACTGTGTTGGCGCATACCACTTTACGGTACAAGCTAGCTCGCGCGCGTTTTTGTATGTAGGTAGTCAGTCCCCTCCCCTCAGTCTGCTACTGGCCATTGTCAGAGCCGCGTCTGTGCTAGTCGAGCTCCCGCGGGCTAGCTTTATACGTGGCATCAAAATGATCTTGCAAGTGACATAAATAAATGGGGAAAAAGGCTGTTAAAATTTCTAAAAGAAAGAGAAAAGCTTATTTAATTGAAAAATGTCTGAAAATGGTTAAGAGTAGGTAAGTAAATTTTGTTTATTTATTTTCTCTATTCTAATGTAAAATTGCGTAAAAAATAACCAATTAACATGAACTCCCGTTACTGTAATTTGAATCAAACAGTAGGTCAAGTAATTTGGTTGTTCATTTCGTGGCACTATTTAATACCTAGGTAGTTCAAGATTACAATAATATTTTGAATTGAAAACTTTTATAGGCGCGTTGGGCATTTTTAAGATTGGAAATAACCATTGAACTCGCGACACTGTTATCGACACCCCTGTATATAATTTGAGATGGGGAAAAAACCATTGAGCTCGCGACACTATTACCGACACCTCTGTTGGTATATAATTTGAGATGGGGAAAAACTATTGAACTCGCGACACTATTACCGACACCTCTGTTTATAATTTGAGATGGGAAAACACTATTGAACTCGCGACACTGTTACCGATACCTCTGTATATAATTTGAGATGGGAAAACACTATTGAACTCGCGACACTGTTACCGACACCTCTGTATATAATTTGGGATGGAAAAAAACCATTAAACTCGCGACACTGTTACCGACACCTCTGTATATAATTTGAGATGGGAAAAAACCATTGAACTCGCGACACTGTTACCGACACCTCTGTATATAATTTGAGATGGGAAAAAACCATTGAACTCGCGACACTGTTACCGACACCTCTGTATATAATTTGAGATGGGAAAAAACCATTGAACTCTCGACACTGTTACCGACATCTCTGTATATAATTATGAAGTGAAAACTTTTTTGTGAAAACTTCTTTAGGAGCGTTGGGCATTTTTTGAGATGGCAAGAAACCATTGAACTCGCGACACTGTTACCGTTACCGACGTCGTTCCGGATTCAAAAAATATTTCCTGACTATTCAAAAAATACACACGTAATTGTTCAAGTTTTCACTTCTGTCGGCGCTCCCAGAGTGCCACTTTATGTTTTTTTTGTTTGTATTGGAGACTCCTTAAGGTTCGTTTCCTTTTTATGCGAATATCTCGAAGGCTCGGGTGTTAAAGAGAGATAAACAAAAATAATAACACCCAAAGTTTGATTCATCAAAAACTAAATGCATGAAAAAAAACATTAATTTAAACAAATAACATTCGTCTAATAAATTAATTTGTAACTCGCGTTTTCGTAAAATGAGCAATTGTGTGAATTATCTAACCCTGTTTTTAGCCAAAAAACGACTCGTAAAGTTAACAAAAATAACATTACAACAAAAACATTGTCTTCTTTTAAATGTGTTTAAAAAAATTAGTATATTAATACAATATTTCAAAAAAAATAACGAATAAAAACTGCGCAATTTTGCGCTTCAAAAGATGTCGTTTATTCGAAAGTAGAAAATGTATAAGTTAAAATTCACATACTATAACAAAGATCAACATTTTATTTACATATAAAAAAACTGGAAGTGTCTATTAATTATTTTATTATGAATTTTTTAAAATCACATATAAAATGATAAAACGCAACGTGGCCCTGGCCAGTAAACCCTCCGTCGTCCGAGACACGTTCTCGGAGACCCGGATGACGAAATCACTTCCGCTAATGCGGGTGAGTCATCCATATTAGACAGAGCAAACACTCCACAAATACAGCGACCTCGCCGGCGAGGTCGACGAGTCCCTTTAGTCGCCGCCTACACGAGGTACAAGCACGTACCCGGGCGTTTCTCTCCTATCCCCGTCCCGGCAACAGCCCAAGCCGAGGTTCGTACCTAAGTGGTGCCCTTGCGCTAGTTGCCTCATCAAAAATAAAATTATAGGGCTGAGCGCCTTCTGCGCTCGCCAAAATCTCGGTTAAGCTGCAACGGCCTCAGAGGCCAACAGCGAGATAAGTCCATTCGAAAAAAAAAGGCCCTGGCCAGTCTGCGCCGAGGGCTTTTGGAGGGAGGACGTATCGCTCTCGTCGCGCGCACTATACATATATACGTTATACATAATACTATAGGCAACAGCCAGTACCGGCATTCAATTATAGCGTGACCGAGTGATTTGATCTGTAAGTATCCATTTTATAAAATTAATATTTTGTAAACTTTATTATCCTATCAGATTATAGATAGTTATATAAGTATTAGAATCCTAATTTATTTTTTATTTTATTTATTAGGTCTACCAACGATTGTAACAATATTTCATGCTTAACTATAGAATAATTTAAGTAGGTACTAATTGCTCAACCAATTATAGGTAAACACCACATGCACTAATGCTTATGATGACAGCGACCTGATCTGATGATGGAGTGAGGAGCTGTGCCATGGAAGTCCTCAACAAGTTATTTGATTGAGCTGAAACTACTTTGCACACTGGTAGAATTCGAATGACAATACTTTTCAATAGTATTAAAAGTGGCCAAGTATGAGTCGGACTCGCCCATGAAGGGTTCCGTAGCAGCAACTAACATAATATAAAAGTTCTTGTAGTTCGTTGTAACTTTTTAGGGTTCCGTAGCCAAATGGCAATAAACGGAACCCTTATGGATTCGTCATGTCAGTCTGTCTGTCTGTCTGTCTGTCCGTCCGTATGTCACATTTTTTTTTCACCAAACCCATACGTGTGGTTTATCTTATAGGTCATATAGGCATAGGTCTTCAAAAATGATATTGAGGTTTTTAATATAATTTTTTTTTAAACTGAATAGTTTGCGCGAGAGACACTTCCTAAGTGGTAAAATGTGCCCCCCCCCCCCCCTGTAACTTCTAAAATAAGATAATAATAAAACTAATTATAATATATCATGTACATTATACCATGCAAATTTTAGCTGTACCGCTCCATAAGAAAATGCGGCGAGGTGGGGGCCAAGGAAAAAAGAGCAAGAGTAGGTACACATGAGATTGATATTGTCTGATAGATCTTACGATATCGTAAACGATATATTAAATAAATAAAAAATAAAAATAAATATGGCTGGACATTTCACACAGCGCTATCTAGCCCCAAACTAAGCAGAGCGTGTACTATGGGTACCAGATAACTGATAAAATACTTATATTTTTTTTTTTTGTAAATACATACTTATAATATATAGAGAAACAACCAGACACCGAACAAATATCTGTAGATCATACAAACATTTGTTCCGCGGCGGGAATCGAACCTGCTACCTCCTGCGTCTCAGCCGGCTATTCGCCCACTGTACCACGGAGATAGTCAATTATACTGTATTATATAACGATATGTTTATATCTTTATAAGTAATCATCTTCATCTTCCGTTTCGCTATCGGAACTTGAATCAGAGTCGTTCTGCAAAGGAGAACGGGCATCCTGGTCTACAGTCCAAAAAAATGAGCAGCACATTTTCGAATTGGCATACAATAGTACATCACAATATACTATTGGAACTTTCCCCAAAAGTCTGTCCGTTTTGAGTTACAGCCATGCAAACACCAGCATTTTTTTGTTTTAAAGAACATAAAATAACGGTTTCACGATTACTATATCCATACATAAAGGCTCCTATACAATGCAGTAGCAAGAGCGAGAAGGGAGAAGAGCGATGTAAGGGCCGTGGGGAGAGGGATGCGTACGCGGGGGAGGGGAACGGTTGTGTACGCGCCGCGCCGGACGGCTACAATAATCAGTCGCATCGCATCAAGTGAGTGGCTACGTCACGTCTTGTTACGATAGTGCTGTGTTTGAACTTCTTTCTCTGTTTTTACTGACCCTGGCTTGCTTTTGGACCCTGTTTCTTTCCCTAATGTGTTAACTTTGGCTCGACTTATTGACTTTTGAACTGCCTACCGATAATAGAAGTTTTTCGAAACTGTGTGATGTGTCGTCGAGGACTTTACCGCGGACGGTACCAGCAGCATATCTTGGCTGATAACCTGCAAAGGGAACGACCAGAATTCGCCGCGTTTATACAACAACATGCTGTGTTGGAGGTTAGTTACCTTTTATTTTTATTATATTGAGTAGTAAGGCATAGGATTTATTTATTTTAAGTATTAATTGTTATTATTTTCAGGTGGTGTTCGACAGTACTCGAAGCTTGTGTCACCGATGTTGGCAGAGGACTGAGCGTGATCATAGACCTGCACAGCAAGCGGCGCGAGCGCCTGGTACATTGCACTCTCAAGAATACACGAGGGCACCGAACACTTCGGTGCATTGTATTTACAACAACTGTGCTAATATTACCCGTAATCATATACCAAACGCGATAAGAATTAATGTATTTTGTGAGAGCAAGCTTTTTATTCCTGATAGCGCTAGGGTGTGTACAGAACACTTACAAAATAATGAATGGAGCAACCTGCCGCAAATGTGTAATGTGACACATGATTTTAATGACGCTCAGTTTACATCGCTCTGTGACTTGATGAGAATGGCTGCTAACAACCAGCCCAGAATCGACTTCGAAAACAGAGGCACCTTGTCTAATGAAGAGATGCACTTATGGACTGGGCGCACTTACGATCAGTTCGAAGCTATATTAGAACAAACTCCGTCACTAAGTGAACGTTGTAACCAGCCTAGAACTGCATTAGGCATCTATTTAACAAAACTTAGAACTGGAGACTCTGATGAGAGACTGGCAACGTTATTTCATATGTCTCGTCGAAAACTAGAACGTTTTTTGCCTATAGTTCGAGAATGTCTGAGCAACGACTACGTTGTGCTGCATCTAGGTGTGGACCACATTACCAGAAATGATATCCTTCAAAGAAACTTAACAATTCCAAGGGCTTTATTTGGAAACGATGAAAACATCAAAGCCATAATTATATGTGACGGTACATATATATATATTAACAAAAGCTCCAACTTTTTGTTTCAACGGCTGTCATACAGCTTACACAAATATCAAAACTTGTTGAAGCCGTTTTTAATGGTATTCACGGACGGCTATATATTAGATGTCAAAGGGCCATTTGCCGCTACCAGAACCGATGCCCAGATCATGAGTGAAATAATGAATAACGAAGATGAGCCGCTGCATTGGTTACTCGAACGTAATGATGCGTTTATCCTAGACAGAGGATTTAGAGATAGTTTGCAGGATATAGAAGCTTGTGGCTACGAACATCATGTGCCACCAACTAAAGACAGAAGAGAAAATCAACTCACTACAGAACAAGCTAATCAGTCTCGTTTGGTCACCATGTGCCGATGGGTGGTGGAAGTAGTAAATGGGAGATTTAAGCGAGATTTTAAACTTTTGCGTCAAAACTATTTTAATAAAACGTTGCCAAAAATGTTTGTTGACTTCAAAATAGCTGCAGCCATTCTAAACCACTTCCACGCCCCCATCGAAGATAGTTCACACGCAGCAGCCTTTTTGAATTCAATAAGAGCTAAAATACACATACCAAACACATTGCACAATGATGTGGAAGCAAAGAGATTGAATTATAGGAGAGCAGACTTCATGCGAATCGAAGCAAATGAAATAGAAAACTTCCCAAGGCTTAGTGAAGAACAAGTCATACATTTTGCCTTGGGAACTTACCAGTTAAAGCTCGCTCGATCATATTGTAGCGAGCACTTACAAAATGGTCTTTATATAATCGAGACGTATAGAGATAACGCTCTAGAAGACTTGGCACAATATGATATCAACGAAGAGGCTTGGCTATTACGTGGACGTATACAGTCTCGACATGTCCGAGCCAGGAAATATTTTTGTTATATATTAATCAATAATATTAATAACAATATTACACAATATTATTGTACCTGCTTGACAGGGCGACGTACTATAGGTACTTGTGCCCATGTACTGTCAATTATATGGTACGTAGGTTATGCCCGTCATGAAGGGTTCAATGAACCTGCATTGTTCCTTAACAGTATTCTCATCGATGATGATGATGATGATAATGTTTAATAACATATTGTTTTGATTTTTTAAGAAGATGTTGTTTTTATTTGTATTACTACTTACCTAACTTAAATAAAATCATTACATTACACAAAATGTTTTTTTAATTACCACGATATTCAATGTTTGGCACTAAATATTATCAGATTCAATTTTTAGTAGAACTCAGATCGGACAATACTTAGAGAAATGCGACTTTCTACATATGAAAATACATAGAATTACCTTTATATTGACATATGACTCATTTTTATTGCAAGGTAGACCAGCTTCCATACACTTATGCCCGTTCTCCTTTATTATTAATGGATCGATAATAATATCAAATCTACTATCGCGACCCCAGTAATTGTTTTCATTTTTTTGGACATGATCATCACATTTCTGCCATTTTTCTGCCGTGAACTCCGAAAACAATGTATTCGGTAAGTAGCTTTTCATCTAGAGAAGAGTTAATATGGTTATGGGCTATGTTGTTTTTAATTTCAGCAATTACCTAGTCAGGTCATAAGTATTGTCACACAGTAAAAACTTTTCTTTTAGAATGCTGGCCACAAAAAAGTTTATAGAATTCGAATTACGAATTGTTCATGAATATAAAAATGTATGCTTTTTAGAATTTTACTCATTTTTAAATATGGAGTGGACGCTTAAAGAAGACCGTGTTGCAGTTATTGCGTTGCATCGTTGCGGTTACGCGCCAATTAAAATTTTTGACATACTGAAAAATTTGAATATAACCAAAAGATTCGTTTATCGCACCATCAAACGATACAATGAAGACTCTAGTGTAGATGACAGGTCAAGAAGTGGTCGCCCTCGGTCTGTTAGGACTCCAGCAGTGATAAAAGCGGTGAAGGCGCGAATTCAAAGAAATCCCAAACGTAAGCAGAAACTGTTGGCCCTTCAGATGGGGTTAAGCAGAACCACGGTGAAAAGGGTGTTAAATGAAGACTTTGGGCTTCGGGCATATCGAAGAAAAACAGGACATCGTTTGAATGCTCGTCTAATGGACCTGAGACTGAAGAGATGCCGCGCTTTGTTGAAGCGGTACGCGGGAAAAAAATATCGGGAAATTCTTTTTTCGGATGAAAAAATTTTTACCGTAGATGAGAGCTACAACAAACAAAATGATAAGGTGTACACACACAGTAGTGAAGAAGCGAGCAACAGTATTCCGCGTGTCCAACGAGGTCATTTTCCATCCTCGCTCATGGTATGGTTGGGAGTTTCTTATTGGGGCTTAACAGAGGTACATTTTTGTGAGAAAGGTGTAAAAACGAATGCAATTGTGTATCAAAATACAGTCCTGACGAACCTTGTGGAACCTGTTTCTCATACCATGTTCAATAACAGACACTGGGTATTCCAACAAGATTCGGCGCCAGCTCATAGAGCGAAGAGCACACAAGACTGGCTGGCGGCGCGTGAAATCGACATCATCCGGCACGAAGACTGGCCCTCCTCCAGTCCAGATTTGAATCCGTTAGATTACAAGATATGGCAACACTTGTAAGAAAAGGCGTGCTCAAAGCGTCATCCCAATTTGGAGTCACTCAAGACATCCTTGATTAAGGCAGCCGCCGATATTGACATGGACCTCGTTCGTGCTGCGATAGACGACTGGCCCCGCAGATTGAAGGCCTGTATTCAAAATCACGGAGGTCATTTTGAATAAACTTTAGTGTCATAAGAATCTATGTTTTGTTAAGTTCATTTTGGTATATAAATGGTTACATAATGAATAAACTTGTTTCAATTATTTTATGACAGAATTTTTGACCTGACTAGGTATCTTTCTCTGTCTGCTTTTCTTTTCTTACAATATTCGGCCACTTTAAAAATAACGGTCTTGACATCACGAGATAGCGCTCGACCCATCTTTGGATATTTATCTCATGTGCGTCTGATGATGGATCGGAGCGGCCGATATGCTGCGCGCATACCTCAGGCGCGGTACAGCGGTTTCGGTCAAACTATACAAGAACTTTTATATTATGTTACGTGCTGCTACGGAATCCTTTATGGGGGAGTCCGACTCGCACTTGGCCGCTTTTATTTTTTTATATTAGAGTTGATTGAATGAAAAGTAAATTGCGGTTTACGATTTATGACGTATTAAAAAAAACTCTACTACAAAAAACTTACTAGATCTCGTTTAAAACAATTGGTTTTGGTAATGTACATCATATATTTTTTTTTAGTTTTATCATTCTCTTATTTTAGATTTTACAGGGGGGGGGGGGCACACATTTTACCACTTTGGAAGTGTCTCTCGCGCAAACTATTCGGTTTAGAAAAAAATGATATTAGAAACCTCAATATCATTTTTGAAGACCTATCCATAGATATCCCACACGTATGGGTTTAATGAAAAAAAAATTGTGAGTTTCAGTTCTAAGTATGGAGAACCCCCAAAATTTATTGTTTGTTTTCTATTTTTGTGTGAAAATCTTAATGCGGTTCACAGATTCATCTACTTACCAAGTTTCAACATTATAGTTCTTATAGTTTCGGAAAAAAGTGGCTGTGACGGACGGACAGACAGACAGACATGACCAATCCATAAGGGTTCCGTTTTTTGCCATTTGGCTACGGAACCCTAAAAACGCCCTGATTTAATGATGGAGTTAGGAGTTGTTCCATGGAACTCCTCAACAAGTTATCCGAGGGAGCAAAAACTTTGCACACCGGTAGAATTCGAATGACAATAGTTTACTATAGCAGCAGCCACCTGATCTGATGATGGAGTCAGGAGTTGTTCTACGGAACTCCTCAGGAAATTGTCAGTTTAAGCTGAAACTTTGCACACCAGTAGAATTCTAATGACAACACTTTACTATAGTTACAGTGACCTGATCTGATGATGTAGTCAGGAGCTGTTCCATTAAAGTTTTCATCAAATAAACTATAAAGCACCCGAAGCACTTTTGTAACCACTGTGCATCGACTGATGCAAGCGAATGCACTTTCCGCCCTTTTTAATTTGAATTCTCGCGCGCGCGGTACATTTTCGTCTGTAGTCAATTAGTGTGACAAGGAAAGACCTATAAAGTTAGTTCCATCCTGTTCGCACTGAGTTTACCGTTATGCCAGTGTCACATAAGCATAGACAGGTTTGATATTCATGAAATTAGCCATGGAACAAAATTAATTCGCCCGACATGTCGAGAATGTGTCAAATATTTTGTGAAAATTAATAAAAATAAATATTGCTGGTCATTTCACACAGCGCTATCTAGCCCCAAACTAACCAGAGCTTGTACTATGGGAACCAGATTACTGTGTGTGGTATGATTATAAAGGTATTTTATACGTAGAATAATGGTTACTAAATATTTTGTAAATGTAAATGGTTTGCCGCCGTACGCGTCGCTAATAAGGGTTATTTTTCTTTGAGCGCGGTGACGCAACTGGTTAGTTCATCGAGCGAAGCGAGATCTCCAAATCAACATGAGCAAATCGGTGTTGATTGTATGTATGTTAGTTTATCCGAGGATAACTTTCAAAGCGTTGACCTGATCATCGTGAAAATTGTTACATAAATAAATTTGTACTATTGTAGGTTTAGTGACCGTGAATGAATGAATGAATGAAAATTCTTTATTATACCTTACAAGTTAGACACAACACCGTGTACCTTTAGTAACACAAATATAGGGAAATGTCTGAAATCTAGAATAACTGAAATTTCTACACCAAAATATTGTAGAACCAATTTACATGAACTCTCGTTACCTGTAATTTGAATGAAACTGTAGGTGAAGTAATGTGGTTGGTCATTTCATTGCACTATTTTGATAGTCAAAGATTGCAAATAATATATATTTTTTTGTTGTAATCGGAGACTTGCGAGATCTTAGTTCGACTAGTTTATTGGAGTAAATCTCGATGGTATCATTTACAGAATATTTAGTTATACTCGTATATTCCCTTTTTTAGTTTAATCTTTATAGTTTTGAATTATTAGACTTATTATTTTTAGCCATAATACATACTCAACTTTGACGAAATTCACAGGGTACACCAGTGACCTCACAGTGCTGAAATTTAGTATTTGTGTATCTTTAGTGACACAAATATAGAGAAAAGTCTGAAATCTAGAATAACTGGAAATTCTAATCTTAAAATAGTACTGATGAACTCCCATTATTTGTAACGTGAATACAACTGTAGGTCAAAGTTGGTTGTGAATTTCGTGGCACTATTATACTAATGGTTCGCCCAGAACTGAGATCGCGCGAGTCTCAACAAAAAACAAAAAATATTATTCATAACTTTTGACTAATAAAATAGTGCCACGAAATATACAACCAATTACTTGAAGTACAGTTTTATTCAAATAACAAGTAACGGGAGTCCATTTTAATTGGTTACTTTTTTTAGGGATAGAAATTGCAATTATTTTGGATTTCAAACTTTTCCCTATATGTGTGTCACTAAAGCTACACAATTACCAAATTTCAGCACTGTGGGGTCACTGGTGTATCCTGTGAATTTCGTTCAAGTTTAGTTTTTATCATGGCAATAACTCAAATACTTACTACATGGATGCAATAATAAAAACGGGGTCTAAATGTACTAATGTACCTTTCATTGACTTTTACGGTTCATTGGACCTAATAATCTTATTTTTGTTGTTATACCCCTATTGAACTCCAATATCTCAACAATCTCCAAACATTTTTAGCTCACGTAGTCACACCAGGCGTGTGCCAACACTACCTAACTATATATAAAATTTCACGATGATCGGGTCAACGCTTCAAAAGTTAGCCGCGCATTCGGTTAGCAGCGAGTCGCGCGCCCGCCCAACTTCGTAAATACCTAAACTTGACAGCGGCAGATATGGGAACGGCCTCTTAAGTCGCCTAAAACTCCACAGAGTCTGAAGACCCGCATATTTATGCAATGTGTTCTGCCCACCATGACTTACGGTGCCGAGACATGGACGCTCACGCAGGAGGCTGTGTACAGGTTAAGAGTTGCACAGAGAGCCATGGAGCGTACCATGATCGGCATCAAACTCTTAGATTAAGTTGCAAACGTCGAGATCCGTAGAAGAACGAAGGTTCATGATGTTGGGAATCGAGTTATGGAGCTCAAATGGTCTTGGGCGGGACACTTGGTTAGACGTGGTGACAGGTGGAGCAGGGTAGCAACTGAATGGTGGCCGAGGAATGGCTGTAGAAGGGTTAGACGTCCGGCAGCGAGATGGGTGGACGACAACGTTAGAGTCGCGGGCCGTCAATGGGTGAGACTAGCGCAGGATCGTGGCGGATGGCACAAACTTGGGGAGGCCTATACCCAGCAGTGGGTGAAGTCGGGCTGTGGATGATGATGATGATTGGAGACTCGCGAGATTTCAGTTCGGGGCGTTATAAATTAATCTAAGTTAGTTATAATCTAGGTATTTAATAACGAACATTCATATCTGACTATTTGAGACGGCGCCCGATTTGAGTTTTATTGTTTACCACTGCGTCACCATAAAGGGGGTGGTCCGCGACCTCATCGAAATAACCTTTGGAATTAATTACCGGTTTTTATACGATAATTAATAACTAGATAAATCTGAAAGCACTTTACACAAAATGAAAAACACAAGAGTGACACATCTAAACGTTGACATAAGACTTGATGAATGTTGACGAACACAACTGCGTGAAGGACAGTTTAGCCTCATGTGGTCTACGTGGTCGAAACTTGACAAATGATTGTCCGAGAGGTATCGTCCAATGTCTAAAAACCTTTTCAGATTATAAAGGGTAGGATAACAATAAAACAAAAAGGTTTACAATGACAAATAATCGGAAATACGTGTTCTATCACCAAAACAGTACAATTACGTATGTAGATACTACGTGATCGACATCACCACTCCTCAACAACCAAAACCCCACGTGGTCAAACGCGGGGCAGCAACAAGACGTCATAGATAACAAGACAATAAAGTTACCTACATGCACTTTATCAGTATTGTTGCTTCTGTGCGACAAGTCCTAGGTTTCGTCACCATCAAAAATAATTGGTTATGCGCATGTCGGACCACGTACAGTGAAGGTGTAGTGTTCTTGAAAGGGCTCACACCATCCTGTAGCAAATCGTTGAATAGGTATTTCAGTAAAAAAAAAAAATCAGCCCCACTTTCATATAGGGAGGACCCAGACGGACATGGCGAAACTATAATAAGGGTTTCGAATTCGAATAAGGAACCGTAAAAACTGAGGCCTCCATTATCAATTGAAGATAATCTAAACAGCCCTTCCTGGTAAGCTGCAGCGTTAGGTGGATGAAGGACGCAACCGCTGTAGTGGTATGATACAGGAAGGCCTGTACACACGGCTACACATCAAGCCATTGCTTCGTTTTGACTCCCTTCAGAAAAAAGCCATTAGAATCATCGGCGTTCTAAACTCACGGACAGGCTGGAACTGCTCAGCCAACGTCGTGACAAGACATCGGATCGTACCGCATGTATAATGGAGATTGTTCTGAGGAACTATTCGATCTCATCCCATTGTCGAGAAGTGCGGTGACTTCTCGACTATGGAATAAAGCTCATCTACATATCGTCGACAATGGAGTATATTTTCTACCCAATACTTGCAAGTTGTGGATTGAGCTACCATCTGAGAGTTTTCCATTAGGTACGACATGGTACGCATCAAGAAAAATGTAAAGAGGTTTCTACAGAGTAGGGAACGCATCGTCAATACCCCGGGTGTTGCCGGTGTCAATAAGGAACAGAGACCCCTTACCATCAGGTGGGCCGTAAGCTTGTTTCCCACAAATAACATAAAAAGGAAATGTAGCCTTGCGTATGTACACCTATAAACGTCTCTGCCACGAATAAGTTTTCTTTATCAAACACGGAAAGAGAAATAGTAGTTATGACATAAATTATGTAAATTTTGAGAAAGTTGTGGTTATCGCTTCCTTATATCGTTATCATCAAAAGCCTTTGTAACCGCTTTTAGGAAAGACCTTCTTTCAAATCATCAAAAAGATACCGATGAGTATGTATATTCCTATAAGCTAAAAATAGGTACCCACTTTTACACTTCTACTTTAACAAAAGTTGCTGGGAGCCGTTGCGTGCAGGCCGCACAAGATCGGGTGCTCTGAAAATATATGGGAGAGGCCAGTAGTAGATGTCATATGGTTGATATAATGTTGATAATTATTAATTTCATACCTCATTTCTCGTATTTTAACTTTCAATTGCATATTTTAATTCAGCGGGACAATGCAGCCAGTGTCTTGAGGACACTTCGTCTTGGTAGTGATCTGGAGTAGTTGGGGGTTTTTTTTATACTACCTACTTATATGGCAAACGAGCATGCAGTCTACCAGATGTTAAGTGGCTACTGCAGCCCATGGATATCCACATAGAATTCAAAACAAGCTATTATGTTATCTTGATCTCTATGTGGATACGTTGTCACACTATAGGACTTAGCTGGTATGCCTATGTGCCAGTAATTACAGGAACATAACATTACCTTCTAACCGGAACACAGCAGCACAAGTACTTTTTTAGAAAACTTTCGTGATTGATTTCAATCATTATTATAAATACGGGATTTATCACGTACCGTCTTATCGGTGTTTCGACCGACAATGTTTCGGTTCAATTCGTGAACCTTCATCAGGGTGAGTGCGATCCGCTCCGAATAACGTCTCGCCTCGCACTCGCAGTGCGCATTGTCGGTCGAAACACCGATAAGACGGTACGTGATAAATCCCGTATTTATAATAATGAGCACAAGTACTGCTATTTGGCGGCAGATAAAGGTAAGGCGGTGGTGCCCACTTCCTCGAGCCCGTTCACATAAGCTCTACCACCAGTAACGGGTTATCTTTAGATCGTCTTTTTGTTACTACATAATAACTTTCAGCTACGTCAAACGTTACGTTTACATCGATTTCGAAAGTTGAATTTGAAGAGATTTAAATTTGGGACATTCTAAATAACAAATGAAATTGCAACAATGTAAATTTTGAAAATTAATCGGGATTCGGGAATTGAAGCAAGCAGTCTCACGGCCGCCGCCGCCGCCGTCGCGCCAAGGTCGTCAATTACCATTATAATTTAATTACCTTTATGCTGTAGCAAATATCAATTAACGCAGGGTCTCAGGATGTGATCCTGTTAAATAGGTCAACACGGGTTCCAGAAAGAACTCATTATATTCTAAATTGATATGCAATCACAGGAAACTGAAAACAGGTCTGATAAAAACACTTATAATAACGGTTTTATTATAAGTATCTAAATTATAATAAAAACAAATTATCTTATCGACAAGAACCAGTCTTTTAGTAGTCACAATATTAATATTGAAAATAATGGCGTTGTATGTTGAGTTTTCTGTTTTTTTAGATGTATTGATTTATGCCTGATTCTATCAGAAACGTCATAGTATCGCACATAAATTAATGTATATTTATCGTATTTATCTAATGTATGTATTATAAATATTATATATATCATAATTTTATATATTATATTTAGGTATGTCATTTAATAGTTTATTAATGTCTATTTATATTTTATTTAGGTATTAGTTGCACTCCCTTCATTCATATCTTATGTGCACCCCCGACCATCTTTGACATTACTGTATCCTCTCCATCCAAAGGTTGTCTGGAAGAAATCGCTTCATAGCGATAAGACCGCCCATTGTACTATTTGCTTTGTGTTTTCAAATTTGTCTGTAATTTCTATTTTTTTAATGTGTACAATAAAGTGTTTTCATTCATTCATTCTTATCTTCTTGTCTGATTCTTTGCTGGCTTGGTTGCGGCGGAACAGGTAAAATTGACGTTTCAAAGTGATCCTTATGGTTTTAATGAATAAATAAATATTGACTACAGAAGATTAATTGGTCTTATTAAGAACATACTAGCTTAAACTGTTATTTCTGCATTTTCATCATTAATAACAAATTCGATAAAATGCGAACATTATGTGACTTTCAACACTATGTGATGTAAAAATGCAGCTAGTGTATATAAATCATTAATTTCCATTTTTAATAATAAGTAATAAATAAATCCAGATGCAATGACTAGTTTCTTGGCATGCTAGAGTAGGCAATGCCAATCTACCGTATATGAGTCATCTTACCCAATAACGGATTCGGTTGCTACCTCGCGATCTGGTATCTACTGGTTAGTCAATTTCAGAGTTTCATCATGGACATTCAATTTTACGTGCAGACGTTAGTACTCATGAATCATTATTTACACCTTCACGATGTAGGTATTAAGGTTGTAATTTTAAATGCTGGTTTTCCTACTTTTTGTGAATTTCATATTTTAAATTCATGACTGTTGGTGATTCAATACCTATAGAAGTTTGTAGTTAATTGCTTGGTTTCTCCTTACATTTCGATTTTTTTAGACTACTTGGAGATGGAACAAGCATATGGCCCACATGGTGCTAAGTGGTAACCATCGCCTATAACAAAGTATTGCCTCGTAGGTCACGCACCTTAGAAACGTGCTCTTCGATGCACTGCCTTCATCAACTTGAGGCATTCAGGTGATAGTGAGAAAAGTATAGGTACCTACTTAAGTAAGATATTTTTTAAGATAAATAAATAAATATTTCTGGACATTTCACACAGCGCTATCTAGCCCGAAACTAAGCAGAGCTTGTACTATGGGAACCAGATAACTGATAGAATACTTATATACTTTTTTTTTGTAAATACTTACTTATAATACATAAAAATACATCCAGACCCGAAACAAATATTTATAGATCATACAAACATTTGTTCCGCGGTGGGAATCGAACCCGCTACCTCCTGCGTCTCAGCCGGCTATTCGCCCACTGCGCCACGGAGGTCGTCAAAATCAAGAAAAAATCAAGATCTAGCGAATATTAAAAATAGTATAATATACCATCAGATTCAGGAGCAATAAGGTTACGTACCATGTACGAAACCCTCTTTTTTTAGTGTAGCATATGACCAATACCTCACCTGATGGTAAATGACAGCGTGGTTCAAAATAGAGCACACTCACCTAAAAGAACTTGAACACTCTCAGGTCCGAAGTTGAATTTACGTTTTCAGACGAGGCCATGCATTTCAAACATTATGGATTCCTTGATAATGATGTTTCTCCTCGATGCAGTAGTAATTACCTTCTACAATTCAAACACGAAAACCTCTTTGAAATCTGTATTTTCCACTCGTAATATCGGATTCGTCGCAAACTCGCAAGTCATATAGAATGTTTTGTAAACTGTGTGCTGGGGCCATTGTGATTCGATTCTGAATACAGCCGGGCTGTTGCCATGCCTGATCGAATGCACAATGCAGATAAAACGGTGCATTCAATTGTCGTTTGAAAAGGAAAATTTAGCGCTTGGTGTTCAATTTATATTTTAGATTGTGTGAATGATGGATGAGCAAAGAATCTTAAATTAATTTTTTTTATAATATAATCATTATTTACTCATCAGTGTTTAGATGTCTATTAAGGCGAATATAGTAGCTGATGGTCTTATTTGGAGGCTTTCTCCTCAGAGAGGAATCAGTTTTATGTGCTCGAAAAAATATATGTCATTCATTGACCTTTTATCTGAAAAGTGAACACACAAAAAAGTTCTACCTGTTTATTTACTACTAGCTGACCATTTTTTCAATAAAATCATTACCCTCCTTCTGCGCAGTTGGGTAAAAAGTACCCCATGTCACCCGAGGATAGTGTATCTTCCCAACAGTGAAAGAAATGTTTAAATCGCTCCAGTAGTTTCGGAGCCTATTCAATACAAACAAACAAATAAACAAATCTTTCCTCTTTATAATATTATATTTACTATGAGAAACAAAATAACAAAATGTAGCTGTTTTCGACTTTCAATTTGATTCAACCTCTAAACGACATAAAATTTTGTAATTTTTCTTTCACCTAAATGTAGGCAAAGACTTTACCTACAAGTTGAACAAATGATGCTTTGCTGCGACGGTCTTTCACGTGGCAATTAATTATTTTAAATTTTTCCAAATAATTAGCGAGCGTATCCTTAGAAGGTGGTCGCGCGGGCGACGGGCGGCAGTGTACCGCTGATTGTCGTAAGGGAGGGTTGTGCTCGTCTGCCGCGCGCTTTTTTATTTGTCGGCTTATTAATATTTTATGTTATTCGTACACAGACGATTTATTTAGTATTATAAGTTATCCGCGCATGAACGCTTTATTTATTGTTATAAATACAAGTTATTCGCGTATGGACGCTTGTACTATTTTTGTATAGTGTTGTTGTGTGGTTACGTGAACGTGAGGTATATAATAGCTATTTAAAATGCCGAAGATTAGTAACCTGAAGAAAACCAGAGCTCTGAAAGCTCAAAAGATGCTAGAAGTAGTGTAAGTAAATACCTACTACCAACTTCCTTCTACTACCTACTCGTACCTACCATGGTATGCAATTGTTATTGTTACTATTATAAATCTTATGTAGATTCTCATGTTGTATGTTTGTTATTTTAGGAGGTCGCGAAAAAGACAATTGCACGATGAAGAAAATACTATACTAATTCCAAAGGAAAATGATATCGAGTAAGTAACTACCTATCTGCTTACTAAAATATAAGATACTGCCGCCAGATTTATCTGCCGCCAAATAGCAGTACTTGTGCTGCTGTGTTCCGGTTAGATGGTAATGATATGTTCCTGTAATTACTGGCCCATAGGCATAACAGCTAAGTCCTATAGTATGGCAACGTATCCACATAGAGATCAAGACAACATAATACCTTGTTTTGAATTCTATGTGGATATCCATGGGCTGCAGTAGCCACTTAACATCTGGTGGACTGCATGCTCGTTTGCCATATAGGTAGTATAAAAAAAACTACATAAACAATGAATACATAAACCTCTGGCAACACCAAGGTACACATCAGATTCAGAATCCGTAAATAATGCTAATGTAGAAATGCTTTATAATGACATTCTATTAACTCATCTACATGCCTTTGACGACCATAGCAGGTGCAAGGGCAAGCCATACTTTTGTTCAAAGGAACCTTCAGCGGAAGCTACCAACAATGACTTATTTACAAGTTCCATAAGGAGTCGAATTTGTCTACTTCTATCCAATGTTGCTTCTCATTCGCCAAGCTTAATACGCGATGGTGACAGCAACGCCGTAGAACGCTTCAATAGTAGGTATTGTAGCAAAGTACGTGGGTGGTAAACACATAAATTTTAGTCGAAAAGGATCTTATCAAACGAGGTGCCAAGCTGCAGCCGCGTCGTTCAATACCGAAAAAGTTGTATCTTCAGTTTACAAGTCTTTTATAAGTCTTGTCCAAGAGGCAAGATTAGTATTTTAGAAGAAAGACGGTTGACGAAATCTAAATTGATGGCAAAATATTTAAGAAAAAAGAAAAGTGGCCAATTCCGGAAACTTTTAGTGTGACCCATGTAGCACGGGTAGCACCTCCAACATGATGGTGCAATGAGCTACTAGGTAAATAAAACTTATATAAATAGTTAAGTATTATTGACGTTACCAAGTGTTCTATTGTGTCCTTAGAGTCCTTAAGGTTTAAATAAAGGGTATTATATTTTTTGTCAGTAAAGTTTATTTTTGTCATCAACTTGTATCATCTAATTAATAGATGTATTGCCAAGTAATATATTAATTCTCAGATAAATAAAAAGTGTCGTAATGTATGAATTTCTAAATTATTGTTATTATGTAATTTATAAATAATAACTTCGTTTTCAAAATAATAGGTTTATTCCAGAATTAAAAGCTTCGTACTCAGAATAGTAGATCTGTTGCCAAATTTTGGCTTAAATGGTTGGTTAGACAGAATCGCGACAGGGCACCCCGACTAGTGTTAAGTTAGGTCTAGATGAGTGGGAGAATCGACGCGGGGCACCTCTACTCTTGGCAGTCTTGTGCGTGACACCTCTAGAGTGTTATAAAAAAACGCGGAGCCAAAAGTTCGCGTGGAAGGCCGCTCGGCTTCGCGGGTTTGCTCCACTCAGGACCTACCACGCGAGAGTTCTGGCAAGAGCCCACCCCAAAAAAACTATTTGGGCACCCCGACTAATGTTAGGTTAAGTGACATATTTTTTTTTAATGATTTATTTCAGTTAATTTGATAATACAGTTATCAGGACAAACCTGTTATATTAAATATAAAAATATTTATTTGATACTTGATAATATATCCCGATGATTTTATGTAATTTAATATGGAATTGTATTTGTATTGTATGACCACTACATTTTGGCGACACATCTACTATTTTGCGGACAAATCCTATTATTTAAGAGGTGCAAAACCAATTAAGTTGCCGACAGCTTAAATCATCCCCTTAAATAAATGATATGAGTATGAAAGAAGTGAGTTCTGAACTGGCGACTGATAGAGAGAGAAGCAAACAGGGCAATGAAGCAAAGCAAGGTAATGAAGTTGACGGCACATGTTCCTAAATTGTTGGTTAGAGAGAGAGGATTATGGATTAAATTCGCGTTACGCTTAGAAAAATCAAGACGACTCATTGGTCCATTATGTTTGAGTCTTCGGTAAAGTAGATATTCGGTCTAGAAACTACAAAGTAGAGACTACAAATTTTAAATATTTTATTTCAAATCCATTATAAAACTAGTTTACAACATTTATATTTGCAGCATGTAAATCGCAAAATATCGGAAATAAATAATTACCAAAAATAACTTTTAATATTGCCTAATTCAAAATTCATAAATTTATAAGTAGGTATGTTACGAGTTTGTTTATATATGCAGATGTAGTATAATCGTAGACATATCCATATGTCTCATATAAGAAACTGGTCATGTAAAACTTGGTCTAACACACATGACTAGAAACTAGAAAGCCTGCCCTGTTAGACTAGTTTTTTGACCATAATTTGTCTTAAGTCTTTGGTCTAGCAAATGGAAAGTGACTTGTGAACTACCGAGGCAAATGGAATCTTGTACGTCATAAAAAAAGTATGATTACCATATTTTAAACATTGACACAGCTTGTAGCCGTTTTCTGTCGTTTTCTATTATTTGGAAACTGAAGGCCAGTTCTAACTACATTGACTGGATTTGCATTATGCGTGAATTTCATTATTGACCTAATCTCAAAGCATGCCAATGCAACATTTTGACGTAACTGTAATTTAATATGATGTCCCTATAGACCGCAATGCGATCGAAAGTTGCCTTGAGTAAAAATTACGATAAAATATCAACTAACTAGGATAAGGGGCACTAATTTAGTTTGCAATGCACCACCTTATTATACAATCAATTACCATCTAAAGCTTTATATTCTTAACTGCTCCAGGTCCAGGCGGAAGTGTCCCCAAGATTTTTTTTAACGACCGCCGTCGCGTTGTAGGCGAATAGCCGGCTGAGACGCAAGAGGGGTTCGATTCCTAACGCCAAATAATAAATGTTTGCATGATCTATAGATATTTGTTCCGGGTCTGCGTGTTTCTCATTTATAACTAAATAAATAAATAAATCTTAATTCATTTTTCATATTGCTAAGATTAACATTAGGAATTAATATCTACTTATAGGTAACATTTTATATATTGCCTGAACTAGGAAAACCTGTATCTCAGGCGCAAAAAGCCGGACTGGGGTAACTTATATGCCGTCATGTGTTATATTTTGATCCTGTCCATACAAAGGTTGTCTGGAAGAGATCGCTTTTAGCGATAAGACCGCCCATTGTACTAAATCTATTTGTAAGAATTATGTTCTGTATATTACTTTGGTGTACAATAAAGAGTTATCTTATCTTATCTTATGAATACTCAAATTAACAAAACTTATTACATAATGAAAAAAAAACTATGTGCAAGCATGGCAGGTATGAGTTTACGTACCTTCAACTTTTTAAATGTTACTTTATAACGGTTAGTAACTCAGTATCTCGCATTATAACTAAGTATTATCTGGTTGTCATAGTACAAGCTTTGCTTAGTGAAATGTCCAACAATATATAATTAATTATTTTGTAATTCTCCTATCTCTACTTTCTATAGGAAAATCATAGCTGATGACACATTTCCTCATATTTCTAGACATTATGATATAGTCAGGAAAGTCATTGTATCACATGACGCAAGACATTTCTCTTGAGATAAAATGAATTGATTTTCGTTATGAAGCGTGTGCGGGGTCAAGGCGGAACCATTAATACATCTTTACTGCAAGTACAGCACTTACCAAATTTAACAATCAACAGGAACAACGCTCAAATTGTAAAATAAGAAATACATAAAACACACGTCTTTAGAATACTTATGTTGAAGTATATGGCACGGTGAATTTCACTATAGAAATAATGGCATCGGTTATTTTGAGGAATGCTTGCTTTGTGCCTACACCAACATAATAAATTATTTATCTGATGCAAGGGAACTCGATAAAATACGCGATTCAATCTGGTTTAAAATCAGTGCTATGTTCATTAGTTTATAATATACGGCAATGTAACTGAATCTACGTAATAATAAATAAATATAGGTAAGTTGTCGTCAAAATTAAATCTATAATCTGTAGAGCTCCAAACATAAGTAACGTGAAAAAATCTCTATTCAATTTTTTGCCTGTATTATGTCGAACTTTATGAGGACGAGATACCGAAATACTATGTAGAGTGAAGTTTTATGGCCACAAAAAGAATGGGCGTGAATGACAACAAACTTTTCCATCGTGGCGTGCATGTAAACGAGAAATTATTTAATACTTTCACAGAAATCAAAGTAGCGCTGGAGACTTAAGCTACTTGTCATCCTGGTCAATTATCTGGCTACCAAATATTAGCTACCATCTGAGGTTTTCCCATTAAGCTACGACATGCCACGCTTCAAGAGAAATGTAAAGAGGTTTCTACAGTGTATGGAACGCATCGACAATACCCCGGGTGTTGCCGGTGTCAATAGGCGACGTTGACCGCTTACCATCAGGTGGGCCGTAAGCCTGTTTCCCCACAAATAACATTAAAAAAAATTATCGACGTCGACAATTTTTGTCGTGTCATGTCATGCGTGACATATTGTTATCTCACGGCGCGCATGCTAGCCCAGGTGCTGAATTTAATTGAGCTTAGTTCCATCTATACGATCTGTCAGTTTATCGATCGATAAATTTGGTAACTTCCGTATTTGACATCAACTCTAAGCGGCCGGCTTGCACAACGATCCCTAAACGTATTTAACGACTAAACATATTTCAATTTGACGTATTTGTATGATTTGACAACACCTTAAATCATATTTAGCTACTAAATACGCCGGCGTCGTTGCGCGAGTCGCCCTAAAACTAAAGTAAGTACATGCAATTTTGTCTTCACTGGTAATTTTTGAATGAATTTCATAATGTTGATATCGAGAATGGCGTGATCAAGTTACAGTCATGCGTATGAGTCAATAGATAAGATATTGGATCTTGAAGATGACACAGTTTTAGGAACTTGACGAAGTTATGACGCGTTCAACGAGTTCGGAAACTGTATTTCTCTTTGGTTGTATTGGATTGAATGCCCGATCAGTTAACATAATTCTTTTTAGGGTTCCGTAACTCAAAAGGTAAAAAAGGAACCCTTATAAGATCACTCTCTTGTCCGTCTGTCTGTCAGTGTGTCACCACTGATTTTCTCAGCAACGGGTGGACCTAGCAAGTTGAAATTAATACCAGATACTGAGGTCTATAGTTCCTATTAGGTGTATACAAATGAAGATCCCGAGTCAACATGATAAAAAGATATGGGCAAACTTAGATTTTCGCGAAAACTTGTAAGGACCAAAATTTACCTTAATTTTCCATACATTTTAATTTTCGGAATTTTTCCTTTACTTGTGCTATAAGACCTTGCTTTTAACCAAAATTGACGATTCTAGGTCAACCGGAAGTAACCGAAAACCTATATGGTAGTTTCCGTTGACCCAGAATCACGAAATTTGGCAAAAAGCAAGGTCTTATAGCACAAATAAAGGAAAAATTCCAAAAAATAAAACAAGTTGAATATTAAAAGGTGTCCCCATACATACACGTTGACGCCAATTAAGATAAGTAGTCCTCTGAGTTGTATGGGCGCTCATACAATTTAGAGGACTAGCTTAATCAGCACCAACCTCAAATAACGTAAATAAATAAAATTGTGCTATTGAATAAAATATATATTTAAGTAGGGCTCCCATACAACAGACATAATTTTTTTGCCGTTTTTATAGATAATGATGACCCTAACCCTTCTTGCGCGAGTCCGACTCGCACTTGGCCGATTTATTTTGATCATCTTGTTTATCAAATGATAAAAATACAATATTTAAAATTAATAGAAAATCACATTTTGGCGCCCTACAAGAATTATATTAATGCAATGTATGTAAGTAATTAAGTATTAGGTATTCAAATCACGCACACGCAAACTTTGAACCGCACATAACATAACCCAGGGAAACAGTCCTAGTAATGAAACCGCATGTTTTGAAATGTCAGGATAATTAATGCTGTGGGTAAGTTTGTTTGTTTGTCATTCCCATACTGAAACTAGTACCAAGGCAAGTTTTGAAGGATTAGATAACTATTTTTGTAAAAGCATTGTAAATCAATTTGAAGTACCTAACACGATACCAAGTTAAAGCATTATTAATATTATAACCTTTATTCAGACACATTGTACATTAGATAAGATAAGATAAAGATAATTTATTTCTGTAACAAACTTCACAACACTAGGGTAGGCACATTAGATTCAGTATTTTAGTTAAATATTAAAACCTAGTTGCAAAAGAAACATAACCACCTAAACTTTAACCCAAACTTATAACATTGAACTTATAACAAGTTAAATATGTAATTAATTTTTGTCGACATCGACACATATGTCTGTTTGCCATTTTTCGGCAAAGGTCTCCTCTAACTTTTTGTTTCTTGCTGCTCTGCTCCAAGTTGTACCGGCTGTTATTTTATTTCGTCTTCCCATCTCCTGAACTGTCTTCCCTTGCTCCTTGTTTTGTAAGTTGGATATCAGTTCATTAAGACTCCTTAATTTTTAGATACCTCCATTTAAGTTTTTTCACTGTTACAGTAACGTCTTTTATTTTTGTACATTTTCTTATTGTTGTATTTCTAATTTTATCAATTGTGCTGTTACTGAGCATGCTACTCTCCATGGTTATTCGAGAAACTTCTATTTTTTTAGTATGAGCTTTGGTAAGTGCCCAAGTCTGGCATCCATATGTTAGCACAGGGAGCACACATGTGTTAAACAGTTTTCTTTTGAAAAACATGCTTAATTCTCTGTTCTTCATAATTTCTTTATGTGTCCAGTATCTTTTCCATGCATTAGCTGCTCTGGTTTCTATTTCTCTTTTCATTAGGTATGTTGGTGAAACTATTTGTCTGAGATATATATACTCCTGTGTGTACTCAATTGATTTATTATTTACCTCAACTGGTTCCTCTTATGTTATTTGTCATCATTTTGGTTTTTGCCATGTTCATGACCAGTCCTACATTCCGGATCTCTCTATCTAGTTTGCCCAGCATTGTTTGAAATTCTTCTATTTTTGATGCAAATATTATGAGATCAGATTAGATAGGGTTTCGCCGTTTATCCTTAGGCCATAACTGTTCTCATTAAGTTTTCGAAATATATCGAGCACTGCCAATAATAGCTTGAGCGACAAAGGATCCCCCTGACGCACTCCTTTATAGATTTTAAGCTCTTCGCTCTTTCTTTCAAGCTTGACTCTCGCTGTGCTATTTTGATATAAATAAATAAATGTGGCTGGACATTACACACAGCGATATCTAGCCCCAAACAAAGCAGAGCTTGTACTATGGGAACCAGATAAGTGATAGAATACTTATATACTTTTTGTTTGTAAATACATACTTAAAATTATAGACAAACATCCCGAGCAAATATCTCTAGATAATGCATACATTTGTTCCGAGGCAGGAATCGAACCCGCTACCTCCTGCATCTCAGCCGGCTATGCGCCCACTGCGCCACGGAGGTCGTATTTCTTATAATTCATATACATTTTGTATCCATTCCCTGGTTCTTCAGTGCCAGCACAGACCAATATAATTTAAATAGACTGACAGTCTCAAATAAGATAATGTAACTCGATATTTGATTACCTGCTAGGACGCGAGATGTCGCTAAGAGTTACAAATCGTTAAATATATGCCAACCTTTAGCTTACTACCGCTCATAATGGTACGAAGAAAAATAGATGGCGCTATTTCCAATTACACGTGCGAAGAAAAATAGATGGCGCTATTTCCAATTACACGTGCGCGATATATTGCGACGTTGTGACCTTTACGTTGTGCGAGGTTGCTGCTCTTCAGTTTCGTTAAAACTTTAGCCTCGAGCATTTTTTAGAGATTTGCACACATTTTCTCAGAATTGCCAGAACATGAAAGTTTCCGTCAAAATAGGGTTTTTTTAGGAAATGAAAGGATAGATATCTTTTATTAATTACATACGTCTATGATCGTACCATTATCACTTAAATGCGGAAATACCTGCATATTTGTAAAATAAGAATACATATTTATAGTGATGTACAGATAAGTAGAACATTTTTTGAAAGAAAATAAAATTAATTTGTAAGTACCCGGCAAATGCATACCTACTTACTACAAGATAATACGTTCTATTAATTTGAACTAGAAACAGAACTACTAAAATAATGAACTCAATACGTACACAATATGTACATACATTATGTTCAACAAAATATCGACGTACTAGTCGCGACTTTTGAGAAGTGAGGTTTGGCAACACAGCATGTAACAAAATTAGGTACAAAAAGCATGACTTTGCTTGCTTCCCGGCTGTCAATGTCAGTCAGTTCACGGTTCTCTTTCGTTCCCTTTGTTTCGGACTTTGTGTTAATTTTGTGATAACGCCATCTAGGTTAAAACGACCGACGTGCTGCCTTCCCACGTCATCTATGATTAAGCATATGAAAGTGGTAAATCATCAATTTAAAATAAAATCGTTAAATCTTATTTTATGGACAATATTATTTATTCTAAAAATATTGAAATATTTTGGTGTGTTTTAGTGGAAGTTTATTTTTATTTGTTGGGTGCAATGGCCGCTATGAAAGTTTCCAGGCTATGAGACAGCGCCATCTACAAATAATACGGGATTTTGAGCTTTTTGCGGGCTACGATTTCTTATATGGACATTGACAGTCTATGATATTACTAGTCTCTGGTGTCAGCCAAAATTTGTTCATGTTGTAAGGAGTCGAAAGCCTTTCTATAATCTACAAAGCAACAGTAGAAAGTAAAAGCATTAAGCTCTGCTTAAAGAATGCTGCTGCAAAAGCTTATAAAAACTGAACACCGGTGACATTAGGATATAAAGGCTCTTGAGTGAAGCTGGAGACCACGCACTGGAAAGCGCAACCTAGGTCAACCCCCTTTTTGATGAAAACACGTCCAAATCAAAGTTGCTGCAAGCTGTTAGGCTTCACAAGGGAATTCTGGAAATCTATGGAAAAACCTGTGTTTAGCAGTGGGTCTTCTATGCTGTATTGTAAAGAAAAACTTTTAAATCTCCAATTATCTTTTTAATCTCAAAAACGGTACTGAATTATGGAACAGGTAAACTTACTGTCTGTCATACAAGCCTTCAATCAAGGAATTTAACAGCGGTATGATGTAACTCTACACCAGTGAAAATATTCTAAACAATAAAGAAGTAATAAGTCGGTAGATGGCACTGCGGGCACAGTTGTCGCCATAAACCCGAGGCACCTGCGCGAACATACATTCCCGAATCATTTGTGTGATTGTCTGGTTACGGGTAGATAAGATAGACGAGCGACTTTTTAGTCGCGTCACGGCGGCGGCAGTCGCACGAACCTTTAATTAGTACAAACGTTAGTTTGAACACTTCTGACCAAAAAGTAAATTGTGCTTTGCTCCATCAATTCTAAGAGACGGAGAGAGAGAGTGATATATGATATCTGGTGTCTTAGGTATTATGTGACGGCATGAGTCTTACGGGAATAATCGACGTTGACGTAGAAGAAACTGAGACCTAAACATTCACGTATGCTAAGTCTAAAGTCGCTGAGAGAGATCACAGAGATTGAAACTTACAGAGAAGTAAAACTATACAAATACATCAAACTAAGAATAATTAGTCCATGATTTTTTGGAACCAGGTTGCAAAATTATTATTATTTCAGCCCTCTGTGTCCCATTCCTGGGCAAAGGCTTCCCCACATTTTTCCAGCTATAGCCAAGATGGTCCAATCCGCTCGGAAATTAGTGAGTTCGTCCCTCCATCTTTTTCTTGGTCTGCCGCGCGATGTGTTCGGGCTGTGTCAGGATTCCACTCGGATTTATTCCCAATATACCCAATACATATATCTGAAAAACGAGTGTGCTTTAGACCACACGACTGAAGTAAAACTTGTTTTTCAAAATATTAATTTATAAAATTGTTCAATTATAAAATTGTCCACACGTCTGTAGGTCGATGTGTCTATATTCATTCTGGACAGACGCAACTCGCACTCGCAAATTAACGTTTAAAAATATATATATATATACATATATTATATATAAAATATTTTTAGCTTCACTAACTTATATCTCCCTCTCAACTTCCGTTCGCACTTTTCGTAACGCATTCACCAGCTTACTTCCCAAGTCAAGCGTGTGTAAAGAAGTTTTACTTCAAAAACCGTCAAATTAGAATAATCTTACCAAAAAAATCATTTGAATTGCATTGTTTACCTTTGTCGGCCGTCTGCCCTTCCCCCAACCCTCCCAACCCTGGCATGATGTGAGGCAATATCTAACACAGAATAACCAGCAGTTACTATACAAACGATCCTCATATTGACGAATGTAAGCAGTAACTGTTGAAATAACTGGGGATGATAACATTTGACGTAAAACGAGGGTAGATTTTGTTGAGGAAAATTGGGAAATTCTTCATGTTTTGGTGTATGATAAAAATGTTTAAGTTAAACATGAGAGAAGAGCATTTGATTGCTTATTTTTATTATATTTTCTTTGTCTTTACTAAATATACACATAAAGAAGTAAAATTTGTAAGTTTGTTTGTTTGGATGTAATGGGTAATCTCCGGAAGTGCAACACTAATTTGGAAAGTACGCATTTGAAGAAAGTAAGAAAGTGAACGGTGGGAGGGATGTTATATAAATGTGTATACTTGAGGGGGGAGTGTGTATGCTGCGTGAGTTTCTGAAAAAATATTTTATGGAACGCGCTATGTTTCATTAAGGGCGCACTATACCTGGGGAGACGATAAATCGCTTATTGAGAAACAATGTTTTGTTCAACAAATTGTATGATTTCAATCTGTTATAGATAAGGATACGTGCTAGGTCGTCTGTGTTGTGTAAACACGATTCCGTAAAATTTTCTCGATAGAAAAAAAATCCAAAGATGACTCCAAATTTATCTTAAAACCGTTCTTATGCGATGAATACTTCAATTTAGCTCTTGAAACTTTATACGGTAATTTTACACAACATAAATAAGGGCACCTATGTTTTAAATTTTTAAAATACCTTTTGATGTTGCCATAAAATGAAAATACCTAATTTTTGCACTAATGAAACCATTCGCTTCGGACGCCCGGTCCGCGATTCAGTCTGGCCTCGGCCTTCAGACGGGGTACCCGTGACGCTTGTCGCTCCAAACGATCACGTAATTCATAAGTAGAAGATAATATTAAGTTGGCTTTTGCGAAGACGCAGTAATGAGAAATAAGCACAACAAGAAAATGAAGAGACTGAATGATAAAAAAAATTGGCAAACATATGAACCACGGCGAGATAGGACGTGCAGCAGCGCGCGGAGAAGCGGTGGTGAAATTCGAGTTTGGGCTGAGGTATAGTCAACTCTTAAGAATAGATATAATTTAAACGTAATAGATTAATAAATCCTTTCCATCCAAAGATTGCCTGAAACAAATCGCTAGTCCATTGTACTATATTTAGCATTAATTTGTTTTTTTAAGTATTCCAGGTGTACAATGAAGCATTATTCTATTCCTTTCTAAAGTTATAGAGATAACAAAATGATTCACAAAAGAAAATTGTGAGTGGGGCAGAATTTAAAATTAGTCAGCGAATGTAATCGTCACTCATCCACGCCACATGCGCATACGCACGTCTTATTGCACAACTGTTAGCGGTTATTGGCGCTGGTACAGGCCCCGACATGTCTGGTGACAAATAGGTTTAACTAGACGTACGAGTATGACGTAAAAAAACTAGGTCGCAGGTATTCTGTGTGATAAAGGTTACAAGTACGATGATTAGGGTTCATTCCCGGGAAATCCTGAGCCGAGAAATCGCGGGAAATCGTTCGGCTTTGTTCCCGGGAAATTAAGCTCGAGAAAAGTCGAGAACTCGAGAAATCATATTTTAAGTGTTCAAAAATATAGTGTTTCAATTTCAGGAAATGTAGCAAATAAAATAAGGAACCGGCTGTCTGATAAAGCTATAAATGTTTTAGTTTTTCTAAAGGCATATTTTACACCTGTACCATTATACGACGACCTCCGTGGCGCAGTGGGCGTATAGCCGGCTGAGACGCAGGAGGTAGCGGGTTCGATTCCCGCCGTGGAACAAATGTTTGCACGATCTACAGATATTTGTTCCGGGTCTGGTTGGACCTCTTTATGTATTATAAGTATGTATTTACAGAAAAAATGTATATAATTATTCTATCAGTTGTCTGGTTCCCATAGTACAAGCTCTGCTTAATTTGGGGCTAGATAGCGCTGTGTGAAATGTCCAGCAATATTTATTTATTTATTCTTTATTTTATCAGACAGAGTAAGCAGATCTAATTATTTTGTATGTTTGTATGTTCAGATGTTGATTTATTGATCTTCCAAAGTCTTAAGTTGATTTTTTCCTAATTAACCTGCTAAGAATGGTGGTGTGATTGTAATTAAAAGTTAGCATAGTATTAACTTTTTAATGTTTAGATATTTTTTTGTTTTGTTTGAGAGAAGCTAATTTTGCTGAAAACTGTCAATAAAAGTTTTATGATTATTTTGATATTTTTATTTGAGAGGAAACCACTTAGTAATTTATTGGTTTAAAATAAGTATTTTTTTATGATTCACATTTTTATTTTTGTGACGACTTTTTATACGAAAAGATATGCAAAAGCATACGTAAATGTAAATTTCTCTACAACCCGAGAAGACCCGAGAAAATAGCATCGAGAATTCTCGAGACCCGAGAAATTGATAAGCTCGAGATATCATGAACCCTAACGATGATCAATATGCTTCCTCTGAATTAATTGTTTCTCCTTACAATTCCTCGTGCGTGACCTACTGTTTGTTTCTGTTTATGCATCTACACACGGCTACACATCAAGCTATACATTTCCAGTATAAGCAGACCTCGCGCTGTGTAGGCTTTTCGTAGATTGAGAGGTCAGCTTATACTGGTAATGTATAGCTTGATGTGTAGCCGTGTGTTTACTTATTGTTTAATTTGTATTTATTTAATTATAATGTTCATTATTTTAAATGATCTTTGTGTCTCACTCATCATCATCATCATGATCGTCAGCCCTTCTCATCCCACTGCTGGGCATAGGCCTCTCTTCGTTGTCGCCATTTGCCTCTGTCCTGCGCTGTTCTAACCCAAATACGACCTGCGATCTTTACAATGTCGTCGACCCATCTTGCCGGCGGACGAGCTACGTTCCTGGTTCCATCTCGGGGCCACCACTCAGTCAGCACCCTGCTCCACCTGTCATCACCGTGTCTCACTCATCTGTTGTAAATGTAGATATGTGATATACAGTCAAACCTGGGTAAGTGAGAACTGGATAAGTGAGAGTAATATTCAGGACCCGTCATTTTAAGCTCCCAAAACCTCTATTAGCGAGAAACAGAAACCTCTGTAAGAGAGAGTAGTTTTTCCCTCATGGACCTCCGTAAGTGAGACTGCTACTTATCTATAGGTACCTCTATAAGCGACAGTCGAGCTTTATTTACTAATTTAACATCTGCTATTTTATAATACATATAACTCATTCTTAAGTTTCGTGGAACTTCCTACCATTGTTTTTGTATTGTTTTCTCGTCAATATTGTACCTATTCTATTTCGTGGAACTAATATATAACGTTGTTATTTTATCGCATTCTTTTCGAATGGACACGTGTGCCTGTGTACCGTCCGGTTTGTCGGACTCACTCAGTTTATAGTTAATCAATTGCATTAGCGAGAATCTCGGGATAGTGAGAAACCTCTATAAGCGAGAATGAGATTGTGCTCCCTTGAACTCTCGTTTATCCAGGTTTGACTGTATAGCGATTAAATTATTGTCTATGACTATGTCTACATTGTCTATTGATAAGGGATTCGTCCCATCGGGCCCGGTGTATAAATCACCGGGCTATATGGCACTTTTTTCCCATCCGGCCCGGTACTAGAACGGGCCACCGGGCTAGATGGAACTAATCCCTGATGGTAGTTGATGGTATAGGCAAACCTACTAATGCTACAAGTTCCTTTTAGAATATCAGATATTATATGCTCTTGTGTGTTTCATATAATCGTATGTTATGCCATTCTATATTCACAATTTTCAACATAAATCAAAATTATTTTAATCATTAAAAACAAAAAAAACATCTCATTTTTTCTGTAAATTGATTCTGATACCAAACGGGAACTGTCAGGAAAAATGGTTTGTATGAGGTCAACTAAGGTCGTAGGTATTTAAGTTACATGACTTCGTTAATGTTTTATTGGAAAACCTCACGTGGGTAGGTACACGTAGGTAGGATACCTACCAATTAGTATTTTTTTATTTGACTCATCGCATTTAACAAAATTGTGTTATACCTACTAAGAGTTTTATTTTATTGAGTCATTCTCGTATCAATTTCAGTTATTTTCATATCATTTCCCGGTAAGAAGTTTACCGGATACACTGCAATACCTACACCTACCTACGTAAGGCACTTTCATACAAGTACTTACCAACCAAGTACCGAGGTATTGTCTTTGTGACAGATTGTGACCGGGCTTGACATCATATCGTCGCTGTTCTGACTAAGTGACGTAACCGACATTTGAGATTGTGACCGGGCTTGACATCGTAATATGTAACAAATAGGCATAAGAAGTACAGACAGAATTAATCGACAAATTTTACCCTGCTTTGGTCACATTACTCTCCTTAAGCGCATAAGGAGAGAAATGTTTATAGACAAACCAAGAGTTCCTCCGCCCGAGGAGGCTTGTTCTGTTAAACATAACATCGTCGTTCGAAACATGTAGGTATGTTATAATATAGCCACGTTTTCCGGAAAACAGGCGTAGGTACCTACTGCTCTGTGTTTTATTTGTAAATAGAACGGATTTAAATTTTGAACAATATATTATGTCGTTCTATATTCGAATCGGCTCTACACACTTCAGCGATTTCTTTGTGCAAGCCTCTGAGGGAAAAATTGTTCAAATTTCTAGGCTTGTGCAAGACTTCTAAATAAATAATTACACTAATATTATAAATAGCTTCCGCCAGCGGCTTCGAACGCGTTCTGTGTCTAGAAAAAGTAGACTACGTGTTAATCCAGGTTAAAATCTACGTACATACCAAATTGCATCGAAATCAGTTCAACCGTTTACGACGTGATTGAGTAACAAACAAATAAACAAACATCCAAACTTTCGCATTTATAATATTAGTGTGATGTGAAAGTTTGGATGTTTGTTTATCACGTTGTAATGGCTGAACCGATTTCAATGAAATTTGGTTTGTTGGTAGAATATGACCTGGATTCAAACATAGGCTATTTTTTGTTGAAAAATATTGGGTGCGAAGCCGCTGGCGAAAGCTAGTTTGTTCATATTTGTAGGTTTGTACAAAGAAATCGTGCTCCATCATGATCAGTTGGGTCGATATTTTGGCCGTTCGATACAACAATTTCTGTCATTTAGTAGTCAAAAATAACACCGTAAAGGTAGGTTCACATAACTAAATATCATTTTATTTATGTTCTATTAAGCTTTGTAAAATTAAACTTATACCTACTAGATTAAATGTAAATGTAAATACATGTAAATGTAAGTACATATGTAATGTAAATGTTTAATAATAAACGACCGTCAAAATATGAAATTTCAAAATTATGTGTTTTTTGTGCTTTTCACGTCGCGTCTCTCAGATACACAGTCCCGGGCGCAACGCGTTCGAGGTCGAACCTCCCTGTGTACATTATTGCCAAGGGCGCGCCTCCCCTCGCCCTGCGCGCCTCCCCCTCGCCCTTCGGAGCAAACGTGTAATTTAAAAATAAAATAGTTTTTAAATTGCTGTATATTTTTTGATTAGTTTCCAGTTATAAACTATAAAATATATTGTATTCTAGACGTAACTATACGAGATAAAAGATGGGCAAAGGTTATAAAAAGAAATCACCGCTAGCTATAAGACGGCTTAATATTTTACTTAGAAAACTTTCGTGATTGATTTCAATCATTATTATAAATACGGGATTTATCACGTACCGTCGTATCGGTGTTTCGACTTATCGGTGTTTCGACCGACAACGTGTGCGAAGCGAGACGTTATTCGGAGCGGATCGCACTCACCCTGATGAAGGTTCACGAATTGAACCGAAACATTGTCGGTCGAAAAACCGATAAGACGGTACGTGATAAATCCCGTATTTATAATAATGACGACTAAATATACTTAAAAGGTAAAGTACCTACGGACGTTATGACTATATAAATACAAAAAAATGCTCATTACCTGTTAAAAACTATAAACGCTTACGTATCTTTTAAAATGTATATTTTAAAAGGTTTAATTTTAAAAGGTATATTTAGGATAAACATTTATGAAAATTGAACAAAAATTGGATTTTTGATTGGAAAGGGATTTTTGGGGATATTCCTTAGTTATTTTTATGGTTTCTAGAATTTTTAGGGATTTGTATGGATTCGTTGGCTTGTTTAGTAGTTTTGATGTGCAAATTGCTCAGTTTCATAAAGCAAATAATGGGCCTATTTGTATGTATTTCTGCGCAAGGAAAGGGGGGGGGGGGGTTATGTGCATAAAATTTACTATTATGTTTTAAGAAGAGCCATAATTAATTATACCTAGTCAGGTCATAAATTCTTTCACATGTTTAGTATAAAATAATTGAAACAAGTTTATTCATTATGTAACCATTTATATACCAAAATGAACTTAACAAAACATAGATTCTTATGACACTAAAGTTTATTCAAAATGACCTCCGTGATTTTGAATACAGGCCTTCAATCTGTGCGGCCAGTCGTCTATCGCAGCACGAACGATGTCCATGTCAATATCGGCGGCTGCCTTAATCAAGGATGTCTTGAGTGATTCCAAATTGGGATGAGGCTTTGAGCACGCCTTTTCCTCCAAGTGTTGCCATATCTTGTAATCTAACGGATTCAAATCTGGACTGGAGGAGGGCCAGTCTTCGTGCCGGATGAAGTCGATTTCACGCGCCGCCAGCCAGTCTTGTGTGCTCTTCGCTCTATGAGCTAGCGCCGAATCTTGTTGGAATACCCAGTGCCTGTTATTGAACATGGTATGAGAAACAGGTTGCACAGGGTTCGTCAGGACTGTATTTTGATACACAATTGCATTCGTTTTTACACCTTTCTCACAAAAATGTACCTCTGTTAAGCCCCAATAAGAAACTCCCAACCATACCATGAGCGAGGATGGAAAAGGACCTCGTTGGACACGCGGAATACGGTTGCTCGCTTCTTCACTACTGTGTGCGTACACCTTATTATTTTGTTTGTTGTAGCTCTCTTCTACGGTAAAATTTTTTTCATCCGAAAAAAGAATTTCCCGATATTTTTTTCCTGCGTACCGCTTCAACAAAGCGCGGCATCTCTTCAGTCTCAGGTCCATTATACGAGCATTCAAACGATGTCCTGTTTTTCTTCGATATGCCCGAAGCCCTAAGTCTTCATTTAACACCCTTTTCACCGTGGTTCTGCTTAACCCCATCTGAAGGGCCAACAGTTTCTGCTTACGTTTGGGATTTCTTTGAATTCGCGCCTTCACAGCTTTTATCACTGCTGGAGTCCTAACAGACCGAGGGCGACCACTTCTTGACCTGTCATCTACACTAGAGTCTTCATTGTATCGTTTGATGGTGCGATAAACGAATCTTTTGGTTATATTCAAATTTTTCAGTATGTCAAAAATTTTAATTGGCGCGTAACCGCAACGATGCAACGCAATAACTGCAACACGGTCTTCTTTAAGCGTCCACTCCATATTTAAAAATGAGTAAAATTCTAAAATGTATACATTTTTAATTTCATGAACAATTGGAAATTCGAATTCTATAAACTTTTTTCTGGCCAGCATTCTAAAAGAAAAGTTTTTACTGTGTGACAATACTTATGACCTGACCTGTATATAATCATTATCATTATAGTAATCATAATAAGAAGAGCCATAAGAAAAAACAGTTTCATAATAAGTAATTACCTATATGAGTAGTTATCTAATTGAATTGTATTTGTGACGGCGTGTGTGTGTGTGACAGAGAAAGAAAGATACTTAATGTGTGTATACTTTGTTGCTATGAATGTCGTAGTAACACTCAAGTAAATCTAAACTATACCTATTTTTTATGTTTTAGAGCAATGCAGTTGCAGTCAACAAATGATTTGGTGTATGAGTAAGTATATTTTTACAACCTTTTTCTATTAGGGTTCCGTGCTCGAACCAAGAACCCATGTCAGCCCGAGACCATGACTGTTGCAACACAGCCGAAACGTCGGGATAACAAATAAAAAAGGTACATATGCGATAAATACCCGTTTTAATCAATAATTATGTACAGTGATCGCGAAAGTTTAAAAAATACTAATCCATAAGGTGTATCCATGTCCGTGTCAGTTATAGCCGTTTTACTCGTAGTCTATTAGTGCTGTTAAAATTATATACTTAAATAGATGTACTGTATTTACTTACACTGTGGCGTGGCTTTACGGTCACGCACGGTACTTGCGGCCTGCGTAAGGAAATACATCGCGCTAAATTGGCGGGGGGTGAGGTAGTGTAGTTGGAAAACCGGGCCTTACTAGAAAGGCTGATTCTGCCTATTAAAATTAATAACTAACCTAAAAATAGAGAGCATTTCTTTCAGAACCTACCTACTTTGGAACACGTCTTGGACCTTGTGTCTTACTTATCTTATCCAGGTTAGTATTAACAAGACTTTGAAATTATTATGATTCAAATTATTCAAAATTTGAATGTTCCTATTTTGCTCGCCATTTTGCTCCCCTACGAGAACTATGGTTCTCGTTTACGTTTTTGATGTATTGTGTGTAGGTAATTAATAATTATATATAATATAATATATAATATAATATATAATGTAATTATAATTGTAGTTTATTTAAATGTAAGTCTGTGTATTACTCATTGAAAATCCTTAATAAATAAATTTAATTAGCAAGCCGAAGTGACAGTTGTCGGGGCACATAGCTGAAAAAACTGACGGCCGTTGGGGCAGAAAGGTGCTTGAGTAGAGACTACGCACTGGAAAATACAGTGTAGGATAGACACTATATGGATAGACGACCTGATAGTCACTGAGAGCCGTTGGGTGCAGTCCGCACGAGATCAGGGGCTCGGGAAATCTACGAGGTAGGTATATGTTAAAACGTTTTCTTTTTTATTATTTAACCTATATTTTTCCACTGCTGGGCAAAGGTCTCCCCCCTGTTCCTCCACATCTCACGATCACTCGCCACTTCCCACCAGCCATCTTGGAATGCACCGAGGTCGTCACGCCAACGCTTCCTCGGCCTGCCCCGGCTTCGACGCCCATCTGCAGGCACCCATTGTGTGACGACTGTTGCCCATTTGTCTGTCACCATACGACTGACGTGACCCGCCCAGTCCCACTTCAGCCTGGCAGTCTTTGTCACCAACATCTGCGATGCCGGTCTTTGCGCGCAGTGTGGTATTGCGGATCCTGTCGATTCTCGTTAGGGAATCGTGTTAACGTGTTAGGGACACGTTAAACAGTGGTCGCCTCAATTTTGTTTTCTAGGTCTTCCTTGTAAGGTACCTATTCATGCAACTATTAACCTAATCCATCATTTTGATTCGTCAAATTACGATAAGTATAACCTATATACCAGACTAATATTATTTGATATGGACAGAGTTCGAGGAAATTGTTTTAGACTTATCAATAGTGCTCCTAATAGCTCTGGTCAATATTAACTTATTAATCTACTGTTTATACGTGCCCATATTGCTGGCTTCCTTATCTACAAATGAACAGTATCGTACGATCCTATTTCAGTTAGGAGATCTAGGGCATTTATGTACATACTAAAATAATATAATACACGCTTATTGTACCTATTAAATATATCTAATTATAGGTATATAATTATTGATTAAAACGGGTATAGGTATGACGGTGTACATACTGTTAAGGTACTGACACACATGCTTCTTTGAAAGCATGCTTATGAGCATGCTTCCAAATAAGCATGCTCTGCAGCTATTCACATTTGCTAGCAATGAGCATGCTAGATTTAAGCATGCTTCCAAATAAGCGTGCTCAAAGAAAACAATTGAATACACATACTATTTAAGCCCAGGCTCTTGGCTAAAATGGAAGAAGTGCCGACCGCGTGTTCCATAGACACTCATAAGCACCATAGTAAGTCACAAAGAGTAAAGTTTTTTCCTCCCCCCAACGAGACATTATTTCTTTTTTTGCGGGAACTAATTTACTTGTGACACCTGTCGCAGACTGAGATTGATGGAATCATCATAAGCATGGTCATAAGCAAGACCTGTTCAGACATTCTTAAACCACGCCTCCTTCCAACCGCGCCTCAGTCCGCATGCTCAAAATCCAAACGACTGTTGATTTTTGAGCATGCTCATTACTAGAAATATCACGACATACATGCCACTAATGAGCAAGTGCTCATTAGTGGCATGCTTTCGTGCTACTAATGAGCATGTGTGTCAGTACCTTTAGTTGTCAAATGGTTTGATACTTTTGAGTGTCAAATCTATGAACAGAAAGACCAAGGCAAATTCTTACCTTACCAAATTCACACCGATATCGAAGCAAAGGCTTCAGAAAAAGTGTTTTCATAAATTTGTTATAATTTTAAACTTTCACAATTATAATATTAGTGTGATAATTTAAATATAGCACAATAACCGTGTTGTTACAAAAATTAAACAACTGTTAAGTTTTGTCCTTGTCCTTATCAAGTTTTGTATAGGAATTGTTTAAACACGCGCTAAACGGTGTGCATACCCTAAATGTTGTTATTTTATTTATATTTGTGACTATATAAGTAAAGTCACACTGTAGTATAACTTAATAAAAATGCAGTATAAGTATATGTAGTTATATGTATATTCGATTTTCCATTATATTTTTATGTGTGACAGAAAGTGACTCTGAACTAGGGTTGCCATCCCCACTATATAATATAGTATCCTACTATATTAGGGGATCAAACACTATATTTAAAAAAAAACATACATATATAGTAGGCGAAACTAATATATTTTGCGTAAAGCGGAACGCAGCCTTATTATTTCTGAAACTAATTGGCTGAATTTTCTAAAACACTTCAGGCTTTCTTACAAAGCTACAATTTTCCAAATATGAAATGTTATAATTAACCTATTAGAACCTTTTATACATATTAGAAAAATTAGAAATAGCTGAGAAACTAAAAAATAATTTTAACAATTTGTACCTACTTAAGAAATCAATCAAATGAACAAAGTTTTGGACTACTTCTGAACTGTACTTTCTGACCAAAAAATTTCTACTAAATCAACTGTTGAAAAATGCCAAGAAGTTCTTCTCATAAATAATTCAGACTTGTCTTATATTTTAAAAATTGTATCATTTCTTCTTTCAATTCCTGCAACATCAGCATTCACAGAGCGCATAATATTTTCTGTCATGAAGACGAAATGGAGAGATGAGCTTAACATGGTCAGTTTGAATAAAGCAGAATTAATGGTGTTTTTCAACTAAAATTTGGACTGCCATCAAGCTTAAGAATGTTTTCTTAAAAAAATAATTATTAAGGCGCAGAGCAGCAAAATATATTCATTTATAAATAAATATTTTAACCACATTCCTACTATATTTTTTAATTTTTTTGACATTACTATATTTGTACACACTATATTTGTAAAGGTAGGTAACGCCTTCGAAAATACTATATATGATAGAAAAAAAAGTTTGTAACCCTACTCTGAACCCAAAATATTCCCTCGAAGAAACTGAAAGCGAAATATTTCTAGGATACCAAGCATTTTCCTGAAGACAATGAAAGAACCGACCGCATTGAACCATTGCAAGTTGCAACATACCTTCCGTCCTCCGTGGCGTGATCTGACGTCACACTGACACTGGGTGCCAATACGTCTACTAACATGCATCACGAAACAATACCAAGAAATTCAGCTTTATCTCGTTTAAATAAAACACAAAATGATCTGGCAATTGTATACGCGACGAGGCGTGTTAAACAATTTTGAGTTTTACCGCCTTGTGTTATGACTCTTATTACTTATGAGCATCGTTTTATTTATGCCAGTAATCTTGTATATGTAAGTAGGTACCTACATTCGTTTATCTATGTTACCTATATAGTTCATACTCATCATAACAAAACAAATAGCTTTCTATTGTTTTGAATCTTTGGAGAATCATTAAAATAGTTTATTTTTAGGGTTCCGTACTTACCCAAAGGGTAAAACGGGACCCTATTACTAAAACTCCGCTGTCTGTCTGTCCGTCTGTCTGTTGCGTCGGTCCGTCTGTACGTCACCAGGATGTACTTATCTCATGAACCGTGATAGGTTGAAATTTTCACAGATGATGTATTTCTGTTGCCGGTAGAACAGCAAATAAGTACTAAAAACAGAATAAAATAAATATTTAAGGGGGGTTCCCATACAACAAACGTAATATTTTTGTTCGTTTTTGGTCGATATTGATAACGGCAACAGATAGACGCTTGAAATATTCACAGAATATTTAGTTACCTATATAGGTATTCGCTTTAAAAATAAATAATTAAATTAAAATAAAACTAATATTTGAGGGGGGGGGGGGGCTCCCATACTTACAACAAACGTGATCTTTTTGCTCGATATTGACAACAACACTTGAAATATTCACAGAATATGGAGTTATTTTTTTGTTATGGCGTAGATCACTCTGGTACTTAATTGGTCAAAGAGCGCAGATGGATCAAATCATTGCATCCTCCATAACATAAGGTAAATACACACGGCTACACATCAAGCTATGAATATCCAGTATAAGCTGACCTAGCATTGTGTAGGCTTTTCGTAGAATGAGAGGTCAACTTATACTGGATATGTATAGCTTGATGTGTAGCCGTGTGTACCTAGGTCAAAATTCAAAAGTAACTCTGTCCCTCTCTCTCTCTCTGTTACGTTTTTACGAATAAACGGCTTGACCGATTTCGATGAAATTTAGAAAGTAGGTATCTAAATAGATAGATTATGACCAGGATTGAGACATACTTACCCTACTGGGCAGGAGTAGGGTAATGTTTTTACTGACAAACCACGCATGCAAAGACCCGCGCGCGCCTAAGCTTTTAACTAAATAAAATGTCGTGTTATCAAAAGCACACCACAGTTTTCTGAACAAAAAACAAATATTTTATGTGCTAAGTATCATAACGATCAATAAAAATTATCCGCTGTGTTCTTCAATAGTTACATTGTTTTTACTTTTCAAAACCCAACATCAGTAATTTGAGACATTTATTGCTTAGCCTTTTTATTTGTAAGGTGATTTATAAACCACAAGCCGCCCGCTGAAGGCTTCGTACGCGTGGTTTATCACTAAAAACATTACTCTCCTTCTGCGCAGGCGGGTAAAAAGTAGCCTATAGGTCCGTTTATTCGTGAATTCATAACAAAGAGAAAAACAGAGTTACTTTCGAATGTAATAAACACAAGAACCTACCTATTAGTACCTATTGAGATAGATTAAGGATGGATTTTCGTTGTGAAATCGGTTTTGGTTGGGCTCTTTACCTGGGTCGAATGGATTTTACCTCACTTTACACCATCTTCTCGCTGAGAAGGTCATTCCATGGGTAATGCAGCCTAAGAGCTTTTAAAGATGTTTTTTTTAATAATATTCTAGATTGCACCATTTATTTTAAAAACTTAGCATAAATAAATATTGCTGGACATTTCACACAGCGATATCTAGCCCCAAACTAAGCAGAGCTTGTACTATGGGAACCAGATAACTGATAGAATACTTATGTACATTTTTTTATTTATACATAATTGTATATAGAATTTAAAGTATCAAAAATTTGGGTTATTGCTTTAATAAGCCTAACTTTGTACTTATAAAAGATAAAAGGTCCAATAAAAATACCTAACATTTATCTAAAATTTAGATTTGTATAATTTTTTAATTTTGCCTATTATTAACAAAAATATTTATGACATTTCTCAATGACTACATCTTTTCAAAATCTCTGAATATATGGGTTGTTCCTGGCTGTCTCCAAGAATGTTTGTTCATTCTTACATCATCATCATCAGCATCATCACTGCTAAACATAGGCCTCCCCCTTAGAATTCCAAAGCGACCGATCTTATGCGGCGACCGACCGACCGACGCCACGCCGACGGAGACCGAGCATCAATGACTTTCAGCAACATTTGTTAGGTCGTCTTTTCATGTAGCGGGGGATTTAGTAGGGGGAGATTCTAGGTAAGTATACGTAACACATCTACAGAGTAATAATTAACTTAGTTAGCTCTCTATAATCTCAAGTAGAGATACTTTCCGCCATGCCTATTAAAATCGTGATTAGGATAGATCTGTCCACAATTTTGCGATATTTATATTCTGTGTGCTCCTGAGATAAGTACTTACGTATATTTTTTGATTAAGTACTTAATTGGTAGGTAATCATCATCAATATCATTATGATACCCCACTGCTGGATATAAGTGTCCTTCCTCAAACGCTACTCCGATCCAACAACAACAAATTACTACTTGTAATATTAACTAAATAAATCAGAGCATGATAAAAAATAATCAGGTAACGCGTAACACAAACAGACAGACAACCCTACGAGCGAGCACGCACGCTGTGACGCGATCCCACGGCGCTCGGCCCCGCCGCAGTCAGGCGTGCTCACGCCGTCCGAACAGACCTCCACTCCACGCCGGTTTACACCGCGCCCCAAACATAAACAGAAAGCGTTATAATCAATTCAAAATGTCTGAATTTTCCTCCGCCTCTGTCCTCAGAATCAGCGATGACAAGACAATGCAGCTCATAGATCTATACTCCAAAGAAGATTGTCTATGGAACTCGCATATAGAAGACTACAAGAACAGAGAGAAGAGGCAGTTAGCCGCAGAAAAAATAGCGACAATTCTAGACCTTCCCAATTTTACCGCTAAACATGTAATGATGAAGTTCAAAAACCTGCGGAATTCGTACAGTCAAGAGCTGAAGAAGATAGCGCATAGTTTAAACTCGGGAGCGACTGGGGATGATGTGTACGTGCCGAAGGTCTTCTGGTTCGCTAGAATGGATTCCTTCATCAAACCGCATATTCAGGGGAAACCACCGAAGGACGAACCTATGGTAAGTGATATTATAACCACGCTCGGGACACATTCGTAATGTTCGCGCAGTTTATCTCTGTCATTCTGTATCAGTAAGACAAAGATAGATACACAACGCTAACATTCGCCTTAGCTTGATAATATAGCACAAGCAATATCGAACTCGATGTTTCTGCCAGCGCGTGGGGAATTTCCTCTCTAAGTGTATTGAGACTAGGTCGAAAATCGTATAAATAAATAGGCCAGTGTTTAGAGTAGCGTTCATACGCCATTTTGGAACTTGGCTGTTGCATGACTTGCATGTAACCTTGACTTTGTGAGTCATTAAAAAGCTTTAGCATAATGTTTATGTAATAAATAATTACCTACCGAGCGATTGCTCGACTGTTGACAAGGGGGATAACTACCTACCTATTTAATTTTTTATACCAACCACGGTGATGTTACTGATCGAGCGAAGCGAGATCTCTTAATCAACTTGGGCAAATCGGCGTTGTATGTATGTATGTATGTTTGTCCGAGGATAACTTTCGAAGAGTTCATCCGATCATCGTGAAATTTGGTATTTATGTAGATAGCGATGGCACGATTTTGGCTAAATGAGTTAGAAATGTGTGGGGGTGGGGGGGGGGGTTGAGATATTGGAGTTCAAGAGGGGTAAAAAAAAACAAAATGGGACTATATGGTCAAGTGGCATGTCTAATAAAAGGTCTTTGTGACCCCATTTTTATTTTTAGTTTAAACTTGGTAGTTTTTAAGTTATTAACTTATTACTTATTTTATTAGTCTTAATGAAAACTGAACTGACCTTTGACAAAAATCACAGGGTACACCAGTGACCCCACAGTGCTGAAATTTGGTACCTAGCTTTAGTAACACAAATACATAGGTATAGGCAAAAGTCTGAAATCCAGAATAACTGCAATTTATACCCCAAAAAACTTTACCAATTTACATGAACTCCCGTTACCTGTAATTTGAATGAAACTGTAGGTCAGGTAAATTGGTTCTATATTTCGTGGCACTATTTTATTATTCAAAGATTAAGGTCGGTTGCACAACGATCCCTAAACGTATTTAGCGACTAAACATGGTTAAATTGTACGTTATTGTATGATTTGACAACTCCTTAAATCATATTTAGCCACTAAATACGTTTAGGCATCGATGCGAGTCCCCCTAAGAATATTTTTTTTGTTTAGGGAGACTCGCGAGATTTCAGTTCGGGGCGAACCACTAGTGAGTCTATACAGTATTCTGTGAAACGGCTGGAACATGAGTCATACCTTCGCGCCTAGTGTTCGGTACCCACTCGGTACACAACCAGTCGCGAATGCGCCGCAGTACGTTAATGTCGTTGCTGCAGTGACGAACGGTGTGATGTTTATTTGTAAGCAGTAAGCGTGCGATTTGTGAATATTATATTGAAATAAGTACCTACAAGTACTAACTTAATATGGCGAAGAGCACGAATAGACTATATTGTGCTGTTTTTGGTTGTTTGAATTCTTCAATAACGCACCCAGAGATAACATTTTTTAAATTACCTGCAAACTCCGAAAGGTAAGACTATTAAATATGTTTATTATCCAGTACGTAATTTGTTTCTTTTTTTAATAGGTAGGTATTTCGCTTTTGGGGTGATACGTTGCGAGTAGGTACGTTCTGTACGGAACATGGTGAATGTTGCATCTTTTTGGATATTTTTATATACAGAAAGATTATCTGAAAGTGTGCTATTTAGTGCACCTATCAAAATAGCTGTAAGTTTCGTAAATTAGGACTAATAGTTAAGTTAAGTTAGTTCCTACAAATGTGAATAGGTAATTAATTACCTAAGCACTTACGTGACGTGAGGACCTTTTTCCGTCCTTGTATGTATAATACATATTTTAAAGATTAATACTATTACGTATTAATATTTTAGTTAACAGTTTCACCGAGTGTTGGTGCAAATGATGTTTTTACTTAAATGTGTTGCTAAAAAGTTTCTATAACTACGTGAAAACCTATAATTGGCTTTCTGTTTTGTATTAGTTAATTGTTAAGTTAATATAGCTGTTGGTTTTCCATAAATAAATAAATAAATAATAAATAAAGATATGTAGAAGGTGTAGGGGCACTTATTTTTGCCCCTACCTGTAAATAACTACTAAGGTAGATAAATAGGAGGCTGAAATTTCCTTTAGGAAAGTTGTGCTAGGACTTTCATTTTTTTTTATGTATAGATATACACAAAAAAAGCCTACATGTGAAGTGGCAACTTGCGCAACCTTATAGTTTTTGAGATATTAATTTTTAAAATCCGTGATCGATTGCGAAATTCGCTCGGAATAGTGTCCGACCTTACAGTTTGCGTTTTATCGATTATTGCGACACTAAATTGACATGACAGTGATAGATAATACGGCTTTTTTCATTTTTATTTACGGAAATTTCGAATTTGGCAATGACAGTCATATAAGTTTTACATTTTTATTGGCGGGAATTTCGACATTCTTACAAAGTTTACATTACATTCGTTCACTGTTGCATGGATATTTATAATAATGGTATTATTAATAAATTTTTTTATTAATAAGTTATCTTTTGAACTATGAAAAATGGTACACTGAATCGAGACGGGGCACCCCAACTTGAGTAGATTAGGTCCAAAATGAGTGACAGAATCGACACGGAGCACCCCGACCCCACGTGGTCTTGTGCGTGACACCCCTAGCGTGTATATAAAGAGTGCGGGAGCCAGAAGCTCGATGGTGGTCCTTGCCGTATTCCAGCCTAGCCCCTAAGGCGACGGCCCCCCCTCCGCGCTCTACCGAGCCAGCCCCATCTACCAAGATGAGCAAGTCGGATTTTGCTTCCGACTTAGCGCTCATCATGGAATTTGCCTCAATTGATCTTGCCGAGGTTCGCGTGCTAGCACAGAAGCTCAGGCAATCTAAATCTACAATAGAGAAGCTGATTGCCCTCGAGGCGCACTCAGCTCTTCTCGCTGCCGTTAAGGTAGCTTCGCCATCACCAAACCCCTTTTAACCACCATAATGGTTGTACAAAAGGAACGGAAGAAACCCCGTTCACTATCATTAGCGGTTTTTAACGCTAATGGTCTTTCTAGACAACGTTCTGTTGTTCAAGATTTCGTCAATAGGCATCAACTTGACCTCTTGCTAGCCCAAGAGACTAATTTAAAGCCTGGTCATCGGGATCCAAAAATCCCCAACTTTCAGATTTTACGCAATGACAGACTGCCAGCCCCGAGAGGCGGCACTGCAATTTACTACAAGAAGTCTCTTCACTGCATGCCCTTAGATCCCCTCCTATGACCTACATAGAAGCCTCTGTCTGCCGAATAGCAATAACCGGTCACTCCTCGGTCATTGTTGCATCCTGTTATGTTTCTCCTAGTAAAACTTGCTCACCTCAATTCGAGAGTGATCTGCAAGCTCTTTTCAGCTTAGGAAGCTCCGTCATTCTGGCGGGTGACTTCAACTCCAAAAACGTCATGTGGAATAGCACTAAGACCAATTGCAAAGGTAGACAATTAAGTCCCCTCCCTCCTCTCACCATTCCCCCATTCCTCTATCAAACCGTTCCTAAAGGAAAGCCCTTCCTTTGGTTACCTTCGTCGACAGCAGTTTATTTTTTACTCAGAATAATGGGAAATATTCTTTTTTCAGACGCCTTGAATGGCTGCCACTGATCTGTCGAAATGATTTAGAAAAGAAACCTAACTTTGCTGCGTACCGGATTTGTGAAAAGCATTTTAATGCGGATGACATACAACAATCATTAAATCGGAAACTTTTAAAAAAGAATGCCCTTCCATTATTGATGCTGCCAAGCTTACCAAGTACCGTTCCAGGAGGTTCTAGGAACAAACAAACTCAAACTGCTCTGTCGATAGGAGTTGAAAATTGTATATGGGCTGAAAATGCAGCAAATGAAAGTTATGCTCAAACCACAACGAGTCTCTCTTGCAACACTCCAAGGAAAATTCAAGTAGGTAGATGAAATTTAAATTCTGCAGGCGGGCAGCCCTATCGCATCTTTACCTACACGCGGCTGTAGGTACGTAATTATTTCAAGGACAGGACCGAGCAGGGTTACCAGATGTTTTTTTGTCAAGTCGGCATTTTGAAACTTTTTGAGTGAAAAATGTGGGATTCTTTCGTCGAAAGCGGGACATAGTAAAAAAACCGTATATAATCAGAAGTTTTAAAATATTTATCTTCATAATTGAGTTTTAAATTACGTTCACTTACGTGACAATAGATAGCCATAGAAAATGTATTTTAATAAAAATATCATATTGTTCGTCTTCTGAATAAAAAAAATAAAAAATAAAATCAAATAAAAAAGTTTGATTTATGTGATGTTTCAAACAATAGTCTGAGAAGTGAGCGTTACAAATTGTAACTTACTATATGAGAATAATTTATTTATAAGAAGTACTTATTCATTATATTTCTGTGAAGATTTAACTTCTTTTAAAGTTTCCTCAGCACGCTGCACGCACGGTCGATTTATCCCCGAAAAGCGGGACTGAGCCTGTCCCGCGCGGGACATTTAATTTTGATTTAACTAGTGGTTCGCCCCGAACTGAGATCACGCGAGTCTTCCAAAACACAAAAAAAATATTCTTAGGGCGACTCTCGCAACGATGCCTAAATGTATTTAGTGCCTAAATGTGATTTAAGGAGTTGTCAAATCATACAAATACGTAAAATTTAAACATGTTTAGTCGCTAAATACGTTTAGGGATCGTTGTGCAAGCCAGCCTCAATCTTTGACAAATAAAATAGTGCCATGAAATGGGTAAACAACACACTTGACCTACAGTTTCATTCAAATTACAGGTGACGGGAGTTCATGTATCGTGGTTATTTTTTTTGGTACAAACTGCAGTTGTTCTGGATTTCAGACTTTTGTCTATATTTGTGTAACTAAAGCTACACGCATACCAAATTTCAGCACTGTGGGTTCACTGGTGTACCGACCCTGTGAATTTTGTCAGAGTTCAGTTTTTATTATGGCTAATAACTTAAAAACTACAAGGTTTAAACTAAAAATAAAATCGGGGTCGAAATGTACTCACAAATACCTTTTATTACACGTGCCACTTGACCGGATAGTCCCATTTTGTTTGTTTTACCCCTCTTGAACCCCAATATCTCAACGACCCCCCTACATTTTTAGCTCATTTAGTCACACCAAAATTGTGCCATCACTACCTACATAGATACCAAATTTCACACTGATCGGTTAAACGCTTCGAAAGTTATCCTCGGACAAACAAACATACATACATACATATATGCAACGCCGACTTGCCCAAGTTGATTTAGAGATCTCGCTTCGCTCGATCAAAAATCGGGACTTCTGGCAACGCTGGGGCGAGTCACAATACTGTACTTATAGATAACATTACCGTGTATCAACTTTACCTTTCCATCGTAATAAATATTACAGGACATTAAAATTGTTTGTATATTAGGTATGTAAGTATGAGTTATGTATGAGTGGGTAGTTATGTACCTCTACCTACCTACCACTAGGTTGGTAACAATTTCCTGTTATATAAGACGATATGTAAAAAAATTTGAGCCGCTAAATAACTGTCGTACCTATTCAATAACGAAAAATGGTACTGATTTCATATTTATACAATATTTACTTGAGGATTTAAACTACATAAATGAAAGTCAGAAACGCAATTGGTGAAACTTTTCTCGATACAATTATTTGTCAAATTCGGCTCTTCTAAAATACTAATATCGTTCATTCTCCGACTCTTATGTAGGTAATTATGGTACCTAAATTATTGGAAAAGCATTTTTATTTTCATTGGTTGGTTCTCATGCAATTCGAGATTTTATCTTTTGTCGCTTACGTCATTTACTCCTGCGAGAATGCGGCGCGACTATGATACGGTTTGTCTCGTTCTTCACCTAAGCAAGTAAATAGCACTGTCACTTTTTTGCATTTCCGGACAGTCGGCCGTAATCTTCCATGGTGTAAGGACCTGTGCACTCGCGTTGCTTCCGATAACGATGAGTATTGTGTGCCGTGCTGACATTAATAAGTAATTACGTACTATTGCACTATTATTGTTGTTATTGGTTGAAATAATGGGCAATAAAACAATATATAAGAAGTGGAAAAAAAGGGATTCAAAAGCAGCAAAAAAAGAAAAAGCTAAGAAAATGAGAGAGTCCATACGGTAAATACCTACCTTTTATTCCTTTTTTAAAATTATATTAGTTTTGCTATTTATTTGGTTCTTCTTGAAAACCGGATAGTAGATTTACCATGTTACAATTGTCACATTCAGAGCGTACGTGTGAGTGATACTTTTCCAAAATACATAAAACTAAAAATATCCATCTGGTAATATTTCTTAGCTATATGTAACAATATTATCTTACTTTATTTGTTATTTTTCAGCAGAATAAAACCTAAGGAGTCACCTGGAGCAACATCAACATCTCAGGTGAGGTGAGTCTCAACATTTGTGCGCGGAACAAAATACTGTGGAGTCGCCAGTGCTGCGTGTTACCTATGACAAGTATGTTTGTTGTTTTTTTTTTCTAGGATTACTTTTCTAACAAAATATGATTTCAAAATCAACAGAAAATTTGAATATTATGTAGAACATTTCAATCCTACTGCCTACTAATAATATAAAAGTTTGTATGGATGGATGTTTGTTACGCATTCACACGAAAACTACTGAACGGATTTGGACACAACTAGCAAAATAATAAAAATAAGTGACGCGATATCTTCTTATCTTTTTAAATAGTTTTAAATTTATGAGTGATATACGAGGGGCGTTCAATGTATTCTCGGTATAGGCATGAAAGAATAAGCAGAAAATTCTGAATAATTTTTTTTTCAATGTAGTCCTCTAGGATCTGAACACACTTATTTGTCCTGAAAAATAAGTTTTCAATTCCCTCCAAAAAATATTTATCTTCCTGGTCTGAAAAATGATCGTTAATTGCTGCCTTTTAACTCTTCATCGTCGGAAAAATGCTTGTCTCGAAGTTATTTTTTGAGATTTGGGAACAGAAAGTCACTAGGGGCTAGGTCCGGGCTGTAAGGTGGATGATTGATTTCTTCAAATCCGCAATCCCGCACAGCAGTATTAGCAACGCGCGCCTTGCGAACAGGCGCGTCGTCGTGCAGAAGCAATACACCTGCGGTCAATTTTGCCCGTCTTTTTTCTTTTATTGTCTCCTTTAAATTGCGCAGGGTGTTAACGTAAGTTGAGCCAGTAATACTCTCACCTTTTTTGTGTACTTAATTAATAAGATTCCCTTGGAATCCCAAAACACTGTGGCCATGAGCTTTCCGGCGGATGGGCTGACTTTGAACTTCTTCGGTGGGGCTGTTCCTTTTTATGCCACTGCATAGACTCCTGCTTGGTCTCAGGATCATAGTGATGAACCCACGTTTCATCAGCAGTAACAATCCGATCATAAATACTTTGCGGATTTTCACCACAGAGCTCCAAAAACTCCTTGCAACAATCAACTCATTTGTTTCGAAGCGCTGTGAGCATTCGCGGCACCCATCTTGCACTGACCTTTGACAAATTAATATGGTCATAAAGGATAGTGGGAATGGTATCCACGGATAGCTTGTTTCTTTCTGCTAATATTTTCACTCTCACACGGGCATCTTCGAGTGCAAGTTTCTCAACAATTTTTACGTTTTCTTCACTAGCGGCACTAACCGGCCCACCGGCACGAGGGTCGTCTTCAATACTCTCTCTACCCCGTTTAAATTCACTTGACCACTTCTGAATTGTAGATAATAAAGGGGCATAATCTTGGTAAACAGCCATCATTTCTTCGTGAATTACTTTTTGAGTCTTTCCTTGGTTTGTGAGGAATTTTATCACAGCGCGATGCTCGATTTTTTTTAACATTGTCGTATCGGTCATCGTAGTTGCCTTTCCGAAATGATATTTTGAATACTAATGGCGACATTCAAATACAATTTTGTATTTATACCCTCAATGAGTGTTATCAACTAATGAGTTAATGTAATTACCCTCATCATTAGTATATTACCCCGATACCGAGATTACATTGAACTTCCCTCGTATATATCTATAAATAAATGTATGTTTATCCGACGATAACTTTTGAACAATTGAATCGATAATTATGAAGTTTGATTTTATGGTAATATATTATTATTTTTCTTGAAACAGAAATGAGTCGTTGTGCAGTAGAACTAATGAACTAACTTTGTTGCCACAGGAATCCGGCATAGAGATAACAGAGTTATCTCTACGCCATTGGCCTCCATTATTTCAGACGATGCAGTAAAAGATAATCACGTGTGAGTTATACAATTGTTAATTTTAAAAATATACTCGTCAATTACTTTTTATGACGAATTTTACATTTTTGGTTTTCATGTTTTAAATGCTTGGATTTGCCCTTAATAGCGAAATAACTCTGAAATTATCTGTTTCAGAGAATATTCTGACATTATAAGAACCAGTACATTGTCAAATAATAGTGCTGTAAAGAGAAAAATATTTCAACCGGATGCTTTTAAATTAGAAAATGAAGAGCATGAGTTGGTTTTCGAAGCATCTACTGAAACGAACGAGGAAAATGTAAGTAAATTGATGCATATCAAAGATCTAGACTTAGCTATTGAGGTTTATGTACATGCAAATGGATATGAGTTAATACAAATTTTGAAATGTAAAAATGCCATAGTGAAGACGAAAATTTATTTAATTAGAAATTACAATCATCAATATAAAAAACACACATTTTACGTACATTTTATTATATATCAAAATCTGCAATCATGTGATGACAGTCAGACACAAGCCTTGATAAATTAAATTGATTAGACTGTTACAACATGTTATCAATGGAGTGTTTTGTTGCAAATATATTTATTAAAATTTACTTACATACTAGTCCCACACAGTAAAATGAAGACACACTTTTGGTTTCAATAAATAAAATGATGCTATACTATATATAAATTTATTTCGCTTAAATAAAAAATGTGTTAATATGACCTAATTTTATCTCAAACTGTTGTTGCAGGAAATATTTAGGTCTGGTCACAGGATAATAGATTTGAATCGTTTTATCAGTAAACTCAAACAAATCTCAGAACATGATTCACTTTTTTTGCACCCTAAGCACAATGCAGCTTGTTAAAGAAGTACAGAAAGGGTTAAATTCAGAGTTTTGGTTCATATGCTCAATGTGTAACAAACAATTTAGAATTAAAAATTCATCGGAAAATTTAACTAAAAGCACAGTAACTGGCGCTATGGTAGCTGGTTGTTGAAATGCACAAATACCACATATTACGGCTACATTGGACTTACCTGCCGTAACACCTTATCTGTATGAAAAATCTCACGATGTAATTTGTCAGGCTTGGGAAGACACGTCTTGGGATGAAATGAAAAAAGCAGGAGAAGAAACAAGACAAGCTGCTATGGCAGAAGAGAAGGTCACCAATGATGGCATACCTACCATTAATGTGATCATAGACGGCTGTTGGTGTAAGAGATCCTATAAGACTAATTATGCTGCATTGTCAGGAGCTGCTGCAATTATAGAAAGGCAATTGCTATTTGGAAAAGTTTTATTTTTTCAGTTAAAAATAAATACTGTTGCATTTGTGTGAGAGCTAAAAAACGTAGTGAGAGAGCTAAGGAACATACCTGCTACAAAAATTTTACCGGACCTTCTACAGCTAAGGAGTCCGATATCTTAGTAGAAGGATTTAAGCGATCGATAGAGATGCACCAGGTCATATATACAAGATTTATAGACGGAGATAGTAGCACTTATGCAAAGATTTTACAAGCTCGACCATATCCCGACCTAACAGTTGAGAAAATCTGTTGTAGGAACCACATTTTAAGAAATTTCTGCATTAAGTTGCAGTACACGAAACAGGACTTAAGATTTGACTCAAAGCAGAAAAAAATTTATTACCACTGAAAGAATATTATCAGCCAGAAAATACATCTGCAAAGCCATTAAATATCATAATGAAAACAGACAACAAGATAGTGTTAAGAAATTGTACAATGACATAGTATCTGTCCAACATGCATTTAGCAATCACAACGAAAGCAATAAATTGATTTATACTAAAGAATCACAACAAGAACAACATGAAATATTTAAATGCCCTCTTTAGACACAAATTCGTTTATTTACCGGGTATGTGGCTTCGTAAGCGAGAAGCTTGATAGAAAATGTTGTAGAGCGATTCAACGGGGTTATTGCTATATTTGTGGGTGGTAAACGAGTAAATTATTCTTTGAGGCGCTTATACCAAGGAAGGTGCGCAGGAGCAGTAATTTCTTTTAATAGTGGCAGAATATATACTACAGTCTCCAAAAAGGTGTGCCAAAAATCACCGTCGAAAAGGCTTAAGATTTTCGAAGAAAGAGTTGAAAAGCAGAGAAAGTACAATAAGAACTTAATGAGAAAAAAGAACCGAAATCTGATACAGAAAAAAAGTGATTTGAACTACGGAGAAAATGCTGACAACCCTGATATGGATTTAGAAACATTCGAAATCGACGCCCTGACTACAGTGAAAACTAGTACGGAGGGTAGTCACTTGACTATGTATTCATCATAACTGCAAACTTAAGTTACACTAGGAAACATGATTGTATATTAATTTTTATACATTATAGGCTGGCGTTTGACCACGTATATAGTTTAAGTCTAGATTTTAAGTTTGTAAACTTAATCGAAATAAATTTTACTTTACTTTGAAATGGCAAAAACAACGTTCCTGAAAACCCTAAAAAACTGACGAAGAGCGAAGAGATATTCAGGAAACTACTAAATTATAGAGTGAATCAGGAGAGTGGATGGAGCTGCGTAGGAAACTCTTAACGAGTTCCAACTTTGGCAAAGTTGTCAAAAAAAGAAAAAACAATCCTTGCACTAACATGGTAAAGAACATATTGTATCAACCCAGTATAAGTCATTTCACATCCATAAACCATGGGTTATAGCACGAAAAACGTGCTCGTGAACAACTATCTGAGATGCTGTAATAAAAAATAGAGTTTTGTGGGCTTTTTATACGTGAAAAAAAACCATTCTTAGGGGCTAGCCCTGATGGTATAATCTTAAAAAAAACACACTAGTGGAGATAAGATGTCCAATAGCACCTTATAAGATTGGCATTGATGAAGCAATAAAACAATGTAAAATGCATTTTTGGAAAATGGACAAGAAAACTGGACGAACCTATTGAATAAAAATTCAGATTGGTTCATGCAAGTGCAAGGGCAAATGTATATTTGTAAAGCACCAAAGTTCATACTGGCGGTGTGGTACGGCGATCATGAAATCAAAATTGAGGTAATTGAAAGAGATGATAAATTCTGGCTTGAACGAATGTAACCTCACCTAACACATAGGTCTCCCTCTGGTAAATCGCGGAGCGACTGGCTCCGCGATTTACCAGAGGGAGACCTATAAGAGAGCCATCTTACGTGAAAACAAAAGAGAAAAATTATGATGCTGAAGAAAAAGAAAATGAAATCAAGGATCCCGAGGACTCTTCTCGATTCTATTATCCAGTTCGCTGATTTGTAGTTTTCAAACCATAAATAAAATCGTCACATGGCTAATGGACCGAATGATAATCAACGAACAGCCAAAATTATAAGACCATTTCATAGATAGATAGATTTCATAGATTAATATTTCTAATATAAAATAATAATAAAATAAAGAATAATAATAAAAAATGATTGTAGTCTTTTTATAATGAAAAATTACACAACTTTTAATTGTCACCCTAAACTGAGAATTCCTGATATTTTCGCATTTAGATTTCGATATAATTCGAAAACTAAACGTAAACAAAAAAAAATAGAAATGTACATGAAGGATATTTTCGTATATCAAGACTTTGTTTAATTTATCATAGATCACATTATTGGGCAGTGCCTTGTGTTAGTAGTTGTTATGTAAAAATTTTTTAAATTACAAAAATAAAAAAAATTGTGTATAGGTGTTTTGTGAAATATTTTACTTATTATGCTTTTGACGAATATCAGTATCTGTTTTTTTTGGTGTCAATAGTAATTATAACTTCTGAATGCAAGGATTCTAGGCAAGATTGCTACATCATTGGCAACATCATCACTTTCCTTCAGGTGAGATAGTGGTAATATGCTTGCCTAAATGCATTAAAAAATTAATGTAACTTTTAAATACTGTGACGATCAGCTGACCCTGTTTAGTAAAGTAGGTATATTGATATAAAATTATTGATGAAAATATAGTAGTCTAATTAAGAATAACTTTACATATATACGTAAATAAAGTTATAGTTATCTAACATAAACATAGCTTTTGCCAATATACAAAATCACAATAATGTCCATGCCACGCATATCTGTGTCACTTCATAGTTGTTTACACTGAATTGGATGAGCCAAATGTTACAAAACTACCCGCAATTAACTTTTATTTTGTACAAACTTTTGTAACACTTAACTTTGTTATTAGTACGATCAGCCCAACAAATTTGTAACTAATATTTTTAAGTTTCTCTTTAAGTGAATTGTAATTCTTTGAGAAATAAATATCTTAAACCAGATATGTAATAAAAAAATACAATTACATCCCATACGACTCCATCTATGCACTGTTCCCAAACAGAGCGCGCGGAGCGGGCGCTAGCACAGCTAACCAGCGCGTGCTTCCCGCCCCGCGATGTTTTAAAGCGGAGCACGCGGGGCACACATTTCTAAGCTCCGCCCAATCGTCACCAAAATTAAATTTGTATATCGTCTTAACGCGCCGGCGAACCCCGAGCGCAACTTCAATTCGGCAGCGTCAAAAACTTCGGGCTGAATATCGCTATCCCTGTTTAGTGACGAAGTTTAGCCACGCAGAGCGACAGTGATAGCAATAGAACGATTCTAAATTTGATTAGATTTTGACCATGATCCGTAATACCAAAAATGATGACTGAAAACTTGTTGTATTTTTCTCATTGTGTTGTTATTCTGTAACTAGACGATATAATCTATGTTCCCATGACTAGGATACGTAAGATGTTGTTGTTTTTAATACGAAACAATTAGGTTCAAAACAGGTCTTTTATGACGTAAAAACATGCAGAATTCGATACGCTTCTATTTCATTTTAGGTAAGTATTTTGATCTAATATATGGCTGGGAACCTAGATAAATACTATTAAAATTAAAATAATACCTTTTCATACCACTTGCTCAAAAAAGTGATATTCTATGCCACAAAAAGCGAACATAACAATAGTCATTTTTAATCTGTTAAAAACAGGGAAAGAAAATTGTACTGAATTTCATTCATCCTCTAGGGGGAGAATGTGATTGAAATTTGGAATACTTACCGAAATTTATACTGAACTACATCTGTGTTTACACCATTGAGTTTGTATATAAAGCATTATACATCTTTTTGAAGGAATACGCATTTATTATGCAGTTATGATTATTAAATAAAATTACGAAAACCGACGAGGCCGTATGAGCTTGATACCTTCGTTTTTCCGACAAAAAAATATTAGTCTAGGAATTTGCCGCGTTTTTGTTTTCTTCAAATACATAAACGTTAAGTTTATTTTAATTTATTTTTATAAATAAGTTAATGTTCTAAAATACTCAAATCAACTCATTCACAATAAATGTACCAAACAAAAATGTAACTCTCTCTATCAATAATTGGACCAATGTTTCGAATGTTAACTTTCACTTTTAATTGTCATTATTTTTAATAAATGCTTATCTCATATTATTATTGTGTTAATTTTTTCGCAAATGGTACGAAAAGTAGAGTATTTTCCTCGGTGATAAAGCTGTCTTAGTCTTGGGTGAACTTAAATCCCTCGCTACACTCAGGACTCGTATTAAATCCCTCGCTTCGCTCGTGATTTAAGTTTATAACACCCTCGCTACGCTCGGGAGTAAACCTCGAGTCCTTCGTTACGCTCGCGATTTAAATCGTCACCCGCGACAGAAGACACTGCTTTATCCCCTGGGTAATAATCTACTATATTAAGGTAGAAATATGCTCCAACTAGAAATGATCTTGGTAGTACGTGTTGTATAGGCGATTGTCCCTCCGGTGTCCCCTTAATACCTTAAATAGATATATTATCCGCCCGGCTAAAGGTTTTTAGTTACGGCTGTAGGTACCTATAGTATTAAAAAGCATACTAACATGAAAAACGTCAAAATGAAATTTAACAGAAGATATAAAAAAGCGTATTTTGTCAATATCTTCTGAACTGTTCGTCTGCGATTTTAAATTTTTCTGTTTTTATCACGTCCGACACGCGCTTGGCCTATTATATAAAAAAATTTATTATCAATATAAATATTGTTTAGAAAATAATGATCCGCGTTTGATTTTACCTGTATGAGAATGTTAGTGTTTGATTATTGCGCACTATGGAGAGTAACAAACCACTGTGTCTTCTGTAACTGTCCTCAGATCTAGTGTTTGCTTCAGATCTACAGACATAACGGCGCGACGGAAGAGTGGGTTCAAGTCGGCAACGCAGAACAACTCCTGAACCCCGAGATCAGCTTAGTAGAAGCTTCTGCCAGCGATGACGACCGCTCCAACGACTCTTCACGTAAGAGGATGAGAATCCCCATCGAGGTCCCAATCAAAAAGATGAGAGCTGAGTTCCAGGAGGAACAGCCGGTTTCACAGGCTTTGAAAGAGATACAGTCCCACCTGCAAGTGTTAGTGTCGCAGAATGCTGATTATCATGATACATTCGGTAAATATGTAGCGTCGCTATTGAAGACCTTGCCTCAGCAGAAAGCGTTAGAAATTCAGCCGCAGATAGTGAGCCTGATAACGAGATCATTAATTGAAAGCCAGGAGTGCGAGGAGCTGGCGCGGGCAGCAGGGTCTCGGAGTACCCATCACATGGTCATGAAGATTGATCCTGATGAATATGACTAGGTATTATATACACCATAGTGTATAAATGTCTTGATAAATTGACCGTGATTTCTATTTTTTAAAATAATTTGTTTTGCATTCTTCTATCCAAGTGAATAAACGATAATTGAAAAACAAAATTATGTTTCGTTTGCTCTTTAGCGTTCCGTAGCCAAATGGCAAAAAACCGAACCCTTATGGATTAGTCATGTCTGTCCGTCCGTATGTAACAGCCAAATTTTTCCGAAACTATAAGAGCTATACTGTTGAAACTTGGTAAGTAGATGTATTCTGTGAACCGCATTAAGATTTTCACACAAAAATAGAAAAAAAAAACAATACATTTTGGGGTACCCTAAACAACTGAAACTCAAAAAAAAATTTTATTAAACCCATACGTATGGGGTATGTATGGATAGGTCTTGAAAATGATATTGAGGTTTCTAATATCATTTTTTTATAAACCGAATAGTTTGCGCGAGAGACACTTCCAAAGTGGTAAAATGTGTGTGTGTTTGTGCCCCCCCCCCCCCCTATAATTTTTAAAATAAGACTGATAAAACTAAAAAAATATATGATGTACATTACCATGCAAACTTCCACCGAAAATTGGTTTGAACGAGATCTAGGTAAGTAGTTTTTTTAATACGTTATAAATCGTAAACCGCAATTTACCTTTCATTCAAACAACTCAAATATAAAAAAGCGGCCAAGTGCGAGTCGGACTCGCCCATGAAGGGTTCCGTAGCAGCACGTAACATAATATAAAAGTTCTGGTAGTTCGTTGTAACTTTTATTATATTTGAGTTGATTGAATGAAAAGTAAATTGCGGTTACGATTTATGACGTATTAAAAAAAACTACTTACTAGATCTCGTTCAAACCAATTTTCGGTGGAAGTTTGCATGTACATCATATATTTTTTTAGTTTTATCATTCTCTTATTTTAAAAGTTACAGGGGGGTACACATTTTACCACTTTGGAAGTGTCTCTCGCGCAAACTATTCAGTTTAGAAAAAAAATATATTTGAAACCTCAATATCATTTTTGAAGACCTATCCATAGATAGGTATCACACGTGAGGGTTTGATGAGAAAACATTTTTTAGTTTCAGTTCTAAGTATGGGGAACCCTAAAATTTATTGTTTTTTTTTCTATTTTTGTGTGAAAATCTTAATGTGGTTCACAGAATACATCTACTTGCCAAGTTTCAACAGTATAGTTCTTATAGTTTCGGAAAAAAGTGGCTGTGACATACGGACGGACAGACAGACATGACAAATCCATAAGGGTTCAGATTTTTGCCATTTGGCTACGGAACCCTAAAAAGTTACAACGAACTACAAGAACTTTTATATTATGTTACTTGCTGCTACGGAACCCTTCATGGGCGAGTCCGACTCGCACTTGGCCGCTTTTTTAGGCTTTTCTAGCGATATTAGCGATTGGTCGGTAAATAATTTGAGAAGTCCAAAATAAATCTAATACTAGCCTACCTACAACATTAAGAAGTAGGTAAGGTACCTACCTAGCTCATTGATAAAATTTTTGATCGGGCGAAGTGAGATCTCTAAATCAACTTGGGCAAATCGGCATTGTATGTATGTATGTTTGTTTGTCCGAGGATAACTTTCGAAGCGTTGATCCGATCATCGTGAAATTTAATACTTAGGTAGGTAGTAATGGCACAATTTTGGTGTGACTAAATTTAAAATAAATAAAAATTTAATTAATAAAATAAAAATTTTGGGTGGTTGTTGAGATATTGGATTTCAAGAGGGGTAAAAAAATAAAAATGAGACTATTAGGTCAAATGGGACGTCAAATGAAAGGTCTTAGTACATTTAGTCTCCGTTTTTGTTTTTAGTAAAGTCTTTACAATTTTTGAGTTATTAATTAGCCATAATACATACCTACTGAACTTTGACAAAATACACAGGGTACGCCAGTGACCCCACAGTACTGTAATTTGGTATGCGTGTAGCTTCCGTGACACAAATATAGGCAAAAGTCTGAAACACAGAATAACTGCAATTTGTACCCCAAAAAAGATCAACCAAAATACATGAACTCCCGTTACCTGCAATTTGAATGAAACTGTAGGTCAAGTAAAATGGTTAATGTTTTGTGGCACTATTTTATTGGTCAAAGATTAGGGCCGGCTTGCACAACGATCGCTAAACGTATTTAGCGACTAAACATGTTTAAATTTTACGTATGTGTTTGATTTGACAACTTCTTATATCATATTTAGCCACTTATTACATTTAGGCGTCGATGCGCGATTCGCCTTATTATTTTATTTTCTATGGTGTTTTGGGAGATCTCAGTTGGGAGCGAACCACTAGTTATTACACACTAGTTATTAAATAGTAGTAACTACTAAACTAGGTACGTTAAGTTGATAGTACCTAACCTATCTAGGACATTAGGTACACACGGCTACACATCAAGCTATACATTTCCAGTATAAGCTGACCTCGCATTATGTAGGCTTTTCGTAGAATGAGAGGTCAGCTTATACTGGCAAATAATTGTGTACAGTCTGCGATAGGTAGGTACCAACCTAGTATTTTTATAGATTATAGAATGAGATGAATGAAAAGAAAAGAATAATAATTTTCAACAGAACTTAAAAATTTGGATGGATGAGGTATGTTATGATATGAATGACCTTTAGGCATGGTATTTGAGATAAGCTTATTTACCTAAGTAAAAAAGCTATGTAGCGTTTATATTTCGAGTATCGACGTGATGTCATGACCATTTCTTCAAGAAAGTTAGTTGAAAGTCTATTCAAAGATTAAGGAAAAATCGCGTGCCAAGATTTGTGTACGTGACTCTACTCACAGCATTCGAGCGAGACAGATACAGAGGGTAGCGTACGTGCGAGCGAGACGGCGAGAGGGGGTGAAGGACCGGCTACCTGCGTTCAGTTTAATGGTTTGCATCGTGTTGTTGCTATTTTTGTCTGTATAAAATGTAGGTTTATGAATATTGAGGTGATAGATATTTCTTTGAAAATATTACAAGGTCCTTTTGGATCCGGAAATGGGTAATTGTTTTGGGAATTTTAATTTAATGAGAGTACCGACCGACCGACGGACGGACACTAAGGGAAGCCTAGAGGCGCTGGCGCGACGACATGGACGTCTTCCAGAAGGATTGGCAAGATCTGGTACTGGATCATGATAAGTGGAAGAAAGAGGGAGAAGGGAGTAGCCGAGCAGAGTGGGCTAGTAATAAAATGTAGCCGTCATATATGCGACATCTAAATTGATGGTTATTGAATGAATTTATTATTAACCGATTCGTTGCTGATGGCACGACAGGCGTGTCATCAATGGTTTTAACTAGTGGCTTATGACACGATAGGCGTGTCATTTTTTCCTCGATTGTAACACCCTCAGATTAAGTTTTAGAAACGTCTGCCCAGAACGAAACTATACAGATTTTCCACGTAGATTACGCCTGTTGTCTTAGCCTCTCAATATTGCGTGAATTCAACAGTTCCAGGGATTGACAACCTTTTTAAATTGCGTTCTTATGACACGATAGGCGTGTCAATACTGAATACTTTAGCCACCTCTCAAGGGGCGGACCTCGCGGCGCTTAAAGCGCTGGCGTGGCAGACCTCTGCAGTGAGCGTACGCTGAGCGTCCCAAAGTGGGACGCGCGACATATTCGCAATTATTGCACTGTTTATGGGTGACGTCACACAGATGCAGAGATGTGCGTCGTTTCTACTAGTACCGCTCTAGTATTCTCAGTAATCGGTCGTGCTATACCTTATCTACCTGTTTGCTCTCTTTCGACAACCTTTGCTAGTGTACTTGGACTCAAAATGGATTATAATCCTCCTATTTCACCGGTACCTGGACCATCATCCGCCATGGATCCCTTACACGTGGAGTTATCTTCAATGATGTCTTCAGAGACGTATGATATCCCAGATTTTAATTTTGAAATTGGCGATGATGAGCTTTATGGAATTTTAACCGAAAGCAACGATCGCATTCTCGACGAATGGACATATGAAACCAATAATGAGGCAAATGATGACTCTGCTTTGCAAGACGCGAACGCACACATTCAAGAAGAAAGCTCACAAGAAGAGGACGACTCACCTGACGAATTAAGCGGTTGGCGTTCAGGCAATCCCGACTCAATGGTGGAGCTTCCTTTTATAGGAACAAGTGGAATACTGCCACCACATCAAATGGCAGAAAAAACTCCAATTTATTTTTATTTTTAAATGCACAGATGATATATTTGATTATTAACTGTACAAACAAGTACGGTAACAAACTAAAAGCGGCAGCGGTCGCAACACACTCACGCTTTACTAGATGGACCGACATAACTATATCGGAATTTAAATTATTTTTAGGTATTTTGCTTCTAATGGGGACGATAAAATTGAATAGAATGGCCGACTATTGGTCGAATCATTATTTATTTCGCCTAACTTCACGACAATTTATGTCGAGAGACAAATTTTATTTAATTTTGAGGGCTTTAAGTGTACAGCAAATAGAAAGAAATGAAAGCCTATTTAAAATAAAAGATTTAATTGACCTTTTTAATGACTCTATTAATTCAATATATTATCCGGCGCGGGAACTTACTATAGACGAATCATTAATTTTATGGAAAGGACGACTTGCTTTTCGGCAATATTTAAAGGGGAAAGCACACAAATATGGGGTAAAACTATATATTTTAGCCGATGCCAATGGCATCATATTAAAGATACATGTATATGCCGGATCGCAAGATCAAATAGTAGGTGGTCGAAACCATGTAAAAAAAGTTATTATGTTGCTTATGCAAAAGTATCTGAACAAGGGGCATGCCCTATACTTGGATAACTTTTATACCAGCGTAGGAATTGCTGAAGATTTACTAGAAAAAAATACCTATGTTACCGGTACCTTACGGTCAGATCGGGTGGGAAATCCTGCGATAGTAAAAAATACTCCAATATCATTGGGGGAGTCATGCATTGCACACAATAATAAGAAAGTAATTGTAACGAAATGGAAAGATAAGCGCGAAATTCTTTTTGTAAGCACTGAGCACAAAAGTAATTATGAAGGGACTACGAGTCGCCGCGTTCGTACAGTTAAATATAAGCCCGCCGTTCAGCCACGTTACAACAAATACATGCGAGCGATAGATAAGCACGACCAGCTACTTAGCTACTATTGTTGCGAACACAAGACGCTGCGGTGGTACAAGAAAGTAATTATTCATATGATTCAAATATGCCTCGTAAATGGGTTTTTATTATATAATAAAAACAATTCAATATTATCATTATATGATTACAGAAAAAGAGTAATCGAAACTTTACTGCCAATGCCAAATATTACGGAACTTGCTCGGCCTCTATCACTAGGAAAAATTCATCTTCCGGCGAACTTGCCCAAAAGAGAAGGGAAAACGATAAGGAAGAGGTGTCGAGTTTGCTATAACAAAGCGCAAAAAAGAGTGTCTGTAATATTTGGATGCCCCGATTGTCCAGGATTCCCAGGACTGTGCCTTGAATGTTTCAGGGAATTTCACAAATATTAAGTTGCAACTCAATATTTGTGAAATTCCCTAAAATTGGGAACGACGTTTGTTAATATTAAACTTATTTTAAGTGCCATATTTTGAAAGAAAAGATTGAAAAAAATAACATTATTTAATCATTTAAGTCGTTACAAATAAACATACATACCTAAACAAATTAAAATCCAGCAAGTCTTAGACCTAAGACTTAATAATTATTTGTCAATCTTAATAGAAATTTAAGCCTTTTTTATGTAGAACTAAGTTTAATTTCTCTTATCATAAGATTGTAATTTACTAATCAGTCAACTAATCAGTCGTAATAAATGATTTCTTCATGTCAAATTTCGTTTTATTTATTATTAAACTTCTTATCACCGTTTTTCAGTACCTCGAGAATGTTTTGCATTACTATATATCTTTGGTCAGCATCAAATCTTAACAGTTCATTTGATATAAACTCGCCGAATCTTTTGCATCCATGCAAATCTATTATGGAGGGTACTGAATTAGTATTTTTATCGTCAATTTCTGTGCATGTACCACTGTTCTTAAATTTCTTTTGAGGCTTGTCATTTCCAACATCTGAGTATGATTGTGAGTTTTGTTCAAATATATAATTCAAAGCTTCTTCTTCATTTTCACATTGAGTTTCATCATTATCATAGTTTTCTGTTTCAGGAATGTATTTGCGTTTTCGATTTATTTCTTCTTCATTTTCACATTGAGTTTCATCATTATCATAGTTTTCTGTTTCAGGAATGTATTTGCGTTTTCGATTTAAATCTAGAAAAAGTAGGTCAATTTGACAAAATAATCCGAACATTTCGTCGTTGTACTACTGCAACAAGTCACTAAGTGACATTTTTAGTAAAAGTTAGATAAAATATCAAAAAAGGTTTGAAACATCTGAAAAAGTAAAGTCACTTACCTTCCATTTCAGGAAAAACACTTAGTTAACCTCTTCAAAACCAATGTAATTAACGTATCGTGCCGTACACTCCCGTGGTTTGATTCCAACTAAACTTGAAACAAGTCTTGACCAGTAAAAAAGCAAAAAAAGCATGTAGTTTTATACACATGGCTGATGGCACGCTAAGCGTGCCATGGACTTCTATGGCGCTTGACACGCCAGTCGTGTCATAGAAAATTTGTTCACAGCCCTGGTGAAAAGTTTTTCAAAATGGGTGCAGCAACGAATCGGTTAACTAGCATGATGCAGCATGAAATACCCGCATGCGTGGTATTTCAATAAAAACATTACCATCCTTTTGCGCACTCAGGTAAAATGTAGCCTATGTCCTTCCCCAGGATATACTTAATTTATCTCCTTGCCAAATTTCATTACGATCCGTTTAGCCGTTAAGTTATGAAAAGGTAACAACTAACAAACAGTTGCTATCGCAGTTACTGTGTATGTATTATTATTTATTATACATATAAACCTTCCTCTTAAATCACTGTATCTATTGCTGAAAACTACATTAATATCCATTTAGTACCTAGTATAAAAGATCTAAGGTAAGAGACAGCGAAAGTGACTTCATTTTATATTACGTAAAGATTAAGAAGAAAACGGTTTATAATCATCTAATTTTATCATACGCAAAACGGCCCAACGGCCCAACGGCCCAACGGCCCAACGCCCCAACGGCCCAAAGGAATTGGAACTTGGGAAAAATAATCCGCAACATCCGAGATCTTTCCTCTATAATACAATAGACATGAATAGACATCACCTATTGGACGCGTGCCGTCATGGCGTGTCGGCATACGAGTCTGTTTTACTGCCAAGGCCCGCCAATATTAAGTAAAATTAAATATTATTAAGTTCACTTAAGTAAAATGTGTAAGTAGAGTACCTACTTACCGAAATTCTTAGTTCTTAGATACATTAGGTAGCTTTATGTTTATTGGTATGCGTGCGTGTTGAAACGCGTGCGAAGCCGGGGCAGATCAGCTAGTCTGGTATAATGAGGAACTCCGTGCCTAAAACGCGTAGCTAAGTACACACGGCTACACATTAAGCTATAGATTTCCAGTATAAGCTGACCTCTCATTCTACGAAAAGCCTACACAATGCGAGGTCAGCTTATACTGGATAATTATAGCTTGATGTGTAGCTGTGTGTACATAAGTTTGACCCGGCTGATACGAGGTTGCGGGTTCGATTCCCGCCGCGAAACAAATGTTTGCATGATCTACAGATATTGGTTCCAGGTCTGGTTGTCTCTATAACTATATTTAAAAAAAAGTAAGTATATAAGTATTCTATCAGTTATCTGGTTCCCACAGTCAACCTTTGCTTAGTTTTGTGATAGATAGCTCTGTGTGAAATGTCCAGGATTATTTTTAATATAATTAGATATTATAAGTACCTAACAAGTGCAAGTTTGTTTTGACTGTTCCGCCAGAAATACTTTGTACCTACAACAATAATCTTACATGGCGGAATGCGCGCACGTAAGCAACAACTGTCAAGATGTTTTGACAGAAAGTATTATATGACATCAGATGACGTCAGTACCAGTAAGCAGGATATTCTTATTGGTGATGTTGATAAACATCTCGTGATTATTTTGTTAACAATTTGGCGAGTGTTCAATTGCTGATCCCACATTACACAAATGAATTAATTTAGGTACCTACACTAGATATAGGAGGCACCTACAATTTACTATTTGTCTTTTTTAGATTTAGCCATTGTGATGAAGATATTATTCAGCCTAGACTCTGCGTTACCGGATCTAACTGCTTCCAGGATGCGCCGCGTGGATGATATCTTCATGCACCCCCGTACCAGGCAACAGAGAGGGGTGTGGAAGTTGCTCTCTATTGCGCTAATAAAATTTAGAAGTCAAACAGCCATTGACACGAAAGAAGAAAATTATTTGTCTACGTGATATAAAAATAACAGCTCACCAACATAGATACGTTAAAGATAGAATAGAACAGTAATTAGTAAGTAAATTTAAAACAAACTAACTCAGAATATTTATTTTATATTTTAGCTAGCCTACATTTTCCCACTGCTGGGCAAAGGCCTCCCCCAACTCCTTCCACCTATCGCGATCCTTGGCAGATTCCCACCATTCCTTCTCGAATCCGCTGATGTCGAATACTGTGAGGATGCCGATGTGGGAGAAAACCGCGAAGCTCAAGTGGGATTGGGCCGGGCACGTAAGTCGAATGCTTCCGGAGAAATGGGCCAATATCATAACACCTTGGGTACCGGAGGATGGACAGCGACTTCCGTGTCTGCCACGAAAGCGTTGGCGTGACGACAGAATATTATTCAGAGTTTATTTTACAAAATAAAACCTTTCCTTTTATGTGCATTGTGCAGGGTTAAACTGACATAGCTAAGAACCACCCCAGATAAACTAGCTGGTTATAAAAAAAAAGAAATACGACGCCATGTCACAGACAGATAGACAGACATAAACTTGGTCGGTGGTCAAAAAAATAGTTTTTGTTGCTTGCTAAAACAATGAACGCAGGCTTTACTCCTCTGATGTCCTCTGACGTGGAAGCTCACGCAGAGGACTAAATAGCAATCACCTAGTAATTAAGTACTAACTCCGTTAGATCTAAGCTTTTTACTAACAAAATGGATTCATTGTTATCTGATTAAAAATATAAATGATTTTATTAACGTCACATATCTTGTCACAGGAGTGTAAACATATTTTCCGTGACTATTTTTGTTTTGAGGCCAATTCCTACGTCTCGTATAAAAGAATCGTAATTATATATTTAGGCCGAGTGGCGTGCGGCGGCCTCTGATGAGGAATGACCTGCAAGGCTAGCACAGCGATTTCCTTGTCTACCCATCGAAGAGACGACAAGGCTCTGACCGCAACTTGTATTTGTGCGTGTATTGTTAGATATTTGATTTTAAATTTAAGTGTGATGTACAATAAAGCGTTGTTCTATTCTATTCTCTATCGATTCTTTCGAAATTATCTTTGCCTGAGCAGCTGAATAAGATTTCTTCGTAGACAAGAAAAGTGAGTGCGAGGCGAGACGTTATTCGGAGCGGATCGCACTCACCCTGATGAAGGTTCACGAATTGAACCGAAACATTGTCGGTCGAAACACCGATAAGACGGTACGTGATAAATTCCGTATTTATAATAATGATAGACAAGAGAAGGATAATCTGTCTATAGCGTTGTATATATCTAGTCAGGTCATAAGTATTGTCACACAATAAAAACTTTTCTTTTAGAATGCTGGCCACAAAAAAGTTTATAGAATTCGAATTTCGAATTGTTCATGAATATAAAAATGTATACTTTTTAGAATTTTACTCATTTTTAAATATGGAGTAGACGCTTAAAGAAGACCATGTTGCAGTTATTGCGTTGCATCGTTGCGGTTACGCGTCAATTCAAATTTTTGACATACTGAAAAATTTGAATATAACCAAAAGATTCGTTTATCGCACCATCAAACGATACAATGAAGACTCTAGTGTAGATGACAGGTCAAGAAGTGGTCGCCCTCGGTCTGTTAGGACTCCAGCAGTGATAAAAGCTGTGAAGGCGCGAATTCAAAGAAATCCCAAACGTAAGCAGAAACTGTTGGCCCTTCAGATGGGGTTAAGCAGAACCACGGTGAAAAGGGTGTTAAATGAAGGCTTAGGGCTTCGGGCATATCGAAGAAAAACAGGACATCGTTTGATTGCTCGTCTAATGGACCTGAGACTGAAGAGATGCCGCGCTTTGTTGAAGCGGTACGCGGGAAAAAAATTTCGGGATATTATTTTTTCGGATGACAAAAATTTTACCGTAGAAGAGAGCTACAACAAACAAAATGATAGGGTGTACGCACACAGTAGTGAAGAAGCGAGCAACCATATTCCGCGTGTCCAACGAGGTCATTTTCCATCCTCGCTTATGGTATGGTTGGGAGTTTCTTATTGGGGCTTAACAGAGGTACATTTTTGTGAGAAAGGTGTAAAAACCAATGCAGTTGTGTATCAAAATACAGTCCTGACGAACCTTGTGGAACCTGTTTCTCATACTATGTTCAATAACAGGCACTGGGTATTCCAACAAAATTCGGCGCCAGCTCATAGAGCGAAGAGCACACAAGACTGGCTGGCGGCGCGTGAAATCGACTTCATCCGGCACGAAGACTGGCCCTCCTCCAGTCCAGATTTGAATCCGTTAGATTACAAGATATGGCAACACTTGGAGGAAAAGGCGTGCTCAAAGCCTCATCTCAATTTGGAGTCACTCAAGACATCCTTGATTAAGGTAGCCGCCGATATTGACATGGACCTCGTTCGCGCTGCGATAGACTACTAGCCGCGCAGATTGAAGGCCTGTATTCAAAATCACGGAGGTCATTTTGAATAAACTTTAGTGTCATAAGAATCTATGTTTTGTTAAGTTCATTTTGGTATATAAATGGTTACATAATAAAGAAACTTGTTTCAATTATTTTATATTAAACATGTGACAGAATTTATGACCTGACTAGGTACATAACACAAAAGATTTTGATTGTTATGGCTCGATTTTGAGACGACTGGTTTAAAAAATAATTAAGTACTTACCTAGTTGCATCAGAATTTCAACGAATTTCCAAGTCAAATCTATTCTCAGACCAATTGCCAAGCCCCATTCGCCAAGTGACATCAATCAAAGAGATTGTCTCTAAAAATCCAATGCATATCTCAACTATCAACACAATGTACTATACATAACACGCCCTTTGTAATACCTATACTTATACAGTTTTCCTCTCAGACATATTGTCGCCCGGCTAAATATAACACTGAGTGGCAGTAAATTACACCTATCGCGTCCTCTTCAGTTGTATCCCCTATCTCTGTGGCATAGGGCTTCTTGTCCTTTGTGTTTCAAGTGGTTGTTATGACATAGTTTTCCGTTGTTATTTGTTTTGTTGCTGTTATCAGCAGGATATGAAATAATCACATTCTTGATATATTTTTGTGTCATTTCATTCAAGTGCTCTTCGAGTGATGTCTTTCTTTCAATATTGTCGGCATTGTTGAGTTCTGCGGCGCTTTCTTTTACCCACACTCGCACTTTCATTATACCTACTCCATCCTGGTTATTTTCTTACCAAACGGACGTTGACTAAAAAACAAGTTGTTTTTTAAAGTAAATTTAAAAACTCAACAGTGCTTCATTCCATTTCAAAAATCATCATGCTGTCTATGTCATTTATTTTCCTAATACATATTTAATATAAACTTTTTTTTTGAGTGGTAACGCGGCAGAAACCTTGAACTTCCATTTTACACAGCCCAGTATTTCTGATCTTGTTTTAAGTAGGTAAGTACATATCTCAAGCTAAAAATAGAATATCACCTTGAGAAGAAAGACATTATACATAAAGAGCTAGGTATTTAGACAGCCTAGGCAACAAGACATCATTGGGTCTAGGTTTTTTCCAAGCAATTACTCCATTATTATCTGACGCAAGAGCGAGCAGCGCGCTATCATGGCGACTGATGCAATAATGTTCACAGTCGTGTGATACGGTTTACCTACCGCCTTATACGGGAAGTCGGCGAAATTAACACGATCGCTGTGAACTATTGTTGATAATTGGACTAGATTAAAATTTTTGGCAATCAAAAAGTTGAAACACTAAAAATACGAGTCAGATTTTTTATCAATTGGTAAACAGACTACGTAGAACACTTTTAAAATTCGTGGTAACTTATAAAACGAATTGAGAGAGCGAGTCTTTATCTAAGTATTTGCAAGTAATATGCATACTTGTAGATACATTGTACAGTTAAATACTTTGAAACAAATAAAATGTAAATGCATTCTATAATAGCAATGAACAACAAAGCAAGAAACAGCTTAGCACAATTAAATGCAAATGCATTGGTAAGTAGATATAGTTGCAGTAAAAACGCTCACGTAGACTGTGTGACGTCGAGTGGCGTGATCTAGCCACGCAAGCTCACCTCAATATAACCTGTTGCAAGTAAACTACGCTACTTTGAAACACATTACTACTAAACACACAATAAAAACAACATTCCTCAAGAAAACGCAGCAATGAAATGAATCCATATGAAAACATCAATCGTAGACGAACCTAGTGAAATAAACGCGATTCAAGGTGCAAATTACATAAAGACACGATCGATGTTTTGAAATCCATCGATGATTCGGTTAGCAACAATGCAGATATTGATTAGATAAAATGCAGCAGTAAATAAAATACAAGGCAATTTGATCGATAATGTAGTAATGAAGGTCGATAGTCGTGTGGCGCATCACGTAGCCAACCCAGATCTGATTGACGGATGTAAAAAAGTAAAAATTCACGCATACGGGTAATTATAGATGTAGTGTGTGATAGTCTGATGAGTTTTTTGTGGAGTTTTTATTGGAGAATGAAATTATGCGTATGCAGTTAGAAATCGGTTCATATGCGTGAATAGGTATTTCTGGTCAGACGAATATAGCCGATGTGGGCTTCATTATAAATTTACAATTGTATTTAATTTTGTGGAATTAGCAAAACCACTGTTATTACACAATAATTATTAAGTTTCAAATTACAATGCCTCCGTAAATCACGAAAACAACAAATTTTAATTATAAATATGTTTAATCAATCCTAAGTAATGTCTATGCAAATATACAAACACAATTTTCCCTTGAAACCGAGTTTTGCTGCCAAATGTTTGTTTTGATAAATGCTTCGTGAATTTAGTTGCGAAGGGCTCCTTACCAAGCTTATATCAAAAATAGCACGTCCTTGGATTGTCATTTGTACCAAACAAATAGTTACGAAAAAAATCTATGTGTTTAGTATTTTAATGAGTTATTGATCATTCACAAGCTTTTTCTTTTCACTTTTGTCATCATTATCACTTTTCATGTGAAACATACTTCAACGTCACAACGGTAAAGATGTTCTTTCTCTATCGACAACTGGTGACTAACGAATAGGTCAGGTTATATAGTTCAACCGAATGAAAAGAATTATCACAGTGCCTGAGTTGTGCATCAAAATATTTGACTTCCTATTCGTCTGAATGTTCAGAAAGCTCTGTAACCATCTCAGTCTCCAGTGGATTCTCATATTTATTCATCTCATGCTCATACAATACATTGTTTATCGCTTGTTTGATCAAACACTGCGTTTTCTTATCGTGCTTCCTCAGCGTCGACGCGATGTATTCTCCGTAAGTATCACAGTCGTCTTTCTTCTTTTGGCTGCCTGTCTTCAACATCCTTTGAATTTCTAGGATTCTGCTGTCGACGTATACTTTATTGTACAGTTCTTGTGTGTTTTGCACACTTTGCCGCCTAGGTTTCCTCTTTAACGTTCGAGTTAATCTCTTTTTGCCATGGCGGGCTGTGCTTACGACGATTTGTGTATAGTCTTCTTCTGTGTCGTGTATTTCAGGCTCCTGCTTGATTACCACGGCCCTCTCTTGATTATCATCATCATCATCTTCACTCATCTGGGTTCTATCTGACCCCATTTCAAATGCTTCGTCTAGTACTTCTATTTCGTAAGTCTCTTGAGTTTGCTGAAAATAAAAAGGGTATGTAACACAATTTTGCTATCAAATATTTGTTTATATTTACCGTACCTATGTTACATATACCTAATCCTACATATTTGCCGACCTGCACGATTCTATTATTTACGACATAAAATAGAGTCAAAGTGCATCGACGGAATCAGCCGACGCTGCACCATTGCAACACGCCGGACACCGCCGCACGTCATCGGAGCCGAGCCCCGCGCACCGCGTCGCCGCCGGCTTCACTTCGGTTCACACATCGAACCAGTCAAGTAGTTATAACTTAGTTCGTAAAATCTATATTGTAAAATCCTGAATAAATTAGTATTCCAGAATCGGTTTTTTTTGGGAACCCCGGGCGTCGTTCCTATATTTGGCGCAGGCGGTAGGATAATCCGGGTCATTCCAGGAAATCCAGGAGGAAAATCCAGGAGTGATAGACTTTTCAAGGTCGAGCCGGGTCATCCACACTCAGGCGTTCGCCGGGAATCAAGAAATCGATTACCTCCCAAGAAGTACCGAGATGCAGATTATGTAAGTCCACTGAATTTTCTCCAGTACTTGCTTTCCTTCCTAAAATTAAGTCCTTTTTTTTTAACTCATAAATTTTTCGATCAAGAAAATTAACGAGTCTTATGAGTAGTAGAAACAGTTTAATTGATAGTAATAGGGATTTAGAAAATTTAGATATTAGTACCGATAGTAGTAATTTCAGTTTAAGTAGTTTTTCCGAAAATAGCACAATGACTACCAGCTTAGATAGTATTTGCAAAGCTCTACGATTGGTCCCAGAATTCGATGGGAATCCCAATGTGTTAGTTAGATTTGTTAATTTGTGTGATCAGTTAGTAGCTACATACGGAATAGACGGAAATCCTTTAAATAATTCGGGATTATTAAATGGTATTCTTAATAAAGTCGTGGGCGCAGCAGCACGACAGATCAATGCGAACGGCATCCCGAATGATTGGAGTAGCATCCGTAATTCTCTCATAAATAATTTTGCTGATCAGAGAGACGAAACAGCCCTCTACAACGATTTGGCGATTTTAACACAAGGTTCTAGCACCCCTCAAGAATTTTATGAGAGGTGCCAAAATCTTTTTAGCACAATCATGACTTATGTATCCTTGCATGAATCCTTGCCTACTACCATAGATGCTAAGCGGGAATTGTATAACAAACTAACCCTCCAAGCCTTTTTACGCGGTTTGAAGGACCCTCTAGGATCACGCATTAGGTGCATGCGTCCTGAAACAACTGAAAAGGCTCTGGAATATGTGCATGATGAAATGAACACTATGTATATTCAGAGTAGGAATGTGTATTTTCCTGATAAGAAAATAGGTGATAGTCAGAGAAACCAATTTGATAATTTTAAAGTGCCCAATCAAGTTTTTCAGCCCTTCAGGCCCATGAATTTTAATATGCCTTCAGGGCCTAGCTCACAGTCTTTCAGACCACAGTTTTTACAAAGGCAGCCCCCATCATTTAAAACGCCTTTTAACCAGCCGAGAATGCCTTCACGCACTCAACAAATATTCAGTGCTCAGCCGCAAAATTATCAGCGTGGCTTTCAAATGCCTCCTAGGCCGCAACCCTCTTTTCATGGCCCTAAGCCTATGAGTGGTGTATCACACTTTGTCACTAGGGACAGACCGACACCAGCGGGACCCAGTGGTTGGAACTGGGCTAAGCAAGGCAATCCACCCCCTTCCAATTATTTTAAAACTAAAGATGTTAATGTAAATGAGTGTTTGACTTATGACTGTGACGGTTATGAATACTATGACTATGGTGACTATGACTATTACGACGATTATTACAACGAATATTACAACTACCCCACTGACTATGACTATCCCTGCCAACCAAATAGCAGTGTTAGTGTACAGGAAGTAGATGACGAACAACCCCAGCCTGAGTCGAAAACCGAGGATTTTCACAAAGTTACGACTATAAAAAAGTCAAAATAGAATTAAATTTACAGACTCAGAGACAGTTACCCTATATTCATATAGCAAACCCTCCATTAAATTTTCTCATTGATACAGGCGCGAATCAATCATTTATTAGTCCAGAGGCTGTGGAAAATTATTTCTCACATGTACCCCTTAACTACGATCCATTCGAAGTTACAAACGTTCACGCTACTAGTAGAAATGAGTATTCTATAACTCTTCCATGCTTTTCAGAATTTAAAGATTCGGAAAATATTAAGTTATTCGTGTATAGGTTTCACAATCATTTTGACGGGTTAATAGGTATGGATTTATTAACCAAATGGGAAGCTAAACTCGACCTTAAAGATTTAGTGCTTATTACCAAAACCGCAGTGAACCCTATTTGCTTTTATAACTCGCGAAACTTGAATCTTTACGAAGATATCATACCAGCAGAATCATCAAAATTGGTTAGACTACCGATTAACGCCCCGGACGGCGAAGTTTTTATTCCGGAACAGATTATTTGTAACTGTGTGATTAGCGAGTGCTTAACCACAGTTAGTAAAAGCCGTGGTATAGTAGAGGTTTTAAATAACACCCAGAACGATATAATTTTATCGTTAGATCACGCGACGCAAGCGACCGTATTCACTATGGAGTGCACGCGCACCGAATCTATTACGTCACGCGCTAGGGATGTTACCGCGCGATTGCGAACTGACCATTTAAATGCAGAGGAAAAGGCCAACTTACTCGCCCTTTGTTCTAATTACGCCGATGTATTTTATATCGAGGGTGAAGCGTTAACGTTCACGAATAAAATTAAGCATAAAATTAGGACTCATGACGAAATACCCGTTTACACAAAGAGCTATCGTTACCCTTACATACATCGTGAGGAAGTCCAGGATCAAATATCTAAAATGTTAGACCAGGGTATTATCCGACCATCGGAGTCTGCGTGGAGCTCACCTATTTGGATTGTTCCGAAGAAGACGGACGCTTCGGGTAGACAAAAATGGAGATTAGTGATAGACTTTCGTAAGGTTAATGAAAAGACTATTGACGACAAGTATCCCATTCCCAACATCAACGACGTACTTGATAAGTTAGGGAAATGTCAGTATTTTACGACACTAGACTTAGCATCGGGATTTCACCAAGTTGAGATGGATCCCGCCGACATACATAAGACAGCATTTTCCGTGGAAAATGGAAAATTTGAATACTTAAGAATGGCCATGGGATTGAAGAACAGCCCTAGCACCTTCCAACGTGTCATGGACAACGTCCTTCGAGGCCTAAATAACGTAATTTGCCTCGTATACTTAGATGACATCATAGTTTTTTCCACGTCACTACAGGAACATATGGTAAACCTTGAAAAAGTATTTCAGAGACTAAGAGAATCTAATTTTAAAATTCAACTCGATAAATCAGAGTTCCTCAAACTCGAGACCGCATACCTAGGACATGTTATCACTAGAGAAGGAATTAAACCTAACCCCGATAAGATTTCTGCAATACAGAAATATCCTTTACCTAAAACTCCTAAAGAAATAAAATCATTTTTAGGTCTTATCGGTTACTACCGTAAATTCATTCCCGACTTTGCCAGGATAACTAAGCCCTTAACGCAGTGTTTAAAGAAAGGTAGAAAGATTACATTTGACTCTGAATATGTTAATAGCTTTGAAAAATGTAAAACTCTTCTGACAATCGACCCCATATTAAGATATCCTGACTTTGACCGTGACTTTATTCTTACGACCGATGCATCTAATTTTGCTATAGGTGCAATTCTTTCGCAAGGTCCCTCGGGCTCCGATAAGCCCATAGCGTACGCATCACGTACTTTAAATGAAAGCGAGATAAACTATAGCACCATAGAAAAAGAATTACTTGCTATCGTGTGGGCGACAAAGTACTTTCGTCCTTATCTCTATGGCCGTAAATTCAAAATCTTTACCGACCACAAACCATTACAATGGGTTATGAACTTAAAGGAGCCTAACTCTAAGTTGACTAGATGGAAACTTAAATTAAGTGAATATAACTTTACTACCGAACATAAGCCCGGTAAGAAAAATACCAACGCCGATGCTCTCTCTCGCGTTGAGATCTGTAACGAAGAGACTAACTCTATGGCCGGTAATACATCAGAAGTACCACCACCTATCCCCAACGACTCTGACTCAAGAACAGAGACTGTACATACTTCCGACGAAAACCCTATCCTTGAAATTCCCTTGACTGACGAGCCCTTGAATAAATTCAATCGTCAGCTTATCATGACGATAGTAGGTGACGTCAAGAAGCGCGCGTCAGCGACCAAGCCATTCGACACTCACACACGTACTTCCGTACAGTTATCTGAATCTAACTTAGAACAAGATTTAATTAATGTTATAAAGGAGTATGTTAACCCTAAAATTAAGACAGGTATGCTTATTAACCCTCCTTTAGGTATGTATAAGATCCTCCCTATTTTACAGGATACATTCAAAAGCTCATGTATGAAATTGGTACTTGCAAAAAAGGAACTTGAAAATGTCAAAGAATATCTCAGACAGCAGGAGATCATTCGTAATTACCACGAAGGTAAAACTAACCATCGCGGCATTAACGAATGCTACCTAGCCCTTTCAGCCCGTTACTACTGGCCCCGAATGAAAGATCACGTGACCAAATTCATAAATGATTGTACGATTTGCGGACAAGCTAAGTACGATAGACATCCCATTAGGCCCAAGCTCAATATAGTGCCACCAGCTACAAGGCCCTTTGAGATAGTGCACATGGACAGCTTCACTGCCCAAAATGAGAAATACGTTACTTTAATAGACGTTTTCTCAAAGTATGGTCAGGCCTACCTACTTAGAGACGGCACAGCGCTCAGTGTAATACAGGCTTTATTAACATTTAGCACGCATCATGGCTTACCGCTCACTATTATCACAGATCAAGGTACTGAATTTACTAATCAGATGTTTTCAGAATTTTGTAAGGTTCATAAAATCATTCATCATCAAACCTTAGCACATTCACCTAACGCTAATGGAAATATAGAACGTTTTCATTCGACTTTACTTGAACATCTGCGCATTTTAAAATTAAAACAAAAAGATCAGCCCGTTATCAATTTAATGGCATACGCTTTGATTGCCTATAATAGTTCGGTACATAGCTTCACTAAGTGTAAACCATATGACCTCATACTGGGACATACTGACCCACGTGACCCAACTGACATCGACATTACAGGACATTTGTTACAACAATATTCACAATCCCACAGAGAGCAGATGATACAAGTCTATGATCTCATAAACGAGACATCTCTCGCTAATAGGACCGCGATTATTGAAAATCAGAATAAAACTCGCGAATCCGAGGTTGAGTACCAACCCGACCAACAGATTTTTATCAGTAATCCTTGTGCTAGTAGATCTAAGCTCGCACCTAGATACACACAGGATACTGTTTTAGCTGACCTTCCTATTCACATCTATACATCTAAGAAAAAAGGTCCCATCGCGAAGAATAGGTTGAAACGAGTCCCTAAGACAGCGAAATTGTTACAGGATGCTGACCCTGTTGCTGTCACTCCTGACTCTAATACAGACTCACGGACAGGAGATAAAACTTGAAGGACTTGGAGACGGACCAGGACTTTTACCCTTCAAACTAGGACCCATGCGACTAACAACTCATTATCATACGTTTTTACAATACATTGAACTAAAAGAAATAGTTTCTAACATTACCTTAGTAAGGTTGCAACTCGCTGAAATAAAAACCAAGGTAGATAATTACACGTACGCAGTCTACGAAACTCAGCTAGATCACTTAAATAACGAATTAAATAACGCAGAGCTTCAATTAAAAACTTTAGAGCCAACTCGTTTTAGAAGAGGTTTAGTAGATAGCCTTGGATCAGTTATTAAGAGTATTACAGGGAATCTAGATTATACAGATGCTGTAAAATACAATAATGCCCTTTCAGTTCTAAGAAAAAATCAAGATAAAATCGTTTCAGAACATAATCATCATATCAGTCTCAGTCGAGATTGGATGGATGAACAAAATAAAATTATTGCTAAAATCGTAGATAATCAAGTTAAAATAAATAAAACATTGCTGATGCTAATTGACCCCGATTCGTATCCGCGACACGAGTTAATTAAACTAGCTAAATTCGCACAAATATTGGCGATAACTAGCAACAACATAGGTAGCTTAGTAAGTGAAATAAGTAGGTTAGAAAATGCGCTAGCATTTTGCAAGGCTTCGCAAACTCATCATTCGATGATAGGTATAGAAGTAATGAAAAATATGTTAGGTAAACTGAAAACTTTTTACATTAAAGATCAGTTATTAGACTTAGAAATTAGAGAATACTACGACGTTATAAAACCAGCATCGTTTTATAACGGAGATCAATTAGTTTTTGCTTTTAAGTTTCCCGTGGTATCACCACTAGTTTATACTTTATATAAGTTGGTTATAGTTCCGAATAAAAATAGGCAGGCTGTCATCCCACCTTTCCCATTCCTCGCAATTACTGGAAATATTCATGTGTACATAGAGGCTGAATGCCTGAAAGTAGGTACGAGGTACATCTGTGAAGATCAACTCAACCATCAACTGAAGTCTCAACCTGACTGTATCAGCAACATCATCCAAGGAGAAATGACCAAAGGAAAACCCTGCGAGATGACTACTATCGATCTGATGAAACCCGCCATGGAAAAACTGGACGACCGCCACTACGCCGTCGTGTTCCTCAACCAACTCAAGTTCGACTCACATGTGAACGAGACGAACTCAACACGCTCACCGGCAGCTATCTAGCAACTATGCCGCACAACTGCAAACTACGTACAGATGACTTCACCATTGTCAATGTCAATGACCATATCCAAGGACAACCTTTGAAGATATCCAGAGTTCCAGATCACCAGGACGAAGTACCTTCACCTGCACCCCACATCAAGATCAATTCAATCAACCTGAGAAAACTGCACGATCTTCAAGATAAAATACACCTACAAGATCCTGTGTATATAGAACAACCCACATCGTTCTATCATACAACCATACCTTTCTACAGTATACTATCCGGTGCGCTTGTACTCACTATCATTGTACTATATCGTAGATTCTTCATACGCCGAACAAATGAAACATCGAAGACTGAGATAGAATTAACTCAGGTGGCGCCAACTTACGCTGTACCAGACTCATCCCTTAACCAGAGGAAGCTGCCAACGACATTTTTTCCCAATCTTCAAAAATAGTCGTTGATCTCAGGGGGGAGATGTTACATATACCTAATCCTACATATTTGCCGACCTGCACGATTCTATTATTTACGACATAAAATAGAGTCAAAGTGCATCGACGGAATCAGCCGACGCTGCACCATTGCAACACGCCGGACACCGCCGCACGTCATCGGAGCCGAGCCCCGCGCACCGCGTCGCCGCCGGCTTCACTTCGGTTCACACATCGAACCAGTCAAGTAGTTATAACTTAGTTCGTAAAATCTATATTGTAAAATCCTGAATAAATTAGTATTCCAGAATCGGTTTTTTTTGGGAACCCCGGGCGTCGTTCCTATATTTCCTAACTAAACAAAAACAGAGCAACGCGTTTGTCTAAACTTCTGCATGTTAGTATGGCAACAAAAGGTAGTACCTGAGTAGTTATATAGCTTTAAAAGTTTGCAATATAGCTTTTGCTCCAAAAGTGTAATAAACGATACTTAAGATACTTGAGTTTCACTATATGTATAGTGTCCTATGCAGTAAATGTACGTAGTATTATTTCTCACCATTTATTACTTAAACTGGATATTTATTAAAAACAAAATCATGGTAAATAATATCCTGTTTGCTGATAATTATATTAATAACTGTCATACCTTCAACATTTAATGTTGTTTGTACCTACTGCATTGTTTTTAAATATCAAATTATTATTTTCAGTAAAACAGTGAAACGAGATAGGTACGTAGCCAGCCATAGGCTATGGCCCATAGCCGATAATAATGAACGATAATGTGAACAGAATAAAAACAACATTATAAATTGTATTACTTCCGTAACTGAATTCAGAATGTGTAACTCAAGATAAGAGTTGAAACGACCTTGTTTTTAATCCATTCGAATAACAAATCCATCTTTGGCTATTTAGGGAAATATTCCATTCGATGATACCTAAATGTAGCGGTCAGCGGAGGCCTTGGGACATAGACTAAAGCGGGCTTTACACTTTGCAATATTCAGATTTCAATTTCAGACAGAATAAATGAACAAGACTCAGTATCGGAAAGTGTTGAAAGCGTTAAAATAGACACTTTAATTTTAGATACAACGTCATGTTGAATTTATGCACTAAATATTGCAACGTGGAAAGTTTCAGAGATTGATTATAAGCACGAGTAAATCTCACTCGAGTTGAAGTAGATTAGCTTTGAGATAGTATCTATATCTATATCTATGTTAATGCTTAAAACTGTTTCTATTTGAGATGTAGGTAGGTACATAAGAACAATCTCTGTATTCGGTACTTAGTGTAGTAAAGGAATGTGATGCGAGATGTCTCTTTCATACGTCATCCATTCTTGTTTTAAAATCTTTTTTTCTAAAAATAAACTCTATAGTAAATCGAGCAAAACTCAGGCATAAATTTTAAAAGTTGTGACACACAATAGACGTAGTAGAGTTCCTTGTGAAAGGGCTCACCCGGGGAAGTACTACCACCACACATATTCAAAAATATCTCGCTGCTACACTGCTCAAAATACTTTACCTGATTATGATTAGGTGAGCTTCGGTATCCCTGGAGGAACTTCAAATGCGAGTAGAGGAACCAGGTGGACCTCCCACCCTCCTTGACCTTGGCCCTCTCCCTCCTATAGGAAGCGAGGATGGAGTTGAATTTCTTCCTCAAGGCGGTTACTTCCACGGAGAACATGTCAGCTAGAGAAAAAATTAAAAATATAACTAATAATATAAATAAATTAGGTACCTGAAACCTAACCTAACCAGAAAGTTGAAGTTTTGTGGTTGTGTGAATGGATATTTTCTTTATCTCGATGATCTCGTTAGCCGAATCTCGTTATAAGCTATTATTGATCGATCGAAGCGAGATCTTCAAATCAACTTGGGCAAATCGGCGTTGTATGTACCTATGTGAGTATGTTTGTCCGAGGATAACTTTCGAAGCGTTGATTCGACAATCGTGAAATTTATATAGGTAGGTAGTGATGGCACAACTCTGGTGTGACTCAATGAGTTAAATAAAAGCCATAATAAAAACTGAACTTTGACAATATTCACAGGGTACTTACGTCAGTAACCCCACAGTGCTGAAATTTGGTTTGCGTGTATCTTTAGTGACACAAATATAAGGAAAAGTCTGAAATCTAGAATAATTGCAATTTCTACCCCCAAAAAAAATATCCAATTAACATGAACTCCTGATACCTGTAATTTGAATGAAACTGTAGATCTTGTGAGTTGGTCCTGCATTTCGTGGCAGTATTTTGGTAGTTTTTTTTGTATGTTCCTCTTATTTCCCTCCGACATGAAGATCGGAGACATTTGGTATTTTGATAGTCAAAGATTACGAATAATATATTTTTTGTTTTTATGGGAGACTCGCGAGATCTCAGTTCGGGGCAAACCACTAGTAATTTGTTTTTACTTTTTGTAAACCATATGCTTGTTACCACAAAAAAGTTAAAAAACTGTTTAACGGGCGTTTAAAAAATTCCTTCCCAATTTTTGCATGGGCGGTTTTTAAACCTTACTTACCTAGGACTAGGAACTTACTAGATTTAAATACGAGAATAGGCGTTCAGACGGACTGTATTATATTGGTCATCATCATGAACGTCATTATCAGCCACAGGACGTCCACTGCTGTAAAAAAGCCTCCCCTATAAATAACCTAGGACCGATCTTGTGCGACACCTCCCACCAACTTTTATTAGATTAGATTAGATCATTCTTTATTGCATACCACGAAACAAATACAAATAAAAGTAACAACGTAAATCTATGGATCCAACTGGCGGTCTCTACCAGACAACCTTTAGATGGAATGGACTGTGTGGACATTACCTGGGGTGTAATTGTGTACTTAACATACTACATGCACATACACACTAATAATATAAAAATAAAAAATACATAAATGAATGAACCTAAACAATAACTAGGTGCTCCATAACAATTTATTTAATACTAGCTGACCAATCCGCAGCTTCGCACGCGTAGTTTTTTTTATAAATAAAACTGTGTCTGTCACCTGGAGATAGCTTTCCAACAGTGAAAGAATTTTTTTTAAATCGATCCAGTAGTTTCGGAGCCTATTCAATACGAACAAACAAATCTTTCCTCTTTATAATATTATGAAGTTTTTTGTGGATATATTGATATGTTCTTTAATATTGTAGAACATACTTTTGTTCTATCATCAATAGTTTCCGCAGCGCATGCGACGAAAGACGTTTTAGAGCACTTTTTTACACCTTGGGTTACGTTACTTAAGTTTTAGTAAAGATCCCTAATCTTTTCTAGCAATTAATATAGCCTATGTCACTTAAGGTGAATGTAGCTTTCCAATGGCGAAATAATTTTATAAATCAGCACAGTAGTTTTTGAGTTTATTCATTACAAACATACACACAAAAATACAAAAATACAAATCTTTCCTCTTTTATTAGTATAGAAGTATAGATAGTAATCCAACATACCTCAGTGTCTTAAGACGAAAGTCTTCAATCAGTGTGTGTTACCAGTGATGACATATAGAACCGAGACGTGGTCCTTCACTATTGGCCTTATGAATAAGCTCAGAGTCGCTCAACGAGCTATGAAGAGGGCTATGCTCGGGGTTTCTCTACGAGATCGAATCAGAAATGAGGAGATACGTAGGAGAACTAAAGTTACCGACATAGCCCAACAGATTAGCACGTTGAAGTGGCAATGGGCAGGCCATATAGCGCGCAGAACAGATGGCCGATGGGGCCGGAAAGTTCGCGAATGGAGGCCACGGACCGGCAAGCGCAGCGTAGGACGTCCACCTACAAGATGGGCAGACGACTTGGTAAGAACCGCAGGTCGGCGTTGGATGCAGGCCGCTTCCAACCGCAGTTCCTGGAGATCAATGAGGGAGGCCTTTGTCCAGCAATGGACGTCCTACGGCTGATATGATGATGAAGATGATAGATAGTATAGGTTAGTATAGATATAGGTACATACTTAGACTTATTTAAGAAACATATTAATAGGTTTAATATTAAAATAATATTAGGTCGTCTTTATCAGTCTTTCCAGTGCGTGGTCTCCAGCCAAGGACATTTCTGCCTCAACCGCCGTCAGTTCTTCGGGCTATATCTCCCGTGGCGTGCCCACAGGCATACATTAGTAGTACTAACCTAGAGATCTCCAGGCCATGTGTTTAGCTTTCTGCACTCGGTACATGTTGTTTTTCTTGTTCCACAACTCTGGCCGCTTCTCATACTCGCCCGCCAGGAGTATCACGGCTTCGTTCGACCACTCTTTATCCATCCTGAACACCTTCCACTGGAACAAACGATTACAATTATCATTGATCGAACGAAGCGAGCGATCTCTTAAATCAACTTGGGCAAATCGGTGTTGTATGTATGTATGTTTGTTTGTCCGAGGATAACTTTCGAAGCGTTTATCCGATCATCGTGAAATTACATTTATTACATTTCGACCCCGTTTTTATTTTTAGTTTAAACCTTGTAGTTTTTAAGTTATTATTATTATATTAGCCATAACAAAAACTGAACTTTGACATAATTCACAGAGTCGGTACACCAGTGACCCACAGTGCTGAAATTTGGTATGCGTGTAGCTTTAGTAACACAAATATAGGCAAAAGTTTGAAATCCAGAATAACTGCAATTTCTACCTTAAAACAGTGTTACCAATTTATATGAACTCCCGTTACCTGTAATTTGAATGAAACTGTATTTTATTAGTCAAAGAATAATAAGGGCGGCTTGCACAACGATCCCTAAACGTATTTAGCGATTAAACATGTGTAAACTCGTATTTGTATGATTTGACAACTCCTTAAATCATATTTAGCCACTAAATACGATACGGCATCGTTGCGCGAGTCGCCCTAAGAATATATTTTTTTGTGTTTTCAGAGACTTGCGAGATCTTAGTTCGGGGCGAACCACTAGTTTAATTAGATAGGAATAATAAGGAGACCTCAACGATGCGATGTTCTCAGTGTGACGTCACGCACGCGACCGCGTCTCTTCTGTCGTCGGCCTTAGCAACAACCTAGATTAAATATGGCCGCTATCATAATGTCATAGAACAATATTCAACAAAGAAATAAACGAAAGATTAGTTTTAAGTGCCATTGGACTTTCATGAACACGTAATAGGTAAGGACATTGATTATGTACGCAACAGAAAGGTAAGAAACTTACGAAAAATCCGAAATTCGATGAAAGAATGTTCTCAAAACGCGACGAACGTGAATTCTCGCGTTCGGTTCGGTGCTAGGCGCAGACTGGCTGGCAGGGCAGGGTGGGGCGCGCGCTCGCCCGAGCGGGGGCGAAGCGAACGAATCGACACGAACGAGAGATGCTCGGTCTCACTCGCTCGCGCTCTCTCTCCACGCGCCTCTTTCAGTTCGTTCGTTCGCGATCGTGATTATCGTGTCGTGTTCCCTTCGTCTCGGCAAGTCGACGGATTACTTATTTTCCGAGCGAGGAAACCGATGGGCGAACGAACGCTGTAAGTACCGACGCTGCGCTGTTCTTCGTTATTCGAAATTTAAAACTGTTGATGGCCTGAAATGAAAACGTAGGTACACAATACGATATTTTAAAGAGGTAGAGGCAAGTAAGTACCTAGTTTGTAGATTATGTCTAAATATAAATAAATACAGCTGGACATTTCACACAGCGCTATCTAGCCCCAAACTAAGCAGAGCTTGTAATGGCAACCAGATATCTGATAGAATACGTCTTGTCTTATAGGTACCTATACTTTTTTTTGTAAATACATACTTATGAAAATAGAAAAACACCAAAACCATACCTATAGAAAAACATCCAAACACGGAACCAATATCTGTAGATATAATGCAAACATTAGTTCCGCGGCGGGAATGGAACCCGCTACCTCCTGCGCCTCAGCCGGCTACTCGCCCACTGCGCCACGGAGGTCGCCAATAGTCGGTTTGTTTGTAGCGGGTAGGCATCTTAGAAACTACTGAACTAGGTAGACACGGCTACTATACATCAAGCTATACATTTCCAGTATAAGCTGACCTATCATTCTACGAAAAGCCTACACGATGCGAGGTCAGCTTATACTGGAAATGTATAGCTTGATGTGTAGCCGTGTGTACCTACCTACGGAGTCTACGATTTACCTCTCTTTTGTTTTAGTTATATTTACGTTATTAGTTTTTACTTTCTTACTATGTATTTCTTTTCTGTCTGTTTCTAATGTAGTTGCACCTATTACTTACACTAATATAAGGGATAAATGTTTGTTTGTTACTTAATCACGTAGTAACGTGAACCGATTTCGATTAAATTTGGTGTGTTGATAGATTATGACCTGGATTCAAACATGGGCTACCTTTACAAAAAAGGCGTGCGAAGCTGCTGGCGGAAGCTAGTATTATAAATGCGAAAGTTTGGATGTTTGTTTGTCACTCAATCACGTGGTAACGGCTGAACGATGTCGATGAAATTTGGTATGTACCTACCTAGATAATAACCTGGATTAACACATAGGCTACTTTTTGTTGATATAAAACGCGAGCGAAGCCGCGGGCGTAATCTACTTGTCTAATAAAGTAATGTCTATGTCTATAAGCAATAGACTTACTATAAAAAGATATTTTTATAATACAATTTTTGCGCTTGGGGTTAAAATTGACATTGTTACGAACCATCCCAGTTAAACTATCTTTCTATAAAAAAAAACTGCGTCGGAATCAGTCCATCCTCTTGAGAGCTACAAATGCTACAATGCAGACAGATATATACCTACACAGACACACAGGCGTCAATCTTATATAGCACCCGTATTTTTGAATGAATGAATGAATATGTATTTATTTCAAAAAAAGGGTGTTATATAGTGCACTTATATAAATAGTTACAATTCTAGGATACCTAGGCTGTTGTGTCTTGTGGTTCTGCACTACAATTCTGTTATCTACATCAAATACTTTGATACCTTGCTCTAAGTTTAAAACTTGTGTTTAGACGCAAAGGATCTCTGCTTCGGCTCGACAAACATAGGATGGGCATGACAATGTAGGTACCACAGAACATAAAAAACAATTGAAAAAATTGTTTTTTGTATTCTGTGGTAGGTACTATGATGACTGACTACAGATTGCAAATTTTGCGTGGGGTTTAAAAATATGTATGTCAAAATCCCGACCCTAATTTGATGTGTGCCAATAATAATTAATAACATATACAAGAATATTTCGAAAGTCATACCACGTATTCCTATTACCCTGATACACTCACCCAAATGTGAAACCTTCAAACACCACCTGCAAAAATACCTAGAACCCGGTTACCAAGCGATAGGTTCCATCACAAAGTTCTAAATAAAGCGGCCAATGTATTTCATCATCCACTATTCACATCCCTGCCACAGTATATATACTAGGTAGTTCTTAATAACAATAACGTGCTACGTCGCTACCTCTTGCTCTACACTACTATAGAGTTCAAAATACCTTGGTTTCTATAACCAAGCGCTAAGACCCCTGCTTTCAAGTGAAAAACTTTAAAATAGAATTCTAAATATACTGGTCTTTGCAAGATCTATGGCTAGTGTTCTAGACCTCTGCAATCAAACTAAAGAAGCAGTGCTAGAGCTCAGATGAAACTGGACACTAAAATGGCTATCGACCGGCGTATCTTGACCTGCCTTCGCAGTTGGACCAACAAGCAGGCTCAACGAGCCCAGGGTTCAACACGAGTGGTAACATCCCCTCATTGAAGCGAGAGGGCTTCTGAATGAAACACCCCTGAGAGGTATAATGAGCAAGATTGCTTTTTTTATTGGGCGGAAGATATTGCTTGTCCTATACCATCTTCAAGTAAATGCCTAAATACAAATTATATAAAAATGCATAATAAACTTGAAAACAGTTTTTCTCTCTATATTCTATGGGTCGATTTTAATGTGATTTGGTTTTAGAGTAAGTAGGTATATTCCAATACAACGAATACATTGCCGCCTTCATTTTTGGGCATCATTTGCCACGAATTCTGGCATTATCCACATTCTGAGTCTTTACACACTTTCATTTTTGCTGTGGTTAAATTTTTCTATCTCATGAAGGTACTTTTTATCATCTATAGTATTTCGGGATGGAGCTATCTATAAATGTAACACGATAACAGACCCGATATTTTTTTACAAAATGTAAGAAACTAAACTACTGCCGGATACTTTTGTACAACCGTGTTTGTACAACATGGAGGAACACAAAATACACAACGTAACGTATGCATAATGTGAAAAAACTCAGCGAACAGAAATGTAGTGACTAGCACGACCTTATTGTTGCGAGTGACAGATTAAAACAAACACAAAATGGCGGTGTGCCATTGAGTGTAACCTTGAAAAAGTATATTTGAATGTTTTTGGTATAACATATTTGTATTTGTTCAAAATATAATAAATAAATGCGATCGATATCATTACTTATTTGGTCACAACACTACAACTATCAAATTAGAACTGTCATCGAGAAAATAAAGAAATGGAAATATTATAGCTAGGATGTACCTATTAGGTTCTTCTGCAATCAGTTCATACCCATCCACCTCCAGTTAGTGATCTACAGCCGTTTGACACGTCTCTGTCGACCTCTCGAAGGGCACGTTAGGACCGTGATCAAATTAATGAATTTCTATTTGTTCGCCATTGTTAATTTTATAGTTTGCTGTAAGCTATTTAATTAAGATGGATGCCTGGCATTGTTGCTTTGAGTGGTTTGTGATGGGGTGCCGGTAATTAATACTGATTTATCGGCGGTACGTAATATTAGAGCTTCAATACAATCCAAGGAACCGTCATCTGTCATGGCTTAGCCTCATTATCATCATCATTATCACCAACACTATCATCATCATCATAGCCAAGAAGCATCCTCCGGCTGCCTGCTCTACTAAAACTAAAAACGCTTTTCGAACGCCCCCATTTTATCATTTAAATTATTTTAAACTAGCTTACCCGCCCGCGGCTTGGCATGCGTGGTATTTCAACAAAAAATTTACCCTTCTTTTGCGCACTCGAGTAAAAATTAGCCTATGTCCTTCCCCAGAATATAATCTATCTCCTTGCTAAATTTTCATTACGATCCGTTCAGCCGATTAGTTTGAAAAGGTAACAAGCAAACAAACAGTTACTTTCGCAGTTACTATGTATGTATTATACATATAAACCTTCCTCTTGAATCACTCTATCTATTGCTGAAAATTTAATTAAAGTCCGTTGAGTAGTTTAAAAGATCTAAGCGAACAGACAGCGGAAGCGACTTCATTTTATACTATGTAAAGATGAATACATACTTGATCTGTTCATTTTCTCATCTGCATGAGTGAGTGGTATCTGCTGTATTCAGTTGTTTTTTCCAATATTCTGCGTAGTTGTTATTAGTATATTTATTTCTATGGTTAACTGACATTTGTAATATATTTATGACATAACAATAGCAATGTAATGAAGGGCGAATAAATGAATAGGTAGTGAATACTGTTTCATCGTCACCTATCTAGCTTGATTATGATAAATATAGTACAGTAGACGCCCTTATCACTGAAATCAATTTCTTCTAGGAAACCTTTGAGGAGAATATAATGATCGAAGCGCAGTAACGGACAGTTAAAAAGCGTCCTGCCAGTTCTTTTTTTATACCAGCCTTCTCGATATACTTACCTATTATTAACATTGAAAAGCTTGTTTCATTTTTAAGCAGGTAAAAAATAAAGCTTCCAGATTTAGGTATTAACTGTACTCAAGCCTAGGGTGGGTTTATAATAGCTTTGAATGAAAGATCAGTCAGAAATCTAAACACTATTCTGAAATACGGACTTATTTCGCTTCGTAGCTTCGTCGCTCCTGCCTGCTTTAACAGTTATTGGAGTCATTTCTTCTATCTTCTCAAAGTGTCCTAAACATCTAAAATATTCATGAACTCCGTAAAGCTTAGAGGAAAACATCTTTTCTTCATATAGGGTGTCCCAAATCAATTCCCCTTTTTATAGGTAAGCGCAAATGACACGAAGATAATGCGAGTAGGTACAGTAACTTCTGCGGATTTCCGTACCATTGTCCAAAACTGTCATAACTTAAAAACAATATGGCGGGGAAGGGAATGAAAGATTATGCGAAAGTTATGTAGGGTTGTGCTATTTCAAACACGGTAAGTCGAATAGTCGAGTAATCGCTTATTATTATTATTATATGTTGTTTATAATTGGTCGTTTAATGAAGATTTTCTCTCTCAGCAATGGTAAGTTTAAGTTTTGGTATGTTGGGTATCCATCCAAAGGTTGCATGGAAGAGATCGCTTTTAGCGATAAGGCCGCCCATTGTACCTATGATTTAAAAGTGTATTTTATATGTTTGTTTTTAATAGTGTGCAATAAAGAAAATATCTATATATCTATCTATCTTATACTTTAAGATAATAAACTAATTTATTTTCAAAAACAACATAAACATGAAATGTAAGAATAAAATGTTGCAAAATTTAAGCTAATTGTACCATTAGCACAATGTCAAAACTCAATTAAAACATCCGCAAATGGAGCGCATAAAGTTATGTCGTTCAGTTTTATCGCTTGATTTTGGCTCTAGAACTTTTAAGACACGAACTAAAACAACGTGAGAACCTTCCTCATAAATCCTATGAATAGAAGAATTATCTCAGTGTGAAGAATGACTCATCAAACATCGACTTTAAAAACGATGACCCCATCACTAGCACCCAAGGGCGTATCATCGACTATCGTATGCGTCGATTGTCAAGGGGTCCTCACTCGGGGGTTCGCAGGGGTCCTATCTGCACCCGCACACAATGAGAAGCATTTGTGACGAAAAATTTACGAGACATTTTTACGATTGCAAAATAGGTGGAACCGAGTTTTACGAGCCACCCCGTATAATGCTAGCCACCCTGTATAAGGGAGCGGGAATTCAGGGATTACTTTCTTTGTCCTTTGTTTGTTAATATCGGGACGGTGTGGTTTAGTGGGTGATCCGCCGACTGCCCTTCTGTTCCACTGTTCCAATGTTCCAATATTGTAACGTTTCGTTTCCCATGCACATTTTAAGTAGTACCTATAGTTTTTACTATTCATCTCATTTGAATGACAATTTCAAAGCCAATAATTACGGTAATTCATGACACCGGTAATATCATGATTACTTATTTTGCTTTTCATCTAGGTCTCAATTTTTCAAAATTGGCGATTGTGATCTTTTCTTTTCCATAGCGCTCCTGCTACCGCCTTGAAATCCTCTTCCAATTTTTGGTTGTGTCTACTCTCTGCAATAGGATACCGTTTGGTTTAATGTTTGCCCATTCTAGGGTCCCGTAGTCTCTTACGTAGAAAACAAATCGCCTTTGTTCTACCACGGAACTTTGCAAAGTATTACTCGTGCGCGATAACTTGGGACCTGCTAGGAATGCGACTCCCCGACCGCTTCCCCTGCACTTCCCCGATGGCGCCCGTATTGTACCGTTCGCATCACTATTTTTTACTAGGGTTTTTAGTCTCGTACTGGCCTACGTCACGTAACGACGCGCTCTGGAATTCTTTTAGTTTTCGTAAGTGTTTTTGTTATCATTATGAAGGGTAAACCTTTGCATAGCGGAGAAAGAAACCTCGTGCTAAAAGTGTTAGAGTTTTATGAAAACGAAAAACGGAACAAACAGTTTTGTTTACCTGTCCACTAAGTAGTGACGAAGATGAGATACTGTAAATAATGATAAGATAAATGTATAAACTTAAACATTGTATTTTTATTTTATTCAAATAGTGTAAAAAAGATTAGATAAAAAGCAGCGTCCTCCCTGATTAACATAATAAATTAGGTTAAAAAAAACAAAGACGAAGCCGCGGGCGGCTGCTTGTTATGTTCGCTTTTTTGCGGGCGGTACAAACACGCCAATATGACGTCACCGCGCTCAGGTCCCAACTTATCGCGCACGGGTAATACCTACCTAACTACGGCGAGTGTACGTATTCTTGTATATTTAAAAAGTATTCACAATAGCGTGATTAACATTACGGCGCGCATAATTCTGAGTCGAGTCCCGTGTATGTACTGCTGTAGGCGCTGGCGCTGGCGCTGGCGCTGTATGGAGCACACAGTATTTACCTATTACAGTTCTCTTTTGTCTATGTTTTTCTCTACTATTTCATTGTTACTTTTTATGTGTTTGCTCTGTTTTATAATATACTAGTTGGCCCGGCAAACTTCGTACCGCCTTGACATGCATATGACGCGGGTTGTCAATATACACGTCACCCCGGTAGAATTAAAAATCTGCCATCATTATGTATGAGGAAATGAATTTTCTGCATAATTTCTTTTTGCGTGAATTTTTCCGATATTTTAATAGTTAATCTGCCATTCGGGGCGGAGACAAATCCAACAAATCAAAGATCATCAAAATCGGTCCAGCCGTTCTCGAGTTATAAGTGTTCGAACAAACCCGACTTTGTTTTATATATTAAGATGTAATTGTATTGTGTATTCTGTGTTGTAGTGAATAACTGATTGTCTATGAGTAGTTTAGGCTTAGTTGTAAGAAGAATTTATCAAAACTTAGTACATATATTTAGGAGCAGTAGATGATCACTTGCCTTTACTGTGCGTTTTTTACTGATTTCAATTATGAAATTGGTTTCGATTGATATCCATCAGTGAGCACTATCACCATATGAACACAGTAAATCTCTGCTACATCATTAAGCTGAACGCACGCTGCTGCAAAAAGACCATTTCAAATCACGTGCGTCTAACATACCCCCATCCATACTGAGGCAGTTCGCGGCGTTGGGCAACGCACATGAGAATGAATATATTTACGAGTGGTTCGCCCCGAACTGAGATCTCGCGAGTCTCCCAAAACTCAAAAAAAAATTATTCTTGGGGCGAATCGTGCAACGAAAAATAAAAACGGAGTCGAAATTTACTCACGAAGACCTTTTATGAGACGTGCTATTTGACCGGATAGTCCCATTTTGGTTTTCTTTACCCCTCTTGAATCCCAATATCTCAACAACCCGCCTCCCCCCTCACACTTTTAGCTTATTTAGTCACACCAAACTTGTGCCATCACTACCTACCTATATACCAAATTTCACAATAATCGGATAAACGCTTCGAAAGTTATCCTCGGACAAACAAACATACATACATATACATACAACGCCAATTTGCCCAACTTGGTTTAGAGATCTCGCTTCGCTCGATCAATAAAACAAAGTAGATAACATGTGTTTATTTCCAGATAACAATATGACCCATATAATTGTTACACACGGTTACACATCAAGCTATAAATTTCCAGTATAAGCTGACCTCGCATTGTGTAGGCTTTTCGTAGAATGAGAGGTCAGCTTATACTGGAAGTTTAGCTTGGTGTGTAGCCGTGTGTACCTAACCTAAATCTTTAAACTTAATCTTATGTTAGTGTTAGAAACATCACATAAAAACTAAAAGATAAAAATCATACCTAGTGCCCAATTAAGGTAACTCTACTCATGGGGCACATCATTTATGATAACATTCTTGTAATAACCTAGGTATTTGGTTGGTACATGGCAGTAGTATGATATCTGTCGGCTTTCTCACTAACCGTAGCCTGTATAGATGAAACCAAAACACTTGCCAAAGAATAACATGGAATAGGTACTCCGCGGTAGAATATGCCTGGTATAACGTCGAAAACGTCTAAATGGTGATTAGCTATAAGTACAAACGAATAATTAAGCATTTTTATCACTGTACGCTTTCCGAAGAAAATAAAATAAATAAATAATGAATGACCTGCTTCTGAAATCCACTGTAAATTCCTAAGTTTCCTACTGGCTAAATTGAGAGTGTCCATAACGTAAGGATATCATTATTTACATTATTATTATAGATTGTTGAACTTGTACACACGGCTACACATCAAGCTATACATTTCTAATATAAGCTGACCTCTCATTCAACGAAAAGCCTACACAATGCGAGGTCAGCTTAAACTGGAACGTAATTAACAAATGTAAATATAATGTACCTAGAGTAAATATACAATCAATTATCGACCGTGAAAGGATTTTGACGAAACCTAAAGAAATAGCTGAAGCTATCAACAAATATTTTGTGAATCAGGTCTATGATAATTCGACACTTCATGAACCTATTGATGTAAAATGGAACAAATCAAATTCAATATTTATGGAGCCAAGCACCCCACTTGCTATATATCGTACTATAAACTGTTTAAAGAACACGAAAAATACTGGGTATGACGACTTTAGCACAAAGGTCGTAAAATATGTCTCTACCACAATATCCCCTATCCTAAGTTTTATTTATAACTTGTGCATTGACGAAGGTAAATTCCCTGACAAATTAAAATTAACAATAGTTAAACCACTTTTCAAAAAAACGAAAGAACTTATATGGGTAACTACAGACCTGTTGCCTTGATACCCATTTTCTCAAAAGTGTTTGAAAAATGTATAAACTCAAGCTTTAATACTTATTTAGAAAAATACAACGTTCTTTGTGATGAACAAGTTGTATTTCGGAAAAACAAATCAATAAATATGGCAATCTACAATTTACTTAAAATCGTCATCACCAATCGTGATAAGAAAACTCCCATGTGTGCCATGTTTATGGACTTAACGAAAGCATTTGATTGTGTTGACCATAGTATTTTGATAAAGAAGTTAAGTAAATATGGAATCAGAGGAAACGCTCTCAGTCTAATCTCATCATACTTAGAAGATAGAGCGCAAATCACACAAATAAATAAAATTTGTCCAAAATCTAGAACTGAAGAAACATACGCATCGGATATTGCTCCAGTTAAGTGCGGAGTTCCACAGGGAAGCATACTGGGGCCACTTTTGTTTATAACATACATAAATGACCTTCCCCAATCAGTGAATCATCCTATGGTCCTATTTTCTGATGACAGCACGGTAATATTTTCCTCAAATAATTTAGAATGTGACATTAATAAAACTCTAGAGGACATTGTAATCTGGCTAAAATCTAATAATCTATCAATAAATCTTAGTAAAACTAAAATAATGACATTTAATAATAAATCTTTGACATTAAATATTAATTACTTATGTAAGAAAATCGACGAAATCTCAACCACGAGATTTCTAGGACTCCATATTGACTGTAATTTGACGTGGTCAGATCAGGTTGAAGACGTATGTGTTAAATTGAATCGGTTCTCGTACGCTCTTTACATGCTTGCCAAAATAGTAAACCAGAAAACAGTCCTAACAGCTTACAATGCTTATGTCACATCCACCCTCCGATACGGAGTAATCTTTTGAGGTAACGCTACAGAGAGAGAACGAATCTTCAAAGCACAGAAGAAATGCTTACGAGCCGTCTGTAAATTATGACAAATTGATACATGTAAGCCTCATTTCCAGCAACTCAACATATTAACTTTTCCCTGTTTATACATATTTGAAACAATTGTATTTGTCAGACAAAACAAAAGTCAATACGTAACATTGGGCAACAGACGTAAATTTAATAAAGTACAAATGCCTCCGCATAAAACCGCTCTTTTTGACAAATGCGTAATGGGTATGGCACCTAGGTTATTTAATAAGTTACCAAAATCAATTTTAGAAACGGATAATGTACATATGTTTAAAAATAAATTAAAAATTTTTTTATTGAGAAAGCCTACTATAGCGTTCAGGAATATTTACTAGATAAATGAATATTAATATTGACGTAATGTATAATTAATATTGCCTGACATCTGAATTTGATCAATTGATTTTATTTGACATTTATTTTATTTTGGTTTGTTTGTGTTCCTGGCTTAGTTATATTAGTTCTTATTTTGTAATTTGTAATAATTTATTTTATTTATATTTTAATAATTTGCATGCCTCTGTGGTAGAAATAAGTTGGATCTATAATAATTTAAGAACTTTGTTAAAACCTTATTTGATGCAAATAAATGATTTGATTTGATTTGACTGGAAATGTATAGCTTGATGTGTAGCCGTGTGTACCTTTCTGCCCCATCGGCCGTCAGTTCTTCGAGCTATGTGCCCCGTCCACTACCACTTCAGCTCGCTCCTCTTAGTGACGAGTGATGCGTGGTGCCATACGTTCTTCCAGGTACTGTACCATCAGCATACAATGGGGACCCACGACGACTGAGTAGAATGGCATACAATACCATGGCAACAGTACACGAGCTAATAATATTTAATAATAGCTAACAGTATACAATGCCCGTTGCGCTCCGATGATGGCGGTGTTTAGGGTTAAGTCCTTGGTGGAGAAGTGGACCGGAATGGAGGGTGGTCAGCCGTTACTGCGGTCCTGGTGTTGTATCGGAGGGGCGAGGTTCAAGGTTTGTCTGTATGTAGGACAATGAATCGATTTGTTATTATGGTCCGGGTGGCAGGCTACTTAGGTATTGGGAAGTCGGGTTTCTGTTTCAGTATTTACCTTTTAATTGGCCTTCAGACTGCAAGCGCGATCATGCACCGCAGTCTTGTAAGAGTTAGCAACAAACCGCTGAAATGCAACCGCTGAATGTCACTTGCAATCGAAACCCTTGCAATGCGTCTGATCGCATACGTCTTCCTAACGGGATTACGCTGCATTACGAGTCGGCAGCTTTTTGAATGTATTTATAGTAAGCTGGCTGATACCCTGTCGGCCATGGGAGGTGACTGACTTGCATTATTAGCTGACAAGAGTGAGAGGTAGTGGCCCCGACTTCAAGCCCAAAGGTGAGTTTATGTAACAAGTCCATATTATTTAACACTGCTATAAACACATTGTAACATAATAAAAGTCTGTCTACACCTAAAACAACAATGGTACATATATACATTATAACATTTGTACAAATGCAGTTCTCTAGTTCGGCTCACAATGACGACAAAATAGTACGTTTTTGCACATAATAATAACTGGTATGTTTCAAACTTTCGCGATCACTGTCTATAATTATTGATTAAAACGGGTATTTATCGCGTATGTGCCTTTTTTATTTGTTATCCCTACGTTTCGGCTGTGTTGCAACAGTCGTGTCGTGGTCACTGGTTGACCAAAACAACAACAACAAAACTTATAGCTTCAAAACAAATACAGAAAAAACTACTAACTAGTTGTATTATCAAATTTTAAAGAAAATCGACTAAGTTTAGGTGATTAATTCGGTACAAAACTGCCTACTCTTGCAATCGATATCCGAAAATAAAGGCCGATTTGATATCTCTTTCGGAATTGGAAATGCAATGGTTTTGGGTTAGTAAGGTACAACAATAGATATGTTGAGACGTCAGATTCCCAGTTGCGCAATAGAGACTCGACATTGTTTTAAAATTATTGTAGCTATCGATTTGGTGAACTCGTGTTGCATCATTGCTCACCATCAGGCGAGATCGTGCTCAAACGCTAGCCTATAATTTATTAAAAAAAACCTCTATTTTCGTTTAAATGGCAGGCTACTTTTCTCATGTTTAAACCTAACTTCCACGTTTAGCATCTAGTAAGTGTATACATTCATTTGAATACTGCTTGAATACTTTTAACTGTTTTGTTGTTTGTGGTGTGCAATAAAGTATTGTCTAATCTAATCTAACCTAACTGTGGAAATGAGTTACTTTTGCACAAAATCTCAAAAGCAGCATCACCTTACATTCTCATTAGATGATGACGCTAGATGGGTTGACTTCTGTAAGAATCTGTTGCTAAGCGAATAGAGAGGTGTGCACATTGGATTCGTTTGACTGTACCTAATGTTCATAAGGTTGTCAAGTTAACCCAAGACAATCCTTCAAATGGCCGACAGAATCCGGTCGGCCACTAGCCTATATAAAAATGCTTATCATCGTAATCAGCGATAAAAGGTCCACTGCCGAACATTCGCCTCCTGCGTAGATTTCCAAGCGACTCATCTTGTACGGCTTTTATTCCATCTTTATGTTTCCGCTGTGCTTTCTAGTCCTCAGTCTTTTTAAATCCTGATATTTTTAGCATTAGACATTTTCTTCGCAAGTGTCGTTCCTCCCTAATGACTACACGTAGCCACACTCATTTTCGTTACACACGAACGCTCCTAGCCTGTATTCCTTTTACAACTTAGCGCCGTTCTGCCAAATTCACAAATGAGTATCATACATAACGTGTTGCTTAGGCGAAATGTCAATATTTTCCGGCGAGTTACCGCTCAGTCTCTAACTTCCACTTTACAAGAATTACCTCCACATACAATTACAGGGTTTTGTTGATCCAAGTGATAATGGTTGACCACTTTTTAGCACGGTTTTGTCGAGAGAGATGAGTCAAAATGAGGTAGGATTATAAAAATACCTTAGCAAACGTTTTGATTGGCCTAGGTAAGTATTTTGCTTGGTATATTAGTGATCTAAGTCACTTTGAATGGTCAATGACACCAAATTCAATTATTTTATGATTATTACTTGTCAGATACCTATCAAAAGATAAAAATAACATATAACATGGGTACATTCAACTCACTCATTCATTCTCACTAAAGCAATCCTGAAAATAAGGAATAATACTTGTAGATAAGTTCATGTTCATAACTATCTACACATAGCTCAGATACAACAACATAATAGCTCAATACAGCAACATTATTTTCCATCAGGAAAACGTTTTCTGTGAAATGGAACGCTTGAAATCACATAAACTTTCCATAAACCGGCTGCAGTTTTTATGTCGGAGAACAGTCGAGTGAGGCAATCGTCGTCATCAGAGTAGTGGAGACATGCACGGTACCACGCTCACACCAACACACTTTATAAACACTGGGTTCTAGAACTTTCTTATGCCTGATTTATTTCAGTGTTTGTCGCGAAGAATACTTGTAAATTGACGATACAATCTTGTTTTTATTTTTTGATGGAGACAATATAACTTTGCTTATAATATATGTAGGCGTTTTAATCAAAATTCGCAGATATCGTCTTTTGCAGATAGTTCAGTGAGGTGTATGTGTATGGCACCACTTCAGCTCTATTGGCTTGGACACTTGAAATAAAATCAAATTACTTATTAGTTCGTTAGATCTCTCTTCTTAGTGTGTCTATCTCAATCTGTGCTAGATCAAAGACCACTTTAGGATAGGGTAGTTGAAATGTCCTTCAAATGTGGGTGTGCCAGAGAGGGTGGAAAAATAAATCCAGGTTGAATGATCCAGTGTGCTTCACCTAGGTTTTTTCTAGACAATAGCTGAAAATCTCTTTTCTAGAAGTTCATGATATTAATGATATTCGGATAGAAAATCCATTGGTGCACCGGGATTAGAACCTACATCCTCCAGATCAATACATCGTACACGGTCCAAAGATCTTAGGTTGTAATTAAATAATAAAGACCCTAACTGTGAAGACGCAGTGTAGCCCACCATTGCATGCATCAATGTCATTGTAGCGTCGCCAAAGGTGCATGGAACGCCAGCAGCATAACCAGCAGAGGACATCTATCGTCTGAGATTATTAATAAAAGAAAGGCATAATCGATCTTCTGCAGGTCTTTGAGCAACTAATATACACAATAATAAGCGTAACATGTTCCTCGAGCCAACCTTCAACTACAAACAATTACCAAGTGCCGTGCCGTCTAGCAACCAGTGTGACCGTGGCGTAACGGAAAATTATTGCACTACATAGTGTATGTATATAAAGATAATTGGTCGCATTATGACTCGGTACTAGTTGTTAAATACAACTATGGAAACAAGCTGGTAATTTATACTACTCGTATAGATCAAAGCGGCAGGTTAGGTGCATCCTCCAGTGTTGGCGATCATTTCCGGTAGAGATCATAGCTTCTGAGAGTACATATTTGTAGTTTATACTATACAACGAACAATGGGTTCGGAGAGTTAAAACGGAAGAGGTGATTTTTTAAAGACAGTGCTGTGATTCCATCCAAACTAACAACTTTTCCACAAAAAGTCGATTTTTAGATGTAGCTTGCTGTTTACTACTGGTTGATTTACTGAATTCCTTGTAAATTCCGGGTTTAACTCGTTCTTTCAACTTTAACCATTATTCTTAAAAGTATAAACAATGACCTTCTTTTGGGTTTTCAAACATATCGAACTGCGCACACTCTCTGACTTCTTCATCATGACGTTTTGCGTCAGATAAAAGTGGCCACTAACAAAAAAGGTTTTGATCAGCAATCGTCTAACTTACTCTGTTTTTCCTTATTTGAAATTGAGGAAAACAGAGTTTCCGCTCGGCTTTTAATGTGGCACCGCCCGTATCAGTTGCCACGGCTGTCTCAATGACTGACTGTTTTTATCAACAGCCACTGACTTCCTTTGTGAGTTCCACGTGTCATCCGATTCAATCAACAGCCTTTATACTCGATGCCTACTCGCTTGTATCAGAATCGATTTATGTACACACAATTTCGCTTTGTCAGTTCATGACGAGGCGGGGAGTCGCTCATACAAAACCGAACAGAACAGCGCGGAGCCAATTCCCAGGCAAATGATTGTTTAACCAACGTGTAGGTTCAGCCGTAGGAAATTTACTGCTCAAATAGGCCATAGGTTTCTGGAACGTCTATCTTGTGTGGCCTGCACCAAACGGCTCCTATAAACCTTTAATAGGTATTTCCATCTAGTAGGGGGGAGGGGGGGGGGGGGGCGTCCTACACTGCGCTTTCCAGTGCGTGGTCTCCACTCGAGAACTGTACTTTTAGCTTTTAGCCCTGCCTACTGTCACTTCAGCTTGCTAATATTCTGGGCTATGACCGTGATCTTACTTTGTCTACGGATCTCCTTATCTTTGTTTCGGTATCGTAAAGAAATGCCAAGCAAACCCCTCTCCATAACTCGCTTAGCCACGTGTAGGTTAGTATTCTGAATATTTTATCATTTAGAACTGGTAAAGAAATTGAGACTGGTGGTAGAGCTTTTGTGAATGAGCTTGAGGAAGAAGGCACCACCGTCTTACCTTTATCTGCCGCCAAATAGCAGTACTTGTACTGCTGTGTTCCGGTTAGATGGTAATGGTATGTTCCTGTAATTACTGGCACATAGGCATAACAGCTAAGTCCTATACGTAGTATGGCAACGTATCCACATAGAGATCAAGACAACTAATAGCTTGTTTTGAATTCTATGTGGATATCCATGGGCTGCAGTAGCCACTTAATATCAGGTGGACTGCATGCTCGTTTGCCATATAAGTAGTATATAAAAAAAAATTACCACAGACTTTCCTAAACAATGTGGCAATAATGATTCAGAGCACTTAAAAGTTAACAGCCGACTATAAAACTATTTTCGTATAACAATTCAATGTCAAAGCCGTGAAAAATAAACGTTATCGTAGAACTAGGCAGGTAGGTAGGTAAGGTATACATATTTAGTTGTTATTGCAAAGAATAGGTATGTGAGTCATGGAGTATAGGTCACCTACTTACCATTTCAATTATGTGTTAATTGTATCGTATGATGTTTGCCACACACATACCCCTACATATACCTACCTGTACATATATACTATACCTAAACCTAACCTTTGTGTACAAAATGCTTAGGAATTATGTTTTGTTAACCCAAAGTGGGTTAATTCTAACCATGAAACGGAACATTTTTTTATGTAGAAATTTGTAAATTTTTAGGAAATAATTCATGAAGTTTGACAAACAAGCTGTTTGTTTGATCGAGTCATGTTTGCACTTAAATTAAATGTTCAATATGTTAAACTTCGACGCCCATCTGCAGGCACCCATTGTGTGACGACTGTTGCCCATTTGTCTGTGACCATACGACTAACGTGACCCGCCCAGTCCCACTTCAGCCTGGCAGTCTGCTGTCTTCTGGCAGTCGAAGCCGGGGCAGGCCGAAAAAGCGTTGGCGTGACGTCCTCGATACATTCCAAGATGGCTGGTGGGAAGTGGCGAGTGATCGTGAGATGTGGAGGAGGAACAGGGGGGAGACCTTTGCCCAGCAGTGGGAAAATATAGGTTAAAAAGAAATATTAAACTTCGGTGTTTGTACCTAAAACCACTGTTTTGGGTTCTAAAATAACCCCAAAAATTGCTGATATTCAACACGACGTGTTTCTTCAATAAAAAAACATTTAATTTCAAAAAGTAAGGAGGATGGCCTCCCGTCAGGTACATACTTACATATTTCGAAGCACTCTTTACATATGAAATACGTAGTATCTACTTATTTGCTTTAGTCACTGCAGCACCAGGGCTGGTCAGGCGCCAGGATGTTTCTCTGTCCCCTCTCGCACTCATATTACCCCATACCTACCTTAATACTTTTAATATGTTGAAAATGAAAGCACGCAGGGAGATTCACCTTGCTACTCTTCTCTCTTACCCATAATAGACCATACCTTCCTACCATTATTCGAAGTTCAAGTGGGCTAGTGACAGCTCACATTACCCCAAACAATTGTACACTCATCTGGTTGTTTTAACGCCGAGGCATAAGTCCGTAGTCTTTCGGGGTTCATTCGGATTCGCGACCACACGGTGTTGGAAGGACTTGCCCCCACCACATCGAGCGTTAAAAACCGTAACAACCTTCAAGTCGGTACTCAAAAAGGAACTCATTCTTCGCCAGAAATGCATATAACGCCTGCTTCACTCACTGGTTAATGCGCTTCGAGTATTGGTGATTATCCTGCTCTATACTCTGCATAGATGGTCGTCAACCTGTTTTTGATTGGTCTCTCTCTGTTCTTTTCTTAATCATTCCTTCCATAATTCCGTCCTTTACTTATTTATTTTATTCAAATTATTTTAACGTAGGTTCTTTATATGTAAGCTTATGTATGTATTTTATACTAATGCCTCTTTTTTCATCATTCTTCGGTCTCTCTCTCTCTCTCTGATCGTGAGGTCACTATAACAGGCTCAGTCTGAAAACCAGCGTTGGTCTGCACTTGGTGCCTAAGCGTGGACCAACACAAAGCTGAGACTGATCCTTTTTGGGACACCACACAGTACAGAACCTTTTAGCGGCCACGTATTTATGTAACTCTTGTTAGGTCTTTAATGACGGCTCCTAATTCTGTTGTTTTTATATCTGTCGTTCTTTGATTTTATAGGTAGGTATCTAACATTTTCTTAATGAGTGTTATTTTAATGTCATTTTCAATGTATGTTTTATTTTATTACCTTCTGTTTTGTCTGTGCTGTACTGTTGTCCTAAATAAATGTATTTTACTTTATTTTACTTTAACTCGTAAGTTAAAGTAACTTATACTCGTGTTATAAACAATCTCTACCAACAAATAAGAAATAACTGTAGCCTAATCATAGAAGCCAATTATTTATTGCTTAAAATGATGATGACGGTAATGATAATGAATTGGTGTGTGATGATCATGTCTACTGAATAGCACAGCGTAGATGCCCTCCACTCGATGATAGAAACGCACGTATTTGATGTCTGGGAGGAGTCTCATGACGCTTTAGGTGTTTTTTGTGATTTGTCCAAGGCATTTGATTGCGTAGACCATGACACATTGATCAGGAAACTACACCATTATGGCATTAGGAACGTTGCTCTGGACTTTCTCACTTCTTATTTAAGTGGCAGAGTGCAAAGAGTTGACGTGAACGGGAAACGTTCTCTGGGGTCTCTGGTTAAAATGGGTGTAGTACCACAGGGATCAATTCTGGGACCATTTTTGTTTTTAGTATATATGTATGTATTAATGATCTTCAAGGACGTCCACCTACAAGATGAGAAGACGACTTGGTAAGAACCGCAGGTCGGCGTTGGATGCAGGCCGCTTCCAACCGCAGTTCCTAGAGATCAATGAGGGAGGCCTTTGTCCAGCAGTGGACGTCCTACGGCTGATATGATGATGATGATAATGATCTTCCCCATCTTATAAAGGACGATCATGAGGTTGTATTGTTTGCAGATGACACGTCACTTTTATTTAAATTAAAGCGACGACAAACCGATTTTGACGATGTAAACAATGCAATCTCTAAGGTCGTAAAATTGTTCAATGTAAACAATCTACTTCTAAATGAAAAGAAAACAAAGTGTATTAGATTTATACTACCTAATGTAACACAAGTTAAAGCAGATATAAAAATCAAAGACGAGGAGTTGGCTCTTGTGGACACCACCGTATTCTTAGGTATAACCCTAGATAATAAGCTTCAATGGGACCCTCACATTGATAAGTTGTCGAAGAGACTTAGTTCTGCGGCATACGCAGTCAAAAAGATCCGTCTTTTTACAGACGTAGACACAGCTAGACTAGTTTACTTCAGCTACTTCCACAGCATTATGTCATACAGCATGCTGCTGTGGGGGAGTGCTGCAGATATAAACACCGTTTTTGTGCTACAGAAGAGGGCTGTTCGTGCAATTTATAATATGGGCCCCAGAGAATCATTATGCAATAAGTTTAAAGAAATAAATAATATGACATTCCCTTGTCAATACATCTATGAAAATGTTATGTATGTTCACAAAAATATTAATTTGTTTAAGAAAAATAGCGATAATCATAATTTTAATACTAGAAATAAAGATAAACTCGCTGTTGCCCCTTGTAGACTCCATAAAGTTAGTAAATCGTTTAAAGGGCAAGGTGTTCGCTTTTATAACAAACTCCCAAGTGATGTACAAAAATTTTCAATTAACAAAGGTCATTGGGCATTTTGTTCGGACATATGACCCACGGCGCACAAAAACGAAACAGGGCTAGGTATGTAGTTAAATGTATATGTTACTTAATGGTATGGGTTGCATTATTGCAGGATATGGGAGAACCGCAAAAAAAATTTTTTTAATTAATATTATAGCATTTTTAAAATAATTATTATAGCATTTTTAAATTATTATTATAGCATTTTTATAATGAACTAAGTAAAAACTATTGGCCTGACTGTAAAAATACTTTGTAAAACAGTTGTTTTGAACAATTTCCAGGAATACGAAAATAAAATCCATTTTGCGGTAATAATATTTTTATTCTGCATTATCAAAATCTATAGTTAATTCATCTAAAAAGGCTGCAGGCGCGTCTATCACGTCTTGATGCCTGGCCCATGACAGAAAGTATACGACGCTTACAACATGTGCACAGCTTCCGACAGTGCGACGGCCGTGTATACACGAGCAGTAATACTGTTGGATGCTATTTCTTCCAATATGGGTAGGATCTACTAAAATATAGGTGTAGTACTGCTTTGCACGGACGTGTCGTGACTGTATTCTGCCTCTTATCAATATCTTATTTTCAATCATTTCTTGGTGCCGGTATAGTTCGATAGTGTATACACCATCCTCACGCATGTGCTCGTGGCAATACGATCTTGCGATTCTCAAGTGGTATGATCCCAACGTAAACAATATTAATTCGTCAAATGTAAGCCGAGGAAAGTCATCAAAATCCGGATCATTGCCATCGAGTCGCACAAACGCTACTCTCTGCCTGTTTAAATTATGGTTAATCACATATTCTGCCATCTCATTGGGTTCATTCATTCGTTCATTTATAATTCTTATGAATTGTTCCGCATACATATGGTCCTCATATGGATGGCGAGTAGCATTAATTATGGCCGCAGTTATTTTGAAGTCGACCATCATGTTTCTCATGGCAACGTTAAAATATTCATGGCGGAAGATTTTAAAATCTTTCTTGAATCTGCCGTTAATGGTTTCCACTACCCACCGGATCATTGTTATTAATCTAGATTTATTAGCATCTAGTGTCGTCAGTTGTTCTCCTCTTACTCTTGTAGGCGGCATGTGAGGATTATACCCGCATTCCTCAATTTTATCAATCGAATCCCGAAATCCACGATCCAATATAAAAACATCATTAACTCTCAAGAACCCATGAATCGGAGAATCTTCTTGCATCAGGTCACGCATAATGCTTGCGTCCGAAGTAGTCGCAGTGTAAGGCCCCGTAACATCTACTATGTAGCCGTCGGTACATACTATAAGGAAGGGTTTTACTAAGTTCCGAAACTTATGAAGACTGTAAGTTTTGCGCTGGAAAAGGAAATTCGAACTCTTTTGTAGATAAATATATGTTCCATCACATACGAGAATGGCCGCCGGTTCATTATAGTTACCACCAAAAAAATGGCTTGGAATTGCAAGATTCTTGGCCACCACATCTTCCCTAGTAATATGATTTAAGCCCAAATGCTGTGGAACAAAATCATTACTTAAGCATTCTCTTGCTATCGCCAACTTCCTTTCTAGGGTTCTCCTCGACATATTGAATTTAGTGGCTAATCGCTCATCTGGTTCACCGGTTCTTATTTTTGTTAAAAAAATTCCAAGAACTGTGGCAGGATGAACTGATCGATCACCCAGTGAAGGCGTTTGGTTCAAAATAACATTAAATTGATATTTTGTTAGTCCCGTCCAAAAGTGAAATTCATTGTCCTCTATTTCTTCAATATTTTCGAAATCAAGGTTGCTTCTTTGTTCGATACCCCATTTATATAAATTCATCATACCAACAACATGAGTACTGTCAAAGTTTTCGTGGGATGTAGTGTTGAGCAAGTCTACCCAATCATTCCTCATAAAATGAGCATTGCAAACCCGAGCTAATTCTGGTATATAAAAATTGTGATTGTGTAAGAGTTGGAACTTAGCATATAGTGGAACATTATGGGCCACTACATTTCTACAGTTTGTAAAAATACAATGTCTCGCTGTATTCGATGCTCGCTTATATCCTCTAGGCGTAACAAAACTAGGCTGCAATTGTACTTGATCTTGCACTGGTTGCTCTTCAACTGGCTGATCTTGTACTGGTATATTTTGTACTTGTTCATTTTGTACGAGTTGATTCCCTAAACGACGATCTAACCTTGACCAACAAGCATGGCACATGGCCCGTGAGCCATTAAAAGTAATCTGAAACAATTGAAAAAAAAATATATATATTCCTCCATTTATCAAGAAGTAAAATGAGCCATTACATTGAGCAAAGCAACATTTGTACAATCAAGAGCACGCGACGAGTCATACACATACGATGACAGTGTAGTGTACTTACCTCACGTGGTATTATTTCTTGCAATAATAAATCTACAAGATCCCTTTGTCTTTCCAAAAAGAGAACTGTCAATATGTGTTTTCGTCGACGTAAAACAGATCGATTACACGACACGCAACTATTTTGTCTTTCCATGTTAATGTAAACCAATCGTCAAGCAAAATCAGGGGTCCATAAAACACGCTCAAGTAATCAATAAAATGCAAAAATCGGAAACACGAGTTTAAACGCACAGATCGAAACGAAGGATGACGTACGACTGCGGGGCGGTCAGAGCGGGTGGGGCGCAGGCGGCGCGTCGCACGCGCACTTCGATACCTTACTGTTATTTTCTACCTGTCGAAAGTGCGAGCGAGAGAGACATACAATCTGTTATGCGATACAAACATTTTTCTTATGCTTGTACATACATTTTCACAATGCTGACAGTAAAATCTTTAGTTTTTAGTCTAATAGAATTATAGTTAGACTCACATACATACTGTTACATAACATTTTTCCTCCAGCAGATACATAAAAAAAATTTACATATTTAGAAAAGTGGAATTGAATACTTTACTTTAAAAGTGATTTGAACACTGTGCGCGAAAAAAAAAAAGTGGGTCAAAAACGCCCAATGATCTTTAAAAACGCAATTAAACAAAATCTTTATAAAAAAGCCTACTATAAAATATCGGATTATTTAGATGATAGAGAAACTTGGGATTGAAATTGCTCCAACTCGTTCAAAATGCTACAATTTAGACGTAATTTATTACCTGTATTGTTATGTATTCTAAAAGGATCATTAAAAAAAAAACAAACAGCCTTGTTTTCTTGCCTTTCTTTCCTGGCTTGGTCGCGAAGGAACAGGCAATAAAATTGACGTTTCAAAGTGATCCTTGTGATTTTAATGAATAAAAGATTTTGACTTTGAAAGACAACTCATTAAAAGGCCGGATAAAATTAGTAAGAGGTAATAAGATTAATAGTAGGAGGGATTAGTAAGAAATCTCTTGGGGAGGTGACGTTAAGTTACCACGATCAACTTAAAAACCTTTTATGTAAGTGTTTTAGGAATTGATGGTAAGAGCATAGAATACTAACTTAGAGGTTGAAACAACAAAATTATGATAAAAATGATCTAAACGTATTTTTATCGCTAAAACAATGACTTCAAACAGCTGCTATCATAATTTGTTGAACATCACCATTAATTTTATTCCAAGTGCGTATTGAAATGTGTTTCCAACTTGACACAGATGTTCAGACACTAAAATTAGCTCTCCCTGCGGTAATAATGAACATTTTATAGTATTTTTGTGACTTCTCAAATGTGTTGTAGATAAGTTTAACGTCTTTATGCCACCTTATGCGAAGAGTGGAGTACCTTTCCTGAGTCTGTTTCCAGATGGTTACAGCCTAGGGGTCTACAAGTTGCAAATGAACAGATTCTAGGCAAGTGTGTGTCAACGTAGACTGCACCATCGCGATAACTCGGAAACCTTCTTCGAGATATTGAGCTTTTCTGTGACTGTTGATTCCTTTAGCTCGTCTTCATCTAATGTAAGTGAGAATGTGGTAATTTTAAACGTTATGTTTGACAACTGGCTCATACGCATTTAAGTATTGTTTTAGTAAACGATATTATGATATACCTACATCGATTCCTACCAACGATTATTCAGAAGTAAATCGATTAATCACTTGAGTTTGCATGAAGAGGAAGTGAAGTGAAGTCAGGTCAATGTCACATAGGTTGTAGCATTTTATTCAAAATACAAGGAACGTTGAAGGTGAATATATAATCGTTCCTATACCCTAAGCTAGCCAAGAATGCAGGCAAAATAACCTTGTTTAGAAATAAAATTGCTTAGAAAGTAGAATTGACGATGAGCTCAATTGAATAAGTATCAAATCAAATCTAAAATACTTGTATTGTTTTTATAAGAACACATTAACTAGGGTTGGGAACACTTGCATTAGCCTGTGTTAGAAGAGTCCCCTCTTGATTGTGGTCGTTAAGGATCACACCTTGCTTAACAATATGTTTATACCTACTAATAAATAAATAACTACTCCTAATATTATAATAATGTGATGTGTTTGGAAAAACGGATGGAAGATGATAATGATGAAAAACATTCACACACTCTTTTCACAAAACCTCAAGCACTCCAAGCGCTTATTACTAGTGGTTCGCCCCGAACTGAGATCTCGCGAGTCTCCCATAAAAACAAAAAAATATTATTCGTAATCTTTGACTATCAAAATAGTGCCAAGATACAATTAACCACATAAGTTAACCTACAGTTTCATTCAAATTACAGGTAACGGTAGTTCATATAATTTGGTTATTTTTTTTTTGGGGTAGAAATTGCAGTTATTCTGGATTTCAGACTTTTGCCTATATTTGTATCACTAAAGCTATACGTATACCAAATTTCAGCAATGTGGGGTCACTGGTGTACCCTGTGAATTTTGTCAAAGTTCAATTTATATTATGACTAATAACTTAAAAACTACAAGGTTTAAACTAAAACTTAAATGTACTCAACAAACCTTTCATTAGACGTACCACTTGACCGGATAGTTTCATTTTTTTTACCCCTCTTGAACCCCAATATCTCAACAACCCCCCCCCCCCCCCCCCATATTTTTGGCTCATTGAGTCGCACCAAAATTATTGTGCCATCACTACCTACCTATATACCAAATTTTACGATGATCGGATAAACGCTTCGAAGTTATCCTCGGATAAACAAACAAACATACATATATACAACGCCCATTTACCCAAGTTGATTTGAAGATTTCGCTTCGCTCGATCAATTATTTATGGTTTTTGTATTATTTGTTTTTTGATATTATTGTTTTAACATTTTATATAACATTGAAATTTATTAATTATTAGTGACATTCACTCCTTTATTTCAAATATTATCATTATGACATGTATTGTAACTAGTATAATTGGCCATTAAAGACTAGTAGAGTTCCTTATGAAAGGGCTCGACCGGGGAAGAACTACCACCATACCTATTTCTGCCGCCAAGCAGCATTTCTGTGTTTCGGTTTGAAAGGTATGGTCGAAGGAGAAGTTACAGCTGCATGAGGCTTTATGCCTCAAATTGATGGACGCAGGGCAGTGCACAGTAGGGTACATTTCTAAGGTAACTACGAGGTAATTCTCTGTTATAGGTGTTGGTTACCATCCCGGTGGGCCATAAGCTTGTTCCATCTCCATCTTTATCTTCACTTATTATAAAATGAAGTCGCTTCCGCTGTCTGTTCGCTTAGATCTTTTAAACTACTCGACGGATTTTAATGCAGTTTTCAGCAATAGATAGTGATTCAAAAGAAAGGTGCATATGTATAATACATATATATTACATCACAGAAAAGCCGAAAAATATATTTTAGTGCGCTTAAATCGCAAACGCTGGCTAAACCTTACGAGATAGATCAAATTAATGTACTACGGAATTGTATGTCTTAAAAATATCGATTACCTCACTGCGCAGGAGGGGAATGTTTTACGAAAAAACGCGTGCGAAGCCGCGGGCGGGTCAGCTAGTGTAGTTTAAATAATAATTTCATAATAACGTTACATTACACTGAAAAGCCGAATAGGTTGAACTCCTTATTGTTGATTCCATTTTAGTTGCGTAAAAGTTAATATTATATTTTTACAACACTTATAGTACTTTTATTTCTACAAAAATAAAATAGTTATAGGTTAATAAACTAATAGGTTAAACCAACCACCAAAAGAGGTTATCACAACAAAACATTTTTGGTATATTCAAATCTAAGTAAGTCTAACTGATAATTTAGTATAGCCAACATGTTAACGAAGTAGAGTCAACAAAATAACTAAGTTAAATATACTTAAATAATCAGGTGAAATTTACCTATATAGTTCAACTATTTTTATTTTGTTAATTCAACAAATCATGTCGGTAGGTGTTATATTAACCTAAAATATAGGTTGAAAACAGGATAAAACAACCTATTCGGTTTTTGAGTGTACCAATTATCAGGCAACAGGTTCTGCAGTCTGTAAACTCAAGGAGAGTCATACACCTACTTGTAGATAATATTACCACATAGACGGTGTACAGTGTACACCGGTAGGTGTTACCAAACTTACATAATTTTCCACTCAGTGGCAATGTTTACCGCAGCGTTTCCTCCATATATTTACATGTTCGGGCCTGTTCACAAACACCGTCAATATCCGGCCGGTGTGCCTACTTCTCACGACTCACGTCAGAAATGTACAGCTTATACTTAGCAAATATACTTATACTATTGCTTATACTTATCAAAGTTCCGGCAATAGTTGGATGAAGAGCACAGGGACGGGCTGTAGTGGCTAGGATGGAGTCTGCTTGATTAGAAATACCTAAGCATGTTTGTGGTGTCGTTGGTTCTTTGTTGACCAGTTTCCTAAATCCCCGTAACTCTCCTCTCCATTTCACTCCCTGTCCTACAATGAAACCGAATAACTCATGGTAGTCTCTACTAAGTAGCCTAGCACACACACATACACGTAGGTATACACACACATTGTATGAGTAACTAATGTACTTTCACTGGGACCTACTTTAATATTTCCCGGAGGAAGGCGACACAGTGTAATACTCCTGCAGATATCATCGTTTTTCACATCATTTGTACCATTGTTTAAGTTCCAAATAAATATTTTAATGATTTATGATTATGAGTGAATGTTCGGCCGCATTCCGATTTGTCGAAGCAGCGCAGCGAATCCTCCAGCGAAGCAGCTCATTTTATAGACGTTTAACGTGTTGAAAACACTCATTGAAAATTTGACTATGTACAATATATTTATAATTTAAATCTGTTGATACATGACAGAATCGCTCAGTGTATTCTACCGCCTGTATAATGGGGAATGTTCTGAGGAGCTATTTGATCTCATCCCGTCGTCGAGATTTTACCACTGCACTTCTCGACAACGTAATAAAGCTCATCCACATAGGTATAATCGACAATTGGGTATCGCGCACCACACGCTTCACGCGATCTTTTCTACCCCATACTTGCAAGACGTGAAATGAGCTACCATCTGAGGTTTTCCCATTAGACTACGACATGGCACGCTTCAAGAGAAATGTAAAGAGGTTTCTACAGTGTACGGAACGCATCGAGAATACCCCGGGTGTTGCCGGTGTCAATAGGCGACGGTGACCGCTTACCATCAGGTGGGCCGTAAGCCTGTTTCCCCACAAACAACATAAAAAAAAAGAATTCTGTGTTAATAAACATAAAAAACACAACCGAATTGAGAACCTCCTTTTTTAAGACTTTTATAAACTATGAGGAGTCAGCAGAAATGAAACTTTCAAACCCAGATTGAGCCACTAACTAATGAAGTTACTAAAAACACTAACACTTAGATACCACCATTATCACCTACTTACAGGTACTTGTATACGTAACATTGTACTATTAACATCGGATATAAATTACGTGTACCGTCTAATTAAAATTGCCATTAAATCTCATAAACAACAGATAACTCTCTTCATCTGAAACTATGATGCAATACTTATCGCAATCTTTATTTTGAAACTTCATGGTACCTTTTATTCCTTGAGCATAAGGTTGATAATTGCGAGATTAAATAACCGTAAGGTGTACCAGGTATGTTGTGAACTCTGATGTTTATATTTAAGGAGAGTGCAGTAATAGTCCTGATTGATGGTGTTTTGAAGCCCACGCGAAAACAATGGTGAACGTGACCGATCTAATGATGATAATGAAGTTTCTAATAATATTTGGTTAGTTCATAAACAACCGGTTTAATAAAACCACCTAAATTTAAGTAGCCGGTAGAGTTATACTCTTGTGTTTGACGATAATGAAATTCGAAATTTCAGAAATATTCCACAAAGACGACACAAATAACTGTTTCAAAATCAACTTATCTTGAATAACATACAAGATACTCGTAGATGTAATATACATATCACTATAGTTCCTTGTTTACGCCACTTCTGAAATTTTTCCACAATATAATCACCATCTACCTGTCCTTAATTTAATTTTGTTTATCTGTAGATGCAGCCTGTAAAGGGTTCATGATCATCATCATCATCGTAGCAGACACGAGACGCACACTCAAACCAAAATCTTTTTATTCATTAAAATCACAAGGATCACTTTGAAACGTCAATTTTACTGCTAAACATAGGCTTCCCCTTAGATTTTCTGCACCCAACGGCTCCTAGTATTAATCAGGTCGTCCTTCTAGTGTTAAAAGGCTTATAAAATATTTATACTGTTAGTTCTTAGGATATTGAATTTGCTTCAAATTTTTGTTCTCATAATATGCTTAGATTTTAAGGCTGACTAAGCTGAGAGAATGGTTATAATGTGTTAAGAAATCCTACTCAATTTAAATCTTGATCCTTCAGCCAGCTAGCTGAACCATCGACCGTCGACCAGACGATATCAATTGATGTTAGAGCCACAGATTTTTTGATTTTGGACAAAAATAAGGATGTTTCATCATCCTTTCCCCACACTGGTGGCACACACAAATGATGCAATAGATCACTATTTTTTCTTGCCTGACGCAATGATCCAACTGGAGTTGGAAGAGAGTTGAGGAAAAAAACATGAATATACTCGTACTATAACGTATACCGTTTTAATAAGAATGGGCAATTGTTTGATGCAATTCGAGACATGAGATCGTTATTAATCAGTGTTTTCCGAAAATAATAATGTTAGAAGTTTTGTGAATTACAATTTACCTCAAAATTGGCAATTTTGCAATTACTTTATGAAGAATATCTTCCTTATGTGATGTATTTGAGAAGTTTATAATTTGGCCTAGTTATATCTAAGTATAGAAAATGTTATCTCCATTGTTCACCTTCGGTCTTTTTCTCGTTTCGTTTTCAAATTACAGACAGAAAAAGCATTGAAGTACATAATTATGTACCACCTATTGTGTATATAGCTAGTAAGAATTTCGGTTATGTAGGCTCTTGTATTCGACCGATCTTGTGCGGACTTGCAGCACCTCCCTCCAACCTTTATTAAAATAACCGTATTTTTATCTAGTGGGGGATGGTACTACGCTGCGCCTTCGAGTGCGTGTTCTCCACTCGAGAACCTTTCTGCCCCAACGGCCGTCAGATCTTCGAGTGGTGCAACCCGCATTATTATACCAAGAATACCAACTCTAGAGTGCATCTTGCTTAGGACCCTGTCTGCGAGGCGTACTGTCTTTTTCATCAAACTGGTTCTTTCTTTGGTCAAGCCCTTATCATTGTCACTAAACTAGTAGAGTGACCAAGGGAAAACAAGTGTCACAACGAATCTCTACTTTCAAATCTCAGCCGAAGAAAACCCTACAATTCACACTCATTCAAGGTAATGAATGCATCGGTTACATTATTGGTCTGATTGTAGGTATACAATCAGACCAATAATGTAACCAATGCATAGATACAATGAACCGGTTCAAACTAGCTGCTCCGACTGGTTTGAGCCGGCCCGGGCCAGTTTCGGCGATTATTACTTTGTATTGTTTGGAATCATTTTGGAACAGAGAATAGAAAGATTGGGAGAATAGACGTCACGCGGCGTCAGATAATGCAGCGTTGCATTTAAAGCTATGTAGATGATGTTGTAGGGTTGTTTCTATTGAAATGGAAGCGGCGTCAATATTGTGAGAATATTAGGGCTGCGTATTGTTAGTTTTGGGTAAATATAACATAATGCTACTGATTTGAAGCGTGAAACCTTTTGTTTTTTATGTTTCTCTACATACCTAATTATTATATTTCTGCTTCAATGTAAATTGTATTGACTAAAATTTAGGCACCGTCGAAATGAAACTTTAAAGCAATGCATGCCCATTCTTAACTGTGAAGGCCTAGCACAAGACATATCCTCTTATGTTAAAACTAACTGACCCATCCGCCGCTTCGCACAGAAGGTTTGTCCATAAAAACATTACCCTCCTTCGCAGTCAGGTAAAAAAGTAAAAATGTCCCAATTCTGGTCATAATATTATATATGTCATATATTCTATTTATCTATATAATCTACGACCCCTTTGGCGCAGTGAGTGAATAGCTGGCTGTGACGCAGAAGGTTGCGGGTTCGATTCCCGCCGCGGAACAAATCTCTAAATCAACTTAGGCAAATCGGCGTTGTTTGTATGTATGTTTGTCCGAGTATAACTTTCGAAGTGTTGATCCAATCATCGTCAAATTTAATACCTACATAGGTACGTAGTGATAGTACAACTTTGGTGTGACTAAATGAGCTAAAAATGTTGGGGGGTTGTTGAGATATTGGGGTTCAAGAGGGGTAAAAAAAATGAAAAAGAGGCTAACTAGTCAAAAAGGACGTCAAATGAAAGATATTTATTAGTACATTTAGACTCCGTTTTTATTTTTTGTAATCTCTTTATAGTTTTTGAGTTATTACGTTATTAGTCATAATAAAAACTGAACTTTGACAAAATTCACAGGGTACACTAGTGACCCCACAGTGCTGAAATTTGGTATGCGTGTAGCTTTAGTAACACAAATATAGGCAAAAGCCTGAAATCCAGAAAAACTGCAATTTGTACCCCAAAAAAAGGTAACCACATCACATGAACTCCCGTTACCTGAAATTTGAATGACACTGTAAGTCAAGTTATTTGGTTATTTATTTTGTGACACTATTTTGATAGACAAAGATACATATACAAATAATATTTTTTTGTTTAAATCGGAGACTCGCGAGATCTTAGTTCGGGGCGAACCACTACTAATAATTAGTATGGATTTCTTTAAGATTTCGTATTCTCATCCTTAATATTTTATGTTCCATAAATGTCCTTCCATACAGAAACTAGGATCACTTAAAGCTAGTCTGAGGTGAAACTGAAGTATCAACACGCAGTCCAAACAAAACAAGGCACATCCGAACACCTGTGTCAACTGCAACAGTATCTAGGTAGGTAGGTGCTCTCTCCGAAAAACAAGTTCCCATTTTATCTGTATTCTTATAAAAGGCAGAAACAGATGAAGAGGGCATCGACCCTCACGAGTACATTGGCTAATTCATCGCGTCCAAGTTACAACAGATTATGTAAATACGTGTTTCGCTCTGTGTCTGTTTGTATTGTGTTTCTTTAAAAAGCTTATGGTAATGTTATTAGAAAGGCAATGGTGGATGAAAGCGGCGAAATGGAGCCCGAGGATTAAGCTGAGCGAGATAAACGTGACGTCACATTCACAGTTTTTGTTGCTGTGTGTTTTTGTATAGAAGGCGACCGTTCTGACGAACTCAGGTCCGTGGAGCTCAACGGTTGTCGGAGAATCAAGTGTAGATTTTTTGACAACTACCCATGAACAAACTGCCAAAAATCTATTATTTTGATTCAGTTTTGAGTTTAGTTCTGACTTACGCCCTAAGTTGGTGATGCCTAATAGTATTTAGTGCCTAAATATGTTTAAGGGAATTGTCAAATCATACAAATACGTAATTTAAACATATTTAATACGTCGCTAAATACGTTTACGGATCGTTGCTAGCCGGGCTTAGCTTGTCTTAGACTTAGGTCGGTAAACTCAGGTGGCATTACTAACGTACCAATAAGAGCATAAATAACATACGCTTATGGAAAATGTACTCGGAATTTTTTATTGTTTATAGTGTTTGATAAGCAGCGCTGTTTCTATATATTATTAGATTTAACGTTAATATTTGATTGAAAAAAAAGAGAATACACTAAACTGTTCTGGAGTTTTTTCCCTTGTAAATAATCTTAGTTATTATATAACTATATAGCGAATCGACCGGATTCCAAACTCCTGGCAGCGCTTGCAGACCGGCATTGACGTGGGCATCAAGGCTACTAAGCTGAAATGGGACTGGGCGGATCATGTCTCCCGTATGCAACCCGATAGGTGGGCAAAGAAGACAAGCATTATGGACTCGTAAAGACGGAAAGCGACGCCGAGGAAGGCCTAAAAAGCGCTGGAGCGATGATTTGGACGTCTTCCAAAGAGACTGGTGGGATATGACTCTAGACCGTGTGGAAGGAAGAGGGGGACGCCTTTGCCCAGCAGTGGGACAGTATGGGCTAGTAAAAAAAACATTATGTTCCTAACTATATTTATTATTATATAATAATAAGGAATGCATAATTATAGGTACTAGGACACTAATTGTACTTATGATGGTTGATCTAATTAAATAAATGAATTGATTTTGACAACAAATTGAGGATGTACGGTCTGTATTTCTAATACAATAAATTTAGGAGTATTTATTAAATATTATTTTTTAATAATTACCTACTAATTTAAACGAGTATATATTACGTATGTTACCTTTTTAGGGTTCCGTACCACAAGGGTAAAACGGGACCCTATTACTGAGACTCCGCTGTCAGTCTGTCCGTCTGTTACCAGGCTGTATCTCATGAACCGTGATAGTTAGACAGTTGAAATTTTCACAGATGATGTATTTCTTTTGTCGCTCTAACAACAAATACTAAACACAGAATATTATAAATATAAATAAAATATATGTAAAGTGATCGCGAAACTTTGAAAAATCCTACTTTTACAAGCTTTTTATTAACTTGCAATGTATGTATGTTTGTCCGGGTGGAATCTTGCAACTGAATTTTAAACCCGTTCCCCACAACCGAGCAAGATGAAATTTGAAATACATATGTAACTTCGGTGACAATGCAATAATATGGTACCATGGAGGTGGTCTCATGATGGAAACGGATACTAGATAACGGAACTTCTGAATGGATTATAGTAGGCTACTAGTGTTTTACGGGCAAGAAATACACTACCTATATCGATGAGTACATCTACTTGGGCCAGTTAGCATCCTTCGAAAACAGGCAGGACAAAGAAATCGATCGTCGTATCGACAATGCCTGGAAGAGCTACTGGTCCATGAAGACATTCATGAAAAGCGACCTTCCGTTATGACTAAAACGTCAACTGATCGACATGTGTATTCTGCCTGTCCTAACCTACGGTGCCCAGTCTTGGTCACTGACTGAATCTCTAAAGTCCAGGCTCGGGATTTGCCAAAGAGCGATGGAGCTCAGCATTTTGGGTGTCAAGAGATTAGACAGGATTCGGAACACCTTGCTGCGCTCAAGGACCGGTATCGCTGAAGTCGGTATCAAGGCTGCCAAGTTGAAGTGGGATTGGGCGGATCATGTCTCCCGCATGCAACCAAATAGGTGGGCCAAGGTCATAACTGGATGGATCCCTGTGGATGGAAAGCGACACCGTGGAAGGCCTATGAAGCGGTGGCGTGATGATTTGGACTCTTTTTATAGGTACTGGCGGGATTTAGTACAAGATCGAAAAGTGGAGAGATGAGGGGGAGGCCTTTGCCCAGCAGTGGGACAGCATAGGCTAGATAAAAAAAAACTAGTGTTTGGATTCATTTGAATATGCTTGCGGTTCCGATCATGAATTTTATAAAAGCTTGATTTACCGTTTTCTCAAACAACATTGTACGTCATTATTATCAGAATGTTATTGGATCTTCAGTCACCTTTAATGACGCGCGTGCGCTCTGCGACACTAAACTAGTGACTCTATGTGGTGTAATACCGGGTGCAAACGTCAGGATTGACGGGTAACATCTAGATCAAATATGAAGGTATGGAAATAAAATGTAGTAAAAACCCCAATAATGATAATTAATTGCATTTGTAAAACAAGTAACTTTATATGAATAATAAATATCAGAAAATCGAAAAAAAAAACATCTGAAACGGTGCTGTAACATGAGAAATGGTTAATAAAACCTCTAATTACTCGTACAAGGTACTTTTACTTACTCCCTATGCTACTTACTAACTAAGCTGTAAAATATGTACATGTACATGTAAGCAAAATATATATGAAATAATTCATTTTTAAAGAGCTCCACTCCAACGCTCCAACGTCCAACGTGCACACGGACTGAAGTAAGTACAATTTTTTTTACATACCCTCGTTGAAACCAATTGCTGTCGCGTTACTGTCGTTAATTTTAGGTCCCCCTGTGTTGCCGGTGTCAATCATCATTATTGTCAGCCCTTCTCATCCCACTGCTGGGCATAGACCTCTCTTCGTTCGCCTCTGTCCTCAATAGTCAACGGAAATCGCTTCGAGTCGTAACCTGGTTCCACACTAATTCCATTAACGAACCTACGAATTGAGAACCACCTCTTTTTTTGAAGTTGGTTAATAATTTTGCATCATCCTTATAATAATGTTGTGGTCTGCGGTTCCCGTAATGCCAGATAGGATTCCCTGTGACGTGGAGACACAGGGAATCCTAGCGGGGTCAGGTTTATTTAAGTACATACCTGTTGTCATTGGGGCATATTGAGGTTTAAATTCCTCCTTCCCGTACATTTTGGTGACAGTGCAGTTTGTATGGAGCGGTAGATTCCTCTTTCCCGTACATTTTGGTGACAGTGCAGTTTGTATGGAGCGGTAGATTCCTCCTTCCCGTACATTTGGGTGACAGTGCAGTTTGTATGGAGCGGTAGATTCCTCCTTCCCGTACATTTTGGTGACAGTGCAGTTTGTATGGAGCGGTAGATTCCTCCTTCCCGTACATTTTGGTGACAATGTAGTTTGTATGGAGCGGTAGATTCCTCCTTCCCGTACATTTTGGTGACAGTGCAGTTTGTATGGAGCGGTAGATTCCTCCTTCCCGTACATTTTGGTGACAGTGCAGTTTGTATGGAGCGGTAGATTTACAACTTGTATATCCCTGCAACCTTCAATCGTACAAATCCATGATGGCGTCACGATTCCCTTAAAGCAACGACTTAGGAGACTAACTAAATGTGATTGCTACTCTACTTATCGACAATGACTATCAATAGGGACTGTAGGGAGTAGGATAACGAGAGCTTTACAGTTTACGAGCGCCCTTCCGAGGCGGAGGCTCAGAGTTTACGAGCTCGGGGCGATTTGACAAATCGCTGGAGCTAGCTCGGAATTGCGATTGATTTGAAGCAGACGTTTTGTTCGGTAAATAGGATCCCATTTGAATTTCCTACAAGAAAAGCTGAACTTGGGTGGAATAGAAATCAACTACTACTAACGAAAATTGATCCAGATCCGATCAGACAGGACTCGAAGCTTTGTCATCTTTTTATTTCAAATTAATATGCAATTAGAAATTGAAGTTGCTAGTTTTTTGTACGTACCTATTCTTTAAATAGAATCTAGATTTCTTAGATTCAAAATTGTGATGCAGTGCGGCATACAGGCACAATACCTCACTTCTCACTCACATAAGTAGTGGGTGCAATACAGGTAACTTTTATGTAGCCGGCTTCAGAAAGCTGACAATCTAAAAAATGTGAAGATGCCTTTTTGATGATTTTCTCATGGACCCCATCAGATCTAGACCAAATTTATATGGGACCACTGAGGCACCCTTCCAAAAAATCATTTAAATTGGACGTGGTAAAGAATTATTGCTGAACATACAAAAAAAAGCTGACGAATTGAGAACCGTCGACTAAAAACCCAAAATGCCAGAAGTTGCAGCTTCTTGGGCCAAGAAATCCACATTTTTATTAGTACAAGGAGGTATCTAATTACACAAGGCGTCTCATGACTACACGATTACTTGGAAGAGATGAATCAATGCCCCATTTGGTAAACAAGTCGGTAAACATGTTTACTTGATGCGATCGTAGATGAGGCTTTATATGAAGTAAGGAAGAGCCGTTGAGTCTCCCCGGAACTGGGAGGTATCGACACTGGACGTGAATATTTTGTACATAAGTTAAGCGTCATCATATCAGGTGCAGGACGTCCACTGCTGAACACAGGCCTCCCCGGAGATTTCCAGAGCGACCGATCAGTGCGGCCTGCACTCAACGTGAAATATAACTTGATTGATTTGTATTTATTTATTTAAGAAAACTATTTAACAGTATAACATAAATCACTGTAATCCCCTAGGGATTCTACCACAGAAAATTAAACACGTTTTAGCGCGTGTTTAAAAAAAATCCTATACAAAAAGTGGTCAGGATTTAGTGGAAGAACACTCGTTAACCAGTAGTTTATTTGTGGTAACAAGGTAGAGGTTGTCTCGGTGCTTAGATGCACTCGAGCCGCTCGCTACACATTATTATGTTAATACCTAAACATTATCCTATCAAACCTAACCACCAGAATTAACATCCACTCGCTTATTGAATTACCAGGATTACTTTAAAAACTTAAAATAAAATGATAACGCTCTAAATATATCTCACTTTCTTATGCAAAAGAATATGGTTCACTAACAATACCTATGTAACTTAAGAGCACTCTACTTATTTACCCTCAGCACAGTGAAATGTTGAATTGCGTATTCCGTATTTTTAACACAAATAGATCTTCTTCGTTATCATTATTATCAGCCAGCATTAGTCTACTACATGACATAGGCCTCTCTTAACACGCACCAACGAGTCCGGTCTTCGGTTCTTCAATTTCAGCCCTCTGGCACCGCCTTTCTATAGATAGAATAGATTCCCGAATATATCTTCATTTTACACAATCTCACCAAAAGGTAAGCGATGATGTGGTCTAAGATGGCGCATGAATATGAAGGAGATACCTATTCACTCTTACTTTAAAGATACCCGGATTTTAGTCTTCAGGAAAAACAGACAACGGTAAAGTTTCCATTTCTGTATTCAGAAAGAACGGCCTCGGACCTGGGACGGAGCAAATCAGAGCACCTGTCCCGGGCGATGAATACGGGAAGCGCCAAATTAATCAATAAAAAACTTGTTTCAAAAACCGCTTGGCATCCAGTGCACGTCGTATTATCGATTATTCCATTCCCTGCCACCTACACATAGTTCACCTGGCTGTTCATTTCATTTGAAACGCTTCAAACTTTACCCCGCCCCTCTCAAACGATGGAAGAGAGCCATAGGAAAATTTCTAGATCCGGGGCTGAGAGAGAATACGGACAGGTACTTACAGAGAGGTAAGAGTAAATAGGAGTCTTTTAGTTCTTCGTGTTTCATCTCAGACCACATCATCGCTTAACATCAGGTGAGATTGTGCTCAAACGAAGATATATTACTGTATAAAAAAACTGTTTGTAATGCAATTTTAGACCATAATCGCACAAGACAATTTTCCAATCTTTATTGGGCGTACCTCCGGGCTTAGCGGTGTTTAGGTGCCTATGTTTGTAGTCCAGTGTTTTCCTTCCTCACACAGCCGGTAGAGGAAGTAATGAAACAGGAAATTTGTTTTGCTCTACAGTTTTATGACGCAATGACTATGGTGTTTTACGGGCAATATATTTGCACAAATCTATTAGATAAGGCATCAATACTTGATTGGGCTCGCTTCACTAGACTATTTTATTGACATCTTACTATGCAGAAATGATAATAAAATGGGATGATCTTGTAGTTTCCTTAGAAGGGGATTTCAAAAGGAAATAAAAGTACGTAATAAAAGTTATCTCACTTACCTATTTCCTTTATTTTGTTTTTCTTCCTACGATATGAAAAAGAACTCCATCAAATAGATATATACTTTTCTAAAATACTTTTAAATAAAAAATAAATTGTGGAAATAACTTGTGGACGTGGGTATGAGGATCGCAGCGCTGAAGTGGAGATGGGCTGGACACTTGGCTAGGAGGGATGACGGGCGTTGGACGAAGGCGATTACAGAGTGGTGGCCAAGGGATGCTCGTAGACCAAGAGGTAGACCACCCGCCCGATGGTCGAATGATATTGAAAGCGTAGCTGGGTGTCAATGGATGAGACTCGTAAGGGATCGGAAAGAATGGCGTAATAAAGAGGAGGCCTGTACCCAACAGTGGGTGCAAACGGGCTGAGATGATGATGATGATGAATAAATAAATAGATCTTTTTAGTAAATAGATACTGTGTGGGCGGCGGCCTAATCGCTAAGAGCAATATCTTCCAAACAGCCTTTAAGTGGACCTTTCATCAGTTATAAATAGGTTTTTATTTTGTAGGTACTAGCTGACCTGCCTGCAGAGTCGCACGCATGGTTTGTCAATAAAAACATTACCCTCTTTCTGCGCAATCGGATAAAAAGTAGCTTATGTTACTCATGAATAATGTAGCATTATAGTGATGAAAGAATTTTTTTTAAATTTGGTCGTTATTTCTATCAACTTTTAAAATATAAAAAGTGGTTATTGTGACATAACGATAATAGTTGGACATGTGGTATCCCAAAGTTTTTTGTAGATAATAATATGTTCTTTAATATTATAGAACATACTTTTGTTCTATCATAAGTAGTTTCCGCAGCGCATGCGACGAAAGACGTTTTAGGGCACTTTTTAACACCTTGGGTTACGTTACTTAAGTTTTAATAAGGATCCCTAATTTTTTCTAGCAATAAATATAACCTATGTCACTCAGGGGGAATGTAGTTTTCCAATGGTGAAAGAATTTTTGAAATCGGACCAGTAGTTTTTGAGTTTATTCATTACAAACATACACACAAAAATACAAATCTTTCCTCTTTATAATATAAGTATAGATATAGATTATCATTATTTTAATCAGCATAGGACTAAACATAATTTTTACGTATTTCTATAAATTTCTATTTGTCGTCTTCATCAGAAATTTACTGGTTTGGTCCTTAAGTAAATGATATTCCTACCATTTCATGGCAGGTACGTGCTCCTAACTACATACCAATTTAGATTGACATATCGAGCTTTGTACATGTTCATGCAAAGTTCACGAGCTGCGTTGACCTCTGAAAGAAACTAGGTACTAATTCAATTCCCAATACATTTTATACTATACAATAGTGGAACATAAGGCTTACAGTTGTATAGCAAGTAGTTATAAAGAGGCCATGTTCTTTAAAAGAGATCTTTTGTATAGTTTTGTGTGTTTAGACGATAGAGGTGCTTATTTATATGTTCCGTTATGCATTGTTCGTACTTTGTATAGTATGTTAAATAAAGTAGGCTCTATTCAATTAGGTCATATCAGAGTAACTAATTTAAGAATGAATCTAATCTTCTAAGTTCTGTAGAAGCTGACCCACCAGGGCTCGAATAAATTTTATCAAAAAAAATATATGTAGCATAAAGCACTTAGAGATCTCATAATATCCGTAATCGCACGCATTTCCTCACACCTCATTTTCACATAACTACATACATACATGGAAATACATTGCGTAAGTTAGGAACAACTTTTTATTGGCGACTTTTTTTTCTCGCCATAATTTCTAGCCCCAAACTCAGCAAAGCTTGTACTATGGCAGCCAGATAACTATTTGCACTAAAACATTCCGACGAATTGAGAACCTCCTCCTTTTTTGAAGTTGGTTTAACTAGTGGTTCGCCCCAAACTGAGATCTCGCGAGGCTCCCATAATAACAAAAAAAAATTATTTGTAATCTTTGGCTAACAAAATAGTGCCATGAAATCCATTACCAACTTACTTGACCTACAGTTTCATGTAAAAATTACAGGTAACGGGAGTTCATGTTAATTGGTTATCTTTTTTGGGGTAGAAATTGCAGTTATTCTGGATTTCAGACTTTTCCCTATATTTGTGTCACTAAAGCTACATGCATACCAAGTTTCAGTACTGTGGGGTCACTGGTGCACCCTGGGAATTTTGTCAAGTTTCAGTTTTTATTAGTTTTTTTTAATAACTTAAAAAGTACAATGTTTTAACTAACTTAGAAATAGAGTCCCGTTTGACCATTTGGGTACGGAACCCTAAAAATAAAAACGGGATCAAAATGTACTCAGAAAGACCTTTTAATAGACGTTCTCATTTTGTTTTTCTTTGCAAAACTTCTTTACGCACTCTTGACTTGGGGAGTAAGCTGGTGAATGCGTTACGAAAAGTGCGAACGGAAGTTGAGAGGGAGATATAAGTTAGTGAAGATAGAAAGAGAAAAAGTTACGTTTCATATATTTTTAAACGTCAATGTGGGAGTGCGAGTTGCGTCTGTCCAGAATGAACATAGACTGATCGACCTACAGACGTGTGGACAATTTTATAAAATTAATATTTTGTAAAGTGAAAACCTGTATACGGTGGTTTCCACACACTTTTTGACTGCGTATGCTGCAGAACTAAGTCTCTTCGACAACTTATCAATGTGAGGGCCCCATTGAAGCTTATTATCTAGGGTTATACCTAAGAATACGGTGGTGTCCACAAGAGCCAACTCCTCGTCTTTGATTTTTATATCTGCTTTAACTTTTGTTACATTAGGTAGTTTAAATCTAATACACTTTGTTTTCTGTTCATTTAGAAGTAGATTGTTTACATTGAACCATTTTACGACCTTAGAGATTGCATTGTTTACATCGTCAAAATCGGTTTGTCCTCGCTTTAGTTTAAATAAAGTGACGTGTCATCTGCAAACAACCTCATGATCGTCCAATACAAGATGGGGAAGATCATTAATGATAATCATAATCAATCATTAATTCTTACTAAAAACAAAAATGATTCCAGAATTGATCCCTGTGGTACACCCATTTTAACCAGAGACACTGGATAACGCTTTTCATTCACGTCAATTCTTTGCACTCTGCCACTTAAATAATAAGTGCGAAAGTCTAGAGCAACGCTCCTAATGACATAATGGTGTAGTTTCCTGATACTTCCTGAATGGTCTACGGTACGCAATCAAATGCCTTGGGCAAATCACAAAAAAACGCGTCACGAGACTTCTCCCAGGCATCAAATACGTGCGATATTAACTCAATACCAGCATTAGTGGTTGAGCGACCCCTGGTAAATCCGAATGTATGTATAAATCCGAAAAGTATGTGAATTGAAATGTCTAAGCAGTTTATTTAAAATAAGTTTTTCAATTATTTTACTAAATGTCGGAATTAATGAGATTGGTCTAAAAACAAACATACATACATACAACGCCGATTTGCTCAAGTTGATTTAGATAACTCGCTTCGCTCGATCAAAAACGGGATATTTACTATGATTTGTGAGTTTTTGAGCAGCTGCGGCGAAATATCGGGATACTCAACAACTCTCAAATTATGGTAAATATCCCGTTTTAGTGCAAATGGTGTTCTTAACAATGATAGTTTCAAAAATTATACCAGATAACTGAATACATTGATTTTTTTTATATACGACATAAATGGCATTTTTGTTATGTTGACTTAGAAGCTTGATTATTGTATAGTTCCAAGGGACCGTAGACATTAATATTTGATATTAATTTCAACTTGATACCTCACGCGTTCTTGATAAAAAGGGTGACTTGACAGACAGACAGACGAACAACGAAGTGAGCCTATAAGAGATCCTTTTTTCTTGAGGTACGGAACCCAAAGTATTACAAATGTGTTAACTAATCAAATTTTCATTTTTCTACCAATAAATTGTAATAACAACCGTATCTTTCGTATCAAATAACAAAACCCGTAACAAATACAATAATAACCATCTTTCTATTTGCATATTACACGCCAGCTCCTAGGATCAAGGGAACGCGAGTAATCGCTGAAACTTATACCAATATTTTGCTAACAAGTCTGCATAACAGGTAAGCCTACGTGGGGACCCTTACAGGACCCTTACATACCCTCGACAAACACCTCTACATCATGGGAGTAACAGGCAGCCCACTCTGCAGGGGATGTCTCACCGAAGAAGAATCAGCAGCCCACGTAGTCCTGGAATGCGTGGGGTAACAGCACAACGTGCAGAAATCCTGGACAATCCAAGGTCACTCCGTAAAGCCTGCGAAGACCCCAGGAAACTTCTGCGCTTCTGGTCGGAGTTAGGCTGGCTATCCATACAGCCAACTCTCTCACGCATAATGGACCACTTAAAAGTTCAAATGCGGAAAAGGGAGTCCACCAACATAACATACAACAGGTAGGTAAGCTTATTGAAAAATTCAAGCACCTGAAATTCCATTTAAAATTAGACTTTCTTCGTTAATTTTTTGCGCAAATTACTTTTTGGACTTACGCCGGACGCGAGGGCTACTTTTCTCACAGAACCACTAGTTATGTAAGTCGGTTACTATCGCTGTCGCTGTAACCGGATCAAGCCCGTCTACGCACTGTAGGTGTGAAAGGCTTTGACGAACGACAGGTGGGCGACAGCAACTGGCTTACGTAAAAGGGCACGGGATAAGGCTTGAGATTGATTTTACAAACGAAGTTTGTAAGTTAGTAACAATCGCTGATGTCGGAGTTGTGTTACAAGCTCTTTCTTGAACCCTACGTGAGTGACCTGAGGGCAAATCTAGTCAAAGTAGGTAACCGTAAAGCTGTTCCAGATGCCTGTTTCTATATGGAAAGTATTTTTTGCATTTATGTCTGCAATGGATAAGCTGTTTAAACCTGTACCTAGAGAATATAATAGAAAATTATCGCTCAATTCATGAACATTTTACTAAGAACACCTTTGTGGCACACAGTTTTGTCTGTAGGTGACACATGCAACAATTAATGGATGAATATTATGAATATATTGTACACCACATATAAAAAAAAACATTATAATGATCGATAAAAGAAATAATTATAACGCAAAGTAGAATCGGTAATATTCGGTATAAATCTTTGTTTAACAATAATTTCACAATAAATGACTCTGATTAAAGTTGATGCTATCGTGAAAGCTGACTGATGGTAAAATTACTAGAATTAGGGTACTGAATGAGTTAGCTGTACGACAATAAAGTGGTAATTTCTCCTGCGTACAAAATTATCTCTCTGTTGCACCTCTGTTGTCATACATCCATGCGCACTGAGCATTGCGCACACAATTACCTGCTTCATTTGTGGTAGGCAAAAACTATGGATGTTAAAAAAGATAAAGCTGCCCCTTTGTTGTCATTTCGTAGGTGTCATAAAGGTCCCCTACAGACGAAATGTTAGCTAGGAAATTAATCTTTGTTTGTAGGGGGGAAGTGGAACAATGGAAAAACTAATGTTTTTCCTGAAGAAGCATGTTTTATTTTCCTGTAGGAAATAACATTCTGTCCGTATATTATGTGAAAGGGGATCCAATTGAAACTTCAAACAAAAAGTAGATATTTTCAGAAACGCTTGAATTTTTTAGTAAAGAAAGATACGTTATAAAGAAAGAGTTTTAGCATAAAAAAAATGTGGCTGCACGGGACGCCGCCGCTCGGCAGATGTGAAACATCTAAATTGATGTATATTGAAAGAATTTAAAATAAATAAAACCGTTCATCTTATCTTATCATACAACTTTCTAAATATGCTAAATTCTCACTGTAATATATTCTTTGCTTGCGGGTTAAATGCGGAACAACATTTTATACGTAGATACTTTTTTGGTATTCAGTGACGTTGGTATATTTAGTTTTTGTAATTACGTCAGCCTTCCTAACAATAGAAAAGTCCACGACGAATGATGGATAACCAAGTTTTAAATAAATACAGTCTAAATTAAAAGCTGTCTGTGTCCAAAATTACTAAAAACAATAGCACTGCAGGAGTCTACAAGACAATGGGACGGACTGGGAACTCTGTCGCCATTTCATAGTGCCAGCCAGCACAAACACCCTCGTAATTGGGACGAATCTGATTGCATAGGGTTTCAATTGTCGAATGTTCTAGTTTATATAACTTTGAAAAGGAAATGTTTTTGGCCTTATCTTAAGATTTGAAGTTCTCTCATGAATTCTAATGTTGTTTCAATCCCACTGTTTAGTATTTAACGAATTTCTTGAATATTTTGTAAACGTCACTTTGTACATTGACAAGCACTATACTTGCACAGCAGAAGTCAGCTGTAGTCACAAAACCCTCGATGTTTGGAGCAGGCGCGACTCCCGCTGCTAACGGCTGTAAAATTATCCTTCGCTAAAAGTCACTTACGCTAAACTATATAATGGCTATTATCCATTGTCACTGGCGACTCTCTGTCGCCGTTTCACTTAATACTGTTTCTGGTAGGTAACTCCAGAATTATCACAACCTTTTAGCAGCTTAGTGGCCGCAAATTTGGCCCACATGCGGTAATTTGCGCGTTGTTTACGAAGCGTTTTCGGTAAACGCCGGGTTGTTTTAGCTTTTTGGCGGTGGTTCGGTTGTTTATTTTCGGTGAGCCTTGTTTATTTTAGAGTAACGTGGGAGAGTATTACTGGAGCTGCCGCTGTGTTGGCGTCATGCCGTTCCTTTCAATGTTATAAGGACTTGCCTAATGCTAGTGTTATTTTAGTCTAAGTAAAATACTTTATCACACACGCGACTTTATTCATATTTTATGTCATAGATAACACACTTTAAGTATCGTGGTAGTTTCACTTATTTTCCATTTTTCTCCAATTAGGTACCTCAAAAGCACTAAGAGCTTTATTTACCAGTTAATTCTGAAACAGAGCCGTTATTACTGCACCAATCTCCGCCATATATTCAATTGTAGCGCAGTAGGTATTTTAAACAATTTGGCCATAAAGTATACTAATTTGATCCCTTCGAAAGGGCCCAGTGGTCACTTGCGTGGAACGGATCAACAAAGGGCCATTACAATAAATTACTTTGCTTTGTTCAGTCGGCTAAACTAACCATCGACTGCGCCACAACGGCTTTTACCACTTTATCCTAGAATTGAAAATCCGGTGCAGCGGTTATCAATGCCATCATTAGAAATTCAGAGAGCCTATTGTCCGAGAGTATTTTATTGTTTTATTTAATAAAGGGTTCAAATCATGGTAGCTAATGTTGTGGTAACTGGTCAGTAGCTAAAACTGGTCTTCGTAGCTTTCAACCATGAAAAGAACAATACAACTACTTAAATTCACTGCCCACCCTCCCCTTTTGGTATCTGTTTTAATATTTTGTAGTACTTAGTATCAAAATCAAACTTCTAATATACCACGCACGATGTCCGAAAACCTGCAAAATATGCATAATCTTTTTCCACCTCTAAAACAGCCGACTCCGGTCTCTATCGACCTTTTACAGTGACATTAACATATCGTTATAATATCTAGGGCCAGCCCGGACATGTTTATTTATCGCTTGAGGACAAAGCTGACCAGCCCCTGACAAAGGGCCCAGCTGACCTCAGGGGTCGAAACGACCGCTAAATTTTACGACGAGGGTGAACAAGGACCGATATATCGAAACGTGAGATTTTTGTATATAGACTTGGGTTTGTACTGTCAGGAGGAGATATAACTTCATTCATTTTATAATAATTACTATTCACTGGATTATATACCTATGGTTATTTTAATTTTATCGCTTATCGCTTTTGACGTGCTTTGCCTTCTACAAAAATGCGAGCAAGCAAAAGCGAGCTCTTTCGGTGATTTTGTTGTCTACATTAGTTACCGTTGGCCATGGGTAACTTTATAAATGACTAGTTATATTTTGATCACATGAAGTGTAAAATCTTTTCTGTTGCCAACTGTACCATACGCATAGGTTAGGTACTTCGATAGGGAAAATGAGATTTAGTTGTAAATTGTGGTTTGTAGAAGGTTTTTGCTGTTGAAGTGATATTTTAGGAAAGGTATAACTTGGAAGTGTGGCGTGGGCCTAACTTAAGTGAATTTGGTGATGATGAGATTTTCATGTCTAGATTTTGTGATTTTACCTTGAGCCTTTTGTAAAAGATTTTCGCTAGAAAATAACATAAAAACCTTAAAGGCTTAACGATTTCGAAAAGTTTTCTCATAACTACTTAGTAGATTTAAACACAGACGTAATTTAGTTAGATAATAGAGGGTGGCCGCTAGGAGTGAAATTGAATATCCATAGAGTGGTGGCTGTTGGGAATAAACTAAAGTAACTGTAGGTTCACTTTCATTTCATCCTGAATATATACAGAGTAAATCCTCAAGCGCTTATATAATACACTTATTATTTACTGACCTACATATAAATAGAACATTACGTAAGCTGTCTGTCTATGATAATTCTAACAATGATAATGATAAGTTGATAACAGATAGACAATTTAATCTATTGCAATGTAAGTGTTAGTATTCAAGAATTTTCCACACACTCATAGGTAATATCTAGCTGACTTTTATACCAGGAAAAGCTGTATTTGTTGCCATAAATTAAATTCGTCTATGTATAATTGTTTATTGTCCTATATACAGAATAATAAAATAAAATAATCAATAAAATGTTTATATGACTCCCGGATAGCGGAATATCTTCACGGATCTGAGATTCCTATTTCATTATTTCTACTCAACCATCAATCGTTAGTTGAAAAGTGATTTCTCAAAAGGGGATATTTACCTTATTGTTTAATTTATTATGACGAGATCTAGTTTTACACGCTTAACTACACCATTTCGTACATTTATTTCCACGGAGAAAGGGAACGGTTTCAGGGCTCAGGTCAAAACGGAATATTAACACTGTATTACAGCTCTCCTGGTTTTTCCTCAGTCAGTTTTTCATTTTGTCGGGAAAAATGTAATGGTTCAGATAATACCTGAAAAGTCCCTCCTCAAAGTATTCCACAACACAAAAGAACGAGTCAATGAACTAAGCAAATTTTAATGTACTTTACTCGAATAATTAAACAAAAATCTATAGAAAATATAGTTATGTTCAGGCTGTGATTAGAATTGACGTGTTCCGATGGATTGCGGATAGCTGGTGACATTATACGCAGAACTGCGCCTCCCGCCGCTGCCGCTTGTGCGCCGGTGAAATCTCACGGCTCGATTCAATGTGCTATAGTAGGTATACGCCAAGACTCGTGGCAGTCGGGACAATCCAATAAACATGTTCGTTTCCTTTTCAATACAATTATCGGTAGTGTTATCGATAGATACTCAGCGCATCACTAACGGCTCCCGTACAAGAGTGAGCAAGATAGCAGAATCCTTGTCGCTTGTCCCACGTTTTATGACCCCGCCTGCCGCCTTTTCTCGTTGGCGTCTTGTATGGTTGCTAATTTGCTATGCTATCTAATGTTCGGCCGTAGTTAGATTTTATACAGTAGGTACTTAATCTTATCTTTAAATCGTGATCAACTTTCTGCAGCCGAGATTGCGTGACCGCCCTACAAAAGTTTATTTCTACGAAAGAATAAAGTAAAATTAAATTTTAGCGTAGAGGATAGAAAGTTGTAGAAACACGAGCGCACAAATGTGTCTACCCTCTACGCAAGACTTTCATTATACTCTATTCTTCGTAGAGAGAATCTTTTCTAGAGCAATCAACCTACTATTATATTATAGGGTTTGTAGAGGCTCAGCATCTCACTAGAGGTTGTAATTATAGTACAACCTTCAGATATGTTCAGAGACGCAGGAGGTGGCGGGTTCGATCCCGCCGCGGGAAAAATATTGGCTTGATCTACAGATGTTTGTTTCGGGTCTGGATGATTCTGTATATATTATAACAATTTTTTTTACAAAACAAACATATAAGTAAGTATAAGTGGGGACCAAATAACTCATAGAATAGGTTCTATAAGTTATCTCTCTTCCCCACAGTACAAACACAGCTTAGTTTGAGGTTAGATAGAAAATAGATGTGAAATGTCCAAGAACCTTTTTTGAAGTTGATTCAAAATAGGAGAGCACTGGCAAAAAAGGTTGTGGATTGTATATTTTTTAGACTGGCACCTCAGATTAAACAAAAGGCAGATGGAGCGCGCCGAACGTGCGAGTGAGGCCACAAAAGCAAATACAAATTTAAAAGCGAATACAAATTTAAAAGCGAATACAATCTCGCGGCAGTGCTAAAGATAGCGTCGTACTGCTTAAACGTCTCGAGTGATTCATTATTTTCAGTCAAAAATACCGTCTTGTGTTATTAAACAGTGTAAAAGTTGTTCCCAAAAACAAAAAAAAAGTGGATGGAATATCATTTCACAAGTAACTATAAATTATTTAATTGATTTTATTATTTATTCACCAAATAATTAAACGGTTGTCTCGAAACACAAAACCTCGACATTAGTTCGACTGTGTTGCCAGTTTTCGGAAAAATGTTTTCCCTTCAATTGGGGAAACTACCTGTTGATCTAGGCGTTAGCTAGCCTGACTGTTAAATGTACGGACGTGGGTTCGATTCCCACGCGTAATCTCACGCCTAAATTGTTATTCCGAATTTGGATGTAATAAATGGTATATATAGAGAAGTAATAGCGATCCACCCTCGCTTCGCTCCGGGAAAAATATCCTACCAGAACATTTTACCGGGATAAAAATATCTTATATGTTAATCCAGATCATATTCAATATGTGCAAAATTTCATTAAAATCCGTTCAGCCGTTTACGCGTGATTGAGTCTCAAACATCCAAACATCCTCACCAACTTTCGCATTTATATTATTAGTGGAATGAATGGAGGATGCTAGTTATATTTAACGTGTACTTACTGTAATCAGTGTCAAGTTTTATTATTTTATGATTTTTGCAGATTGCCGACAGATCTTGTTCTACGCGAGGAATGGGTTTCTATTATTCGCCAAAGCAGGCAAGACAATAATTGGCAGGCTTCAAAATTTTGCGTTGTGTGTTCATTACATTTTAAAGAGGATGACATGTACTTTACCGAAAAAGGTCGTAGATTGCTTAAAAGAACATCAATACCGAGAATAAACTTATCATCATCTGAAATATCGGATATTACTGAAGGTTTAATGAATCCTGTTCGTTTAAAAGACCAATCGGGTCCTTCAAAATCGCTCCAAGTTAATAAAGTATCTAGAGCGTCTATTCAAGACAATACTCCTGAACCTGAAGTTAGAGATTCGAAACTGGATTCCATATTTGACACACCTAGAAAGAGCCAATTAAGAAAACATTTAAGAAAACACAGATTGTTAAGGGTCACTACTAAGCGAAAGTTAAAAACATTACAACAAAAAATTCGGCGACAACAAAAAAAGAATACTTCACTGAAGAATATATTGAATGACTTGAAAGATAAAATTTTTATTAATTGTGATACACACAACTTATTGAATGAGGATATTATAGCAACCGAAGTTCTTCATAACTTATACCTAAGAAGTTCTGGGAAAAAAATAATTAAATACTCACCGGCTATATATAAGAAAATTTAGCTTGTCGCTAAATTTTTACTCTCCAAAGGGCTATGACTATGTCAGAAAAACCTTTAATTGTTGTCTGCCACATCCTAAAACCTTATACCTAAATACTGTGTACTTCCGCAACACAGATTATTAATTCAACAGCTTCCTCATACCGTCTAGAAGATATTGACAATTCTGAAAATGAATTTTTGGGTTTTTTAAAGAACTTGCCAACGGATGTGGACCATTTAGCACAATATTTGGATGTGCCAATTTTCAATGACATGAAAAAAGTAATCGTTGGATATATTGCTGGATGTATCATACGCCACGTTAAAAAAATTATTAAATGTGAACTTTGCTTAACACGTTTAGTGTCTACCGAAAAACAAGATTTTCACAAATTAATTGGTTTGAGAGACAAAGGAGGTTTAATTTTTGCTTCCACTGATACTTATGAGGTTTGTACAGCAGCTGAAATTGTAATAAGAAAATTTTTAAAAGAAAAAGTTTTGATTAGAACACAAAATGATTATAAATACGTAACTTCGCAGATTTTTAAAAGTTTTATTGGCAAAGAAACGATTTTTATGCAATTGGAGGAAGATCATCAATTTTTCGGAAATGATCACAGAGTGAATCTGGTGAAGTTGTTGATAGAAAAGTATTTAATGGTGCGATTGCACTATATAGCAAAATTAGAAACTAATTCTCGACATGTAGAAGCCAAACGGCAATATTACAAGAAATTAGTGCAAAATAAAGGTGGTTAATTTTTTTGGTAATATAATTAATTATGATTTTAATAAATATTTTGGATACATATGTATGTTTTTTTTATCAGTCTAATGAAATGAATATGATACTACAGAAAAAACTAAAGTATTATTATAAAGTCCATTTTTCCAAAAAGTGTTATTGTAATTTTTCAAATTCTAATAACAGTCCGGAGTCAGGAATATATCCTGCGTTGTTGGCTAGTCTCTTGCGAGATGGCCGCCGTAGCCGTAATTCGGCCAGGAGGACATTAAAGTCCATGTAAACCTCAATAAACACCGGATGGACCGCTAGTTATAAAAATCTTCACATATTATTTCTTCTGTAATTTTACAATGCGTTACAATGGTACATGAAATATTTAAGTGTTTAATAAAATAGTTAATTAAACAATTGTTCAATCCTAATACTCACACAAATTTGTATTCAATTAGTAACAAATTCATGTATCCAAATAAAATTTTTGAACCTGAAAAGGACATTAAATAAAAAAATTCAGGGAGTTTTTTCTTTTTCTGGTATCATTACACGCACACTGATGCACGTGTCCCTACAGAGCTATTTCTTATCGCCACGCACACATGAATGATAAGTGCCGTCATACTGTTTGTTGCGTACACTCCATCTGCCTTACTGGCACATGATCCGGACGAGAACCATAAACAAGGAAAGGTAGGAAACAGTGCGACAACATGGACTAAAAATGATGTAGAAGAAAATAGAAGTGAAGTCACAGGCTCAACTGACACAAAAACTTCCATGGTTTTGTTCCAACGCGCAACTAACAACCATGTTAGTTGGAAGACCAATTTACATGGTTTTGAGAGGTAAGTTACTTACGATGAATTTCTATTTCAGTCATCTTCTTCCAAAATGAACATTCCCCAATCGCTTGCACCATACATTTCATTCATCCTTTTTTGTTTAGCCTACCCTCGTTTTTAATTACTTACCTGAGACACATTAGCAGATCACGGGATGTCGTTGCGAAGCGATGGACTCCTGAGGGAGTTTACTTAGGAACTGTGACGTCAGCTGCGACTTGGGGAGACTTGTGCACAGTGAGGGTCAGAACAACTGAGCTACTGGAGTAGTAGAGTTCCTTGTGAAAGGGCTCGCCCGGGGAAGTACTGCCACTATACTTATTTCTGCCGCCAAGAAGCATTGCTGTGTTTCGGTATGAAGGGTACGCTTGCCGGTGAAATTACAGGCGCATGTAGCTTTACACTTGTATGCCTCTAGTTGATGATTGCAGAGTAGTGCATCATGGGGCACGTTGCTAGATGCATGACCTACGAGGCAATACTTTGTTATAGGCGATGTATAGGCTTGTTCCATCTCCAGATGCTATAAAAACATATTTTTTTGGAATGAAATGGAAATAAATCTTTGAGTAAAGTTGTTATGAAGACCCATGAGGGTAGTTAAAAAAACTTTTGAGCTTAAATTTTGTTAAGCTAAGATAGCCTTTAGGTTGTAAACAGTGCTGATTTCCTATTACGTAGCTGTTTGCTTGTTTATTCCGAATGTACCCCAACCTAGCTTTTTCTAAGGCCTAGGATTCTGCTATTTTGACTGCATCCTAGGCTTTTTCGCTACCCAACCCAACTTTCCAGTTTGTGTCCAACTTAACTCAGCTATGTCTAATAGCGAGTATACCAACTGCTGTATACCCTGTGTCCCGGAGGGGTGAGAGGGAGGATGGAGGGGAGGGCCCTGCCCTTCATTCTAAAGCTGTGCTTATGCAAATTCCGGTTGTTACTCTTCATTTTGGAATTAATGCTTTTTGTTATTTGAATTAATGTTTGATGATGTCAGATTTGAATTTTAGTCAATTGTACTTATAATTTGATTTGCTACTTTTTCTGTTGCTGCAAAATAATTTGCATTAAATTAACTAATTTTAAAAAAACATTATTTAAATTATAAAAAGCTTTAAATTTGAAACAATAACAAATATAAGAAAGTAAAATTACAAAAATGCATGATATTTTTAAAAATATCAATTTTTTCTTATTAACTGTTTTCCATCAAAGAACAGAGAGAGTGGAGAGCACGCACTAGAAGGCGGCACGTTCTGGAGGGAGTGACTTGTCGTCTTATGGCTCGTACAATGATGATGATAAAATCCGTATTTATGAGTTAGTAATTAACTTTGATGTCTAAAGGTTTCAAGCCGCTTGAAGGTCGACACGGCTTGACCACTTTTATAAGTTTTATTTGTAAGTTAAGTATTCTACATGCATTGTAATTTATCACCACACTGGTTCTACAAACAGTCACAAGCTTCTTTCAACATGAAGTGACCGAGAACCAACTTCAATCACTTTACTTCTGTTCAGCTCGGTTGCTGCATATTTTAGCTCCAAAATTGTACAAAAGCAGTGCCTAAAAGTATTTCTGCGATGTTTTTGTGCATCAGTGTTAGAGGTAGGTATTGTGTGCACTGCCAGTGTTTTTAATCAGCGCCCTCCGTCCTCTCCGCAGAGACGAGTTCAAACGAGCCCTAGGAGTATGTTCCACTTGGGGCCGTTTCCCAAAAATAGAATTACATAAAGAAATAGATATACTTCTTTATTGAATTACCACACAGAAACAAAAGAAAATAAAAATTAAATTAATTTATTTGTTTAAATTATTTGTATCGTTATCATTACTGAGACAATTTCTTTCAAATAACTTAAAATACCTGGTATTTTGCCAACGAACAATGTTATCTATACTTCTATACTAATATTATAAAGAGGAAAGATTTGTATTTTTGTGTGTATGTTTGTAATGAATAAACTCAAAAACTACTGGTCCGATTTCAAAAATTCTTTCACCATTGAAAAGCTACAATCACCCTAAGTAACATAGGCTACTTTTTACCCAACTGCGCAAAGGAGGGTATTGTTTTTATTGAAAAACTACGCGTGCGAAGCTGCGGGTTGGTCAGCTAGTAGTTTATATATTAAGTTAGAATAAAACGGAAATGTGGATGACCTCTTCCAGCCAACCTTTAGGTGGAATGTATGAACAAAGGAATTAACGAAGATATAACGAGGTGTTGCGTCCCTTAAAAAGGATAAATTGATATTAACTTAAGAAATTAAAATTATCTACTCTCATAAATAAAATTTAGAGAATTTTATTGTAACTATTTCTCCTCTAGCGCTTTGGCGATGCAAACGTTTAGAGATATGGTTGTAATATAATTTGTACAATAAAGTTAGCATTTGATATATTCAAAATACATTATTATTGAATATTAGATTATTGATTTATTGATTATGGATTGTTAGTAAATTAATGTTAAATCAAAATATTTTAAATCATAAAGGAATGTTTAAAAGCTTATTGTAATGTGTGTGTTCGTCTATAAATGAAATAGCATGTAATAATAGCTAATACCTAGAAAATAAGCACGTAGGTACTCATGTAAATTTTGTTAATGAGTCTAATAAATTATTTAAAGTATCCAACGGCAGGGAATATAGTTTTTTTATAGTATGTACTTACAGAAAATATAACTTCAAAATATCTAAGGCCAAGCTACAAAAGAGGGTCGAGGTCAAAACTCCGAGTGCTAACGGAAACGCACTCGCGCTGCGTAGCAACAACTGCCCTCGCTTCTCAAGCCCCAGTTTTGAATAATCCTTCAACTACCAATACACCTTCTACAACCTAAAACCGACCTTATTCCTTCCAGATACACATCATAATCCAACAACAATGTCGAAACATTAGCTACAAAAGAATTAATGTTTTATATTCTGGTACATAAAGATCAACTTGGCTTGATCGGTACTTCTATGCATTTCAGTGTCAATTTCACTGAGCCTATTATATTCCAATTTGAACTATGATGCTCCGATTTACAGTTTAAAATTGTTAAATTTGTGATAAATGCAGACCGGTATGGTATGGGTCCTATGGGGCCGAAAAAAGCAAAAACTATAGATTTATGTTTATCCCTGCTGGCAAAAAAATGGGTTAAGTGTTTACTCTATTTTGAGATAACACGTGTAATATGAGACGGGGTGGTTTTTGTGACATTATGTTTTGTTTTTGCTGCCTACTGTCTTAAGTTTTCTGTTTCTTAGGGTACCTATATCTTTATGGAAATGTTTTTAGGATATATTAACAGGAGTTATTCGGTAATTACAGGAGATTTTTTTTTAAATATCGTTTCTACCTACTGGAGTACCCCCACCGGGTTCAATCAGGAAAAACATTATTATTGTCATTTTATTCCATCTAAAGTTCGCCTCACAGCTAAGTATTGTGTTTTTAGCAAGCTAATTTGTCTGCAGTGGCTCCTACTACCTACTGAATAAAAATATCAAAATATGCTGGAAACAAACATTTTGATAGGTATTGATTTTAGCTTTGTCTGTTTTAACCCCTGAACAAAAAAAGGGCGTCAGGGGATGTTTACATTTCGTAAAAATTCCCTTGTTTAGCCTAGCTTAGTGTTTGTTTCTAGATTAGATTATAATAATGCAATAAAGTGTATACTTTTTCTTCAGTGGAATATTATTTAGTTTATCATCTTGCTAACTCGCTAATCATTGAGTACCTAGATATTATAATTTTAGATTGTAAGTATCAAACATGAAACTAGAGATATGATGTAGGTACTTACCTATATAGAGATAGCGAACACGGTTTGGCCACGCGTTCGGCACGACCTACTAAATCTATTTGATAAGTACAACATCATCATCATCAAATCAACATTTATCAAACAGCTACAAGAAGTTATTATGGGAACTCAGATCATCTAAATAAAGTTTAGTACTTAGATCTATTTGACATTTATCATTTTTCATGCCGTAATAACGTACATCTTGGCGCTGCTGGTGCAGCTTTTTGTGATCCCAGTCGCAATGTGAAGGAAATATACAATGTTATATCTAAGTTTAATACTATTATGTCAGTGGAGCTTTTTGCAATCTCAGAGGCAGTATCATATGCAGCAGCTTTGAATTCATGTATAAGTAAGGTAGTTATATTGACAGACAGTCGAAGTTCCTTACAGCATATCGCTCGTTGCGTGTCTGGTACAAGGGGTGCTTCAGTGGCGTATACGATAATTAAAAATATATTGTTTCTATTAAACAATGGTGTGGATGTGATATTACAATGGATTCCCTCTCACGTTGGCATGGTAGGTAACGAGCTGGCCGATAACTTGGCAAAACAGGCTATTATAGAAGGTTCAGAAACGTTTGTTATCCCTGAACATACAGAAGTGTTGTTAAAATATGCATATAAAATATATGAAAAATGGAAAAAACATTATTTGGTTGCATCAGAATCAAAAGGAATTTGGTATAAAGTAGTACAATGTGAACCTCCGCGTATACCTTGGTTTGTAAATAGTAAACTTAGAAGAAATTTGATTGTAATGGCTCACAGACTGCGCTCGGGACATATTCCTCTTGCTATGTTTAAACATCTTATGAAAATATCCGACTCCCCCAATTGTGCTACATGCGGAGTTACAGAGGATGTTCATCATCTTCTGGTGGAATGTGATCGGAGCCAGTCTTTGAGAGTCCATATGCAGACTCAATATAATGTAAATCTGTTAGATGTTGGCGTATTTCAAAGTATCCTGTCTGCCCCGCTATGCGATCCGGCCAGGATACTTTATAAAATGGTGTATGATATAATTAAGTCTAGTTGTTAAGGATTTCATTGTAAGAATTAACAGGGCTGACATAGTCGCAAACGACTCAAAGTCCTTAATAAAATAAATGAAAAGAAAAAAAAACGTACATCTGAGTGAGGTGTTGGCTACCACTAAGGAGGCGCTTGTAGAGGTCACTCTAGGAGTGATCGGCGGTTACAACTACGCGAAAAACGATGGAGACAATACAAGATGACCTGCGTCGTGTGAGGCCTGATGATATGGTGTGCATTGGCATTGTACTATTTTAATACACTGTATGAACGCAATAAAATACCTACTGAATACTGACTGACTTCAGAGTCTAGATCATCAGAAAAAACTAATCGCAACGTGTAAAACTAGTCACAACATGTAAAACTAGTCCCAACTTGTAAAACTAGTCGCAACATGTAAAACTAGTCCTAACTTGTAAAACTAGTCCCAACTTGTAAAACTAGTCCCAACTTGTAAAACTAGTCTCAGCGTGTAAAAGCTCTGTAAAATGTGAGCGTAAATTATGTAATCTGTAAGGAATCTAAAAATATATTTATATGTTATCCTTAGACCGCAATGAGTGCAATTAATTAGCACCATGTTTCACTTCATATCGAAAAACTACAATCAGCAACACTAGTCAATCCTGGACGAATATTGATTCATTTTTTATAGTCTTCAAAATGCAACAAGAATATCACAAACGATCAACGATTAATATTATTAATAATATTGAAAAACGATTTTAAAATAATAGACTATCAACTTTTAGTAGGTATACAAAAAGAATCAACTATTTTACTTAGTAAAAATATTAAAATTTTTGGCCTGGCAATCATAATTGTGCCTAACTTCGAGACTAACTATTATAAAATATCAAAAAACCAGCTTTAAGTAAAAACAATTATCTACTTTTATACTTAGTAAAAGTTTTATTTTAAGTTGCTTCGGATTTGAAAACAATACGAGCAAACTCACTCTTTTTCAGAGGTAAACAAAATTGGCGAGTGATTCACATCCTACTGGTAAGTAAAAATGCTGGAATGAAGTGAATTTGTTAGGGTTTGGGATTGTGTCATCTTAAATTATTAGAAAACAAAATAAATTGTTTCTGTGACTGTACCAAAAGCTATGTTTTGGGTTTCGTTGGGAATAGATTTTGTACTTCATTTAAATATTTAAAATTTGGTATTCGTTAGGAATAGAAAATGTAATACGACAATAAACAAATACCATTGTTTTTGGTATTAGAAAGGAATAGATCTGTTGTTCGTTGCTTGTATTTTGACACCTGTCAAATCTGACCTATTTTGACGAATTTAGTTAAATTTCCCTGTAGCTGGCAAGGTAGAGAGCAACACGGAGGTAGGGTTGCCATTCGTCCGGGTTTCCCCGGATTTGTCCAAGTTGGAAGGCGTCCGGGAAGCGTCCGGGCGGGGTTTTATTTGTAGTTTGGGTTTTTATTTAAGGCCCAGACTCGGGTATAATTCGCTTATTTAGAAACAATGTTTTGTTCAACAAATTTTGTGCTTTCAATTTGTAATTCATATATGTTATAGTTAAGGATACGTGCTAGAGCGCCTAAAACGTGAAAACACGATTCCGTAAAATTTTATACATAGAAAAAAAATCCAAAGATGACTCCAAATTTATCTTACTTATGCGATGAATACTTCAATTTAGACCTTGAAACTTTATACAGTAATTCAACATAAGATAAATAAGTGCACTGTAATTTACATTTTCAAAATTCCTTTTATTTTTACCATTAAAATGAAAATACAAATGTATATTTTTATAATTTTTTTAACAGACAAAAACATAGAAATTGACGACACAAAATTGATAGATGAGTGAGTGAATTTAAAATCTTATAGGCAAAATTTAAGCTTAAAGCTTTAAGGAGATTCTGTTTGGTTTTTTAAGGTGTAATATAGTTTAAAATTGTATTATAATAAATAAAAGTTTATTTATGATCATCATAACTATATTTTATTCTACCAAGTATCTTATTAAAATACTCTGTTCAAACGTCCGGGGCGTAAGCTCCAAATTTTCGGGGTTTTCACGTTTCTTGTCCTGGTTGACAGGTTTTTGAGATGGCAACCCTACACGGCAACGAGTCTAAACGTGTCGTAATAGTGGTTACATAATTATGATATGATTATGATACTTATATATGAATAATATTATAGTATGACGTATTTATTAACGATCATGGGAAAGAAAACTTTATTAAAATACTAGCTGACCCACCGAACTTCGTACCGCCTTGACATGCATATGATTCGGGCTGTCAATATACATCGGCCATCATTATCTGCATCAATGTATGAGAAAATGTTGTCATTGGAATGTCTCAAATGTCTATGTCTCAATCCAGGTTTTTCGATGTACCTACCAATTCATCGAAATCGGTTTAGCCATTACGAAGTAAGAGCGTAACAAACAAACAAATTAATAAACAAACTCACTTTTTCATTTACAATATTAGTACTTACCTATGCTTTGTTTAGGTATGTAGGTAAACACCTTTGTCACGCGTATAGATGTAGGTGCTTTGTGATATGATAATAACCAAATTTGAGATGCTTGTCTGTCTTACATAATGTATAATATAACTATAATCTTAGTTTTGATTACAAAGCAAATTACTAAGATATGCGAGTTGAAAGATCACTAAAAGGTTTTTTTCAACGCTTGCTCGTAAAGTGTGCCATAGTACATCGTTATAAGGGCCTTAAACCGAACTATAACACACGCGTGTGTAATAATAAAACACACTAGTGCATAATAGAATTATCCCTACAAAGTTAAGTTAGTACCTAACTGCAAATTATATGCGAGTAAACAGAGCATTTTCAATTTAATCGGGTAATACAGTTTTTGTAACAACAAAGAGGTTTTATGCCGCTAAAAATCCTATTAAATTTTTGCGCGCAATTTCCCATTTTTTTGTTTGTATCGCATTTGTTGCTGTGTAGTAAATAATTGTAAAAATGTCAAGTTTTAGTTCAGAGGATTAACAATTGATAGATTTAACCCCGCCAGAAATACTAAATGCAGCACAAAATGCAAATGGAAGCCTAATGCCTGCAAAATCTAGAGCAAAGTACTTAGCTGCTTACAATAGTTTCATCCAATGGAAAAGCAACAAAAAAAAACCCTTTCATTTTCTGAAAATGTGTTTTGGCGTATTTCTTTGAACTCGCCAATACATTCAATCAAACCCAGTTCCCTGTGGTGCATCTATTCCATGTTAAGAAGCATGGTTAAGCTCAAACATTGTGTTGATAACAAAACGTACTGTAACCCACAACCATGTACATCTCGTAGCATGAGTTATTTGGTACCTTCTCCTTCCAGTAATTTGTACGATTTACCTTTGTCGCCGACATTTTCACAAGAAGTAAATGAAGATACTAAAGAAGTGGCAAGTACCAATGTAAGACAAACTGTGAAATTGCCATCAAAAACCATCCAATATCGTTTTGAAAATTGTGCATTCACCAATTGTTTTAATAATTAAACGATTTATGCAATACATGTTTGTTTTTTCCTCGCAAGTGTGTTGAAAAAGTGCGTATGAAACTCGTGAGCAACTAGCTCACTAGACACTCGGCTAATTTACGCCCTCGCCTACGGTTCGGGCTGCAAACCACAGCCTCGTGTATAATGGGCAACTTAGCTCACTTGTATCATAATATACTATTATAATAGACAAGTCGTTTAATATTTAATGATAGCCATAAGTCTTTAATAATAATAAATATGTTTAATTAGTCGGCCAACACCTAAAGGTAGCGGTTGGTTCACAGTCGAGCACCTCGCCTTTATTTTCGCCTTTGATTTTCCATCAGAACTGACTCCGGCTAACGAGATCGGGATAATGGAAGACGCTCCCTTTATTCTTCGTTTGGGAGTTTGGAAAATAAATCTTGTGAAAATCCATACTAATATTAAAAATTCGATTGTAACGCTGTCTGTCTGTCTCTCTGTCTATGTAAACTGCTCGATCGATTTCGATGAAATTTGGTATAAGTAAACAGATTATGACCGGGATTGAGCCAGGCTACTTTTTACCCGAGTGCGCAGGAGGGTAATGTTTTTTTATTGACGAACAACGTGAACGCGTGTGAAGCCGCGGACGGGTCAGCTAGTGCACTGCTCACCAAGCGTACTATAAATTATCTACAATTGATAAAAAGGCCTGAAATATAGTAAGTTACTAAACATTTAGGGTATTCCTGCCACAAAAAAGTTAAACACTGTTTAGCGCGTGTTTAAATAATCCTATACAAAAAGTGGTTTTTTTTAAACATGCGTTAACAGTTATTTAACTTGTTTTAGGGTGACAAGGTTAAACTATATTACAAACAGTTTTATAACTAAGCAAAATCCAGTTTAACTACTCCATTTTGAACAAAAAAGCAGTCCAAAAATACTCAAGTCACGAACAAAGAACCTCGTTGCTTGTTCATGTTTAGACGGAGACGGCACGCTTCCATCCCCTTCACAAGGGCTGAATTATGACGTAATCATAGCCTTGAACACCCTTGCATCGAGATGCAATCTGTACTTGTACGTTAGGCTGTAGAGAATAGGAGAGGTTTTTGATTGAAGCTGCACTTTATAGATGTGTGATGAAATCGCGTGGGGTGATTTAGTCCAGGAGAAAGGAAACAAAAAATTAAAGACTTAAGTATTTTCCGATTTTATCTTGAAAATACTTTTTTAAAATTATTACGAAAATAGTAAAATGAAATAACAAAACGGCTTTTTATTTTAATGGTATCATCCATTATGCTGGTACGGGGCACGCTGCTGCGCTGACACGGTGCAATCATAAAAGTTTCACTTCTTGTATTTTGCTATCTCGTCCGCTATCGCATTTCAAGTTTTATTATTAAAAAATCGTAAACCCATATATTGAAATCAGCCAACATAGTACTTACATATATTTATTTCCGATTTTAGATTCCATTATATTTAACTGCCGGATAAACTATAAAACCGGCTACGCACGTCACATCTTTAAATATATGTAAATAAGAACACATTATGACTAATCTCAAAATAAAGTAATACTAAATGTATGGTAGTATCATGTTGTAACCTGGCGTAGTATGTCGTCATTGTGCTCATATTTGGTGAGATAAAATGATAATTATTACCAGTTTATTTTAATTTTGACAATAATAAACGATTTATATCATTTGGATTATGTTTTTTTGTGAATATTCCTCAAAATGAATATGTAAATGATTATAAATTATTTCTGACACATTGTTGTTGACTGGCATACTGGTTTTATTAAGATTTTAATTGTGGCGCCAGTTATACAACTTAAAGTACCTCATAATAGGTAGGTAAGTACTTAATATAAAACCTCAACTGAAAACAAAAAATAATATTTACAAAAAAATGTGTAGGTTGGTTTAACTAGATGCTCTGCGGTGTGCCACCGCTATATGGTAGAAATATAATTTTCCTCCCATTCGCACAAAGCGGTTCTCTTTGACCTTTATTATGCGCACCGCCAAAGTGTGGAACGCCTTTCCAGGTTCTGTGTTTCCTGATAGCTACAACCTGGGTATCTATAAGCCGCGAGTGAATAGGTTTCTTCTAAGCAAACGTGTACCATCGTAGACTGCATCATCGCTTACCATCAGGCGAGATCGTGGTCAAACGCAAGCCTATACTTTATAAAAAAAAAAATGTTACCTAAAACTATATTTACGCAAGAGTTTATTTCCCAATTTTTAATAGAACACAGTATACCTATATAAACATAATCTATGACATTCTGTCTCTTAGACTATCAGATCAACAATCCAAGTTCCATCCAACCCTTTCAAGTGAATACAATTAGAGTTGTATTTTATTTAGCACCCCCCCCCCTTCTGCCCCTCACTTCTCCCCACCGCTAGCCCGTCACGCACGACACGAGATGAATATAAACTTATATGGGAGTGCTCAGATAACAGAGGTTGTCTTCAACCTTTTTATTTTCTTGTAAGATACGCTGGAGATTCTACTTTACAGAAAACAAACTTTGTAGGTTCGGCTTTATTTTTTGGCTCTTAGATTCCAAGTGCAAGTCTTGCAATAAGTACCTACCTACCGAAGAATAATACTTATCTATTTTTACGTAGTCATTATTGCCATAATTAGGTGTTAGGGCCCTAAATATCGCGTAGTTTATTAATCCTATAATTAGGGATCGTAACTCCCTTTCTCTTATTACACCATGGCAAAGAAAAGAAAACTTAATAGGTATTTTCAAAAACAAATTTTGCTATAGTATCTACGGAACTTAGTACGTACGAACGTACGAACAGCCTACTGCGAGATGAGCGTACAAAAATATATTCAGTATTCATTTATTCACCACTAGCTGTTGCCCGCGACTTCGTACGCGTTATGGTTGTATTACATTGTAGCCGCACGGATGCAGCACGGCAACGACACAGCTGCACCACAGCACCGCCTCAAATTTCGGCTACCGCTCGCCGCCCGCGAGGTGCCAGCTCGTTGGCAGCGCGCCGATCGCGAGGTGCCAGCTCGCTGGCAGCGAGCTATCCGCAAAATGTGTAGCTTACTATCACCGCGAACACGTATTCATGAATGAACACGCCTAGGACACGGCTCGCAGTCGGCGCACTGTACGCACGCGGTCTCCTCGCTTACAGCGCGCGGTCTCCTCGCTTACAGTGTGCGGTCTCCTCGCTTACAGCGCGCGGGCTCCGCGGCTAGTCGTATGGTAGCTGTAAGCGCGCTGCCTGCCCGCCGGCGGCCTTTTATATTGACATTACGAAATATATTATACGACACTGGTTTTAATGCTCTAATTTTAATGACAAGTAAATTGCTGGGTTGGAGCCGTGCTGGATCCGTGCCGTTATAATGTAATACAACCTTTACACTACTAAATGTATAGGTAACCTAGAAATACAGCTAAACTCGCTGTTGCAACTTGACTTGATACCCCATTCTTATCCCACGGGACCTATTTTATGGTATAAAAAGTAGCCTATGTGGTAATCCACGTTATAATCTACGCACATACTAAATTTCATCAAAATCGATGAAGCCGTTACGACGTGATAGAGTAACAAACAAATAAATAAACATCCAAACTTTCGCATTTATAATATTAGTGTGATGTCAGATAATAATAGTAATAAATAAGAATAAACAAATAAAATTTATGCAGAAAATTGGAAAAAACAATTGGTCACAGCAGTAACAGCAGATATAGATAAATTACAAATTTAAAAACCTCCGACACCTAAAAACCCCGTCGTAAAGCCCCATTTACAGCTGAGATCCCTTCACCAACAAAATAACCTTGTCTGAATAGGTCCATCCGTTACGATGCCCAGGGGTTCTCAAGTCGCGAGTGAATAGGTTAACTTCTAGGCAAGCGTGTACCATCATCATAGACTGTACCATCGCTACCATCCGGCGAGATCGTGCTCAAATACTAGCCTATAATTTATTTTAAAAAATGCCACAGACGCCTTTGATACCAAAACCGCAAACACCATTATCCTCTGATGCGGAAACTCACGCAAAGGACTAAATCGCAACTACTAACTAAGTACCTAATAACTCCCCTAGATTTTAAATAAAAAAAACAGGTGTCAAATATCTAACCCCCTATTTTTGCATTGGGGGAAAACCAAGCAAAAAAAGGGTAGATAATAGAGGATTAGTGGTTACGGTCGAAGGAAGGATCCTATACCTACCCCTCAGGTATAAGAGGATAGGTAGCTCATGTGAGAGCGTCGGTCGGGTGTCCGTCCGGCTCGAGTTACTACATCACATCAACAACTGCATGCCCCTAATCATTTTTAATAAACTCCATAAGGATCTTGGGGAAATTAACGTTAATTTATTCTTTACTCGTTCTTTCTCTATTCTATATTATACACAAGATAAATACATTAAAAAGTGCAGAAATAGAAGACATGTACAAAGGCGAGCTTAACTATAAGAAAATTTCTTCCAGCAAACCTTTGTGGCAAAACTTATTCAAGAGAAAATTTTAAAAAAATTGTTATACAAATGATATTACAAAATTGAGGAATTTTTCAGTTGTCACTGAAAAATATTCTTTTATTTATTACTAGCTGACCAATCCGCAGCTTCGCACGCGTAGTATTTCAATAAAAACATTACCCTCCTTCTGCGCAGTTGGGCAAAAAGTAGCCCATGTCACCCGGGGATAGTGTAGCTTCCCAACAGTGAAAGAATGTTTTAAAACGGTCCATAAGTTTCGGAATCAATTTAATACAAACAAACAAATCTTTCCTCTTTATAATATTAGTACCTATAGATAGATTATTATTTTATTTATTACCTACTTAATCCGGTTAAAAAAAAAAATATTTTAGCACGCCAACTGACTATTTGTATATAATGTATATGTACCTATGTTAACCAAATAAATATCTTTCTCTTTACATTTTAAGAGTAGGTAGTATAGTTCTGTGTGAAAGAGCTCGCCCGGGGAGGTACTACCACCATATCTATTTCTGCCTCCACGTAGTATTGCTGTTTCGGTATGAAGGGTGTGGTTTCCGGTGAAATTACATGTACAAGATGGACGCAGGGCAGTGTTTTGCAGGGCACGTTTCTAAAGTGACCTACGAGGCAATATTTTGTTGTAGGCGAGGGTTGCCACAGCTGACTCTGCCTGGGTTGATGTTTGTATAGAGTTAGATAGATTTATGTACTTCTATACTTAATGCTAACCAAATATAATATACCTATTTATCTATACTAATACCTATTATAGGTAAGTTAATATAAGGTAAGTTTGTGAGTTTGTTTGTTTGAATGTAGGGGGTAATCTCCGGAACTACTGATCTAATTCTGAAAAAAAAAGTACCGATAGAAAACTACATTATCCATGAGTCCTAAAAGCTAAAGATGAGATAAGATAAGGATTTTGAGAAACATCCGTGCGAAGCCTCTCAGCTAGTATAATTTATAAACTGGTGAAGTTTTTTGTTCATAAGTTGTTATGTTTGTAGGGAAATCTGAAAAACTACAGAACAGATTTCGAGAAATGTTTACTTACCTACATAAAGAAAGCTAGTAGGTACAGTATATCCCTCAGTGCTAAAGGCTTGGTAAATACCTATTGATTTAACCTCTAACAAGCTAGAGATGAAAATAAACCCAAGCTGGGTAAGTAGGTACTTAGGTATCTTTATATTTTTGTTAATGTAGGTAGGTACTTACCTGGATTATACCTAAGTACCTAAACTTTTATAAATCATACAATTTTAAATCAATCCTAACATTATTTAACTTGTACCTACACTTAACCTGTTAGTCGTCTGCACAACAAAGGTCCAAATGATCCCATGCTCCAATTTTTTGTCTTTGCTCAATGTTGTGAACCTGTGGCAGATCAGCTGATCACTGCTAAGTGCTAACAACTGTTATGCCCTTACAGTTTTATAGGATGCACAGAAGAATTATAAGTGAAGCATACATAAGTAGGTACAGCGTTACACAATTCTCCTAATACAATATACCTACGCCGACGGCGACGTAAGTCAGTTTAAGCCAAACTCGAGTAAAACCTAACAAAGTACTTAAATAAACAGCAACTTTCTCGACGCATCGTCGAATCAATCGTGCGCTCTCGGCCGTTTCCGCCGGCGCTCGGCCGCGCTCGGCCCAGCTGACACGAACTGTTGCTATGTGCAATCACACTGGGGATAAACGGACTTATCGCTACTATTGCTCAAATTACAGTAAAACCTTTTTACGACTGTGGATCTCATTTTTGATGGCTAGTAATGTTGTGGGAATGTAACTTTTATGTTTTTCGAGCTTAGTTTTTAAACAGTTTTTCATAATATATAGACCTATTTTTCATACGGTAGCAATAAGAATGTATTTAGATTAAATTATTTGCAAAAATAACAACGTAAATCCCGGTAAATTTCGAGAAAATCCTTAAAAACCACCATCACAAACAAAGAACATGTAAAACGCAGAAGAAGCGTCCTAAAAAGCCCACTGTGAACCGCAGTTAAACAAGCCTACGTGACCGAACCAATGTACTTACCCACACAAACACACCCCCAAGTCCACATTCACCCACACAGGCGAACACGTGGTTAAGTCTCCGCCCAACCCCAACACAGCTTAAGCGCCATCGACCTTCACAAAGAAATGAACACATCCGTCGTCCTTGTGTCTTTACCGCTAGGGTTCATTTTAATGAGTTGAAGTGAAAGGCACATAGGCCAGTTTTCTTGTAAATGCATAATATCCCCGTTGCGCTAGTGCATTTATGGCAGCGAGCGCGCGTCGTCAACCTTTTTGCGATACTTTTTATGTGGGAATAACAGTTTTGACATTAACAATGTTCCTTAGACGGTTATTGATTGGTTTCGTAGCGCTGCATGAAGTATTTTAGCTAGAATTGCGAGCACACCATTTTTTAACAAAACGTTTGTTTAAATTGCCAATTTATGTACGCTTGTTGGAACTTTCAACTTAATGAACTTTTATGTGAAACAGTAAAGAAAAAAAATTGTTAAGGGCAATCTTTAGTCCGCTACCTCGCCTGAAGCTATGTGATGGTGTGTGTTTCGGCGTGGTTATGAAATTATATCATTTAACGCAACTCCACTTGCGGGAAAATAAAATAACTAAGACAAGAGATAGAAGAGGAAAATAGACTGATCTTCGTCTTCTTAGAACGCTGCGCTAAATAAGGTACGATCACCTCACTTGGTCGTCCGTCCGAGGGTGTTCTTTGGAAGGCCTTTCGGAAAGATCCGGAGCCATTATGATGATGAGACCCCTAAAATTCATTGTAACTAAATTAAATGTGAAAGTTCTAGTAAAGGATGCCCTAGAAAAAGGTTGACGATCCTTGCGCGCTCGTCCCAGCTCGGTTGGCAACAGGCGAATGAAAGCATCGACCACCTCACAAACAACTTTCTACCTTAGTTCCTCCATAATAGTGCATACATTGCTATGAGTAGAAAAGTTATTGATCGAAGCTTACGCGAAAAAGTTTTGTACTTATCGCCTACAACGATACATGTAGGTAGGTACTATTTTATTAATTGGCTAAGTGACATAATCGGATACGCTCCTATTTACAGCGAAATAAGGTCTAATTTCACTGGTATCAATTTTTTACCGCTAATCATTATGTAATTCTTAACATAGAACTTTATCTATCCATATTCTCCATCCATCCTGAATTGATGATTGTACTGCAGACGCGTTGTCTTTCAAAATTATCATAATTTTACTTACCTACCTACGTGTATAGTATAACTACCAAAAAGTCTACATTTTTCTTGAAGACGTCCATGTTGAAGCCCTGTGGAATACCTCCGATGTTCAAGTTTTTGTAAGTATTAATTATTATCAACATGTCTGGTCAAAAATAAAACTAACTAGGTATTCTATTTCGTTATATTTACCACTATAATTTTATCGATCGTCCAAAAGCACCCCTACACGGCCCTCCACTCCACGTCCTTCATCAAACGTTTTTTTGTCAAGAACCTGTCTTCGTGGGGTGTATCCTTCATACATAATATCTTTGATCCTAACTAATATATGTATCTATACGTAACATAAAGTTCAAAATTATGTGTGAATCGATTTTATGCTTTAGTTAATAGATATCAAGCAAATTATGGACGGTTAACTATCAAAATAATGTGAATTTTAATTACATTTTAAGTTGTATTCTCGTTTTCAAAAGGGCGTTAAGAATAACGACAAATGAAACTATTTTTAACTATAACCATTAATTTTAAGAAGCTACTGTCATATCTACGACTTACCGCATTCATTGTGATATGTTAAGTCTAATAGGTTTTTAGACTACCTATACCGCATTCATTGATTATATGTGCTTACCTACTATGTAAGTTTTTAGATACCTACATATAATTTTAAAAGGCCCTATTATTAAAAAAAGTTACAAGTTACCACTACACTAACTATTTTATTGTTGTCTAAAATAACAATATTATTAAAACAGAGTATTTGGGTAGGTTTATAACATACCTACATTGTAGATTCCTAAATAGTAAAACACCTTTAAGAATTTAAGTAACTAAAAATACCTAAACTAGATTACAACTATTAGGTACCTACTGTAGTTAGGGAATAAGCATTCTAAAACTTTTACAATAAAAGTTTTGGTTATCTCAAGGTATTATTCTTGGTAAGACCCTTTAACGTTAGGGTTTATGGTAACAATTACATAATCTTCTTTGTACTTCTTAATCATAGTCAGTCAGTTACCTATTTCCTCTTTACACATTATACATTTGCACTTAGATATGTCAGACAGTTTATTGAATAGTTAAAATAATTAGGTATTTCTATTTTTAGTTAAACCATATATGTTAATTGTTCTTAGTCTTAATTGTATCGTATCGTAGCAACTTAATCTTTCCTTAGCACTTCTATTGTTTTTTTTTTTCAAATATATTTTATTTATTAGTCAACGCTTATGAATTTATAACAACATGAAATATTTTATAACAACTTAAAATATATATAAAAAACCCTAATCTAACAAGCCGCTGCCAGTGGGCAGCGTGCCCAGAATGCTGGCCGCATTGCCACGTTGAATGGCAATGCTTAAACGTTGGCCAAAATACTGGCCAGCATTTTGATCACGCGTCGCCTCGACCAGGCGTTTTGAGAGGTCATTATAAAAGGTATTTCGTAGAAGCTAACACAGATTAAAATGACTACAATTTAATGTTAATATCATTATTGTTTCATACATATAACAATTGTATAAGTATTAATACTTACTTCTTAAATAGCATTGAATAATGTCATCATCATCATTCTCAGCCCGTGTTGACCCACTGCTGGGCATAGACCTCTCTTTGTTTCTGCCATTCTTCCCAATCCTATGCCAGTCTGAACCACGTACGAGCTACGGTCTTATTGATATCGTCGACCCATCTCGCTAGTGGACGTTCCCTATTTCGATGCCCAGTTCAATATCAATGTCTAACATTATGTTGAATAATTTCAACTAGTTCAAAAGCATTTGTTAGGTTACGTATGAAGTGGCATATTGTGCACTTGTTTATACAAATAATTATCTTGTATCTTGCCTCCCTCATAGATTTCCAGAGTGGCCTGCACCCAACGGCTCCCAGCATTACTCGTATCAATACTAAGTATATGAAGGTTAACCCACATTGTTTTTATTACAGCGAATCCACTTTTATAGTGGTTTCCTTTCCCTAATTTCCGAAGGATCCTTGTAGTAGTAGTATCTATGACTTACGGACATTAATTCTTTCATTTTACGAGCCCGAGGGGTCTACTTCAAGTTTTACTTGTTTGCCCACTTCTTTGTTTGCTTGGAAATTTCGTTTTTTGTTCCGAAAAGTTAAGTGCTCTTGATGGAATTATGTTGAGTCTTGAAAGGAATTAGGGAATCTTAGCTCTCACGGTCTGAATGGAATCTAATTACCTATTAGGCTTACTAGGGCTTTATACCTAGACGATCTAAATACATATGGGAGTAGGCACTATCTTATGAACCATTCCACACCAACGCTAACATTTTAATAAAATTAAATTAAAATATTTTGCGTTTATTAGATGGGTACCTGTGTACCTATAAATCATTTTCAATTACTTATCTAATTTAAATACCTTCATATTACCTATTAAAATACCTAGAATAACTTCGTATTTTTTGCGTGAAACAGGATTCATAAATCACTGAACAGGCGGTACCTATTAACACTACACTATGAACATAAAATTGGTATAAGTAGATGAAGTAACAGTTTATGTACTTAAGTACGTATGTACAGCGGCATCTCATAAGTACGTATGAGACGCCATTACTCGTACATTTATCTCATGCAAACAGCTGACACTCCCACTTAGATCAAAAATACTTTAACCACCTATTTCTATTTTATCCCCGAAGCTATTAAATTCTCATTCAATTTGTTGTTGTGTTTGTTCGCAGGTTCGACTCCCGGCTCGTAAATAATGCATCGATTCTCGGCGTAATTGATTGGGAATAAAACTTCAGCGAATGGAGCTTAACGAGTGACTTCTAATAGGCGGGGAAACAGCCTCAATGATTTATTAACGATAACATGAATATATCAGGATTTCTAGGAGCTATAATTTTTATAAAGACTGGTCCAGGACTAGACTTAGTACTTAGGCCTATATCCAGTTGTGGGAGCTGTGGATAATGATCATTTTAAATAGTTTTCTTATGATAATACTAAGTAAAACGTATAGATTGGACCTCGGTGTAGTATTTCGAGGTTTTATATAACTTTTGTATGTTTTTGTTTTATAATCAGATCGATAATGGTGCGATTCCTAAACTTACAGTATTTCATTCTGTATTTTTATTTGAACTTAAACTAACCTATAGCCATTTTGGTACGCAGACACATGAGTCGAACTTGTTTTATTGGATTCAATTGTATCTACTGTTCCTTAAAATTATTTAATGTGTCATTTTGTGTGTACCAAATAAATGATTATTCTATTCTATTCTATAGCAAAGGTTAAGTTACTTTATTGATTGCAGCTCTAAGTTCCAACTCCTTCAAAGCGAAACCATTGATATTGCCCAAGTTACCAAGGTCTTCGGTAACGTTCGGAACATATGTAGTATCTACACTCTACAGTATTCCAGACAGCTATTCCCATTAGTTTAATTATATTTTTATTGAGTCCAGTTGAAACTGCATCCAATAAGATCCAATCACAGGTGTAGGTACTTCTACTTTTGAAAACTGTAAGCACCTACTCTAGAAGCGCAAGATGCTTAGTTTGGGTCTCGATGTCAACCAATGATGTATTTTTCTTTTGAACAAAAACGTCTTCAAAGGTTTGACTCTTATTAGGGTTAAACTCGCCTTTGTACATGTCCATTTTTAAGCGGTTTTTCTCTGTAAATCTATTTCTTAATGATTTGTGTACATTAAAGAATAAAGAAATAACGTTTTTATCTGTATCTTTATTAATTGCAGCCGGTTCTAACTGCACCGCGTTGGTACTAGCCACTACTAATACCGATCCACCGTCGCGTCGGTCGGTAGCGACACTTTTACGATTGCTTACAAGGATATAGAGAAATAGAACGGTACTGCTTGCTTTTTACTCGTATCTAGAGGTCTTACTTAGAAAACTTTCGTGATTTATGTCAATCATTATTATAAATACGGGATTTATCACGTACCGTTTTATCGGTGTATAACCGACAATGTTTAGGTGCGAGGCGAGACGTAGTTCGGATCGCACTCACCCTGATGAACCTATAGCTGGTTTTGGTAGTAGGATGATAATTTTCTTTCTTTTCTTTTCGTTCCTTCTTTTCCTTCAATTTTAAACTATTTTTGGATGCTGTGCCTACTTCTAGAAGGAAGTACACCGTCTTTGGCAAAATTGTACTATATATTTTTTCCTTGTATTGTTTCGTGTAACGTCCAGCCTAGTGGGCCAAATAGTTTAAAAAAAAGTGGCACTCTGGGAGTGCCAACAGAAGTAAAAACTTGAATAAAAGCAGACTACACTACATATACTTATATACACGGTAACGGTAACAATGTCGCGATTTCAATGGTTTTATTCCCATCTCAAAATATTCCCAACGCGCCTAAAGAAGTTTTCACTTAAAAAATGAAGGTTCACGAATTGGACCGAAACATTGTCGGTCGAAACACCGATAAAACGGTACGTGATAAATACCTAGAGATCTACCTATTTATTTCAATGGTAGTTTTTCAAAGTGACAGCGAACAGTTTTGATGATGGCTACAAAAAGTGATCAACAAAAAAGTTTTATTACTCAAAGTCAAAATCTTTTATTCATTAAAATCACATGGATCACTTTGAAACGTCAATTTTACTGCCTGTTCCTTCGAGACCAAGCCAGGAAGAAAGGCAAGAAAACAAGGCTGGTTGTTTTTTTTAATGGTTCTTTTAGAATACATAACAATACAGGTAATAAATTACGTCTAAATTGTAGCATTTTGAACGAGTTGGAGCAATTTCAATCCCAAGTTTCTCTATCATCTAAATAATCCAATATTTTATACTAGGCTTTTTTATAAAGATTTTGTTTTTAAATTTGTTATTTGTCAATGTTTGTACATCACTTGGGAGTTTGTTATAAAAGCGAATACCTTGCCCTTTAAACGATTTACTAACTTTATGGAGTCTACAAGGGGCAACAGCGAGTTTATCTTTATTTCTAGTATTAAAATTATGATTATCGCTATTTTTCTTAAACAAATTAAAATTTTTGTGAACATACATCAGATTTCATAGATATATTGACATGGGAACTCGCGCTTCCCATCGTGTGATGTGAGGTATCGTTGAATAGATATTTTAAAACACTATAACGGTTAATCAATATTGTTTCCATACAGGAGTCCGTTTACGAAATATTAAGCATCAAAACTTCGATTTTGATAATAGTCATGTGTCCCAGACGAACTACATATTTAATTTGTGTTATTTGTATCATACATTGGAAACCGTAATTATATATATAAATACATCTTTTGTAACAGTTATAAGTAGTCTCTCTTTTCTTTTGAGATCATATTAATATTTGTTATTAAAACAATCATTAAGACTTAAAATCGATTTCAACTGTACATACATAGGTTAGGTAGATAGGTTTAATATAGGTTAATTTTAAATTTAGTTTTAGTTATTTGATTTAATTGTAGTTTTTATTATTAATCTGTTTGTGAACTGAAGAGAAATCAAGGTTATTTAGAATAGGGAATGAACACTGTACATTGCGCTAATTCTTTTATTATAACTTATAAGTTATAACTTAGCCAGTATTCTGGAGAGTCGGCGTCGCCACCCACCACGATTTATAGCCATGATTGGAATTAAAACTGTACGTTTCTGTTAGAGCACTAGCAGGCAGCTCCACGACACAATCGTAGCTGGATTTTATCGGTTTATTTGGGTTGAACTATTTGCAATCGCTTTTCGTCACACCAAATTCAGATTCAGTAGTTTATTTCGTAGAATACTCACAATTTACATTATTATGGTTTAAATCTATGCTATTTAATGTATCCAGCCTGGATACAGGCTAATATTAATTAGGATATTAATTCAAAAAGTCAATAACTAGTATTGATATGAAATATACTAGAAATAAAGCTAAACTCGCTGTTGCAATTTCACTTGACATCCCATTTTTATCCCATGAGACCTGATTTATAAAGTAGCCTATGTGTTATAAATGGTACATACTAAATTTCATTGAAATCTGTTCAACGTGTAACATACAAACAGATAAATGAACAAGCATCCTAACTTTCGTAATTTTAATATTAGTGTGATGTTAATTGACAATCGTGATTTTAAACTTAATTTAAAATGTTCATTTTGACAACTGACAGCTGCTATTTTGAACCATGGATTTTTTATATTGTGACTTTTATACTTTCTACATAAAACAACTTATTTTTACGACTCGCCATGGGCGCATGGGCGGTAGTACGAGGGTAAAAAAATAAGGGTAGTACAATGAGTATGTACCTACAAGACCACAAAAAATATATCTAGTAATGTGAATGTTGTGGCAAATAAGATTCTTTATTGTTTACAAATAGATTACAGACAGAAACAACTAACAAAATGGGCATGTACAAACACGAGCTTAACTTTAATAAGAGTATTCTTTCAGCAAACCTTTGATTTTTACCATGAGATGACTTTAAATCATTTATCCTGTGTTACATTTTATTTATTTAGTCCCTTAATATTTTAACGAGGTGTATCTATGTCAAAAGATTTACAAACGATCAGTTTCCAATTTCAATTTTAGTAAACTTTCAATTTTAGCTTCAATTTTATTTCGGCCTTCACGACACTAATACAGCTTTAACGTAATCCTTATCTATAATTTTTTTTCAAAGCTATTAAACATAACTACCAACGCAGCTGAGCATTGGCTGCAAACATCTAACATTATGCTGAGCTGAACGCCATTTCCTAAACACACGAGTTGAACTGTTATTATAACAATAGATTAGATTATAGCCACTGGAACACAGCGTAGGACGGCCCCTCACCAGATGGAAAGACGACCTACTAAAGGTTGCCGGGAGCCGTTGGGTGCAGGCCGAACAGATATCGCTCTGGAAATCTATCAAGGCCTTTGTTCAGCAGTGGACGTCATATAGCTGTTGACGAAAGCATTATACTTACAGTAGGTACGCTGCGCTGCGCTTTACGTCATTATGGCCCGCACGCAGCCACACAAGGCGTAGTGTTTCTGTCTGTCGTCGAATAATATTCATTTATACCCACAGTTCTTCATAACTGTTTCGTTTGTCATATATTGTAGTAAGTATAAATAAATAAAGCCTTTATTTCCAAAATGTCTTAGAATCTAAGTTCTAAGTTAATCTAAGTTTACGTGCTTTATTTCGTACACGTTGTCACCCAAAGTCGGGTGTAGGCCTCCTCCATACGGTTCCATTATGATCGATCTTGTGCTAGACGCGTCCAAGCCCTTCCCGCTGCCTCCACGACATCGTCGCACCACCCTCTCCTCGGCCTGCCTCTCGCTCGTCTAGCATCTCGTGGGTACCAGTGCAAGATCCGCTCACTCCAGCGCTCATCTTTATGTGCTCTGGCAATGTGACCCGCTCACTTCCATTTAAGTTTACAGAGCATACTGACTGCATCAGTAACCTTCGTGGTATTTCTGATATATTCGCACCTGACTCTATCTTTTAATTTCAGGTTCAGCATTGATCTCTCCGTTGCTCTTTGGAATGAAGTTATTTTTCTGACTATTTCTCTGGTCAAAGGCCAACTTTGACAACCATACAGTAGTGATGGTAGTATGGTATTGTCCATCAGTTTTTTCTTAAGGTCGATTGGCAGTTTGCTTTTGAAGATGTCTTTATGTGACCAATATTTCTTCCATGCATACAAATTAGTAAGTATAACAAATTAAATTACTTTCTATTCACCGATATTTAGATGTTATTCTGACCTCCAGAATCCCGTAACTCCAACAAACCAACACTTTAGCGTCTTTTATATTAGACGATATAAGAGTGTCGTAAAATATACATACGCTATATAAGTATATCTGTATGTTAACGCTTCTGAGTAAAGGAGCCTTCATGTCCTTTCTTTATTGTTTTATCAGCATTACGTATTCTGTGAACTCGTAAGAGAAAGTTGTATGAGATTCAGTAAGCATTGCACTTTATATGGCAATGTTTGCTTGTAAATTGCATGCTTAGATATGAAAATATTGAGTTGGTAAACATATAAAAACAATGGATGTACTGAAATACTAAATTCATGGTACACAGTGTCATAAAACACAGAGTAGGGACTAGGGACAGAAAGTCCCTACTCTGTTTCCATAACATCCACACTAATCTTATAAAATCGAAAGCAACTCTGTTTGCTACGTTTTTACGGCTAAACGACTGAGCCAGTTTCCTTGAAATTTGGTATGTAGATAGATTATTATTGGAATTGAGATGTAGGCTATTTTTCCCCTGACTGAACAGAGCAGACCCTGAAGGAGTAAGAGTAGAATTGTAAAGCAGAAATTAATGCAAATTCTTCATACATAAGCTAGATGAAAATAAATGTTTTATGAAATCTTATCGCTATATAAATCCTGTGTTCCGGACCACCTTTGGGTGGATAAAAGTGTAATGCGAGTGACATTACTTGGTTGCTACTCTACATAACCGTCACGTATCTTTGCGAGGACTATGTAGTAGCAATAGCAATACTTATGTGTTTGACATGTATTAACATGGCACGTAATGTATGGTTCTGAGCGTTGGCCCACCAAAGGGACGGATGAAAGAAGAGTGCACGCGTCGGAAATGCGAATGTTGAGTTGGATGTGTGGGGTAACGAGAATAGATAAGATAAGGAATGAGTATATTAAAGGAAGTTTAAAAGTAGCGCTAGTGATAGAAAAATTGAGGAATAAGAGGCTAGCGTGGTATGGGCATGTCATGCGGAGGGAAGACAATCATGTGACTAAAAGAGCGTTAGATATGAGTTTGGATGGATATAGAAGAATAGGAAGGCCGATGAAGAGATGGATGGACTGTGTGAAGAATGATATGGTTAGGAAGGAAGTACCAACGGAGATGACGGCTGATAGAGAGATGCGGAGGAGGAATACATGTTGTGCCGACCCCGCGCAATGTGGGAAAAGGGCAGGAAGAAGAAGAAGATGTAATAACATGACAAACAAATTAAATCGCTACTTTACTGTTTACTACTGTTTTTCTTTACAAGTTTTTATTAACTTGCTATGTGTGTTTGTCCGGGTGGAATCTTGCAACTGAATTTTAAACCCGTGCCCCTCAACCGATTGAGCTGAAATTTGGAATGTATAATGTAACTTCGGTGACAATGCAATAATATGGTACAATGGAGGTGGTCTCATGATGGAGACAGATGCTAGACAACGGAACTTCTGAATAGATTATAGTAGGCTACTAGTGTTTGGGTTCATTTGAATCGGCTTTCGGTTCCGATTATGAATTTTATAAAAGCTTGTTTTGAAAAAGTAATTTATCAACAAAAAAAACTTATTTTTGGTATCTAGACTTAGTGACAAAAGAATGAATTACCTAAGTCTACCAAACTTTTATTTTCCACTAAGGTCGTAAACAAGCATGGTGCCAAACCTGATAGTTAGCGGGTACCGTAACCTGCGCAGTATACTTAGGTATCTATAATTTTTATTTTATTTTGTTATTTGCTCTAAAAAATTATAAATAATGCTGCACAGAGCGATATCTAGCCCCAAACTAAGCAAAGCTTGCACTATGGGAACCAGATAACTAATAGAATACTTATATATGTACTTAAAAACTTAATTAAGATTGATATAAAAGTTAACCATTTCATGTCTATCGCGAAATTTTGATTTAATGTCAAAGTAGTTCTTCGTTACAATTTAAATACAATTAAAATCGCTTTGTTGTCACAAACAAAACGAACGCAATTAATTCGTTAAAATGCCTATTCTAAAATTACAAATTCTTCCATACAGCTGATACCCAAACTAACCCTCATTTGTTATACAACCTTATTTTAAACAACCTAAAGTTGATGTTCGTTTGAAACGTGAAACAGCTGATCCGTTGTCGGTTGCACCCTTATCTACATTTCAACGATTGTGACTTCTATTAATGTAATAATAAGGTATAAATTGGCTTGGTTTGCGTATATAGGGTGGTACGGTGTCAGCTGACTGACTTCAGATGTTATTTATAATCTTGTTCCGTTACAGATGCATCTTGACAGTAAAAAATGTTTTTACGACCGTTAATGAGTTTTATGACTGTGTTTATTTGTGACTTTAAACAAAATTATAACATTAAACAGACAAAACTTAAAACCAAATATAGCCAGTGTTACTCCATATAACGTGTCAGTGTCACCTGTCACTAACTAATGTTATAAACTCGATATTAACCCTCTGTCTGTTTGTCCGAATGACATTTGTTATACAGATATAACTTAGATTAGGACTTAGGCTACTTTTAACCCGACTGTGCAGGAGGGTATATTTTTTTTTTTTGAGAAAACTCGAACGCAAATCCCCATGCGGCAGTATTAAACAAATAAAGATAACACTCTAAATAATAATACATCATCGTCGGCTTCGCACACGTGTTTTGTCAATCAAAAGTAGCCTAGGTTTCAATCCAGGTTATATTCTATCTATGTACCAATTTACATAGAAATCGGTTCAGCTGTTTCGGCGTAATTTAGTAACAAAGAAAGAAACAAACAAACATCCTTAATATTAGTGTGAAATCCCTTTGCGTTGATTCAGGTATCAGATACTGCGAGTACCATTTTAACACAGCACTCAAACATTGGATCATACATTTGCAAATCCTGCAAACATTTGTCCGGCAGAGGAAATCGAACCTGCAGTCTTCTAACACTCAGCCATCGCACGACAGAGAAATCAATGTAATCGCTCAGGCCTCGGCCTCGCAAGCATATAAAAATGCATTTTAAAAATAATTTCAGTAGTATTCTCTGAACGCGCCGGCGAACCCTGAGCGCAACTTCAATTCGGCCGCGTCAAAAACTTCGGCCTGAATATCGCTATCCCTGTTTAGTGACGAAGTTTGGCCAGTGATAGCAATAAAACGATTCTAAATTTGATTAGATTGTGACCGTGTTCCGTAATACCAAAAATGATGACAGAAAGCTTGTTGTAATTTTCTCATTATGTTGTTATTCTGTAACTAGACGATATAAATATGTTCCCATGACTAGGATACGTAAGATTGTTGTTTTTAATACGAAACAATTAGGTTGAAAACAGGTCTTTTATGACGTAAAAACATGCAGAATGCGATACGCTTCTATTTCATTTTAGGTAAGTATTTTAATCTAATATATGGTTGGGAACCTAGATAAATACTATTCAAATTAAAATAATACCTTATTAAGGTTGAAATATGCTCCAATTAGAAATGATCTTGGTAGTATGTGTTGTATGGGCGATTGTTCCTCCGGTGTCCCCTTAAAGCTTCGGCGCTTAGGACCTATCGCAAATATGTAAGAGGCAATTTGAGTCCCGATGAACTTACCTAGTTCAGAAAGGGCGCCTCGGGGCAATCATATCGAACCACACATTAAACTGATCACGTCCCACAAGAAGTAGGTAAACCAAATTAAACTCAAAAGCCGAAATAGTTTTGGAATAAATCCAATTCCGCCGCGGAGAAGACATCAAATAATAAGGAAGTGCTTTGGCATTAATTGACATGCGGAGTGCGAGATCTCGGGGGATGAACGGGGTACTTAGGGGCTGATGGCGTAGTGTGGGACACGCAGATGGGGCTAGGGATGGGAGGGGATGAAAACCAAATCGGTCTCATTTACGATTACTTTTTCAATCTCATCTGTAATTAATTTTTAAACTCAGTTTTGATCATCAATGTTTTTTATTAGCACTAGCGTTCTCTCAACTAAGCGGTTTGTCTATATTTCGTATGCGTCGTCGTCGTCTACGAGACTACTACGCGGCGCCTAGGCGACGTCTACGTATGCTCTACGCGGCGCCTAGGTGACGTCTACGTAGGCTCTACGCGGATCCTAGGCGACGTCTACGTAGGCTCTACGCGGCGCCTAGGTGACGTCTACGTAGGCTCTACGCGGCGCCTAGGCGACGTCTACGTAGGCTCTACGCGGCGCCTAGGTGACGTCTACGTAGGCTCTACGCGGCGCCTAGGCGACGTCTACATGGCGCCTAAAAGGCATCTGTGTGGGATCTACGGGTTTTCTACGCAGTGCGTCCACATGACATTTACGCGCAGGCTACGCTGTGTATACGTGACTTGTAAGCAGCGTCTACGTGGCATCTACGTAGGTTCTACGCTTCGTCTACGTGGCGTGGCGACTACGAGAAAGAAATATCTATAAGTAGTAAATGACGAGAGAAAAATGAGTAATGACGAGCTAAAACCATTTTCGACAAATGGTTTTAGCTCGTCATTACTCATTTTTGAGAATCATCATTTAGAGTGAAGATGTTTGGTGGGCTTAGACGCAAGTTATCATATACCTAAACGAAATGTATACTGGTTATGTTACCAGTAAATTACACGTAATCTTTTCACCCCCTCCCCCTCCGCCCCCCACCCCCCAACATTAGTCAAGGTTTATTTGAATCATCTTCGTCACGGTTGGGGTAACCAGCCATCAGGATATATCTGGACAAATCTGACTTACTTTTCGTCATTATTTTATTAAAATGTTTATTGCTGGTGGATCTGGATTGCATTATAAGTTCTGAGCATTGTTATATATCACACTTATATTATAAATGCGAAAGTTTGGATGTTTATTTGTTTGTTACTCAATCACGCCGTATCGGCTTAACCGATTTCGGTGAAACTTTGTATATACGTAAATTATAACATGGATCACCACATAGTTTATTCCATTAATCAGTTCCAATGTGATAAAATGGGGTATCAAAGTTTCTATACAAAAATGATTTTGGTGTTTGTTACCCTTCACACCAAAACTACTTAACGGATTGGGCACAAACTTTGCAAAAGTTTAGTTCTAAACCTAAAATAACATATAGGCTACGTTTTACCTCATAAATCAGTTCCCATGAGATAAAAATGGGATGTCTCAGTTTCTATACAAAAATGTTTTGGGTCTTCGATACCACTTTACGCCAAAACTACTAAACGTATTGAGCTCAAACATTCCAAGACCTAGAATAACATATAAGCATTTTTTTATTATTTTGATGTTAATCACACTATTTATATATTTAATTTATTTTCTACTTTTTATTTCGGTATCTACAAAAGCGTGTTTTTTAGGTTTTTTAAACTATTATTTATCATTGATAAATTAAGCGTGCGAAGCCGCGGGTGGAAGCTAGTTACATATATATTCTGACCATGGTTACCATTTAACATCACGTGAGCCATTTGCTTGATCGATCTCTCTGAGGTATAAAAACAATAGTTGTCTTGAACTTCTTCTCTTGAATCTGTTTTGTAAAAAGGAAAAGCTAAATACTTAGTTGTTTATAGTGTCGCAGACATGCGCAGATATCAGAATGTTGGGTTGGGTTGGGTTATACACATTTAGCTCATTATTATCTTATATATATTATTATCATTATCTTTAACTCTTCAAACATTATATACAAGCAAGTACAAACAAAAATATTAAGATTATATTATTCGCGAAGGAACAGGCGGTAAAATTTATAAAATTACTCTTGTCATTTTAATGAATAAATTAATATTGTTTTTTTCATTATAAGAGCGGAAAAGCGTCATCCCTTTCTGTATTAATAGCTAGATTTACGAAAGATGTTCCTCTTTAGTCCGATCAACATCGATGGGCAATTCGTCACCTTGTGTGATCAACAGTGATCGGACTAGGTAGAGCTATTTAGGTGCATTGACCGCAAACATTGATGTTAATATCGATATTCCATTAGATTCCGACTAATCCTCCGGAAATTTCAGGATTTATTCGGGATAATTATTTTTATCAAAAGTATAAAAAATGGTTTATGTAAGCCAATAAGCGCCCGAGCGACGTTGTAAATTTTACATCAGCAACACTTAATACCAGTAAAATATTGACTAAAACTAATGTATTAATAGACTAATGTATAAAAATAAAAGAAAAGTTAAAAGTTTGGGCTTAGTAAAAAGCTTGCCTTAAGTCAAACCAATAAATAACTTTTTGAATACAAAGAGTAAAGAGTACAGTGTTATTCGTGCAAAATGCAAAACCTTTTCTTGTTAGCTAAACGTCACACACGTGTTAATATTAACTTAAAAACTTATTAATAGGATGTATTAATTAATTATTATTTTTCTACTTAAAAACCAAATCCCGGGATTTTGGGAATATCCATATTATTCTTACATATGGCAAGTACACACAATAGCTCTATCTAGTCCGATCACTGGTGATCAATTTAAGTATCTGGGTAGTATGATGCATAACTCTGGGAACGTGGAATGTAATATTTAGCACCGAATAGCCGCAGCATGGCTAAAATGGCGAGAAGTAACCGGTGTCACCTGCAACAAAAGAATGCCAGTAAAACTTAAAGGTCTTATTTATAAGACCAGTCTTAACGTATGGAAGCGAAACTTGGGCCGTAACGCAAAAGAACATACATACCATCCAAGTCGCCGAAATGAAGATGCTGAGGTGGATGTGCGGCGTCACCAGGCTCGATAAATTATGTAACGAATACGTGCGAGGAAGCCTGGGGGTGCGCGACATCGCTGACAAGATGCAGGAGACAAGGTGGAAAGATGTAGTGTCAAAAGACATGAGAGAGTGCCAAGTTTCAGATGACGACGTCGAGGATAGAGCGAAGTGGAGAACGACCAGGAAAGCTGACCCCACCACCATGTACCTACACATACATAGCTGGGAAGAGAGAGAGAGGTCCTCTTTAGTCCTTGCTTGTGGCACACCCCTATTGCGTGGATTTAGACTCTGTGGTTGAACAGCGGTTATGTCAGATTGAGGTTATACTGCTCGATTGTATTTTTATAGTAATAAAAATAAATGGCATAATGGGCCGTCTAATGTTATCCCGTTTAATAGTATAGACTAGAATTATTGACTGTTATAATCTGTCTTACGCATTATCCTCATTCTAGTGCAATTACACGATACAAAGCTTAGCTTACAGATTCCTATGAATTTTAGAGTTTTTCCCAGGACTCTCTGAAAATGGTTACCCTACCAAGGCCCCAGTACATTTTGTTAACATGTCCCTCGCCCCAACGGCCCAAGGAGTAATCTACGCTAATGTTTGCGAAATTCAGAGGTTTAATAACATTCTGCTATGCTATTCATTTATGTCTCAAAGTTGCACAATTTCAAAATGAAGACAAACTCCAAATTGTCCTTCACTATCTTTAACTGCGTTCAGTTGATGTTGGTTAAATGCAAACTGTAGCCTTGAACTCAGTTGAACGCGTAAACTGAGTTTAGCTTGAACTGATCGCGTTTAGTTTCGACAGGGAATTCTGCTCTAAGATAAGATTAGGAAAACCCAATTCAATAAGAAAATTAGGAGAGGGATGAATTAATTTCTTATTTCAAGGATATACCTAATTAATAAACTAGTGGTTCGCACCAAACTGAGATCTCGCGAGTCTCCGATTTAAACAAATCAACATTATTTGTAATCTTTCACTATAAAAATAGTGTCACGAAATATACAACCAAGTACTTGACCTACAGTTTCATTCAAATTACAGGTAACGGGAGTTCATGTAATTGGTTAATCATTTTTAGGGTACAAATTGCAGTTATTCTGGATTATAGACTTTTGTCTATATTTGTGTCACTTAAGCTACACGCATTTTAAATTACAGCACTGTGGGGTCACTGGTGTAGGTGCCCTGTGAATTTTGTGAAAGTTTAGCTTTTATTATGGCTAATAACTCAAAAACTAAGAAGAATTTACGAAAAATAAAAACGGAGTCTAAATGTACTAATAAATACCTTTCATTTGACGTCCCATTTGACTAGTTAGCCTCATTTTAATTTTTTTTACCCCTCTTGAACCCCAATATCTCAACAACCCCCCAACATTTTTAGCTCATTTAGTCACACCAAAATTGTGTCATCACTACCTACCTATGTATTTAATTTCACGATGATCGGATCAACGCTTCGATAGTTATCCTCGGACAAACATACATACATACAACGCCGATAATTGCCCAAGTTGATTTAGAGATCTCGCTTTGCTCGATCAATAAATAGTGCTGGACATTTCACACAACGCTATCCAGCCCCAAACTATGTCAATCTTGTATTCTGGAAACCATTTAACTAATACAATACTATATATATTCTTTTTTTTTTGTAAAACATACTACTATATATATAAAAAAAACAAAAAACACATCATACAAACATTGATTCCGCGACGAGAAGCGAACACGCAACCTCCTGCGTTTCAGCCGGCTCTTCGCCCACGCCGCCGGCGCCACGGAGCTCGTTCAAATCACAATTTATTGTGGTAAGTCTGTACCCAGATAAATGAACCATCATCATCATACCAGCCAAAGGACCTGCTCTGTTGAACATAGTCCTTCCCTCCCGCATAGATTGCCAGAGCGATCGATCGGCCTACACCCAACGACTCCCACCAACCTTTATTCTTTCCATCTAGTGGGGAACATACATTAAAATCACACGGATTATTTTGACACGTCAACTTTACAGCCTCTTCCACCGCGAGTTTCACCGCGAGTGAATCTCTTTCTATAGCGGTCTTATCGCCAAAACAGTGATCTCTTCGAGACAACCTTTTAGGTTTTATCGTTCAGAAAATATGTTTTAATGAGATATTTTTTTTTTTGTAATTTATTATTTGTACTGGACGTGTCTTCCTAGTCAGACACCTGCAATAATTATGTTTTAGGGTTCAAGTAGTAAAAACGAAACCCTTATGGTCTTTGCAAACCATTCTTAATATTTATAGTAAGTAGGTAGGTACCTAACCTACCTTACCTACTGACTTATTTCAAAGAACCCCTCAGACCATTCTACCTTATTCCAGGAAGGCTAATTACCTTATTAAGCCCAAGGCCTATTAGCATAGAGGAATTAAACAATCTATCAACAAGGGCCGCCTGCCTCCCGCTGCCACGAAATGCCTCCAGATGCCTCACAAGTTCACAACCCCTCAACTTACTCAAGGAAGCACTTTCTTATCTACCCGCAAAAGTACCAAAACCACAAACCGTTAGCCACAACCTTATCGCCTAAGGATTAGGTTGAAAATCGCCTGGCAGGAAGCTTATAGAAGGCAGTAATTTTGGAAGATTCTAGCAATATCAAGCTCGATGTCGCCTGATCGTTGTAATGGAGATTGAGTGTGACAGAGATATGTGTATATGTTAGAGAGAGAGGTGAAAATGATGAAGTTTCCTAGTTACCACGTTTTAGTGTACCTAACCGAATTTGTGATAAAGTTTACGTAACGCAATGCCGCCTTAGTCTCTAGTGTGTGGGATCGGTACCCGTACAAGTACGTAACGTAAGTTTTTAACGTAGAATTAAAAATAATATTTTGGGGTATTTTGTGATTAATGAAGAAAATATTTAGGTAAGTATCTCAATTAGTCATCCTTGGCACAAAATGGTGGCTTCTGTTTTTCACAGTCCCTATTTTATTCTTGCTTATTTTTTATTGTTTGTTTGTATTAATTCTTTATTGCACAAAGTCAACCGTGACAGGTAAAAAAAAATATATTTTTAATATTATATTATATATTAAATTATATAGAATTGTTCTTTATATTATTTTCTTTGTGTGTTATTTTCGACATGGACTTAAATTATATTGCCTGATTTTCTGTTTTATAACGTTTCTGGGACTTAATACGTTGTTAAGTCTTAGAAAATATTTAAAATTGTTTTGTCAAAAGTGAGTATTTATTTTATTTTGTATTTCATTAATTACATAATCAACAGCACTTGATATCAATCAAGTTTTTTTATTGATAGATCTATAGGTCCCACTTTCTTAGATTTTTGATAATTTTCTATGAAAACCCCGATAGTTGCACTGCACTGGCTGCCCCAATTTCTGCCAAATCACACCAGGTAATATTATAAATGTGAGAGTTTGGATGTGTGTTTATTTATTAATCAATCACGTCGTAACGGCTGACCAGACTTCGATGAAATTTATGTAAAGTATATTAAAACCTGCATTAACACATAGGCTAATTTTTATAGACAAACCACGAGTGTGAAGCCACGGGTGGATGCTAGTACTTATCTATGGGAATAGTTATTCTGTGGCTAAGGTAATAACTATCTCGCAGTAAGGCTTTAAAGTAACACACACTATTTTTAATTACCAGCTAGAAATAATAATTTGATAACATCTACCGATCCACATTCAGACTATTGATGTTGAAAAACAATGCCATTTGAGTTTAGGAATCCCACAAGTGGGACTTGATCGTGGTTCGTGAGATAGGCCGTCGTTCACAGTACCAGGAATTCATAAACAGTTAAGAGGTAACCAGTACACCTGTACCACATCCTGAGACTGTATGGGATATTTCCGTGAAGTTTTTTGCGAGGGACGGATGGATGCGGTTTGCCCAGATGATGGTAGGTAGGTAAGGTACGGTTAAAAAATAATTACGCCCATCTGCTCTCAAGTTATTCGGGATGCACCAAATTGTGCCAAAAACAGATGACTTCCATTTCCGAAAAAATCTCCGGCAGAATAACTAATATAATTATATCGAACCGAATTAGGTAGAATAAAACCTTTTTGGTGCAGTGAGCTTACAACTTTTGTGTGAACAAAATTCGAACTTAAATTTTTAAATATTAGAATGGGGAAATAAATTTAAATACTGTCCATAAATATCGAACATAGCATTCGAATTTCAAAATTCATTCTCTCTTACACAGAAATCGATCTACGGAGTTCGTTTATTGATTTTAGATCAGATATAGGTAGGTACTTATGTGCAAAATCTAGAATATTACAGAAAAGGACGAAATCTTAGACAAAGGAATTTGCTAGCGGGCGCTAGACGCAGGCAGGTGCGGTGCGGGGCGGTGCCACAGTCAGGCGGAGTTGCGCGTAACTCGGCGAATTCGAAACTAGTCGCGCAGCCGCGCTCAATGACGTTGGACCCGCGACGGTTTGTGTAAAATTGTAAACGCATCAAAATGCCGCGCTGTGCTGTACTAATGTGCAAGAACGACAGTAGGACCGTCAACGTGTCTCATGGAGGAGTCTCCTATCATCGGTGAGTAAAAGCACAAAATAGGTAAATAGGAACAGAAGTAGGTACCTACCTAATGTTTACGACTTAACGCGCGCCAACTTAATCGAGGATCACGGACCAAGGCAGTCAAAGCTTCAAGCAAAAGTTATACATTATGTTTATCAATGAATACCTATCTGGTGTGGATGGATTTATTTTATTTAAGACTTTATATTGTAACTGTTTTTGTTCCTAAATATACAAAACAAAAAAAAACAGTTGTGCAAGTTATGGTATAAAAATAATACGTACCTATCTACATACCTACACAAACATAATTTTTAAGCACATCCATACTAATATTATAAATTTGAAAGTAACTGTCTGACTATTTGATACGTCTTCATGACTATACGGCTGGACCGATTTCCGTGAAATGTGGCAAGAAGGTGGATATTGTTTTTATTGACTAACCACTCGTGCGAAGCCACAGGCGGCAGCTAGTAATATTATATGTAGTAAATGCTCTTCCATATAGAGCATAAGTTAGGGACAGTTTTTAACTAGGTAGGTTCCAGACACTGTTTAACAAAGGGTGCAATTCAAAACATCCTTTATATACCTGGCATAAGGTAGGTAATGTAGGTAGGCATGAGGTAGGCTCCTTATGAAATAGTCCACTGCTTTGTATTTGAGACACGGACAGATCAAGTCTCACACGAGTGAAGTGATTTAAATCTTCGTTGTTTTAGAACTAAAATGATTTGAATGTGTGTCAAGGTTAATCAATGTACGATCAGCAACAAAAGTTTATTACTATTTAAGATTGTATAGCGTTGCAATTCAGGGTATCCAGCAAAAACGTGAAAAGTTAGTACTTACAGGTTCGATTCATTGAGATTATTATCGAACGCGAACGTAGGTGAGCGAGCGCCACTCAATAGAATTCCTAAGTTAGGTATATAACGACCATTTCTTGGAAATTTAATTTTTTGCACACTCGCCTTGTTTAAAAAAGCAATCAATCAGACAATCCTGTCTGATTGTCTAATTTCAATTTAAAGCGACTAAGTTACTCATTACTAAATCTGAACCTGTATTGTGTAGGTACTTAGGCACTTGCTTGCCTGCATAATATAGGTTCATCTTTTTTTTTTTTTCAAATCAAATTTTTTATTGGTTCAAAAACACATAGGAATCAAGAACAAATAGTGAACGTTGACAGCTGCAAAAAGTTAGAATAAACTGTGTAGCAGTGTCAGCGCCCGTCTCCTAAACCAGTACAATTTGTACAGTTGTTCCTTAGGTACTTACTATTTTAGTACAAAATAAAACAAAATAAATGTTAAAAGTAACAATGGCAAAAGAAAAATTTAAGTTAGTTTAGTTTTTAAATAGCTAAAATAAGATATTATAGGTTTAGACTACTGAGTGTACATGATTGTTAGTGTATGTGTGTGAGTGTGTGTATGTGTGTGAGTTTGTGTGTGTGGGTGGATGCGTGAGTGTATGTGTGAATACACGTGAAAGGGTTATGAGTATTTGTTACCTGAGGTTGGTCAACAGTTCCTCTGTTTCTGCATATAAAAGAAATTGGAGCCATTCAGTGATTTTCTCTTACTTTACTCGTACTCTTCTAAATTGGGAGGGGATAGACGTCTAGAACGCGGTTTATTTTATTATAAAGTGAGCAACTTAGGTGGTAAAATTGTATAGAAGCTGCCACTGTTGTACGCGACTCAATCGGGCATAATATATCAAAACTATATCTATATATGTATATTTTTTGTATGTATGTATTTGTATACACTCATGCCCACCATCTGTCTAACGTAATCTGTGGACAACGGTGCTGGTTATGCCTGTAAGACATCTTGTAATAGGTAATTATTAAGTCTAGTAATATTTAGGCATAATGTTTGTTGTCTCAAATAAATAAAAAATAATCATCATCATCACCCTGTAGCAGCAGACTGTGTCAGCTAGACGTAGGTCTCTCCCCCAGTTACAGCGCCAAGATCGATGCTCCAAGCGGGCAAGGGGGGTTTCACCATTAATTAACCCCAGTCGCAAAAAGAGGAATGTTATAAGTTTAACGCCTGTGTGTGTACCTGTGTGTCTGTCTGTGGCATCGTTTAAAACGGATGGTCCGAAATAATAGGACGCGGTTTTTTGAAGTGAACTTCTTTTGGCGCGATGGGCATTTTTGAGATAGGAAAAAACCATTGAACTCGCGACACTGTTACCGACACCTCTGTATATAATCAGATTTTTTTTAATTTGTGGAGGGGCATAAGACAACTTTCTTAGTAAATTTTCATGTTTATGCGACATCCATCATGATCATTTTGCAACATCCAAATTTTTTTTTTTGAGATTTGCATTTATTGAGATGGAAAAAAAAATATTGAACTCACGACACTGTTACCGTTACTGACACCGTTCCTGACGATTCAAAAAATGCACACGTAATTTTTCAAGTTTTCACTTCTGTCGGCACTCCCGGAATGCCACTTTTTTTAGAAAGCTTGTTTAACTGGGTAGTTCTTAGCTATGTGTGATCAAGATCAGGTCAGCCGATCCGAAGATTATCACCACTTTTCCTTATTGGTGAAGGGATCTCAGTAAAATGGAAATATATTCTGGTTTTTTTTAATTTGGTAAAAATTCGTTTGTAGGTTCCCGAAAGACCCACACATCAAAGAGAAGTGGATAGATGCGACCGGCCGTGGAGTTAACTGGTTTCCGAAGCAGTCCAACACGATCTGCTCTGAGCATTTCGACCCCAAGGATATACTGCTGACGAAGAAGGGGTACAAGTTCATCAGTGACACTGCTTTTCCCACCAGGAACTTCCTCTCTTATCATGTTCGGGTATGTTCATTTACTATCCTGCAAAATACTTATGAGGATAAGCAAGCTGAAGTGGCAGTGGGCGGGGCACATAGCTCGACGAACTGACGGCCGTTGGGGCAGAAAGTTTCTAGAGTGGAGACCACACACTGTAAAGCGCAGTGTAGGATGACCCCCAACTTGATGAAAAGGCGATCTGATAAAGGTTACTGGGAGCTATTGGGTGCAGGCCGCACAATATTGGTCGTTCTGGAAATCTATGTGGGAGGCCTATGTTCAGCAGTGGTCGTCCTGCGGCTGACATGATGATGATGAAAACACTAGTGTTAGTTCGTACGATAAAGTGGCAAACCCTGGTTAATAGTTGAGCTGATATCTTAATGACTGATGTAGTCGGGGACTAAACCATAACACGCGTCGAGAGCATGGGTCTTAGGAAGCTTAAGAAGAAAACCCTTACTAATAAATCGACTATTTGGTATTTTTGTTGCAGACACCAACGGAAGAATCTAAAACTAAGTCAAAATCGGATGAAACTGAAATAGCATTGCCTCTTGAACATGTCAAAGTCGAAGCCATTGCAGGACCATCCAGGAAGCGAGTGTCAAACTCCTCGCAGTCATTTCCTACAAAGGCGCAGAAGCAAGCAAGCGACGAAGATCTCAATTCTGATGATGACATCCATAGTGGTGAAGAAGAAAACTATGAGAATTTAACGGAGAAAGAGAAAGAACTAGACAGTATGTTGAGATACGAACAGAACAAGCTCAGCAAGCAAGCAATCAAAATGAAACGGCTGCAAAACAGACTGAGGAGATTGAAAATGACCATCGTGAATATAGAAGATCTTTACAAGGTGTTAGAAGAAAAGTTACACATTCCAATCGATGACATGATGATCTTGAGATGTACTGAAGTAAAGGTCAGTGTTATACAATTGAAACATTCTAAAACTTTTAAAGAAAAGCTATTAATTTCAATATTGTTTTTTTGTTGGCAGGTATCTGAATTAGTTGCCCGCCGGCAAACTAATAAAGAACTCTCGGAAGTGGTCTCCAAACTGACGTATTCAGCGGAATTCCGTAGTTTCGCTCTAACTCTATACTTCATTTCGACTAATGCCTACAATTACGTGCGCAAAACATTTAGGACCAGTCTACCACATCCGAGAACACTGAAGCACTGGTATCTGCGGGTTAACGGAGAACCAGGCTTTACCAAAGAGGCTTTTGTGGCTCTGAAATGCAAAGCTGAAGCATCCAGTCAGCCCATACTGGCTACGCTAGTCATACATGTCATGTACGTCAATCGTCACGTCGAAGTCGATGATAAACTATACGGCTATATCGATTTGGGGACGGGCTTGGATATGGGTGACATAGTGCCTGAAGCAAGACAGGTTCTAGCTCTATCTGTGACTGCGATAAACGGTTATTTCAAAATCCCTGTAGCCTATTTCCTTACCAGTAATGTGACGTCAGTACAACGAGCCGAAATCGTGAAGCTGGCCATTGTAATGGCTCACGACGCCGGCATCAAGATTGTTGCACTGAGCTTTGATAATAGCTTAGACAATATACACATGGCGACTCATCTCGGATGCAACATTGATAAGAGACGTGTCACATTCGAGCATCCCGTAACCGATGAACCTATCGTAGCCATACCGGATCCATCAAATACTCTGAAATATCTCCGGAACGCACTTAATGATTGCGCAACTTTTATCGACAAAGATGGCAATGAAATTCAATGGCAGTTTCTTAAGCAGCTGAATAAAAAGAAAAGAAATGGCATGTATATTGATTATCAGAATGCAAGGGTAAACGTGAAACTGACCACTGAACTGTTTAGTCCAAAAATTGCAGAAATGCTGCAACAAGAAACTTTTGAAAACAGTGAGCCGACTCAAATGTTTATGACGCTATGCAACACTGTCTATGATGTTTTCAACTCGGTAAATTCACACGTATACGGATACAAGAATGCTTTGGACAAGAATAACGCAGACCAAATCTTCGAGTTTCTAAGCATGGCGTCAGAATATATCACTAACCTGAAAGCGAAAAACGACAACTTTGCTCTGTTGAGAGGCCTTCATAGAATTTTCTCATTTGTCGCCGGGATAAAAATATTGTACAAGAGCTTGATCGAAACAAACATTTTGAAAAATCTGCCTCTTTATAAGCTCAGCCAAGACCACCTGAAGCTTATCCTCTGGAATATAAAGGTGGACGCACGATGTAACATCGATACAGATCCCACTCCAAAGAAGTTCATATTTGCGTACAAGAAAATGATAGCGCAGATAAAAGCTTATAAGAGTAATAACCCTCCTCTTGAGCAAATAGCCATCCCTCTATCTCCTTCGCCAGTGGACCGCATCAACAGGATTGCAGGACAAGATCTGGCCGAAGAAGACAAAATGCAAAGTGATCCGGTATTGGAAGCAATTCTTGACACATTATCTAATAATAATGAAGTCGCCGTAATCCAAATCGCTGCGTACATCGTTCAGCAACTGATCAAGAAGATCAACTGCGACGTCTGTGTTGAGGCGCTAGTCACTCAGAAGAGGGCTATAAATAACATCATCATCGCCAAAGACGGAACTCGCCTTCTATATCCGTCGCTGGACGTGGTCAAACTGTGCAAAACCTCTGAGATCTGCCTGAAAGGTTACGACGGTCAGAAAACGCGGCAAATAGTCAAGACTGAAGTTATGATGGCGAAGATAATGCGTCAGTTTGTCGATTCAAAGATATTTGATGTTATTAGCTATCATCAGGTTGGTGAGTTCCCCGAATCGAACCACGTGACAGATCTCATGAAAGCCATCGTGGAGAGATATGTGAGGATCCACTACAAAGTTAGGATCAAGCAGGAAACGTACAAAGACGTGCTCGGTGAGCTGAAATGGATTTGGTCGCAGCCGCCGGGGTCACGGCGCCGGCGTGCTCCACCGAGAGGCTCTATTCCAATAAGTTTCTTTTTCCAATAGCATTGTGTTTTATTTCATAAACTTGGTCCACATGATAATGTTAGCTGTAACATTACCCAGTTTGGCACATTGTGACACAACCACTCGATGTGACGTCACGAACTCACGCACGACCCAACCATCTAACTAGTATAATAATAACCATTTTATTGGTTCGCCAATCAAATAAATAAATAATAAAATATAAATATTGCTGGACATTTCACACAACGCCATCCAGCCCCAAACTAAGCAGAGCTTGTATTATGGGAACTAGATAATTGATTGAGTACTTTAATACTTATTTTTTTGTAAATACATACTTATAATAAAAAACATCCAGACATAGAACAAATTCTGTAGATCATGTAAACATTAGTTCCGCGGCGGGAAATGAACCCACTACCTCCTGCGTCTCAGCCGGCTTTTCGCCCACTGCGCCACGGAGGTCGTCAAAAAATGCATTATGGTTGTAGGCGACGTTGGGTGATTGGGTCCAGCCAAATTGGATCGTCTATCGATGCTTTAAGAAGAATAAATATTCACTAAATTCAAACAATAACACTGATATGACTAAACAAATCAGAAGACTGCATTCAAGACTAACATACAACTAAAGACGAACACGACATCATTCGAACGTGACGAAACGGAACATGGCGCGACGCGAATAATTTGTCCCGGGATAAAGTACATCTTCCGAGATGAATATCATCATCCCCGTCCTAATGAGTCCCGGCTCCCGAGCCCCGGTGATAGCGAGTTGTTAATGACGCGGTCCGCATTATGCACAGAACATAAAGCCTGATATGTACCGATGTACATTTAAACGCTTGGGTAATGGCCTGTGCGTCCTGCTACCTTATTGCAATACTGAAATGGCTATGCAGAAAGCGATGGCTATCGTTTTGATAATCTTTGTGATGCTGTGTTGTGGCCGCACTGGGCTACTAACCGGCTGAGAGTTTTAGACGCAAAGAAATTATTCAAATAACGCTACGAGAGAGTGTTCAAGACATCCTGCAAATACTTATATGTATAGGCCAATTCTCGTAATTAATTAACTTCAAGATCAAATCCTCTTCAAATATCAAAAAATTATAATAAAAATAATCACACACAGCTGCATTCTCCATAACCATTTTAAGGTGATTAGGGCTCGGGCCGAACTAATAAATATATGGGCTGGCTTACACCGGAGCGAGCTTACGAGTTATGGCTTAGTAGCGAAGCGTCTTAGCGAGTTTGAAGACGACATCCCTAAAATTATACTTGAATGTAACTTGTTATAAATAAAATGCTTTCGGCAAAAAACCGAAAAACAACAAACACCTTGCTAAAGATGAAACGCGAAGATCTAAGGATGATGGTGGGCATCATCATGGGATTCAGCGAACTTAACCATCACCTCCTAAAGACCGGAGCCACTGACAGCAGACTTTGTCGCGGATGCCTTCGGGAGGAAGAGACTGTGGAGCACGTGATACTCCACTGCACTGCCACAAACGACGCCAGACTAAGAACGGGTCTGCAATGGGTCATCGAGTCCTCATCCTCCACTAATACCGCGACTACTTCGACATCCACGGGGACACTGGAAAGCTGCTGCCTCCAACCCAAAGTCCTACTCCGTTACTTCAAGGAGTTAAGATGGCTGGGGTCACGTTAGAAGGGGGGTAATGCACAATACACCCCAATGCGGGACGTCAGTGCAGATCTTTTATCCCCCCACCCTAGAATTAGAATTATACTTGTATGGCGCGCTGTACTTGCGCTTACACCGCGACCACAGAATATTACACAAGTTAAGCTTAGTACAACGAGCGCGAACTCAGCGAAGACAGACGCGTGCGTACCTACGTATCGTTGACTTCTAGCTGTCCTGAGCCCGTAGCCAAATTACATTCGCTTCGAATCGATTCGATTTCTACATAGGTTTGTTGTAGAATATATCACGTGATATTTCCATAGCGTGTGTCAAATCCCATACATTTTCAGATTATCGACTAGCGTCATCGCTAATCGAATGTAACTCGAATTGTAAGTCCTCAGTTTTGATACCTACCTAGTTCTCTGATAATTAATCTACGAAATGACAATTTGTCTCATCTTAGATTCGCAGATGATCTCGTACTATTTGCAGAAAACTTTAGTGATCTCCAGGCAATGCTGCAACATCTTTTTGATGCTTCTTTGAATGTAGTCCTTAAGATGAATATGTCCAAGACGAAGGTGCTCTCGAATGTCTCCGGTGTCACAAACCCCATTGTAATAGTGGGAAATGAGAGGCTGAAGACAGTCGACCAGTATGTTTATCTTAGGCATATTCTATCGCTTGGTAAAGAGCATCAGCAGAAGGAGATCTCTAAACGGATCCAATTGGGATGGGCTGCATTCGGCAGGTTAGACGACATCCTTAGGTCGCCTAAATTTCCACAGTGTCTGAAGACCCGCTTATTCAACCAATGTGTTCTGCCCACCATGACCTACGGTGCCGAGACGTGGACGCTCACGCAGGAGGCTGTGTACAGGTTAAGAGTTGCACAAAGGGCCATGGAGCGTACCATGCTTGGCATCAGACTGTTAGATCGAGTTCCAAACGTCGAGATCCGTAGACGAACGAAGGTTCATGACCTTGGGATTCGAGTTATGGAGCTCAAATGTTCTTGGGTGGGACACTTGGCTAGACGTGGTGATGACAGATGGAGCAGGACAGTGACTGAATGGTGGCCGAGGAGCGGGTATAGAAGGGAAGGACGACCAGCAGCGAGATGGGTGGACGACATCGTAAAGGTCGTGGGCCGTCAGTGGGTGAGACTAGCGCAGGATCGTGGTGGATGACACAAACTTGGGGAGGCCTATACCCAACAATGGGTGAAGTCAGGCTGTGGATGATGATGATGATGATAACAATTTGAGCATTACGTACGAGCAGTACGTTATATTTCGGTGTAAGTTATCCTAGTTAAATGGCCTATAAAACAAAATTAAGTGGACCAGTAATTGTCTACAGGACATTTAGTTCAGCGGATGTCACCGATTGCCGAGGACGGGACAAGGCAGGAACAACACGCGATGGCGTCCAAAATTTGTTTGATTACGTGTTTGGTCGAGCATTTATTTATTCACCATTTCATTACATTGCATAATATTTGTATGTCAAAAATGTATTACAAATGTCAGATAATAAAAGAAACTATGTAGTTGTATGCCTGCGACTTCGTCCATAATTTTCTAGATCTCGAGCACACCGGTAGGTTAGCTATAGGCTACCGGGTTCAATTGTGAATCTTAACTATCCAGGGACTCAATTTAACGCACAAAAAAATGTTCATCAAAATCGGTTCAGCCGTTTTGAGTTTTAGCAAGACTAACGAACAGCAATTGATTTTTATGTTAAGAAGATAAATCAAAATAAACAATAAAAACCGGCCAAGTGCGAGTCGGACACGCGCATGAAGGTTTCCGTACAATTATCTATAAAAACGGCAAAAAAATCATGTTTGTTGTATGGGAGCCCCACTTAAATATTAATTTTATTTTAATTTAATTATTTATTTTTAAAGTGAATAATATAACTCAATCTTTTGTGAATATTTCAAGCGTCTACCTGTTGCCGTTATCAATATCGAGCAAAAAATCACGTTTGTTGTATGGGAGCCCCCCTTAAATATTTATTTTATTCTGTTTTTAGTATTTGTTGATAAAGTTGTATGTTCATGAGATACAGCCTGGTGTCAGACGGACAGACAGACAGCGGAGTCTTGGTAATAGGGTCCCGTTTTACCCTTTGGGTACGGAACTCTAATAGTGGCACTCCGGGTGTGTCGACAGAAGTGAAAACTGAAACAGACTGCACTACAGATACTTATACATATACAGAGGTGTCGGTAACGGTAACGATGTCGCGAATTCAACATCTTTTCGCATCTCAAAAAATGCACAATGCGCCTAAAGAAGTTTTCACTTCAATAACATTTATTTAGAGCATTTGGAAATAACAATTGGTTACAGCAGATACTACTCACGAAGATTACAAAATGAAATGTCATGTATTCATAGGTAAATGATAAAACAGGTGGTTTTCCAAGAACATTTTTAGTTTTAGTTTAAATCGTTTCAAAGGAAGTCGTGCTATTTCTATCAGAAGCTTATTGTACATAGCGAGCTTTATGCAGGCGCCTTGTTTATAGGTTTTGACAAGTCTTGTTCTTGGTATGTAGGTATCATCATCATATCAGCCGTAGGACGTCCACTGCTGGACAAAGGCCTCCATCATTGATCTCCAGGAACTGCGGTTGGAAGCGGCCTGCATCCAACGCCGACCTGCGGTTCTTACCAAGTCGTCTGCCCATCTTGTGGGTGGACGTCCTACGCTGCGCTTGCCGGTCCGTGGCCTCCACTCGAGAACCTTTCGGCCCCATCGGCCATCTGTTCAGCGCGATATATGGCCTGCCCATTGCCACTTCAACGTGCTAATCCGTCGGGCTATGTCGGTGACTTGAGTTCTCCTACGTATCTCCTCATTTCTGATTCGATCCCGTAGAGAAACCCCGAGCATAGCCCTCTCCATAGCTCGTTGAGCGACTCTGAGCTTATTCATAAGGCCAATAGTGAAGGACCACGTCTCGGTTCCATATGTCATCCATATGTCATGTAGGTATAGTTTATCTCTATTTCGAGTATTATATTTATGTACCTATCTATGTACACACGGCTACACATCAAGCTATACATTTCTAGTATAAGCTGACCTCGCATTGTGTAGGCTTTTCGTAGAATGAGAGGTCAGCCTATACTGGAATTTTATAGCTTAATGTGTAGCCGTGTGTACATTTTCATTGATTCTATAGTCCTTCCGTTCTGAGCTCCGTAACGACATGTCAATTGTTTATAGCTGACCTGCCCGCATGCGTGGTATTAAATAAAACCATTACCCTCCTTTTGCGCGCTCGGGTAAAAAGTAGCCTATGTTCTTCCCCAGGATATAATCTATCTTCTTGCTAAATTTCATTACGATCCGTTCCGCTGTTTGGTTATGAAAAGGTAACAAACAAACAGTTACTTTCGCAGTTACTATGTGTGTATTATACATACCTTCCTCTTGAATCACTCTATCTATTGTTGAAGATTGCATTAAAATCCGTTTAGTAGTTTAAAAGATCGAAGCGGACAGCGAAAGCGACTTCATAGTAGATAAAGGAAAAGAAACATAGGTTTTTAGCACTTTGTTAAAGCTTCGTTAAATTTCGTTTCATCCAATGGTTGCCTGGAAGAGATCGCGATAAGTCCGCCCTTTATATTCCCTTGATAGTTTTTGTTTGATGTTATATTGTTAATTACAATGAATCCCATCTTTAAAATTAGGTTATTGGAAACTTCTAGGTAAAGCAAGTTTTAGTCGCTTTAGATATTTGTGAGGTAAATAGACCTTGTTAGTTTTATATTTCGAAATCTACGTGCAAGTTAAAGCAATAAAGGAAGTCAAAAGTCACGACGCACAGAGATAAAAAAATTGTGACCGAATTCACCTATACATATTCCCAAAATAAACTTACAACAACCCACATTATTAAATTATTTAAGGCTTACCTGCTACGAAGGCACAAACGTCACTTAGCTTGCAATCTTTCTCTATTTACTATAGTAAGAGATGTATGAACAATGTTTGAAGAATTAAAAAAGTGCAGGTACTGTGTTACGTGCGCTCACTCTTTTCTTTTTGCATTTTAGGGTTTCGTTTAAAAATGATAACGAACACCATTATTAGTAGGTTAGTGAGATTTTTAAGTGATATTTTAGGTAGGCAAAGTAAAGTACTGGTAAAAAAATTACGTTGATATAAAATTACGTAAATAAAGTTATACTTACCTAACATAAACATAGATTTTGTCAATGCCACTTCCAGTTGCGCATATCTGTGTCACTATATAAACTTGAGAGCAAAAAAATCGCACATTCATGATTTTTTGACATAACTAAAAAAAACAAAAAATATTATGTTTCTGTAATGCAGATTCATAGTCTATTTTAATACCTATCCAGTGGTATCTGATTTGTCTTTCAATCATTACATAAAAATGCTTTTGTGGATCAATAACAAAAATGCATGTTTAGTAAAAAATTCTTTATTCAAGTATTGGTGTCAAAGTTATGAAATTAAAAGATAAAATTAATTAAAAGTTTGTTATTAATACCGAGTGTTCCCTCCCCTAGCCTGAATCACTGACTCCATCCGTGTTTTCATTGATGTTACTAGACTTTTGATAAAGTCTTGAGGAATAGCCTCACATTCCTCTGCGATCGCCTGTTGCAGCTCCTGTAGAGTCGATGGAGGAGCATCTCGGCCTCGAACTCTTCTTTTCAGCTCGTCCCATAGATGTTCGATGGGATTGAGGTCTGGGCTTCGAGCTGGCCACTCCATAACGGTCACATCCACCTCTTGAAGGTACTCGATCACTATGCCAGCAGTATGCGGTCTTGCATTATCTTGCATAAACAGAAAGTTTTCGCCGATAAACCCAGCATAAGGTATGACGTGGCTCTCGAGTACTTCCTCAATGTATCGTATGGAAGTCAATCCTCTTGATTGGCGACCAGTATTCGGTCCGGTGATGAAGGCAAGCTCGGTTTTTGCTTCCATAGACATGCCTCCCCAAAACATGATTGATCCACCGCCATAGGCGACACGTTCTGTTATGCAGCATTGGGCAAATCGCTCTCCCGATCTTCTATACACCTTCCCCCGTCCGTCGTTGCCATGCAAGCACATCCTGCACTCATCAGAGAACAGGACTGCACTCCACTGCTCTTCGGTCCAATTCAAATGGTCTCGAGCGAACTGAAGGCGGGCTTCTCGGTGGGCTGGGGTCAATTTCGGCCCGTTTGCTGGCCTGTGTGCAGTCAGGCCACCTTCTCTCAATCGCCTTCTGACTGTCCACCGGCTAACTTCTACTTCACGAACTTCTTGAAGTCGTTGGCCCAGTTGAACTGCGTTCAAACGACGATTTCTTAAAGATGTCGTTATAAGAAAGCGGTTATCACGCTCTGTTGTAGCACGGGGACGGCCCGATCTTTGTCGCCGTTGGTCTCTTGATACCTCTGGTATACACGCCGAACGGTAAATCGGCTCAAACTCAATTGTCGAGCCACTTGACTTTGCTTAAGCCCCGATTCAACAAGGGCAACCACTTGAGCGGCTACTTCTGGTGTAGTATCCATTTTCGTGTTCCGTTTGAAGCCAATATCAATAGAGAACCTTTCACACTGTACGTTGGTATGCAAATGATGACCATTCCCTCAATATGCACTCTTTTATACCTGCGATAAATCCCGCCGCCGGCCTTACCTGGATCGAGCGACATAAGGGGGTCTATTGTTTTGTTGCTAATGAGTTGTTTTTAAAGGTAAATGTCAACCCTTTATCAGTTCTGCGAATGCCTAGATTATGCACTTTAATTTAATTTGATTTTAATTTGCTGTAAGCTCCAAATAAAAAAAAATTTAACTTTTAAGTAAAAATGTGCGGATGTGCGATTTTATTGCTCTCAAGTGTAGTTGTTTACACTGAATTGGTTGAGCCAAATGTTACAAAACTACCCGCAATTAACTTTTATTTTGTACAAACTTTTGCATCACTTTTAACTTTGTTATTAGTACGATCAGCCCAACAAATTTGTAACTAATATTTTTAAGTTTATCTTTAAGTGAATTGTAATTCTTTGAGAAAATAAATATCTTAAACCAGAAGTAAAAAAGTTCATTAACGAATTCAAAATAAAACACGGATCTAACGTGCGCTCGTTAGAGACACATTCAGTTCTCCATTTGTATGCAAATATACGAAATATATCACACTATTATTAAGCACTTAAATAATAGCTGGCTATTATTATTTACATAATGTGAAAATGATGGATTAATCACAATCTTATTGGACACGCGTTCAAACTAAAAAAACTTGTCGATTATTTCGGAGTTGCGACCCGGAACCAGCGCTTTTTATTTCTTTAGACCAAACTGTGTCAAACTGACGTCACTACGTTAATAGCTACAATTTTAGCTCGGCCGGTACAATTTCAAGATTTGTTTCTAGGGAGATTATTGTACCTTTTGCACTACACTACCTAGTGTTTCTAAGCTTTCCTGGTGTGCTTTATTGGGGAGAGTTTGATGCGTAGGAATTTGCATTGCAATAGTTGAACTGAACAATGTTTTTTTTATTATCGCTGTATCATTAGGTCAGAGGCCACCACTTACCAAGTAACAGTCTAAAAGACCATCTGCCATAGTTTTTTATCAAATCTTCAGATCTGATAAAAATAAGTAACATTGAGTACCTACCATCTAACATAAAACAAATGTCAAGCAATCATTATCGGGAGTACTCGCCAACTTGCAAAAATCGACCTACCCTCAACCACTCCCTTAGTATATAATGATTGCATCATACCTTTTGCACCGGTGGTCAAAAATCTTGGCCTCCTTGTCGATGCTAACCTAAACTGGGTGGCTCAGGTAAAGGAAGTATCCCGTAAATTTTTTGCATCTCTCCATTCTATTATCCGTTTTAAAAACTTTCTCCCAACAAATACTAAAATATCCCTAGTCAACTCTTTGCTCTTACCTATAATCGACTATGCGGATATATCGTACCTAGACCTTAATCAGGACCTCCTTAACAAATTGGATCGACTGCTCAATACGTGCATTAGGTTCATCTACGGTCTCCGTAAGTATGATCATGTGTCTGAGTATCGCTCCAAACTGAAATGGCTCTCAATTCGTGACAGGAGAAAGTTAAGAGTTTTATGTCTTCTTTTTTCGGTCCTTAGGGACCCCTTTACTCCCCATTATCTTAAATGCAAATTTTCCTACCTCTCTGACACCCATGACCAAAACTTCAGATCCACTGATTCTCTCCTTCTCGCTACCCCGAAACACTCAACCGCCTTCCGTGGCAACTCTTTTGAGGTGGTAGCTGTCGGTCTATGGAACTCTCTCCCTACTCATATTAAAAAGGCGCCTAGTAAACCGGTTTTCAGACGACTAGTCTATAGTCATTTCTTGCAGTCCTCCACTGGCTGTTAAAATATATGAAAACGTAGTACCTATGTGTGTTGTATGTAATAGTATTTTTTGTTTTATATCTATAAATATATATATATATATATATTTGTTATATTTCTCATATATATATTCTATGTATTATTATTGTTATATCAAGTAGGTTTATGTATTTATTCTAACTGTAATCGGAGTTTATTGTTATTTGTGTTTCTTTTGTTTTTTTTTTTTAATAAACATTAATATTGTTAAAAGTTAGCACGCCAACCTTTTTTGTTACCTCTGAGGTTGGCAGGTAGAAAATGCTATTAGCATTAAGCCCACCTTTTGTACATGTAATTTGTATTTTTGTGCAATAAAGTATTAAATAAATAAATAAATAAAATAAAAAACGAAGATGAAAGATACAGCCTTAAAATTGATGACTTCTCAACAGAATAACCAAACGTCTATCTAATTCCGTATCAAATTACTAAACGTCCAAAACTTACTGCTATTTCGTATCTGGCATCGAATCAATCATTTGAATACCAACCAGTATACCGAGCTCGCTGATCCTTGAACCACTCCTTGGTTTGCGAAGGGGTGTGAAGGGTGCTAGGGGTCTAGTAATGCTGGACTGCTGAGTCAGGGTACATAGCAATTTCGTGGAAGACTTCCCACCCCGGAGTTGAAGTGTTTGAGTAAGCTTGTTGGATGTTCTCGATCCTCGAGACTTAATGAAAGGTTTCTTGTGGAAGAAACAAGGCTAAACTTGCCTGAATTGCGTTGCCTTAACTAGACTAACTTCTGATTACTTGTAATGGAATACCTATTCAAAAAAACTTGCTAATGATTACTTGGTCAATAGATTGTTTATTCTATCTCAGTCAGCAGTTCATAACTAGGGACTATTTTACGAAAAGTCTTGCTTTGAGTACACACACTAGATCTTACCTTCAATGTTTGTTTCAACTATTAGCGTCTTTCTTTTTGAGAAGGAAGATAAGATTTTACGCAATTCTTCTAAGGGTCACAGATGTTGTCACAACACACAAGCTTCTAGTATTGTTCGCCCTTCTTGAAGCTCGAGATACCCGTCCATTCGCCCTCGCCCTATCATCTGACAACACAGATACGAGCCCACCAACTGATTACAAGTCATTGTGCACTGTTGACTGAAGCTAATCACATACTCGTAATAATGAGATTTCAGATATATAAAAAATATTATCCTTATCACTATAAACAAGCACATCCATCAATGCTTATCTAGATTTCAATCTGCAGGGCAATTTAAACTTTGTGCACCAGTAGCAGAGATTACTTTATGAGTTGTTGTCTAAATAAAGTTATGTTGTGTTATGTTCATTAAACCGGTATGGTCCAGACTTCACTGTTTTTATTATCATGAAATTAATACATGAGGTTTCTTTGTGTGTTTTTGGAAATATTAGCATAACACGCTCTTGACTCTCATCAAGTAGAAGATTTGTGGTAGCTTGTGAAAATACTTTCTTTTGTAGACGAGATCCATCATTCTTCAACTATGTAGTACCTATACGTAGCTTACAGAGCCTACTTAACCCAGAGTTTAAAGTGTACAAGAAACTTTCTTTTTAATGTTTATTGCTTACTTTTAAGTTTATTCCCGTTGCTCCCTCATATTATATCGTAGTTTTTTAGATTCCCTTAGATAATTATTGATTAAAACGGACATCGAGTCTTCAGAATTGGAAATGTCCTTGTTCATATTACGACACACAAAAGGTACATACGCAATAAATACCCGTTTTAATCAATAATTATGTGCTGTGATCGTGAAAGTTTGAAAAATACTATTCCCTTCGATGTCTTATTTAGGTACTCAAAAATATCTGCTTTTCCAAATCCTTAGCAACAGAGCTAATCAAATATCTGTCAGAGCTTGTTATTACCTAGTAGTTTATCCCGTGAAATATTTGGAAACCTGCCATACTTGAAATGAGATAAACCAAGGAACATTTCTGTGTACTTCTGTGTGAGCAAGCAGTCAGCAGTTGGCCGGCAGTCGGCACGCGTGGTGCCGTCTGCTGAGGCAGGGGCTATAATTCACGAAGGGCACAGCTCAGGTGATAAATCAGCAAATTTTGGCCCAGAGCCGAGTTATTAGGTTTATTTCCTCTCTACTATTCAGGTTCCTCTTTAGATAATGCTGGTAAAGCTCTATCATTTTAACTATCAATAGGTACCTACTACAGCTGATGATTAGCAAGCTATACCTAGTGGCAGTAGGCAGGGCACATAGCTCGAACAGCTGACGGCCGTTGGAGCAGAAAGCTTCTCGAGTGGAGACCACGCACTAGATATTGCAGTGTAGGTTGCCCCCCTCCCCCCCTCCCCCTCCCCCCACTGGATGGAAAGAGGTTGCTGGGAGCCGTTGGGTGCCGGGCTGCACGAAATCGATCACTCTGGAAATATACGGTGAGGCCTATGGTCAGCCAGCAGTGGACGTCTATGGCCGATATGATCATGATGATGAGGTACTCGAGCAAATTTTAAACTTAATTTTATTATTTTAATTGTGTAGGCTTTTTGCATTTCCATCATTCATCATTAGTACAGTTGGGCAATTTACCTTGATAATTTTACCATAAATCTATACATATTATTATATACCTACCTATATAAAACAAAGTCGGGTTAGTAACGCCATTTATATCTAAAAATATCGGAAACATTTTTTTTTATCTAGCCTATATTTTCCCACTGCTGGGCAAAGGTCTCTCCCCAACTTTTCCACCTATCGCGATCTATGGCAGATTCCCACCATTTCTTCTCGAATCCGATGATGTCGTCACGCCAACGCTTTCGCGGCCGACCCCGACGTCGCTGTCCATCCTCCGGTACCCAAGGTGCTATGATATTGGCCCATTTCTCTGGAAGCATTCGACTTACATACGTGCCCGGCCCAATCCCACTTGAGTCTTGATCGGACACATTAAAACAAAAAAAAATTTGAAGAAAATTAATTTTCTCATAGATAGATGCAGCTAAAAATGGCCGATTGACAATTCTACCGGCGTCGACTACATTGGCAGCCCGCGTCATATGAATGTCAAGGCAGTACGAAGTTCGGCGGGTCAACTAGTTCAGGATAAAATTAAATTCTATAATCATAAGGCTTGTCCTGTCAGAATACACAAGCGTAGATTACTTACCATCGCTTAGAAAGGATAATACCCCTCCCTTCATCTCATACGGCACGCGTCATCACACTACTCAAAACTCTTTTCAGCGAGTTAACTAATCTAAACGCACCATACATTTGGTTCTTATTTATTTTCATCGCCTAAAATACAAAGCAGTTAAAACTATCGTTTATTTCTTATACAATAAGGTTTAAAACGCCAGACCAAATGACAGGCGGTTCTAATTTCATTTTAATTGCATGCACTTTAATACATCCACTTGTCTTTTTAGATCTAAATATAGCTCTACGTTCTCAGCAAGTTTACACCTTCACTGCATGAGTTAAGGTTTATTTCAGTTTATCTTATAGCATAATTTAAGTCACATTTGCGTCATCTATGCTGTTGAGTTCTTTATCCTCAACATTATGGTTCATTATCGCTGCTTGTATTTCAATAGTATCTTCAATTTCTTCTCAATTAAGTCTTATATCTTCATTCATAAGACTCGGTTTTGCTCGATCAGTTTTTTCAATAGAGTCCGTAATGTCCACACGTGTAGGATTATTAACAAGTGGTTTAGCTCAGTGTGTGCTTGAGTTATGATGACAAGTGATTCTGTTTCACTTATCTTGATTATTACTCAGTTCATTAAAAGTTATCTAATAGGTAGGTAGTAGGTACTTATGATACAGCTTTGTTCAAGACCTAGGTACTACATAGTTGTGGGATCTAGCTCACATAGATCCTTTTTCAGCCTAAACATTCTTAAATTACATCAAAATTGTAGGGAGTCGTTTTAAAGATTTTCTGTTTTGACAATCGTAAAAACCCTAATATTGTACCTATGTACAGTAGGATTACATTTTCTGTATTGTTAATTTGTAAAACATTATGGGCGACTTGCGCAACTATGCCTAAACGTATTATGTGGTTAAAAATGATTTAGAGATTATATCAAATATGAATTGTCGGTCGAAACACCGATAAGACGGTACGTGATAAATCCCGTACCTATATAATGATTGAATTCAATCACGAAAGTTTTCTAAGTAGAATTATTTAGAGAGGCTGCCAAATCATACAAATACGTCAAATTTAAACATGTTTAGTCGCTAAATAATTTTAGAGATCGTTGTGCAGGCCGGGCTTTTAAACAAATTTATTTGAATAAGTAATTGTACCTACCTAGTAGGTATGACGTGATAATGTTTTCATTTTAAAATTAATTTTCATACTAAACCGACCTTACATGTTAGAGTCGGCGCACACGAGCATCGCGCCACAACCACAAAACGCCACCACCAAGCTGCGGACTGCACACGGTTGTCGCTAGTGACCACTACATGCCGCGCGCGAGGCGCCCGCCGGCCGCTTCTCGCTTCGCGTGGTCGTGTGGCCGCTTCCGCTACTCTACTAGGTGGCCGCTGCCAGCCTCATGTGGCGTGTGGCGGCATTTTGTGACTCGTGTGCGGGGAGGCCAGTCGCTAGTCGCGACAAATAACATCGGCTAAACTTCAAAAGAAACAAAATTGCCTATCTATCTATCTATGGTATCTCTTAGTCTCTTACCTAATATTATATTAACGTGCCCATTTCCAGGACATTATCTTATCTGTTACACGGGTATGCTCTCAGCCCGCGAGAGAGTAAGTACCGTTACGAAACGGACGGCGAACTCCGACCGGAATGAGCATAACATTGCCTTCATAAAGTTCTTAAACACGCAGCTAATAAAAGGCGGTCAATTAATTTTGCTTTTAGGATGTTTCCAAGTTCATAAGCCGAGTCCTAAACTCTTGGCAACTCGGAAGGTGTCCCCCTAATGCGATTCCTGTGTATCGAGACAGCCCAGGACATTTCAGGTAGCGCTGACTAACATTACGTGAACTTATTTCATTTTATTCGATTTACATTATATATGAGTTGCGCACAAACTCTTACTAACTCTTTAGCAGATACAAGTTGCATGCTAAGTTTGGGTCTCGCGGTCAGCCTCTTAAAAAAACGGCCAATTTCGAGTCGGACTCGCGCACGAAGGGTTCCGTGCCATTATTATCTATGAAAACGGCAAAAAATCATGTCTGTGGTATGGAAGCCCCCCTTATATAATTTTATTCGGTTTTCAGTATTTGTTGTTATAGCCGCAACAGAAATACATAATCTGTGAAAATTTTAACTGTCTAACTATCACGGTTCATGAGATACAGCCTGGAGACAGACGGACAGACAGCAGAGTTTTAGTAATAGGGTCCCGTTTTACCCTTTGGGTACGGAACCCTAAAAAATTGTAGCTGGATAGATCATGTAACCAATGTAATCAATGATGTATTTTTCTTTTGACAATAAACATTTATGTTTTTATTTTTAAATTAATGTTCATTGCTAGATAGTATAGATTGCATAGATAGTATCGCTTGAGAGGCTTGGCGTCATTTCTTCTTGCCGAACTGGACGCTTGCTTGTGACTGCTGCCGACCGATGCCATGTTGAGCTAATGAATGAATTGAGCCTTATATTTGCATACTTTGTGTCGATGACTTGTTCAATTTTCAAAATGTATTTGGGAAAGCATCAATCAAAAGCAACAGCCAAGTAATTTACGTTTAACAAAAATAAAGGTCAGTGCGCAACTCGTAAAGTACTTAGCATAAGTTCATGTGAAGGAAGTCACGTAAAGTTACTAGTATTGCACTGTTGTTGGTACTTACTCTGTGACGCCTACCCTCAATTAGCGATATTAATGCCGACTTTGTCACTTCTAATGATGATGAATTTCCCTCCGTTTCGTCATTGACTGAAGTTTGTTTTAATTTGTTTGAGGAAAGGCCATTAAGGGCTTTTTAATTACGACAGCACACTCAGCTCCTGACTTTTGTAATGGCACATCTTGATTATACTTTTACACGCGTCACATAAATAAATAAAATAATGCTAAAATACATAAAACGAGCGTGCTTTAGACCACACGAGTGAACTAAAACTTGTTTTGAAAATATTAATTTATTAAATTGTTCAATTACAAAATTGTCCACACGTCTGTCTGTATGTCGATCAGTCTATGTTCATTCTGGACAGACGCATCTCGCACTCGCACATTAACGTTTAAAAATATACGAAACGTAACTCTCTCTCCTATCTTCACTTAATTACATCTCCGTCTCAACTTCCGTTTGCACTTTTCGTAAGGCATTCACCAGCTTACTCCCCAAGTCAAGCGTGCGTAAAGAAGTTTTACTTCAAAAATTTGTTTTAGAACCGATGTGCCAATGGCAGTAAACTGAAGTAGTAGTAACTGAAGTTACTACCTAATACTAATTTTCAGTTAACTACTAGTAACCATAAAGTCCTACAAGGTAAGTAGAACTAATGGTTCGCCCCGAATTGAGATCTCGCGAGTCCGATTAAAACAAAAAAATATTATTTGTAATCTTTGACTATCAAAATAGTGCCACGAAACAATAACCAAATAACTTGACCTACAGTTTCATTCAAATTACAGGTTAAGGAAGTTCATGTAATGTGGTTAATCTTTTTTGGAGTAGGTACAAATTGCAGTTATTCTTATGCTACACGCATACCAAATTACAGCACTGTGGGGTCACTGGTGCACCCTGTAAATTTTGTCAAAGTTCAGTTTTTCTTATTGCTTACAACTCAAAAACTATAAGAACTTTATTAAAAATAAATACGGAGTCTAAATGTACTAATGAAGACCTTTCATTTGACGTCCCACTTGACCTAATAGTCTCATTTTAAATTTTTTTACCCCTTTTGAACCCCAATATCTCAACAACCCCCCAACATTTTCAGCTCATTTAGTCACACCAAAATTGTGCCATTACTACCTACCTAGCTATGTATCAAATATCACGATGATCGAATCAACGCTTCGAAAGTTATTCTCGGACAAACAAACATACATAATTATGTACATAGTTATAAACATACCTACAACGCCGATTTGCCCAAGTTGATTTAGAGATCTCGCTTCGCTTCGCTATCAATTAGGTCAGGTATAAACTTATCGAATAGGATAAAACTTACATTCACCATCCCAAGTGAAAATTCTATCCTTAGTTTAGCCTACTTGTCAAAATTGTGTCTACATCCTACGACATACATCCCTTGAAAAATTGTCTTCTAAAATATGTACCAAATAGGTTACGGTAAAATATCGCTTCCACTAACTTGAGTTAAAATAGGAAAAAAAAATCAATAAAACATACTGAACCGTAGCGAGCTCGCGAAGTCATGCAACGTCGCGTGAGCGGCTCCCGAGCGAGCGAGACCGAGCATCGGGCGTTGCTCTTGAGCGGCTCGCTCGCTCGCTCAGTCGCGCGCTGCGCCTCCTCCTGCCGAGCGCGTCCCAAGCATTCGCGATCGTGCTCCGCCGTACTAGCTAGTACATCAGCTGTGGTGTGCCTATCATTTGACGAAGCCGTGGTGCCATACTAACTATTGGCGAGGCTGCGGAACAAAGCTGTCGTACTATACTAACTGTGAGCGAGACTGTGGTAGTGTGACGTAATCATTCTGTATTCCGAGTCGGTCGGCTGTTGGCGGAATGATTACAAGTTGAGCTCTGCGTTATCGGAATGGTTACATTACACAACTTTTTTATTGACACAAACCCTATTTACTGGTAAGTAAGTTAAGATTATGGAAAGTAGGTATGAATGGGTGGCTCTCACCAATCTTAATTTTAAATTTGCAGTGATAAAGTGGGTGGCTAGGTAAATAAGTAAAAATGAATCCATTGATTTATTATCTGTGAAGGAATCGATTTGTTTTTTTTAATAAACACTTGATTGATTTGATAAGGATTTGGGATTGATACGGATCAATCCCAAATCCTTATCAAATCAATCGTGATATTTGAAAAGAAAGTTTAAAAATATTTTTCTATTACAACATCATCATTATCATCATGGGCCTCTATTGGCTGTAGATCTATAAAAGATAATAAAGCAAGCGGCACTTTCTATCGCGGCGTAAACCACCTCGGGACCTTCGCAAGCGGCAGCCACGACCGCACTCTTCTCAAGGTTATGTAAGACCCCTGTAGATGGACCAGAGTCGAGGGTAATAGGGGTAATTTACTATACGGATGGATAGGTAGGTATACAATCAGATTCCATACCAAATAACTGAACTTCCGAAAAAAAGTTTCAAATAAAATTATTATACCTAATTAGTAATTATTGACATTCATAATACTTTTAATAGGTACACACGGCTACACATCAAGCTATACATTTCCAGTATAAGCTGACCTCGCATTGTGTAGGCTTTTTGTAGAATGAGAGGTCAGCTTATACTTGACCCGATGATGTGGCTTGATGTGTAGCCGTGTGTACCTATTGTACTTTTTCACACCATCTGCTCGAAAATGTCAAATTAAATGTCTTATAAACATCAACGAAAGCAGGTGATCAAATCCCTACGGCTGAGCCGGGAGTCAAGTTGTACTGAATTACATTATGCCCGTTGAATTTGGAACCTCATCTGTATTAAAATTTGAAGCAAAGAGATCCACACAATAAGAATTTATTCGTAAATCGTACTAACCTCTGCTCAGAATGCACCAACCTAGATTTGGTTTTTATTGTTTCGCAGAAAGTGTGAAAAGTAGAGTATTCTCCTCGTGGATAGAACTGTCTGCATCTTGGGCGTGCTTATAACCATTCCGTACTTAGGATTGAATATAGCGGCCGTGACTCAAGTCACTGCTTTATTTTCGTTTAATAATATACTATTATGTGACATTGTAACTTTATTATAATTCTTATATAATTTAAATTGCAATATGTTTAACCTAAACAAAAATCGAAATCTTTAATCGAATGTGTTATGCCCGAGGTCACGAAACAAAATTGATAATTCTATCTGACTGGTGTTCACGATACAGGCTTGCCTAGTGTGAAGGCCGCTGCTTAATTGTGATCATAGGTAGTGCCTTCTGCCTGAAACTGTATAAAATGTATATTGCTGTTATACCAGACATCTTAGTTAAATTACAAAAATTATCTTCATGTTACCTAATCTTATTGATAAGTTTTTGGCTGTAAATAAATATTTTTCATTTTTTATATTTACTCAAATTTCATGTATTAATAATATTATTTATCACTTAACAGATATCGATCAGTCAAGATGACAGAAGTGGAATGGACAAACGAGTCTGTGATTCAGCTGGTGGAGGAATACCGTCTTCTGCCGGAGCTGTGGGACAAGAACCACGAGCTGCACGCCGTGCAGACCGCCAAGTACGAGGCGTGGAGCTCGCTGGCGCGCCGGTTCGGCTGCGACATAGGTAAGTACTACGCGGGAAACCCGCGCCGTACTATTTTATTCTATTTTCAGCTGCAATTTTAGAACTAAAAGTTTTAAATAACTATTTTATAAAATTATACAGCCAATTACAGGTCTCTCTCGATACAACTAAATTCACACATAATATCTACTAACTATAAACCTAGATAAATACCAACCTTTAATTAATGAATGAGAGTCAAATAGTTTACAGGAGATTTCTTCGTGAAAAAGTTCATATAAGTCTATTTAAATAGTATCTTGTGTCGATCGATCGAAGCGATCAACTTGGGCAAATCGGCGTTGTATGTATGTATATTTGTCCGAGGATAAATTTCGAAGCGTTGATCCGATCATCGTGAAATTTAATACATAGGTAGGTAGTGATTGCACAAGTGACCCCACAGTGCTGTAATTTAGTGTGCGTGTAGCTTAAGTGACACAAATATAGGCAAAAGTCTGAAATCCAGAATAACTGCAATTTGTACCCCAAAAATGAGTAACCACATTACATGAACTCCCGTTACCTGTAATTTGAATGAAACTGCAGGTCAAGTAATTTGGTTATTTATTTCATGACACTCAAATACACTTTTGATAGTCAAAGGTTACAAATAATATTTTTTTTGTTTTAATCGGAGACTCGCGAGATCTCAGTTCGGAGTGAACCACTAGTTAATTTTAGTGTCGTGTACCTACAAGCATTATATCCGTATTGACGTCTTTCCTCTGGATGAAGGGTGACTTAGCTGATAGATAGGATAGGTATAACAGGTGCTGAGCTAGCCTACTCCAGGTAGCAATCCTGACGCAGGACTTGCAGGGTACTACAGCGTTTGCTAATACTGCAACTCGCTACCGGACGGTATCTAGATCATCTACAGTTGATAGAGTCTTCTTGCATTTACATTAATAAAATGGCTAAGTTAGTTAAGTTCAACCTGGCTCTCTTTCAAGTAAATTATGTCTCTAAAAAATATAAACACCTAACTATGAGAAATGTAAAATAACGATAGACTAAGATTACAATGATTGCATCAAACATTACAAATATATTTTATTTAATATATAGAAGTAAAACTTTTTTACGCTCGCTTGACTTGGGAAGTAAACTGGTGAATGCGTTATGAAAAGTGCGAACGGAAGTGGAGAGGGAGATATAAGTTAGTGAAGATAGAAAGAGAGAGAGTTACGTTTCGTATATTACTGTAGGAGCAAGAGAGAGAGGTGCGCGCGCACATTTTCTTTCTCTTTTCTTCTCATAGCCAGTGCATGAAATATATAATAAGTATGCAGTCAGTAGTTCGTTTGATTTTTTTTAGTAATTTTATTTCTTTCTTGAATAATTTTATAAATTAATATTTTGAAAAAGAAGTTTTACTTCAATCGTGTGGTCTAAAGCACACTCGTTTTTTTAGTAATAAACTAACCTAAGAGTCTGAAGAAACCAAGGCACCTTGTCCTAGTCTGGAACTTAGAAAAGACATTGTTTTTTATAATTGTAGAATCATCGACTTCTAATTTAAGTATCTAGGTACATACTTACCAAATTGTTTTCTTCCAGCGGACCTTAGAAGAAAGATCACCAGTGTCCTGGCATCCTACCGGAGAGAGAAAGGAAAGGTCAGGAATGGAGCCACCTCCTCCTGGTTCCTGTATCCGCACTTGAAGTTCCTGAAGGGATATATCAAGTCCGCTGATTATACGGTAAGTTTTCACGTCCACATTCATAGAATAGAAAACGCTTTATTGTATACCAGACTTAAATTAACAAATCATAATATTTAAAACCGTTGGGGAAGAAGGGTTCTCGAGTGGAGACCACGGACTGGAAGACGCAGCGTAGGCTGGCCCCCCACAAGGTGGACCGACGATCTAGTAAGAATCGCGGAGAGCCGTTGGGCGCAAACGGCTACCAACCGCTCGTTGTGGCGATCTAAGGGGGAGGCCTATGTTCAGCAGTGCACGTCTTCCGGCTGATGATGATGATGAATATTTAAAACATATACACATACACGACAGTAAAATTGGCGGTCTCTTCTTCCAGACAACCATAACGACGGACGGTAGGTTTGTAGATAAAAAGAGGAATTTCCTGTACTTAGTTATATAAGCGAAAGAAAATACTTAAGATAAATAGCTACCAGGACAGGTAAAATGAATATAAATGTAATAAATAAACATTCTATAACAAGTACTTAGTAAATACTAATATTAAATAAAATAGTTGGCAGTATAGTTGAACTTATAGTTCATAGCTGGTAGTTAATCATTCTTATACATTATTTATAAATGACTTTGCTACCTTCATTTCAAACCTATCTAGAATTTGCAATATGAATGAAGTATGCCTAATTTAACATTCAAGTTTTACATTGCGCGTATGACAAATTGTCTTTACTAAATCCATCATCATCATCATCCACAGACCGACTTCACCCACTGCTGGGTATAGGCCTCCCCAAGTTTGTGCCATCTGCCACGATCCTGCGCTAGTCTCACCCATTGACGGCCCGCGACTCTAACGATGTCGTCCACCCATCTTGCTGCCGGACGTCCTACCCTTCTACAGCCATTCCTCGGCCACCATTCAGTTGCTACCCTGCTCCACCAGTCATCACCACGTCTTGCCAAGTGTCCCGCCCAAGTACACTTGAGCTCCATAACTCGATTCCCAACGTGATGAACCTTCGTTCTTCTACGGATCTCGACGTTTGGAACTCGATCTAAGAGTTTGATGCCGAGCATGGTACGCTCTATGGCTCTCTGTGCAACTCTTAACCCGTACACAGCCTCCTGCGTGAGCGTCCATGTCTCGGCACCATAAGTCATGGTGGGCAAACCACATTGCCTAAATAAGCGGGTCTTTAGACTCTGTGGAATTTTAGGCGACTTAAGGATGTCGTCCAGCTTGCCGAACGCGGCCCATCCCAATTGGATCCTTTTAGATATCTCCTTTTGTTGATGCTCTTTACCAAAGGATAGAATATGTCCAAGATAAATATACTGGTCAACCATCTCCAGCTTCTCATTTCCCACTGTTACCGCAGGATGTGTTATGCCAGAAACATTCGACAGCACCTTCGTCTTGGACATATTCATCCTCAAGCATACTTTCAAAGAAGCATCATACAGGTGTTTTAGCATTACTTGGAGATCATCACAATTTTCGGCAAATAGTACGAGATCGTCGGCGAATCTTAGATGGGACAAGATGATACCATTAATGTTTATTCCGTGATATTCCCAGTCAAGCGTGTCAAGCTTTACGAAATAACTCACTGATACAATCCCGTATAAAATAATTCTTAAATTACAAATAGGTAATTTCATTCACAGCCAAAACAGCCACCGGAACCAATCCAACAGTTGTATACAACTGAGGCTGAGGACATGGGCCGAGATGACGACGATGAATCCCTCGACGTTCTAATCAAACAGGAACCGGTAGCAGAACCCAAGGCCCCGAAGAGACCTCTTGCATTCGCCAACCTTAAGCACAGCAGACGACTGATGCCAATCAAAAGAATAGTACCGCAGAGAGAACCGCACACCCCAATTAAGACGCACACGGACAGCAAACTCCTTGAAATGCTTCGGTTGCTGAAGAAATCTGATATATCCAAAAAGAAGGATGAATGTGACACATTCGGAGAATATATAGCGACTTCTTTAAGAAAGCACGATGACAGAACACAAGCGATGATTAAACAGGCTATTAATAACATTCTATTTGAGCAGGAGATGAAGAAGTACACCAATTACTCAGTGATGATCAGCCCCGACGAGAACCCTTTGGGGAATGTGATTGGGGATAGCTTAGATGATTCTCATGATGTTATGACTAGTGATTGATATATGAGTAGAATAGTTCAAAATAAACAGATTTTATTAATTTCACAATAATTTATATGATGTTTCTAGGGTATTTCTCTGATACTTTTACGTTTTTCAGTACTGTGCATCTAAATTCCCATTGTAAGCCTGAAACAGCCCTTCCAGGGCCATAGAGATTTTCCACACATGTATTTGCTCCCGCTATTACCGTCCCAGGAAGAGTTTCAAACTGTCTACAGAGGAAGTCGCTCTATTCTTGAAAAATATCATAGGATAGCTATAATCCTACCCAATTATAATAAGTAGCGTCCCAACCGCAATACAATATAAAGTCGCATAAAACCAAGTTCTTCCCGCTGTCTGTCCCTATGTATGCTTAGATCTTTAAAACTACGCAACGGAATTGGATGCGGTTTTTTTATAGATAGAGTGATTCAAGAGGAAGGTTTATATGTATAATACATGCATAATATAGTAGAGAAACACTAATAATTTTAAGGGAAACCCCTCAAATTATCAGTGTTTCTCTACTATATTAATGTGATGTCGTAAATAAACATATTTTTTGCGCTTACATTGCAAAAGCTGGCTGAACCCTACGAGATAGATCATAATAATGTACTACATTATTGTACATCTTAAAAAGGTCTACATAAAATCTGCGATCATTTTTTATCCTTTACTTTTTACGAAAAATAATGACTTATTTAACAAGTTATTTTAAGCAATACAGCATTAATCCTTATCCAATTAAGTACCTTAAATACATTGTGCATTTAATATACATAAATATACACACATACAATTAAAAAAATAAAAATAAAAAATAAATAATGCTGGACATTTCACACAGCGCTATCTAGCCCCAAACTAAGCAGAGCTTGTACTATGGGAACCAGATAACTGATAGAATACTTATATACTTTTTTTTTGTAAATACATACTTATAATATATAGAAAAACAACCAGACCCGGAACAACTATCTGTAGATCATGCTAACATTTGTTCCGCGGCGGGAATCGAACCCACTACCTCCTGCGTCTCAGCCGGCTGTTCGCCCACTGCGCCACGGAGGGCGTCAATTAATATATAAAGACATTCTATAGTATATTTAGTATCAGCATTGCACCCGTGCGAAGCCGGGGCGGGTCGCTAGTTTTATATATTTATAAGGTTTCTATAGTAACGCCTACTTACCCAACAAATCCTATACAAGAGGAAACATGCCAACATGAATTTCCTAATGATACGATCAACTGTCAAAATACAAAATCCTTACTCCATCAGCCGTAATGCAGGATGAAACTCCGCGCGGCTTCCTCCTGTCAGGAACACCATAGAATACTCTAGTAGTCAGTGGGCATATACAATTTTAAGAGCACAGCAGTGGTTTGATTCCGACATCAAGCAAGAGTTTACGAATGAAGGCTCTAATATTCGAAGTAGGGATTGGGGACCTGTTTATTATGCTTTATTCAGTTATTATACATGAAATATCCCGTATTATTTCGACCGCGAAAAATAATATCAACCATAGGACATCTGCCCCTGAACGAACATAGATCTCATCTCCACATAGATTTCTAGAGAGACCGATCTTGTAGACCCAACTTGCAACCGATCTTAAGCAACCCAGCTGTCTGTACTAATCTATACTAATATTATAAAGAGGAAAGATTTGTATTTTTGTGTGTATGTTTGTAATGAATAAACTCAAAAACTACTGGACTGATTTAAAAAATTCTTTCACTGTTGGGACGCTACAGTATGCCCAGGTGACATGCGCAGAAGGAGGGTAATGTTTTTATTGAAAAAATACGCGTGCAAAGCTACGGACTGGTCAGCTAGTCCTTAATAAGCATACGATACGAATACTATTTTAATAAAGATATCAATAAACTAAAGCACTACAGTTTCATGAGGTGAAAACCAACATATAGGCAAAAGTATAATGGTAGCCGTAGAGACCTAGATAGAGTTCATCTAATCTAAAACTGAACGCCCCTCTTCTACGTTACGTCGTCGAAGCAAAATGTTCTTTATTCACTATACACAATCATTATCCATTATTCGCATGAATGCATGTACACATGAAACATGTAGTTCCTATGTCCTCATTTAGATTCTGCCACATCGAGGCGTGAGAAATTCTATCATAAAAAAATATAATATTAAAAATGACAAATTCTCAAAGTTAAAATTGAATGGCACAAGCAAGGGTAGTTTTCAAATGATTTGGTGTGCGTCCAAGTGAACGCGGTAGAGGGGCGTTCAGTTTTAGATAGACGATCTCTACCTATATTTAAATATTTTCAGGAAATTTAATTTTAAAAATATGGAGCATAATTTAAGATTTTCACTGAATAAGCTCACTTAGCAAAACTTTGGCCTACTTTACCCGCAGATGGAAGATTTTTTCATCCAAGAAAAAGTGCTTACTTACTTAGGCACAGAAACGGTCGCCTAAGTAATTTCAAGAACTTTAACTTCAGAAAAAGAGGATTTACGGATTTAAACACCCAGAAAACTTCTTTGCCTGTTTCCCGAAAGCAGGAATAAAGATTTTGAAAGTTTTAGTGGTAAGTCTAAGTATTTATCTGGTTTCGGGCGTTCGTGCATATTTGATGGAATGGTCACCCAGGGTGCGACGCTTGTTCCTGTTTTATTCAATTGGGATAAGTAGTTTTCAAAGGTTTTCTTTCCTGTTGGTGACTTTTCTCGACTTAAAAGGTTTGCCATGTCTGAGGAAATGCCTTTATCTTTAATCTCCATAAGTATGGTTCGTTATAAATGGTTGGTAACATAAAAGGCTTTCTTGATTTCATTCGCCATACTGTCACTCTAGCCTCTAGCAAGTTTGGCAATGGGCAGGCCACATCGCTCGTAGAACCGATAACCGTTGGAGAAGAAAGATTCTAGAGTGGAGACCACGGACTGGAAGACGCAGCGTAGGCCGGCCCCCCACTATGTGGACCGACGATCTAGTAAGAATCACGGGGAGCCGTTGGGCGCAAACGGCTACCAACCGCTCGTTGTAGCGATCTAAGGGGGAGGCCTATGTACAGCAGTGGACGTCTGCCGGCTGATGATGATGACTGTCACTCTATTTTTGCTACCCTGCATTAGGTTTTCGAGTGAAAGGGTTCGCTCGGAGAAGTACTCCCACCATACCGATGCCACCAAGCAGCATTGGTGTGTTTCGGTTTGAAGAGTATGGATGCTGGTGAAACACATATAGCTAAGTATAGGTAAATTCGAAAGTAACTTTTTCTCTCCTTTTGTTTATTTCTTATTCAAGACCTGCTGACATTCACGGCGGGATCGATCTTTATGAAATTTGGTTATGACCTGGATTAAGAGAGGCTACTTTTTATTGACAAACCAAGCGTGCAAAGCCGCGGGCTGAAGCTTGTTTACTACAATTATATTTGTTGGTTTAAATATAAATCAAAACAATAAAAAACATTTTATAAAGTCAATAACAACCAGCCATTACAAAAATAAGGATTACAAAGTAGGGTGTGGTTAATGCAATAGGTCACTGACCCGATAACACTGCAGCTGATAAGCTACTGATAAGGGGAAGTTCGACGTACCTTAGCTTATCCTGATAGCATTTTGTAAATAAATGGTTAACATTGGTAGCTGAGCTGAAACGTGCAACGCACCTGTTCATAATTTAGGGGGGACCTTAAGTTCTGTTCAAAAAGTGGGTATCAAACTATCAATACGTTGATTGGACTTGCCTCTTACTACCCTCCTGTGGGATATCTTCATGGGTCTGCGACCTGAGTAAAAGATCCGAGGATGTCCATCGGCAAAACCAATATTGTTCTACGTAATGACAATGAACCCTTTTGTAATTTCTAGAGCACCTTTTATTGTTGTAAAAAGACGAATACATGCAAGATAATTGTGTGTTATTTTGAAATGGCGCTCAATCAACGCAGTGTTTTTATCGTCGTTTTAAACGGCTGCAAAGTCCATCATTATACGTACGCTACGTGCCAAAACCACTTCTAACGACTCAATTATGTGTCAATTTAAATCACAAACAATAAAGAAAATTACTTTAACGTACAATTATTAGGAGGCCCCGAAGGAACATAACTTCATTAGTGCTTCGACAATAAGGTCTAATTTTCCCTGACACCCTAACGAGTAATTACTGTGGAGCGTTCAATTTTGTGCATGCTGAGTTCAAAGGAAAAATGTCTTTGTGGACTAATGAAAGAAAATTGGTGCCTTCGCGACGTGTCGGCTGCTCGTTTTCCGATGGATTCGGAATGGATATACGGATTACCTAATTATGTTCAGGAAATTGCTGAAGCTATCCCAGCTTATTTGTAGAGTGGCCGAGAACCGTAAAACAACACGATGGGAATCTCACTTTCAGTTACATACCTATTTATTTATTAATATTTATTTAAATTTTATTCTCCTTGTTTTATTAGATTTGTAAGAATATTGATTTAGGTTATTCATTTGGTATATAGGTACCTATTAGTCTCTTAAAGTCTTCTTTAGGTATATTAATTATGTAAATATTAGGATTATAAGTAGGTACAGTTTTTTATTAGATATCATTTTTTTTATTTCTTTCATTTGTAAATATACTATGTGTACCGCTGTCCATTACTGCTTTGCTCTTTACTTTCCATCCAAAGGTTGCCTGGAAGAAATCGCTTTCAGCGATAAGGCCGCCCATTGTACTATATTTAACATAAATCAGTTTTTTAAGTATTCCTGGCGTACAATAAAGAATTATTCTTTTCTATTCTATTCTGACTGAAAAATACATACTTTATATAGAAAAACACCGAGACCGAGACAAATATAAATGCACAATAGGCGGTATTATCGCTTAAACAGATTCCTTCCAGACAACCTTAGGTTGGAAAAGACTAGGAAGAATGGTAAGTAGTGACAAATTATGTGCATAGGTAGGTATTATTAATTTAACATTCGTAGAGATTTAGATAATAGATTTTCATCCATAACGTACCTATGCTTAATACAATTTATTATACCACCGTTAGATCGGACATATGTTACTTATGTACATATTATGTCACGTGTAATATTCAGTACAGAAAGTTCATCATCATCATCATCATCATCAGCAGGGAGACGTCCACTGCTGAACATAGGCCTCCCCCTTAGATCGCCACAACGAGCGGTTGGTAGCCGTTTGCGCCCAACGGCTCCCCGCGATTCTTACTAGATCGTCGGTCCACCTTGTGGGGGGCCGGCCTACGCTGCGTCTTCCAGTCCGTGGTCTCCACTCGAGAACCTTTCTTCCCCAACGGTTATCGGTTCAACGAGCGATGTGGCCTGCCCATTGCCACTTCAACTTGCTAATTTTGAGAGCTATGTCGTCAACTTTAGTTCTCCTGCGGATTTCCTCATTGCGGATTTTGTCACGCAAAGAAACCCCGAGCATAGCCCTCTCCATAGCTCGTTGAGCGACCTTGAGCTTGGTCATGAGGCCATGAGTAAAGGGCCACGTTTCAGTGCCATAGGTCATCACTGGCAACACACACTGGTTGAAGACTTTAGTCTTCAGGCTCTGGGGAATTTTGGACGAGAAGATATCGCGAAGTTTCCCGAACGCTGCCCAGCCGAGTTGGATTCTTCGCGCGACCTCTTTGTCGAAGTTGGACTTACCTAATTGGACAGTTTGTCTTAGGTATACATATTCGTCGACAACTTCGAGAGTATCGCCCCCAACAACTACCGGTACGGACGCAACATGGATATTTGACATGATTTTCGTCTTATCCATGTTCATTTTAAGACCCACCTGTTGGCAGACCCTACTGAGGTCGTTGAGCATGGTACCGAGTTCCTCGAGCGATTCGGCCATAATGACTATATCATCGGCAAAACGAAGGTGAGTGATGTATTCGCCATGTATATTGATGCCAAGTCTGTCCCAGACCAAGAGTTTGAAAACGTCCTCCAATGCGTTCGTGAACAGTTTCGGAGAAATTACGTCTCCCTGTCTCACGCCTCTCTGCAATTGGATTGGTTCCGTACTCTGGTCCTGTAGACGGACTGACATAGTGGCGTTACTATACAAACACTTCAACACTTCGATATACCTATAGTCGATTTGGCATCGCTGAAGACATAGTACAGAAAGTTACTACAGTTTATTTTGGCAGTAAGTAAAGGCAGTAATTTGTTAACCTGTAGGTATTATCTCGAAATTCGCTCAACGTGCTATGGATAGGGCACTTAGAGTTTATCTACGATATTCAATCAGAAACGAGCAGATCGGTAAACAAACAAAAGTCACTTTGACAAATGTAGAGCACACACCTAGCTCGAGGAACTGACGACTGTTGGCTCCGATAAGTTCTCGAGTGGAGACCACGCACTGAAAAGCGCACCGTTGGCGTAGGACGACTTATTATAGGTTGCTGGGAGCTGTTGGGTGCAAACACAAAATCGGTCGCTCTGGAAGTTTATAGGTGAAGAGTATGTTCAGCATCTTACGGACGTCCTAGGGCTGCTGATGCGTTAAAATGACGTGTGACGTTAAAATATTGTCCCTGTGTACACTTTGTAAAGCCTTGTTTAGCATTGTACAATGACCCAGCGTGGTGTGACACAGCTAATGATAAGCTGATGATAACAGTATCTTCGGAGAAAACAGCTTAAATGATGATAATGTGTGTGTGCTCTTGCTAAATATTTGTAGCGTAGTGATTTATTACAGTGACTTACTTTTCATCAACCTGCTGGATCGAGTTTCTAATACCAAAATCCGACGCCGGAATAAGGGTGGTGGAACAAGTGGAGCTGGGCAGGACACTTGGATAGACGAGGTGATGGCAGGAGGAGTAAGTCTCAGGTTAAAGAAGTCCGAGGGATCTGACGGCGACTTGACCCAACGACATAAAGAAAGTCGCAGGTAACGTGCAGGCAACTCTTGGTTGCGTGCAGCACAAGACTGGGATTGTGGATGATGATGATGATTACTTTTGTCTACGATCTTCTCTGGTCACAGCCCTATTCCCATTCCATTCTTCCTTCCTATTCCTTCCACTTCCTTCCATACTATTCATCTTCACCTGCTGCTGAGTATAACCCAGCACTACATGTCCCCAGGTCATGCAGATCATGACCTAGGGACATGTAGTGCTGGAAAGATATACCTAATGTAATGTCTTTTTTATACTACTTATATGGCAAACGAGCATGCAGTCCACTAGATGTTAAGTGGCTACTGCAGCCCATGGATATCCACATAGAATTCAAAACAAGCTATTATGTTGTCTTGATCTCTATGTGGATACGTTGCCATACTATAGGACTAAGCTGTTATGCCTATGTGCCAGTAATTACAGGAACATACCATTATCATCTAACCGGAACACAGCAGTACGAGTACTGCTATTTGGCGGCAGATAAAGGTAAGGCGGTGGTGCCCACTTCCTCGAGCTCGTTCACAAAAGCTCTACCACCAGTAATAGTAGTCTTAAATAGACTACTATTGTCTGACTGTGATGATAATCCAAATTTCAAGTGAGGAGGTCGATATTTTTCACGTTCATGGGAGCGATGATGGAATTAAACACAAGAAACTGCAGTAAACAGACAACCACTAGGTACAGAGGCTACTTATTGAGGCCATCTTTCCCAACACTAACGTACAAGCTCTGCACAGTGATGTTCTAATCATCACCATCAAACATGTCATGCAGCCTCAATTTAACGAAGGCTACATTTTAACTAAAATTAGACATTTCTCTGAAAACCCGAGACATCCAATAGCCTCTCGTTACATCATTAGGGGTGGCACCCGCAGTCGTAAAAACCTAACGAAGTGGCACCCCTGTGGCATCATTACTTAGTAAATTGCTTGATTTTTAACCAACTGCGCGTAAAGAGGGACGAATGTCTTTTAAATTATACCTCCCAGTACTTGGCGAGGCGATGACTTGGATTTATAGCGAGGGTAGTATGCGACTAATAATGAACTTTACTTGTATTTATTGCATCATTCGTACAATTATACAATTACCACAAAGCACACCACATTCATGAGACATAATATCATCATCATCATCATGACCTTATTACATCGATGAAAGATGATTTAGGTGACGTCAGTATGACACACAAATATGACATATATTAGTCAAATATGAGACAAAAGTAAAAATAACAATACGGGGAACCAAATTTAAAAATCTCCCAACGTCTCTTTTTGCAGCGGGGGTTCAAAATTGATATAACAAAGAACCGCTTTCAATTAAAAAAACCGCGTCCAAATCTGTCCATCCGTTCGGAAATAGGAAGGACTTTAAATTTATAATACCATTTTTTTGTGATTGCGTTAAAAAATTAACTAATCAAAGTGAAACAGTACACGTACCTAAAGACAGAAAACAATATTGAATATTAAATATTTTGTAAATTCAATTACTATTCATATCCGGAAGCGCTTCATCTGGCAATATTATCTGTTGCATTAAACTTGTAAGCATCCGCGTGAGACTGACACGCGAATGGATATGTCAAAATTATAAGGATTCTCCGTTTGAGTACGGTACCCTAAAATTAAATTATATTGTTTAGTTTTCAATTAGCAACGATCTATTTGAGTCCATAACTTTACTGAATGATGGATTGGGTTGAGACAATTGCAAAGACCTTTAAATGTTTCTTTTATTTTATGCGTTGTACATTTTTGTTGGCCGGTGTCGCATACACTCATGTGTCGCATACACTCATGTGTCGCATACACTCATGTGTCGCATACACTCATGTGTCGCATACACTCTAAACTTTACAGTACACTTTTTTATTTATAAAATGTCTTTGTTTATGAGCCCTAACTATACTAACCGTGCGCTATAAAAAGAAAATTTACGATTCTAGTCTGCAATATTGAATAAAATTCCTATTGTTATAAATTACGACCATAACCGTAAAACTAACTAAATGGTACTTGCTTTAATTCTATTTAAAAACTCAGACAAAGACGGGTGCGACAAATTCTGTTTAGGGACCTTTAAAACCATTTCAAGTTTGAGTCTTATATTATGGGGATAAGGTTTAGAACGATTGAGTTTTGGTATAGTTGGAGTGTGTTTTACGAGTGTTTGTCAATCCCTTTGCGTTGGTACGCGGGTTCCCAACGAGTAACACCAAAACAGGACAGCGTGACTCGTTGGGACCCGGGAATAAGGCAGACCCAGTAAAAGTTACATTTATCCTGAAAAATAATATATTTTTACAAATGGAATGAAAATTTATTTATTTAACGTGGAGATGGAACAAGCTTACGGCCCACCTGATGTTAAGTGTTAAACATCGCCTATAACCGAGAATTGCCTCGTAGGTCACACATCTTAGAAACGTGCCCTACGATCCATCAACTTGAGGCATACCTTGAGGTAACAATTGTCACAGATCTATATAATCTAAGTACATACATATAGTCAGTACATTAGATGTTTGTAGGGCCTCGGTCAGCTGTTATTTTAATCCAGGTTGAAAAAACAGGCCACCCTAACTAGGAAGACTTTTGATATGGCGTTCTAATACGGATTTACAAATGTGCTTATTATTTGTATGCCAAAGTGATTTTCATCTGATAAAATACCACTCCCTAGATACTACCTCTAAAACTGTATATTCCAAATTCCAACACGTACAGCCCAATTATTTAGACCTAGTTTAATCGAGGCGTAGAGACCTCTGACTCTGAATCGTAAAGATGTAGAGATATGAGTGAGTGTTTGAATAGAATAGAATAGAATAATCATTTATTTGGCACACACAAAATGACACATAAAATAATTTTAAGGAACAGTAGATACAATTGAATCCAATAAAACAAGTTCGAGCTGAACGCCATTTTGGTACGCAGACACATGAGTGCCAAAATGGCGTTCAGCTCAGCATAATGTTGGATGTTAAGCACCCAACATGTTTGACTATTCATAGCTGCTGTAACTAGTATTAGATACTCTGTAACTGAATAATATTGTGGCAAAATCTCGATCTGTTTTCCATGTTTTTCCCTCACAGTCCGTTAGTTTTACGAGGCCCTGCGCCGTAAACCAGCAATTACGGCCATCTGTTACATTACGCACAACGAGTAGTGTAAATAATCTCCTGCAGTCGGGCAATGAGATCTGCTCCCACGTCGCTCTGCGGACTAAAACTACCTTTTATACTATACCCCACTAAAGGCTATTTTGGCAAATAAGAGGATCTGTTACTGGGATTAACTGTGTAGATATCTACTTTTATCAACCGATTCTATACGGGGTGCTAGCAGGGAATATCATGAGCATTATATCAGACTTCCACAGGATAGATCTTCGTTTGACCACAATCTCACCCGATGCTAAGCGATGAAGCACGAAGATGTGGAAGAAACCTATTACTCATCACCCCTTAAAGAGGCCCGGATTTAATTCTTAACGAGGTCTCTTCTATACATTTCCAGAGCGATAGATATTCCGCTCCCAGCAACCTTATGAGGTTGTTATTCCATCTAGTAGGGAGTCGTCTGAATTCGGTAAGTCAATGTATACACATCTGTTGGGTTTTCTAGGATATAACGAAGCAATTGCTTCAAAATAAGCCCTACTGTACGAAAATATAATATAACCACGCGTACATGCAAATGTCCCCATTAAAATACACATGCAGCTAATACCATAACGTTCATTATGCCGTAACACCAGCATTAGCAAAGGACAATTAAGGCTGTACAGGGTCGCTGTGGCCCTGCAGGATCATTTGGGGTCGTACAGGTCTTACTCCAAATTAAATTATTACGCCATTTGCATAAAAGTGAGTATTAATAGGAAAGGAATTTACAATTAGGGTTTCTGTTTGTTGTAATTCTCTAACAGCCACACCTACACCCAACAAAGTTGTATTTGTGTAATGAAAATTAGTTTAGAGGTTGAAGTTTGGGGCAAGAGTGTATCGCTCTCCTGAGCGTGGAGTGTATCGCTCTCCTGAGCGTGGAGTGTATCGCTCTCCTGAGCGTGGAGTGTATCGCTCTCCTGAGCGTGGAGTGTATCGCTCTCCTGAGCGTGGAGTGTATCGCTCTCCTGAGCGTGGAGTGTATCGCTCTCCTGAGCGTGGAGTGTATCGCTCTCCTGAGCGTGGAGTGACGGCGAACTGTGCTCTTATTTTATGATTCTATTATAATTATAGCGGGGAAAGCTCTATACACTCTAATAATTATTAATTACTAGCTGACCCGCCGAACTTCGTACCGCCCCTGGACATGCATATGACACGGGCTGCCAATGTACGTCGCCGGTACATTTCATTTTAAACGTCGCCATCGTTCATTTTAAACTATTCTTTCAATTTGATTTCTGTACGACGGGGGACACATCAAAGGAAAACCCAAATTGTTTTTCATAAGCAAAGCATTTTCATATTTATTTACCTTATAAACCTTCTCTGGATTTCCACAAATAATTCAATACCAAAATTAGCCAAATCGGTCCAGCCGTTCTCGAGTTTTAGCGAGACTAACGAACAGCAAGTCATGTTTAAATATTTAATAGATAATAGATTATCTAATATATATTGCAATCTATCCAGCTTTAAGCAATAGCTAACATAGCCTGTTTTCCTGTCTTGTACTTAAGATCTCGTACTCGCGGTTCGTCCTAGTGAATTTTGGACACTTGTATAGTATACCTTACCCAAAGCAGGAAGATAAAAATCTCGTTGGCCTTCATATTTTCCATCCCTAGAGACATTTTCAAACTACTCTACATATGATACTGTTGTACATGGTCGTTCCAGCACCTATTATACAGAACCCAGTAAAACGCAATCACCTCTCGAGATAGTAACAGTATAAAATGCAAATTCCCCTTTCCGTCCCCCTCCAGCCTTAGAAGCCTTCAGAGATGCAATTTAAAAGACAGTGTCAAATATAAAAATATTCCATCCCCTTGATTTTAATAAAATCCAACCCTCAATGTAAGCGAAATAGAAATTTCCGATTCAAGTCTTTGGGATGGAAATTGTTTTTACGCCGAATTTCGGGCGATCGTTTCTGACTTTTATTATCATTAAAGTTGAATGGGTTCGTTGATTTTGAAAGTATTTTTCCTTCGCGGACTTCCGGACTCGAATTTATTCCCCATTCAGTAACTTCGTTTAGTCCATTTTATAAATTAAAATGTATTTCTATCGGAATTTTGGTAACGATCGAGTAAGACAACCTAAAATTTCCTTTGCTTTAAATAAGATATGGGTCACGCCACGCCTGAATCCATAATTTATTTATTATATTATTGAAGTGAATTAATTTATTTTTTATTACATTACATTTAGATTTTAATATATTGCTTGGGTTTATGTAAATTAATTAATTAATTAAACCTGCCTTGTTATCGTTTATTGTTGAAAATTAATTACTAATTTTTTTATCAAAATCACATTGTGATTTTCACTGTTTATTTTCTTTGAGACAATGGAGGACGATTCTCATGATTCGAACGATCATAATTGATGAGCAAGTACCACATATTACACCCATATTGCAATCCATATAACTCTGATATATGCAAGATATTTATTTTGCATGAAGCAAATGTACAATGTCTGATGGTCATAATTTCATGTGTTAATTAGGTCACTATAGGTCTACCCCATTCAATTTAAAGCTGTTTGTCTTTGTCCCTTTACAAGACAATTACAAAAACCTTAAAATAAAAAGCTCATAAATTCAGCAACTTTTAATAACCTTTGTTCTCATAGAGCGAGTGCAACAGTTCTTACAAATAGAATTAGCGTTGCGATAAACAGCAATGCATCGCTCTCAAGCCAACGCACGCGCAACTCCCAGATCCAATCTAAACAAACCAACAAATGTTCTAAGGAACGGTGCTCATTGGGAGCTCAACATTTCATAACACATTCGTAGCTAACTAATCATTCCATATTATTTATTTGCAAATACTTACAAACGATACATTATCAAATATCGTGAAGTCTTTCCTTCCTTTTAACAATAGCTCTAATTTTTTTCAACTTAGACAAGTGCTGTCAAAACTAACAAATAGACTAATGTCGAGGTATTATTTTATTTATCAGAGAAGAAATGGTAAGGTGGAGAAATAGCAGATCATCATGACAATCTTTCTTCTATTGTCTATGTGGATATCCAACAGATATAGCAGTCTCTATAAGATGAAGATACCAGTTTTAGCACATTCTGAGTTACCAAATCACATTGTATTTCATGGGTTTTATAACTAATTTCCTTTGACGTAAAACTTAAATTTCCTCTCATAATAACGACTTTACTTTATTAATATGGCATGAATAATGATAAGCACCTCTCAGAACGGTATTTACAACGTAGATTTTTTGGAAAAACTTTGAGAACTTCGAAAAACGGGTCTAATTGTGTACCCACCTTAGCGAATGACGTCAGTTGCCTGACGGCTGTGATAGATGGTGGGTGTCCATCCGTCAGAGTGCGAGCCAAAACATCGCTGTTGCTATCTCGGGCCTCGCTACTCGCTAGTACACCATACATAGGTACATCATAGTTAGACGACGACTAATGGCCACTTCGTCCTATTTCTTAATCAAATTACGGTTTCAGCTGAAAATCAATTTTAGGTGCATAACATTCAACAGCATGCTGAGCTGAACACCGTTATAAATATTCCTGGACATGTCACACAGCGCTATCTAGCCCCAAACTAAGCAGAGCTTGTACTATGGGAACCAGATAACTGATAGAATACTCATATACTTTTTTTGTAAAAACCTACATACTTATCATATACAGAAAAACATCCAGACCCGGAACAAATATCTGTAGAGCAAACATTTGTTGCACTGTGCATGTGTTGTACTGCGTCTCAGCCCGCTATTCGCCCACCGCACCACGGAGGTAGTCAAAAAAGTTTTGGTTTTCACATGAGTCGAACTGTCTCAATAATTTCGCATTAGTAGGTACCTAACTGTTCTTTATAATTATTTCACATGTCATTTTGTGTGTACCAAATAAATGATCATTCTATTCTATTGTATAAAAACTACGATCTGGGTCTATTTAAGGTATGAGTAAAGAGGTATCTTTTATAGCTTCGTGCTCCATCTTAGACCACATTACATGATCTACCTACATGATCATGTATTTTGCGATTAAAAACCTTATATGGATGAAAAGTTATATACCTACGTTAGAACCTAGGTCGCTAAATGATTCTACCTAATATAAATAATCAACAATCCGAGATATTATTGGTAGAAACAGCTAACGCGTGTAAATTTCAAGGGCACGGAAAGCGTAGGTGAAGTCTAAGCGCTAATTGCGTTTTACAATTTAAGTAAATACAGGACAAAATGAAAATACATATGTACTTAAATAGACATTATTTATTAAGAAAAGTTTATTCTATCACGTAGGGAATGCTAAATATGCTAAATGTCTAAAAAGTGGGTATAATTATATAAGTTTTTGACTTGCCTCTGATGTCCCCCCCCCCCCCTCGGTGATATATCTTAAAGGCTTGCATACTTCAGTCGCCTGAGCCTGTGAGGTTATTTTGAAGAGTCTGATAAACATGGCGCTTTTGGCCCCTGGACGTCATATAACGACACCGTTCAAGAATAACTGGAATAGAAACAAAAAAACTCTAAAATAACCTGTTCTAATCTATGGATATTTATGAAAATCACCCATGTTCCGTGATCCCGAAATAATCGGAGGTCCTTTTCCACGTGTCAATTTATGCCCTTCAATAACCTTGAGAACGGCGCTGTATTTTTTGCGAAGTCGATTAGTTCACACAAAAACAGAAACTCAATTGCTATGCGGCGAGCGAAGCGATACCTATCGAATACACATAGCACATGGCAATCATTGAGCACATAACAATGTTTACTGTAGCTCAATTTGCGAAACGACACAGTGGAACCGATCGCAGTATGACAACTTTAATTTTGTACCGTGGCTAGATTGTAGTCTTCGGGAAAAATCGTCCGTCTTTCCCGAAGACAAGGTACAAACTAGATATCTTTAAAAGAATAGCGAATTCTCGATCCTCGTGTTCAATCTGACCACATCATCACTTACCATCAGGTAAGATTGTGGTAGAACGAAGATCTATTGTGATATCATCTTGTGGTGATACCACATGGGCATGGCTGGTATATGTACAAAATATGTTAACAAATAAAACATGATGTGTGTTTTGAGTGAATCAAACGTAATAACTAGAAAAATATGTAACATACACATTTAATAGACCAGGTTTTAATGTCTCAGACTGCAAGGTTCCCGTAGCAACGTCATAATGAGCAAATATCTACCCTTACCTATAGGTAGGTATGTATATGTCAATCTTATGCATATCTACGTAAATCGATTGCTTATGTCATCCTACTCTACTTTCGCATGCACAGTTTAAACTTAAAGATTGCTGCAATCAGATGCCCACTCATTAATCTATAAAGACCTGTCTTGTGACGACGCAGTCCGCGTTGGAACATGTTCTTCACTCTTGACTTGATGGCACTCACTTTGAAGTAGGTACCTACGCAGACAATAACCTAAAAAGATAAATATATGGATGTGACGACGCAGACACGCTGGAGCATGTTTTCTATACTCCAGACTCAATGGCTCTTACATTCTAGGAGTACTACTTGGCCTGCTGCATCAGATGAGCTGGCCACCGCTTGCCCACGCGCACGCCACGACGCCGCGTCGCCCGCCACGCTGTCTCTGCGTGCTGAGCTATTCATAGCATCGCTGCGAGGCTACCCTAACTCGTGGGACGAAGCATCTCGATCTATCCCGAAATATCTGAGATATAAACTGGAAACAAAGGATCTTTTGTATGTGGGCTAATAAATATTAAATATAAATAAATATTGCTGGACATTTCACACAGCGCTATCTAGCCCCAAACTAAGCAGAGCTTGTATTATGGGAACCAGATAACTGATCGAATAGTTATATACTTTTTTTTTAAATACATACTTTAATGTATAGAAAAACATCCAGACCCGGAACAAATATCTGTAGATCATGCAAACATTTGTTCCGCGGCGGGAATCGAACCCGCCCACTGCGACACGGAGGTCGTCGCGGCAATGGCAATGGCGAATGTTAGTTAACTGCTTTATTATCTCTTATCGCATTTGTCTAATAGCACTCACGCAATGTTTTAGGTCGGTTTAATGCGCACTAGTTTTCCAGTAGAGACGTAGGTACCTGTATGTCCAGTAGTAAACTGGTCAGACAAAGTAGCACTCACAGCAGGTCGAGCGGATGAGGCTGGGTTAGCCAGGCTGTGTATCATAATGATAACTAATAAATATATAGCTCAAATATATCGACGCAACACAATAAACAAATACAAAATGGACCTTTAGCCCTTTACAAAGAAAGAGTTTAGGCTGAAACGTGTATTGCTTCGTTCGTAGTTTCCACGGGCGACTATACGACACAGCGCAAGTGCATCACTCGATTTACTCGTCGCAGACTTTACGTGTAAGCAAATAGTTTTAAGTAGTATAAGATGTATGTTAGCACTTAGGTATATATTTATATGGGCCGTAGAATTAAGTATAACATCTTGCACTTTTCTATTGTTGTCTGAAACAAAGATTTATTATTATAATTAATAGATGTAGGTATATAGATAAATAGACATAGACTGGGATATTAATATAGATATTAATATCCCAGTCTATGTCTATTTATACTAAGCTAATGTTATACATTGTAGGGTAACTCTTTGTCTGTTTGTCTGTCAGCTTGTTACGTTTATACGACTAAACAGCCGAACGGATTTAGATGTAATTCGGTATATGGATCGATTATGTGAGTTGCTGACGATACGGACAAAATTTATTAGGACACAGTGTCCCAACTGACACTTTTGATTTTACTGTCTGTACTTTTATTTTTTTTACTGTCGATTCGGATACCATCAAATTATTAATGCTGTTGAGTACAGTCAGGTTAAAAATGTTTAAGCAAAATATAATATAATGTGATAAAGCTAATCAAATTGCTTTGCGAGCGTGTGGTGACTTACATTAATGTTAAAAAACACAAGTTTCATTCATAGCGTATATTTGGTATAAATCAACATCTTGTATACTTAGGCATCTATAAAAATATCACTTAAAAATATCTCAAATAAAGAGAGAGAGAGAGAGAGTGTGACCTTGCTATGCATCTATTTCGTCATCTTTTGCTGTGCCGCCGCCGCGCGTCGGTAAACCCCTGTTTTTTTAACTGACTGTACAATGCAGCTAATTTTAATGGTGTCCGAATCGACAGTAACAAAAATATTAAAATCAAGTGTCAATTGGGACATTGCGTCTCAATATATTTTGTCCGAATCGACAGCAAGTCCATTATGTCCGGAATGTTGACATAAGTTACTTTTTATTTGACTGTGCAGAAGGAGGGTAATGTTTTTATTGATAAACCACGCGTGCGAAGCCACGGCCGGACGCTTGTTTAAATAATAATGATAGTACAATTAATGTAAGTACCTCCTTCGTAAGCACTAGGCTATGAAAGCAGTACTCTATTTTCTACAGACACGAAGTCACTGCGTGGATTCGTTTTACACATTTGATAAAAGCGATTAGGTATTATTTTGGCAATATTATGTTAATAAGCCTTCATAATCTACTCTACCACCACAAAAATAAGGTTTAAAATTCCACATCTAAAGCACTCAAAATATTGACAGGACTTTATGTAAGTCCTTATCATTATGTAATAGGTATGTATGTACATAATGAAGCGCCCTTGACTCGATATCTAGCGTGCAAATACGGAAGATATACCCAGCTATGTTTGTGATACGCTCGGCTCGCATTTTGTACCAAATGTTCATTAGATTACAGTATTTAGGTTATGAAAATTTGAATCGTAAATATTGCATTTTCTGGCAGGAATAGGAGTCAAATTAACCCGGTGGAGCGCTGAAACCTATCACCACACTAGACAATCAACAGTTAAATGATAAAGTTATTTAAACTGCATTGGAATCCAAAAAATCCATTTTGTGAGCAATTTACAGAGACAAAAAGGCTTCAGTCATCATAGTCACCAGCCATGCGACGTCCACTGCTAAACATACGCCTTCCCCACAGATTTCCAGAGCGAGGGATCTTGTGCGGCCTACACCCAACGGCTCCCAGCAACCTTTATCAGGTCGCCTTTCTATCTAGTGTGGAACCGTCCTACGCTGCCCCTTCCAGTGCATGGTTTCCGCATGCATTCCCGTTCTGCGTTGGGGCAGAAAGGTTCTAGAGTCTCCACTCTAGAACCTTTCTGCCCCAACGACCAGTAGTTCTTCCAACTACAGCATATCCTCTTGCCTCTTAGATATGTCTGTGACCTTGAAAAGATATGAAATGAAACCGTGAAAATGTAAACCTTTCTAATTTATAAATACATAGTTAGCATACCATTGTATACCTAAGTGACGCATTTCGACAGTTCCAGACTACACACATTTCCATGAAAATGTCGTGAAAACTCTTTTATTGCTTACATTACACTAATATTATAAATGCGAAAGTTTGCATGTATGTTTGTTTGTTTGTACTCAATTACGTCGTAACGGCTGAAAGGATTTCGATGAAATTTGGTGTGTAGGTAGGTAGATTATAACCTGGATTAACACATAGGCTACTTTTTGTTAAGAAACAACGCGTACGAAGCCACTGGCGGAAGCTAGTTGTAAATAAAATCCACTGTTAATATATTTATAATCGGTATTTACCGGTTTTCTTGTATTTAATGAGCAATCAATCTTAGTTTATTGAGTAAATGAGTCAGGAAATGTCTGCTACCCACTTACTAGGTAGTTACTTTTCATCTAATATATAGAAAAAGTAAAGAGGAATGTTCCTATCAGGTTGCATGATTCCGTAGTCGACCGGGAACCCTTATAGTTTCCACATCTGTTTGTCTGTCTGTCCGGCTAGCAACACCCGTTTTTCTGGTAGACTATAAGTGCTGTAAAACCAAAAAAACTTGTTTTTAGGGTACCTACATCCTCTTCATGGAAGTTGGGGTTGATTTATTTGTGAATTAGATTCTAGTAAATTAATAGGCAACCGAGAAACAAAACGCATTCATTGGAATGAACAGACTTAGAAAAATGTCAAGAGAAATAACAATAAATAATTCGAAAAAATCATTTAAAAACTAAGCTATTTTTAATTGCCCTACAAGAAGAAAATAAACTTTAAGTAAAGCAAACCCATCATTTTATTATATTATACAATGATAAATTATATAAAAGTTTGTCGCGTGAATAAAATAATCTTGACACAACTAAAACTCAACTCAACTTAAATCGCATTCAAACTCAATTCAAATTCCACTCAAACTCAATTCAAATCCTACTCAAACTCAATTCAAATCCTACTCAAACTCAATTCATATCCCACTCAAACTCAATTCAAATCCCACTCAAACTTAATTCAAATCCTACTCAAACTCAATTCAAACTTTGTAAAAATATGTCAGATTTTTCTATGTGAACTTTTATAAAAACATACGTTATTTTTTACTGATTTTTTAGCAAACAAAATAGGAAAAGAATAAAATTAAGTACGAGTTACATCTAGGTATGCTGATTCTAGTCATGATCTAGTTCAGTTCCCAAAACATGTTTACATGACATAATCAGGCAAGACACAGTGTTATTATCAATGATTAATGAATGAATACATATAATTCTAAATAGAATTACCTACCTGTGTCAATATATTCTAGTAACAACTTTGTATATCATATATCAAAGTTTCTTCTTTATTTTAGAGCATTTAAATAAAAACTGTTTTTTTTCAAAAATGTTGTTTAGATTTATTTTACCTGCGATCAAAATTAGTGTCCATACCTATCAAATCAGCATCATATACACATAGTTAAGTAGTAAAATGCTTTAGTAGGACGGGTTCTAAACCAGTTTTAATTGTTGTTGTCTTTGCACCTCCCGATAACTCCAGTAACCCATAAAAACGCGACCTTGGAATCTTAATAGCACGTGTATACATATGTACCTAACATTATTACAGCAAACGTGCTAACCTATTCCAAGGTCATTCGATACTAGAAAAGTAGGTAAGTTTGTATGAGCTACTGGACAACTTGTTCATAGATAGGTCTAAAGTGACAAACCTGACCTGGAATCCTAGTATCCTGGAAGAAATCCCTTTAAGCAATAAGACCACCCATTGTACAGACAGCGTCGCTGAATAAAAACTTGTAGAAAGAATTTCCAAAAAATTCTAAAAAAATATAAATATTAACTAAATACGCGATGCGACGCGACGCGACGCGACGTCTAATGAAAACTTTTTGGAAATAATTTTTCTTTAATTTTTTATTTCTATCTTTAAACATGCATTGTTGAAACACCAGTTAGACACCCAGTTAGCTTTAAACACTAGTTAACGACGCCGTCTGTATATTTCTGTTGGTTTTAATTTTAAAAATCTTGGGTTTTATTGTATTTTGTAATTATGGTTATATAATACTAATATTATAAAGAGGAAAGATTTATTTGTTTCTTTGTTTGTATTGAATAGGCTCCGAAACTATTGGATCGATTTGAAAAATTCTTTCACTGTTGGGAAGCTATACTATCCCCTGGTGACACAACCTACTTTTTACCCAACTGCGCAGAAGGAGGGTAATGTTTTTATTGTAAAACTACGCGTGCGAAGCTGCGGATTGGTCAGCAATAATACAATAAAGTGTTAATCTATCTATCCATTGATTAGTCCAAAGTGACCAACATAATCAAGCTTTGAAGGAAAGTTAAATAAATAAATATTGCTAGACATTTCACACAGCACTATCTAGTCCCAAACTAAGCAGAGCTTGTACTATGAGAACCAGATAACTGATACTTATATGCAATTTTTTTGTAAATACATACTTACTATAATATATGTATAGAAAAACATCCAGACCCGTTATTCTTTGAGTTTCGTTATTCTTTGGGCGAGAAAAACAAGAGATAGATCTTTGTGGAGAACACTCGGGGAGGCCTATGCTGAAAAGCAAGACAATCAAAAAACCGGAGTCTAATCTGACACTATTGTATTTTATATCTATACATAAACACATTTTGTAGTACTAAGTAGAAATATGTAATGTGTATTTAAGATATTTAATAAAGGCTTTATTATTATTATTATTATTCGTAAAGTGAAATAGAAAGATTGTCTTTTGAAAGCGTGGTCTGCAATAACCAATCTAAGTACTCTTCCTATAAATAATTGTAGGTAATCTTATCCTAAAATTTAGTTATTTTTATCAAATTTAAAAACTCCTGGCTCATAAAAGTCCCGTTATAATAAATTTCCATTTTACAGCTGAGATCCCTTAACCAAAACGAAAAAGCGCTGATAACCATCGGGTCGAGCACAGTTATAGCTTTCTACTTATAACACCCCTCTTTTTGGTTCGGGGTTAAAAAGTATGTGTATGAATGTTGTCACCACAGCAATGTAAACAGAGCAACTCTACATAATCTGAAACACGTGGTTACATAATCACGTTATCACCAGCTGTGCCCTAATTAAGTATACATATACAAACATACATTATATACATTCAGTGTAGGTACCGGCCGATACACCGTCATGTTACAGATATAAAAAGATTCATCATCATCATTGGCCTCTAACATTTACGAGAGATGATTAGAGTCATTAGTTGATAGGTCAGAGGGCGTCCATTAATTAAGTGAGGCGTTTTTGGACGATTTTTGACCCCCCGCCCCTCCCCCCATCCTTATCTCATGTGAGATTTTTCAAAATTGGTTTTCAACGCGTAGTTTTTCAATAATAACATTACCCTCCTTCTCCGCAGTTGGGTAAAAAGTAGCATATGTCACCCGGGGATAGTGTAGCTTCCCAACGGTGAAAGAATTTTTTAAATCGCTCCAGTAGTTTCGGAGCCTATTCAATGCAAACAAACAAATATTTCGTCTTTATAGGTAATATTAGTACTTATTGACCTTATTTTCAAAGTCCTTATTGCCTGACATTACATACAACGCACAGCCTAAACCGCTGCAGGTCCTTCAGAATTGTAATTTGGAGGGCATGCTCTTTGTGGGGTGCAGACAAATACGTACTAAGAACGGTTCGAAATTCATCCGCCAAGAAGGTAAGTTTGAGTTATAATCGACTTTTTGATGGAGAGTGGTATTTGACAAGAAATTACTCGGTCTCAGGTGCCAGACTAGCGGTTGTTATGTGCGGCTAAATTAGCGCTGTTATCACTTTACGAATATGGAAAAATAAGTTAGTTTGTTATTTGTGAGTATTCGTATCGCTGTGGAAAATTATTGAAAGCAGCCATTGATAGCGTCTCGGATCTACTAGAGTCTGTCAAATGAAAGTAGACACTGAAAAATCGCGGCAAATTCAAAAAATATTAGCATGGCAACCCAAAAATTAGGGAATAATAATGATGCCACACTCCGATTCTCATTTTCCCTAATCTGTTGAAAAAAAGGCCAGAGTACCTACCTTAAACGACGACCTATTTGAAGAATATTAAAAGAGTGACTGAAACGAAAGAAGTCAGATTCATAGGAAATAGTCATCCGTGGTTTCTGCCTACATCTTCGGGAAAAGGCATTTTTTGCCTATTTTTCCGGTTCAGAATGACAAAACCTATAAAATAGTTCAATATTATTAATCTGCAGTTGATAAGAGTAAGTTACAATTCGTTATTATTATAGTTATTTATAGTACGTGCAATTATTATTTTATACCGCCCTAAATTTACCCAGCTGTAGAACATAGCGTCCGTAGGTGACACATTAGTATTGCCATGTAAAAAGTTACGAAAAAATGCGAGTGCCTACTTTCGTTTGACAGACTCTAACGTTAATTCTTGGCGGAATCTACAACCGCTGTGGAATTGCCAGTGGATTTGTAAGAGCGAGAAAGAATGACGATATTACTGAGACATTTTTCTATGTTCTACATTTAGTTCCGCATATATAAGACTAGTAGTTCTGTGAGAACGTAGACCTCGTGGGCCCTCACAACCCTTCAATAACCGACACTTTCCCCTTTCCCCTGGCTTAGCTAAGCCGTATATGCTTAATTTTAATGCAAATACAAGCACAAAAAGTAATTTGCGCAACAAAATTAACTAAGAAAGTCATATTTTAACTGGAATTGCAAGTGCTTGAATTTTCCAATAGGCTTACCTATGTAGGTACACTTTTGAGCAAAATATTGTTATAAGTTTTAGCGATTACTCACGCGCGTTCCCTTGCTCCTAGGAGGTCAAATTTGGTGTCCTTGGGTTCGTCTCGTGAAGGCGGAGAGGACTGCGTTGTCTGATTGGTATAGGTAGGTATACATTTACAAAAAACATTGAAATCCTCCCCCCCCCCCCCCCCCCCCCTGTTTCCCCCAAATCAAAAATCACGATCGACCAAAAAATTATATATATAAAGAAACATGTGTACCAATTTTCGTCAAAATCGGTTGAAAAATGTGACCTGTCCGCGAGAACAGAAAGACGGACAAAAGCCTTTTTTGGCCAATCTCGAAACTGAGACGCTTCTCTCGCTTCGTTCGCTAGGTCAATTAATAAGGATGTATTTATGGATTGTGTGATGCTTTTGGAAAATAAATTTTATATCAATATGGTTACAGACTGATTCATGAATAATTATGAAATTAAATGATATTTTATTGCATGAAATGTAACTTGTCACAAATATAATAGAGTAGTGTAGACTAGTCTTTGTATAAGCACTTACGTCATATCATCATTGATAAGTATTTAAATCAAGTGCAATTGGAAACACTCAGTGTAGTCGTCAAGGTACAGCCTCCGCCGCAAATCTTGTCAATCGTCGCTCTTATTAGTTTGTAACAAGGTTTAAATTAAGTTGTGTTTGTCGTGGGTGTACGATCATGGTTTCGATGCATGGTAGTGATTGTTATGTATAAAAGTTTATATACATATTACATGTATAATATGCATCATCATCATACCAGCTACGGAACATAGGCCTTCCCCATAGATTTCCAGAGCGAGGGATCTTGTGCGGCCCGCACCTAACGGCTCCCAGCAACGTTTGTGGCCGTCTTTCCATCTAGTAGGATGCGGCCACTCTAGAACCTTTCTGCCCTAACGGCCGTCAGTTCGTCGAGCTGTGTGCTTCGCCCATTGCCACTTCAGCTTGCTAATCCTTTGTGCTATGTCAGTGACCTTTGGACGGTCTACGGATCCCCTCATATCTGGTTCAATCTCGTAGAGCACTTACTATACAACTTGTCTTGTTATGTACGACATAAATTTAAAACACACATCCAAAATCGTATTCATTGATTTTAGAGGTGGGTTTAATACCGGTAGCTGGAATATTTATCCAGTAAGCCGTAGATTAGGTAGGTCCAACTTCGAGAAAGAGGTCAATCGTCGAATCCAACTCGGATGGGCAGCGTTTGGGAAACTTCGCAACGTCTTTTCGTCCAACATACCTCAGTGCCTTAAGACGAAAGTCTACAATCAGTGTGTGTTACCAGTGATGACATATGGAACCGAGACGTGGTCCTTCACTATTGGCCTTATGAATAAGCTCAGAGTCGCTCAACGAGCTATGGAGAGGGCTATGCTCGGGGTTTCTCTACGGGATCGAATCAGAAATGAGGAGATACGAAGGAGAACTCAAGTCACCGACATAGCCCGACGGATTAGCACGTTGAAGTGGCAATGGGCAGGCCATATAGCGCGCAGAACAGATGGCCGATGGGGCCGAAAGGTTCTCGAGTTGTGGCCACGGACCGGCAAGCGCAGCGTAGGACGTCCACCCACAAGATGGGCAGACGACTTGGTAAGAACCGCAGGTCGGCGTTGGATGCAGGCCGCTTCCAACAGCAGTTCCTGGAGATCAATGAGGGAGGCCTTTGTCCAGCAGTGGACGTCCTATGGCTGATACGATGAATCCATAGATTTCCAATAAACAATTTTTAACATAAATCGGCGGCGCCTTTGCGACGATCCCGCTTAATCAGTTTAACAGGTACCTACTTACATGATTAATGAATATCATTTGTTTACCTATTTCATACAGGTTGTTTCACTGATATTTTAGGACTTGATTGATATTAAGGTTGTTAGAAAATTTACAATTTTCTAGGGTAATCAATTTGAAAAAACCCTATTATTCGACAATACTAGCCATTAGCCGTACTCGCTTGTGTTTTAATTTAATGTCGTTGTACGGATCCAAACCAAATTAGCTTTAAATGCTTGTAAATACAACAAACAGACTTGGAAGAAGTAAGCAAATATTTATTTTCAGTGAACTCGAGGTTAACTGACACCCAGAACGCTTTGATAGCGCGATTCAGAAAATGTACAAATTTAGGGGCGCCATCTAGTTCTGTTTACCCTCACTAAACACCATACAACACGAGTCCATACATTTCATACTAATTTTACGTTCAACAGTCGCACATAACAAAACACGCAGTATATATATGTAAATAGGTAGATACACGTGAAGAGGACTAAATGGAAATCTATTTTTGTGTAAAGGTTGCTAAGTACATTGTGTATTAGATAATAGCAAGAGGCATAGATAATACAATATAGGTACTCAGACAAAGTATTGTTGAAGTACCCTCTTCGCACCTTTGCTCTAACAGCATATAAAATAGTCGTGAATTGAGAGTTAGTGCTTAACTGGGTCGCATATTCATTGTTATTCAGCGGGGCAATGCAGCCAGTGTCTTGGGGACACTTCCGCTTGTCCCTAAGACGATCAATGACGTTTTTTAGCCCCCGAATGCAAACAGAGGAGCCGGTAGATTTTTTTTTATTTTTTTTTTGCTTGCGTTGTTACCTACTACTCAGTTTGATGAAATGAATTACCTACAGATTCCATTATAAATAAATAAATGAAATAAAATAAAATTCGTTTATTGCAGGCACAAAAAAATACGAGCCATATCACGTACAAATATAAACAACCAAGAATACAATACACTACACACAGCGGAATTGAGAACCTCCTCCTTTTTTGAAGTTGGTTAAAAATACAGATATTATATTATATACAGTCCATCCAAAGGTTGCCTGGAAGAGATCGCTTTTAGCGTTAAGGCCGCCCATTGTACCACCATGTATTAGTCTTTAAATCTATCTATCTATCTATATTGTGCAATATAAGGAACTATTGATGCTTGAATTTAATTGTCAGCTATGCACTTACTAACTAACTATTTTCATCTAGTATTAATATTTGCAGTTACTGTCCACCCATCTTCATTGAAACATCATATATCATACAATTGTCCCATCATCCCCCATGCCCGCAACCCCATCACAAGCACAATTCGATGTCAATATCGAATCACCCTCGAAAACTAATCGCCCAAAATAAAACGTCCGTGAAGGGTGAATAAAAAGCTTTTGGAACTGGTTGTTTGGGTCTCAGAGTTATCGCAAGCTGGCTATGTATATACCTACAGCATAGTTATAAGTATGAACTGTAAGCACGGTTTGCTAATATCAACGCTAACCTTGAGTAACACATTGCAGATTTTGTTCCTATCGTTAGATTCACTAGATACAGGTATAGAATCTCCCAGTTCTCGTTATATTAACTGCAGGCAAGTTTTGCTTGCATACCGATCAATATTATTTATAGCATCAAGATGCTTAGAACAGACATCCTAATTAAGTTGAAATTAGTATTTGACAAAGGAGACAACGTGAACAAAGGGAACAAAGGGGATTAACTTCTGAAATGCTAATTTATGTCAGTTGTCGGTATAAAGCAGTTATTTTTAAGTATAACTATCTACCCAATCTACCTATTGACATCAAAATTATTGATAGTCCAATCTTAATTAATATATAACTTAATCGGGTTATGTACACCATCTGAAACTTACGAATGGAACAATATTTAGATGATCTTTGATTTGTTGGATTTGTCTCCGCCCCGAATAGCAGAATAACTAATAAAATGTCGGAAAAATTTACGCAAAAAGCAATTATGAAGAAAATTCATTTTCTCATACATATATGCAGCTAATGATGGTGGATTGACAGCTCTACCGTGGTGACATACATTGGCAGCACGCGTCATATTAATGTCAAGGCGGTACGAAGTTCGGCAGGTCAGCTAGTTAATAAAAACACCCTTCCGGCAAAAGCTTTTATAAGCTTTTGCCGGAAGGGTGTTTTTATTGAGTGGATGATTTCAAGCTACAATGCAAAACTTTGTTTGATATTCTTTTTAATTATTATTTCATGACATTTGGTATCTATTTAACATTGTTTTTATTTAATTATATTTATGTAGATAAACTGTTCTGTTCATAGTAGCCTGGCTGGTCTATGGCTTGCTCTATATCTTTCTATTTTCACTGTGAGAGTGGCACAGAACAGGCCACATACAGAAGCCCAACTGGTTCTAGAATACATAATAGATTCATGGTCGTTCCGCCCACGGTATTGTGGCCGGGTCAGGTAGATGGGCGATGCTGCCGCGTTTGTAGCTGCGTGCTGACTGTCATGCCTACTGGTACCAAGCAGATATACACACAAATCTATTTATAAATACGTGAAGAGAAAACATTGTACCTTTTTTAAACTTATTGCGCGTACGTAGGCTTGTGTAAAGTTTTAGAAAAGGAACGTCGAATGCTAAAAAAATATGAATTACTGTCGTGTGTCCAACTGAATCCCTGAATCAATTTGGCAATCGAATCCCCGTATCAATGGGAATGTCGCGGGCTTCAATCCCAATTTGGCAATTCAAATACGTATCAAAATGTCAGTTTTACATTTCACCCAAACTCTATTCAGATGTCTAACAACCATCAAAAGTTACAAATTCATTTAGTTTGTTAGCTGGTTCATAAGGAACCTATTAGGTAGGAATCGTTTACTAGACAGACTAATGTTTGCCTAACTAATCATGAGAAAAGAAAAGTGCTCACAAAACGTTTTATGATGATCAATATTATAAATTCTGAACAAATTACACAATATTTCAAAAGAATATTTTTTTTATACATTATAGGCTTGCATTTGACCACGATCTCGCCTGATGGTAAGCGATGATGCAGTTTGGTCTCACACGATGGTAAACGCTTGCCTAGAAGAAACCTATTCACTCGCGACTTAAATACACCCAGGTTGTAGTTATCAGGAAACACAGACTCTGGAAAGGCGTTCCACTCTTTGGCGGTGCGCATAATAAAGGTCGAAGAGAACCGCTTTGTGCGAATGGGAGGTATTTCTACCATATAGGGGTGACACACCGCAGAGCATCTGGTTGTCCGATGATAGAATGGAGATGGTGGGATTAGGTTGAAAAGTTCCGCCGCACACTCCCTGAAATGTACTCGATAAAAACCGAGAGGCTAGAAACCTTTCGTCGATGCTCCAGGCTGAGGAGCCTTGCATCAACTAGCTCATCGTTGCCTATGAGCTTCTTGGCTCTTCTCTCAATTGATACCAGAGCCTCAAGTTGGTACTTCGCTGGTCCGTCCCAGACCTTAGAACAGTACTCTAAACACGATTGGACTTGTGCTTGGTACAAGTTGAGCAACTGTCCCGGTGTGAAGTAGTGCCTCACCTTTGCGAGTAGGTATATACCAACCTTTTTAGCAGCCAACTGGCCTAATCTAATATAAGAACTACTCGTTAAAAGTTACCAATGCATATTATTTTCATATAAATTAACATTATATAGGTACCTAGGCTGCTAGTGTTCTCTATATCGCGCGTGGTAGTATCGGTTCTAGTTACTAGTACCAGCCACTGCCTTATCTAAAGGCACCTGACCATCTATCGCTGCAGTCCATTCGATGCCGGAATTTACATAGAAATAACCCGAGCTGTCTCTAACCACAGTTTATAGCCCATCGGGACACCGGGCTCGCCGCCACTACCTACCTCGACCTACCACTGAACACATACGCACCCATCTACAGTATATACTACTCAATGTCACTTCCTACTGCTGAGCTAATACTTACAAGATAATATTGATATTAAAAAGTAAAACTCATTATTAAACACAACTTCTGAAATGAGTGAATAACCAGTAATTAACATCTATATTAGTAGATCCAACATCAGACTGACGAATTCAGCGACTAGCGCCCGGGAAACCACGTGACTTTTCTCCTCCAAAGTACCTCCAAAGCGTCTCAAGAGTAAAGTCTGTGTTACCATAGTGACGAAAGTCTGATCAGAGTGTTACCAGTGAAGAAGTATGTATGGTACAGAAACGTGGCGATACACTATGGGCCTCATAAGAAGGCTCAGGTCGTTCAGCGTGCTGTGGAGAGGGCTATGCTTAGTGCTAAGAGATTGAATCATAAACATACCAAAGTTACTGGCATAGCCCAAAGCAATCTGAAGTGGCAGTGGGCGGGGCACTTAATAGCACGAAGAACTGACGGCCGTTTGGTCGGAAGGGTTCTCGAGTGGAGAGTTGGAGACTATCCACTGGATATCGAAACGTAGGACAGCCTAACTCTAAATGGAACTTTCTATACAAAATATAAAAAACGCTATTTTATGTATGTTACAATCATGTTTGAACACTAAGAAGTCCCTTAGTCCTAAATGGAAATCTTGAAACGCAGCAAAATGACCTCAAAATGGCGGTGCTTCACCATCGCGTGCGATGCGTCACAGTCCTCACTTGGCGTTACGGATTCTTTGATCCTTTAGCTATCCAGTGGTGTAATTAAATTTTGGATGGAGATGCTAGATTATGTAGCTGTAACACCAAACTGTATCCCCCGAATTTGTTATCATTCGTTTTTTGAATTGCTTCCCACTATAAAACGTATTCACGACAACAACCTTTGAGATCAAATAATATTTATGGGTGAGAGAAACATTAAATCTTTTAATCATTAAACCTTAAAGCCCTTTTTAAATCAAAAACCAAATTGTAGGTATATCTTCTCATAAGAATTATAACTTTATACCATCTGGAAGCGATAACACAATCAAAAATTCGAAATAAAAGGCGATAATTGGGCAGTATGCCTCATACCATCATGTCATAAACAATGGTGCTGCGCCGGTTGCAAAGACTCGACAAAATGCGATTAAAAACTTAAAGTAATTGCAATTATTTTCGTATTATTACACTCGATAAGGATAGTGTATCGAGTGCAGACAGATTATAAAAGTGCTAATTAAATGTTAATTCCAGACGCTAATAATTAATATCGTAATTTGGGAAATTGGGAACCAGATATGTATCTGATAGAATACTTACATATATTTTTACCGACATTATGAAGCCGGCGAACCCCGAGCGCAACTTCAATTCGGCCGCGTCAAAAACTTCGGCCTGAATATCGCTATCCCTGTTTAGTGACGAAGTTTAGCCACGCAGAGAGACAGTGATAGCAATAGAACGATTCTAAATTTGTTTAGATTTTGACCGTGTTCCGTAATACCAAAAATGATGACTGAAAACTTGATGTATTTTTCTCATTGTGTTGTTATTCTATTACTAGACGATATAATCTATGTGCCCATGACTAGGATAAGTAATCTGTTATTGTTTTTAATGCGAAATAATTAGGTTGAAAACAGGTCTTTTATGACGTAAAAACATGCAGAATGCGATACGCTTCTATTTCATTTTAGGTAAGTATTTTGATTAAATATATGGTTGGGAACCTAGATAAATACTATTCAAATTAAAATAATACCTTATTAAGGTAGAAATATGCTCCAATAAGAAATGATCTTGGTAGTACGTGTTGTATGGGGGATTCTCACCCGGTGTCCCCTTAATAGAGACATCAATAAATTTAGAGATTTCAGGCAAAATTAAAAGAGGTTGTTTATTACTTTTTAATTGACACAAAAAAGAAGGTTCCCTGCTCAGTAGAGTGCGAAGCGCGAGGCAGCACCAACACCATCCTGCAGCTCATAGCTGACAAATACGACTCACCGACTATGAAGTCCTTCACTCGGGTTCTAATCGAATAGTCTTTGTGAGACACTGTTGGCTCAGGACTTGAGTGAGCGACTTTAACTGTAATTTGATTTAAATTTAGTTTGTGTAATTATGCCTGTTATGAGAACACTTTGTACGAACCCATTTGACATGTTAACAAATATGGATCTTTAGTATCTGAAAAATAAATAAATAAAATTAAATAAACTGATGGAACGATTCGTTTTAAATCGAAAGATAGTTTAACTAGGGTGGCTCTCATCTATGTCAGTTATTAGAAGGTTTAGAAGGTTTTTTGTGTCGGGGTTTTTTATTGATCGAGTGAAGCGAGATCTCTAAATCAACTTCGGCATTGTATGTATGTATGTATGTTTGTTTGTCCGAGGATAACTTTCGAAGCGTTGATTCGATCATCGTGAAATTTGATACATAGGCACAATTTTGGTGTGACTAAATGAGCTAAAAATGTTGCAGAGTTGTTGAAATATTGGGGTTCAAAGGGGGTAAAAAATATTAAAATGAGACTATTAGGTCAAATGGGACGTCAAATGAAATTAAATACTAACCAAATTACTTGACCTATAGTTTCATTCAAATTACAGTTAACGAGAGTTCATGTAATTTGGTTCTACTTTTTTGGGGTATAAATTGCAGTTATTCTGGATTTCTGACTTTTACCTATATTTGTGTCACTAAAGCTATACGCATATCAAATTACAGTACTGTGGGGTCACTGGTGTACCCTGTGAATTTCGCCAAAGTTCAGTTTTTATTATGGCTAATAGTAATAACCCAAAATCTGCAAGGACTTAACTAAAAATAAAAACGGGGTCGAAATGTACTAATGAAGACCTTTCATTTGACATCGTATTTGACCTAATAGTCTCATTTTAATTTTTTTACCCCTGTTGAACCCCAATATCTCAACAACCCCCCCCACATTTTTACCTCATTTAGTCATACCAAAACTGTGACATCTCTACCTACAAATGTATCAAATATCACGATGATTGGATCCACGCTTCGAAAGTTATCCTCGGACAAACATACATACATACATACGATTTGCCCAAGTTATTTTGGAGATCTCGCTGCGCTCGATCAAATATATCACAGCAACAGTAACTTTACGTACCTACTAAGTGCTTAGTATTCGAAACGTAATAGCATTGTTATTCACATATGAATTCAAGATAAGTAGCAATGCTTATTTATATCGTGTAGAGGTTACATCATCCTTTTAAATTCCAGCGCTGCTGCCACTGCTGCCGCTGCTGCCGCTGACTCGTCAAACAACTTATTTCTATAGTTGTGTTCAAGTACCACCACAGATGGCTCAGTAGTACACTTTTTCGATGTAATCGATAACCAGAGTTCCTGATAAAGCCGGTGCAGGTTTGATTCCTACAACGGAACAAGTGTTTGCATTTATCTGGACTTATTGTATTATGTATGTTGCACTGCACAGGATCGGACGCTCTGGAAGTGTATGGAGGAGGCCTATGGAATGGACGTTCTATGAATGATATGATGATGGTTATGTAACTCTAACATGTCGAAATATGTGGTAAGTTCAAAGTGGCCCAAACGGATGACCAGCGCTGGGTAGCCAGTGCCACTTGTGCAATCCAGCACACGCTCAGTTCAAGGGCGGATCCAGCTTTGGTGCCAGGGGTAGGGGGAGGGGGGGGGGGCACATAGTCGTGGTCAAGTCACAAGAAGTTATAATTTAATTTTTATAATCATTATATACAAGTAAAAAGTAGGTATTTTATTAATGTACTTACATACGGTACTTAAAAATACCTATAATCAAATAAAAAAATCTATTTTACAAATCAAAATATTATATTAAATTAATTAAATATTGAATGTACCTACATAAAATCTATATTGTCAAAAATATATATATAAAAACATTATGTTTAACAATTTTAATTAGTGGTCCACCTAGGTCCTGGACCCATGACCCTCCCCCTGGATCCGCCCTTGGCTCAGTTGGAGACACTATCAATGGTTACGATGAGACACTTAGGTTTGTCAGATGATATCCTAAAAGAGGACATATCCGGTACCTCCTTTTACAAATTTCGCTCACGCGCTGCGTCGCTCTACACCGACACCGTTGTTTGGAATCCATTTGCCTGTTTTCTCTCGTGGAGATATCGCTAATCTTAGCGATATCGCTATCTCATTTGTAAGTAATTCGAAAAAAAAAAATTATTTGAAAAGTTTTCCTTTTTTTTAATAATCCTCTTCTTTGTTGGTAACCTGCTCTCCTTTTCCATTTTGCCACCTGGCAACCTCACTGCAATGTTATTTCAAGTTAGTTTTAGTATGTTTGTTTTTTATTTCTCGTATGTGTATGTTATTTTATTCCTCCTAAGGGCAGGATCGTAGCGGATGGCACAAACTTGGGGAAGTCTATACCCAGCAGTGGCTGAAGTCGGGCTGTGGATGATGATGTTAATAAACACCGTTTTTGTGCTGCAGAAGAGGGCTGTTCGTGCAATTTATAATATGGGTCGCAGAGAATCATTACGCAATAAGTTTACAGAAATAAATATTATGACATTCCCCTGTCAATACATCTATGAAAATCTGATATAGGTATGTTCACAAAAATATTAGTTTGTTTAAGAACAATAGTGATAATCATAATTTTAATACTAGAAATAAAGATAAACTCGCTGTTGCCCCTTGTAGACTCCTTATAATTCTTTTTTTTTTTTTTTTTTCGAATGGACTTATCTCGCTGTTGGCCTCTGAGGCCGTTGCAGCTTAACCGAGCTTTTGGCGAGCGCAGATGGCGCTCAGCCCTTTAATTTTATTTTTGGTGAGGCAACTAGCGCAAGGGCACCACTTAGGTACGAACCTCGGCTTGGGCTGTTGCCGGGACGGGGATAGGAGAGAAACGCCCGGGTACGTGCTTGTACCTCGTATAGGCGGCGACTGAAGGGACTCGTCGACCTCGCCGGCGAGGTCGGTGTATTTGTGGAGTGTTTGCTCTGTCTAATGTGGATGACTCACCCGCATTAGCGGAAGTGATTTCGTCATCCGGGTCTCCGAGAACGTGTCTCGGTCGACGGAGGGTTTAACTCCATATAATTCAGGGCAAGGTGTTCGCTTTTATACCAAACTCTCAAGTGATGTACAAAAATTGACAATTAAAAAAACGTAGTTAAACAAAATCTTTATAATAAAGCCTACTTACTATAAAATATCCGATTATTTAGACGATAGAGAAGCTTTGGATTGAAATTGCTCCAACTCGTTCAAAAATTTAGATGAATTTAGATTTTATGTATTCTAAAAGGATTATTAAAAACGATATCGTATAAACGCCTTGTTTCTTACCTTTCTTTCCTGGCTTAGTCGCGAAGGAACAGGCAGTAAAATTTACAGTTCAAAGTGATCCTTCTGATTTTAATGAATAAAAGATTTTGACTTTGATGATGTTTTGTTGGTACCCAGTGCCTACTATTGGTGGTGTCGGAAATAAATAATTTTTATTTGATTTTATTTCATAATTAAAATAGTTACTCATACTTACAATATACCTTAAGGGGACACCGGAGGGATAATCGCCCATACAACACGTACTACCAAGATCATTTCTAATTGGAGCATATTTCTACCTTAATAAGGTATTATTTTAATTTGAATAGTATTTATCTAGGTTTCCAACCATATATTAGATTAAAATACTAACCTAAAATGAAATAGAAGCGTATCGCATTCTGCATGTTTTTACGTCATAAAAGACCTGTTTTCAACCTAATGTTTCATATTAAAAACAACAACATCTTACGTATCCTAGTCATGGGAACATAGATTATATCGTCTAGTTACAGAATAACAACACAATGAGAAAATTACAACAAGTTTTCTGTCATCATTTTTGGTATTACGGAACACGGTCAAAATCTAATCAAATTTAGAATCGTTCTATTGCTATCACTGTCGCTCTGCGTGGCTAAACTTCGTCACTAAACAGGGCTAGCGATATTCAGGCCGAAGTTTTTGACGCGGCCGAATTGAAGTTGCGCTCAGGGTTCGCCGGCGCGTTAAATGTTCGCATACCATAGGTAGGTACCTACTGGTTGAATTAGTGGTACATTATTAGATTTTTTTTACTTACAAATAACAACTTACCCCCTTTCTGCGAGTAAATAATTATTGAATTCATTCAGGGAATCCTAGAATGAGGAGTTCAGGACTGGGTAACTATGTAGGTACTGTTATTTATGTAATTGTACCAATCATTACAAAATTATAATTAACTTTTTCGTACTTGATCATCGTTATTTTTATCTTGTATTAAACTCACTTAACAAGCTGCCCACTGACTTTTAATACAAGGTAGTTACGGTTCAAAATCGTTTAACAAACGCACAGCTAATGGTAGAGTGCTGGTAATACAACTTTGTAAGTTAAAAGGCCGGTTTGAACGGATGTATCAAATTATTATTATGTTCTAGGAACAGCTACTGAACTGTTTTTAGTACGGTTTTTTTACAGCCTGTCTTTAAAATAAGAATAAATTGTAGTGTTAATGTTCCTAAGTAAAACTGCAGATAGGTATCTATAACTCGCTCATATGGACTACTCGGTTATCTATATAATACCTATGATGATGAATTAACTTTGCAATAAATAGACGTATGTAAAAGTTGAGGATATAAGCTAAGCATAATATGAAATATTCTCGATAGAAAAATATTTCAAAGTCACGTCCAAACCTTGGCCCCGTAGTTAGTGTTGCCAGAATCGTCATTTATTTTTAACGGATGGTTAGTTTCTTTAATAGCCATGTAAATGATTGCATATTATTTCTGTCAATAAAGGTCAATCAAAAAGTAGGTACTTTCCCCCCCCTGTATCCTCTGTACTGTTCCTGTATTGTACTGATCCTCTGTACTGTATGTTATTGATGATAAATTGCGAACTATAATAATATATTTTTTTATTTTTGTTACCTCTGAGGTTGTCTGGAAGAAGATGCTATCTTTGTACATTTAATGTGTATTTTTGTGAAATAAAGTATGAAATAATAATAAAAGGAAGCCTGTTATTAGCGAGCTAATCAATAAATGTCACTTGGAGAAGGTTACACGATCTGCTTATTTATTTATTTATTAATTGCTCTTAAAGCAATTATTCCAATCCTGTTTGACTGTTTGTCTTTCTGATCACGTCACTGAGTAATAAAATAAAATAAAATGGCTGGACATTTCACACAGCGCTATCTAACCCCAAACTTAGCAGAGCTTGTACTATGGGAACCAGATAACTGATAGAATACTTACATACATTTTTTTTTGTAAATACATACTTATAATATAAAGAGAAACAACCAGACCAGGAACAAATATCTGTAGATCATGCAAACATTTGTTCCGCGGCGGGAATCGAACCCGCTACCTCCTGCGTCTCAGCCAGCTGTTCGCCCACTGCACCACGTCTATGATCGTATGCCCCTCCCCCCAAGCCTCTCCCATTGATTTTCAGAGCAACCGATTTTGTGCGACCTGCACCTAACGACTTCCAGCAAATTTTATCAGATCGTTCCAACTAGAGAGGGCCGGCTTATTTTGCGCTTTCGAGTGCGTGGTTTCAACTCGAGAACTTTACTGCCCGGACGGCCGCATGTTTTTTTTTTAAATCTTATTACTAATTTAGCATTCGCCAATCCTTCTCCATATAAACTTTAACAATGGCAAATCCCACACTCCGCGCGCATTTACCTTAAAAAAGCGTACAATGTTTTCTCTTCACGTAAGATTTTAAAGAATATACGCACAAAATGAATAGCACTGTTATGTTCTATGTAGTTCTGTAGGTACTTGTGCTATCCACTTTTCAAGTTCCAATTGTGAAAACTGGCTTTGACAGCTGTTTTGAAAGAGACAGACAATCAAATTCCCTACGAATTGGAAAGAGATGGAAACAGCAACAGAATTTCATATCATCGAAAGGCTCTACATTTCAACTAGACATTCTTGAAATTGAAACTTAACGCGTTTTTTTAAGGTATGATTTGACTTGTTGTAGAAAAGTTGTTAAGATGTTTTATTTTTGACATTAGCTACAAAACACGAAAATCCGGTCGTGTTTGGAGGCTTGCCTCTCATTTCAGGGTCACCACAAAAACTAATTTACAATAAAAATGGCGATTTATTTCTTACTACCAATATTTTTCCCAAACTTTTGAAGTAAAACTTCTTTACGCACGCTTGACTTGGGGAGTAAGCTGGTGAATGTGTTACGAAAAGTGCGAACGGAAGTTGAGAGGGAGATATAAGTTAGTGAAGATAGAAAGAGAGAGAGAGAGTTACGTTAATGTGCACGTGAAAATTCTTATTTCATTTCGTTCTTGAACAATTATATAAATTTATATTTTGAAAAAGAAGTTTTACTTCAGTGGTGTGATCTAAAGCACACTCGTTTTTTCGATAGACATCATTATCTGCACGCTTGTTTTGTTAAAGCTTCTGTTTTGTAATAAATAGTGTTTGTTACGCTAATATTACGAAAATGAGCAGCTTTATATTTAGTAAAGGGATTCTTGTATTATACAAGTTTTCAGGAAACCTTATATGCTGTGACTGACAGACGAACATGGCGAAATTGTAAGGGTTCCGGAGTTCGACCACGGAACCCTAAAACCCTAAATAGAGTGAGAAAATTGTTAGTGTGCACCTTAACCTAAACTAAAATAGAAAAAAATTATGAAATTGCTATTAACTGGCATAATAATCTCATGAACTGGTTATGTATGGTATGAACTGGCAGCCGGCAGGTGGCAGCCCTAGCCAGTTGTTTTGCTACTGCCTTACGCGCCTGTCTCTGTATATGGCAAGTACCTATAGCGACGTGTTGTTGTCGACTACACTTGCTATAATCTATACATGTCGGCTAAAAGCAGAGAGCGCATTTAGTATGGCAAACCTAACATTATAAAACTGAGACCATTTATGTACATACTTTCTTATGTATTAATTAAAGACATGCCTATCCATCCATTCCATACTAAATTATTAAAAACGAGCTGTTTAGTTAGCTGCAACTTCGTTCGCGTGAACTTAGAACTCTTCTGTCATAATTAAAACAGCAGCGCCAAAATATGATACGTCTGACAAGTTGACAACATCGTCTGTCCGTTCATTCGTAAAAAAAGTTTTTATTTTCTTTGGTTAAACGTCTGACGCGACCATAAAGTTTGAGGTAAAAACCTTTTTACATATAACGTGACGATGATGATTGATGTGATGACTTAACTACTATTCATGGTTTTAGCATTTATTTCTCAAAAGAATTACAAATTCACTTACAGAGAAACTTACAATTTATCTTAAAAATAAAGAGGATGTGCCATTTAGCGTGGCAAACTATTTTATACACATAACTGTTTGTAAATTAATACTATATTGAAATTATAAAAAAATATAGATGTTACTGTTTTAAAAAAAAATATGTGGGTAGTTCTGTATTTGACAAAAAAGAATTGGACCAGTGCGTAGAAGTGTACCGCACCGTGCATGCAACATTATAGGAATGTGTACTCAGGCCAATGTCACAGTGTAAGAGCGGAGGAGAGATATTTATTTATTTTTTCCAATAAGTAATGATCCTCTCCATTCAAAGGTTGATCGATCCGTTTGAATCCGAGAATGCTGCGTTCCATTGCCTTCTGGCAAATCTTGAGTTTGGACATCTGTGACTCGGTCAGCGACCATGTCTGCGCACCGTAGGTTAGGACGGGCAGGATACACACATGTCGACGTTTAGTCCTGAAAAAATAGATAGACAGAGTTACTTTAATTTTTTTTGTATTAGGTACGTCTATGGATTCCTTGTATATGTTAGTGTAGTGAGAATGCCGACACAATTTCTTCTGGATAGGTTTTCAGTGTGTTCCATATTCTAGAAATGGTGTTCAAGCCTAAATCGTGACTGAGTTAAAACAACTAACTACGTGCAATAATGCTATTCGTCTATTAAATAAATAATTAAACATATGCACTTTCCTACAAACTCTAAATTTTATCTCAACAGAATACTTTACTAATTTTAATCTTACAAAATACCAAACAACACAAATAACATTAAATATACGTAAAAATAATAATAAATAAATATTGCTGGAAATTTCACACAGCGCTATCTAGCCCCAAACTAAGCAGAGCTTGTATTATGGGAACCAGATAACTGATAGAATACTTATATACATTTTTTTTGTAAATACATAAAGAAACAACCAGACCCGGAACAAATATCTGTAGATCATGCAAACATTTGTTCCGCGGCGGGAATCAAACCCGCTACCTCCTGCGTCTCAGCCGGCTATTCGCCCACTGCACCACGGAGGTCGTCAAATTAAGATTCTGAGTGAACTATCTATCTCCCCACTGCCAGTGTGTCGGTAGCCGGGTTGGTATACATCACAGACATGTACTTCCCTCATCCGTTGTATACATGGTGTTATAGAACGGAAACTATATTTTATGCAGCGTGTTTATTATTAAAAGTATAACTGTGCCGTGTCGTGTCGTGTCGTGTCGTGTGTCGTTTACATCGTAACTTACCGTTTTGTAAACAATTTTACCTTTGATGGAAGCAACGCTATCTCACACGTTTTTGGAAAACGCTTTGGTTCTGTTTCCTGTTAAAATAAATTAATAATTTGAGATATACAATAATAATAACTAACTCGCCCGCGGCATTTCACGTGTGTTTTGTCAATAAAAACTATACCTTCTGCATTCACGTAAAAAGTAGCTTTTGCCACAATCCCGATCATTTGGTATAATTTATCTATAGTCGTATTTTTAATTAGATGAAGCCAACTGACAGTAGCTAATGTCACTTTGTAAAATAATATTGCCATATTTAAAGTAATAGTGATGCAGTAATAGTAAATTATGTAATAAGCGATGTTTTTTTATTTTCATTACCTACCTATAAATGTTATATTTTATACATCTATAGTTTCAACTACATGATGTATTGAAAATAGGACAGTCTAACACTCGGTATTCAGTATAGGCACATACTATAGGAACATAGTCGTCGAAAACTCATTGGTATGTATGTACAAAGCACGACTAAAATTCGAACCCCGTACCCGATATCGGTAGTTCGGCACACTAACTATTCACTAGACAATCTAGGCAATTTCATCCATTCAGGAGTTTTTTCAATCATTCACTTTGTCACAACACTATTTTTATTTCATCAAAAACTGACAACACAGTAAACGTCAGTTGACTTCGTCTAATTAAAAATACGACTATAAGTATATACCAAATTTCATCGACATCGGTTGAGCCGTTTAGTTGTGAAAACGTATCAAATCTATTATTATGTCAAAACCTTTTTTATAGAACAAACATGTCTACAACACTGGTTCTTACCTCGTCACTAAGCCGGTAATAGAGGTTAAGAGACATCAAGTCGACTGCGAAGCTCACGATGCTCACAAAACCAAGATTTGTAAGATATCGGGGTCTCTCGGGTCACTAATGACCCCTAATAGTGATACCCTCGACCCCAAGAATCCCATTTCCGGAACTGTCAGTGCTCTCAAGTTGGCTTGAATTTAAACTAGCTAAGTTGCTTATGTTCTTATTCTCGGTATGCTGATCGTAGATATATTTTTGAACTATTTTCTCGGTATTGGAGAAAGTCTAATACCCGTATAGCAATTCACAAAAATACTGGTAATATAAAAAAATCAGTTTCTGAGAGTAAGCCGTAAATTCATTCACAGAGTTTTTTTACCACAACGCCTTTCGTAACTTCGTAAGCTCGTTTCGTTTTATGATAATTAAGAGAGTTTGTTAGCAAACCATAATATTACTGTTTTTTTTAATTGTCTGACTTTAAAAACTTCTAAAGAGTACAAATATAAACAAGTATAAAGTGATAATATTAAAACACTCATAAAATAAAATATATATATGTATAATATATAAAAAACCCGAATTAAATTTACACTTTAAAGCTGAGATCCCTTCACCAAAAAGAAAAAGTGTAAAATACGGATCGGTGGACCTGATTGACCACACTTGACTAACAACCAACCCACTAAAACTAACTTTCTATAAAAAAACCGCGCCTGTTTGGGAACTACGGTGCCACAGACACAGACAGACACACAGACGACGGACATTAGCGTCAAACTCTAGTAATTACTAATTCATAATATTTTATTTTCCGGAACATGTGTATTAAAAATGTCAAAAAAGTATGAATCAGGTACAGCCATGGTCTACGAGTATGTCACACCATGCAAAATGCAAAATGGAACAAAACACTATAAACAAAAATGTAAAAAACGATTATAAATAATAATAATAAATATTGCTGGACATTTCACACAGCGCTATCTAGCCCCAAACTAAGCAGAGCTTGTATTATGGGGACCAGATAACTGATAGAATACTTATATACATTTTTTTTTGTAAATACATACTTATAATATATAGAGAAACAACCAGACCCGGAACAAATATCTGTAGATCATGCAAACATTTGTTCCGCGGCGGGAATCGAACCCGCTACCTCCTGGGTCGCAGCCGGCTATTCGCCCACTGCACCACGGAGGTCGTCCACGGAGGTCGATTAAAAAACAGTACTTAGTTCTAGTCAAAATAAGATAGATTTAAAAGTCAAAAGTTACTTAAACAACTTAATTATTACAATTTACTGTAAAAATTCGGATCGATATTTAATCACACACACTATAGTAGGCTTTTGAGAATAATAATTCTTAATTTTATTTTATATATCACCCCTCTTTTTGCGTGGGGGGTTAATCACTATGATGAACATGATTATAACCATTTGTATAACTCGCTTGGTATAGTCTCGCCAATTTTGTTCATAAGTTTTGAGCAAGCTCGAGGCCAAGACAATGGATCCAAAGTTTTGGAAATTCTCTTTGTCTTGAAACAACCCTAAGTAAATGTTATCCTAATCAGACAATAGAATAATGGAAAAAAATAGGAGCCCTTGCTACATCCGGTTTTAGGTACCTAAATGCAGGTATATAGTCTGGAGCTGCTTGACGGAAAATACCTTCCTCAAATTAAAAAAAAACAAAAATCTTTTATTGTTTCCTTTTTTTCTCCACAGGGTAGCATAGTATATAATCTTGGGTATATATAATAGAGCCTGCTTAGAAGCTGCCTGTTGGAAAAGACCGTTGCCTTGGCCCACGTGGAAGTCTCACAACCGTCTCAGGGCCTAGTGGGTGTGTTGCTGCAGGCTAATTATGAGTAAATGGGGCTACATCGGAGAGTCGTTGACTAGTTGCTCATGCCCAGACCCTCAGACTGGCACACTTACTAAGCTGCCCACCGTGACTGAGGGATACTTGTACCGTTACACATAATAAATATTGCTGGACTATTCTCCGAAACTGTTTACGACCGCATTGGAAGATGCCTTCAAGCTTCTGGAATGGAAAGGACTGAGCATCAATATTAACGGCGAATACATCACTCACCTTCGGTTTGCCGACGATATTGTGGTCATGGCAAAGTCGATGGAAGAGCTCAGCACGATGCTCGAAGGCCTCAATCGAGTCTCCCAACGGGTAGGACTTAAAATGAACATGGACCTGACGAAAATTATGTCGAATGTCCATGTTGTGCCTGCCCCAGTTATGGTTGAGAACTCGGCTCTTTTTTTTTCGAATGGATTAATCTCGCTGTTGGCCTCTGAGGCCGTTGCAGCTTAACCGAGCTTTTGGCGAGCGCAGAAGGCGCTCAGCCCTGTAATTTGTTTGATGAGACAACTAGCGCAAGGGCACCACTTAGGTACGAACCTTAGCTTGGGCTATTGCCGGGACGGGGATAGGAGTGAAACGCCCGGGTACGTGCTTGTACCTCGTGTAGGCGGCGACTGAAGGGACTCGTCGACCTCGCCGGCGAGGTCGGTGTATTTGTGGAGTGTTTGCTCTGTCTAATGTGGATGACTCTTCCGCATTAGCGGAAGTGATTTCGTCATCCGGGTCTCCGAGAACGTGTCTCGGACGACGGAGGGTATAGAACTCGGCTCTCGAAGTTGTCGACGCGTATGTATACCTAGGACAAACAGTCCAACTAGGTAGGTCCAACTTCGAGAAAGAAGTCAATCGTCGAATCCAACTCGGATGGGCAGCGTATGGGAAATTTCGCAACGTCTTTTGGTCCAACATACCTCAGTGCCTTAAGACGAAAGTCTTCAATCAGTGTGTGTTAGCAGTGATGACATATGGAACCGAGACGTGGTCCTTCACTGTTGGCCTTATGAATAAGCTCAGAGTCGCTCAACTAGCTATGGAGAGGGCTATGCTCGGGGTTTCTCTACGGGATCGAATCAGAAATGAGGAGATACGTGGGAGAACTCAAGTCACCGACATAGCCCGACGGATCAGCACGTTGAAGTAGCAATGGGCAGGTCATATAGCGCGCAGAACAGAGGGTCGATGGGGCCGGAAGGTTCTCGAGTGGAGGCCACGGACCGGCAAGCGCAGCGTAGGACGTCCACCTACAAGATGGGCAGACGACTTGGTAAGAACCGCAGGTCGGCGTTGGATGCAGGCCGCTTCCAACCGCAGTTCCTGGATTTCAATGAGGGAGGCCTTTGTCCAGCAGTGGACGTCCTACAGCTGATATGATGATGATGATTGCTGGACATTTCACACAGTGCTATCTAGCCTCAAACTAAGCAGAGCTTGTGTACTAATAAAATACTTATATACATTTTTTTTGTTAATACATACATATAATATAAAGAGAAACAGCCAGACCTGGAACAAATATCTATAGATCATGCATAACTGATAGAATAGGTACTTGTATTTTTTTTTTGTAAATACATACTTATAATATATAGAAAAACAACCAGACCCAGAACAAATATCTGTTCCGCAAACATTTGTTCCGCGGCGGGAATCGAACCCGCTACCTCCTGCGTCTCAGCCGGCTGTTCTCCCACTGCGCCACGGAGGTCGTCAATAACGCCGTTGCAGTGCCCAAGTATTGCCAAAACAACATTTGATACTTAATATTAGAACCATATCGACATGATGAAGAAGTGTAAATATTGGCAGACCTTTTTTATCCTCTAACTAAGGGGCCCTTTCTGTCCTTCCCGCTAGAATTTCCTTTTCACTTAATTGTTTTTTTTTAATCCCTATTAATCTATGTAATTTTTGATGGAGCTCCATGCTTTTTTTTACCTCTGTACATTTCGTGTCCGCATGGTCCCAACGAAAAGATAACTTGATATCCACAAATACATTTTGCCAGAATTATATAACAAAAAACATAATAAAACCTTTCGAACCTTCCGGAACATTCCTCAAAGAGCAGAAGTACGCACTCGTGTGGATTGTACCTACTTACCTGCTGAGGGCTCTCACCTTTTGCTCTATGATTGGTCAACTTGGCATAACTTCCCCCTATTATACTTGACAGAATAGCCATGAAAAATGGTAATCATTTTGATAATCGTAATCTTACAGGTAGGAATTATCTCAATAAGTAGGATAACATCACAATCCTAATATTGACTTTTACTATGTATTACCCGTGCGCGATAAGTTGGGACCTGAGCGCGGTGACGTCATATTGGCGTGTTTGTACCGCCCGCAAAAAAGCGAACATAACAAGCAGCCGCCCGCGGCTTCGTCTTTGTTTTTTTAACCTAATTTATTATGTTACTCAGGGAGGACGCTGCTTTTTATCTAATCTTTTTTACACTATTTGAATAAAATAAAAATACAATGTTTAAGTTTATACATTTATTTTATCTATTATTTACATTATCTCATCTTCGTCACTACTTAGTGGACTTATGCCTTCTAGAGGTTGTTCTTCGTCCTCAGTCTCACTATAATCACTTGACGAAGAGGTATCCGATAAATTTACAACATTTACTATAACAACAAAAACTACAACAACAAAACAATGACACAAACTATAATAACAAAAACTACAACAACAAAACAATAACACAAACGAAAACTAAAAGAATTCCAGAGCGCGTCGTTACGTGACGTAGGCCAGTACGAGACTAAAAACCCTAGTAAAAAATAGTGATGCGAACGGTACAATACGGGCGCCATCGGGGAAGTGCAGGGGAAGCGGTCGGGGAGTCGCATTCCTAGCAGGTCCCAAGTTATCGCGCACGAGTAATACATAGCTTATATTACTTAATTGATGTGTTCAATGTGTACTTATTTTTTTAATGGCCTTTCTGTATCTGGCCTCCCATGAATCAGAGCGTCCGAACTCATGCGCCCAACGGCTCCCACCTTTACTAGGTCATCTTTCTATCTCACGCATGATGGTCTCCATTCTAAAAGCATTTTGTCCCAACAGCCGTCAGTTCTCCAAGCATAAAAACTTAAAATTATACTATACTCGTATACTTATACTACAAATTATAAAAATGATTACCACTTTTGTTTTTCATTGTCTATCACAATAAGGGGGTGAAACGGAAATGAAGTGACGTCAGGAGAAGAACCCTTCGTAGAGCCTTCGGCGCAAATAATGGAAGTATTCTGAGTTTTCTTTGAAATGGAAACCTTTTGTCAGTTTTATATTTCACAGATCAAAAAGCCTGTTTAGTTACTTGATCAAGTGTTTGCTTTTAAAAACAAACCGGTCTTCCGAGACGAGTAGCGGGGGGGTAATCGAGGACCAATCTTTATCTAGAAAGGCCATTTCGTTTATATCGATCAATAAAATCGCGATGTACCCATGTACTAACGTCAATGAAACGGTCGAAAGGATGGAAAGCAGGGATCGTTATGCGACAGAAGTTGTCTGAAATGTTAACTAAGGAAAATAGAAACCGCTTTCCCTAACGGAGCAACCCTGTGAGGACACATTTTATTGAAATACTTCTTAAAGTTAAATCGCTTCAAAAGTTAATTCGTTAATCGCTGGGGTAAAATTTATGGAAAAATATATTTTTTGAAGTGAAAACTTCTTTAGGCGCGTTGAACATTTTTGAGATTGAGAAAAAATCATTGGACACGCCACACTGTTACCGACACCTGTCACTGACTACTGACACCTCTGTATATAAGTATCTGTAGTGTAGTCTGTTTTTATTCAAGATTTCACTTTTGTCGGCACTCCCGGAGTTCCACTTTTATTTTAACACAAGCGATGATGTGTATGGAGCACGAGGATCTAGATGACACCTATTAACTCTCACCAATATCAAAATCAAAATATTTTTATTCCATAAACATACATTGTTTGTACACTTGGAAAGGTCATAATTTTTACAGAATGTGATCTATATAATCAATCATACATACAAAAATTCGCATTAAAACATTTAAGGACAAGTTAGCAAGTACATAAGTTCAATCAGAAACACATGTCATAACAAAATAATTAAGGGTTCATTAATACAGTCATAATTACATTAATAGCTTCGTCAAGGGTATAATAGGACTTTTCCATCAGCAACCTTCTGACTTTATTACTGAAGTCTGCAGTGTCAATGTTTCGTACACCATGTGTAAGTTTGTTGAACAATTGAATGCTTATGCATAAGTAACTGTTGCCTATTTTGGCAAGTCCATGTGGAGGAGTTGATATATTATTTCGATGTCTTGTTATATATCTGTGAGAGTCACCGTTTAATTTAAAATTATCAATATTTAATTTAATTAATTAAATAAATATATATCGCTGGACATTTCCCACAGCGCTATCTAGCCCCAAACTAAGCAGAGCTTGTACTATGGGAACCAGATAACTGATAGAATACTTATATACATTTTTTTTTGTAAATACATACTTATAATATATAGAGACAAACCAGTCCCGGAACAAATATCTGTAGATCATGCAAACATTTGTTCCGCGGCGGGAATCGAACCCGCTACCTCCTGCGTCTCAGCCGGCTATTCGCCCACTGCACCACGGAGTTCGTCATTCAAATTATATATAATTTTAATTTTAAAGAGACCCGGATTATTGGGATAATGATGTAACGTAATGTTAGCGCACTCATGTAATGTTTCTCTCAGGCCTCACAACCATACAAAAAATGTATTGGCGTGATTGAAACTTATTATTCCTAATATTTAATACTTTATTGCACAAAAATACAAATTACATGTACAAAAGGTGGGCTTAATGCTAATAGCATTTTCTACCTGCCAACCTCAGAGGTAACAAAAAAGGTTGGCGTGCTAACTTTTAACAATATTAATGTTTATTAAAAAAAAACAAAAAAAACATAAATAGCAATAAACTCCAATCACAGTTACTTATTGATTTTAATATGATTGATTTTAATTTGACTGTCTGTAGATTCTAGTCAGCAATACCTACAGGTACACAGTATGGTAAAAGCCAGTCAGTCTGCCTTACAAAACAAGCCTGTATACAATGTATACATCCTCTCAAACCTGAAGGACCACTCCTGTTGCCCTCTCTCTCGCACCAACTGAGCCAGAGCGAGACGGGACACCAGCTCAGACCGGTTAAGGGTGTGTATGTTTATGGGAAGTATACGTCGTTTTTGTTGGAGTCAAGGTTCCTGGTGTTTTGATGCGGGCAGGAGATAGGAAGGATATAATCTTTAAATGTATAATTACAGGCACATGAGACCTTTCACTTGTATATCTCAGGGTCACCGGCGCAGTACAATGTCATGTAGGCCAAGTCTTAGTCGGACGTAACCTGAGAAGTCATCATCAGCTATCAGACGTCCACTGTTGAACATAGGCCTCTCTATGATAAGAGATGTTGCTTCTTAGGTTACATTGATTGGCTATAATATTCAATAAAATATTATAGCCCATAGCATTCAGGGATACTGCAGCTTGAAAGAACTTTCAATATCGGTTTAGTAGTGCCGGAGATCAACCATTACATACGAACTTACTCATACCCTCCTACACCCCCATCAACAATCATTTAATACAACACGGCAAGCCTCATCCTTAGCTACGAGTATATTTACATCTAGGGTAAAAAGTTTATATCTATCAGAAACGCCATAGTATCGCACATAAATCAATGTATATTTATCGTATTTATCTAATGTATGTATTATAAATAATATATATATATCATAATTTTATATATTACTAGCTGTTGCCAGCGGCTTCGCACACGTTGTTTGCAAATAAAAAGAAGCATATGTGTTAATCCAGGCTATGATCTACGTACATACCAAATTTCATCGCAATCGGTTCAGCCGTTCCGGCGTGAAAGAGTAACAAACATCCATACATACAAACTTTCGCGTTTATAATATTAGTAGGATATTTTAGGTAAGTATGTAATTTAATAATATATTAATGTCTATTTATATTTTATTTAGGTATTAGTTGCACTACCTTCATTCATATCTTATGTGCACCCCCGACCATCTTTGACATTACTGTATCCTCTCCATCCAAAGGTTGTCTGGAAGAAATCGCTACATAGCGATAAGACCGCCCATTGTACTATTTGCTTTGTATCTTCTATTTTGTCTGTAATTTCTATTTTTTTTAATGTGTACAATAAAGTGTTTTCATTCATTCATTTAAAAAAGCGCTGTGACCCGTATTTGCATCGAAATCAATCCAGCCGCTTAGACGTGTAGACGTATCAAACAGACCGATAGACACAGATACTTTCGAAATAAGTTAATAGTACACGTTTATAAGTATTATGTGCTGGGTAAGCTTATTCCATAGCAACATAAAATATTATTAAAAAGAAAAGATACCATCTTTAACACTTAAGAACGACTCGCAACGGCTCCAATTAAACTTAAAAGAACAATCACAGCAAAAAGCTTTATATGAATTGTAAAATTATGTATATCGTAGAGTTGACGCGCAGCGCAGTGCTGGCCTGCTGGCAGACGACACTACTGACAAACCGGACAATTAGTAGATAACCGAAGAGAGTAGAGAAACCGAATAACTAGATACATACTTACAGAAAAGAGCATCGCTGCAAGTTGCATTGTCCTTCTTCCAGCGACATTCTTATAATAAACGTGGTATGACGTCCTCCGTGGTGCAGTGGGCGAATAGCCGGCTGAGATGCAGGAGGTAGCGGGTTCGATTCCCGCCGCAGAACAAATGTTTGCATGATCTACATATATTTGTTCCGGGTCTGGTTGTTTCCCTATATATTATAAGTGTGTGTACCAAAAAAAATCTATATAAGTATTCTATCAGTTATCTGGTTCCCATAGTACATGCTCTGCTTAGTTTGGGGCTGGATAGCGCTGTGTGAAATGTCCAACAATATTAAAAAAAAATTGCGTTCAATAAGCATTCATTATTAATATCAACATTTAATATAAATTATAAAGATGAGTAAAAGATATTTCGTAATATGGAAAAACAATTAAGTACACGACTGAGAGTACAGACGAAGTTTATTTAAAGTATGTATTAATATTATTTAATGTTGCGAGTTTTTTGGACACCTTACCTGCAGATGGAGACTTAAATGCAGTTTATTATTTATAGGTTTATTTTAAATTTAGTTTTAGTTATTTGATTTAATTGTAGTTTTTATTGTTAATCTGTTTGATACTATTTTGTATTATAAATGTACTGTATTCTCTCAGTATATTAGAATACACAAATGCATAAACTTTTCATAACAGCACAAGCTTTGCTTAGTTTGGCGCGTTCTCAAATATCCAACATTCTTTAACTTTATTTAGTGTACAAAAATTTAAAATCTAGATTCTAGACTTTAGAAGTCAGGTATCGTCGAACAGGAAAGTCTTTCGCCAAACAAACAGTATAATTCAGCATTATTTTAGAGGTTTAAAATCCTTTATTCTTTTAATCACACAAAGGCTCTTAAAGTCAGCTTTCTTTATCCAGACAAAGGTCTAGAAGTTAATCTTTTTAACCGGACTTTAAGTTGAGAAAGCCGACTTGCCTCTCCCTAGTATCTGCAGCCATTATGCAAATGATGGTGCGCAGTACCAAGCACAATTTATCGCTGAGGGCTCATTGTTTCGACTTTTTATTAAACTCGTGTTCATCTTACTCAAAGGTACTGAGATAAGCTTTGATGCAGATATAAAACATACCTGTCTATCCAACTTAGCCTACATGGCATTGCATTATTGCAATGCTCCCGACTCCCGGAGACAAGATGAAAATATGTCTCGATGCCTCATGTCCCTGTAATTTCCCAAGCACATATGCTTGCATAACATTCAGCATACACCGGTTTGAAGGGTATGAGAATGTTTGGCGACAGAAATAGGCACGATGGTAGTTCTTCCCGTACCACCTATTTAATATTAAAAGTTATTTTTGTGCTTCAGGTTCTTAAAAAACTGGTTATTTTAATCTAACTATGTACCTGTGTAATCACGATGATATAATTCATTGGTGCACCGATGTTGTTATTATTTCATTTGAGCCCGAGGCTGGGCTCTAGCTCTTATGAAACAAAAAATATTCACATTTCACGTGTAATAAATGATGTTAAGGCGATGCCTGCCTTCGGCTATCATAAATAGCTGAACGTTCAAAACTACCTTAACAATGTAGGTATAACGATGAATCCAAACTCTTATTCACAAATTGCATATAGGTATTGTCTTGCATATAGGGTTCAATTATGTCCTTAGCTCATTACATCTAGAACATAACCTTTATCATTGTTACCTTTTCCCACTATCTGTATACCATATTTGATAAAATATGCTAACACATTACTTACCTACTTTTAGCAATTATATATCTTTTGGCATAACAAATCTAGGAATAATTGAAGCAGATGCCAACTTATATAGTAATATATAAGTAACTTAGCAAATAACAATATCACCATCACCTATTTTAGCTTAAAGTTTTGGATGATAAGATAAGATAATTTATTTTCGGTAACAAACTTCACAACACTAGGGTAGGTACATCAGATTCGGTATTTTAGTTAGATATTAAAACCTAGTTGCAAAAGAAACAAAGGCACCCAAAGTAGGAAGACAAGTGATATGGCATGCCTGTGATACAAATAATATGTATATTTTGTCAGTCTGTCTGTATTGTATGCTAATGTAGTAAAGAAATGAATGTCTATCTCTATATTAATTACTAGCTGACCAATCCGCAACTTCGTACGCGTAGTTTTTCCATAAAAACATTACCCTCCTTCTGCGCAGTTGAGTAAAAAGTAGCCTATATAACCCGGGGATAGTGTAGCTTCCCAACAGTGAAAGAATTTTTAAAACGATTCAGTAGTTTTTGAGTTTATTCATTACAAACATACACACAAAAATACAAATCTTTCCTCTTTTTAAGTATAGACAGATGATACTATACCAATAACTATGATACATAGCTATAGATAGATAATACCTAAATTTGAAGATACTTTTGACGCGCTGCTGGCGCAGTTTAAGCAGCAGTGAGTTTCGCCTTAACCCCGGTAGCGCCTACGCCCGGTAGCCACCAGGACCGGTTCCACCAGACTTTAATTTCCATGTTTTTTATTTATCCGCAGAATTAATAGCCATGGCTTCATCATTTATCTTGTTCGGGCTAGGGTGCGCTCACATTGCAGCCAGCCATAATACTTACCTAGATAGATATTTATAGGTACAAGTCATATTATATATAGCCCTTACTGCACTATGAATTACTATGATGCATCAGGAACTATGAGAACTTACTTCACCAATTTGACCAATTGACGACCTCCGTGGCGCAGTGGGCGAATAGCCGGCTGAGACGCAGGAGGTAGCGGCTTCGATTCCTGCCGCGGAACAAATGTTTGCATGATCTACAAATATTGGTTCCGGGACTAGGTGCTTTTCAATATATTTTATGTATGTATGTATTTACAAAAAGTAACGTAAGTATACGTATTGTATCAGTTATCGTTCCCATAATACAAGCTTGACTTAGTTTGGGGCTAGATAGCGGTGTGTGAAATGTCTAGCATTATTTATTTATTATATAGGTATTTAATTTTATCTGAAACATATGTTTGAAGATCATGCAATCATTTATTCCACGATTGGAATCGAACCTTTAATCGCCCTTTTGTCCTTGCCATACTTTGTTATACATTCTGTTATTAGACTATTTACAGGACATTGAGCCTGAAATCATAGTACCTACGTTATGACATGTTTACTTACTAGCCAGTCCTAAACGAACTCCTTCAATCAACAAAGTTATAAATAATTTCTGAAATCACCAGTTTGTGTTTAAATACCTAACTAAATTCCACCTTTCTTCGAACTCTTTGTTTACACAAAACATCTTAAAACTATTTGGGGATTACCTGCTTGCAAACAAAAAAACCGTATCGAAATCTATCCCGCTGTTTGAGGCTCGGACTATATGGCATACGGCAACAATCCATCGCATAATCAAACGTTTGAATTTTTCCTGCATCGACTACACACGATCCGAGGCCATCCGACTCCGATTTTTACTTGGAAGCAACCGGCACATGCTCCGGATTCGCAGAATCGGCGAGACCCGGATACCCGGAGAGCCGGTCCGAGCCTAACGTCACGTACACCTGACTGACAGAAAAAGACTTTAAAGATAAGACCCTCCTGTCGGGTGTTCAAAATATTCATTGTAAATCGGCCCCTGCTTTTCTTCCAAGTGATGTTCCCGTTTGGGGCCGGCCGTCGTTAATTTCTCTGGTTTCGGCCGCGCCGCGCCGCGTCGCGTCGGCTTCGGCTAAGCCTATTTTTTAACCCGACGCGACGCAAGAAGAGTTCTGTTATAAGTTGGACGCCTATGTCTGGCTGTGTGTCTGTCTGTCTGTGACATTGTATTTCCCAAACGGATTGACCTATTTGGACGCGGCTTTTTAATTGATAGAGCGAAGCGAGATCTCTAAGTCCTCTTGGGCAAATCGGCGTTGTATGTATGTATGTTTGTTTGTCCTAGGATAACTTTCGAAGCGTTTATCCGATCATCGTGAAATTTGGTAAGTATATATTGGCACAATTTTGGGGTGACTAAATGAGCTAAAAATGTGGGGGGGTTGTTGAAATATTGGGATTCAAGAGGGATAAAAAAACAAAATGGAACTATCCGGTCAAATGACACGTCTATTAAAGGGTCTTTGTGAGTACATTTCGACCCCGTTTTTATTTTTAGTTTAAACCTTGTAGTTTTTAAGTTATTACGTTATTAGCCATAATAATAACTGAATTTAGACAAAATTCACACGACAAAATTGGTATGGGTGTAGTAGTGTTGTAGTTTTAGTGAGACAAATATAGGCAAAAGTCTGAAATCCGGAATAACTGCAATTTGTAACCCAAAAAACATATTCAACAACATGAACTCCCGGTACCTGTGATTTGAATGAAACTGTAGGTCAAGTAATATGGTTAATCATTTCGGGGCATTATTTTATTAGTCAAAGATTAAGGCCGGCTTGTACAATGATCGCTAAACGTATTTAGCGACTAAACATGTTTAAATTTTATGTATTTATATGATTTAACACCTCCTTAAATCATATTTAGCCACTAAATACGTTCAGGCATCGTTGCGAGAGTCGCCCTAAGAATATTTTTTTTGGTGTTTTGGAAGACTCGCGAGATCTCAGTTCGGGGCGAACCACTCGTAGAAAGCTAGTTTAACTATCTGTGATTTAGTTTCACCTACTTTTCTTATTAAGGAAATCCGTAGACAAACTAGTCACTAACACACATAGCCCATCAGAGCACACGGACAGAGGATTAGCCAGTTGAAGGGGCGTGACACAGCTCCAACAACTGACAGTAATAAAATATGGTAAATGACATTGTTCAGGGCCACCGTACCTCCACCTAGTCACTGACCTAATGCAGGGTGACCAAGAAAGTACCAATGACAAGACAAGAAGACGAACAATAATGGTATAACTTCGGTTTTGTCGAGAGGGATTTGGCAAAATTTTGGGGTGTTATAAAATAATTAAGATATTTCTCGTACATATGAGTCGGTTAACACTTTTATAATAAACTAGCTGAAATTCGCGGCTTCGCACGCGTCGTATAAAAATATTACCCTCTTTCTGCGCAGTTAGATAAAAAGTAGCCTGTCACTCGGGGATAGTGTAGCTTCCTAACTGTGAAAGAATTTTTAAATCGGTCCAGTTGTTTCGGAGCCTATTCAATACAAACATTCACACACACAAAAATACAAATCTTTCCTTTTTATGATATATTATAATAGTATATATAGTATATATTTAACTGGGTACCTTCTACTTAACATAATTCTCTAAAGAAAACCCAAGAGAATACGTAAACCTGCATTTATCTTTATCTATCTAGGTAACTGGATGAAATTTATCAAAATTTAACTCGAGCTAGTGGATCTGAATAGCTGGCTAAGCGTTACACAAATCCGGGCTTAGCCTTAACGATATTATAAGCCTTGGCCATAAGAGCAACGATATTATAAGCTTTGTGAGAGAGGTCTTAGGGCTAGGGTCCGGTAGACCGGTGACACGGTATGAACCATGAGCCAAACGGGGTTCGGCATGAGCTTTCGTAACATAAATCTCTATTTCAGGCAACAATCGAAAAGTACAATATGTTAAAACTTAATTCTACGGACCGTATAAATATATACCTTAGTGACTAACATAGTATAATACTTAAAACTATTTGCTTACACATAAAGTCTGCGACGTGTGATGCACTTGCGCTGCGTCATATAGTCGCATGCGAAAACGACGAAACAACACACTTTTCTGCCAAAACTCTTCCTTTGTAAAGGTAATGGTAGCACAAGGAGTTTCTTGTACCCAAGGGCGGATCCAGGGGGAGGGTCATGTGGGTCATGACCCCCCCCCCCCCCCCGGACTGGGTCCAGGACCTAGATGGACCACTAATTAAAATTGTTAAACATAATGTTTGTATATATTGTTGTCACAAGATTTTATGTAAATACATTCAATATCTAATTAATTTAATATAATATTTTGATTTGAAAAATTGATTTTGTTATTTAAATATAGATATTTTTACGTACATTATGTAAGTACATTAATAAAATACCGACTTTTTACTTGTATCAATGATTATGTTTTTATATATTATATTATATTATCTAAAAAATGACTATACTGGAGCATCTGCTCCGTGGCATATGCTGTATTTTTAACCGGCTTCAAAAAAAAATTGTATTTTTTATTTGTATGTGATATGGGTCGTATTTTTGTGCATGAAATAAACGAATTTTATTTCTTTATTGATTATAAAACTTCTTGAGACTTGACTACGACTGTTTGACCCCCCCCCCCCCCCCCCCGGCACCAAAGCTGGATCCGCCCTTGCTTGTACCTACATATGTTGTACATTAAAATTTGCTTACTACATACGAGTATGCTCAAAAATACTGTGCTGTTATGTAGTCTAAATAAATAAATATAATCGTGTAACACGTATACGTCAATTAAGGCCGGAGAGAATGAGGACATGCATTTCAGTATATTTTTAACGTGTAAAACTGTTGCTTTATATGTCTGCAGTGTACTTGTTTACACCAGCAGCGCCCCGGAACTAGAATTTTACCTAACCGGGTTAGATACTTGATGCGGCCCTCTCCCCCAGCGTTTAAGGGGGGGGGGGGGGATTTAAAGTTTGAAGCTTTTCAAATCAAATGAATAGCCAGGTGAAGCAAGTAGGTGGACTAATCGATAGTACGAAGTGTAAACGTTCTTTTACAAAGGTTCATATTACCTTCGCTCTACTCGTCCTTCTTACTCTGAGCCCTAAGCCATACTGATTATAATTTAATCTGTGTTCAACAAGACAAATAAATGAGGCTGCCGTGCTCCAGATAACTGGTAATACCGGTAAACGGTATAGCTATATGTACCGGTATTAGTACCGGTGGAGGAGTATCTGATAAATTAGTCCCGTGGGGTTCATTTTGTAACTAAGGATTCTAAGCTTACTCAGAACTAATAAAAGTAGTGGTACTGTGAGAACAGTAGACCTCGCGACCCCTATAACCATGCAATAACAGCTGCCTTGTGCCAGCTGCCCTGATGGACAACCGCTCAGACTTAGCTTGATCCAACTCCTGGGCCCTAACAGTTCCGCTAAATATTGGTGTACCTGTATAAGTTTGTCTTAGGAGGTCGAACCTGGTGTCTACGGGTTCGTCTCGTGAAGGCGGAGAGGACTGCGTAGTCTGATTGGTATAGGTAAGTATACATTTTCCGAAAAACCAATGAAAAATTTAAATCCGTCTATATACCTACATCATACTTCCCCCCCCCCCCCCCATTCCCTCTTTATTTTCGTATCATCTTGTATAGAACGAAGTCTATAGTGTGCCGCTCAAATTTTATTAAAATCCATTGCTAAATAACGCTACCTACAGCAAACTTTCCCCCCAATCAAAAATCGCGATCCACAATAATATTCTAATAAATCAAGGAACTTGTGTGCTGCGCCAAAATCGGTTTGAAAAATGCGATCTATACGCGAGAACAGACAGACAGACTGACAGACAAAAGCATTTTTTGGCCAATCTCGAAACTGAGACTCTTCGTTCGCTTCGCTCGCTCAGTCAACTATAAATAAGAAATTTAATGAAAATAAGATGAATACAGAGCTGTGAGATCGTCTCCTTTTCAATTGATGACTCCACAGCATAACACGGCTACTTACTCTGACTCTTACACCATAACCGCTACTCGTCTCTGGAATAATATGCCACCAAACTATGACGAGGCTACTTCAGTGGAAGCATTCTGATTGAGAATCTATAGGCAAAATGGCAAACCGACCAAAAATGCAACCTAATCTTACCTTAGCACTTTTATTGTTCAAATCTATTATTAAGTGTGTATTTTTATTTGATATTGGTATAATAATAATAGTTATTTATACTATAAATATATAATATGAATAATTTTTCATCCATATTTTATAATCTACACTAAACTAAAATTAAAAAAGCAAATTTAAACAATTACGTTTTTTTTACTAGCCCATACTGTCCCACTGCTGGGCAAAGGCCTTCCCCTCTTCCTTCCACTTACCGCGGTCTAGAGCCATATCCCGCCAGTCTCTTTGGAAGACGTCGAAGTCATCGCTCCAGCGCTTTTTAGGCCTTCCTCGGCGTTGCGTTCCGTCTTTAGGAGTCCATATGCTTGCCTTCTTGGCCCACCTATCGGGTTGCATACGGGAGACATGACCCGCCTAGTTCCATTTCAGCTTTGCAGCCTTGATGCCCACGTCAGCGATGCCGGTCTTCGAGCGCAGCCAGGAGTTTGGAACCCGGTCGATCCGCTTTACACCCAAAATGCTGCGCTCCATCGCTCTTTGGCAAACTCCTAGCTTGAACTTCTGAAACTCGGTCAGTGACCAAGACTGGGCACCGTAGGTTAGGACAGGCAGAATACACAATAATTAAAATACAATAAAAATTACTTAAAAATTAGGTACTTAGGTTAGGTGGCTATGTCCACCCAACGTCGATACGCTGCCGTCAGCATCAGTCTGTCCGCCAGACTCTTGTTGATTGTGTTTCTACACATGTCGACTCTGGACATGAAGGAGGCGATCCTCTTTCGTTGGATCGCATTGAAAGAGTCAACTCCAGCCTCTGCGTACATTTCCGAAGCGCTAGAATAGCGCCTCAGACTCATCATGTGTCTGTGCGTCTTCTTAGTTATAGTTTAGTCTATCATATAAAGTATTTAAGTATGTTTATTTATGTATTTATGTCCAAACGGTGGGGTCCCAGTTCTTTAAGACCCCCCGTACCAATAGACCTCAGAAACTCTCTGATGACACCCTTAACCTCATGGCTGAACGACGTTCTTTGCAACTGCAGTCTCCCGATGATGCTCAGTCACATAGGCAGCTCAATAGAAAGATTTGGAAATCCTTGCGGCACGATATTCGTACCTTTAATACATCTCGTATTAAAGATACGATAGAGCGGAATAAAGGCTCCAAAGTGTTCGCGAGAGATAATTCTATTGGGCAGAGCCGCATGACGAAGCTGAAGAGGGAAGATGGCAGCATAACGTCAAGTAAAGCGGAAGTGTTAAGGGAAGTCGAAAGGTTCTTTGGACGGCTCTACGATTCGGTCACTAAACCTGTTTGCAGTGCGGCCAACGACCCAAGAGCCAAACTGACCCGACATTATACCGAAGATATTCCGGACATCAGCCTGTATGAGATCAGGATGGCCTTAAAGCAGCTTAAGAACGACAAGGCGCCGGGTGAGGACGGAATCACTTCAGAGCTTCTGAAATCGGGTGGATCACCGGTACTTAAAGTCCTTCAGAAGCTTTTTAATTCCGCCTTGCTTGAAGGTACGACGCCAAAAGCATGGAACGGGGGCCTGGTGGTTCTGTTCTTCAAGAAAGGTGACAAGACCTTGCTTAAGAATTACAGACCCATCTCGCTTTTGAGCCATGTTTATAAGCTGTTTTCGAGGGTCATCGCGAACCGTCTCGAACGCAGGTTTGATGACTTCCAGCCTTCCGAACAAGCCGGGTTCCGTAAAGGCTACAGTACCATAGACCACATACATACGCTGCGGCAAGTCATACAGAAGACCGAAGAGTATAACTTGCCGCTATGTCTCGCGTTTGTGGACTATGAGAATGCCTTCGATTCGATCGAAACATGGGCAGTCCTTGAGTCTCTCCAACGATGCCGTATTGACTATCGGTACATCGAAGTGTTGAAGTGTTTGTATAAAAACGCCACTATGTCAGTCCGAGTACATGAACAGAGCTCGAAGGCGATTCCCTTAAAAAGAGGCGTAAGACAGGGAGATGTCATTTCTCCGAAACTGTTTACGACCGCATTGGAAGATGCCTTCAAGCTTCTGGAATGGAAAGGACTGGGCATCAATATTAACGGCGAATACATCACTCACCTTCGGTTTGCCGACGATATTGTGGTCATGGCAAAGTCGATGGAAGAGCTCAGCACGATGCTCGAAGGCCTCAATCGAGTCTCCCAACGGGTAGGACTTAAAATGAACATGGACAAGACGAAAATCATGTCGAATGTCCATGTCGTCCCTGCCCCAGTTATGGTTGAGAACTCGGCTCTTGAAGTTGTCGACGCGTATGTATACCTAGGACAAACAGTCCAATTAGGTAGGTCCAACTTCGAGAAAGAGGTCAATCGTCGAATCCAACTCGGATGGGCAGCGTTTGGGAAACTTCGCAACGTCTTTTCGTCCAACATACCTCAGTGCCTTAAGACGAAAGTCTACAATCAGTGTGTGTTACCAGTGATGACATATGGAACCGAGACGTGGTCCTTCACTATTGGCCTTATGAATAAGCTCAGAGTCGCTCAACGAGCTATGGAGAGGGCTATGCTCGGGGTTTCTCTACGGGATCGAATCAGAAATGAGGAGATACGTAGGAGAACTCAAGTCACCGACATAGCCCGACGGATTAGCACGTTGAAGTGGCAATGGGCAGGCCATATAGCGCGCAGAACAGATGGCCGATGGGGCCGAAAGGTTCTCGAGTGGAGGCCACGGACCGGCAAGCGCAGCGTAGGACGTCCACCCACAAGATGGGCAGACGACTTGGTAAGAACCGCAGGTCGGCGTTGGATGCAGGCTGCTTCCAACCGCAGTTCCTGGAGATCAATGAGGGAGGCCTTTGTCCAGCAGTGGACGTTCTACGACTGATATGATGATGATGATTTATGTAGTGTTTATATGCTATTTTTATTAGTCCTGTGCAAATTTTCCTTAATTCCCTTTTCTATGCACTACCTACACATCTTTATCTACAATACACAAAGGTTGTCTGGAAGAGAATGCTCTTTAGCATTGAGTTCGCCTTTGTTGTTTTATAAGTGCAGTAAAGTATTTTCAATCAATCAATAATGCCATATTATTATAATATTATTTAAACCATACATTAAATCAATAAGTTTATAAGCACACAGTTTCACTTTATATTCAAAAATTATACTAAATGGTGTTGTTTCTCATTGGTAGTGTACGGGGGCGGAAAGGGAAGAGGGGATTAGGTCGTGGAGTTGCGAAACATTCACCAAAATCAATCTTTCTAACCTTATTACTCAATAAGTAGTTAACACTCAATCATTTATGTTTCGCGAGCAAAATTTACTGAAAGGGATTTCTGAAAATTTTACCTATGAAACCTTCTTATGGGGTTGACAGAATCAAGTCCAATGTAAGTGAGTAGTACTTAACCACAACAAAACAAGTGTGCAAACAGATGCCTTACTAACGGATAGCCCGGTTTATAACACGTGCATTAATAACCCACAGTAATTAAACACATTTTCCATCAAAAACGTCTTTATACTGTCCCTATAGAGTTCAATTTGTACTGGCAAAGTTTGTATTGAAATTGTATATGTTAAGAAACGGATTTGCTGTTATGTCATACCTTATTAGAAAGGCTTAGGGGTGATTTTCGATTGTATTTTCGTAAAGAAAAAATAGTTTTGAGAACATGTGCTATTGTGTTTTGGTCGCTTTGTGTGGAAAGTTATTGGTTTGTTCTAGAAATAGATTTATGTTTTGAATGCAGTTGAATCATTAAACGTCTTTGTTGTATTCTCATGTGGGGTTTTCGACCTCACTTTGATATAACCCATAGGATTAGCAAGCGTGGCAGTGGGCGGGACATATATCTCGAAGAAGTTACGGCCGTTAGGGTAGAGAAGTTCTTGAGTGGATGCCGGGCACTGCGCAGCGTAGGACCACCTCCCACTAGATAGAAAGACGACCTGATGCAGGTGGCTGGGAGCCGTTGGGTGCGCCCGGTCGCTTTGGAAACCTATGGGAGAGGCGTATGCCCAGCAGTGTTCGTCCTGTGGCTGGTATGATGATGGTGACGTCAGCTGAGATCCCTTCACCACTCAGTAAAAGTACTAATAATCCTCGGATCGACTAATCTGATCGTCATAAAACATAGCTGAGAACCCCCCCCCCCCCCCCCCCAACATGAAATAGCTTTTTTTAAAAAAAATCCCGTCTGAATCGATTGATCCGTTCGGAAACTACGAAGCCACAGCCACAAACAGACAGACACTGGTGGTACTTTTACTGGTGGTAGAGCTTTTGAGAACGGGCTCGAGGTAGTGGGCACCACCGCCTTACCTTTATCTGCCGCCAAATAGCAGGACGTGTGCTGCTGTGTTCCGGTTAGATGGTAATGGTATGTTCCTGTAATTACTGGCACATAGGTATAACAGCTTAGTCCTATAGTACGACAACGTATCCACATAGAGATCAAGAGAACATAATAGCTTGTTTTGAATTCTATGTGGATATCCATTGGCTGCAGTAGCCACTTAACATCTGGAGTACTGCATGCTCGTTTGCCATATAAGTAGGTAGTATAAAGTATAAAGAAAGACACAGTCATACAGAACAGAAAGATATTGATTTCAAACTTATAACATGCATTCTTTTTTTTTGCGACGCGGGTAAAAATTTTTACGATACTTTAGTAGGTTACATACGGTTAGTGAATTAGTGATCGAAGTATGAAAAAATCGCGATAACTTAAGTGTGTACAGTCAAACCTGGATAAGCGAGAGTTCAAGGGAGCACAATCTCATTGTCGCTTATAGAGGTTTCTCACTATCCCGAGATTCTCGCTAATGCAGGTGCATAGGTACCGTTTCTCACTTAAAGCAGCAATAACAAGTCACAGCGAGTACGAATGTAGTAAATATGTAATATGATAAAATGATGTGCATAATATGCACAACATATATGTATTATGTACCTACATATATATTTTTAATAGTGTATATATGTTACGTTCATTAGATTTCGACATATAATTACTTTATAAGGGTAGGAACTTTCCTTCGCAATTGATTAACTATAAACTGAGTGAGTCTGACAAACCGGACGGTACACAGGCACACGTGTCCATTCGAAAAGAATGCGATAAAATAACAACGTTATATATTAGTTCCACGAAATAGAATAGGTACAATATTGACGAGAAAACAATACAAAAACAATGGTAGGAAGTTCCACGAAAGTTAAGAATGAGTTATATGTATTATAAAATAGCAGATGTTAAATTAGTAAATAAAGCTCGACTGTCGCTTATAGAGGTACCTATAGATAAGTAGCAGTCTCACTTACGGAGGTCCATGAGGGAAAAACTACTCTCTCTTACAGAGGTTTCTGTTTCTCGCTAATAGAGGTTTTGGGAGCTTAAAATGACGGGTCCTGGCTATTACTCTCACTTATAGAGTTTTCTCACTTATCCAGTTCTCACTTACCCAGGTTTGACTGTATGCGTAATTATGTCACCGCAGCAATGCTATGTTTCGGTTTGAAGACTACCGTTGCCGGTGAAATTACAGGCACATGAGGCTTACTTGTATACCTCAAATTTGATAGACGCAGGCCAGTGCAACTTAAGGCACGTTTCTAATGTGTGTGACCTACAGGGGAATCGCTGTTATAGGCGATCGTTACCATTGCCCTTAACATCAGGTGGGACATCAGCCTGATCCATTTCCATATAGCACACAAACAAGATGAAACAATTAGCTAAAGCACACCACCACGGATATAACTAAACCTACTTACGTATTGTATTTTGTATGAAACCGTGTTATAAGACTAGTTAAACCATAAATGATATAACTTCCGAATCGGATAGGATAGGGCAAGCTCTGTCCTTGCCCGCGCGATGATAGGTCTTCGCTTAGCTGGAACGAAATAACACGACCTTCAGCGGTACCTACTCACTCACCTACTTGTTTCATACAATCAGCATGTACTTTTAATTTTTTGAAATCAACCTGCACTATTAACAACTGTAAAGTCGTAAGGCACATTCGTTTTTTTTGGTATGCTATATGGAGATGGAACAAACAAATGATTCAACCATCGCCTATAACAGAGAACTGCCTCGTAGGTAACGCACTCTAGAAATGTGCCCTATGATGCTAAAGCAGTGTGCCTAGCGTCTATCAACTTGTGGCATACAGGTGCCTGTAATTTCACCGGCAACCATACCATTCATTCCAAAACACAGCAATGCTGCTTGGCGGTAGAAATAGGTATGGTGGTAGGTAGTATTTCACCGAGCGAGCGTAGTAGAGTTCCTATCACAAGGAACTCTACTATTTCTTTGTATGTTATGTATGCTTATGCATCGCCTCTTTCGTTCTTTCCAGTCCATCCAAAGATGGCCTAGAAGTGATCGCTTTAAGCGATAAGGCCGCCCCTTATACCACCGAGTATTACCACCGCGTCTACTGAATACAAATTAATATCTTTTTGGTAAGTACTAATGCAAATAGTCGTCCAAATGACTGACTTATTGCGTTAGGTACTTACCAAATATATTTTTATTCAAAAATTACAAAAAAAAAAAATCTTGGTTTAAAAATGTATTATAATTTTGATGTAATAATTAAGAGTTGTCTATCTATGTATAAGTACGATGCAAGACTGTACACAGACTTTTGTTCGTCCTTCCAGGTACCTACCGAGGTAGTGGCTTCAAATTCGTTATGTATGTAAGGTGGAGGATAACAACGCTACTATTTAGCTTTGCAAGAATTAAAATTAAAAATCAATGATATTTTTTTTATAAAATGAAATGGATCAATTTGGAACGTCAATTTTACCGGCTTTTTATTGAGTTGGCAACATGGATCATGATAACTAAGCTAAAATGCTGGGATCTAAAACCGTTCCCATTGACTCGCTCGCGGCTTCGCACGCGTGGTTTGTCATAAAAACATTACCTTCTGCGCAGTTAGGTAAAATGTAACCTATGTCTCAATTCCGGTCATAATCTATCTAAAATACAAAATTTCATCAAAATTCGTCCAGTCATTTAGTCGTAAGAAAATGTTAGAAACAGACAGATAGAGGGACATAGTTATCTTTGAATTTATAATATCAGTAAGAATATGAACATATTCCCGTTCAAAATAATGACATGAATCCAAAGAGCATCATTCACCTAACAAGCGTTAAAAATAGAGTCCTGAACACGGCTCTCCCACTTTATACCTAGCAGACATAACTTCCAACAATAGCCCTTAGCTGAGATGGAATAGAGTTCTAAACCAGCCTCCCACTCAGTGGCGTGGTAAAGCAGAAAAATGCTGTTGAAGGCACAAAGGCTCTCTGCTGAAGAGGCACTACGGAGCGTGCAGCCCAAGATTTGCTGGCAATACTAACAAAACTGGCGTGTATGATAGAACTGCAACTCCTTACCTACGGTAGCGCATTTTGAATACCCCTAGGCCTTGCCGGTAGTCGCACAGACTACGCAACTAGAGTATACGACATGATATACTTATAAGAACGCGAACGTTCAGTTGTCGGTTCCATTTTCATGCGGGAAATATTTGGAATTTTCATATTTGGAAGGGACTTCGTCTGCTCGCTTGTTATATATGCACAAGAATCAGGTGGACTCTAGCCATTGCGAGAGTTACACTTCTATACCCCTAGGCCTTTGCGGTAGTCGCACAGACTACGCAACTAGAGTAAGAGTCGCGCACTCTAAACGCTCAGCGAACTTTTTTGAACAACGATAAAAACTTTTGTAATATTTTAAGAGATCGTTTATCTTCGCGTTTTATGGCGAGGTGTTGAGTTATGGGCTATGGCGCTTATCTATGGGTTTTGTTTAAAGTGTCTTACGGTTATCCGCCTCTATATAAATTGTATAGTATGTACTTATAACAAAAAATTCCGACAGAAAGTTTAAATGTCAAGATAACCATCAGTTTTCTATTAGAAATACAATTTATCCAAAAGCATAGTCCGTGCCAAAAGCTTACTCCCATTCGACTTAGCAACAGTTCTAGAAAGCAACCTAAACTTTTTTGTAGTTGTTAAAAAAGCAATGATGTAACCTGATGACAAAGAAACTGGCTTTCGGATCGCAGCCACCGGTTTAGCAAGACCCCGGCAACTGTATCGATCGCTGTGAACGCGGGAGAGGCTCCGGAGCGAGCAGGGCGAGGCAGCTCTGCCTGCACTGGTCGTCTGAACTTGACATCTCCCAAGGTCGGATGACGTACGTATGTAATGGACGGACTAATTGAAACTAAAGGAATATTAGGTACCTACATGTACTGACGCAGAATAAGAACTAATCGCAAGTATAGAAAACTCGTGTTGGCAAAAAGCTACCGAAATATTTTAGCTACTAACAATGATATTCTAAAGGGGAAAGAATATCATTGGCTACTAACTATATATTTTGTGTTACAGCCGTTACAGGCTAATGAAAGGGTGATGTTATTCTGAACTGAACGAAGCAATACCACGCATATCTTCAAGGACAAAAATAGCATTAACCTATTCTGAAATTATAAGCTAGTTTAGTTATCAAGTCCTTTGTATTTCTCTTGAAACAACGAAAAGAAGTCCCAAGAGGTCCTGCTGCAAAACAAAATGTTTGCATGATAAGCAAATATTTGTTTCGGGTATGGTATGGGTGCAGATTATCATTAACTTGTAGTTCCTGTTACCCTCGATGCAGTATGTGCTGTTAGATGTTATTTATATAACTCTATATATATATATATATTATATTATATTCAACACACTTGCTCGTAAAGTGAGCCGCAGTACATCGTTATTACCATAAACCGAACTTTAATACACGCGTGCGTAATAATATTACACACTAGTACATAATAGAATTATCCCTACAAAGTTAAGTTAGTACCTAACTGCAAATTATATGCGAGTATACAGAGCATTTTCAATTTAACCGGGTAATACAGTTTTTGTAACAACAAAGAGGTTGTATGTAGCTGAAAATCCTATTACATTTTTGGAATAACTAAATGTATCCCTAATTAAGACGAAAAAACATTTATTATTATCAAATTACTTATAATTCACAATAATTTGTTATAAAATATTTGCATTTTATTACTAAAATTATAATTTTGAAGTAGGCTGTATGACTATATGTAATCAATCACCTTACATTTGGTGCGTGCAAAAAAAAACTTGCGCGCCATTTCCCATTTTTTTTCGTATCGCATTTGTTGCTGTGTGGTAAATAATTGTAAAAATGTCAGAAGATTGGTTTTCCCTCGCAAGTGTGTTGAAAAAGTGCGTATGAAACTCGTGAGCAACTTGCTCACTAGACACGGCTGATTTACGCCCTCGCATACGGCTCGGGCTGCAACCCACAGCCTCGTGTATAATGAGCAACTTAGCTCACTTGTATCATAATATACTAATAACACTTAGTTAAAAAATCGGGGTTAGGAAATAGTATATTATGATACAAGTGAGCTAAGTTGCTCATTATACACGAGGCTGTCGTTTGTAGCCGGAGCCGTAGGCGAGGGCGTAAATCAGCCGAGTCTAGTGAGCAAGTTGCTCGCGAGTTTCATACGCACTTTTTCAACACACTTGAATAATGTGTTATAATAATACGTAGGCGTGTGTTATAGTTCGGTTTAAGGTCCTAATAGCGATGTACTATGGCACACTTTACGAGCAAGTATGTTAAAAAATATAATACGTCAATGAATGCACCTAACCTATCAGAAATCACAAAGTTTATTTGGTAGAATATACTCGTAGATACCTAATATGATGTATGTTAACGATAATGAATACTATTATGTAATTAAGTTGATCCTTTTTTAATGTACAATCTAGTTATGAGATGATGGCAAATGTTATAATTACATAATTTTATTCAATTTCACGTTTATCTATCATTATCATGTCAATTAATATCAAACAATATTTTTTTAAATAATTTATTAAAATGCTAAATGTCACCTAATGAAGTCAATTAATAATCATGTTTTTATTTATTTTGATGTTGCATAGGTAAGGTAGTTTAAGATCTTCCTTTAGTACATACCTATGTTTGGAATAAGTAGTTAGTTATATTCGTTTTTAAGTGTTTTTTACTGCGCAAAGAAAGCGCTTTAGCGACTGACATCTTCCTCAAGCTCGTCAAACGCTTCAGGCTCCTTCTTTACTATTTCCACCTTAATATCCCCGTGTTTCTCCACCTTAATACCCATATCTTTCTCATTCTTAATATCCACATCTTTCTCATTCTTAATAACCACATCTTTCTCATTCTTAATACCCACATCTTTCTCATTCTTAATATCCACAAGGAGGTTCTGTTGCGATCCATGTTCCTTAAGTTCTTCTCCAAGTTTACGTTTCTTTGCCATTTCTGCCAGTAACAGATATTCCTCAGGCACGTAGGGTTCCGTTTGGGTTTCAACAGAAAAAGTTTTCACTTTATCTTGACTCTTGAAGCGTAGAGTCGGGCCGGCAGACGCGGAGACATTTTCCTCGTCCTCAGATTCTGGGACCGCGTCGCCGGCCAGCTTAGTGACGGTTCTTATCGAAGATTTTTTGAAATGCATGGAGCATAATACGTGACTTTTAATCCTCAAGTCGTCTCTTTCCTCTAAATCTTTTCTGCCGACTTGAATCAACCATTTGCGGCGTCTGGAAGTAAATAAAACTGATATTAGGTACTAAAGACTACATAGAAAAGTTTTGTGATTGATTTCAATCATTATTATAAATACGGGATTGTCGTTCGAAACACCGATAAGACGGTACGTGATAAATCCCGTGTTTATAATAATGACTAAAGACTACACTTTTTTTACAAAAATATAAATATTTCATTTATTTATTCAATGTAATTACAAGGATAACTTTGAATTGATGATTCATAAAACTGCTAAAATACAAAGTACCTATAGTCTAACTTTTTATTAGTTGCAGTAAAATGACGTTTTGTGGGTTGCCGGTTTTTGAAGAAAAATAAATAGGGATGTAGCTAAATGAGTGAATCATAAATGAATAATCAGTTTTTTTTTTTTTGAGATTTAATATTAAGTTGTAATGTATTTTTTTAACCTATTATTATTACTATACTAGAGGATTGATCTTTTTTAGTGGAAGTATAGGGAGGTACATTCAAAATGAAACAAAAACGTCATAATAATGTTATTTAATTAATTTTTGTGAACTGAATCACATCCCTATTGAGATTAGGCTGGCAACATTATTTTACGGAATGACATTTAGAAACGTCATTTTACTGCAGCTAATAAAAAGTTAGACTATAGTTCACCCTGAACGGAGATCTCAACATATGTATATTAGGTAGTATGTACCTATGTACGAGTATGTTTATTCAACCGTAACTTAGGAATGATCACAGAACACAAAAAACAATTGAAGTCGTAAGTAGGCGGGGCCCGCGTAACACCAAGTACGCGGAGTTCCGCGCACTACAAGCTTCGCTCACTTCAGTCGTGTTTCAATTACTGTGGGGTAACCGTACTTCAAAAAAATATAAAAATGCCATATTGTGCCGTTTTGGAATGTAAATATTATAGCCGAACCAAAAATTTAACAAAAATTTATCCTATCACCGGTAAGTATTATTTTATTGTTTTTTGTTAGTTTTGTTTAAAATGCAAAATCGTCAAACAAAATAGACTGTGAATCATACTCCTTAAGGTCGCGTTTCTCTTAAACTTCAACTTAAGCTACTCAATTAGGGATGTGACCCCAATATACTGATGAATGTGTTATCGATAGCTTTAATTAGTTACACCTATTAAAAGGTGTATAAGTTTTAGGCGTTAATTCCTTTGTTGTTTTATTAATGATTTTCTGAATGTATTTTAGACCTATGGTGTGAAATAATATAATAACTTCTGTTTTCAGTTTCGCCAAGGCGCAAAACATAAAAAAAATTAAATAAAACGTACAAATTATGAGTCATCCAGCATACAGAGTCATGACCTGGGACCGTGTGACTTTTTTCTGTTCCCAAAAATTAAGAACCAATTACCCAATCAACGGTTTTCATCACCAGAAGAGGCTGTCGAAGAGTATGAATAACATGTATCTGACGTCACCACCGGAGGAGTGGCACAAATGTTTTCAAAAAGTGCATTGACGCAAAGGGAGAATATTTTGAGAAACAATAAATTAGTTTTTAACCATTATTAGTATTTTTTTATTGAATCCGGAAACGTTTGGTGTGCCCCTCAAATAATAATTCAGTATACAGAGTGTTTTTTTTTACTGTAACACAAAATGTTTGTAGAAGGAATATTGTTTGTCCTGTTGTATGAAAATACTTTTTTATCAAATTTGACTATCTTCCGCTGTTCAGATTTTTTTCATGCGATACAATAAAATGATCCTTACAAAGGACTGCATCGATCGGCATCAAAAAAATTACCAAATTGATTCATTTTAAGGCGCTACTCACACATGATCAAAAAAATTTTAATGCGGAAATGTTTTTCTTCGAAAACGAGCTGATGTTTTAAAAGAAACTGCACCTGTATCTCCTCTCGTTATGGGTGCTGCCATACTGTTACAGTTAAAAAAACATACTGTATAATATTCCAGTAATATAATATTTTTTAAGTAAGTATTTATGAGTTGGATACCTGTGATTATGTTAAGAAAGAAAGAAAAGAAAAGCTTTTTATTTCGACCACCACAAATATAACCTGACGTACATATTTCGTTACCCGTAGTAGGTAGGTGATAATCGATATCGATACATTCGTCTTGTATGCTCATTGGTACATCACTAAGTGAGTAGCGCTGTTATTTGAGCATCCGAATAACAGCCAATGCATTATCGATCTTATACTTTGCTGTTAGAGACTATAACAAAAATCGTTAGCGATAGCGCCATCTGTTGTTCAGTGGCTTTGTTTTGTTGGTAATCAAGTAACAGCCATTGCATTATCAATCTTATTTCTAATTAATAGAGACTAAAATAAAAATATTTTCTAAAGCGCCATCTTTTGCCGAGTAGAAGAAGTAAACTTTAATTTTTTGTTACTGTTTATTTGATTGAATTTTAAACCATGTTCCATAGTAGCTAAAGTTTTATATCCGTTAAATTGCTTTTATGGTTTAAGGCCTCTTTGAACGTTCTGTTTCAACCAATTATAACTTTTATTTCTAAGTGTGCTAGTTTTTACATGTGTGAGTTTAGCTACACTGGTTTTCTTAGTAAAAAAGTCATTATGCTAGTTCTATTGTTTTTTATGTTCTGTGGGAATGATTGTCCGATCTTTAAATGTGCTCTAATAAAATTATAAATGTGTAAGGATTACATTTCTCAGATAAACAAAAGTGAACACACAAATTATAGTTAAAAGTAACTATTTTTGTTTTATTAAATTGGTAATATTTCCTTAATTTGTTTTTAAATTGTAAAATTTTAGTGTCCTTTTATAAATTTAAGATTCATACAGCTTGCTTCCAAATATGTGTATAAACTCGAAAGGAGGTAATTCTATCTTTGACCAAATAAATATTGGGCTTTATTTTACGAAAAGTTTTAGAAGACTTGGATTTGTTAAGAATTCACACAATGTTAATAATGTAACTAGTGGTTTGCCCCGAACTGAGATCTCGCGAGCGAGTCTCAGATAAAAACAAAAATGTATAATTTGTACCTAATCTTTGACTATCAAAATAGTGCCACGAAATGAATAACCAAATTACTTGACCTACAGTTTCATTCAAATTACAGGTAACGGGAGTTCATATTAATTGGTTATTTTTTTGTGATATAAATTACAGTTATTCTGGATTTCAGAGTTTTCCCAATATTTGTGTTACTAAAGCCACGCGCATACCAAATTTCAGAACTGTGGGGTCACTGGTGTACCCTGGGAATTTTGTCAAAGTTCAACATAAAAACTACAATGTTTAAACTAAAAATAAAAACGGGGTTAAAATGTACTCACAAAGACCTTTTAGTAGACGTGCGATCTGCTCGGATAGTCCCATTTTGTTTTTTTACCCCTCGTGAACCTCAATATCTCAACAAACCCCCCCCCCCCCCCCCCCCTCTCCCATTTTTAACTCTCTTAGTCACACCAAAGTTGTGCGAACACTAAGTACTTACCTACCTATATACCAAATTTCACGAGGACAAACATACATAGGTACATAAATACATATACATACATACATAGAGATCTCGCTTCGCTCGATCAATTAACCCACGACTTATCCACATATCTATCCGCGGCCAAATTCCTCCATAGACTCGTTCTCGGTGACCCAGATGACGAAATCACCGATCGGACGAATCACCACTTCCCCAGCCAGCGGGGTCGACGAGTCTCTTCAATCGTCGCCGACACACGGTACAAATGTGTACCTACCACGGTACCTGGTTTTTTGAGACAACTAGCGCTAGGGCACCACGCAGCGCAGGTACAAACTTCGGCTTAGGCCGTTACCAGGATGGGATAGGAGACACGCCCAGGTACATGTTTGTACCTTGTCACCCTTGTGTACTCCAAATATACAAGGATATTACGAAATTCCAAATTCTGAAATAGGCAAGTAGTCCAGTATACGCTGAACTCTCATTCAACGAAAAGCCTACACAATGCGAGGTCAGCTTATACTGGAAATGTATAGCTTGATGTGTAGCCGTGTGTACTTACATAGTTTCGTTTCGGTCGACGGTGGCCTTATCTACTAACATGCATATTAATTTAAAAAAAACTTATTATAATAATATACCCACCTTATACATTTTTTCTTGGTATCGCTAAATCCAACTCTGCTGGTGCCCTTGCGCTAGTTGCCTCAATAAAACTTATAGGCTGAGCGCACAGTGCGCACTCGCTCACAAAAAAATACATATTGTAATTAGTTGCCTTACCTTTCATTCTCCTTAGGTAGCGAGAAGAAGGTTACATTCGGGTGTCTATCAGTGCTGGGGCAATCGCGCGCGATGCAGTACTTCTTGATCTTTTTCTTATTTTCCTCACTTTCAGTTGCCATGATGCGAGAACACTCGACCGGTCCTTTACTGTTCGTGCGCGGCGACCGTATGCCTGCAAGAAACCCCGCAAGCGGGGTCAACCCCCCCGCCGCGGGCCAGCGCGTGCGCTCTAGCCCCCACAGTCGATCGATACTCGTAATCTGCTTAACTGAATCGACTGAATGCAGTTTATAGCCACTCTAGGCAAAGGTCGAGCGACGGACGGTAGAGTAGAGGTACAAAAATTATATGAGCGTGCAACTTCCAGTCATTATCCATTCAATGTTATTGTTTACTCTCTCGAGAGAAGCGTATTATTTATATATAGTATATTATTTATCTGTGGTGTTATGCAATGGCCGGCATGCCAGGTAGTTTCTAGAAATACTTTCGGTTCGAAATACGTGATACGAAATTGAATTGCGCTCACAGTCGGTGACTCAGTGTTAGTTACACAGTGATATTGGTTTATATTAATGACTAGCTAGCCCGCGCGGATTCGCACGATTTTTATCCAAAATAAAATAAAGCCTGTAGCACTCAGGGATGATGTAGCTTTCTAACAGTGAAATCATTATCAGAATCGGTTTGGTAGCGTCTGAGATTACGTCCCTAAAACAAACATAAAAACTCAATAACTTAACCTATAATCATCATCATATCAGCCACAAGACGTCCACTGCTGAGCATACGCACCCCCCCCCCCCCTTCCCCCCCCCCCCATACATTTCGACCTATCTTTTACGGCTTGCAGTCAGAGGCTCCTAGCAAGCTTATTGTCATATAGTGGAGAGCCTCGTACGCTGCACGTTCCAGTGGTGCTCTCCACTCTAGAACGGTTCTCCTATAGCCACTTTAAACCCCCTGAAGAGATTAGTTGTAACACCCAGACCCCAGTAGGTACAAAATTTGTGACGGCTGACTCCTCTATCGAATTATTTGGTCTATGATCATCTACATTGAAGCTATGAAGTCCTTGGTTCGGAGGGTAATGAGCCATGGAAATTGTAATAATTGGCACATGTTAGCACATTGAATTGGCACATGGAATAATGTACAATAGTACATGAGTAAGTTTACTAACGTGATACATACAATTATTTAGATGAAGATTGATGGTGGGCGTGACGGGACAAGTTCTGGGAATGATGGCTCGTTTGTAATAGTGGGTAGGTACAAACAACTCTAGTACTTGGCAGAGGCCACGCGTTATTATAATTAGGCACATAATATGGAATAGTACTAAGAAGAAGTATGTTTTGAACCTGAGGAATTCTCTGGCTTGGTCGCGGAGAAACAGGCTGTAAAATGATCCTTGTGAGTTTAATTATTAAATAAACTAGCGGTTTGCCCCGAACTGATAACTCGCGAGTCTCCCATAAAAAAAATATTTGTAATCTTTGACTATCAAAATACTGCCACTAAATGCATAACCCATTTACTTGACCTACAGTTTCATTCAAATTACAGGTAACGGGAGTTCATGTTATTCTGGATTTTAGACTTTTCCCTATATTTGTTTTACTAAAGCTACACGCATACCAATACACGCTATACTACGCAATTTCAGCGCTGTGGGGTCACTGGTGTACCCTGTGAATTTCGTCAAAGTTCAGATTTTATCATGGTTATTAACTTAAAAACTACAAGGTTTAAACTAAAAATAACGGGATCGAAATGTACTGATAAATACCTTTCATTAGACAGGCCATTTGACCGGATAGTCCCATTTTGTTTTTTTCACCCTCTTGAACCCCAATATCTGAATAACCCCTCAATATTTCTAGCTCATTTAGTCACACCAAGATCATGCCATTACTACCTATCTATGTACCAAATTTCACGATGATCAGATCAACTCTTCGAAAGTTATCCTCAGTAAAACAAACATACAAACAACGCCGATTTGCCCAAGTTGATTTGGAGGTGTCGCTTCGCTCGATCAGTAATGGTTTTCTTCTCGTTTTAGAAATAATATAAAAAGTAAGGTACTTAGGTTCAAAGTAAAGCCACAAACATACAGATAAACTCCATCAAACCTGAGGAGTTTAGTTTAATATCCTGTATTTCCATTTCCACTCGCAGAAGTAGAACATATGTCCGTATCAGTATTCAGTGGGGATCTAACAACAGGTCTTTGTGTAATCCGGTACTTGCATGTATGATCACGTAGGCAGGCTAGGTATGAACACGTGTAGCATTACAGCCTTGGAACTAGAGTTGGACGAGGACCGCTCTGGGATAAAGCCGGATTCCTAATTGCAAATCGGAGAACGCTGGAAGTCGAAACGAAAATGTGTACCATCTGAACGGTAATTTCATACCAGGACACAAGATAGCTAAATCGGCACACGCTTATGCCCAGCACTGGGTAAAACTGGACAGATACGATACGATGATGATGATAATGACGTAGCATCTTAAAAATGTTCCTTTTTTAGGTAAGTTCTGTAAATTCAAGCCAATAATCTCAACAGGATGTGAAAATCAGCCGGCGACATCAATGAAACGTTCGATCTTTCAAGTCTACATTATGACCTGTGATGTAGTCTGATGAATGATGATGTACAAAGAGGTTAGGTAGGTACTTCTCGTTAGTTATAAAAAGCAAATTCTACATATCTTACAGAGCATACACTATATAACGATCGAAAGCACTGTACCTACCTACATTATGTCAGCACTACTACAGTTAAATTGTAAAAAAAATAAAAGATATTTCTTTCCATCATTGGTAAAATGCAATCACATATCTAGACTAGTATATAGACTAGTATCCGAACACGCTATCGAAAATTACATAATTTCTATTTATTGCAAACGAAAAGCATTACACAAATACATTTAAGTTAAAAATTTTACGGATTTCATAAATCCAAAAAAAAAATTGTAATCCATACAAAAGATGATCGGCACAACTACATATCTCAAGATAATACGTTATTTATTATCGACCGTGGTCGTTCTGCGGCAGCAGTCTCAGCATTGGCGACCGCCTCAACATAAACTCACAAAATAGGTACTCTATTGATAAAAACTATTCAGTGATGATGATAGTAATAAGGCAACACAAGCATTTGACCGGTATTTGGCCGGCCAAAAGATAAAGCCGGTAACGTAGCAGCACTGCTTGAAATTATATACTTAGTAACTGTGTGTGACTCACTTTAGATAAAGAATAGACGACGCGACGCCGCCGCCCGCGCCTCTCCTACTCTGTGTCTAGTTATTCACTTATTAATGGTAAATTAATTTTTACAAAATGTAAAAACCCCTACCCCGACTTGTTAGCTTAGCTGAACGCTTGAAGCCCTTATTGGAAGACTGAATGGATGCTCAACCAAATCAATAGTTACCGACTCGCGTGCCTGCTACACGCGCCTAGTACCTAACTGTACGCTTGTACCTCGTGCTGACGTCATATGGAGAGGGCACCTTGTCCTACGACGAGTAGATAGGGGTAGATAGGACGATCCTACTGCACGAAGTCTGAATGAAGCGCCCTGCAGCTTGTGTTTCCAAAAACAAAATAGAATATTTACCTACTCATAACTTTTTTTTATTCCACCTGGAGATGGATTAAGCAAATGACCCAACTGATCCTGACTGGTAACCATCACAATACATTGCCTCGTAGGTCACGCACCTTAGGGACATGCTCTACTATGCTCTGCCCCGCGTCCATCAACTTGAGGACGTTCCATACAGGTGTAAAGCCTCATGTGAGTGTTATTTCACCGGCAACCAAACTGAAACACAGCGACGCTGCTTGGCGGTAGTAATAGGTATGGTGGTAGTACTTCCCCGGGCGAGCCCTTTACAAGGAACTCTTCTTCTTTTAAACTTAGGTACTTATCTCATTACTAGCTGGCTATCAAAAGGATGCCTGGACGAGATCATTTTAACGATATGGCAATTGTACCTATGATTTGTATGTGTACTTGCTATAATCTTTATTGTACTCAAATAGATTACTTACAGATAAAACAACTTACAAAAATGACATACCTACCTACGTACAAAGGAGAGCATAAACTCTTAAGTTTTCTTCCAATGAAGTTAAGTACCTACTTGTACTTTTCGTTTGCAAATTTTTAATGATGTAATATTTTGAAATAAACCATTATTGCGCAATATTATTTGACTATCTAAATCAGTTTTTAATGATCTCCCATTTCATAAATCGATCCTCGGTGTTCCGTAAACTGTTCCTAATAATGTTTCGGTACAGCTATCTCTCAACCATTAGGACCCCAAACTGTGATGTCGGCATCATCTGATGCCGTCTGATGTAGTTTTAGGTCCGCGCCGGTACCGTGGCAAATAGGAGGTAGGTACCAAGTACCATGGACGGCAATGGCAGGCATGACGTCATGCAGACAAAAACGCACCAAAAAAACTAATGAAAGGCTTAGATACCTAATACTTACAAGTATTCTCAAATTTATATTTGAAGAGACAGCCTATAGATAAGATTGCCGTGGCCTCGGTCAACGTCTCATAACTATTAGGTGTTACATAAAGTGATGATGTTGCAAAAAACTCAATACCTACCATAATATTATTACTCACTAGCTGACCAGCCTGCGGCTTCGCACGCGTGGTTACGCGTTGTCAATAAAAACATTACGCTCCTTCTGCGCAGTCGGGTATACAGTAGCCTATGTCTTAATCCCGGTCTTGATCTATCTGTCCAGCCATCCAAATCGGTTCAGCCGTTTTCTAGAGCGATCTTGTGCGGCCTGCACCCAAAGACGCACTTGTGTCTGGACAGAATTTTAGTTGGTAAAAGCTTGTACACAATGATATTCTATCCTTCCAGCTTAGACAGCTTTATCCGCAAAAAAGACATGTTGAATTTAAATTTTAAATTGTATTGCTTCTGTTCCATCGCGACAGTTAAAAAAAACTAGGACCTTGACGCTTATTGTAGCTCACGCAGAGAGAAACTCTGCGCAAGTAAGGAGGAGTGAGCGAGGTAAGAGTACATAACTTTTCCTATTTCAAACTTATAGCTACCTAGCTTACTATTCTCACTTTCCAGCCATTTTGCCGCAATTGAAGGACAAACAAGCAAAATTCTAAATGTTGTTACTGGCTTACCAAAGTACAAGGTTACGGAGCGAGTTAAGCCGAGGGAGTCTGCTAGTGTATCTATACAATGAAGGTAAGCCATGTCACCTACATCGGGACTAAATATTGCCATTTGGTTGAGTAGGTAGGTACGGTGCCGGGCTCCGCGTCACCCGAAGACTGCCTGCACTTTACAAATCAGATAGCATTGTACTTTACTGATTAATATAGGACCGGAGAGAGTCGCGCGATGCCATTTTCATCAACAATGGGCAAAATCAGAAAAACACCTAAGCGTTGAGCGTAATTTAATAGCTACAAGCTTCCGCCCGCGGCTTCTCACGCGTGGTTTGGTTTATCAATAAAAAAGCGGGCAAGTGCGAGTCGGACTCGCCCATGAAGGGTTCCGTAGCAGCAAGTAACATAATATAAAAGTTCTTATAGTTCGTTGTAACTTTTTTTTATATTTGAGTTGATTGAATGAAAGGTAAATTGCGGTTACGATTTATGACGTATTAAAAAAAACTACTTACTAGATCTCGGTCAAAAACCAATTTTCGATGGAAGTTAGCATAGTACCTACATCATATATATTTTTTTTGGTTTTATCATTCTCTTATTTTAGAAGTTACAGGAGGGGGGACACATTTTACCACTTTGGTAGTGTCTGTCGCGCAATCTATAAGGTTTAGAAAAAAAATATATTAGAAATCTCAATATCATTTTAGAAGACATATCCATAGATACCACACACGTATGGGTTTGATGATTATTTTTTTTTAGTTTCAGTTCTAAGTATGGGGAACCCCCAAAATTTATTTTAGTTTTTTCTATTTTTGTGTGAAAATCTTAATGCGGTTCACAGAAGGCACGGTTCATCTACTTACCAAGTTTCAACAGTATAGTTCTTATAGTTTCGGAAAAAAGTGGCTGTGACATACGGACGGACAGACAGACATGACGAATCCATAAGGGTTCCGTTTTTTGCCATTTGGCTACGGAACCCTAATAAAAAGTAGCCTATATACCAAATTTTATCGAAATCGGTACAGTTTAGTTGTGAAAACGTACCAACAGACAGAGAGACAGAGTTACTTTCAAATGTTATTTATTAGTTAGCTATATTACTGCTTGGGGTGGGGCCCTGCCGCCTGCCCTGAACACGTGTACATGAGGACGTGTTTACGCTCTATCTAGCATCGCGTTGCCGAGACACGGATTATAAAACTTAACGACTACCTCACTCCAAACTACTTGCACACTACACAGCTCGCAGTCTAAGGTTGATAATCGCTTGGATACAGAAAGGGTTAACGACGTTCTGATGACGGTACAGTCTATTTGTCAGGGATACACCGATCTAGCAAGAAGTAAAGCGGTTACATGTAAGGCTTGAGGTACAGTGATGGATGAGAGATGTAGGTATCACTTATTACGAAGAGAACCCAGAATCAGAAAAAGAACTAACAAGTGGAAAGTCGAATACGTCAAGCCTAATTTATTCACTTTAGCATCAATATATAGGTAGGTACCTGAGCCCGCTAGTCTCCTTCCAAAACCGGCAAGACACAGAAATCAATCGCCCGCATTGAAAACGCTCGGAGGAGCTACTGGTCCAAGAAGTAGCTTATGAAGGGTTCCCTTGCGACACTGAAGCGAAAACTCTTTGACATATGTATCCTGCCCTTATACGGAGCTCAGACTAGTTCCTTGACAGAAGCTTATAAGTCCCAACTCAAGATTTGCCAGAGAGCGATGGAGAGAAGCATCCTTGGAGTGAAACGAATCGATCGAGTCAGAAATACTGAACTAAGAGCCAAAACCAGCATAGCCTATGTAGGCATTACTAAGTAGGCATACGATGTAGACTAGATATGTACATAACTGTTACAGTATGGTTAGTCAATTGCAGTGATCGCGAAAGTTTAAAAAGTACTACATCATACTGGCTATGTTTTATTTCGCTTTTCTATAGCTATTATGTTTTACAGGACAGTTTACTAAACTGCTAACTTCATTATAGTACCTATCTCCGACCAATTTCGTCATCAGTATCATTGACCATGATATATGTATCTTATTCTTCAAATTCCTTTTTAATTTTCATAATTTCTTGATCTATCCTTTGGCGTTTTATTCGCGTTCCGTCGGCGTCGGTAAGTGACTGTGAAGTAAGTGTTTGCTTTTCCGGTGATTGCAATATTTGTAATGTTTCTGTTTGAGTTCCAACAGTGAAGTATTTTTTACGTTTTATGAGATCGTTCGACGATATAATCTCTTTGCCTTTGATTTGTGCGGAGGTGGACTGTGCCTCTGAACTGGATGCGCCTTCTTGCGATCGTTTGGGTAAAAATTTTGTTGGAACAGCATCATCTTTGAGATGTTTAATTACTTTGATTGAAGAATCTTCGAAATGTGCAGAACAGACCACATTGGTTTTCCTCTTCAGATCTTCTTTTTGCAATAAGTCTGGTCTATCGATTACTGTCAACCATTTCCGGCGCCTGGAATAACAAAAGAATCATTTGGTTTGGTAGAAAAGCTTTTATAAATCTTGCATGAGCTCATGTTCTATTAAAAAAAAATTTTTATAATAACAATTAAAATAAATAGGCATAATATTATAACAAATAACAAATAAAAATTAAATAATAAATTAAAATGTCCGATTATGCATATATTTATTCATTTAAAAAAAAATGTAAGTTAAAGGGAGCCCATCATAATTTTCATCCATTTGTTTTGGATTGGACAGTCCAGACGTGATACAATCATCTGGAGGATGCTGTTGCACGCGCTGGAGTAGGGAAGCGACTTTCTTGCGCTTGACTGCATGAAAGTCGTCCGTGCGCGCCTCCGCGAACACAGTCGATGCGCTGCAAAAGCGAGGCAGTCGCATTACCATCCTAAAGATATTGTTGTATTGGACCCTTAGAACGCTGGCCACACGGCGGGTGTGGTTGATCCAGAGCCTGCTCGAGTAGAAGGAATGGCATTAATGATTTTAACTTCTCTCGAGCAGCGCGTGAACCTACGCGCGATCATTTTCCCCCGTACCGCCAGCGCCCTACGTTCCCTTTCAATATCTGCGTCATCCATCACTAAGGCTTTCAGTCACAATATGACCCAAGTATTTAAATGAGTTAACCACCCGCAGAGCCACACCATTCAGTATGATCGGTGGAACATGGACCGGTCCAACCTTCCCACTCTTGAATACGAGTACTAATGCCTACTTTAGTTTGCTTTAGTCTCCGCTTTTATTATTTTAAGATTTAGCGTAATAACACCTGTTAACTCTCTACATAAACCAAAATCATTTACATTAAGTTTGTAAATTTACAATATGTGTGTGTATCCAAATTTCAGCTCAATCTTCTAAAATCTTCTCGGATATAAATATATTCGGGGAAAAAAGCTTCTAAAATAAGCTAAACCTTTGATAAGTTGATTACGTCGCCATTTAAGAACTTGTAAGTACCTACCGTAGGTACATAGAGTAGGTACCTACCTAGGGCTAGGCAAATACGCAAGATAATATTATTAAGCGTACAATAAGCGTACCTACCTTTCGATATCCTTCGGAAGTGAGAAAAACGTGAGGTTCCGATTCTTGTTGTTATTTAGGCAGCCAAATGCGATGCAGTATGATTTTGCCTTCATTATATATAACGTATACTAGACAGAATAGAATATCCTAGGCCACGACGCGTAGATAGCACGAACGCGCTTTCCGGCGGCGGCGGCGACGCGCGCCAACCCACTGAATGGGCCCGCCAAGGCGGACGGGCACCGGGCACCCGCACGCGGGACGGCCGGTGCTGCCACTGTCAATGTCAATTTAGAGATTCCCCGCATAAACATGCTCAATTCCCCGAAATTTCCCACTTCCCATTGATTCATTTTCTGAAAAACTGTTATTTATTAAGCATAAAACATTGTCAACAACAACAAATACACAATTTTGTTTTTTTTATTTTCCGAATTCCGTAGAAGCATAGAATATCAAAATTCAGAAAATCAAATCAAATCAAAAACATTTATTTGTGAACAACACCAATAGTACAACAGAACAAACACACACAGGAAACATAACAAAAAGAACAAAGAAACAAATAACTAAAATATTAAAATTAAATAAAAATGCAAAATATTGCAGTGTGTGTGTCCCATCGTACTCACTGCATGTAATATTTGAAAAGTATTTGCCATTAAAAGTGTTTCCGTATATACCTAAATAAAAGGTAGTTTCCTTATTTTAGTAGGTAGGTACTGTAGGTAGGTAAATATGGATTACCTATATTATTCTGCCATTTCATAACTTTGGTGCATTAAGTTAGATTATGAGAGTCAAGAGAAAATAATGTAGTTATGTAGCTAAGTTTCTAACATAAAGTGAACTGAGATTCAAAGATTGGAGCTACGTCAAAGAAACTAGATTTAATGTTCAATAAGAGGTCAATGGCCCCATCGAAGAGAAATAAAAAGAGATTCGGTTAGTAACAACGATGCATAAAAAGCGCAACAATTAAAACTTTTGCGACCACTTCTCAATGTAAAAACAACTCTAAAACATTCGATGCTGTGGTTGTCTTCAGATTGTGGCAGTAACTGCATTAGTAACAATTCCCACGCCAAACAAAGGGCTCTTGTTTACAGTAAGTTTTCATATTAATTGACGAGTTTTGTTGCGCGCTGGATTATTTGTCGTGTTTTTGTGCGATTGTGTTGAAGCTATTGTCGAGTCGCTTTTTACCCGAGCTCGTGCATTTCTTTGTAGAAACTCTAGATTGTAAGGAATTGGGTTCGAGGTATTTCTTAATGCGGAGGTATGTTGCTAGGTTTCACTGCAAGCTAATATTATGTAAGGTCGACAACAACAAAACATAAAAAACAACATTGTTTTTTGTGTTCTGTGTCGACAACACACTACTGTAAGCTTTGTTCCTATTTCTGAATTATTTAAATTTCAAGTTAGTTATGTATACCAATTGAGTATACAGCGCCTGGCTGGTGGCAAATCGTAACATTAGGTGCAGTTTGCCACCAGGCGCATTAGCATACCTACACAGTGGAGCGAGATTGCGGATTCAAGTGAAGTAAATCCTTCAGGAGTCTTTCAGAATACAAAGTGTTATGAAAGTAATGAGTAGGTAGGTATGCAGAGAGCGATGGAGAGGGCTATGCTCGGGGTTTCTTTGCGTGACAAAATCCGCAATGAGGAAATCCGAAGAAGAACTAAAGTGGCCGACATAGCTCTCAAAATTAGCAAGTTGAAGTGGCAATGGGCAGGCCACATCGCTCGTAGAACTGATAACCGTTGGGGAAGAAAGGTTCTCGAGTGGAGACCACTGACTGGAAGACGCAGCGTAGGCCGGCCCTCCACAAGGTGGACCGACGATCTAGTAAGAATCCGTTGGGCCGTTGGGTCCAAACGGCTACCAACCGCTCGTTGTGGTGATCTAAGGGGAGGCCTATGTTCAGCAGTGGACGTCTCCCGGCTGATGATGATGATGATGATGAGGTATGCAGAGAAGCGAAAGACCAACCATTAAACTAACATACTTTAGTGAGTTGTTACCTCTACCTAGGTAATTTTATTATCTATCAACACCGGTAGAATTAGGTACTTACGAGGGCTGCTATTTATGTATCCGGAATAAAATAAAATAACTATCATTGACTGTTAAATATGGTTTTATTGCTTTTCAAAATATTCGCCATGATGATCAATGCACTTTTGCATTCGGTGAAACCAGTTTTCATAGCACTTTTTCCAATCGGAAGACGGTATCTCCAAAACATGATTTTTGAATGCCTCAACGGCTTCTTCTCGGGTTGAAAATCGTTGACCACGTAATTTATTCTTCACGGTTGGGAATAAAAAGAAGTCGTTGGGTGCCAAATCAGGGCTATATGGCGGATGACCCGTTAATTCCACCGTTTCACCCTCCAAATATCGGGTCGTTTCACCCGAAGTGTGACAGCTTGCATTGTCGTGATGGAGAATGATTCTGCGTTGTGGATTATTCTTCCTGATTTCTGCAAAGACTTCTGGCAAACAAATGGTCGTGTACCACTCTGAATTAACAGATTTACAATTTTCTAGGGGTACAGTAGCCACGTGTCCATCTATACCAAAAAAACAGGCGACCATTTGCTTCAAAGTGCTTTTCGCACGAGCAACTTTTGTTGGGTTCGGCTCATGTTGGAAGACCCAAACTGTTGACTGTTGCTTAGTTTCGGGGTCATATGCATAAATCCAGGATTCATCACCTGTGTAGATATTATATACAGCTTTTGATGCACCACGATTGTATTTTTTTATCATTTTTTTGCACCAATCGACACGAGCCTGTTTTTGATCTATTGTCAAGTTGTGCGGTATCCAACGCGAACAAACTTTTTTTGCAGCCAAGTGTTCATGTAATATCTTATGTATACTCGTCATACTAATCGCCTCTATCTCTCGATATGTCACATGACGATCTTGCATTATTAGTTTACACACTGCGTCGATGTTTCGTGGCACAACAACTGATTTAGGCCGACCATCTTTAATTTCGTCCGTGAGCATACGACGTCCACGATTAAACTCACTAAACCAGTGATACACAGTAGTCTTCGATGGTGCTTTATCCCCAAAAGTCGAACTGAGTTGATCGATACACTGCTGTTGAGTTAGACCACGTCGAAAATCATAAAAAATCATCGCACGAAAATTTTCTCGAGATAAATCCATTGTGATAATGACACGCAATTTTTGAAATCGCGCCACACATTGTGTGGCGCGATTTCAAAAATTGCGTGTCATTGTGTGGCACACAATGAAAACAATTGACAGACGGACGAAATAACCTGCATTCTACAGCCAAAGAGTTCCATTTTCAAACGTGATAATTTCTTTTTAAATATTATTTATGCAGTGGCCAGTTCCGGATTCTTAAATAGCAGCCTATGTATATAATCTCGATAAATCTAGAATTATATTCAAGGTTACGACATCTGTAGGTACTTACCTAACCAAAATAAATGAACCAATCCTTCCTTATCACTATTAGCGAGTCCAATCCGATTACTGTGCGACGAATCGATTTCAGATTTCATTATTATGTGAATGGCGATTTAAGTAAACACTTAACTGGCACTTAACCTACTTTTCCAAGTCGGCCAGGCAGAGGCCATGCTTTTAAGATTCGTACCTACATATTCTCTCATTCATGCGACTATGTAGAAATACACTACCTATTTACTGCCGGGTTTCTATATCCGTCGGTAACCGACTACGACTCGTATCTCCTTGAAAAAGTGTCAAACTAGTGTCTAACTTTTGACACGTTTTCAAGGAGATCGAGTCGTAGTCGGTTACCGACGGATATAGGAACCCGCCATTAGATGGACTATTTTTTTAAAGTTAAACTTCTTTACGCACGCTTGACTTGGGGAGTAAGCTGGTGAATATAAAATACTACAATTTAGACGTAATTTATTTCCTGTATTGTTATGTATTCTAAAAGGATCATTAAAAAAAACAACCAGCCTCGTTTCTTGCCTTTCTTTCCTGGCTTGGTCGCGAAGGAACAGGCAGTAAAATTGACGTTTCAAAGTGATTCCTGTGATTTTAATGAATAAAAGATTTTGACTGAAATGCGTTACGAAAAGTGTGAATGGAAGTTGAGAGGGAGATATAAGTTAGTGAAGATAGAAAGAGAGAGAGTTACGAGATAATTAAGTACTGCAGGGGCAAGAGAGAGGTGCGAGCACACATTTTCTTTCTCATATAGCCAGTTGATTGGTCGCATATCTCCTATCCCAAATTAGTCTAAATTATACAAACTGCAAAAACAAAACACTCCTTCATGCTGTATAATATTGCAATTGTATATTGTATAATATGCATCATTTTGCTATAAGGAGATAAAAAAGTATTTACGACGTTTCGTATTTTGAATCTACCAGCTTCGATTTACGAAAAAGTTCAGCTATTCCACAACAGATGGCAGGCAGCAGCAGAAAATAACTTAAGTAATTACTGTATGCGCCTTGAAATAAGGTTGTCATTTCCATAAAACAATATGTTTATCGCTACTCAGCCAGTGCGGTGACACAAAATATTGTCATTAATAATTATACATAGATTGGACCCGATTTTAGGTTTGATTAAAATGTTATAGGATACTAGATTGAGCTAGAGAAGTTTTACTTCAGTCGTGTGCTCTACAGCACACTCGTTTTTTGTTTGTTTTTTAATACTTCCCTATAAAAGTTAGCAAACAAGCTTACGGCCCACCTAATGGTAAGCGGGTACCGTAGGTAGCCTATGGACGTTACCCACCTGTAAAGGTGAGATGGCCGACAAAATAGATAATTCGACCTAACGAAAATCCAACTTGATGACGTTTTATACTAAGTGAAATATTATTTTTAAATTGTTAATGATTGTTGAATAGATATACCGATTATAGAGATATCAAGCCCGAAACAGGATTGATGATACTTAACATTAATAAAACGCCCTTTATGAAAAGCCTCATACCTACTGTAGTCTTTGTAGAGTCATACAACTAAATAAAATTGTACAGTGGTCTCTTCCAGTGCCAAGAAAACTGAAAAAGCCCATGATTAGGTGACAGATCGAGCAAGCAAATACATTGGTAAGTAGTTAATTATGTATTAGGTTAAAGAAGCCGGTGAACCCTGAGCGCAACTTCAATTCGGCCGCCTCAAAAACTTTGACCTGAAAATCGCTATCCCTGTTTAGTAACGAAGTTTAGCCACGCAGAGCGACAGTGATAGCAATAGAACGATTCTAAATTTGATTAGATTTTGACCGTGTTCCGTAATACCAAAAATGATGACTGAAAACTTGTTGTATTTTTCTCATTGTGTTGTTATTCTGTAACTAGACGATATAATCTATGTTCCCATGACTAGGATACGTAAGATGTTGTTGTTTTTAATACGAAACAATTAGGTTGAAAACAGGTCTTTTATGAAGTAAAACATGCAGAACGCTTCTATTTTATTTTAGGTAAGTATTTTAATCTAATATATGGTTGGGAACCTAAATAAATAGTATTCAAATTAAAATAATACCTTATTAAGTTAGAAATATGCTCCAATTAGAAAAGATCTTGGTAGTACGTGTTGTATGGGCGATTCCCCTCCGGTCTCCCATTATGTTTACCTATTTATAAGCTTGGAAAGGTTTCAACATTTTGTAGTGAAATGAAAAATGTATAAATAGGTAGGTAGGTATGTAGTTTAGATGATAGAGAAGCTTCGGATTGAAATTGCTCCAACTCCGTCCAAAAAAAATATTAAATTTAGCCGTAATATATTTTATGGGGCTGCTGGAAGGTTCTCGAGTGGAGGCCACGGACCGGCAAGCGCAGCGTAGGACGTCCACCTACAAGATGGGCAGGCGACTTGGTAAGAACCGCAGGTCGGCGTTGGATGCAGGCCGCTTCCAACCGCAGTTCCTAGAGATCAATGAGGGAGGCCTTTGTTCAGCAGTGGACGTCCTACGGCTGATATGATGATGATGATATTTTATTTATTGTAATGCATTTTAAAAAGATCATTTAAAAGAACAACCAGCCTTGTTTCTTGTCTTTCTTCCCTGGCTTGGTCGCGAACGAACAGACAGTAAAATTGTCGTTTCAAAGTGATCTTTGTGCTTTTAATGAATAAATAAATACATTTTGATTTGATTTGAGTAAGTACACTAGGTACCTCCTACCTACATTACTAAATATCCCACGAAATGTTATACGTGATACTTAAAGGCCCTACCTAGTAGGTAGTACCTACCTACCTAGGTATTTTAATGTGCCCATAATCCCACCGAAGCTAAGCTTTATGGAAAATAAATTATGCAAAGCCTAGGTTTTATTTTATTCGACCTGGAGATGGAATAAGCATATGGCCCTCCTAGTAAAGTAAATCAGACCAAAATAAAAAAACAGTCCTACAACTACCTAGTGGTTCGCACCGAACTGAGATCTCGCGAGTCTCCCATATAAACAAAAATATATTACTTACCTAAGTACATATTAGTAATCTTTGATTATTAAAATAGTGTCACGAAATATACAACCACATCACTTGTCCTACAGTTTCATTCAAATTACAGGTAACGGAAATTCATATATGTATTTGGATACTCTTTTTTGGGGTCCAAAAGGCAGTTATTCTGGATTTCAGACCTTTGCCTATATTCGTGCCACTAAAGCTACACGAATACCAAATTTCAGCAGTGTGGGGTCACTGGTGTACAATTTTGTCCAAGTTTTGTTTTTATTATGGCTAATATAATAACTCAAAAACTACAAGGATTAAACTAAAAACATGGTTGAAATGTACTAAGGAAGACCTTTAATTTGACATCCCACTTGACCTAACAGTTTCATTTTAATTTTTTTTACCCCTCTTGACCCAATATCTCAACAACCCCCCAACATTTTTAGCTCATTTAGTCACACAAAAATTGTGCCATCACTACCTACCTATGTATTAAATTTCACGATGATCGGATCAACGCTTCGAAAGTTATCCTCGGACAAACAAACATACATAAGTACATACAACGCCGATTTGCCCAAGTTGATTGAAGTTGATGAGATCTCGCTTCGCTCGATCAATTAAGTAATAAAATAAATCAAGTCAGAACTTATGTATATAAATAAAATTAATAAATTGGTTAAAATAATACCCCAATCGGCTAGCACATGAAAGGTGCAGTTTTTTGTTCTCGAATAATTAAGGATATTAAACGTTTTTTAAAGATTATCTGTGGATTTTAATTGTCTAAGTGGTGGGGGAATATTGTTCCAACACTTGGTTGCCTGGTAATTGTACCCAAAAAATTAACTAATTACATGAACTCCCATTACCTGTAAAATGAATGAAACTGTAGGTCAAGTTATTTGGTTATTTATTTCGTGGCACTATTTTGATAGTCAAAGATTAGGTACGGTACGAATAATATTTTTTTGTTTTTATAGGAGACTATCGAGATCAGAACAGGGCGAACCACTAGTTACCTATATTCCATCGTAATAAAAATCTTATTTTGACATTGTTTGCTATTATCTAATTTATTTTGTATTCATTTGCTCTTATTGTATTTAATTTAAACATTTGTATGCCTTATTGCATATGTAGGGCATACATGTGCTTCACTTATAGACTAAGACGTACTGATGTATTTACTATATTCTCGCAAATACACGTTATCTTATCTTCAGGTATGAGGCATACGATAGTGTGGCCGGCAGCTTACTCGCGTTCATGTTGCCGGTCCTTTGACTCGCGCACAACCAACAAAATGTGGAGCGGTAGGGCATGACGAGTGGCATGGTAAGTAAAGCGGCCACATTACGTCCCTGCCCACTTGCCTCGCACCTCGGCGAGTATGTGGCCGGGGTATTACAATGCCTTCCAAGAAATCGCTGCGTTGTTTGAAACCGCCTTTACTTATCCGTCACGCACGCAACACCCGAGCCGGACGGCGCGGGGGGCGGCGCGGGCGGCGGTGGCGGCGACGGCGACAAACCGTCTAGCAAACCCGAAGAAAGAGACACAAATATGAAAACCCTTCAAGAAACATGGGACCGTGGCAACAGTGCGTCATACTAAACTACCGATTCTTTCACACCTACGGAAGAAGGGAGAATATTAGAGTATAGACAGGTATTACAAGACAGGTATAATACGCGCAGCCAAAGATGAGACCTGTCATACCTGTCACCCACCTTAACTTGGGACCACAGCGGCGTATGCGCGGACTGCGGGGAACGACACCCGACTGAATACGCATGCGTGAAGCCATACCTCGCCGTCCCTCCCCGCTTGCCTCGCATACCGCCAAAACCGCCAAGAACTATCTACTGCGCAGGTATGACCACGTGACCCGTCAAGTCTCATCTTTGGCTGCGCGCATTATACATAGGTATTTATTATGAAGCCCTTCAATCAAGCTTGAAATAGTACCTAAATAGCTAGGCAGGCACTTACAGTAATTATGTATGGCTGATATACAGGAGATAGGTACCTACATTAAAAGAGCTTTGATGTGCGTGAAGCGAATACGAGACGCCAAACATTGCGGATTCGATTCTCACGACCGACGACGGCGACGCGACGCGGCGACGCTCGACGGTAAAAATGTTTGCATAATCTGCAAATATTTCTTCCAGTAAAGGAATGACTGGCTTACCTAAATGCATATTTTAAAGCGACCGTAAACTACGGTACATACCAACCAACATACAAAAAATCACCTGCTAATGCACTTTTGTAGGAAAACTAACAGGCTTCCTTTACAAAATTCAAAACCACTTTGCAGGTAGGTAACATTCCATCGGCAAACGAGTTTCAACCTTGTTATGTTAGTTATAAGGTTTCGTTTTCCACTGATGAGCTTGTCGCCAGGCTTATATTTTTTGTTAGCAAACCTATTGGTTTGTCGGCTATAGCGGCCGCCAAAACTAATATTCAAGATCGTGACTTTTCCATCAAGTGAAGATTACCTAATTTATTTATTTTTTCGTAAAGAAGCTTAGAAAGAGGTGTTTTTTGGCTGGATTGTGCAAGTATACAAAGGAATATGCGTGTAGGTACGTGTGCGTGTGGTAGGTACGCGTATCGATGGATTCTATTGTGTTATGCCTATTCGGATTAAACAACTGATCGGTACTGGGTTTTAGGGTTCCGTACCCAAAGGGTAAAACGGAACCCTATTACTAAGACTCCGCTGTCTGTCCGTCTGTCACCAAGCTGTATCTCATGAACCGCTATAGTTGGACAGTTGAAATTTTCACAGATGATGTACCTACCTATTTCAGATGCCGCTATAACAACAAATACAAAAACACAGTAAAATAAATTTTCAAGGAGGGCTCTCATACAATAGACATGATTTTTTTAACCGTTTTCATATATAATGGTACGGAACCCTTCGTGCGCGAGTCCGACTCGCACTTGGCCGGTTTTTATTTTTCCTGGCAACGATTTTCTGTTTTTTATCTATCTAGTAGGTACTTACTTACCTATAATCACCAAGATGAACAGAGAGGAGTCGTCAGTACCAGTACAGGACCATGAGAGAAGAGCCAAGAACCTCATTTGCAATGACGAGTTAGCAGATGCAAGGCTCCAGAGCCTCGAGCATCGTCGAAAGGTTGCAAGCCTCTCGGTTTTTTATCGGATACATTTCAGAGAGTGTGCTGCGGAGCATTTCAATCTGATTCCACCATCCCCATTCTATCATCGGACAACCAGACGCTCCGCGATGCGCCACCGCTACATGGTAGACATACCCTCCCATGCGCACAAAGCGGTACTCTTCCACCTTTATTATACACACAGCCAAGGAAGTTAACGCCTTGCTGAGTCTGTGTTTCCTGATAACTACAACCTAGGGGTTTTCAAGTCACGAGTGAATAGGTTTCGTCTAGGCAAGCGTGTACTTACCATCGTAGACTGCATCAACGCGTCAACCCTACGTGGTCAAACGCTAGCCAATAATTTATAAAAAAAAAGAAAAAACCATTGCTAATATCAAAAGAAAACCATATTCTACTATGAAGCACTTTAGGTTTTATATTAATGGGCCCGTGTACTGATAATTTTTGTATTTATAAGCATTCTATGAAATAAACGTTTTAACGTAGTTCGTCACGAACTGAGATCTCGCGAACAAACAAAATAATAATTGTGCTTAATCTTTCACTAGGTAGGTATCAAAATAGTGTCACGAAATAAATAACCAACTAACTTGACCTACAGTTTAATTCAAATTACAGGTAACGGGAGTTCATGTAAATTTGGTTTTCATTTTTGGGGTACAAATTGCAAAAAAAAACAGTTGTTATTATGGCTACTAACTCATAAACTACAGGAATTAAACTAAAATTAAATCAGGGTTGAAATGTACTTATGTACTAATGAAGATCTTCCATTTGACGTCCCACTTGACCTAGTGTCAATACAAGACAATAGTGTCATTTTCATTTTTTTACCCCTCTTGAACCCCAATATCTCAACAACCCCCCAACATTTTTAGTTCATGTAGTCACACCAAAATTGTGCCATCACTACCTAAGTACACCTACCTACCTATGTATCAAATTTCACGATGATCGGATTATCGCTTCGAAAGTTATCCTCGGATAAACAAACACACATATATATATGTATATAATAAAAAGCCGATTTGCTCTAGTTGATTTAGATATTTCGCTTCGCTCGATCAAAAATACTAGTGGTTCGCCCCGAACTGAGATCTCACGAGTCTCCCAAAAAAACAAAAAAAATATTGTAATATTTGACTATCACAATAGTGCCACGAAAAAAATAACCAACATACCTACTTGACCTACAGTTATAAAGTTATACTAAATTTCAGCGCTGTGGGGTCACTGGTGTAGGTACCCTGAGAAATTTTTCAAAGTTTAGTTTTTATTATGAGAGTAATAACCTAAAAACCACAAGATTTAGGTACCTATACTAAAATTAAAAACGGGGTCGAAATGTACTCACAAAGACCTTTTATTAGACGTGTTACTTGACCGGATAGTTCCATTTTCTTTTTTTTTACTTCTCTTGAACCCCTATATCTCAACAACCCCCCCACATATTTAGCTCATTTAGTCACACCAAAATAGTGCTATCGCTACTATCTAGGTATACATAGGTATACCAAATTTCACGATGATTGATATAAACGCTTCGGAAGTTATCCTCGGACAAACATACATTCATACACACAAACATACAAACAACGCCGATTTTCCCAAGTTGGAGATCTCGCTTCGCTCGATCAATTTATAATTAGGCCAGGGATAAGCAGAGGCAGCAATGGGGCAAACGGCAATCGCCCTGCTAGGAAAAGCCAATCCCTGTGAATCGAATATGTAGGTATTATATTGTAGGTGTGTAATACATTACACACCTACCTTAGTTTTTAATCATTAACGTTGACGTTTTTATGTTTGTTAACTTTGTAAAACTATTATAATAGATAGGTACTTACCTATAGGTAATAAACTAATAATTTTCTATCTAAATTAATATTTGTACTTATAACATTTATACCTACATTTCTCGTCAATTTTTAGAAAGAAATACCTACCTACCTACTTTCAATCACAGATGTAATAGATAGTAAATAGATTCACATACTTACCTATATATGTACTTTGCACAAATGACAAGAGCTTCGCAAAGATCTACTGCATGGCGAGGCATAATGCTGAGCTGGAACCCATTTGCTGCAGTACCACATACACACCTACTTGCCTCTTTTTAATTTTTCCCTGACTACATTGTAAATTTATTATTTCATTCTATTGTTTCAATGTTTGTTGTAATGTCTGTTTTCTCTTACTTGTGCTTTCTCTTTGGTGTTATACCTTTTGATTGTAATGTGTGAATTTGTGTGTGTTATGGTAGCAAATAAATGTCTGTCTACGTCTTTGTCTAAAATGAGCTAATGCTTCGAGTTCGAGAGAGTGGCAAGATGATACCGATATGTTTCTAGGTCACAAGTTCGATGCTCGCAAAATGCTCTGAGATGGTGCACATGAGTTTAGTGTTGACTGTTGCGAATGTACCTATTTATTTTTACTGTGTGCAGAAATAATAAATGAATTATTGTTATTATTAATAAAATAAATGGTAAAAGAAAGTGGAAAGTATAAAATCGAGTTAATGTTGCATTATCAATAGCAAATCCCCCTCAGATTCAATTTAATATTCTGTGGTAGGTATTCACTTGCCCTAAAGGTACCTTCTTTAGTGTACTTCTTTACTTACCGTCGCGCGTCGTAACTCATGAGCAAAAAATAGGTCATTATATTGGAGCCATATATAGTTCCAAACGACGTCCATGCTGTGAGTTATTGAGATATTATTGTGTTGTTAGGTAGGTAGGTAGGCATAATTATAATAAGTACATACATAGGTGTAGGTATTTAAAGGTAATATTATGAGTCCATCCGCTGTCTGTGAGTGAACAAGCTCATGCTGTGAACATTTTGATTGTATACTAAATCGGAATAACCGAATTAACGGAAGAGACCGAGACCCTCTAACACAGGTATTTTATACTTATAAGACGGTCCCAAACCCATGAAATGTAGGTATATAAATTAAGTTTACTGAAATAAATATATTTGATTTGATTTGATTTGATTTGAAGCTCGTCCGTATCCGTAGCATCGCTCGAATCGCATACAATACAACACAATCAGTTTTAATTAGTGCGGCACAAGTAGGTACACAGCACACACAATGCGCTCGCCGGCCACTCGGAGCGAGCGAGCTGACATCGCCGCGCCGCGCCCGTCATAGCGTATTATCGGGCGGTGGCACCCGCCCGCTGGAGTGATGACGCGATCGTGCCAAAGAGTAGGTAGGTTAGAATAGGTTCAGAAGTATAATACCTACAACAAACGAAAACAGGCGCCGCGTAGTACAACGTGCGATAACATGTGATATTTATTTGATGTAAAACTTCTTTACGCATGCTTGCACGAAAAGTGCGATCGGAAGTTGAAAGGGAGATATAAGATAATGAAGATAGAAAGAGAGAGAGTTACGTTTCGTATATTTATAAACGTTAATGTGCGAGTGTGAGTTGCATCTGTACATAATGAACATAGACTGATCGACATACAGACGTGTGGACAAGTTTATAATTGAAGAATAAATTAAAATAAATTAATGTTTTGAAAAAGAAGTTTTACTTCAGTCGTGTCGTCTTAAGCACACTCGTTTTTTTTATTGATGATAGCCAAGCGCTTGACCACTATCTTGCTTGATGGTAAGAGAAGGTGTAATCGAAGATGGAGCACGCTTGCCTTGAAATAACCTATTCACTCTGGACTGGAAGACTCCAAGATTATCTAGTCCGGAAAAACATACGCCATATATATATATTTAAATATATATATATATATATATATATATATATATATTATATTCATAATTCAAATGACTATGAATTATGAATATAATAATAATATATGCCCTGCACACATTGTATGTATATTATTATTATCAAGTGATATAGCACGTTGTACTAAACTTAACTTCTGTACCTAACTATTTTGTGGCTAGAGTTTGATAAATAATTCAGTTAAATCTATTTCTACACACATAAAAAAAGTGTAAGCAACACATAACTTTTTAAGTATTTTTTTTTTTACTTCGTTTTAAACTTTCATGGAATATGAAACCTTCTTTGAGTAGTCAACCTCTTTGATAAAATAATAAATACTGGCAGTTTTTTCAGTAAAATATGTTTTTAAAAAATAAAACATTCTTTTGTCCATTTCAACGGCATTTTATAGATGAAGATTTATTTGTTATTCAACGAAAAAAATTAGTAACCGCAGTAATTCTTGGTTGTGTGTCGCGAATAATAGTCCACGAGTATTTACTGTGTAATGAAGCGTCGTCATCTTACCACGGAAGAGATGCAAAGAACTGTAGGGATGCTAGAAATTGAAAACAGTCAAGCCTATGTTGCTCGGCATTTTAGTATTCATCGAAGCGTAATTTGCCGACTCTGGAGGCGTTATTGTGACACAGGTGATCCGACTGAACAGCACCCAAGCCGAGGGCGTAGTACCACTCGTCATCAAGACCGATACATCCAGGTAACATGTAAATGTGAACCAAAGCTGAGTGGCCAAGAGATCGCATCAAGGCTACAGAATTTCCCGCTGTTTGTCCCCAAACTGTGCGAAACAGACTCAACAGACGCGAGAGTATGGTCTACGTGCACGTCGTCCAATCAGATGCCCACAGATCCGTCACGGATATCGAGCTCATCGTATTCAATGTTCGATTCATTTCGAACTCGATTCGAGTTCAAAGCTGATACTAGAAGAATGAGGGTATATCGTCGCCCAGGAAACGCTGAACGTCTAAGATGTGTCCAGAAAATCCACCCATATAGCGAGCGGTTCGACAGTAATGGTTTGGACTGGAATAGCTAAAAACCGCAACAAATCTCGTTTTTTCAAATGGCAACCTGAATGCTGAAAATTATGTGGAACATCTGCTAGCTCTCTATATGCGTTCATTTTTACAAACATTGGGACCTGAGTTTACATTGTTGCATGACAATGCCCGTCCGCATAAGCGAGACGGACTCAAGAATGGCTACAGGGTGAAAATATACGCGTTTTAACATGCTCAGTTCAATCGCCTGACTTAAATCCCATTGAGCATGTGTGGAATAAATGCTCCACAGAAGTGTCCTGAAAGATCTTGATGGGGTTTTAACGGAACAACAGCTAAAAAACCTGCACAAGTTCCACTGGGACCAATTTCCCCAGGAGGAAATCAATAACCTAATTGACTGCATTCAGAATCGTTGACAAGTTTTAAACAACCGGGGAGGAAACACGCTGTATTAGATTTAATGTAAATGTCCAGAAGAAGGTTATAATATAACGCAGAAGTCATATTTTTGTTTATTACAACCTTTTTATTAATTTGCAATGTGGTGCCCGGGTGGAATCTAGCAACTAAGTTTTAAACCCGTTCCCCCAAATACAACCTAAATAGTCTGCTAAAAAATAAAAATCTTTGATTTTCGTCAAACTGAGTTTTAAAGTAACTGATCCTTTTCTAACAACGTTTTATTATTCCGAAGTTCGAGAAATCTTATGTATCCTTACTTGGGGGTAGGGGGGTTAAAAATCGACAAAATCATCCTTACGTAGTTAGTGAATGGCCCCGTATATAAAAAAAAATAACTAAAATGTCTGAAATGAGAGGGTTTCACAGCCATATTTTTATAACTTCTAACAGATGGCGTTGCTTGTCATACGCTCATTTATTTAAAGGAAAGTGAATTGTCAATGTCAATTGCCGTGTTATTATTTTCCGAGGAACTTGAAAATAATAATTTTTACTCAGAAAACTTTCGTGATTTATCTCAATCATTATTATAAATATGGGATTCATTGGAAACACCGATAAGACGGTAGGTACGTGATAAATCCCGTATTTATAATAATGTTACTTATATGTATAATAATTTGTGTATGTTTATCTGATGAAGTGAGATTGTTTTAGATAAATTTTGATATATTGTCTTTGGAATTTCGGTATATGAATGTGGGGGAGCATATAAATGTAAATTAAATTAATAGGTAGGTAGGTACATACCTAGTACCTAAATACCTATAAAGTTCTAGTAGGTACCTAGGTATTATTTGCGAATGCCTACTTAAGTAGATATTAGGTTCTGAGTTAATCGGACTGCAGCGATGGTAAGCCGACGGCACAGTCGTCAAACATTTTGAGTAGGTAGGTGAGGTGGAGTGGTATTGTAGGTATTTGGACCTACGACTGCCCCATCTATTCCATCGCTTCCCTTTTCGTCTATATTAAGCCACGGCGCACACCGTGCGAGCGAAGTCGCAATCTCCAAGCGGTAGGCGGCAACGCCCCGCATCGCTCCGTCTCGCTCAGTATCGCTAGCGCCTCGCTTGCGACGGCCGCGCGCGTCCTAAGTAGTCGCAGCACCGCGATTTAACCTTGAACTATTCTAGTTGTCGCTATGGCGATGAATTCTCACAAGTATAGAGAAAAGTTGATAGATGAAGTGAAGAAGTACCCAGTTCTGTATGATACGAAACACGAGAATCACAGAGACATTGACGTGAGGGACCGCTGCTGGCTGGAGATCTCGAAGCGACTTGGCGCTAACAGTAACTACCTAGTACAGTTTTATGTGCAAGCGATTATCGTCTTTATGTCGTCATAAATATGGGAAATGTGTTTTGTTTAGCTAATCAGAGGTATTCTAACCATAACCAACCACATATAGGGTTGCCAGGTGTCTGGATAAAGCCCGACACAGTCAGGCTTTTTGGTTGCGTGTCCGGCCAAATAAGATGGTGTCCGGCGTGTCTAGCTTTTGTTAGGCTTTATAAATTCCCCGCGCGGTGGTCATCGGCGAGCGCGACGGGCGCGGGTGCGCGGCACCATTTATTGTTGTTTCATTAAAATTTAAGATTTTATGGTAAATGAAAAAAAATCCTTGTTTTACTTTAAAAAAAATTGGCGTGATTTAATAAGACTAAAAAATTAAAAGTGACCGGCTTTTTAACCCAAATGTCCGGCTAAACTGGCTGGCTGTCCGGGTTTTTGGTTTTAAGACGGCAACGCTAACCACATATTATCCGTGGATCCTAACCTTAATTTGTGTACTAATTAGGCCTTTGAAGAATCCTGTGTCTGGAATGTTGATTTTGCTCACTATAAATATTGTCTTGCAGGTGAGGCCCTGAAGAGGGAATGGAAGATTCTCCGTGACTCGATGCGCCAGGCGCTGAAGCGCAGCAAAGAGGGCGCCACCACGAAGGCCGGGGAGCCCTGCAAGAAGTGGCGCTTCCAAACCCGCATGGCCTTCATACTGCCCTACGTCACTGTCAGACGGTACGCATACAAAAGCTCTTTATGCTATTATTTCACCCCTCCCTTTGCTGGACAAAGATCTCACCCAAAACACTCTTTCCTATTTTTTTGTTTGCGGTCTTCAATCATAGGTATGTACTTACCTGCTCTCTGAAAAGCGTCGAGTCGAGATCGTCCGTCTCGCAACGTTTTTCGCAACGAAGTAAAGCTACATCAGACTGCCAAGGCTACATCAGACCGCCAAGGCTACATCAGACTGCCAAGACTACATCAGACTGCCAAGGCTACATCAGACTGCCAAGGCTACATCAGACTGCCAAGGCTACATCAGACTGCCAAGGCTACATCAGACTGCCAAGGCTACATCAGACTGCCAAGGCTACATCAGACTGCCAAGGCTACATCAGACTGCCAAGGCTACATCAGACTGCCAAGGCTATATCAGACTGCCAAGGCTACATCAGACTGCCAAGGCTACATCAGACTGCCAAGGTAGGACCTATTTGAAGAGTTTCATGCACCGGCATGGCATCACAGCTCCCTAGGGAGCGGTCGTCCAAACTTCGAGTCTGGGGGTGATTCTGAGCTAGGTATGTCTGGCGGAAATTAGTGCAGCTGGTCCAATTTAAATATGTTTAAATTTTGACAATGACCGTCTGGGTTTTGTAGCTCTGCTATAATAATCATGTTGGTTAGTTTTAGCTCAACACCTCAACATTTAAATAAACTAGTTAGGCCGCACACGATCTGATGCGTTCGTGCAGCATTCAGCGCCCAGAGGACGTCCTGTAGCTGTAGCTGGTAGTCTTGTAATAATGATTGTCACTTACAGGCGGCGAGAAATAAAGCATCATGTGAAACTGGACCAGTCGGAGGAGCACTCGGAGCCAGAGCAGAATAAGGACGCAGAGGTGTGGGAGGGGCACGAGCAGCGGGGGGAACACGACGCTTTGGACCTGTTCTTTGCGAGCGTCTGCCAGAGCACAAAGCAGCTCCCGAGCAAGCACCAGGCCGCCGTGAAGAGGCAGGTCTTGGACGTACTCCTGAGGGTTGAAGAGGACGCCGAGGCGGACGAGTCTAAGCCGTTCGGGGAAGTCCCTTAGCCACACCTCTATACTAGGCATTATTGAAGCCTAAAGCAAACTTGAAAAAGAGAAAGCTCAGGCTCTCTAAGCTAAAACGTACTGTCGACACGACAACTTAGGGCATGTGCACACCACGTTTTTGAAACGTACCGTCGACGCGCGTTTTAGAAACGCGCATCGACGGCGCGCTTTTGTCCTACAGAGCAGTTTGTTGTGTTGATCCAAACGCGCGGCACCGGCGCGTCTGTATCGATACACACGCGCGCTAGTATAGCGTTTGTATGGATTCAAACGCGCTTGTAAATGGGTGTACCCAAAAACGTTGGTAATTTTTCATCTTCCTTTTTTAAAAATTAATAACAAAGCGCATGCAATCAATGCTGTCTCGACCGACGCCATCTTGCTACTGTTGTCGAGGTTCTGCTTAAAAACGCAAAATTCCAGCGCATTTGTATCGATACACACGAGCGTTTGCATCGCGTCTCTATCGCTACACACGCGCGTCTGTATCGATTCAAACGCGTATTTGAATTTATACAGGTGTGCAAAGGTCTACAGGCTAAGTCTGACTCGCGTGCGTATCGCGTTTGTATCGCTACAAACGCGCGTCAACGGCGCGTTTAAAAAACGTGGTGTGCACAGGCCCTTAACCATCAACATGTGATCTATAATGTAAGGTACGCTTACCTACCGATAGGACAACAACTGTATAGTGTGGACTACATTCTGCACAAGGGACAAGGTACCTTACCTACCCCATATTGTAGTGGGAGTCTGTCAACTACCGCGGAAAGTGTTAGGATTCGGGGGAGACCTTCGCCCAGCACTGAGACGAGTGACGTACTGTTCAAGACAATAATTGATTTGGCATCATCATCACATCAGCTATAAGACGTCCAGACCGCTGCTGAACATACGCTATAAGGGTTGATCATTTTTAAGCAATATGTAATTTATGTACTTGTAAATAAACTTGAATATATGAGTAAACTTAGTACTTGTTACCTAATGTAATGAGGCACTGACTATCTAGCTGGCTAAAACTACACATATTGACATCCAAACATTTTAACATTTAGATTTTATAAAATACAGTTATTTTGTCACTTATAGACCTACACATTGAGACAACTAACCATTGTACATTATGACACACTGCCTTTAAACCCTTTAGACGTTATGTTTTGAATTCAGAAGGCTAATTCACGTTCAAACTTCGATCTCGTCTCATTAATGTTATAGGTATTCATTCACTCAATGTATTCATTCATTAATCATGGTACCTATGAGTTGACTGCTAAGCGATTTTAGACGAATTATATCAATGTATTATTGTAGCAGAATGCCAAAATATACCTATCTAGGTATTCAATTCATAATCCAACCGCGTTTGGGTCAACTGCCGTTGTTTTTAAAATGTTATTAGATACGCGAAATATTTATTATTCAGATATTACCTACATCGACAATTTTTACAGCCGTACCTACAGCCCTTAGCCCTTCAAGTTTTACAGCCCTTAGCCCTTCAACTTTTACAGCCGTACATACAGCCCTTAGCCCTTCAAGTTTTACAGCCGTACCTACAGCCCTTAGCCTTTTAAGTTTTACAGCCGTACCTACAGCCCTTAGCCCTTCAAGTTTTACAGCCGTACCTACAGCCCTTAGCCCTTCACGTTTTACAGCCGTACCTAAAACCCTTAGCCCTTCAAGTTTTACAGCCTTACCTACAGCCCTTAGTCCTTCAAGTTTTACAGCCGTACCTACAGCCCTTAGCCCTTTAAGTTTTACAGCTGTACCTACAACCCTTAGCCCTTCAAGTTTTACAGCCGTACCTACAGCCCTGAGCCCTTTAAGTTTTACAGTCGTACCTACAGCCCTTAGCCCTTCAAGTTTTACAGCCGTACCTACAGCCTTTAGCCCTTCAAGTTTTAGGAACTTTGGTATTTGCCTTTGGTAAATCTGACGTAATTATCACCAAAGCAGTCACAAATTAAATTGCAAAAATTGCAAGAATGATAAGTACCTACTTACATAAATGTATTAATTAGAAAACGCAATAATCTAAAGCTGCCAAAAAGAAACAGTAAACCAGCGAAGGGGAGAAGGTTCGCGAGTCGAACATAGGAGAAGGAAGTTAAACGTCGTTGTAGCTCCTTCCCTCAAGTTTATTGATGAAGGTTGAGGACTCGAGGAGGAGCGCCTCCTGGCTCTTCAGCCGGCACCGCCCGCACCGCCGCCGCCATAGCCCGGGGTGAAGGCATTGGCGGCAGTGGCGTTAGTTGTATTCAATCCCGACAAGTATTCTTTGTACTCCAATCGAATTTTCTCTTCTTCGACCAATTCCACGATTTGCGTGTTCAGAGCAACGATGTACTCTCTGGTATACAGGATGTTGAACAACTTTCTCAAAGAGTGCGAGTAGTAGGTGGCATACGTGGGTAAGGTCTGAAACTGGTACCAGTTGGGGTCGCTGTTCCACCAGCCGGCGTACCAGCCCGTGCCCTCCTCGTGGTGGTGCCGCACGTAGCTGTACATTGTGGTGATATCCCGCTCCCAGTCTTCGAGTTTGCGGAAGGCGAACGCGAGCCGGTAGCGAGGGTTGCCTTCGTACTTATTTATTATATACTCGACATCTTTCAGCCTGTTCAACACAATCATTATTATTAATGCGACAGCAGCTACCCACAAATATATTGTGTTGAAGCTAAGGATAGAAACAAAGCCCAGAACTTATTATGGCTCTTGTCACTCTCGTGATTTAGAGGGTTCCAATGTTACCTCACTTATCAAATCCGTCAAGCCGTTTAGCCTACACGATGCGCCAAATGTACATACATACAATACATACACTTTTTATTCCTCCTTCTCAGCAGGTGCTAGTTAGGTAAAAAGGTATATCAGACAAACACAAAAATAAAACTATGAAAAGTTATCATAGGTGTGCATCACACACTGGGGTACTGGGGAAATGCATGGGGTGCATGTGCTATGCACCCCATGCATTTCCCCAGTACCGCGGACTTAAGCCACTCCGTAATCGTCTTCAGGATTCCGTTGGCTTCCTCGAATTCGGCGTACGATTAAGACTGTCTTTTTGCGCATGATCGCATAAATACTATCAGTCCGCGCGTCAGCGGACTGTCCGAGACGCTATAAAATCGAGGAAGCCTTACTAGAACCCTGAAGGCGTTGTTGTATTAAACACGAAGAGCGTTGCAGACCAGGCAAGTTCAGGCAACGCAGAGCCAGCTGGCAGACAACATACAAGAGTGAAATACCTAGTACGTACCTGCACCGAATGTACAACAGAGGAATATTAGTGAATTAGTATTAGTTAGGTACCTGTACTGAATGGTGAAGCAGGACTGCTCCATCAGCCTCATGGTGACTTCTTCTATTTCGGGGTCCAAGGGATCCATCCTTAGTTTATTATAATAATATGGCACTTCCTTAACAACCCATTCTGGGGAGTCTGCCCCAGAAGTGGTCGTCATACTGCTCGGCGACATTGTTTCTGACAGATATGTCGTTGTGTCGTCCGGTTTTGCCGTTGTCGTATCACCGCCTGTCATCGCCGGCCGCGTCGTCTCTTCTGCCCGCACTGCCGATGCCGACGCCGACGCCTTTACTCTCTGTTTTACCGCCGTTTCTACCGGCATCCTCAGTGGTATCGAGGGTAGTATGTCCGGCGGCGGCGCCCACCACGACCCCCAACTGGTTCCTAGCTTTCTGTAAAAGTCACCCCAACTGAGATCCCAACATTACATTACATAAGGTCTAGTAATCCACTTACGTAGATTAGATACCAAGGTACTTGCAAACTTTTTGCAAAAAGGAAGGGAAGCATTTACCTTACTGAGGAGTTGAGTGATGTGGCCCGCGGCGGCGGCGGCAGCGTCGGCGGCACTCGCCCGGCTGGCCTGTGTGTTCAAATCACATGCATTTTAGGATTCTAGGTTTTGTATTTATTTATTTCCATATTTTTTTAAGCGTCGTAATGTGTGACAGGCCTTACGGCATCGAGTCCCAGCTCTCTGGTACGTTGAGTTCCAACTGGATGTCCTCAAGGAGAGCTTTATCGGGAGGCCCTTGGTCAGGCTTCGGGCCGGCCATGCGGCGGGTCAGCTCTGCGGCCAAAACCGCGTCCGTTCCTTCGAACCGAACGTCGCGATGGGTGATGTAGGACGTCACCGTCGCCGCTGCCACCGCCGCCGCCATCGGAGCCCAGCAAGCGATGATGGTACCTCGCCAAATAATAAGTATAGTTAGGTACCTACATTACTGTTGGCCTCTTCCATGCGAGCAGCCTTTTGCTGTCGACACAGCAAAAAGCAGCGCCAAGTCTATTTGAAGTCGACTGACTAACAAGCAAACAAGACTGATCGAGTGCGAGTCGGACTCGCGCACCAAGCGAGGGTTCCGCAGCGTCATCTAGTAACGTGACCAAGAAAACTTTTAAACAGATATCTAAAAAAAACAATTCTAGATAGAGACTTTGTTATAATTTTCCTGTAGTTTTTACATACCTATTAATTATCAATCATATTAATATCAGATTTTTCACTTTGCTAAATAAAGAGGTAGCGTATAATATTGTTATTTTCATTAAACTCCTAAACGGTACAAGATACAAAAACCGAACAAGTGCGAGTCGGATTCGCCCACCAAGGGTTCCGTACAAATTTGTGGGTACATATTATAAATCCATAGTATCCCTCAATGCCTCAATACCAGGGTGTTTAACCAATGTGTCGTGCCCATTCTTACTTACGGTTCCGAGACATGGCCGCTCACAAAGGAATAGATACATGCATAAGATTGGAGTAGCTCAACGGGCAACGGAGCGTGCCATGCTCGGTATATCACTCTTGGACCACATACAAAATGTCGAAATCTGACATCACACCGACGCACAAAGGTTGTGGACGTGGGTATGAGGATCGTAGGGGTGAAGTGAAAATGGGCTGGACACTTGGCTAGGAAGGATGACGGGTGTTGGACGAAGGCGAATACAGAGTGGTGGCCAAGGGATGCTCGTACACCAAGAGGCAGACCACCCGCCCGATGCTCGAATGACATTGAAAGCGTAGCTGGGTGTCAATGGATCGCAAGGGACCGGAAAGAATGGTGTAATAAAGAGGAGGCCTATTACCCAACAGTGGGGGCAGACGGGCTGAGATGATGATGATTATGATCATAAATAGTTCAAGAATCGAATCTCGCAGTTTTTTTCCGAGCTTTTCTCGAAATTCTGAATAACGACTATATTTTTTATGATTTATTTATAAATGCATAGTTTTCAGACTTTTCCCTGTAGGTACTTGTAGTAAGGCGAAATTACTTGCCAAAATTAATAGTTCTAGTTCCACGGAAAGTACCCTATAAATTTAGATTCCCTTGAGAGTGTCGAAATATACGCTTTTGCGGCACAAACGGCCGTATCATTTTTTTACGTTAACTTAGAAGTTTGATTTTTTACAGCTTCAAGGGACTGTAGACCTGAGTATATGGTTTTAATTTCAACTCGATACTTTCACGGGTTCCCGAGATAAAGGGTCTTGTCAGACAGACAGACGGACAACAAAGTGATCCTATAAGGGTTCCGTTTTATCCATTTGAGGTACGGAACCTTATAAACAAAATGGTTTTGGAATGTGTAAATCAACCTCTTTGATGTGACTTACCCTTGACTTAGGTAGTTAAACCCTATTTAGAAATTTAAATCCCACCATTTTGACTCTTTTGGCCATCAAAATGTAAATATTATTGATTTTTTTTACTTGGAACAGAGGAAGGACAGCAGGTAGGTACCTACTATTTAGTTGTAGATATAATCTGGTGGTAGAGCTTCTGTGAACGAGCTCGAGGAAGTGGGCACCACCGCCTTACCTTTATCTGCCGCCAAACAGCAGTAGGTACTTGTGCTGTTCTGTTGCGGTTAGATGGTAATGGTATGTTCCTGTAATTACTGGCACATAGGCATAACAGCTTAGTCCTATAGAATGGCAATGTATCCACATAGAGATCAAGACAACATAATACCTTGTTTTGAATTCTATGTGGATATCCATGGGCTGCAGTAGCCACTTAACATCTGGTGGACTGTATGCTCGTTTGCCATATAAGTTGTATAAAAAATAAAATCTGCTGTGACAGATGGACGGACTATCCGTCCGTCCTGGTTCTGTTTTTACCATTTCCGCCCGGAACCCTAAAAACGCTCGCCAGTAACTATGTAGATAACCTACGCTTGTCGTGTGGGGTGGATGTAGCGGGCTTTGCTTGCTATCATAAAATATCAAGTGTGAGAACTTGAACACAACAACATGCCTGCCTAAATAGGTACATAGCTATACCGTGGCTATACCTACTTCACTCGTTTGCGTTTGTCCGTTTGAGTAACCATCCCCGCGCGCGCTCGGTTACCGCCGGCTCGCATGCCCGCCGCGCATGCGTCCTGCCGCCCCGTCTCGATCGATATCCGTCCCGCTCGCTCGCTCACTCTTCGCCACGTGCTCGTCGCTTGCAGCCGTGCGTAAACAGGAGTGCGGAGGACGCCGGGATGGCCGGGAATGACGACGTTCCCCCGAAAAAAAACCAGTTTAAATGCATAGTTCCAGGATGCCGCTCCTCGACGAAGACAAACATAGCGAAGCTACACTCGTTTCCATGGAGGGACATGCCGCGGTGAGTTAATTTCAATAATCTCCTTAACCATAATATGGTTTGTTTGTAATGATGTGGATGAAGACAATCGCGGGGTGGCGAGCGGCTGAGTGGAACGAGCTTGTTGAAATTAGATAGGTACCTAATTAGGAAGAAACTAACCCAATATTAGTTACTTAGTAAGCAAGCCACCACCTACCTACTGCTTTCGGAGTTTTACCTGGCGTTTGGCGACTAACGGTGGGGAAGAGAGGTACCATCACATTCCGTTTGACACGTGTTCTTAACCCCTAGCGCAAAAAGAGGGCTGGTGTCCTAAGTTGTTATTAGGTAGTTAGACCGTATGTTATCTAAAGGTGTTACAAATGAATTTGAAGTCTGTCTGTCTGCCTGTAGACTCTGTAATTAGCACCGTAGCTACCTACCTCCCAAACAGATTAACTTATATTTAACCCTCGGCGCAAAAACATGGATAATAGGTGTTATACGTTAGACGCCTATTGGCTGTATGTCTTACTGTAGCATCGTGGTAGGTACCTACCTACCTAGTTCCCAATACGATGGACCGATTTGGACGAGGTTTATTGATCGAGCGAAGCGAGATCTCTAAATCAACTTTGTCGAATCGGCGTTGTATGTAGGTATGTGTATGTTTGTTTCTCCGAGGATAACTTTCGAAGCGTTGTCCGATCATCGTGAAATTTGATGCATAGGTAGGTAGTGATGGCACAATTTTGGTGTGACTAAATGAGCTAAAAATGTGGGGGGGTTGTTGAGATATTGTGTGTAGTGGCAAAAAAAAAATGAGACTATTAGGTCGTGAGACGTCAAATGAAAGGTATTCATTAGTACATTTCGACCCTGTTTTTATTTTTAGTAAAGTTCTTGTAGTTTTTGAGTTATTAGCCATAATAAAAACTTCACAGGACAAAATTCACAGGTTAGGTACCTACACCAGTGACCCCACAGTGCTGCAATTTGGTGTGAGTGTAGCTTATGTATCACAAATATAGGTAGGCAAAACTCTGAAATCCAGAGTAACTGCAATTTGTACCCCAAAAAAGGAACAATTTAAATGAACTCCCGTTACATGTAATTTGAATGAAACTAGGTCAAGTCCGTTGGTTATTTATTTCGTGGCACTATTTTAATGGTCAAAGATTACGAATAATATTTTTATTGTTTTTATGGTAGGTAGGTAAGACTCGCGAGATCTCAGTTCGGGGCGAACCACTAGTTTACAAGAAAGCTTTTTTTACCCTAGCACGCACGACTGAACGTAGAAGTGCGTTTAGTTAGGGCGAGAGGTTCTTTGTTTGTGCATAAAACGAATGTTTCCAACTAGGTAGGTAGGTACCTATCTCCGATACGGTTGGACCGGTTTACAATTTGTTCAGTAGGTATTCATTTACTTATTCACCATTTCATTATGTCAAAAATATATTACCTAGTTGACCCGCCGAACTTCGTACCGCCATGACATGGTATGACGCGGGCTGCCAATAGGTAAGTCACCCCGGTAGAATTATCAATCGGCCGTCATTAGCTGCATCTATGTATAATGGAAAATGAATTTTCTTCATAATTTCTTTTTACGTGAATGTTTGCGATATTTTAATAGTCATTCTGCTATTCGGGGCGGAAACAAATCCAACAAATCAAAGATCATCAAAATCCGTCCTAACACTATGTTTATATTTTTATTTTGTACAGTTGTGGAGTTATTATAAAAAATGTCGAGAAAAAAACCGGTCCACCCCACCGTGTGTGCAAAGTAGGTGCCTATGCGAAGTGAAAAATCTGAAATTAATAGGTTTTATCAACTAGTGGTTCGCCCCGAATTGAGATCTCGCGAGTCTCCGATAAAAACAAAACAATATTATTTGTAATCTTTGACTATCAAAATAGTGCCACGAAATGCATTACCAAAACACTTGACCTACAGTTTCATTCAAATTACAGGTAACGGGAGTTCATGTAATTAGTTAAGCTTTTTTGGGGTAGAAATTGCAGTTATTCTGGATTTCAGGCTTTTCCATATATTTGTGTCACTAAAGCTACACGCATACCAAGTTCCAGCACTGTGGGGTCACTGGTGTACCCTGGGAATTTTTAAAAGTTCAGTTTTTATTATTGCTAATAACTTAAACACTCACAAAGACGTATTATTAGACGTGCCACTTGACCGGATAGTTTCATTTTGGTTTTTTTTACTCCTCTTGAACCCCAATATCTGAACCTACCTATGTGTATATCCAAAATTTCGCCATCACTAACTACCTATATACCTACCAAATTTCACGATGATCGGATAAACGCTTCGAAAGTTATCTTAGGACAAACATACATACAAACGTACACACGGCTACACATCAAGCTATACATTTCCAGTATAAGCTGACCTCTCATTCAACGAAAAGCCTACACAATGTGAGGTTAGCTTATACTGGAAATGTATAGCTTGATGTGTAGCCGTGTGTACAATGCCGATTTGCCCAAGTTGATTTAGAGATCTCGCTTTGCTCGATCAATAAGGCTGGTCAGGTACAGTCGGAGTTCCATTTCGAAATTCGAAGGCTGCAAATCCATGCAAAATCAAGGCCGTTATCTAGTTACTTACTTTAGTATTTAACTTTAGTACCTAAGTTAAGTACTTACCTAGGAACGTGTGTGTGTGACCTAGTGATGAAGTGGGGTATCATATCAAAGAGAATTATTTACAAATTCCAAAACTATTTGTGTATCTTTTTTACTTTGTACAGTTGTGGAGTTATGATAAAAAATATCGAAAAAAATACGGTTCCGTCCCATAACTACAAAGCTTGCGAAGTAAAAAATCTGAAAATCTTTCCAACCATCGATAATATGTACTACGTACGTTAGAATCTATGTCTATGTTTCCAACACACAACTTTTGTGAACATTATGTTTAAGTTACTATGTTTTTAGTTGAAGCTTGCTATGTAAGTACCTACATATTTTAATATAAACAGAAATTGTTTATTTCAAGCTTGACACAGATGGTACACACTGCTACACATCAAGCTATACATTTCCAGTATAAGCTGACCTTTCATTCTACGAAAAGCCTACACAATGCGAGGTCAGCTTATACTGGAAATTTATAGCTTGATGTGTAGCCGTGTGTACCATAAAATAAAATAAATTATTTATAATTAAAAAAATTACTTATTTTAAATTATGTCGAAATAAATAATTATTTGATTTTATTTATTTGATATCTAAAACAGTTTTATAGATAATAACTGTCTTCAAAGTTTTCTTATTTACCATGCACATATCTAAGTATAAGGAGAAGTCTGTGCGCGAGCCCCACTCGTAGCTACTTGACCGGTCTTGCTTTTTATTGATCGAGCGAAGCGAAATCAAGAAATCAACTTGGGCAAATCGGCCTTGTATGTATGTACATAAGTAAGTATGTAAGTAACTAAGTATGTTTGTTTGTCCGATGATAACTTTCGAAGCGTTTATCCGACCATCGTGAAATTTAGTATATTATGTATAGGTAGGTAGGTAGTGATGGCACAATTTTAATGTGATTAAATGAGCTAAAAATGTGGGAGGGGTTGTTGAGATATTGGGGTTAAAGAGGAGTAAAAAAAACAAAATGGGAGTATAATGGTGAAGTGGCACGTCTAATGAAATGTCTCCGTAAATACATTTTGACCCTATTTTTATTTTTAGTTTAATCCTTGTAGTTTTTAAGTTATTAGCCATAATAAAAACAGAACTTTGACAAAATTCACAGGGTACACCACACCAGTAGAATGAGAGGTCAGCTTATACCAGTGACCCCACAGTGCTGAAATTTGCTATACGTGTAGCTTTAGTGATACAAATATAGGGAATAGTCTGAAATCCAGAATAACTGCAATTAAGGCTTTTCACAGCCATGGTTTTAGAACTGCTAATAGATGGCGCTGCGCCATCAAGCACTAGGGATGGAACGTTTCACGAGTAGCATGTTTAAAATCATTATGTGACACCTGTTATTTTCCTTCGCTTAACCTGTTAAAACTTATTAAAATTCACTTTCGGTATTCATCGTATATAGGTTGTTGTCATTTGAGTCTGCTACAAATCACAGTCGTTTGTATTTCTTCGGAATTCATCAGGCGTTTCGTTGCCCGTGATTTTGCATAAGAAATCGCACTAGCAAGAATAGTGAGTGTGACATTACGGCATTATAATGTAAAATCATTGACTGTGATTTTTCACATTAAAATAGAAATAGCAGTGATAAAAAATAATCATTTGATCGAAAATGGTGTAAAAGGAAATGAATTTTCAATGTCAATTGCCGTATCAATCAAAACTTGAATTAGAAAATCATTTAAAAATGCTTACAAATAGGAGGGTATCGATCTATAGAAGAGATGACTAAACAGTGCGTTGTCTCCTATTGCGAAAACAACGGCAGACACCGTTTTCCTAAGGATGGAGTTCGCAAAACGAAATGAGTAGGTACAAGCAATTACACATGTAAACCCTAGTTCGTACATATTAAATAAATAAAAAAAATACATTTATTTCAAGCAATTATGTAGCTCATATGGGAAAGCGCACAACACCATAGTCAAGTCACAATATTGAAGTCTATACATATATAGTACATTTGTAAAAATCATAATTACTGTGTAAATAAATAACTTATTCTTAAAAATTGATCAATAGTTTATTTTCTAATTATTTGAAGAATATTTTTGTGAAATATCATATCCTATTACCTTATTGAGTAGAATTAACTTGGGAATGTCTTAATTGTCAGAGGAGTCTTTGAAATTTTTTTTTATCGCCATTTTATTAGTAATTCGTGTTTTTAGAACAATAGTTTTGTTACTTATATCCTTGAGTATTGTGTATTTAAATTTTAATACCATACAACTAGCAGAATGATAATTGTTAGGGTTGCAATATTCAAAGTCTGCGCCTTAATATGTTCAGCTCACTTTCGTGTTACTGATTTATCTGTGACGCCATCATATTGGAATAGTTACCGTTCATAATTATTGATTAAAACGGGTGTTTATCGCGTATGTACCTTTTTTATTTGTTATCCCGACGTTTCGGCTGTGTTGCAACAGTCATGGTCTCGGGCTGACTGGAGTACTTGGAGCTACCGTCGGGAAGTGCGGGTAGCTGCAGCATCTACCCTCACTTGGTCTTCAGAATTAGAAATGTCCTCGTTCATATTACGACACACTACACTAACCGTATCTACGCACTGAGTCGACCGATTACGACGCGCACACCTAGCAATCACCGGGTTCCAAGACGCTGAGAGTCTATAGCCATCTTCCCGATTGAAATTTGGAAATTTCTTGATTTCAATCGCTTCACGAACTATTCTCTTGTACGAGGGCGGCACTGAAAGTTTCGGGAATCAAGGAAGTGACACAACATTACTATTTAAAAATGTATTTATTGCTTTTCGAAGTATTCTCCGCAAAATTTGACACATTTTTCTATACGATGGAACCAATCATTGAAGCAACTATTCCATTCGGAAGTTCGGGTCTCCAAAATGGCTGTTTTGTAGGCGTCCACACCACAGCTTTTTCAGGTGATGAAAATCTCTGACCACGCAATTTATTCTTTATTTTAGGGAAAGTATAGAAATCATTAGGGCTTAAGTCGGGGCTGTACGGCGGATGGTCTAATAATTCTATGTTTTCTTGCTCTAAAAACTCTTTTGTTCTGTGCGCGGTGTGAGAACTCGCATTGTCGTGATGGAGGATGATGCGGCGGTTGCAGTTCTCTTTATATATACCATTCTGCATTAACCGTTCTTTGTCCCTCAAGAGGAATAGTCGCAACATGGCCGGTTTTGGAGACAAACGTAGCCACCATTTTTTTTGCAACACTCCGTGAACGAACATATTTTGTCGGCTTTAACTCATTTTCGAACACTCATACTCGTGACTGGTTTTTTGTTTCGGGTTCGTACGCATATATCCAGGATTCGTCACCTGATACGATGTTGTATACAGCATTTGAGGATCCTGCGTGGAATCTTTCAAGAGTTCTGACACACCAAGTAACGCAAGCCGGTTTTTGCTCTTCACAGAGCAAATGCGGTATCCATAGGGAAAACAACTTTTTTACACCTAATTGTTCATGCAAGATTATATGTATTTGACTCATGCCAATGTCTAAAGTTGCCTGAATTTCGCGGTATGTCACATGTCGATCTTCCTCAATCAGCTTACGCACAGCATCAACGTTTTCTTGGGTGACTGCAGTTTTTGGACGACCTTGACGGGGATCATCACTGAGCTTGACACGTCTACGTTGAAATTCAGCAAACCAGCGATAAATTGTGGTTTTGGATGGGGCTTCATCACCAAATGCAGAAATCATCCGGTCAACACACTGTTTTTGTGTTAAACCACTTCGAAAGTCATAATAAATCATCGCTCTTGAATTTTCTCGAGTCAATTCCATTTTCTCAACGACTAAACAAGTTTGACAAGACCTTGTGAAAAGACCGAGAATATTTTTTTAAATAAATAAATGGTATTCGATTTTTAAAACCAAGGACTTTTCAATTAAAAAGATTTTAATATGACAGGAACAGTGGAAATATTCCATTCCCGATACTTTTAGTGCAGCCTATGTAATAACGGCGTTCACTAGAGAGAACCTTAGGATCATGAAGTTCAATCAAATGATTCGGTCCCGAGTCTACCAGATGCTCTGCTATCGCCGACTTGTTTACCTGGCGATTTTTGACAGCTGCGATATGCTCTTTGACACGCTCGGCAATGGTACGTTTGGTTTGCCTGATGTAAGAGCGGCCACAGCTACAGTCTATCTTATAAACACCAGGCATCTGCAGAGGTATAACATCCTTTGGAGTCCGTAAATGCTTGGCCATCTTTGAGAGAGGAGTGAAGACCGACTTGATTGAAAACCTTTTCAACACATTTCCAATTTTATCCGTCACCCCTTTCACGTATGGCAAAAACGTTGGCTTTCTACAGACCTCTGTTGGTTTTTCTCTGTTTGTGCGTCTTGGCTGCCGTCTATTTACATATCCGTTGGATTTTAGAACCTCCTTAACATGGGCCAGCTCACTCTCCAGATGTTCAGGGTCACAGAGAGCGTAAGCTCTGTTTGTTAACGATGAAACAACAGATTGCAAATGGCGAGGATGGTGGTGTGACGCAGCGTTCAAATAGCGGTCAGTGTGTGTTGGCTTTCTGTAAACAGAGTGCGCTAGACGGCCATCTTATTTCACCATAACTTTGACATCGAGAAAAGCTAATATCCTATTATCCTCCATTTCATAAGTGAACCGCATATTCGGGTGAATGGAGTTAAGGTATACAGTAAATTGTTCAACTTCTCGTTTACTCCCCTTCATTATGCACAAGACTTCATCCACGTATCTCTTCCATAACTTTATACCATGAGCTGTAAGATCTAATTTAGTTTCAAAATGCTCCATCCAGATATTAGCCAAAACTGGTGCCACCGGGCTACCCATGGCCACTCCATCAATCTGGAGGTAATGTTGCCCATGATATAAAAAGAAGTTCCCATCTAAACAGTGTTCAAGGAGAACAATGCACTGGTCAGGCAGTTCGTGATCCTTTAGCTTCTCTCGTATAACATCCAGGCAGTCCTTTGTTGGAACGTTGGTGAAGAGCGCTTCCACATCGAAACTCACCAATATATCGTCTGGTTCCAATTTTAAACTCCCCAGTATGTCTACAAAATGGCGCGAGTCCTTTACAAAAGATGGCGTCTTTCCCACCAAAGGCTGCAAAATTGAAGTAACATGCTTTGCCAAATAATAGGTAGGCGAATCAATCTGGCTCACAATGGGACGAAGAGGCACATTACTCTTATGCACCTTAGGTAAACCATACAATGTTGGCGACTGCACTATAGTAGGTCTATGTAGACGGTTATAAACATATTCTGTAAAAAGATCCTTGTATTCCGAAATCAGATTTCTAATACGCTTTGTCACTCTGGCAGTTGGGTTGTAAGGTACTTGCTTATACACCTTATCATCACATAACAAACTACTCATTTTTTCATCATAGTCAGTGGAATTAATCACTACAGTGGCGTTACCCTTATCGGCCTTAAGTACCAAAATATCTTGGTTCTCCCTTAATGCTCTGAGTGCTAGACACTCTTCCGCGGTGATATTCGGCTTCGGTAACCTGGACTTTCGTAAAATTATTGCAACATCTTGTCTCAGCGTTTCTGCGTCAGTGGATGGTATTTTGTTGCTTATAATAGATTCCTCTACACTGCTAATAATGTCTTCGTAAGGAACGCGCTTAGGTGTAGGTGCAAAGTTTAAACCCTTTTCTAGTATATTCTGTGTAGTTGTATCCAAAGTAACATTCGATAAATTTATGACGGTATCACGATTTTTTGTTACTGACTGTACCTGGCATCCTGTAAATTTCCGCCTAGCAATCAACTTTTGTAACTTCTTATCGTGCTGCTCTGTACACAAAACAAAAGTTCGCTGTGATTGATTGTACGTTACCCGGTCACATAAATCGAAATCACTCAAAGATAACACATCACTGCATTCCAAGTGTAGCTTGTATAACTCGCACTGCACTCCGTTTAAATAACACTGGTTATTCCTAATCAATTGTTTTAGAAGACGGACACTCGCATTCCCTAGAATTCTGTCGGAATATTCAATATCACTACGCGGCCTTATCCGAACACACGTAGGTATTAAGTCCCAATCACGACAATTTGTTAAAAATGTCAATGATGTAGCAAGTTTCACACTTTTCTTCCGTAAGTATTCTAGCCGTCGAACTTTGTTTACAATATCCGGCCCGTACCGGTTTGCAATAGTATTTTTCAAACTTTCGCGATCACTGTACATAATTATTGATTAAAACGGGTATTTATCGCGTATGTACCTTTTTTATTTGTTATCCCGACGTTTCGTCTGTGTTGCAACAGTCATGGTCTCGGGCTGACTGGAGTACTTGGAGCCCGATTGAAATTTAGAAATTTCTTGATTTCAATCGCTTCAATCAAGAAATTTCCAAATTTCATTCGGGAAGATGGCTATAGACTCTCAGCGTCTTGGAACCCGGTGATTGCTAGGTGTGCGCGTCGTAATCGGTCGACTCAGTGCGTAGATACGGTTAGTGTAGTGTGTCGTAATATGAACGAGGACATTTCTAATTCTGAAGACCAAGTGAGGGTAGATGCTGCGGCTACCCGCACTTCCCGACGGTAGCTCCAAGTACTCCAGTCAGCCCGAGACCAAGACTGTTGCAACACAGCCGAAACGTCGGGATAACAAATAAAAAAGGTACATACGCGATAAATACCCGTTTTAATCAATAATTATGTACAGTGATCGCGAATGTTTGAAAAATACTAGTTACCGTTCGTTATTTTAGCGATATTTTACGTACATAACTTGGTACTTATAAGTTGGTTGATTAGCTACCTATGTTCTTGTCATTTTTCCTTTTAAAAGTTCTCTTTTTTTAAAGATACTGCCAGAAGAATATTGAAGAAAACTGCTATATCTTCAGTGTTCTTAAGGAAAAAAGCTTCTCCAGAACAACCATCAACATCCATTCAAGATACAGAGTATCGAATAGTCAGATTCCATTAGGCTAGCACTGGTCAAAAAAATAATACGATCACAAATGAACATTGATTGCCACACACACAAGATGAAACAAAAACGGAGTGAGCATGTAGAAATCCTAGACATTCTAGAAACCTCTAGAAATTTTGATGTTGTCTTTGCTACTTTGACAGTTTGGCAAGTTTAGAAATATATTTTTTAGCGGAGCATGTCTCATGTGCTTGTTTAGACAACGCCATCTATTACGCTAGTTGGAACTACTTTTTTTTAAATCGAGAATGAAAAGCCCTCATTAGATCAATTAACATGAACTCCCCTGTAATTTGAATGAAACTGTTGGTTATGCATTTTGTGGCACTATTTTGATAGTCAAAAGATTACAAATTAAAGATCATTGGGCGGTTTTGACCCACTTTTTTTTTTCGCGCACAGTGTTCAAATCACTTTTAAAGTAAAGTATTCAATTCCACTTTTCTAAATATGTAAATTTTTTTTATGTATCTGCTGGAGGAAAAATGTTATGTAACAGTATGTATGTGAGTCTAACTATAATTCTATTAGACTAAAAACTAAAGATTTTACTGTCAGCATTGTGAAAATGTATGTACAAGCATAAGAAAAATGTTTGTATCGCATAACAGATTGTATGTCTCTCTCGCTCGCACTTTCGACAGGTAGAAAATAACAGTAAGGTATCGAAGTGCGCGTGCGACGCGCCGCCTGCGCCCCACCCGCTCTGACCGCCCCGCAGTCGTACGTCATCCTTCGTTTCGATCTGTGCGTTTAAACTCGTGTTTCCGATTTTTGCATTTTATTGATTACTTGAGCGTGTTTTATGGACCCCTGATTTTGCTTGACGATTGGTTTACATTAACATGGAAAGACAAAATAGTTGCGTGTCGTGTAATCGATCTGTTTTACGTCGACGAAAACACATATTGACAGTTCTCTTTTTGGAAAGACAAAGGGATCTTGTAGATTTATTATTGCAAGAAATAATACCACGTGAGGTAAGTACACTACACTGTCATCGTATGTGTATGACTCGTCGCGTGCTCTTGATTGTACAAATGTTGCTTTGCTCAATGTAATGGCTCATTTTACTTCTTGATAAATGGAGGAATATATATTTTTTTTTTTCAATTGTTTCAGATTACTTTTAATGGCTCACGGGCCATGTGCCATGCTTGTTGGTCAAGGTTAGATCGTCGTTTACGGAATCAACCCGTACAAAATGAACAAGTACAAAATATACCAGTACAAGATCAGCCAGTTGAAGAGCAACCAGTGCAAGATCAAGTACAATTGCAGCCTAGTTTTGTTACGCCTAGAGGATATAAGCGAGCATCGAATACAGCGAGACATTGTATTTTTACAAACTGTAGAAATGTAGTGGCCCATAATGTTCCACTATATGCTAAGTTCCAACTCTTACACAATCACAATTTTTATATACCAGAATTAGCTCGGGTTTGCAATGCTCATTTTATGAGGAATGATTGGGTAGACTTGCTCAACACTACATCCCACGAAAACTTTGACAGTACTCATGTTGTTGGTATGATGAATTTATATAAATGGGGTATCGAACAAAGAAGCAACCTTGATTTCGAAAATATTGAAGAAATAGAGGACAATGAATTTCACTTTTGGACGGGACTAACAAAATATCAATTTAATGTTATTTTGAACCAAACGCCTTCACTGGGTGATCGATCAGTTCATCCTGCCACAGTTCTTGGAATTTTTTTAACAAAAATAAGAACCGGTGAACCAGATGAGCGATTAGCCACTAAATTCAATATGTCGAGGAGAACCCTAGAAAGGAAGTTGGCGATAGCAAGAGAATGCTTAAGTAATGATTTTGTTCCACAGCATTTGGGCTTAAATCATATTACTAGGGAAGATGTGGTGGCCAAGAATCTTGCAATTCCAAGCCATTTTTTTGGTGGTAACTATAATGAACCGGCGGCCATTCTCGTATGTGATGGAACATATATTTATCTACAAAAGAGTTCGAATTTCCTTTTCCAGCGCAAAACTTACAGTCTTCATAAGTTTCGGAACTTAGTAAAACCCTTCCTTATAGTATGTACCGACGGCTACATAGTAGATGTTACGGGGCCTTACACTGCGACTACTTCGGACGCAAGCATTATGCGTGACCTGATGCAAGAAGATTCTCCGATTCATGGGTTCTTGAGAGTTAATGATGTTTTTATGTTGGATCGTGGATTTCGGGATTCGATTGATAAAATTGAGGAATGCGGGTATAATCCTCACATGCCGCCTACAAGAGTAAGAGGAGAACAACTGACGACACTAGATGCTAATAAATCTAGATTAATAACAATGATCCGGTGGGTAGTGGAAACCATTAACGGCAGATTCAAGAAAGATTTTAAAATCTTCCGCCATGTATATTTTAACGTTGCCATGAGAAACATGATGGTCGACTTCAAAATAACTGCGGCCATAATTAATGCTACTCGCCATCCATATGAGGACCATATGTATGCGGAACAATTCATAAGAATTATAAATGAACGAATGAATGAACCCAATGAGATGGCAGAATATGTGATTAACCATAATTTAAACAGGCAGAGAGTAGCGTTTGTGCGACTCGATGGCAATGATCCGGATTTTGATGACTTTCCTCGGCTTACATTTGACGAATTAATATTGTTTACGTTGGGATCATACCACTTGAGAATCGCAAGATCGTATTGCCACGAGCACATGCGTGAGGATGGTGTATACACTATCGAACTATACCGGCACCAAGAAATGATTGAAAATAAGATATTGATAAGAGGCAGAATACAGTCACGACACGTCCGTGCAAAGCAGTACTACACCTATATTTTAGTAGATCCTACCCATATTGGAAGAAATAGCATCCAACAGTATTACTGCTCGTGTATACACGGCCGTCGCACTGTCGGAAGCTGTGCACGTGTTGTAAGCGTCGTATACTTTCTGTCATGGGCCAGGCATCAAGACGTGATAGACGCGCCTGCAGCCTTTTTAGATGAATTAACTATAGATTTTGATAATGCAGAATAAAAATATTATTACCGCAAAATGGATTTTATTTTCGTATTCCTGGAAATTGTTCAAAACAACTGTTTTACAAAGTATTTTTACAGTCAGGCCAATAGTTTTTACTTAGTTCATTATAAAAATGCTATAATAATAATTTAAAAATGCTATAATAATTATTTTAAAAATGCTATAATATTAATTAAAAAAATTTTTTTGCGGTTCTCCCATATCCTGCAATAATGCGACCCATACCATTAAGTAACATATACATTTAACTACATACCTAGCCCTGTTTCGTTTTTGTGCGCCGTGGGTCATATGTCCGAACAAAATGCCCAATGACCTTTATATTTGTTTTTATAGGAGACTCGCGAGTATCAGCTCGGGGCGTACCACTAGTTATTAACTTATTGCTTGCGTTTGACCACGATCTCGCATCAAGTAGCTAGACACCTAAGGTAGTAGGTACGGTCTATCCTGCATCCCAAGGTTTCCGATCGGGTGGGAATCGAACCCGCAGCCTTCTTAGAACCCTAAGTCCTTAACTTTTGGAAGGCTCCATACTACCTATATTTATATTATTTAGCAGCGCCATCTAGTTAACTTCTAAAAAACTGGTCTAGATAGACTTTTTCCTGTAATATTGGAATACATTACTATCAATCAAATATTAACTATTATTTCAGAATATACTAATAATTAATATTTCGAAGATAGGTGGGGGGGGGGGGGGGGGGGGACCTTTTTTCAAAATGTTTTTATCATGTTTTTGGAGTGTCAAATACAAATAAATAAAATAAATATTGTCGGACATTTGACACAGCGCTATTTACTCTATTTTGAAATATTTTACTTGCAAAGTAGGCCAGTACCATTTACAATTATTCCAAACTTCATGTCAATAGCTTCCGTAGTTGCTGAGATACTCAGCTGTGATAGACGGACAGACAGAAAGACAAACAAAGTTACACTTGCACCCTAACGTTTCCGTTTTTACCATTTTGGTGCGGAACCCTAAAAGCCGCGTCTGAATCGGTCCATTCGTTTAGGTATGTAATATACTTATTATACGATGTCTGATGACACCAACAGACAGACATACCTACATACAGGCGTCAAACTTTTCTTCATCCTTCATTTAGCGCCGGGTGTTAAACACCAACCAAAATGGAAAAGTTTTAGTGTAAGCTGAAGGAAGTAGCGGGGTGTTCATCTAGTGAATTATGTTTTCAGAGCTCAAAAATGGATAGTTGCCGTCGGCTGCCTGGAGCTGCTGGGCGCGCAGCCGAAGGCGCTCCTGCGGCTCCGAGTGTGCGATCTCCACTTCGATAAGAACTTAAAACGTGGGAAAAACATGAAACTATTTGATAACAGCGCCGTTCCTACTCTCAAGCTCGGCAGCGTCAAAAAAAACAAAATTCCAAAAAAGTTGCCGGGGAAAATAAAAAAGGAGAAAATCAAAATCGGAACCCCCGAACCGAGCGCGCCAGAGAGCAGCACGCACGTCGGCGGCGGCGGCGGCGGGGGCAGCGGGGCCACGCAAACACCCGTCCGCGTTCCACGAGAACTCGCTCATTTCCTGATGTTCCGGGAAAAATTACAAAAGAAGAATACCGCACGCACAGGATATGATCATAAATTTGCGGTGTTCGCTCTCAATCTATACTTGTCCTGCCCCACGGCCTACCGCGTACTGCGGAAGACCCTGCGCCTGCCGTCCCCCGCCCTCCTCTCCCGCGTCGACATCGGCGTCGGAACGAGCTTCAACACTGACCTCGTCAAGTGCTTCGAGTCTAAAATGCAGAAAGTGGACCATCGCGAGAAAGAGTGCGTCCTCTGCATCGACGAGGTGGAACTCTCTAAGCAACTGTTCTACGCGATAGACAAGGACGAGATCGTTGGCCTCGAGGATATTGGTGGCGTGCTGCGCGTCGCGCCGGCTTCGCGAGCGCTTGTGGTGGTGGCGCGCGGCGTCAGCGGCAGCTGGACGCAGCCGCTCGGCTACTTCTACCTGGCGGAGGACACTGACATGAGTGAGCTGGTGGCGCCGCTGCGCAAGCTCATCGCGCGGATCTCGCACAGCGTCGTCAACTGCCGCGTCCGCGCCATCGTATCGGCACTCGGCCCTAGCTTCGCGGAGCTCGCGACCGCGCTCGGCGTCTCCCTCGAGAACCCGTACGCACTCGACACGATTAGATGCCGCCGGATCTGCTTCCTGCACGACCCGGAACAGCTGGTGCTGACGCTGCGCGACACGCTGATGACGTACGACATCAAGTTTCGCGACGTCGCGTGTGACGCCGAGCTGCGCGCGTCTTGGCGCGATGTCGAGGAGTTGCACCGCATCGACTCGGCGCGCGAGATGCGCCTGGTTCCGGAGCTCACTCGGGCGCGCGTGAGGCCCTCGCCTCGCGAGAGCCTGCGCGTGCAGCACGCGGCCGCGGTTTTCTCGCGCCGCGTGTCCGCGATGATGAGTGCGTGCGACGCGCTCGACTGCAAGAGCGTGGGCACCGCGCGCCTGCTGCGCCTCGTAGGCGTTCTGGGCCGCGCTCTCGCCGCGCCTCGCGCGCGCGACCTGCTGCGCGTCACGGCCGCCATCGATGCGGCGTGCTCGGCGCTGAGCGACATGCGCGTGGTGGCGGCGGACGGTGCGGAGCACGACACGGAGGTGTTCGCGCGCTCGCTGCAGGTGACCCTGGCGGGAACGCTGCAAGTGCTGACGGAGCGAGCGCGCCTCAAGGAGCGGGACGTGCCGCTGCGTTTCGCGCGCTGCGGGCTGCGACCGCTGCGGCGCTTCATCGAGCGGCTGGAGAGCACGCCCGGGCGGGTCACGCCGCGATTCTTCCGAAGGGAGTTCCGGCGCTGGACGATGCGGCACTTGTTGACGCCGGTGTCGGGCGCGCGGGCTCCGCGCGTCGACGACCTGGGGGGCTTGCTGTGGAAGGCGGAAGACGCGAATCTTGCGGAGTTACACGGCGGCGGCGGTGGCAGGAGTGTTGCGATACACTTGCTCGACCACCGTGTTGATCTGACGAAGAGATTCTCGTTGCCGTACGTAGCGGAGTCGCTGCTGCGCCAGTGCCGGCGCGCACACGGTTGCGCCGCGTTCCTTGAGTGGGCGAAGGACGCCGATCGGTTCCAGAAGATAATTGGAAATATGAACGCGGTTTTCAAAAAGATATTCGAGAAGAAAGCTTTGAACGCGGTGGGCAGGCTGGCGCTGCCGGCGCTGGCCGGCTGTCTCGAGGGCAGCCTGCCGTGCGCGTGCTTCCCGCGGGACACGTTCTGTCGGCTGTTCGTGCGCTTCCGTATCCGTGCCGCGCTGCAGACCTACAACAGATCGCTGAGAGGGGTCGCCAAACCCGGCTCGGAACAGTGGCTGTTTCAATAGAACTGGTACCTATGTGTGCCTACGATAAATAACTACATAGATAGGTACTTACATAATAGTATTCTATAGAACGATATCAACATTATAACTGCCACATGTTGTTACATTACAGCCTTTAGGAGAATAAAAGGCTCGCATTTAAAATCATAACTGCTAAAAAACAATAATTAGTAATGAATATTGAAATGTGATTGATTTGTTATTGATAGTGTTATTGTGTAAGATTCTGATAAGGATTTAGTAGTTTTCTATTTAAAATTTGTACCTACTGTAGCCAGATAGGTACATTATATTTCTTAATAAATATTTTCATATCCTTGCCGTTGTATTCATTTCTGGTATATAATAAGTACCTATGCATTTATTCAATAATTACAAGTATACTTTTCAAACGTCAATTATACCGCCTGTTCTTGGACCTTGGGTTGTGTTGTGCAACATTGTCAATGTCGCCTAATAATAGCACATGTCATAATATAAATAGTATTTCTTATTTCTATAGGTAGGTAGGTATAGTATATTCCCAATTAGCAAACCCTACTCTAACTTTATCCGAGTACCCTACCTAGGTACTTGACATTAGCATAGCGTTGAAAAAATTCGAATCATGTCTGTGACGATCTGTAACAGGCCGGTGACTTCATTAGGTTCGACTACATGTTTATAAGGAAGGTGGGTTAGGTACGTAGTGTGTGGAGTTTAGAGAACCATCCTACTAACTTCATATCCTAGTATGTAGCACGACTATTGGCGAGACAACATGTTGGATGGTACATTACATACCTATGTATACTTATTCCTGACATCCACGACACAGGGAATCCTAGTGTGGGTTCAGGACTGTGTACTAGTATAAAAGTATTGTTGTACTGTAGGTACTCGTAGGGCATCCAGCGATTTTTTTGGTGTAGTCAACCCATAGATTACCCGTGTACAGGCTCTGACAATATGCCTTAAAAAGTGTGTGTGAATGTGCTATGCTTGGTGTTTCTTTACGAGATCGATGTATCGATCGCGTTTCCTTATTGTCTTATGTGATTTATATTTGAATGGTGAGTTGAACATTGCTTATTGCTATTTTTACAACTAAAATTTATATTTTTTAACATTTCCCAAAATTATCCGAATTAATCGGATACCAAAATCTTACGGATAATTGCAAGCCCTAGACGCCGGCCGTCAAGAATAGCCATAAAAAGTTTACATCACGTAGCAAACATTAAAAATATATTTTGTCGAGTTCCAGAAAAGGCCCCGGCTGGAGCAGGCGGCACCTCAGCCCTCGGCCATTGATTGTGCCCCGCCCGCCCCCGGCGCCTACTAAACCTACTCTTGTCTATTCCCATTCATAACTAGGTACCATCGGTGTTTGAATTGAAAAAAAATTACCTTTAGAAAACAAATACTGTGGGATTGATTTTATGATGTTAGTTGGCACTGATCCTTTAAATATTTATAGCCTATAAACATTTAATAATAAACTTATAAACATTCCGCCTTGCTTGAAGGTACGACGCCAAAAGCATGGAACGAGGGCGTGGTGGTTCTGTTCTTCAAAAAAGGTGACAACACCTTGCTTAAGAATTACAGACCCATCTCGCTTTTGAGCCATGTTTATTAGCTGTTTTCAAGGGTCATCGCGAATCGTCTCGAACGCAGGTTAGATGACTTCCAGCCTCCCGAACAAGCCGGGTTCCGTAAAGGCTACAGTACCATAGACCACACACATACGCTGCGGCAAGTCATACAGAAGACCGAAGAGTATAACTTGCCGCTATGTCTCGCGTTAGTGGACTATGAGGAAAGCATTCGATTCGATCGAAACATGGGCAGTGCTTGAGTCTCTCCAACGATGCCGTATTGACTATCGGTACATCGAAGTGTTGAAGTGTTTGTATAAAAACGCCACTATGTCAGTCCGAGTACAAGAACAGAGCTCGAAGGCGATTCCCTTAAAAAGAGGCGTAAGACAGGGAGATGTCATCTCTCCGGAACTGTTTACGACCGCATTGGAAGATGCCTTCAAGCTTCTGGAATGGAAAGGACTGGGCATCAATATTAACGGCGAATACATCACTCACCTTCGGTTTGTCGACGATATTTTGGTCATGGCAAAGTCGATGGGAGAGCTCAGCACGATGCTCGAAGGCCTTAATCAAGTCTCCCAACGGGTAGGGCTTAAAATGAACATGGACAAGACGAAAATTATGTCGAATGTCCATGTCGTGCCTGCCCCAGTTATGGTTGAGAACTCGGCTCTTGAAGTTGTCAACGCGTATGTATACCTATAGGACAAACAGTCCAATTAGGTAGGTCCAACTTCGAGAAAGAGGTCAATCGTCGAATCAAACTCGGATTGGCAGCGTTTGGGAAACTTCGCAACGTCTTTTCGTCCAACATACCTCAGTGCCTTAAGACGAAAGTCTTCAACCAGTGTGTGTTACCAGTGATGACATATGGAACCGAGACGTGGTCCTTCACTATTGGCCTTATGAATAAGCTCAGAGTCGCTCAACGAGCTATGGAGAGGGCTATGCTCGGGGTTTCTCTACGGGATCAAATCAGAAATGAGGAGATACGTAGGAGAACTCAAGTCACCGACATAGCCCGACGGATTAGCACGTTGAAGTAGCAATGAGCAGGCCATATAGCGCGCAGAGCAGATGGCCGATGGGGCCGGAAAGTTCTCGAATGGAGGCCACGAACCGGCAGGCGCAGCGTAGGACGTCCACCTACAAGATGGGTAGACGACTTGGTATGAACCGCAGGTCGGCGTTGGATGCAGGCCGCTTCCAACCGCAGTTCCTGGATTTCAATGAGGGAGGCCTTTGTCCAGCAGTGGAAGTCCTACGGCTGATATGATGATGAAACATTTAAAGGATCAGTGCCAACTAAGTGTATAAACCAACACAGATCCTATAAGTTATAGGATCTGTGTTGGAATATATATATATTGACATTTGCACACCATCTGTATGGTAGAATATCTAAGGATCAACAATATGTATCATCGAAAAATTCTGGCAAATACACGTTCTGATTTGTGATTGGAATGATTGTTGCGTTGTGACACTCGGTTAGTTTCGACCATTGCTGCATTATATTTTTGAAGATAGTACCTACTAAATTTGTGCTACTTTAAGCTGTGTGTAATTCATTAGTAAAGTATAAAAACATTTAGAGCGACACGACATTGAGGCAGGTGGTTAAATGGTACCTAGACCAGCTTTCAAACGTCTGTCCATACTCACCATTTAAATAGACAACACTATTTTTTTATATCTGTCATACATCGCTCACTATGCCATTTATTTATTTGAATGAATGAATGAATGAAAATTCTTTATTATACCTTACAAGCTAGACACAACAGATTTATAGAAAAAAAACAAATAAAAGTAAGCATAATGGGCGGTCTTATCGCTTAACAAAGCGATCTCTTCCAGACAACCTTTGGATGGAGAGGATCATTGCTTAATGGAAGATTGGCCGAGGTGTAAAAAGAATAAACTTAATAATAGAAAAAGAAATTAGTTATATACATATGTACATATTAGGTACATAAATAACTTTAAATAAATAAATAAATATCATATATAAAATAAATAAATATGTACTTACATACTTATACTTACAATAATAATATTAGCGATCAGATGAATCATGACTCTTCATGGAGATAAAAGTTTTTGAGTCTAGCTTTAAATACGGAAGGTGAGGGGGATTTCTTAATGGAGACCGGCAAGGCGTTCCATAATCTGACAGCTTGGACGGAAAAGGAGTTTGCATAGAAACTGGTTCTATGTATCGGGGTTTTGAGAAGGAGGTTTTCAGAAGATCGGAGGGTTTGGGAATTTGTGCAAAAAAGGAATTCAAAGCGTTCCTTCAGATAACAAGGCGTGGAAGGATTACGAAGGATGTTGAATAGGAGGGATAGGATGTGAGTATTCCGGCGAAGTCGAATGGGGAGCCATTTGAGTTTATTACGAAATTCGGAGATGTGGTCGTATTTCCGGAGTCCGAAAATAAACCTTATGCAAAAATTTTGAAGACGCTCAAGCTTATTGAGCTAATAATTAATTTATAATTATACATTTTTGTAATTTAAATATGTAGGTATATATATTTTATGTACATAATAGATTATTAATATAATCAGACACATCGCCCATATTTTTTTATATGAGGCGAAAAAGATTTGCTCAAGATAACATCGTAGCTTTATTATTCATATCACTTTTTCATAATTTATTTAAAACATTTGTAAACAGTTTGAGAACCAATTTCAAGTCCGGAGTCTTTTGTTTGCCGCTGATCGTATGACACACAATGAACTCGTCAACCAGTTATCTGCAAAGCAGGTAACTGTGGCCGCCGCTTATCCAACTTTGGCTCGCTCGCGCATATTCACCTCACTACGCAATGACCATTATCGCTTGCGCTTGTGCTAACTTGAGCCTTTTAGTAACGGCTTGCGTTAGTTTATTGCATTATAAGCCTACCTCAATTTTAATTTTAATTACGTAAACCCTTTAAGTACATCAACTCATCCAAGTTTCCGCCATGGTATAATACATGCCTTAAAAAGTCCTCAAGGAGAAACATAAATACCTACGAAAATATCGTACCTATGGGAACACGTCAGATTATGAAACATTTACTCTACTTCGTAGACGAGCTAAGGCTATCGAGGAAGAATGTTACCTGGCATATATTAAAAGGACTGAGGACGCAATAGTTAAGAACCCAAAATTATTTTGGACCTTCATTAAATCAAGTAAAAAAGGTTCTAACGCTCTCCCCTCTACATTAACGTACGAAGGGCAATCAGCTGACACTGGTGAAAAAATATGCAATGTTTTTCTACGTACTTTCATTAAAATTTTCTCTCTCCATCCGAACAAAATGATAACCACTTATTTACCGAAATTGATTCTATAAATTACACAACCACCATAGGTGAGATTATTGTCCATCCCGATTCAGTATTTAAGCTTCTAAAATCACTAGACCTAACTAAGGGCGCTGGTCCAGATCAAATACCGCCTGTATTTATTGTGAATTGTGCTGAAAACTTAACCGGACCACTTACAATGTTGTATCAGCGATCTCTTAAAGAGGGTAAAGTGCCCTGTATATGGAAATCTGCGTTTATAACTCCGGTTCACAAAAGTGGTAAAAAAAGATGAGGTAAAAAATTATAGACTTATCTCTAAATTATGCCTTTTTGCTAATGTTCTGGAACGACTGGTCTATGCGCAGGTTTACAGTACTCTGTCAAGCTCTTTTATTCCTGAACAACATGGCTTTCTTAAAAATCGGTCGACCACGTCCAACTTACTGTCATTTATCGACTTTACTACTGCAGGTATGGATGCTGGTGGACAAGTAGATACTATATTTACTGACTACAGTAAGGCTTTTGATCGAATCGACCATAAAATACTTTTACAAAAGCTTCTGTTAGCGGGAATTCATGGCAGTCTATTGAGATGGTTCACTTCTTACATAGAAAATAGATGCCAGGCTGTCGCATTGAATGGCTTTGCCTCTGTATGGCATACTGTACCTTCGGGTGTTCCCCAGGGATCCATAATTGGGCCTTTGCTATTTAACTTATTTATAAATGATGTAAACTCTTGCTTCTTACACTCAAAATTGTTACTTTACGCCGATGATATGAAGATATTTAAACAAATTACCACAATTAATGACTGTCATTTATTACAACAAGATCTTATTAGATTTGAAAAGTACTGCCAAAAAAATAATCTTGATCTCAACGTCTCTAAATGTTATTCAATAATATTTTCTCGTAAATTAAATTTAGTAGAGCATAGATATACCCTTAAAGGTTCTGAATTGAAGCGTGTGGATGAAGTTCGAGATCTTGGTATAATTCATGATTCCAAGCTATCATATGAGAAACACATAGATCATACTGCGAAAAAAGCGAATAAGGCACTGGGATTCGTTATAAGATCTTGCTCTCAATTTTCTAATATCAAAATTGTCAAAGTCCTCTACTGTTCATTTGTGCGCAGCATCCTTGAATACGGTTCACAAGTTTGGAATCCACAGTATGATGTTTACATAAATCGACTAGAATCCATACAGCGTAGGTTTATGAGATTTATTCAGTACAAGTGTAAAACATACGATATAGATTATGAGTCGAGATGCAAAAGGCAGCATATGCTTCCACTCCAGGAAAGAAGAAAGATATTGGACATTTCAATATTGGTAAAAATTGCACAGTCTCTCATTGATTCTCCTCATCTTCTTTCCATGATACGGTTACGAGTCCCAACAAGAACCGTAAGGGTACCTTTTCTTTCCCTTTATGTTCCACGCTGTAAGACAAACTATCGGCAAAACTCCTTTATCAGATATGCTAACTATTACAATAAACTGGTTGACTTTCCTGAGTTATATTTATTTAACCTAAATCCCTCGCAATTTAAGAGCGTTCTTTTGAAACACTGGCTTGAATTGGTTGAATAACTGTTTGTTCTCACTTTTAATTTTATTGAAATTTTTATGTTTTTACTTATATGTATATTGTTTTTTACCTTTCTTTTATTTTGAATTTTCAAGATATCTTATCAAGATATTTTATGCGAAAACATGTAAGTAAATGGTAATAAGTGTTTAAAGTTGTTTCTTATTAGATATAAGTACTGTTTGTTTTCCGAATAAAATAAATTAAAAAATAAAATATTTATGTAATTTTATGATTATATTATACTAATGTAAAATGCATTTTATTTTATCTTTATTTTTTTCATTTTCATTTATTTGTTCATAAAACAATTCACCAATTGTATTTGAAACCACATTATACATTAAACTATACTAACTATACATTTAATAATCAAAATAATCATCATAAAATACAAAAATAATCAATAAAATCAATAACGCTGCCGTCCTTATTTATTTACTTAGATCCTGTCCATCCAAAGGTTGCCTGGAAGAGATCGCTTTTAGTGATAAGGCCGCCCATTGTACCTATGATTTAAAAGTGTATTTTCTTTTAATGTTTATATTTAATAGTGTGCAGTAAAGAAATTATCTAATCTAAATAGTCAAATAAACTTACCCCTGTCGCAAGTGATGTTCCACTGGAATTATACCTACCAAGTGTTGCCAGGTCCGAATCCGATGATGATGAGACACTGATAATAGGTACTTTTGTAAGTGGCTTGAGGAGACCGGGACTACAAAAGTACTTATATCAGTGTCTCATCGTCGGGAAGCAGGCCAGGGCCAGGGCCAACATGAACCATAACTCCATTCCTAATTCCACTTTGAGCTTTTCCTTTTACTTTAGTACTATTTGTTAATAGATTTATTTATTAAGTACCTATATATATTTATATCTCTCAACATTAAGTTCACTAAGTTAAGTTCAGGTGTGCTTTCTGTTGCTAAATAAAATATCTTTCATTTTCATTTAATTTATCTATTTATTTGTGTATTTTATTATTTGTATAATTATTTGGTCTCGTGAAGAGGAGGCCACCTGACTAGGTACGTAGGGAATTTGGTACTACAACTTTCCATCCCCGGTCGAAGATCTAGAGGTAGACCCAAGACAAGCTGGAGAGATGTAGTGTCAAAAGACATGAGAGAGCCAAGTTTCTGATGACGACTTCGAGGATAGAGCGAAGTGGAGAAGAACGACCAGGAATACTGACCCCACCACCATGTGGGATACATAGCTTGGAAGAGAGAGAGAGAGATATTGTACTTCTGAGTAGGTATTCATTTAGTTAGACAATTAGAAAGTTAGTAGTAGTTTATTTCTATTTGTTTTGTCGTTTAGTAGGTACTTAGGTAGGCACTTACCTAGTTAAGCACTCCAAACCTAAGTTTTTACATGTCACGGTAGAAAATGCTTTTAGCATTAAGTCCTCCATTTGTACATTTTTCTGGTTGTGCAATAAAGAATTGAACAAAATGGACATTATGTTTGGTTCGTTAGTTATTAAATGTTTGTTATTACCTATTCTGTAATAATGTAGGCGTCTACGCTACGACATGCGTACTGTACTATTGGTTATTCTGTGAAACAGTAGGTAGGACACAAACTACATACTTACTTGCCAGCAGCATACCGCGAAGCACGTTACTCAATGACTCAAACTAGAAGAAAGTTGGTAGATAGGCTCCTCTCCTCTCCTAGCTAGCTTTGCGGGCATGCTCCACAGAGGGTGGTGGGTGGGTGGGGGAGGAGGAATGAAGCTATAAATAGTCGTCCTCACTCACTGCCAAGGTCGGTGCGGATCGATGCTGCGAAGGGTGGTACACAGCGCGTTCGGGCAGGGGCGGGCGGCGCGGGGTTGGAACTTACAACAGTTGCAACCAATCCATAAACCTATATGTAGGTATGTAGGGGCACATTCAAAGCAGAAACATTTCACAGTAGGTACATACTTGCCTACGTAGCGTTCAATTCTGAATAAACTTCCATAATTATGTACTTAGGTACCTCTCGCTCGAGATAGAGATCAGCTTACTTATCTCGAGAGGTTATATATATATAAATATATATACTGTACTTACAATATTGCTACTTGTTTGTAAAATGTAAGTAACCTATGCAATCGCCAGCCAGCGCCACAAAACAGCACAGGTGATAGATACCCCTAAAATAATGAACACCCCCGCTCCCCCAACCCCCTGCCCGCGGTGCAACAGTGCCGCGGGCAAGCGGGTGGCGTGAGGGAGGGGCGGGACAGGGCATCAGCTGACGTGTTGCTATGTCGATAACTCACCGAACTGCTGACTGATCCGCCAACTAGTCCCTCAACGCGATCTTGGGAATACGCATGCGTCGTATCGACTCCAGTTGAAATCCCACATCTTTGTAAAATACATCTTATAGCTTGGTTGCAGGGGTTGTTTTTTGTATAGCTCGGGTTTGTGAAGGTGCCCGAACAAAGACTGAATGAAATGAGGAAAAAAAAATAAAAATATAAAAAGATGTCAATTATTGAAATTGTGGAAGCAAAGAAATTAATAGATTATCAATTAACTACCTACTGAAGAGATCGATACGAGTAATATACAATAGATGCAGATACTGTGCCAAAGTGATGTGATGAGCCCATGACACGTGCTTGCATTGCATGTTGGCTGGCGCGGAAATAACACTTGCATCATCCACAACTCCGAGGAACATGCAATTATACACCCTATCACCGGGAGATAAGGCCGACAATGTACTACTTGGAATCTTCAAAGGGAGTTAAGGGTGATGCAGATTGCTCTAACATAGGTAATTTTTGGGGCAATATCACTCGCAATTAAACAAGTTCCGAGTACTCAAGAAGGCAGATAACTTAATGGCAAAGTAGTATAGAATCGTTACCTAATAAATAAAAAAAAAACTACATTTAATTGAGACAAACAGGGTCCATAATTTGTTAGTAAGTAACAACCAGATCAAAACAAAACACAATAAAACACACACAACAAAACATAGAAGAAGAGTAACAAAGAGACAACACACCTCACATGACGAGACATGCAGGCACCTGGCACCATCTCCCCAGCACTGCAGACTCAGCTCTCTCAGCAAACATCAACAGCATTCCCGAGGCTCGAGGCGCTACAAAAACGAGAAAGCCTCACTAGAACCCTGAAGGCATTATTTCGTTGTACGCGTCGAGCGTTATGGGCCCTCTGCGTATAGTTGGGTCATACATAAGGCACTGGTGTAAAAGCTCTATTAATCCTCATATTAATTGGAAAATGAGATGGCTGATGGATGCCATACGAAACAGTATAATTCTCGGAAAGATTGTAACGAAGAATCAACAACATGTCTGTGAGGAATGTAATCACAAAATGATGCACCAAAAACTCAGCAATGCATGTGCCTTGACTGAAGATCTTGTGCTCTCATCATCATAATCATCATTCTCAGCCTGTCTTCACCCACTGCTGGCCTAAGTAAGACCTCCTTAAGTTTTTACCATCATAGTCAGTGCTATTGACTTGTTTTGCACCATTAATACCAAAATAATATTGTCCTCGTATCTGAGCTCCCCCTAACTCTGAGATGTCGCAGACTGTACGGCGCGCGCGCTGGCTCACCGCCATACGCCCCGCAGGTACCAACCAACACGGTACAAGGGTTCACTCACAGTAACCACCACCGTTTGCCAACTCTCTTTGAGTCTGACGTAAGGGAATTAGCGAAATAACACGCTTTTCAACATCTATCAACAACCAGCCTTGGACTTGGACGGTTTACAATATGATGAAATTTCTAGAAATACCGTCTGTCTTCTAATGTGTTTTATTTACTATATCGCTTGTCTGTCAGATGGAGTGATGCAGTATATATTCTAGTCATTGGAATTATTGTCATCAATAATTTAACAACTAACAATACTGGATGGTGTAAGGTGGACGAGAAGTTGGTGGTTTCCTCTCACCTATGATAGCGTAATAAAGCAGGCGGCTCGAACGGGCTACCGTTTCTCACGCGATCCATCCGCGCCGAACTAGATCCACTATCACCAGAGTACACGCTCTAAAATGATTTCAAATCCACGCTTCAATTCATTTTACTACCCAAATGGAGTACTAAAAGATTGGATGCCGCTATAAATACAACCATGAATGATCACCATGAGCGGTTAATGCTTCGTGATAGATCCACATTGAGCAATAACATTTTTATATTTCCCATATCTTTATTGATATCGGATCCTCCGTTATTGCCTCGGAATATCCGCCGATCCGATTTTACGCTCCTACACTTTACGGAGCACGAAAATATCATTTTACGGTGAGCGATAATGCTGTTTGTTATAATCGCAGACTCGAAGGCAGAGAGCGCCGCGAGCGGACGGCCGCTGGTGTCACTAGGATTCCGTCCGCTCCTTGGATCCCTAAAAGTACTGTATTTTCAAAAAAACTTGAATTTATGATATGTACTTGTTTTGCAGCGGATTCTGTACTAAAATTAGGCTTACAATAACAATGCACAACAAATGCTGAGTTGTGACGACGGTCATTTATACATATATAGGTAATTGTGAGACACACATTTGTTGGGTATTGCTGTTTTTGTGTGTATTATTTTGTTCTATTGTCTGTATCTTACTTGTGTGCTGTGTGTGTTAAGTACCGTCACAAATAAATGTTTTTTTTTCTTTCTTTCTTTCTTCTTTCTTTCAATGTAGAGCTCCGATATTGTAAGCTATGCGATATTAATGGTAGAGCTCCTAGGCTTTCTCTATGACTCGCTTGGACTATTGAAGTATCGGTAAGCGACTTGAATGCTGCCGCTGTAACCTGGCTGTAGCTGCAGCTAGGGGGACGTCCGCTCGATGTGCATAAACAGACTCAAGCGGTGCATTTTCGCAACGATAGATACAGCCAGAAAATAGAGCTCTGGCATAAAGTTTAATGCACCAGCCAGCTGTCAGATGGAAATCTTTTGGCAAAACTCCGGGGATTAATATCGGGCCATTAAATCTTAGTATTTCACAAATTCGGTCTAAATCTGTTTTGGTAGCGTTTGTCTTGTACCTACAAGTGTGCAGAGATTTGGCGAGATTCGGACATAGATTGAGAGCGGCATTCAATAACTGCGAAAATGTATGCAAACGTCTTCTTAGAGTTGTCAAAAGGCTGTACCCCGAGGATATTCTTGTCTAGTGAGGATATGGCATCAAACACACTACTCTGTTATTTGAAACCTACGCTAACTGCCTACCGCCAGTCCACTAGTACCTGTACTGTCTACCATCAACGGAGCAAATGCAGCCAAGATTTTTTAATTTTTTTTCCCGCATGTGTTCGGATAACACTATAAATAAAAATACTATTTCAAATGCAGCCAGTTTCTTGGGGACAACTCCGTCTTATAGCTACCTGGAGCATTGTGATATCTACATATAGATCCTTTGCAACTGGCTATACTGATCATTTTGTTTTGTTGAACCCTGATGATTAGGTCTTCCATCCGCGGCGTTTCTTATTATTTTAATGTTGTTTGCTATTAATTCGTAAAATTGCGTCGCCATTGTGTCTTTATAAGTATGGTCATGTTCATTGTTTCATGTTATTTATTTTTTTTACTTTTAGGTTATAAAGGCATGTGCCATCAATATGTAAATGTCGATTACGATACATTGATGGCCCCGTAACTTTCCCTACTAGACACGAAGTAATTTTATTCTCTTGGAATTTAGATTCGGTTTACAAACGTGCGTGGAAGAAGTGCCAAAAGTTAAAGCTCAGTTATTCATCATCAGCATGTTCCATCTGCATAACAATTTGTACCAGTCCGTCAGATGTCGGCGTCACCTCGTTTCCCTTTGCATTTATATTTGTGAAACATTTATAATCGTTAAGGTTTTAGCGATTCGTCTTGAGGAAGGGAAATAACTAGTTGGTTGCGTTGCTGCGATGCAGCAAAATGAACACTTGGAAAGGATCCTGTGATGTGACTCTGTGACCCTGTGCTGTGCTGTGCTTTTCGGATTCATTTATCGAACGAAAATACAAAACAAAACACTTTGTTTTGTTATCGACCTCCAAGAACATTATCTCCAATAATATTTCTTTCTCTTTGGTGGTCGAAATGAGACTCGGATCGAAAACATTGAAAGAATCGCCAGGTAAATCAAACGATATAGTGAATGTCTACCTTCCCTCCAGAGACCACATGCTAGTTGGGCTCTTCCATTAGTCAGTACAAATGAAAGATAATATTAACAATACAATTATGACACATTACGAACGAAGTGACGAATGTAAAATTGGCCGGTCACCAAGTAAACAGCACAATCGCGATGGTGAGACAGTTCTCGGTACCGAGTACCGGCCGAGAATAGATCCCGCGACCGCGGCCGACGACTGCCCCTGAACTCCAGGTACCTAATTCTTATATAATAAAGTTGTTTAACCTTTCCTATGTCAATACAATACGAAATTGTAAAATATGGAAATGTAACGTCAAGTGTTGACGTCAGCGTCAGCTAACTCAGTGATGGTTCCATGGGTTTGCTATATTTTTTCGAATAGGTAAGAACTTACATTTATTTTTAACAAAAAGTAGAGCCAGAAACTCTACTCACTCTTTCAACTCGGTTTTTGCAGGAAACTGATGGAGCTTATAGCCAAGCAGGTAGGTAAGTAGATGTACCTAACATACCTATACTTAGATAAATGCACTCACATTAATGTCAATGTCAGATCAGATCAGTACAAAAAAGGACAAGCGATATTACTACGTCCTCAGGACAAACCTACTGATTTGCGTCACCATGACATAATCACAGATGCTTGGACAAAGGAACACCGCGGCACCGGTGTGTTGCCAGGCGGGACCGCAGAATACCCGCCAGTTAGTATGGGAACTGCCGCAGAATACCTTCGAATTAGTATGCAAAAGGTTACAGCACTTACAGCTGGTACAAATTGGAAAGGTGCCTTTTGCGTCAAACGTCTGTCGCGCCGAGTTGTCTGGATGGACAGCTTGGATCGACTTCAAGTCTTCAACAATGACCCGTTTACCATTTTAAACTCTAAAACCTGCACCTAGGGCTTAGTGTGCTTCGTAGAGCTACAGTACGGTACGGATCATCAACACCAGGACTGTACAGTGTACATTGTTGTAATCACGGTTGTAATGCAATACCATAACGTCGAAATTCAAAGGTTGACGTACTTGTGTGGCTTTCAATAAGGTTTATATTTCAACAGCAGAGAATGCTCTTGCGTGTTACTTAGTCGTAAATAAATTATGACGCGCGGCAATATCGCGCGGGTGTAGCTAGTGCGAGCGCCGGCCGTGATGTTCCTACATCAAATACATTTAAAGTATTTTAAAGAAAGTTAAGACACTGATAAAAGAAAAGGGGCTACAGTTTTCTTGAACACAAGATTTCACAAGATCAAACATAAAACCGCATGGAAATCGGTTCATCTATGCAGGAGCTTCGACGCCCGCCACACACAGACTAAAGTTTCAAACTCAACTCTCGTTTTTTTTGGGACAGCAGGTACAAAAAATATCCGCTATCTCCTGATGTAAGCCGGTAGGTAATTCAATATTTCAGGCGTTATTCGAAATATCCGGGAATTCTGTGCAATTTGTGTGAAAGCATTGTTGTGTATTTAACCGTTGATTTATTCGATGAAATGCGAGTCATCCGGTAAAGTGGTGCGCTATCCGGTGTTTCTGGTTTTTGGCAAGAGGTGAGCACAGTTTGGTATTCGTGGAATGGTTGTGGTAGTGCGCTCTGCAGATTCGCCCGTCCGTTGGTGGAATGATATCGGCTACAGAGAATGTTTTGACGCGAGCGATGCCCACTCTTGCATTAGCACATGTGGCACGCACGCGCAGTAGCCTCTTATTCATTTCAGATTTATTTATTTCACATAAATAAACTCAAAAACTATAAAGAATTTACCAAAAATAAAACCGGAGTCTAACTGCACTAATCAGAGACGTCCAACTTGACCAGTTAGCCTCATTTTTATTTTTTTTACCCCTCTTGAACCCCAATATCTCAACAACCCCCCCACATTTTTAGCTCATTTAGTCACACCAAAACTGTGCCATCACTACCTACCTATACACCAACGTTGATCGGATAAACGCTTCAAAAGTTATCCTCGGACAAACAAACATACATAGGTACATACACCGCCGATTTGGCCAAGTTGATTTAGAGATTTCACTTCGCTCGATCAATAAGAAGTTATAATATAATATAAGATATTGTTTACTATGTATATGTATATGTATATGTATATGTATATGTATACTAATAAATCATTATAATACTTTTACTTTGGGAAATGTCATGCTTTACGTACCAGGCGAGGACACTTCAAAGGACCTCTGTTACGAAGTGTTTTTGAGTCAATAAAAATATTTAAAGTACTTACCTATGTAGGTGTTAATAAAATAGTGATGAAGCGAGGACAGTGCACTGCACTTGCAAGGACTCTATTGCTATTGATCCTGCCTTCCCGCATCTCACCAGATGTATCCGTTGCTAGAGTAGAGAAAGTCCATTTTACAAAACAACTTAGGTACCTATTTTTTAATAAAAATATAACAAAGCAAAAAATCAGACAAAATCGCAAATCAGAAAATAATAAAGCCTTTTCATATCCAACTTTAAGTTACATTTTAAAAATTATTATCAGCGAAGCCCTCTTTGGGTATATTGTATACTAGTTTTGTTATGTGCGACATTAAATGTAAACACGGATAGGGCTAATGGCTAGTTTTGTTGTAAAATAGGGTTTTTTTCAAATTCATTAACGTAGAAAATTTTAAATTTTCTAACAACCTTAATGTTAATGCAGCAGCCTTTATAGGTAAACAAATCATAATTCATTCATCATGTAAGTACGTACCTGTTAAACTGAATAAGCGGGATCGTCACAAAGGCGCCACCGATCTACGTTAAAAATTGTTTATTGGAAATGTATCGATTACTGGATACATTTTCAAGGTATAAAACCCACCTCTAAAATCAGTTACCTAATACGATTCCAGATGTGTGTTTTAAATGAATGTCTTACATACAACAAAACAGGTTGTATAGGCCAGTTTATTCCCATGGAGAGCCGTACGGTATACCTACTTATATTATACTTAGTACTGGTTTCTAGATTTTAGGCTAGATTTCTATTCACTGATCAGGCACTGCATTGCACTGCACTGCACTGGTGTACAATATCCTACTTCCCTCATTTCCTCTTACAGAATAAATTAATATCCGTGTCACAGTTGAATGAGCTGTGGCTTCCGTTAAAATCTGTATTAGCTACGTATAATAAATAAATATTGCTGGACATTTCACACAGCGCTATCTAGCCCCAAACTAAGCAGATCTTGTACTATAGGAACCAGATAACTGATAGAATACGTATATATACTTTTTTTTGTAAATACATACTTATAATATACTTATAGAAAAACATCCAGACCCGGAACATATATCTGTACATCATGCAAACATTTGTTCGGCGGCGGGAATCGAACCCGCACCCGCGTCTCAGCCGGCTATTCGCCACTGCGCCACGGATGTCGTCACGTATAGCTAGCTAGGTACCTACTTATGTACAGTATGTACCTAGCTAGTTAGGTAGATAGGTAGGTACGTTGGTTGCGCGCGCACTGCTGGCACGCTGTCAAGCGGCTGTCATCTCATAGGTAATAATAATCTACTGACTGAACTTACCAACCAGTCGCTAACAACAGCTACCTACTACTATGACAGCGCGATAACTAACTAACTAGGTAGGTACCTGTGCTTAAGTAACTAAACGCAACCGTCATTGGGCGGCAAGGCAAACACAACTGCTTACCAATGTACATTGTTAATGCACAATCAGCGCAGTCCTTTACGCGTAAATTAAAAAAATGGCTTATTGTACAGTCGTATTATAGAATTGATGACTTTTTTGAGTCTTCAACCCTATAATACGATACTATTTAATATACTGGTTTTAATATCTTTATTTAATTCTGTATTCCATTGTTAACAATGCAAATGACGTGTAACTTTTGTGTTATCAATAAATGAACTATGAACAACGTCATCGTCATCGCGTCTTGTCGATCAGCAGCCACCAACTCATCAACTATCAACACACTAAATTTAATCGAAATCGGCTAAGCCATTACGACGTGATTGAGTAACAAACAAATAAAAACACATCCAAACTTTCACATTTATAATATCAGTGTGATAGCTTATTTTGATACCCAGAATCGTTTCACGACCTAGGTAAGTAAGTACCTCCACGATACACGAATACAGTAAAATTATTGGAAGTCTCCATCTCCATCAACGGACAACCAGACGCTCCGCGGTGCGCCACCGCTATATGGTAGAAATACCTCCCTTTCGCACAAAGCGGTTCTCTTCGACCTTTATTGTGCGCACCGCCAAAGAGTGGAACGCCTTGCCAGAGTCTGTGTTTCCTGATAGCTACAGCCTGGGTATCTTCAAGTCGCGAGTGAACAGGTTTCTTCTAGGCAAGCGTGTACCATCGTAGACTGCATCATCGCTTACCATCAGGCGAGATCGTGGTCAAACGCAAGCCTATAATGTAAATAAAAAAAAATAAAAGTTGTATGTTGGTCGAGTTGAATCGACCGAGCGAGCACCTTCTACCCTGCTACGGACCTACCTACCTGCCTATATAACACATACCCTCGCAAAACGACATTACACTAGCTGACAAGCTGAAAATGATGCTTAGGTACCTACACAGCACACACGGACGAACGAACAAAATTGCAGGTGGGATGTCCGGCCCGGCACCGACGCCGGCAGGAGCACGAGCGAGCCTAGCGCAGCGAGGGTGGACTCGCGAGTAGGCAAAGTCGCGGGCCCGATGGGTCAGCCTAGTGCAGCAGCGGGTGAAGTCGCTCCGTGGACTCCTAAATTCGCTTTTAAGTTTACCCCATCTACTGTGGGAGTGAGCTGCCTCCCAGAGGAGCACGGGCATGCGGTTCCTTGTGTTTATTACATTAGCGCCAAAACCTGACGGATGATAATCTTGTGTCAACAGGCCCGCCCGCCCCGTGCCTGCGTCCTTGGGCGGGCGGGTCTTGCGCCAGCTCGAAAAGGCCCGTTATTCACTAATCCGTGAATTCAAGGTACTTCGATACATGACGGAAAGAGTGATTATAACCATTAAAATAAATAAGTTACTGTTAAAAAAATTACAGTTAATATTTTTTTTCGGGCAAAAATATGAAGTCCAATGAGCTGTCTTAAGGGGATACCGGAGGGACAATCGCCCATACAACACGTACTACCAAGATCATTTCTAATTGGAGCATATTTCTACCTTAATAAGGTATTATTTTAATTTGAATAGTATTTATCTAGGTTCCCAATCATATATTAGATCAAAATACTTACCTAAAATGAAATAGAAGCGTATCGCATTCTGCATGTTTTTACGTCATAAAAGACCTGTTTTCAACCTAATTGTTTCGTATTAAAAACAACAACATCTTACGTATCCTAGTCATGGGAACATAGATTATATCGTCTAGTTACAGAATAACAACACAATGAGAAATATACAACACGTTTTCAGTCATCATTTTTGGTATTACGGAACATGGTCAAAATCTAATCAAATTTAGAATCGTTCTATTGCTATCACTGTCGCTCTGCGTGGCTGAACTTCGTCACTAAACAGGGATAGCGATATTCAGCCCGAAGTTTTTGACGCTGCCGAATTGAAGTTGCGCTCGGGGTTTGCCGACGCGTTAACATCATTATAATAACGTCCAACATAGGCCTCCTCTATCCGCGTATCCCACTAACTTTAACTTAACAAAACTAACAAAATGTATGCTTTCGAAGGAATGTTTGTATAAAAAGCAAATCGTGCTGCTTGTGTTTCTATGCAGCCGTAGGGCGGCGGCGGCAGACCGCCCGCCCTACGCGCTCGCATAAAATTACGCACAACTTGATAACTAAACTAACCCACATTCGTGGGTCGCGTACTAATTAATTACACTTCTCTGACGTATTACCAGCTAGCTTCTCTCCCGTGACTGTGTTCGCATCAACCTTGCTTAGTACAAACTGGCAGGTTTCAAAACCACGCTATCCTGTTCCTCCATTGCAGTGGGTTCGAGTCCCTGCAGCTGTGCCTCTTTACAAAAATGATATCGAAAAACATCGAGAGTATAACAATACAGCCGTCTCATTTGCAAGATTGTACCAACCGACGCGGCCGAGCTCCATTCCATCGTTATCTCGAGTAGAAGCCGTCATCCTCGTGAGCCACGGATACACCGCGCTAGGCACCCACCTACCTACAACAATAGCTCATTTGCAAGATTGTACCAACCGACGCGGCCGAGCTCCATTCCATCGTTATCTCGAGTAGAAGCCGTCATCCTCGCGAGCCGCGTGTACACCGCGCTAGGCACCCACCTACCTACAACAATAGCTCATTTGCAAGATTGTACCAACCGACGCGGCCGAGCTCCATTCCATCGTTATCTCGAGTAGAAGCCGCCATCCTCGCGAGCCGCGGGTACACCGCGCTAGGCACCCACCTACCTACAACAATAGCTCATTTGCAAGATTGTACCAACCGACGCGGCCGAGCTCCATTCCATCGTTATCTCGAGTAGAAGCCGTCATCCTCGCGAGCCGCGGGTACACCGCGCTAGGCACCCACTTACCTACAACAATAGCTCATTTGCAAGATTGTAACAACCGACGCGGCCGAGCTCCATTCCATCGTTATCTCGAGTAGAAGCCGTCATCCTCGCGAGCCGCGGGTACACCGCGCTAGGCACTCACCTACCTACAAATTGTTGTAAGCACATTTGGCAGTAACTTACCGCATTCTAATTCCTTTTCCAATTTCCCAGAAGATAATTAGTGGAAGCAAATCGCTGAGCTCCGAGAACATAAATTATATTTTTTGCGCCTTCGCCAAGATTTAACGCGGGGCTTTAAGAAGAGAAAACAATAATTTATCAATTCAATGAAACTTATTTATTCAAAGCTGGCGGAAATATGTGAGGTTCGACGTGTGAGTGTGCAGAGAGGCGCGGCGGTGTGCACCGCCACAGTAACTCCCTCTGCAATCACATTGTTATAGCTGTTACTGTGCTCTACGGGTATATGTACTAATAAAGTGCATACAAATATGTTAGCATGCTAATCTGAAAGGGGCCGATCTTCTCATGCATGTAAAAAAATTACCATCAGTCTCTGTCAGGACGCTGCTGGCGGTTGGCGCAGCAGGACAACTGGATGATTCCGAAGGCGGGAGCGGTCTCCACTCGCATCGTGTACACTCACCTAAATAAACTGTAAACAACAAATCTCATTCGACGGGATCGATCGCAACTAACTAGTGATTATGGAATTAACCGGAGAGCGCGGAAATATATCGCTTTACATAAACTCGGAGCAAGTTTCAATCACTCTGTTGTTCTGTTGTTCCTGTAATATTCCCTTCTTCATCTATCCTTACTCTGAAGTGACGTCTGAGCAGTTGAGCACAGAACACTAATACTCACAGCCATTCTGATAGTCTTCGACACAAAGGTTGGCCACAACCACAGACGGCCTCACTATGCTGTAAGCAAGCTTGTAAGAAGCGTCAGATATCATCTCACCGAATGCAAATCATTTGATAGCCAATACTGTATTTAGCCTCAAACAACTCTTCAATTAGCCGTATTTTTTAACCTCCTGTTGTTAATTTCTAGTAATATTTCAACTTCTCTAATGATATATTTTCGAGTTTGGTAATTATAAATCCCCTTGGTAGCTGAAGTTCAAGGCAGAGTGCCAGCAGGACTAGGAGCAGCCGGTGTGTTACATCACCGCGCCACCGCGCACCGCTGACTGACGGACGGTCGCGCTGATGACTGACGCACGTAGGTACCTACTGCTGCTAACACCATGCCTACTAACGTTTCTTTTAATTTACTTTCAGTTTTTACTGGTTGTTCTTATAATTATTGTGTAATGAAGATTTACTGTTTACGTCAATCTCTGAGCTTATTTATAGCTTTCTGTAAGTCAACTCATCACCTCTCTGCCGTCTGATTTTATTGTCTTTATTTCGTGGTGTACAAGGTGAAGAAGAAAATGGGAACTTGGAGAAACTGACTCTTTTGCGCTGAGACGAGACATGCTTGCGTTTTTGAAGCATTGAATTTGACGAGTTTGGCATTGCCCTTGAGTGAAGCACAAATTCAAAGGCTGCAGCATTTCATCTCTCTGCTTCTAAATTTCAGCTCTGCTGGCTCGAGCATTAGAAGTGTGCTTCTCCACAACTGTACCTGTCGTCTGCGTACCCAATGATACCGGGCATGAGCAGATCATTGATATGCAACAGAAACAGTGTAGCAGAGAGTACTGACCCCTGAGGTACACCGGCGTTTATAGCAAATTGATCAGACGAGCGGCCATCAATGTCTATCCGAATGGATCGTTCCCTCAGAATAATTGCAAGCCAAGAGCAGAGCTGAGCTGGAAGTCCGTTGAAGGAAGCTTGCCAATAAGGCTGGCGTGCCAAACCCTTTCAAACGCTTTCGAGATATCTAGTGAAACAGCCACTGCTTCACTAGACCTCTCGATGGCTTCACTCCATACATTTACACAGTAAGGAGGTGACCGAGATAGGTCGGTAGTTTGACGGGTCGGCACGACTACCTTTTTTGGGCACAGGCTGCACGTTAGCTAGCTTCCATGACTTGGGGACTAAACCAGTTTTCAGAGACAGTATTTCCGCTGCTATAAAAGAAAATGCGAACAATAAAAAATACCTAAGCTAAGCACTTATTGCAAACTTGTTGTTCGCAATCTACCTTTTCGGAGGAATAGAATGAATGGCGTGCAAGATTGCCATGCCCGGGGCCCGGGTTAGCATTAGTTGCCGTGCCCGGGCCCGGAGCATTAGTTGCCGTGCCCGGGCCCGGGTTAGCATTAGTTGCCGTGCCCGGGCCCGGATTAGCATTAGTTGCCGTGCCCGGGGCCCGGGCCCGGGTTATCATTAGTTCATTTTAAAGTCACGCTTTTATAAATGTAATACTGAATTAGAGTTCCGTAGGAGCTCAGCGTCGCTATGTCGGTCTGTTTTATTTTAAGGTACTAAATTGCTAACTATGAAGATCAACCTCAAATAATTTGGCTAAATAAATTCCTAATGTGGGAGTGGGAGGGATAAATGTTATATTCAATTCAAATCAATTCAATACATTCAATGAATTTATTTCAGACGTATTTAGTCCATATATGGTTAGTATAGTTTATATTATGCTGATGAAAAGGATTTATAAATCACATTGAGCAGTTTTCTATATCACCACGAGACAAGACGGATGCAGTTGAATTAATTAATCAACATTTGTTATTATACCTTACAAGCTAAATACAACAAAATGAAAAACAGGTAAATGTATAATATCCGGTCTATATAAAGCAATCTCTTCCAGTTCATAACTAGGTGTAGGTAGAGATCAACCTGGCTCTTTCCTGTAGTCTCGCCTACCAACTAGCCTGTATCTATTTATCTAGGTGGTTGGGAGACAGCCAGCTACAATGTTATGTGATCAACTCTATGATAACAGCTACTACATTATTAAAAACTTGTTATATTGTTCAGATGCCTTGGCATTGACTACAGGTTAAAGTGCTCTAAATGAGGTATTTAAAAAGTTTAAAAGCTTCATAAAATATAAATATTTTATAAACATTTGAGTGTCTGGGTGAAGGTGAGCTCGCCTTATTTCTGTCGCTTCTCGATCGCAGCTGACGCCGGCCAGAAATGTTCTGCTAAATTGCTAAACCCAATATGCGCATCAACTGTCAGCGATAGGGGGATACAAAGGATTTGTTTTTCCTTTCTGCCACCCTAGCATTTAAATAATATTTAATTAAGTATACTATATTGATGTAGTTATGCCCCTGTGCGCGATCGGCGGGAGACGGCTACGAGTTTTTTCCTTTCTGTCGCCCTAATGGGACAGAAAGGTATAATTCCATACTATGTATTAGGACCTATACACACGGCTGCCCGTGGCGTTGGTCGGTCGCGTCGGTGTCTATTGCCGCCCGTATATTCCCAAAAATCATAGGTAAGAATCGCGTTTACAGCGCGAGCCGTCTGCGAGATTAAAATACGCCGTGTGGATCTCTTCACATTTTGTAAAATTACAGTGAAATATTAGCGGCAACATCGCCATTACAATAACGGAGACCCTGGGAACTACCTGGCACTGGCAGACTGGAGGGACTGGCTGGAGGCTGGAGGGAGGCACAAAAAGCGTAGGTAATGTGCAATCGTGACGTCATCGAGATAAATGACTTCCATCATTCTGCCGCCGCTTCGCGAGCACATGCACAGATGAGGACACCGTCATTCACGTTCTTGGGGGAGTACCAACCTACAGCTACCTTACCTAGTGTTAAGTAGTGTAGTGTAACGTGTAACTTATGGGGAGACCGGAGGGGAATCGCCCATACAACAGGTACTACTAAGATCATTTCTAATTGGAGCATATTTCTACCTTAATAAGGTATTATTTTAATTTGAATAGTATTTATCTAGGTTCCCAACCATATATTAGATCAAAATACTTACCGAAAATGAAATAGAAGCGTATCGCATTCTGCATGTTTTAACGTCATAAAATACCTGTTTTCAACCTAATTGTTTCGTATTAAAAACAACAACATCTTACGTATCCTAGGGAACATGGGAACATAGATTATATCGTCTAGTTACAGAATAACATCACAATGAGAAAAATACAACAAGTTTTCAGTCATCATTTTTGGTATTACTGAACACGGTCAAAATCTAATCAAATTTAGAATCGATTTATTGCTATCACTGTCGCTCTGCGTGGCTAAGCTTTGTCACTAAATAGGGCTAGCGATATTCATGCCGAAGTTTATGACGCGGCCGAATTGAAGTTGCGCTCGGGGTTCGCCGGCTTCTTAAGCGTAGAAGATGTTCGACTTCGAATTTTTACCTTCCCAAAAATAGCAGATGTTTACCTGTAGGCCTGTAGCGGAGATTTATTCAACATGCATATTCCAAACGAGCCTTTATTTACAAAAACAAGAATTTGTAGGCAACCCTAAAGCTCTAAAGCAGTTATAATATATTGGAGCGGCCCTCTGCGCACGCGCGCTCTGCGGACGCGTCCGTGATGGATGCGCGGAGGAAATTGAGCGGACATTGGGAATGGACGGACGCCAGATATAATTCATGTCAGAGATTATTCATTTTTATACGCGCTTGCAGTTTGTAAGGGAAATAGATTTTTTATCTCTTAGACTCAGAACTGCTTTAAGGCGCAGACTTCAGGCACGCAGATTTCAGATTTCACCCCCACTTCACCCCGCACGCGCCAATTATATTTTCGCCAAAGCAACAACTAGAGACATTATCACAAATAAAATTTACGGATATTTGCGGAACTAAACACATACAAAGTACTGTTAGTTACGCTATACTACCGCCATCTGTTTAGGAACGTGGGAACTACGTTGCATCGCAAATAACTCAACAACGTAATCTATACGCATTCTATTCATTTGACACACGATACGCTGGTTGGATGTTGTTGTCAGTGTGTCACAGTAAACTAAATGTAGTAAGTCTGAAATTTAATTTTTTTTTCATTGGCTGTCCTATGTCAGTCCAAAAATAGAAGGTAAACCAGGGATCCCCAAACTATTTTGGACAAGTGACCCCTTTTCCAAAATGAACTGTTACCTCAGACCCACATGGCCAAATTACCTACTTTTAAGATCGACCACCCTTTTTCATAATGGTCCGCTAACTTAAAACAGCTGATACAGAGTGTTATTTTTCATTCTGACTTAGGTCTATAGAAGCAGACAGAGTGAGAATTAGCAATGCTTTAAATTAGTTAGCAGACTATTATGAATAAGGGGGCCTATCTTTCGTTTTTTCCTATTGATACAAAATACCTAGGTACTAAGGTACCAATTGGAAAACTTTGCACTTGGTTAAGTGAGTAAAGTTGACTTCATCAAAATTTAACAAAATAAAAAGATATAAAATTCAGTAAATATTAAGTTTAATTTATAATGATTATTACAAATGAAGTACTTAAAGAATCTTAAGTAGGTAGGAAATTATATTTAAAAAAGTATTAATTCGCAAAGAGAAAATAAAACATTCAGTGTGATGGATGAACCTGGTGACTATCTACCAATCTCGCTACCTCCGGTTCAATATTGGTGAGTTGTAGCCTTAAATCTCCACGTTCGTTGATTTTCAAACGGTTTCTTTGTTTCGTCAAAATGTTTGTTACCACACTGAAGCTTTTTCAACTAGGTATGATGATGGAAAAGCGATAAGGTATTTTTCAGCAATGTTCCAGAATGTAGGATACTGTGTTTCAATGTTGTGTTGCAACCAGAACTTCTGATAGCCTTGGTTGAACTTCTGCTTAAGCTCTTCGTCTGTGCTGATGGTAATCAACTCTTCTTGCATTATCACATTGGCTTCTTCTATGGCTGTGGTATTGTACGGATTTATTATCCATTGAGGAATTTGTAATTTTAAAAGAACCTCAAACCTCTCCGCAAAATCCTCCTGCATCCAAGTGAGTGACATATAATAAAATGTCATCATCTTGAAGCATTTCTGGTAATTTTGACAAATGCAGAAACTACGAATATTCTTTTCTGCCTAAATTTTGTTTATAAAGGATTAGTTTACCCACGAAGGCCGATATTATTGATTTTGTTTTAATCAAGTTAAGATCGTCACCCTGCAGCTGCAAATTAACTTTGTTGAATATTCCAAAGATATCAGTCAAGTAATAAATATCTGTTTTACAATTGTTCAGATTTTCTTTCAAATTCGGATCTTTTTCTTGTAAAAACTCCAACACAGATTCAAAAATGCCTGAAAATCTTTCTAAGCAAGAGCCTCTTGATATCCAGCGAACTTCAGTGTGCAGAAGTAATCGAGTAAAGACTTCGTAGTTTTCCTCAAATAGCTGAGCAAATAACCGAGAGTTCAAAGAATTGCTTCGAATCTTGTTGATAGCATTTATTACATATTGTAAAGACTTATGCAATCTAGGACTCAGCTTTTTTGCTACTAAATGCTGCCTGTGAATCACGCAGTGAATGACCAGTACATCAGGTAGTTGTCGCTTTAAGTGAGCTATAAAACCACGATGACGACCAATCGTAGACGGTGCACCATCAGTCGCAACAGTAAAAAAATGTTCCACGGCCTGCAAATCGATTCTCCTCTGGTATCAGTCTCTAAATATGTAGCAAAATGCAGTTCTTGGCACATATTTTCACCTTTGATATATCGAACATATCCTAACAACAGAGCTACATTGCCGGGTAATGTAGACTCGTCCAACTGGAGAGAGAATCTGTTGGTCTGTAAGAACTTGCATAAAATGTTTTCCACATCCTGTCCCATCTCGTCTATGCGTCTCTGAACGGTGTTATTGCTCAAAGGTATTCTCTTTAAAATATCATGTGCGGGTTGTGCAATACATTGTTAAGGACCTCCGCAATAGCTGGTAAGATAAGCTGCTCTCCAACTGTGTGGGGTTTCCCCGACTTCGTTATTACTAAAGATATATTATAGGACGCTCGTAAACCATCATCGTCTTTAATAGATAATGACGCAAACATCGATCTTATGGATGGTCTTTTGTCTAGTTTTTCTTTAATTGCTTGAAAAAATGACAAGGGCTTACTTTTTTTGTCAGCATGTACTCTTGATAAGTGGTCATCCATTTTTGAAGGCTTCACATATGAGACACATCGGCAAGTGTTGATTTGATGGAGATGCAATAAATCCGAACTTCAAGTAGTCCAAACTGTATTGTCTGCATTTTTTTTTCGTGTCCGCCATCATAAAACTCTCAGTAATCCTGCAAATAAAAAAATAAGAAACTACGTAAATAAAAAACAATAATAAACTGTTAAATTTACTGGTAACTTTTTACAATTGAAACAACTGAGACAACTGCAAACTGTTGCAAACAATCTACACATAGCTCAACTGATCACTATCACACAGTGGGGCAATGCTGATGCGCTGTGCCGGATAAAAACTGTTTGGTACTTACCCTGTTAATTTTTCATAAACTGCAGATATTGTATGGTTACGCTATTAACTCGCGTAGGGAGCTCAGCATTTTGTAAATTCTTTTTCAATCACTTTACTTCACTTAATTTAGCTATTTTATAACTTCGTAATCTCTTGAAATAAATGAGTACTTGTTTGAATGAGTTATTATCGTTCAAGCTCCAACGAATTTCAAAACGCAAATGAACTTTCAACCTAAGTGCAAGCTCGTTAAATAGTAAAATATCGGGAACATGTTTGGACTTGCAACTTGATCATGAATTCGTTCGTATTTAATCGCGTAAGCGTCAAATAGAGAGCAAGTCAAAACGCGCCTGAAAGACGTACGCTCGAACTCATTATCTTGCACAAACTTGTCCACACTGACTTGCCGAGTTTTTCATCTTGTACGAACTTGAGACTTTACAAATACTACAACAACGCTATTTCCTACAAAAAATATTAATTATTCTTAGTACACGTAATACTACATAAACAATACAGTACCTACCTACCTAACTTGAAAGATTTAAATAAGAACTTGTGTTAATTAAATAGGGATCGATTTTTAGACCTCGTAGACCCCCAAAATCTGCGGAAGCTGCGGATTGGTCGGCTAGTCCTTAGATAAACAGGATAGGTAGCCCGATGGGACTATTCTAATTCTGACCATGAAAATGAATCACTTATCCTTAGAATAAAGTCCAATTTCTATTCGTCTATACCTTGTATTGTGTTGGGTACCTACATTGATGTGAGAACATCAGCTGGCTTGACTGCCAGCAATTAGATCCGACCGACCGACGACAGTAGGATATACATATATAGTAGAGCTGTGTGTGTTGGGGCCGTGAGCTGTGCTCGTGGCAGCTCAATGAGCCGCGACTAACAGTCGAACAGCTCGCGTCGCGTCCTCGAGTTCGAGTGCGTATATTGTTATCCGACAATGCTGTAAATAAATTGTACATAAATTGTACATAAATTGTTACAGATGGCAGGTTTCATATACTTCACCGAAATAATTACGGCGTGCAAATTATTGGTAGGTATGTATGTATTTGAATTTTTAAAACTCTATGGATTAAATAGAAAATAAATATACAAATATCATAATATACATATACAATAATCAAATGTAGTGAGGATTGCAGACAGGCGGCACGAAGCGGCACGGCGCGGAGCAGTCGCGACGCGGCGGCACCGGTGCAGCTGTAAGAGGTTCTTCCGTAGTGTACACTTACCTACAAGCGATACGAGAGATATCACAATCCCATCAAAAACATAAATGTGAAATGAGAGCCAAGTTCAATATGCCTTGGTTGTTGACTTCAACGACAAAAGAAGTGAGATCTAAATGGGTGCCAAGATCAATCGTCAGTCCTGAAATTTATTTAAAATAACAACATATGTAAGGTATATTAGTGGTTCACCGCGAACTGTGATCTCACGAGTCTCCCAAAACAAAAAAATATATTCTTAGGACGACTCGCGCAACGATGCCTAAAAGGTATTTAGTGGCTATATATGATTTAAGGAGTTGTCAAATCATACAAATATTCAAAATTTAAACATGTTTAGTCACTAAATACGTTTAAGGATCGTTGTGCAAGCCGGCCTTATTCTTTGACTAATAAAATAGTGCTACGAAAAAAACCAACTTACTTGACCCACCTCTTCATTCAAATTACAAGTAACGGGGGTTCATGTAATTGGATACTCTTTTTGGGGTACAAATTGCAGTTATTTTGGATTTCAGATTTTTGCCTGTATTCGTGTTACTAAAGCTACGCGCATACAAAATTTCAGCACTGTGGGGTCACTGGTGTACTCTGTGAACTTTGTCAAAGTTCAGTTTTTATTATGGCTAATATAAATATGGTCGAAATGTACTCACAAAGCCCTATTATTAGACATCCCACTTGACCGGATAGTCGCGTTTTGGTTTTTTTTACCTTTCTTGAACCCCAATATCTCAACGAACCCCCCCCCCCCCTCCCCCCCATTTTTAGCTCATTTAGTCACACCAAAATTGTGCCATCACTACCTCCCTATATACTTACCAAATTTCACGATGATCGGATAACCGCTTTGAAAGTTATCCTCGAACAAATAAACATACGTACATACAAACTCGTAGGTACATACAACGCCGATTTGCCCTAGTTGACTTAGAGATCTCGCTTCGCTCCATCAAATATTTTATAACAACATACGGTGACGATTGGGCGAAGCATAGCCGACTGTCCGGATAATATACTTAAAATCTATACTTTAAATCTTTTCTAGAGTCGGAGAATGAACGATATTAGTATTTTAGAAGAGCCGATTTTGACAAATAATTGTATCGAGAAAAGTTTCACCAATTGCGTTTCTGACTTTCATTTATGTAGTTTAAATCCTCAAGTAAATATTGCTTAAATATGAAATCAGTACCATTTTTCGTTATAGAATACGACAGTAACTTAGCGGCTCATTTGTTTTTCTTCTTCTAATATAGGATAATATATTGAAGCCTTAGGTCTGACTTGGCTAGTTCTCATATACGAATTATTATTAAGTACCTACTGAAACGGTCACGGAAAAGCCCTATGTTCGATGTCTAGTTTCTACCAACAAGCCAAATTTTCGGACGAATAAAATGAGAACTTACAGCTTCAGAACTTGCGAAGGTAGACTTTAGGCTTCAATATATTATCCTAAGTTATAAGAAGAAATAATATTTTAAGTTGTTATAAAATATTTTATGTTATAAATAAATTTCAGGACTGACCATTAAACTTGGCACCCATTTAGATCTCACTTCTTTTGTCGTTGAAGTAACAACCCAAGGCATTTATTCAGCTTGGCTCTCATTTCACATTTATTTTTTTGATGGGATATCATTACTTTTCTACAGAAATTATTATTAGAAATTATTTACATATTATTATTATTATAATTGTCTTTTTTGTGTTATTGTATTTTGTATCAACAATCAATTTTGATTGCTGATTCTTACATTACTGGCACTATAAGTAAGAGTTTCTAATAGAATAAATTAATTTAAAACTTATAATAAAATATTTGTACTAAAAACGGGGTATTTACCATGATTTGCGAGTTTTTAGTACAAATGAAATGTTTTTAGTTCATAACCATGATAGTTTCAAAAGTTATATTATAATGATAAAAATTTACTAGTTTCTGGTTTATTTCTTTGTATTAACCCAACTATCTGGGCCAAATCTTAAATTTCTAGGTCATCTGGAACTGGGTTAGAGTTTTGTTCTATCTATAGGTCAGTCAGTCAGTCAGTTATAAACATGACTATTTTTCGACGTTAATATCTAAATAACCGTTTGAGGTATATTTACGAAATTTGGAGCACATATGTATCTCGCAAGTCTCAATATATGAGCCAAATTTGACATGTTTATGTGAAATAGTTTTTGAGTTACGAGGTGGTCAAAAGTGGCTCCAAATGGTTTGTGTAATATTAGACACGGTGCTGCTTGCCAGTTCTGTTAGCTTGAACTTGGCGTGACACGCTGCCGCGTGTCTGGATATGAAATGTAAGGAAATGAATTTCTTCCAGTGTTGCAAACTTGCAAAGGTGTGCCGACAACTAGTTATGTGGTATATTGATCTCGTATCGTCGTCGATGTCTTCGAATAAATAGATTTATACTGTAAGTAAGAATGGTTTCACCTTATCATTGCAACACTTCCGAGGTAACTTCAACTCATCTAGCTTGCAATTGATAGAGCGAAGCAAGATCTCTAAATCAACTTGGGCAAATCGGCGCTGTATGTATGTATGTTTGTCCGAGGATAACTTTCGAAGCGTTGATCCGATCATCGTGAAATTAAATACATAGTGATGGCACAATTTTGGTGTAACTAAATGAGCTAAAAATGTTGGGGGGTTGTTGAGATATTGGGATTCAAGAGGGGTAAAAAAATTAAAATAAGGCTAACTGATCAGATAGGACGTCAAATGAAAGGTATTCATTAGTACATTTAGACTCCGTTTTTATTTTTCGTAAATTATTTATAGTTTTTGAGTTATTAGCCATAATAAAAACTGAACTTTGACAAAATTCACAGCGTACACCAGTGACCCCACAGTACTGTAATTTAGTATGCCTGTAGCATATAACTAACTGCAATTTGTTCCCCAAAAAAAAACCAATGGACATGAACTCCCGTTACCTGTAATTTGGATGAAACTGTAGGTCAAGTTTTTTGGATATTACTTCGTTGTACTATTTTGATAGTCAAAAATATTAAATGATAAATTTTTGTTTTATTCGGAGACTCGGAGATCTCAGTTCGGGGCGAACCACTAGTAATACCTATATGTCTGAAGTTACTTAACACTAATCCCAAGTTTATCTTCAAAAGATGATGTACCTAGATAAGTTCTGGTTAAGTATATTACAATCCCTCACCACTGGCAGTAGATATACTTACCTCGAGGATGCAAACACATGTCAGCGGCAGAGCGATGACGGCATCGCGACCGACGGTCCACCTTTTATTTTCATCTGTGAAGTGGTTCATCCCCTCGGGAGGGCGCCCCTCAGCCGAGGGTCACAGGCTGAGGACCTCGATCATTCGCACGCACCGCTGCTGTGAGTGAGGGTTGCTTGCTACTGCACTAAACTCGCGATTTGTGGGAATATGATACTAATGCAAGGTGATCGTAGAGCTGTCGAATATAACTTCTTTTGACGTGGCCAAACTTTCATTTTAAATTTTATATTTTATTTATTTCTCAGTCTGTCTGTATGTTTATATTACCTACGTAATGTTTCACCATAGCGCCTAAACTACTCATCCGATTTTGACTACGAATTCAATCGGTCCATTATCATGGTGCGGGTGGCAACTGGCAGTGGCAGGGCGGCGGCGGCGGCGGCGGTGGCGGCGGCGGTTACCATCGACGTAGGTACTTGATACGTAGTCGGGTAGGTATCAGTTTTTAAACATATTGCTTGTTGTACCTAGTATAGTAATATTTTGCTAGTTATACGTACAGTGTCGGGCGTGGCCTCATCGAGGTGTACGCACAGGACAAGCGATCATGTAGGAGTAGGACGTAAGGTCAGCTGGTGCAAGTGCGGCGTAATATTTTTTAAGTTCACTTTGCACTCGAATTGGGTTTATACTGTAAACATTTTTAAATAATCTATTTCAGTACCACATTCCCCGATGGAACCTGCAATTTTAGAGTTCTGATGTAGTTTTCTATGTGTTTCATTGGGTTTTTAACAGCTTGTCCACTTTCCAACGAAATGGGGCAAGTGCGGCAGTAGTCTACAAATGCCAGTAAATGACTATTATCTGTAATTTCAACATGAATATCGGAAAGAAGAACGTTCAAATAGAAGTATATATTCGACTCTTGGATCCTAGAAATAAGGTTCACCTAAAAATAATAGAAAATTGTGAAATGAGGAAAGTGCTGCATAATTCCTAAGGAACAAGCTTTCCAGTGGTACAAACATTTATACCTGTCTGCCCAAGAAGGAAGGTAAGGGTAATGGGATGTATGTGCCACTCATATGTTCTTTTGACAACAATGCTCATAATGATGAGGATGATAATGATGATGTTTATGTACACTTTAAAAAATCCATTTTTTTAGTGTACCATTCTATTAATTGAAAATGTTTTTTAAATGAAAATAGTCTTTAACTTATTATATTAAGACTAGTTATAAAACCAGCAAACCAGTAGTAACCAGGTATTCCGTCTTTAAATGGTGACTCCACATTTTTCTGCTTGTCATATTCTGCAACAAGCTCCACCACTTCTTTTCGAGATAGTCCAAACACGTTCTTTTCCATAGTACGAATGAGAGTGACAAGGGTTTTTTTCAGTATCTTCGGTCAGAGCTGTTGGTCTTCCTAAAGTATTTCATTTCTGCCCTCGTCGACCAGTCCTATGATCATAAATCGTTGCTCTTGGAATTTCATAGCGACTACTAGCAGAGTAAAGTGTCAGCTGTCCGCTTCTAATAGCCGCTAACGCTTCAACTGTAATGTATGTTGTACTGTACAACTGTGTAATGTACTGTGAGTCCAATTCGGCCAATTTTTCTTCTTCACGTAATTTCGCACCTTGATCTGGAAAATAAAAAGAAATTAGCAAAGATATGGCTAAAACAGCCATCTAGTTGACTAGACAGTGTTTACCACAAAACACACTTAAACAAAATTAGTTCCAAGAAACACGACAAAAAATAAGAAGGTTGAAAACCGCTAACTTGGGGCAAGTGCGGCATAGTGCCGCACTTGCCCCAAGCATGGTAGCCGCACTTTCCCAAACAATACAATTTGAGGTTAAATTTTTGAACTGGGATTACAGCGTATCTTGCATAGATACAAATAAAACAACTATGTACATAAATACGAAGCTTAGGATCTAAAGAAAACACTTACGTATTACAGATTAGCCAATCTAAGCACAAAACTGGTTTATGTAGCACAGCAACGCACACGTGTCAACTTCGAACTGTATTGAAATCTGAGTGAAAAATAAAAATGGCATGAAATCCTATTTCCTTAAAGTGACGCTCCCAATTTTTTTTTCTGGGAACTAATTTTGTTTCTCTTGTCATGACAAGATGGCGGGCTTAGCAATAACATTGCTAATTTCTTGAATAATGATGCTTGCCGCACTTCCCCCATAGCCGCACTAACCCCAACTGACCTTGCATACAATTGGAGAGGTATTCAAAATGATCTAATAAGATAAGTACAAAAATATGGATAATATATAAGTACTTACCAAAAATTTTACTAAAAAATGAATTTAATGATTTATACCTCCAAGATTTGTCCAAAAGACTTGGTTCTTTTAGTAACGTCTTCGCAAGTAACTATTACAAGACCTAGTACACGTAGAAGAATGCCCCTCATCCGTGAGCGATAGCACAGGAGCGCGCGCCGCGCCGTGCCGTGCTGGTCGGAGACGCCTCGCCTCGCCTCGCGTTAGCGATCTAACCAGGACATGTACTGCAAGATGCGCTACCGAGAGATATTTCAATGAAGTAGTCCACTTGATGGATCGGTGACATTGTGGCGGTCGCAGGAGGTCCGTGGGTAACATCAGCGGTCTATGGGGGCCTATATCCTGCAGAGGACATCCATCGGCTGAAACGCGCGCGTCTCGCACCAGACCATCATCGTCATATCAGCCGCAGGACGTACACTGCTGTGCTGACCATACTATAACATACCAATCTCCCAACTACATGTCGACCTGATACAGGTTGCTGGGAGCCGTTGGGTGCAGGCCGCACAAGATCCCTCGCTCTAAAAATCCATGGGGGAGGCCACTTTAGCAATAGACAAACGATTATATTCAATTATATCCAGGACTAGCTGACCCGCCCCCGGCTTCGCACGCCTAGTTTTACAATAAAAACATTACCCTCCCCCTGCGCAGTTGGGTAAAAAGTAGCCTGTGTCACCCGGAGATAGTGTAGCTTCCCAACAGTGAAAGAGTTTTTTAAATCGGTCCAGTAGTTTCGGTGCCTATTCAATAGAAACAAACAAAAAAACAAATCTTTCCTCTTTATAATATTACGAAATTTTATGTAGAAATTGATTTGTTCTTTAATATTGTAGAACATACTTTAGTTATATCATCAATAGTTTCCGCAGCGCAAGCGACGCAAGACGTTTTAGGGCACTTTTTTTACACCTTGGGTTACGTTACTTGAGTTTTAGCAAGGATCCCTAATCTTTTCTAGCAATAAATATAGCCTATGTCACTCAGGGTGAATGTAGCTTTCCAATGGTGAAAGAACTTTTGAAATCGGCACAGTAGTTTTTGAGTTTATTCATTACAAACATACACACAAATATACAAATTTTTCCTCTTTATAATATTAGTATAGTATAGCGAGTATAGAAGTATAGATATAGATAGGCGTGTCGGCGTCGCGTCGGTCGCTCGCTTGATGGCTACATGACATGGTAGGAGTACTTAGGTACTTAGTTACGATTTTAGTAGAGTTCGCCCGAAAGGGTCGTATGAAAGGGCTCGCCCGGGAAAGTACAATCTTCATACTTATTTCTGCCGCCAAGCCAGCATTGCTGTGTTTCTGTATCAAGGTTATGGGGGCCGCTAAAATTACAGACGCATAAGGCTTTACACCTGTATGCCTCAAGTTGATGGACACAGGACAGTGCATCGTAGGTAGGTACGTAGGGTAAATAAAAATAACTTATTTTACCGTAAGCAGGAAGTAAGTGTTACCATCTTTTGTTGAATAAATAAAATGTAGAGTATCCAGTAGGAAAGCGAAAACGGCGGCGGCCGGTGCTTCCTTGTACCGTACGCTGCGCGCCGCAAAAACGTACAATCAATGAATATCGAGACGGATCCGCACCTCAGTCCTTCGCATCGCCTCCGCTTCCGGCCCGCGGCCTCTGCAGAGATGTCACACACATGTAATGACATGTAATTCATTAGCGAATGTCCTGCGGGACTTCACAACCTATAACTCGTATCACAATGCCGCAAGGCTCACTTTCCCGCGGATCTTACACACAAAAACCGACAGAAAGCCGAAAGAACAGCAACTTTGATACGCAGGAGGCGTTTTTACGAAATACTTACATTTCAAATACAAAATCCACAAAACAAGGTACCGTTTGAAGCGTGGCTTTCTGCATGAAATAACAGCTGTGGCTGCCTTTCGGTTTTAATCTTATCGTATAGAGTTGTTAGAGTCGGGTTTGGTTTGTAGATGCGTAAGTCAATTCTGGCAATTTTCATGCTACTGAAATTACATAAGTAGTTGATTCGTGATTGGTATTACGGAAAAAGGGACTCTGTTAACCACAAAGTACCTACAAATCCCACCGCAAAGTGCTAAATATCTACGTCTAATAATATATTATGTATATTCCTGTGGGAGCAATCGTGCTAATTTTGAACGTGTCTAACGTTCGAACTTGGAACTCGCGTTGGTTTGACCGGATGCAGGGCCGGATAACCCTATCAGGGCCCCTAGGCAATGCAATTCTCGGCACCCCTTTCCTTTACCCTTTTCTTACTTTTTAAAATAAAACATTTTGGAAGTTTACCTTTTCCAACACATCATTTTCAATCGCCATTATCGACAATGAATTTTAACGGTTCTGAGATATTGTTGAACGAAGACAGTTTTTTATTCATTTTAATTTCGAAAAATTTCGTTTACCTGTGCTGTGGCGTTTGATATCATCGGACACTCCGAATCCGAATAGCATTGCAAATATATAGAAGTCCGATTTAGACTTGTATACATATATTTGCAATGCTAAAATAATACAATACATCAAGTTGATTGTACCGCTTTTTACAGTAAGTAAAATCATTTTTCTATGGCAACATTATCGGATGTAAATAATGCGAAATGTCATGAATGAAACGTTTTTTTTCTTGATGCGTGGCCTACATCGACTAGGCCCCCGTGGGACCCTAGTTGGTGCGGGCCCCCTAGGCAGTTGCCTAATCCGCCTTTTGGATAATCCAGCCCTGACTGAATGTGATGCGTGTCAGTCAGCGCGATACGAAATGTGCATAACGTAACGTTTTTGTTTACTTTGGTAGGTATTATCGTTCAAAAGCGCGATTAACCCCCCCCCCCCCCCCCCCCCCCCCCCCCCCCCCCGTCACGATGAGTTGGAACCCACACGCGCGAAGCGACCCAAAGATAGGCCGGAAAAATGATGATCGGACGTCTTCCAGAGACTGATTGGCAGGATTTAGCACAGGATCGATACGAGAAAATGGGGAGGCCTTTGCCCAGCAGTGTGAAGTACAATATAGTATAAAAATAAAAAATTGTATGACGTTAGAAAAAGAGTTGGGTCATAGATAAATTTGATTTTTAATACATTTCGCTCCATCGAAAGGTTGCCTGGAAGAGATCGCTTTTAGCGATAAGGCCGCCCATTGTATTGCCTTATTTATTTTAACCTAGTACTTATTTTTGTATCTATAGATGGTAGAGGAGGTACCTACTCGACCAACACTGTAGTTAATACTGATAAAAATAACAAATATTATATTTTTATCGGAGTTTAATGAGGCTGCCTTATCTGTAGGTTTTTGGGCGGAAATTAGGAGAAACAAGATACATAGTTAAAATAATTACAAAAAAAAACAGTAGGTATTTTATTTAGGTAACCGCGATCAGCTGTGTCATGTGGTGCGGCGCACTGTGTGTCGCGCGCGCGTGTGACACAGTGAGAGGTGGTGTGGTGCGCGGCGGGTCGATGCACCCGCGCTGTTGCTACGCGAACTTGCGCCCACCACATCCGTACGTAACAAACAGCCTGACGAACCACCGTCTTCACTAAGTTCACCATCCACATACAAGGTTTCAGAATAACTAAACACTTTATGATGGAACTCGGTTTGTACTTTCGTTAACTTTGTAATTGAATAACTTAGTCAAAAAGCATCGACAACCCGCCCTCAACTGTTTAAAATTAAACAATTTATACTTATTGAAATATCCATTAAATTTGATTTTAAATAATTTGAATTTAAATTTAGGTAAACTAGTAGCGAACTTGACGACCTCCGTGGCGCAGTGGGTGAATAGCCGGCTGAGACGCAGGAGGTAGCGGGTTCGATTCCCGCCGCGGAACAAATGTTTGCACGATCTACAGATATTTGTTCCGGGTCTGGTTGTTTCTATATATATTATAGGTATGTATTTACAAAAAAAAGGGTATATAAGTATTCTATCAGTTATCTGGTTTCCATAGTACAAGCTCTGCTTAGTTTGGGGCTAGATAGCGCTGTGTGAAATGTACAGCAATATTTATTTATTAAGTTTCGCAAAATTCGTTTATTGTTTAAAATCGTAGGTACGGCCGAGGCAAGTATCGTAATTGGTGAAAGTTACCCTTTGTTTAACCGCAGGCGGCGACTCCGACCTGCTGTACACTCAGCCTGAGATCTGCGTACTCCTCACTCATGATTCGGCTACATTAGCGGGCGAATATTCGTATCGTGTTGGCGCGACAAAAACATCGTGTTCGGGTATAGGCGATGTCTACATCAAGGCGGGCGAAGATTCGTGTCGAGTTGACGCGATGCATCGTGCCGGATTGTGTTGTTCAGTTTGTTGTGCGGCCGAGACGTGGGCGGTAATTTAAAAATGGAGGAAATAGTGTGTTTGCATTATATGTCAGTAAATTATTATTTATTACAATTGTACGAGTATCATTTACGAAATAATATGAAAAAGAGAAGAAAGAGGAGATGGTGGATGACTACTATTCATAGAAACCGAACGATGTAAGTATCCTAAAAAGTGATATCTACTTACCGCAGGGAGATAGGCGTGAGTGTATAATAATAATTTCACTTTATTTTTCTCATTTACAGCACAGGAATGGAAAGTATGTTATCTGACTTAACCGCAGAGTCTGGCATGGAGTTCCCTGGATTTTTACGTATGTCAACATCTGACTTTGTAATACTACTACAAAAGCTCGCACCAATAATTACAAAAAAAGATACGAAATTCAGAAAAGCCATTCCAGCTAAAGTGCGATTAGCAATAACACTGCGTTATCTGGCGACAGGAGATAATTTTCGAAGCCTTCATTATCTTTTCAAAATATCTCATCAACTCATTTCCAAAATAGTGCATGAAGTTTGTGCAAGTCTTTTGATCGTTTTGAAAGACGAGGTTAAGACAAGGTAAGACGAGGTTAAGGCAAGGTTAAGGTAAGAAAAACACAATATTGTACTCATAGTTTAGTTTTATTTCAATAGGTAAAATACAATGTTAAAGAATCAAGAAAAGAATTTAAAAAAAAGAATCTTCAATCATTAAAAAACTCCTTATGTGAATGATATTTCACCATTCTCCGATATAATAATTTGTGAGGCTGTGCGTCGCTGAGTAGCCTGAGTGAGTGACGGAGATGGTGATGCATGGATCGGAGACTGGTATGTTTGGTGCTGTGGTGACGGAGATGGTGATGCATGGATCGGAGACTGGTATGTTTGGTGCTGTGGTGACGGAGATGGTGATGCATGGATCGGAGACTGATGAGTTTGATGCTGTGGTGACGGAGATGGTGATGCATGGATCGGAGACTGGTATGTTTGGTGCTGTGGTGACGGAGATGGTGATGCATGGATCGGAGACTGGTATGTTTGGTGCTGTGGTGACGGAGATGGTGATGCATGGATCGGAGACTGATGAGTTTGGTGCTGTGGTGACGGAGATGGTGATGCATGGATCGGAGACTGGTATGTATGTTTGGTGCTGTGGTGACGGAGATGGTGATGCATGGATCGGAGACTGGTATGTTTGGTGCTGTGGTGACGGAGATGGTGATGCATGGATCGGAGACTGATGAGTTTGGTGCTGTGGTGACGGAGATGGTGATGCATGGATCGGAGACTGGTATGTTTGGTGCTGTGGTGACGGAGATGGTGATGCATGGATCGGAGACTGGTATGTTTGGTGCTGTGGTGACGGAGATGGTGATGCATGGATCGGAGACTGATGAGTTTGGTGCTGTGGTGACGGAGATGGTGATGCATGGATCGGAGACTGGTATGTTTGGTGCTGTGGTGACGGAGATGGTGATGCATGGATCGGAGACTGGTATGTTTGGTGCTGTGGTGACGGAGATGGTGATGCATGGATCGGAGACTGATGAGTTTGGTGCTGTGGTGACGGAGATGGTGATGCATGGATCGGAGACTGGTATGTTTGGTGCTGTGGTGACGGAGATGGTGATGCATGGATCGGAGACTGGTATGTTTGGTGCTGTGGTGACGGAGATGGTGATGCATGGATCGGAGACTGATGAGTTTGGTGCTGTGGTGACGGAGATGGTGATGCATGGATCGGAGACTGGTATGTTTGGTGCTGTGGTGACGGAGATGGTGATGCATGGATCGGAGACTGGTATGTATGGTGCTGTGGTGACGGAGATGGTGATGCATGGATCGGAGACTGGTATGTTTAGTGCTGTGGTGACGGAGATGGTGATGAATTCAGCAGAGAGTGATGTGCTTGTGCATGAGATTGTGGCAGTTGCACGTTTTGTTGGGTAACCCGATCTATCATGCACGCTCGGTAAACCATATTATGCATATCATTCATAAGAATATCTCTTGTATTTGGGTTTTTTATTTTTCTTATTTTGCTAGCAATTAATTTCCTCATATTCATCATTTACGCTGCCTTTGACGTGCTCAAATGCCTCTTGCATCTGCCTCTTAGCATGTAATATTTCTGAAGGCACTCTTGCTCGCTTATTTGTAGTTTTTAAACTAGGCGGTGGAGTTGGAGTCAAGATTTCACTATTGCGAATAACTGCATTTACTTCATCGTCACACTCAGAATGCTCTTCCCGTAAATTCTGAAATAAAACAGAAATATTGTTTCAGCTGCCTGCTAATGAACAAGAATGGCTGCAAAAAGAAGCTGACTTTCATGATATCTTTCCACATTGTATTGTAAGCATTGATGGCAAAAATGTTGTTATTTTATCACCAAATCACAGTGGAACTGAAATTCACAATTACAAACATACATTCAGCATTGTCCTCATGGCTTTAGTGGATAAGAAGTATCGCTTCATGTATGCAGATGTATGCCAAGGACGAATTAGTGACGGTGGAGTATTCAGAAACAGCTCATTATTCGAGAAACTAGAGAGAGGTGCTCTTCATATACTAGGTCCTTCTGCTCTTCCTGGTTCTGATATCATCGTACCTTATGTATTTGTGGCGGATAACGCGTTTCCATTACATACAAATATAATGAAACCAAACCCTGGAGATCATCCAGAAGGAAGTATTAAAAGAAAATTTAATACGCAACTGTCAAAAGCCCGTATAGTAGTTGAAAATGTATTTGGAATTATGTCTGCCGTATTTCGTGTACTCAGAAAGCCGATAGCACTTCAACCAGATCGCGCCTCTAATGTTGTAATGTCTTGTACACAACTTCTTAAGAAACAGCACATCATCAAATAATATATATATACCACCAGGTTTTGCAGACACAATTATAGATGGACAAGTAGTTGCAGGTACATGGAGAAATGAACAACAAGAGGATACTGCTTTGCGCTCTCTTCCGGCGGTAGCTAGACGGGGCGCTCTTTTACCAACACAGGTCAGGGATCAGTTTGCCCAACATTTTTTCACTCAATAAAATGTTTTTTGTTATTACTATACTATAATACTACGTTTTAACACAGAGAAAATATCATATGCAAGTTTCAGTCTATATATCATCATATCAGCCGTAGGACGTCCACTGCTGGACAAAGGCCTCCCTCATTGATCTCCAGGAACTGCGGTTGGAAGCGGCCTGCATCCAACGCCGACCTGCGGTTCTTACCAAGTCGTCTGCCCATCTTGTGGGTGGACGTCCTACGCTGCGCTTGCCGGTCCGTGGCCTCCACTCGAGAACCTTTCGGCCCCATCGGCCATCTGTCCTGCGCGCTATATGGCCTGCCCATTGCCACTTCAACGTGCTAATCCGTCGGGCTATGTCGGTGACTTGAGTTCTCCTACGTATCTCCTCATTTCTGATTCGATCCCGTAGAGAAACCCCGAGCATAGCCCTCTCCATAGCTCGTTGAGCGACTCTGAGCTTATTCATAAGGCCAATAGTGAAGGACCACGTCTCGGTTCCATATATAATCACTGGTAACACACACTGATTGTAGACTTTCGTCTTAAGGCACTGAGGTATGTTGGACGAAAAGACGTTGCGAAGTTTCCCAAACGCTGCCCATCCGAGTTGGATTCGACGATTGACCTCTTTCTCGAAGTTGGACCTACCTAATTGGACTGTTTGTCCTAGGTATACATACGCGTCGACAACTTCAAGAGCCGAGTTCTCAACCATAACTGGGGCAGGGACGACATGGACATTTGACATGATTTTGGTTTTGTCCATGTTCATTTTAAGTCCTACCCGTTGGGAGACTCGATTGAGGCCTTCGAGCATCGTGCTGAGCTCTTCCATCGACTTTGCCATGACCACAATATCGTCGGCAAACCGAAGGTGAGTGATGTATTCGCCGTTAATATTGATGCCCAGTCCTTTCCATTCCAGAAGCTTGAAGGCATCTTCCAATGCGGTCATAAACAGTTTCGGAGAAATGACATCTCCCTGTCTTACGCCTCTTTTTAAGGGAATCGCCTTCGAGCTCTGTTCATGTACTCGGACTGACATAGTGGCGTTTTTATACAAACACTTCAACACTTCGATGTACCGATAGTCAATACGGCATCGTTGGAGAGACTCAAGCACTGCCCATGTTTCGATCGAATCGAAGGCTTTCTCATAGTCCATAAACGCGAGACATAGCGGCAAGTTATACTCTTCGGTCTTCTGTATGACTTGCCGCAGCGTATATATGTGGTCTATGGTACTGTAGCCTTTACGGAACCCGGCATGTTCGGGCGGCTGGAAGTCATCAAACCTGCGTTCGAGACGGTTCGCGATGACCCTCGAAAACAGCTTATAAACATGGCTCAAAAGCGAGATGGGTCTGTAATTTTTAAGCAAGGTGTTGTCACCTTTCTTGAAGAACAGAACCACCACGCCCCCGTTCCATGCTTTTGGCGTCGTACCTTCAAGCAAGGCGGAATTAAAAAGCTTCTGAAGGACTTTAAGTACCGGTGATCCACCCGCTTTCAGAAGCTCTGAAGTGATTCCGTCCTCCCCCGGCGCCTTGTCGTTCTTAAGCTGCTTCAAGGCCATCCTGATCTCATACAGGCTGATGTCCGGAATATCTTCGGTATAATGTCGGGTCAGTTTGGCTCTTGGGTCGTTGGCCGCACTGCAAACAGGTTTAGTGACCGAATCGTAGAGCCGTCCATAGAACCTTTCGACATCCCTTAACACTTCCGCTTTACTTGACGTTATGCTGCCATCTTCCCTCTTCAGCTTCGTCATGCGGCTCTGCCCAATAGAATTATCTCTCGCGAACACTTTGGAGCCTTTATTCCGCTCTATCGTATCTTTAATACGAGATGTATTAAAGGTACGAATATCGTGCCGCAAGGATTTCCAAATCTTTCTATTGAGCTGCCTATGTGACTGAGCATCATCGGGAGACTGCAGTTGCAAAGAACGTCGTTCAGCCATGAGGTTAAGGGTGTCATCAGAGAGTTTCTGAGGTCTATTGGTACGGGGGGTCTTAAAGATCTGGGACCCCACCGTATGGACGGTTTCTACGAACCTGTTATTAATCTCGTCCACTGATGCATCTACTTCTAGACAGTCAAAGCGATTTGCAAGTTCGAGTTGAAAGCTCTCGAGGTTTTGGATATGTGCGCGATTGGGTCGGAGCGTAGATTTCATCAAACGGGACCTTTCAAGTTTAACGTTCATATTCAATGTGGCTCTGACAATTCGGTGATCACTGCCGGTTTTCACCCTGTGAATCACAGAGACATCATTGAATATCCGTTTCTTGTTGGTCAAGATGAAATCAATCTCATTTCTCGTGGAACCGTTGGGACTCATCCAGGTCCATTTCCTGTGAGGCGGCTTCTGGAAAAAAGAATTCATCATAAAGAGTCCTTCTTTCTCCAGAAAATCGGCCAGGCTCTGTCCCCTGGGGTTCCGTTGCCCATATCCAAATTGCCCCACTCTCAACTCATCATCGCTTCTCATGCCTAGCTTTGCATTGAAGTCCCCCATAACAACAATAAAGTGAGTTTTGTTCGTATGTATGGCTCTACTGATGTCCTCATACATAGACTCTACTTCTTCATCTGGGTGTGAAGTGGTCGGCGCATATACCTGAACGACCTTCAGCGAATATCGCTTAGATATTCTGAGTGTCAGGTACGCGACCCTGCTCGACACAATGTCGATGGTGATAATGTTGTTGATGAGTGACTTGTGAACGAGAAACCCAACACCACCTTGGGACTGTTGGTCGCCCTCCCGGTAGTATAGTAGATTACCAGACTTAAGGGATATCGTGTCCTCGCCCTCTCTACGAACTTCTGATAACCCCAAAATGTCCCAGTGTAATCTACTAATTTCTTCTTCCAGCTCAACAATCTTTTCGTCTGTCCTCAAAGTGCGGATGTTGTGTGTTACCAGGGCCAGTGGTCGTCGTAGGGTTTGGTAGCCGATCGTCTCCCGGGGATTCTTAGCACCCCTGGCCCCGCCGTTACCGTGACTGCTACCGTAGCCAGGATTAGCGGGGCCGCCGGGGACTCGGGGCCTGGCTTTATGTTGTAAGTCCATGAGGGGGTTGTTGCCATACTCGCCACGCTTGGCAGGCGGGTTGGCGAGCGCAGTTTAGGTGTTGAAACACGTAAAGACGCTGCTGCCCATCTTTCGGAGGTATCCCTTAGCAGACTCCTACTGCATCCACGGGCAAGAGCGGAGGGGCAACATTCTATTGCCGGCGCCCCACGGCAATCTATATATCAGTTTATAAATAAATACAAGTTGAAAATAAATAAGCGTGTTTCATTATTTACCTGGGTATCTATAGTCGGGCGACAGTCGTATATAGGCTGAAGAAAACTATTCATCGCCGAAAAGGCAAACCAATTTGTCTGGTATACGTCGTTGGCGCCAGCTCCTGACTTAATCGATTTCTTAATTTTATTGAGATGGGCTCTGTAGTATGCCATCAATGAATCTTTTTTCTTCTTCATTTATTCTACTGTGGTAGGCCAACTGAGCATATTTTTAATTCGCATCCACGCATCATGTACCAAATGTTTCTTTTTATGGTTGGGGTCACTAGGATTCCATATAATACTCTCAGTTTCATAAAATTGAATAAATTCTAACACTTTTTCGTTACTCAACTCCATAGTGTAAAAAATTAAATGCACGTCCGTCCTCCGCTTCAAAGTCTGGACGACACTGAATTGACGTAGATGTAGCCACCAAGCGAATATTGGCGCGACAAATCCCTTTGATTCGCGCCAGTTTACCGACAACTCCCCGATACTACATCGTCTTCGCCCGAATACTACGCGATGACACGATGTACCCGGCCACATACATCGCGTTAACACGAATATTCGCCGTAGCCCGCTATAACTAGGGTTGCCAACCCTACTATATAATATAGTATCCTACTATATTAGGGGATCAAATACTATATTTAGTCAAATACTATAAAAATATATATAGTAGAGGAAACTACTATAACTTGCGTAAAGCGGAACGCAGCGCAGCCTTCATCTATTTTTAAAGCCCGCTCCGCTCTAAAATAAGAAATTTCTGAGAAGCTGAAAAATAATTCTAACAATTTGTACTCAGAAATCAATCAAATGAACAAAATTTTGGACATTGTAAGTACTTTCTGACCAAAAATTTTCTACTAAATCAACTGTTGAAAAATGGCAAGAAGTTCTCTCAAATAATTCAGATTTGAACGGAGGCAAATCTGAATTATTTGAGAGAACTTCTTGCCATTTTTGTGGCTACATCTACGTCAATTCAGTGTCGTCCAGACTTTGAAGCGGAGGACGGACGTGCATTTAATTTTTTACACTATGGAGTTGAGTAACGAAAAAGTGTTAGAATTTATTCAATTTTATTATATGGAATCCTAGTGACCCCAACCATAAAAAGAAACATTTGGTACATGATGCGTGGATGCGAATTAAAAATATGCTCAGTTGGCCTACCACAGTAGAATAAATGAAGAAGAAAAAAGATTCATTGATGGCATACTACAGAGCCCATCTCAATAAAATTAAGAAATCGATTAAGTCAGGAGCTGGCGCCAACGACGTATACCAGACAAATTGGTTTGCCTTTTCGGCGATGAATAGTTTTCTTCAGCCTATATACGACTGTCGCCCGACTATAGATACCCAGGTAAATAATGAAACCACGCTTATTTATTTTCAACTTGTATTTATTTATAAACTGATATATAGATTGCCGTGGGGCGCCGGCAATAGAATGTTGCCCCTCCGCTCTTGCCCGTGGATGCAGTAGGAGTCTGCTAAGGGATACCTCCGAAAGATGGGCAGCAGCGTCTTTACGTGTTTCAACACCTATACTGCGCTCGCCAACCCGCCTGCCAAGCGTGGCGAGTATGGCAACAACCCCCTCATGGACTTACAACATAAAGCCAGGTCCCGAGTCCCCGGCGGCCCCGCTAATCCTGGCTACGGTAGCAGTCACGGTAACGGCGGGGCCAGGGGTGCTAAGAATCCCCGGGAGACGATCGGCTACCAAACCCTACGACGACCACTGGCCCTTTTTCCGTGGCGCAGTGGGCGAATAGCCGGCTGAGACGCAGGAGGTAGCGGGTTCGATTCCCACTGCGGAACAAATGTTTGCATGATCTTCAGATATTTGTTTCGGGTCGGTCTGGATGTTTTTCTATGTATTATAAGTATGTATTTACAAAAAAAAACGTATATAAGTATTATATAAGTTAGCTGGTTCCCATAGTACAAGCTCTGCTTAGTTTGGGGCTAGATAGCGCTGTGTGAAATGTCCAGCAATATTTATATTTATTTATTTATTACATACGAACACACCCCCCCCCCCCAACCCCCCCATCAACAAACATTAAAAACATCGTTGTAACTCGTATCTAAGTAGTTAAGTATCTGTTTAAAAGATAATTATCGTTTATTTTAATTTGTTAATCCTATTGTTTCGTTCAATCAAACTTCAACTCACTTTTACCCTTATATTTTTCGAGATATTAAAGAAATACCTACTTATTCTAAATTATCCATCCAAGTTTTATGAAAATATATCAAGTAGTTTCAGCGTGATACGCGTACCAAAATAACTGAAAAACAAATTTTCAAAAAATATTCGACCTGGATACAATTGAATTGCTTATATTAAAATATTTTGTAGAGAGTGTTCAACGAACCGTTGTTTACACTTTTATTGGAAACAATATCTTGTCAAAACGGTTGTGCTAGTGTACCTACCGGTGCTATGTCTGCTATCTCAAAGCTTCTTGTCATCCCATCTAATGGAAAAGAGGCGAAGGGTTACTCGATAAGTGCGCGCAAAGTGGGTCATTTCGACACACTTAATAACAGTGACAAAATGACTTTTGAATTTGGAACACTATTTGATTAAAAAGTTTCGGAATTGAAAACGCAATTCGCTTCGATAAAGTGCTGGCCGGTAATAAAATAATCGCGCCTGCCAACGCGGCATTGTTTAATCAAATTAAAAAAAAATACGCTGGATATTTTATTACTTTTATCAAAATATTACAGACAATTTTAATTTGATTCACATAAATTGAATAAAAGATGAGTTCCAGCAGTGATAGTGAAATATTAACACCAGAAAATGTGAAACTAATAGCAGAAACTGTCATAAACAATTTACTACCGAACAAATCAATAGAAATATATCTAAAAACGTATGAAAATTTAATTACATGGAAAAAATAAAATAGAGCAGTCATTTTCAGAAACTGTATTCAAAACAGCGTGACATGTCACCATTGACTCAACATGATCATCAACCAGAGTCAAGTTATTACGAATACCCAAGTGATAAATAAGTCAACGACATTTTTTGTTCCCTAAAACAGCTACAATAAACTTTCAAAATTGCGAAAACGTATGTAATATTAAAATAAATTTGTAATTTTGGTTATGTAAATATAAATATTCGTCACTACTAAAAACATCTCTTATTTATTTTATCATAGATGGTGATGAAAAGCAGAGTGTGCCACACAGTACCAAAATTATTTATCCTCGAGCGACGTACTTTGAATCCCTCGCTATTCGCTTCGGTCTGAATTCAAACTATATGTATCTCATGTTTTCAATACATTATTTTGGTCCCTTATGGTTATGATACAATATGTATACTATTTCTTTCTTTTCTTTATGTATATCTAAAGTATCCGTAGAGTCGCAAAATAGAACGTTACAGTTCTTGACAGGAAATTAGAAATGGAGCGATATCGTTATCATATTTTGCAGTTTCCGTCTCTCTCGGGCCTCGGTCCCTTCGCCCTTCGGAGGACGACATTCTATTTATATTTCCCGTATAAATAGAGGCTTCAAGAGGCAAGTTCCTAACACATTCTAAAACTACTACTCATCATCATCATCCACAGCCTGACTTCACCCATTGTTGGGTATAGGCCTCCCCAAGTTTGTGCCATCCACCACGATCCTGCGCTAGTCTCACCCACTGAAGGTCCGCGACCTTTACGATGTCGTCCACCCATCTCGTTGCACAAAGAGCCATGGAGCGTACCATGCTTGGCATCAGACTGTTAGATCGAGTTCCAAACGTCGAGATCCGTAGACGAACGAAGGTTCATCACGTTGGAATTCGAGTTATGGAGCTCAAATGGTCTTGGGCGGGACACTTGGCTAGACGTGGTAATGACAGATGGAGCAGGACAGTGACTGGATGGTGACTGAGGAGCGGGTATAGAAGGGAAGGACGACCAAAACTACTACTACTACTAGACTAAACCCGGCTTGCAAAGTCGCCTTTACACCCTGTATTGCGCAAACATGCCTAATTGTACATAAAAAAATACGTCTTATAACTATATTAACATATATTACAGTTGAACTATATTAACTTGAATTATATTTAATTATTATTATTTTTATAAGGTGTTTTTTAATTTTAATTTTGAAAGTTGAACGTAATTATCGACTAAACATGTTAAAATTTGACGTATTTGTATGATTAGATTGGTTGATCGATTGATTGAAAATACTTTATTGCACTTATCAAACTAGTACAAAGGCGAACTTTATGCTAAAGAGCATTCTCTTCCAGATACCTATTAGACAACTCTTTAACTACAAACAATTTAAATACAAACTAGGCATCGTTGCGCAAGTCGCCCTTAAACATGTTTATTTAATTACGTTTAAGGATCGTTGTGCAAGCCGGGCTAGTATTCCAGATCTCACAAAATTAAATGAGCGCAAAGCATATTGATCTTCTTGAAATGATCGACCCCGTTGGAGGGGCGCGAGGGGTGGGGAGGGGAGGGCTCGCGGGTGGATAACGAGGTCCTATCACAACATCATAATTAAAACCACGAGCAATAGTCACGTTCCTTCACGTTTTATTATTACATTTCCCGGTTTCTCGAAGTGTACACACGGCTACACATCAAGCTATACATTTCCACTATAAGCTGACCTCTCATTCTACGAAAAGCCTACACACGGCTACACATTAAGCTATAATGTCCAGTATAAGCTGACCTCGCATTGTGTAGGCTTATCGTAGAATGAGAGCTCAGCTTATACTGGAAAATCTATAGCTTGATGTGTAGCCGTGTGTACACAATGCAGGGTCAGCTTATACTGGAAATGTATAGCTTGACGTGTAGCCGTGTGTACAAGCAATTTATGTAATGTCACCATCTTCCGAATTATACTCATAATGCTGTGTAAATATGGCCGAGAATCGTTTCCGAAAATTGTACTACAATCGATTCCACGTAAGAAATGCCGCGTAACGTACACACGGCTACACATCAAGCTATATTTTTCCAGTATAAGCTGACCTCTCATTCTACTAAAAGCCTACACAATGCAAGATCAGCTTATACTGGTAATTTATAGCTTAATGTGTAGCCGTGTGTAGGCTTTTCGTAGAATGAGAGGTCAGCTTATAGTGGAAATGTATAGCTTGATGTGTAGCCGTGTGTACGTACCGAGCGAGGCCCTAACCAATAATTATTTATGTACCTATATTGCGGCGGCGGGCGACGGGCGGCGGGCGGCGGGCGGCGGGGGGTTCCCCACGGGTTACACTGTAACTCGTGGGAAGAAAAGATACCAACAAAAACACTCAATCATATGAGTTTGTTTGGGTGTTACAGTTTTAGCACAGTCCTTAGATATTTTTCATCGAGCGAATCAACTTGGGCAAATCGGCGTTGTATGTAAGTATGTATGTTTGTCCGTGGATAACTTTCGAAGCGTTGATCCGATCATCGTGAAATTTAATACATAGGTAGGTAGTGACGACACAATTTTGGTGTGACTAAATGAGCTAAACATGTTGGGGGGTTGTTGAGATATAGGAGTTCAAGAGGGGTAAAAAAAAAAATGAGGCTAACTGGTCAAATGGGACGTCAAATGAAAGGTATTCATTAGTACATCTAGACTCCGTTTTTATTTTTCTTAATTTTTTTTATAGTTTTTGAGTTATTATATTAGCCATAATACAAACTAAACTGACAAAATTCACAGGGTACACTAGTGACCCCACAGTGCATATAGGCAAAAGTCTGAAATCCAGAATAACTGCAATTTGTACCCCAAAAAATTAAACCACATTACATGAACTCACGTTACCTGTAATTTGAATGAAACTGTAGGTCTAGTTATGTGGATTCGTGCCACTATTTTGTTTTAATCGGAGACGCGTGAAATCTCAGTTCAGGGCGAACCACTAGTTAGTCAAAGATTAAGGCCGGCTTGCACAATGATCCGTAAACGTATTCAGCGACTAAACATGTTTAAATTTTACATATTTGTATGATTTTACAAATCCGCGAGTTGCGCGAGTCACCCTAAGAATATTTTTTTTTGTGTTTTGTGAGACTCGCGAGATCTCAGTTCGGGGCGAACCACTAGTATTATTTATTTAATACTTTCACACAACACAGAATAGTGCTAAGAGGACTTAATGCTAATAGCAATATCTACCAGTCATTCTGGTCGTGCTAAAAGAAGAATTTATAATATTAGTATGGATGAGTTTCCGAGATCGCAGTCGGGTCAGCGAGCGGTCCTGACTACTGACCACATTACTGTAGTCTCAGAATACCGGAAAAACCAGAAGCCGTAAACGCGCCTATACTATACTGAAGCGTCAAAAACGACTCCAAAATAGAGTAGTTTTACGTGAACGCCATAAGTTACTCTGTGACCGTCGTCACGCACGCGTGACGTGTTTTACAGTGTTTAATTAAATAAAGTTATGCCTTTTTATGACAAAATAAAGCTGGGCTCAAAAAAACAAAATGGGATCACATTTCATACGTAAGTAGCTGTTACTTTTGTTATTTGATTATTGAATAAATGGTTCGGTTTTTAACCGTCGTAAATAATGATTCCTCCACTTTTCTGGTGTTGCCAAATATCGAGAGTTATTATTTTCCCTACTCTAGAACTCTGAGAATGAAAAAATTTATTTGTTGTAGTTTTAATTTATATTATTGATTAAAATACATAAAGACCAGCTGAAAAGAAAAATTATACAGGGTTACTTACTGGCAACCATTTAAATAGTTAGCATCCTTATAGGAACACGGTTTGTACCTAGGTACATAAAAACAAACAGATTTTGATCTACTACTTTTAAAAAACTTACGCAGCAAAAAGGAAATTAAATGTTTCATCGAACCGTGTTATATTTTAAAATCATTATTATATTAGGTACATAAGTTAGTTTTTACATATGTATGAGCAGTATATCGGGTTATCTGTTTGGAGTGTGCTAAGCCAAAAGAGGGGCAATTTTACTTACTATTATGAACAACTTTTACTATGGGGCCAACCATTCTATAAGATGAGATCAGATATACATTTTGTCAGGCGTCTCAATGAAAATGTTCTTTGAAACAGCGAATTTTTTTCGCTATTTCAAGGTTGCCCCCATAGTAAAAGTTGTTCATAATAAGTAAAATGACCCCCTTTTTGGCTTAGTACACCCTAAACAAATAACCCTATATATAATAAGTTGTAGCAATGATTATAATATTTTTTTGTGTCTATCTAACTACAATACTAGTCAGGTACGCAGATATAAAATATACCTGTAATATCTGTGTAGTATTAGATAATTTGGATTACATTAGTTGTATTTTACCTGAAACATTTACTCCAGAAACGGGTAAATAATGACTAAGTTAGCAACAATGCGCGGGTGGGGGTAAGGAGGGCGCGGGACGCGGGCTTTCTTTTATGGACACAGCGCACGGCTTGCGATCACAGCTGAAGACGGCTTCTGGTTTTTTCTATATTCTGAGACTGTAGAAATGGTACAAATGATTGCACAGTACCCTGATTGATATCTTGGGCACGATCTTATAATGTTGCAAGCCCTTTTATGTAGTTTTATGCTCTTTAATTTCGAGAAAGACGACCACAAACCATCTGATCCTGCCATCACAATATTAAAACTTTAATAAAAATCTTCCCACGCGGCATCGTTCTCGGCCCAGTTTGTATAATGATTACTTTTTACACTAATTTCGTTAAATTTTGGGCAATATCCATAAAGTTTGATGGGTTGTTGTTACCTGACAGTAGCGGGAGACAGTAATGAGGCGGTAGCGGATGAGGACGATCACGTCGCGTCCGTCAGCACGACATTATGCAGATACAACGGTTATGGCTTCATAACAATGTGTTGGAATCACCAGCAATAACTCGTTGCAAGCTACACACAAGCAACTCTATACTTATTGTTGGTGGCTGTTTGCGCGGACGAGCTCTGCGGCGCGGCGCGCACACCGGATTCGATTGCCACTGTTGTTTGCATAATCTGCAAATGTTAATTCCGGTGTGGGCGTGATACTCCTAGTTCCTGAGGCCACGACTCAGGGAGTCCTCTTGTGTGGTCAGAGCAATGTATGGGACTGTTGGTTTTTATTAAAAGTGCCTCGAGTCCCTGATAAGGTCCTTCTGCCGCCTAAACCTTCACAGTTACAGTCTCAATCCAAATGAGCCTATATATAAATATCAATAAAGAAACTTGCGACCAGCCCCGGCTTCGCACGGATTATTTGCATGTATATTGTTTAGCCTTAAACTTCTTAATTTCGCAACGTCTTTTCGTCCAACATACCTCAGTGCCTTAAGACGAAAGTCTTCAATCAGTGTGTGTTACCAGTGATGACATATGGAACCGAGACATGGTCCTTCACTATTGGCCTTATGAATAAGCTCAGAGTCGCTCAACGAGCTATGGAGAGGGCTATGCTCGGGGTTTCTCTACGGGATCGAATCAGAAATGAGAAGATACGTAGGAGAACTCAAGTCACCGACATAGCCCGACGGATTAGCACGTTGAAGTGGGAATGGGCAGGCCATATAGCGCGCAGAACAGATGGCCGATGGGGCCGAAAGGTTCTCGAGTGGAGGCCACGGACCGGCAAGCGCAGCGTAGGACGTCCACCCACAAGATGGGCAGACGACTTGGTAAGAACCGCAGGTCGGCGTCGGATGCAGGCCGCTTCCAACCGCAGTTCCTGGAGATCAATGAGGGAGGCCTTTGTCCAGCAGTGGACGTCCTACTGCTGATATGATGATGATGATATTGTTTAGCCGCTATCAATGTGCTAGCAATGTACTTAAGCCCCCTCAATAATATTTTTACGAGTAGATTACAAAACATCGACTTTTCTTGACATTCTACAAATAGGTATGCATGTATTATATGTACATATAAACGTTTCAGAAGAAACTCTCTGAATGATGCTGAAAACCGTATCAAAATCATTTGCACAATTTAAATTTAGAAAAAACAACAGCACGCCTGTCTGCACGCTACGAGCTAGCCATTAGGCACAGACAAGTCGTACAGGTAAGAGCTATGACGACTGGGTGGGAGGCGCAACGCGGCCAGTCGAGACCGCGAGTCGCCTACCATCTACAACGTGCTTACGAATTTACTGAACAATATGTAGGTACTACATGACTTGTAAATTTTCGTGCATGAGAACAGTAAACGTCGCGAGCCCTTATAACGAAGATTTTACAAGTCATAGAAAATTAAAAAAAGAATTTAAAGTTAGGCCGGATGCCGGATATGCTTTATTATAATGCAAATGCAAAAAAAGTACAAAAAGTAATTTGCGCAACAAAATTAACGGAAAAAGTTAAATGGAATTTCAGGTGTTTGAATATTCCAATAGGCTTAGATATGTACACTTTTGAACAAATAGAATACAACAGAATTATTAGAATAAGTATTCATTTATTTCAGACAGTAAAATATTAGGTTTAGATTTAACAATCATTTATTCTCAAAAAGACAACACATATTATCACTTACATGAGACTCAGTACACATAGAAAAGTTAATGTAATTCGTTCGAGTTATGTAGGTAGGTACTCAATTAACGCATTCAGGTAGATTGTTCGTTAGTTATATAACTACTATAATTAATAAACATTAGTTGTAATATGTGTAGCGACTTTAGTTTTAAATGCGTTAAATGAGCATACATTTTTTATATCACATATTGGTATAACTTTTAGCGAGTACTTGCGTTCCCTTGCTCCTAGGAGGTCGAATCTGGTGTCTACGGGTTCATGTCATGAAGGCGAAGAAGACTGCGTAGCCTGATTGGTATAGGTAGTCATAAATTTTCCGATAAAATTGTATTTTTTTTGTAATTGTAATTTATTTATTTCAGTGAACTTTTTAGATGTAACTAAAACAATACACTGGAACACTGGAAAATGCATTAGTAAAATACTGTATCGCCGTTTCCAGTGGCCGTACATACAACTAAATGAGTTTGACGTTCCTGGTTATAGTTATACAATTCACCAATTTACAAAATTTGATTTGAAAAAGAAAATATATAAAGAAAACTTAAATAAATTAACATGCTATGCCATGGTCACTAGGATTTTTTGTGTGAGTATGACTGTGTTTTAGAGTATTTTAGGGGAGTTGGTGTGTCTGAGTGAGGGTGTGGATATGTGTAGTTGTGTGTATGCGGGGTCTGCGTATCTGATGGTTCGAAGGCGTGTGAGTTTGTGGTAGTGTGTAAGCGAGTGTGTGTATGTGTAAGGGTGGGTGTTTGCGAGGGTTTTACATGTGATTAAAACAATGTGAACACTGGAAAATGCATTAGTAAAATACTGTGTCGCAGTTTCCAGTGCCCGTTCATATAATTTAATAAGTTTGACGTTCCTGATTATAGGTACGAGTAGGTATACAATTAACCAACTTACAAAAAAATTATTTAAATAAGCAAACTTAAATAAACTTACATGCTATGCCATGGTAACTCGGCTTTTTGTAAGTATGACTGTGTGTGTGTGAATGTGTTTTAGTGTTTTAGGGGAGTGGGTGTCTTAATGAGTGAGGGTGTGGATGTGTATAGTTGTGTGTATGCAGGGTTTGCGTGTGTAGGGTTCGATGGTGTGTGAGTTTGTGTAAACGAGTGTGTGGTAGTGTGTGTATGTGAAAGGGTGGGTTTTTGTGATGTTTATGTTTGGCTGGTGGGTAAGGGTGTACTTGCGAGCTTATAACAGTGATCTAATGATATAGAGGGAAGTTTATTATTTTACTTGTATGATTTCTTCGGTTTCTTCGTATGTAAGTGTAGACAGCATTTTTTAACTTTGTTTTTACGTTAATTGTATGTTAAAGGGTAGATATTATGGTTTTTATTAATTCTGTTACAAAAAATGAAGAAATTGAAGTGGCGAAAGGCAAGAACAGTACGGCACGGTTGTGCAGTACAGGCACTGGCAGTTCTTCGAAGTATTGTTGTACTAGCTTCATAGGACAGAGTGCAATGCTTACATAGGACTATATTTAGTATGAAAATCTTTCGTATAGACCAGTGGTGGGCAAACTTTCTTAATGGCGGGCCAGAAAGTTTAAGAAAATTTCAGAGGAGGGCCAGAATTATAGGAAAAATGCATTTTATGTTGAAACTTTTAATCATATAAAAATATTACAGCATTACGCACTTGCATAAATGTTAAAAATTACAATTTAACTTTTATTTGAAGGTCCTGCCATGGTAGGCCAAGGTTGTCTGGAAGAGATCGCTTTTAGCGATAAGACCGCCAATTGTACTATCGCGTGTCTAGTTTTAAGTGTTTAATTATGATTTGTTAAGTGTGGTATACAATAAAGCGTTTTCTATCTATCTAGGCGTGTAAGACATATGTAATTGCTTCTGATTTGCCATGGGAATTATAGAGAGAGAGCACTGTACTAAGTAGAATCTACTTTATACTTCTGATCAAACTACGTCCAAATATAATTAATGCGGGCCATATACTATTCATGTCGAAGGACCGTCAGCGGGCCGGATTAAATGCTTTGGCGGGCCGGAGGTGGCCCGCGGGCCGTACTTTGCCCATCACTAGTATAGACATAACATCAGTCAGGAAATAGAGCTCTTGCGTTGGGAACAGCATAGGTTTGGAATACATGACTTTGAGGATAGCCCTTTGAGCTCGTTCTAACCTTTTGAGTGAAGTATTTGGCGCTCCTCCCCATGCCGCAATACAGTAAGCTAGAACAGACTGTGCTAACACGAAATATACTGTTTTTAGGGTGTGGTAGTCTGTACTAGATCTCAGTTTTTGAAATATGTACAGTAATGATGTTGATGTAATAGATATCTGAGGCTTCCAGGTAAGTGTACTATCAATCAATACTCCTAGGTACTTAATGCAGTCCGCGCGGTCTATAACACTGCAATCAAACAATAAACAACAATAAAACAAATGAATCAGTACTGCACACGTGCGCCCTGAGCGCAAAGCTTTCACGAGGCTGCGACGAACTAGTTGGGCTCAGGGTTATATATATATTTAGTTTTTTAATGTTAAGGGTAAGGAAGTTATACGAAAGCCAGTGTATAACGGTACATAGGGCATTCTCAGCGTGAACCTTTGCTTCATCACAGGTTTTTCCAGTTACCAGGAGTTCAGTGTCTTAGGAGGTCGAATCTGGGGTCTACGGGTTCCTCTCGATGAAGTGTCGTCTGCATACGCCAGAATCTTACAGTTTGTGAACGAAAGCCGGCAGAGCTCGTTTACGTATATGAGAAACAAGGTAGGTCCAAGGACACTACCCTGGGGGACACCGTAAGTTAGTCGCTCATGTGTACTAATGAAGTTATCTATAATAACTGTGATTTGTTACTTAGATAACTGGAGAATATACTTAAAACAGAGTATCTTATACCCATAGCCTCCATCTTATTTAGAAGGAGGGTGGACAGAGACTGTGTCGAAGGCCTTTGAAAGATCAAGGAACATATCGATTGTTTTATTTTTGGAATCAATGTGTTTAGCTATGCTGTCAGTAAGGTCAAGCACAGCATATTCTGTTGATCGGCCCTTTCTAAACACGTACTGATGATTTACAGCAAGGATATCATATTTGTTCAGGAATTTAGTGAGTCTAGATTTAAGGCATTTAAAATGTTAAAAATTGAAATCCGTCCATATATAACGCTACAGCAAACTTTACCCCTTCTCCTCCCTATTTTCCCCACAATCAGATCGCGATCGTCTATAAAATTTAAATTAATCAAGGAAATTGTGTGGCAATTTTCGTCAAAATTGATTGTTAAATGCAGCCTATACGCGAGAACAGACAGACAGACAAACAAAAGCATATTTTGGCCAATCTCGAAACTGAGACGCTTCGCTCGCTCGATCTCTAAGATAACTCTTTATTGTAATTAACACACAGAAACAGTATAACACTAAAATTAAATTAAAAATGCAATACATCGGGTAATCTTGCTGCTGAGAGCGATCTCTTCCAGGCAACCTTTGGATACCTATGTTAAACCGAAGACAGGAAATGAAAATCATTTTATTTTTCTAAAAAAATTAATCTCACCTCACCAACTCAATAACACGTAACACGCCTTTTAATTAGCGTATCTTGTACATTTCCCACTTCAGGACTGGTCTCTATGATTCGGAAAACAACTCGTCATAATCATCCACACGCTCCCCTCCTCGCAGGCCTCTCCTTGCCTGCGCCACTCTCCACGATCATGTGCCGGCGCCGCCGGTGGCCTCAGTCCAGCCAAGGTCTGACCCGCTACATCGTCCGCTCGTATCGCCGCTGACGGCACGCGGCGGACGCCAGCAACGAGAGCGGTAAAAACAACTCCATTCAAAAAGTTTCGGAAGAATGCTCTCTAGACTCAAGTGACCCTTTTCGGGTAATTACATCGTACGTAATATTCAGAAGCACCTTGTATATCTACGAACAGTATGTATGTGTAGTGTATGTGTGACCGCGATGTGCGCATGCGCGTGCGTCAGCTGCGGTCTCCACTCTACACTCGGCTTAATTTACTGACATGACAGCTCACCCTTGGCTTACCTACGAGTAGGTACTCGTTCGACGCATTAACTAGTTTACTATATTGTTCCGACCTGCGACCTGCGACCTGCGACAAGCGACCAGCAGCGACACTGAGTTGTGGCGGCAAACTTCATGAATGTTTACATGTCATAAAAATAAAGTTCAAATTAAGTACAGTTTCACAAGTATGGAATTAGCCATTTTGTATCCCGAGTCTATTGTCACGGTACCGGTGGAGCTCGGAGCTCGTCAAAGCGCCGAGCTCCAGCCTCGCGATGAAGGCTCGAAGCCGCGAGTCGTGAGTCGCGAGCTCGCGCGGGTTCGATGCCCGGCACACACCACCTACTAGGCCGGGTGAGCACGGTATAACACTGCTTCATCGAGTACCATCCTGATAGGCATATGGGTAAAAAGAGCAAATTGTTGGGCACAGTAGGTTTGGTTTTGTACCACATTCTAAATATTCCATAGAAAAAGTATCCACATAATATGACCCAAATTCTCTCGTATTTTCTGCTTTAATTTATTTGGAAAACCAACAGCTTATTATAAACCTTATAAAACACTCCAAAAACACTAAAAGAAAGCCAATAAATGACTAAACAAATTATGATGTAAACAACAAACTCCAGACAGAAAAACTACAAAAATCTACAAGAGTAGGTACTTATTCCAATAAAATTACATGATCGCCAAAAAAAACTCTGTTTAGCCGAACTCGTTATCTCGGAAAACAATCAACTTACACTTTTGATCAGCGAAGCGAAAATCTGTGAATCAAACGTTGAATAGAAACTTGTATTTTGTGTTTGTTTCTCTTCCGCTGTTTATTCTATCGCTACTTACACAAAATTGTTTACTTCCCAAGTGTTAGAATAGATCATTTTCATATTTGTAACTTGTATTCAACCAAACTCAAGCTATTGCCTAACCTTTCAAGAAAATCAAAAACACTAAATAAACGCTGCAATTATCAACTAATTTATGATGCAATTAAAGCAGAAAGCTATTTATTTAGTGGGTGAAAGGGAGAGTATATGTAACTGCGGTCCCCGCTCCAGTCTACATTTCAGGATAAAACAATAATGAATGTTATAAATTATGGAAGTTTGCGTTCCGCTTGTCCCAGCGCGGGACATTACGCGGCCACGGCTTTGTATTATTTATTCAGCGAGCTCTTAGCGACCGACACGGCCCCTATTGCTGTCGCCATCAGGCCTCGACCGGGCCCTTGTGCGCCACACGATGACGCCGTTCCGGCTCGAAGGACGCTTTCGAATACAAGGGCATTTATGAGAATTAATGTGATCCGGAGATGTTTGCGCGGAAACGACGATGCGTCCGCGCCGTTTCTCTATTGCAAATAGATTTGCACTTGCGAACTGCTTTATTTGCAATAGACAAGAAGGTTGGCAGTACCTAATGCTTATTAGTATTCTTTGTTTTAGAGATGCTTCAATGCAATTCATATTACAAATTAGCTAAAGGTATCATTATCACACTAGCTATATGACGTCCTCAACTGAAAATAGGCCTCCCCATAGAACCAAGGGCGGATCCAGCTTTGGTACCGGGGGGGGGGGGGGGGGGGGAGGGAGGGGGGGGGTCACATAGTCGTAGTCAAGTCACAAGTTATGATTTAATTTTTATAATCATTATATACAAGTAAAAAGTAGGTATTTTATTAATGTACTTACATACTGTACTTAAAAATACCTATATTTAAATAACAAAATCAATTTTTCTGATAAAAATATTATATTAAATTAATTAAATATTGAATGTACTTACATACAATCAATATTGTGACAAAAATATATAAAAACATTATGTTTAACAATTTTAATTAGTGGTCCACCTAGGTCCTGGATCCAACCCAGGGGGGGGAGGGTCATGACCCCCATGACCCTGCATCTGGATCCGCCCTTGCATAGAACGACAGAGCATGCGGTCTGCACTGCACATACCGGCCCCATCTCTTAGGGATCTCTGTAGGGGCCGTCGTGGGTAGTAAGTACAGATTTCAATCTGTACCCGGCGCAAAAGAGGGATGTTATGTCTGTGCCATTGTAGTCAGTGTCCCAAACAGATGGACCGGGTTCTGACGCGGGTTTTTTTTAAATACTGTTTTAACCCCCAACGCAAAAAGAAGGAACCCGGGGATTTATTACATTTATAACTAGTGGTTCGCCCCGAACTGAGATCTCGCGAGTCTCCGATTAAAACAGAAAAATATTATTTGTAATCTTTGACTATCAAAATAGTGTCACGAAATAATTAACCAAATTTCTTGACCTACAGTTTCACTAAAATTACAGGTAACGGGAGTTCATGTAATGTGGTTACTCTTATTTGGGGTAAAAATTGCAGTTATTCTGGATTTCAGACTTTTCCTATATTTGTGTCACTTAAGCTACACGCAACTAAAACAAAAAAACAAACTAAATTACAGCAGTGTGGGGTCACTGGTGTACCCTTTGGAATTTTGTCAAAGTGTCGGTTTTATTATGGCTATTAAGTAATAACTCAAAAACTATAAATAATTTACAAAAAATAAAAATGTGACGTTCCACTTGACCAGTTAGCCTCATTTTATTTACCCCTCTTGAACCAATATCTCAACAACTCCCCAACATTTTTAGCTCATTTAGTCGCACCAAATTTGTGCCATCCATCACTACCTACCTATGTATTAAATTTCACGATGATCGGATCAACGCTTCGAAAGTTATCCTCGGACAAATATACATACATACAACGCCGATTTGTCCACGTTGATTTAGAGATCGCGCTTCGATCGATCAATTAAACTGTTATCTTGTTTAATAAAGTGGAAATAAGGATTTGTCAAGGAGACTGAAGGTATTTCATTGCGATTGCAACTTGTTATGAATATAATGAGCTTCTATTTTCAAACTTATTTACGGCTCTAGTGCCGTAAATCGCATTGACCTAGCAGTTTCGCATTATTAATGGCCTACTTTCAGAGCAAGAATGATAAAAATAATAAAATTACATTTGTTATGATCTCATCGTTTTACAATTTAAAAATGCATCGACAAAATAAAAGGATTTGTCTAATAACCACTAGTCAAACAACAACTGTACGTTGCGCGCGCGTCGCCGCCGCGCCGTCACCACTCCCGCTGACCCCCCCCCCCCCCCCCCCCCGACCCGCACCCGCCGAACTTCTTATCAGAAAGCTATTTGCGTTAGGCAACTGCCGCTGATTACATGCCACGTTCTTTCAGCACTCCCCCCCCCCCCCCCCCCCCCGCCTCCCTCTGAGTAAACCGTGGGTCGTGACGCCATATTTTTTATAACGTAAGACATGGACGCGATTCCGTTGTTCCGTTTTCGCGTGATGAAGTAGGTGGTGCTTTAATGGTTGATTTTATTCTATATTTTCTGGAAAATACATACTTGATATGTTCAGTAATTTCAAATGCTCCGTATTTACGGTATGTTTCTGACCTTTGTAGTCTTAGTACAAGTCCCTTGCAGAGGCAAGCCTAGCCTACATCCCGCGCTCCCGAGGCCGCGCGATAAGCCTTCGTCACCTTCCAATGCAACAAATGCTCAAGATATACCCCCAAGGGGTTACTTATTCGATGCTTGCACAAATGAGATGTGTGCATTTTAGATTTTAACAATTGGAGACACGGTGCTCGGGGACTAGAATGTTTTGCATCTTGCCCGACATGCTCCATCCCTGCATAGAGAGGGCCAAGGCCAGCGCCGGCTGCGAGGCGATAGCACACGGCACGTCACAGCACACAGGGGCATTCATCTCGTCCCAATTTAATAACATCGCGCCGTGCCGCTGACAAATGTGCCAGTGGAAATATGGCGGTGGCCGCGGAGCAGCCTTCACACGGACGAGCTGCTGGCTCTAGCGCTGGACGAGAGAATGACGTCAGTGACTTTCATTCAATAACCGTTATTTCCCGAGTTTTTTCGAATCGTAAAAGCGTAGCCAGAAGAACGTAGAGTCACGTAAGGTAGGCTTACGGCTTACCTACCTATAGGTACCTATACCTAAAGTACCCGTAATTATTAAAGTACTGTTAGGACGAAGAACAACTTATTCGCTTATTTTACAAATATGTAAGTATTTGATAATTTTTTTTAAGTTAAAGTTATCTGAAGTAAATATAAACGAGGCATCAGAACGAAGCACATCGGAAGAACAAAAACGAAAGCCACCCACTGAAAATGAAAATGAAACAACGTCATAAATAACTACCCTCCCCCCCCCCCCCCCCCCCCCCCACTCGGCATCTCATTTCCTCCCGAATGTTCCATTGAAGGCTGGAGCCAACTTTCCAACAGATGAACACAACTTTTTCTTTGAGTGTTAATTTGCAAAGGATGCCTTCTCGTAATCGTAAGTTCCTCTTTGTTTGGAAACCGCGTCGCACCGCCCGCCGCCGGATGTGCGCTGTTGCTCGGACGGAACTTATTCCCTTGTCTAATAATAACATCGCCTAAATTCTCTTCAATAATTAGCCTAACTTCTCCGTGACGAATGAAAGGCTTCTAATACTCTTCTTTGTAACTTTATTATTGTGTATCGTGAGACGGTGCTTCTCTCAAAGACCTTTACTTTTGTGAAAGGCAGGTAAAAAGTGTAACTTCTGCTTCGTCAGGTGCTTGTTGATAGACTACATCGATAGTAGAATGTTCTTTTTTACAGAATCCGCAGGACTAAGTATAATAAGTCTATTTACTATATGTATACTTAGGATACGATAAAACCTATTAAGAACCTAAAAGCAGGTACTGCTAGCAAAATATCGATTCAATCTTTAGGTACCTATGTACCCAAAGAACGCGTCTCATGAAACGTTTTGTAGAAAAATAAAACTAGTCAGCAGTTAGAGATATGATTAGACAAGCGGCAAGCGCAGACGGCAAGGCAGGAGTGAGGAGGTGCTTAATGCTGCTAATTAAAAGTTTGCCTTCAATAACCGGGAATGGCGCGATATTGGTGTCGATAGCTGGATATCGCGGGATATTGCTCATAACTGCTCATAACTCAGCCGATAGTATCGTATCGAGGCGACTTGCCCGGGGCCGGGCGGGGCGCGGACCCACTGCGACTATGGGGTAGGGACGGCATTACTATCTGTGGCTACATACCCTATAACTGGATCGATCTCTCGCTCTGTCCTATTATAGAGAGGGTTTCCTAATCATGTTTTCCAAAAATATAAACTACAAACAAAAACTGTTGCTCTTAATTCCGCCCTAAATATTCATAAGTAAAGTTTCATCCCCTTTTGTCGGCTCATTGAATAGCGTGTCTTGGAGGAGTTGGAGGGATGAAAGTGCTCCAACTTTCACGGGAATTTTCAAGTGAATTTTTGTTTCATGGTTGTATTACTTACATTGGGGAGAGAGAGGAACTTTTATACAAAGTTAATAAGTAGGTACTTAATGTACTTATATAAATATTTAAACGAGAAAAAGAAATCAGAAACTGTGATTAGAAAATTGAAAATGTAGAGTCGCCCCATCAAACGAACGTACCAACAAGTTTTTAACTTGAAAAACATACCTATATTCACACAAAGTAGGACTAGGAGGCGTTACCTAATGTCAGTAGTTCAAACTTATAGCACCATCCATAGATAGATAATACTTTATTGCACACCACGAATCAAATACATATAAATAAACAACTACGTAAATCTATGGATACAATTAGCGGTCTTATCGCTAATTAGCGATCTCTACCAGACATGATTTTAGCCATTTTGAAATCGGTAACAAGAACTTAGACCATAAAACCAGGCCACGGAACCAAATTAACCTATTGCTCCTTGTTACAGATATGCTTAGAGTCAGGTGGTGCCAAGGTCGACGCCGACGCCGACGTGACGCGACGCGACGGCAGTAATGGTCATGCGACGCGCATTCCATTAGCGCGCTGCAGGTGCCGCATGGCGTAGGTACTGATACACCTTCCTTCCTAATGCTTGCCTCTCAGACAAACTTATTATAAACTGTAACTCAAATCGCTCCCCGCAGAGAACTTTCAAGGCTTACAACTCTTAGAAGGAAACTCAAACTCGTTGGCAACATCTGCAGGCATGTCTGTTCCCGGTCTCGCACCTACCTGCCTAATTCCATTTTGCGAACATCGTTCTAAAGTTACCCTTATCTCAGTTGTGACTTGTAATTCCACGGAGTCGTTCACGGATCGGCTCCTTGATTACTTAGTTATTGTTTGTTTTCATACATCTCTAGTAGGTATAGAACAGATCATTGTCCACGGTCTCACGCACGATCAATACATACGTCAACTTTATGGCTTGTTCCTGGGTCGATCCACTTCCACAGGATGCAGTGACTTGTGCGTTTATGTAGATAAAGGTACGAACGAGGGCAGTGAGTGTCACATGCACTCTGTGAGCGAGGGACCGGACTCCGGACCCCACGTTTCGTCGCAAGTCTCTTTCTAGCAGGGCTGCCAGATGTACTATTTAAATCGTACTCCTACTATTTTTTATCATTTTTAATCATGTACGATCGCTAGACTAAGATCGTACGGAAAATGTACGATTTTTATATACTTGGCAACATTTCATAATGCAACGAATGCGCTACATCGGCAAGTATGAATTTCGGGGAATTCCCCGACAACCTAAGGCTAACATTTACTTGAATGAAGACCCTTTGTGTAATCTAATATAGGCTGTATTTGTTTGCATTTTTACGAAACTTATTATTTTTCTGTTTCAGTAATAATTGCAACTTGTCAAAAACTTGTTTTTCTCATCAGTCTCGATCGATGATCTGTACGTAGTGATTGATTTTAACCGCTTTGGGTCTGTATACCCACTGTATGTATTGTCTTGAGTGCTTTTTTTGTGCTAATTCAATACGTTCAAGCAAGAATGAGTGATGAAAGTGAACAAGAGCGACTTGCGAAAATTGTACAAAGTTTAAAGAAAAAGCTTTTTTCCTTTTTAAGCCAACAAAGGAAATGTTTTAAAATATGACCGCATACAAGTCTAATAAATAGTTTTATTGCGTTTCCTTTATAAAACTAAAATAATTTAAGTTTTTATTAAAAACTTTCTACTTCTAGGTTGTACACACGCCTACACATCAAGCTATACATTTCCAGTATAAGCTGCCCTCGCATTGTGTAGGCTTTTCGTTGAATGAGAGTTCAGCGTATACTGGAACTGTATAGCTTGATGTGTAGCCGTGTGTACGATCTTTTCATTTCAAAATTTCCTTGGAATACGATTTGTTTGTAGTTGGCGTACGATCACACCTTTTTTGTCATCTGGCAGCCCTGGGTTTATAGAGACACACTTGCATATCATTCAGTTAAATGATTCTGAGCGCGGCGCGTGGTTCAGCTATTAATAAGGTCATATACCTATTCCGGCACTATAGTTGTAGTTAGTTAAATATACCTTCATTCATAGCACGCCTCTTGCGGTCTTCTCGTTGCAAATCGGATTTAGCATGTCGTGACTCTCTAGTAGAGTTCTTCTGTACACCAATGTACAGTTAAAACTGATAATGTATCTGTCATAGATTGCAGAGCACACAATCGTACGTGTTTTGGTTCGACTGATTGACATGTACGCAACGGCAACGGTAGGTAGGTGCGTCTCTATCGTTGGGTGGCAGGCAACTGGATATCCTGCCTGCACCGGGCTCTGACCGCAGGAAACAATAAACCCACGCACTCTGCGGCCTCGCCAAGACTCTAATGTTCGAACAACATCGCCATTCGCAAACAGAGACGTCACGATCAAACGGTGCTTTTATGAATGTATGTATCATATTCAAATTGTATATTAATTTGATGACTCAATTTTCATACTAAGTAAAACAAATATTTTCATAAAATTATTTTTTCTCTACATTTTTAAGTATCCACGACATGCAAGACCAAATGTCTCTTGATCTACAGTTTCAATCAAATTACAAGTAACGGGAGTTCATGTAAATTTCTTTTTGATAGGGTTCCGTATCCAATGGGTAAAACGACACCCGACGATTACTGAGGCTCCGCTGTCTGCTTGTCTGTCCGTATGTCACCAGGCTGTATCTCATGAACCGAGATAGACAGTTGAAACTTTCACAGATTATGTATTTCTGTTGCCGCTATAACAACAAATACTAAAAACAGAATAAAATAAATATTTAAGGGGGGCTCCCATTAGGGTTGCCAGATCAGAAAATTGAAATCTCTGAATAAATTTTCAAAATGTCGGGATTTTGGTAATTTTATTGGGTAAAAGACTAATTAACATTTTATTTTCTTTAGAACTGAAATCTACTTATTTTTATGTTGCCACTTAGACTTTGATTTACGTAGAGTTTGATTTCACAGACTACTAATTTCGTTCTTTGTGGTGTGCCTAAAAATTACTTAAAATTTAAGCAATTACGTTCAAAATTTAATCGGATTACTAGCTCGACTTTAATTAGGTCGAATGCCACGCGGTTTCGTTCTTTCGAATGCAAGCTATTGAGAAGGCTAAAGACTCTCGATTTATGACATATTCGTCCCGCGTTTTTGGCCCGCTCCATTAAAAAGTTTTTATTCGTCCCGCACAATATTACTTGTCCGCATTCGTCCCGCATACCAAAATTATTGTAAGTACACTTAGCATCAAAAGTATAATTGATCAACACAACCAAAACTGTGGTCATCAATTTATTATTGGCTGAAGGCTAAGAAGTGTCTTATCTACCACTTCGCATTTACCACCACCCAATTCTGATACATTAATAGTATTATTATACGTACAGTTAACGTAATTATCAAATTCAAAGCTCGCACAGTAAGCATTGCTTACAAGGAATGTACAGAACAAATGACATCATTTTTTTTTATTTTTAAGTCATTTTTATCACATCTTTTATAAAAATGTACCTAGATTTTGTCGTTGGAAATATCTTTGTCTTTAGGCAGATTTTTTTTTATACTTACTACTTATATGGCAAACGAGATGCAGTCCACCAGATGTTAAGTGGCTACTGCAGCCCATGGATATCCACATAGAATTCAAAACAAGCTATTATGTTGACTTGATCTCTATGTGGATACGTTGCCATAGGTACTATAGGACTAAGCTGTTATACCTATGTGCCAGTAATTACAGGAACATACCATTACCATAACCGGAACACAGCAGCACAAGTACTGCAATTTAGCGGCAGATAAAGGTAAGGCGGTTGTGCCCACTTCCTCGAGCCCGTTCACAAAAGCTCTACCACCAGTAAAAGGTGTTGAAATGCCTTTCTAAGGCAGCAGTAATCAGAGTATAACTCATCATTGTCAATATCATTGGAAATATTTAGCATATATTTTACATATAAGTACCTATCTACATAGTTTATATCTGTTTTCAATCAAGAAAATATTGACGATAATGATTAGTAAGTTAGATGATAAAATTCTTTATTGCAGTGATAAAATAATACATAGGCGAATTTATTGCTAATTAGCATTTTCTTCAAGCTAACCTTTGATATGTATAATAGGTTCAAGATGGTAACGTACTTCATTTTATTTATAGGTAGTAAAATATTTAAATAAATTTATTTATTATCAGATTCAAAAAGCTGGTTACAGATTGATTCTATGATGTCTTAAAACCTATACTAGGTTTATCCAGACACCACGTTCTCGATAACGTGGGTTCTGGTCAAATGAATGTAAATATTAAAAATATTCATTCGATACAGTATTTGATGGTGTTATAATGGCCTGCGAACGCACACATGCACGCTGATAACAGCAAACTCGTCAGGTGATGAAATGTAGATGGCGATTGAGCTTCTTATGACAAGGCACAAGGTGAATCTATCAGAACTAGATAAAATGTACCTGTACATCATCTCCCAGCCAATGGACGTCCACCGATGGACACTGAGACCACGTTCCATGTCAATGTGCAATATTAAACTGGTTTTTACTTTATGAAGATAACTTGTGTGGTTTAGTAGATGTATGTTGTCCTGTTGTCCCCATTGACGCTGTCCCCATTCAATGGGGACAACGGAACTGAATAAAAATAATTAAAAATTATTCCTGTTATCCCCATTGACGGTGTACCTGTTAATGGGGACAGCGGAACTCAATAAAATAATGAGATAGTTAGATTTGTTTAGGCACTTAGCAAGTAGCTTTTATATATTGCTCGTCAGGTTAGAATCTAAACGACGAGTACTACGAGTAGGTATAGCCCAGCCCTTACACATCTAAACTTTAGATGCGTAAGGGCTATACCTACTCGTACAAACAAGCTACACAGTTGATTTAGCTGTACCTATTCAGATTCAGACCCCATTTTTTATAATTTTCTGCGATTCATGCGATGGTAAAATCGTATTAATGAGAGAATGTTGTAAGTACGTACAGGAGTGTATAGTTATTATCTCTAGATGAATATATTATGATTCTTAATTTTAAACCGACTTCAAAAAAAGAAGGAGGTTCTCAATTCATCGAAATCTTTTTTTTATATAGGTAGGTACTTATATGCCCCGATTACTCGAAGATGCCTGGACCGATTCGAGAAAATCTTCTGTTTTTTTTTTGTTTAAAAAGCTATACTTCTCAGGTGGTCCCATTCGCACCAAGTCAGGATCTGATGATGGGATCCCAAAAAAGTCGAATGCAACCCCCAAATTTTATAGGGACGCAATTCGGTTATATGTTTTTACCTCATAACTCCATTATTTATCAACAGTTTTTAATTTTTTTTTAATTTGAAAGGATTTACTTTCATATTGGTCTCATAGAAATTTCATCAAAATCAGTTCAGTAGTTTGGTTGAGTCGGTTATATTTTTGTTAAAAAGTTACATACTTGTATACTATGTTAGATGGTAAAAAAACCAGTGATATTTGTTGATAGTAGGTACGTCCACGTCCTGCCCGGCTCCAACTCGTTTGTTTAGGAATTATGTCATTGGATTCAGTCCGCTGTTTTAGTTTGCTCGTTAGGTACTAGACAATGTTATCTAAGTCGTGTATCTGTAGATCGTTGACAAAAGCTACAATGATCTCACCCTCAGGCAAAAATAGAGCTTACGATTAAGTTATCTGATACATCGACTCAAATAAATGCATTGTGTGCAGTCACCGACCAGTTATGTCGATTGGAGTTCACTAAATAACATAATATTCATTGCAATAGCGGTCAGTTGCATACCTGCGAGTGTGAGCGAGAGTAGGGCTGAGGCGGGCGGCTCACGCCGCGCGCGCGCGACCCTGACATTATCCCCTTCTACTGAACAGGTGTTTATCGCAACAGAACAAACAGTTTCAACGATATTTCTTGACATTTTGCTCCCAGTAGGTTTCTTCGCCTCTCGCGGCCAACAGATGCATACATACATGGACACTCACTGCTATAACGAGATCACTCAGTGCAGAAATTCCATGAAATCACTCTGTTATTGTGATCTCAAAGAAGCCGTCGTGCATACTGTATAGCGTCTAGCGATAGTGCCCGTGGAGTCGATGGGGCTCGAACCTGCCGCCGGCCGGCCGCGGCCTGAACGGCCTCCGGACCGCAACGCCCCCAGGTGTCGGGGGAGATGGAACACACATAAAGAGATATCGAGAGGACTCGCTATTAATAATCCTATCGGTGTCTACCTACATCTAAGTACCTATAATTGTGAAAATACAACGGATAGAAAAAGATCCAACAAGAAAGCCAGGAGCTGATGGCAAATTAAAAATAATATTTATAAGTGTATAGGTAATACTTGCAACGTAGTAGACGGTTCTACTACAGAAAGAGGACAAGTGACAACTGTCCGTCTCCACGCGGAGGGATCTGTCAGTCAGGGTAGGATAGGCGGGAAACGCATCACAGTCGCGTGGAACAGGCACACGCCTTTCAGATGCTGTTACAGTGCAACGCACTGATAAGGAACATTATATTGAAAGAATTGATCAACTGGATTGGATAGGTGCGGGCTGTGGGGCAGGCTAGGGGTAGGCAACTCGTAACGCAATCATCATCTCGAGAAAAACTATTCGTAAGAGGACACTCGATTCTATATGCAAAGGCATTCGATTAAAACCCCGCATGTATATAATGAGGGTTCAGCCCCTATTCCCTCGGGAGCCTGCGCGGGGCGGCCGTAAGCTCCCGTATGCTTGAAATCTTTTCACTAGATAGTATTAAGTCCGCGTTTCTGCCTGTTAGTTCAAACTAATTTCGAAAAGTAATGACAGTAGGTAGGTTATAATATAACTTACCTACTAATAGTGAAATGTCTCTATGTTATGTAAGTATGTGGCGATCTCCATCACTAGTATGTACGCAGGGGCAACCCTAGGTGCGATGGTAGATCTGCCACTGTCAGTTTACGCGCCGTGCCGAGAGGGATTTCTATTTCATGCACCAGAGTTGCAAATCTAAGATTTGTTTCCCCAGCTCTAATTTACATAGGTATCTAGCTTAGAACCTCCCTAATACAGTCGTTTTAATTGTTTGACTTGGGACGTCGCAAAACTCCCACAAGTATAGGGAAAGGTTGTTAAAAAGTCTTTCAGATACTAACAGGATGGATACCCAATCAAATTCATAAAATATGATTTACCTAACCGTAATGTTCGGTAGATAGATGCAGTATATAATCATAACATCAAGAGATAAGAGTTGCGGACGGGCGGGGCTCGAGTCGAGAACGAATAGTCGCGTCGTTCGACCCAACAGAGAGTAACTACCTACCTACATGTTCTACATACATTACAAGTGAATCTAATTTGTACTTGGTAATAAATAGTAGAATATTAACCAAGGGGATAAAGCAGTGTCTTCTGTCGCGGGTGACGATTTAAATCGCGAGCGTAACAAAGGACTCGAGGTTTACTCCCGAGCGTAGAGAGGGTGTTAAAAACTTAAATCACGAGCGAAGCGATTTAAGACGAGTCCTGAGTGTAGCGAGGGATTTAAGTTCACCCAAGACTAAGACAGCTTTATCACCGAGGAAAATACTCTACTTTTCGTACCATTTGCGAAAAAATTAACACAATATAATATGAGATAAGCATTTATTAAAAATAATGACAATTAAAAGTAAAAGTTAACATTCGAATCATTGGTCCAATTATTGATAGAGAGAGTTACATTTTTGTTTGGTACATTTATTGTTGATGAGTTGATTTGAGTATTTCTCTCTTCTTGCGTCTGAGGAATTTCCGTTTCATTGTAGATAGTATACGTCGGAGATAGTGGTACATCGTGAGTTACGGACGAAGATAAGATGCCGGAAGTTGATGGTTGTGGCTCTTATGGATTAAGTTTTATATTTTTGTTAATTTGACTGCTTAATATAGTTACCTATTCCTTTTTCAAAAAGATGTATAATGCTTTATATACAAACTCAATGGTGTAAACACAGATGTAGTTCAGTATAAATTTCGGTAAGTATTCCAAATTTAAATCACATTCTCCCCCTAGAGGATGAATGAAATTCAGTACAATTTTCTTTCCCTGTTTTTAACAGATTAAAAATGACTATTGTTATGTTCGCTTTTTGTGGCATAGAATGTCACTTTTTTGAGCAAGTGGTACGAAAAATATATTAGTGCCCCGAACTGAGATCTCGCGAGTCTCCCATAAAAACAAAAGAATATATTATTTGTAATCTTTGACTATCAAAATAGTGCCCCGAAATGCATGACAGTTTCATTAAAATTACAGGTAACGGGAGTTCATGTAGGTATATTGGTTATTTTTTTGGGGTAGAAATTGCTGTTATGCTGGATTTCATACTTTTCCCTATTTTGTGTCACTAAAGCTACACGTAGGTATAGCAAATTTCAGCATGGTGGGGTTACTGGTGTACCCTGTGAATTTCATCGTAGTTCAGCTTTTTATCATGGCTAATAACATGAAAACTACAAGACTTCTATAAACAAAAACGGGGTCAAAATGTACCTTTCATTAGACGTGCCACTGGACCTCTTGAGTCTCACTTCAATTTAGTAACACAATTTATACATTTAAACAATATCAAAACGTACCTACTTCCTTCCTACTGGATTATTATCATTAAAATACTTATAATAATTTAACACGATAAAAAGGGATAAAACTGAACTTTTCTTAATAGTAACCTAAATAATAATTAAATACTGCAATAGTAACGTAACAAAACCCAGCAATATACTTATAATAGTATTTAATTTAACATCATAATCTCATACGCGCGCGCAATCATAATTTGTGCGCTGCGCCGCTCGGCCGAGCTCCTTGGAAAACATACACAATCGGAACATGCAGATTCGGTCGTCTCATTTGAAGATAGGTACATTGGAAGGCTTCTATTTGATTTATCGAGTCTCCCTCCTCTCCGCCATTATTGGGTAAGTACCTGCTGATTTTCGCAAAATCAATCAGAAATTCTACCTTGAGTCGTGGCAATAGAATCCAAAGTTGAAAACACCTATTATTGTAAGTGGTATTTTCTGAGAATAAGTGACCTCCCGAGGGAGAAAAAGGTCCGCTCAACAATAGATTCTTTGAACGGCAGATGACGTCACGTTTCAATTCCCGATGTGACATCATCGCGGCGCGGCGGCGGCTGTTTCCGTGGTGCGTCGTTACGCTACAGTACCTACTGGATCTTATTGCACCCGACATTTTTGGCGTAGTATTTTTATATAAAAATAATAATATGAACATGTACAAATAAAAAAGTTATTACAAGGCCCATATCTATAAATACCACTGTGGTTCGCCCCGAACTGAGATCTCGCGAGTCTCCCATAAAAACAAAAATATTATTTTCGTACCACTTGCTCAAAAAAGTGACATTCTATGCCACAAAAAGCGAACATAACAATAGTAATTTTTATTCTGTTAAAAACAGGGAAAGAAAATTGTACTGAATTTCATTCATCCTCTAGAAGGAGAAGGTGATTTAAATTTGGAATACCTACTTACCGAAATGTATACTGAACTACATCTGTGTTTACACCATTGAGTTTGTACCTAGTCAGGTCATAAGTTCTGTCACATGTTTAATATAAAATAATCGAAACAAGTTTATTCATTATGTAACCATTTATATACCAAAATGAACTTAACAAAACATAAATTCTTATGACACTAAAGTTTATTCAAAATTACCTCCTTGATTTTGAATACAGGCCTTCAATCTGCGCGGCCAGTCGTCTATCGCAGCACGAACGAGGTCCAGGTCAATATCGGCGGCTGCCTTAATCAAGGATGTCTTGAGTGACTCCAAATTGGGATGAGGCTTTGAGCACGCCATTTCCTCCAAGTGTTGCCATATCTTGTAATCTAACGGATTCAAATCTGGACTGGAGGAGGGCCAGTCTTCGTGCCGGATGAAGTCGATTTCACGCGCCGCCAGCCAGTCTTGTGTGCTCTTCGCTCTATGAGCTGGCGCCGAATCTTGTTGGAATACCCAGTGCCTGTTATTGAACATGGTATGAGAAACAGGTTCTACAAGGTTCGTCAGGACTGTATTTTGATACACAACTGCATTCGTTTTTACACCTTTCTCACAAAAATGTACCTCTGTTAAGCCCCAATAAGAAACTCCCAACCATACCATGAGCGAGGATGGAAAATGACCTCGTTGGACACGCGGAATACGGTTGCTCGCTTCTTCACTACTGTGTGCGTACACCTTATCATTTTGTTTGTTGTAGCTCTCTTCTACGGTAAAAAATTTTTCATCCGAAAAAAGAATTTCCCGATATTTTTTTCCCGCGTACCGCTTCAACAAAGCGCGGCATCTCTTCAGTCTCAGGTCCATTAGACGAGCATTCAAACGATGTCCTGTTTTTCTTCGATATGCCCGAAGCCATTTCAGTCTTCATTTAACACCCTTTTCACCGTGGTTCTACTTAACCCCATCTGAAGGGCCAACAGTTTCTGCTTACGTTTGGGATTTCTTTGAATTCGCGCCTTCACAGCTTTTATCACTGCTGGAGTCCTAACAAACCGAGGGCGACTACTTCTTGACCTGTCATCTACACTAGAGTCTTCATTGTATCGTTTGATGGTGCGATAAACGAATCTTTTGGTTATATTAAAATTTTTCAGTATGTCAAAAATTTGAATTGGCGCGTAACCACAACGATGCAACGCAATAACTGCAACATGGTCCTCTTTAAGTGTCCACTCCATATTTAAAAATAAGTAAAATTCTAGAAAGTATACATTTTTATTTTCATGAACAATTCGAAATTCGAATTCTATAAACTTTTTTGTGGCCAGCATTCTAAAAGAAAAGTTTTTACTGTGTGACAATACTTATGACCTGACTAGGTATATAAAGCGTTATACATCTTTTTGAAAAAGGAATATGTAACCATATTAAGCAGTCAAATTAACAAAAATATAAAACTTAATCCATCAGAGCCACAACCATCAACTTCCGGCATCTTATCTTCGTCCGTAACTCACGATGCACCACCACCACTATCTCCGACGTATACTATCTACAATGAAACGCAAGTTCCTCAGACGCAAGAACAGAGAAATACTCAAATCAACTCATCAACAATAAATGTACCAAACAAAAATGTAACTCTCTCTGTCAATAATTGGACCAATGTTTCGAATGTTAACTTTTACTTTTAATTGTCATTATTTTTAATAAATGCTTATCTCATATTATATTGTGTTAATTTTTTCGCTAATGGTACGAAAAGTAGAGTATTTTCCTCGGTGATAAAGCTGTCTTAGTCTTGGGTGAACTTAAATCCCTCGCTACACTCAGGACTCGTCTGAAATCCCTCGCTTCGCTCGTGATTTAAGTTTTTAACACCCTCGCTACGCTCGGGAGTAAACCTCGAGTCCTTCGTTACGCTCGCGATTTAAATCGTCACCCGCGACAGAAGACACTGCTTTATCCCCTTGGTTAATAATCTACTATTGTAATCTTTGACTATCAAAATAGTGTCACGAAATAATTAACCATTAACTTGACCTACAGTTTCATTCAAGTTACAGGTAACGAGAGTTCATGTAAATTGGTTTTTTTGGGAAGTTTTTTTAGTAGAAATTGCAATTATTCTGGCTTTCTGACTTTTACCTATATTTGTGTCACTAAATCTACGCGCATACCAAATTTCAGCACTCACAGGTCACAGGTACCCTGTGAATTTTTTCAAAGTTCTGTTTTTATTATGGCTACTAACTTGAAAACTACAAGGTTTAAACTAAAAATAAAATCGGATTCAAAATTTAATTACAAAGACCTTTTATTAGATGTGCCACTTGACCAGATAGTCCCATTTCGTTTTTTTATTCCTCTAGAACCCCAATATCTCAACAACCCCCCCACATTTTTAGCTCATTTAGTCACACCAAAGTTGTGCCATCACAACCTACCTATATACCAAATATCACGATGATTGGATAAACGCTTCGAAAGTTATCTTCGGACATACATACATACAACGCCGATTTGCTCAAGTTGATTTGGAGATCTCGCTTCGCTCGATCAATAAAACAATAAACTTAAAAACTAACACTTTTATTTATTTGAGGGGTTTCGCTTCGCGTCTGTAAACGATGTCGATCCGGATGAAGTAGCACATAGTATCTATCACATAATATCATACTAGTAGAAGTAGTACGCCAGTATCTGGAGAGTGTATAATATAGGTATGTATATGTTTTTTTCAATTATATTTACCCACTTTCAGAGAATAAGTGATACAAATTATTACATTTATTCACATTTATTTGATAAGTACTTAGAAATATTATATTTACGAATGTAGTATATTTGTATTATTATTCTAAGTATGTAGGTGCAGGTACCTATTTAGACACGCGGTACCGTGTCAAGCCAAGTTCAAGCTAACAGAACTGGCGAGCAGCACCGTGTCTAATATTACACAAACCATTCGGAGCCACTTTTGACCACCTCGTAACTCAAAAACTATTTCACATAAACATGTCAAATTTGGCTCATATATTGAGACTTGCGAGATACATATTATGTGCTCCAAATTTCATAAACACACCTCAAACGGTTATTTAGATAATAACGTTTAAAGATGTTTATCACTAACTGACTGACTAATCTATAGATAGATCAAAACTCTAACCCAGTTCCAGATGACCTAGAAATTTCAAATTTGGCATCCAGATAGTTGGGTTAATACAAAGAAATAAACCAGAAACTAGTAAATTTTTATCATTTTATTATAAGTTTTAAATTATTTGATTCTATTAGGAACACTTACTTAAAGTGCCTGTAATGTAAGAATCAGCAATCAAAATTGATGGAAATAACACAAAAAAGACAATTATTCCGTAAACGTAGGAAAATTCAGTAGATTTACAAAAACCATTTGGTATTCATTTATAACTAGTGGTCCCGCCGAACTTCGTATCGGCTTGACATTCATAGGTATAACGCGGGCTGACAATATAAGTCACCCTAGTAGAATTGTCAATTGTTGTCCCCGGCCATCATTATGTATGAGAAAATGAATGACTTCCACAAATAATTCAATACCAAAATTAGCCAAATCGCTCCACCCGTTCTCGAGTTTTAGCGAGACTAACGAACAGCAATTCATTTTTATATTGTAGACAATATATCTCGGGATAACTCCTACCGAAGCATTTGTTTCAAACGATATTAATTTTTTTTACATCGTCTTTGACGATATTCGCAGCACGCATTCTGTCAATTCTATGTCAAACGTCATAAGGTTACATTATAAAAGCGCTAAGGTTAGATCTATAATATAAAAATGATTCGCAAAATGTGTTGGTAAACATATAACTCAACAACGCCGGGACCAATTTGGCTAATTCTTTTTTGCTGTATTTCTTATTGTCAGGAGAAGGTTCTTATGAAAGAAAAAATTAAGAAAATGGCGCGCAAAATTAGAACATTTAAGAATACTTAACCACCATATAAAATTATTTATAATCTAACCTTAGCGCTTTTATAATGTAACCTTATGACGTTTGACATAGGATTGACAGAATGCGTGCTGCAAATATCGTCAAAGAGGATGTAAAAAAATTAATATAGTTTGAAACAAATGCTTTGGTGGGAGTTATCCCGAGATATATTGTCTATATATATATAAATTAATTGCTGTTCGTTAGTCTCGCTAAAACTCGAGAACGGGTGGAGCGATTTGGCTAATTTTGGTATTGAATTATTTGTGGAAGTAATTCATTTTCTCATACATAATGATGGCTGGAGACAACAATTGACAATTCTACCAGGGTGACTTATATTGACAGCCCGCGTTATACCTATGCATGTCAAGCCGATACGAAGTTCGGCGGGACCACTAAGTTATAAATAATTTTATATGGTGGTTAAGTATTCTTAAATTTTCTAATTTTGCGAGCAATTTTCTTAATTTTTACTTTCATAAGAACCTTTTCCTGACAATAAGAAATACAACAAAAAAAGAATTGGCCAAATTGGTCCAGGCGTTGTTGAGTTATGCGCTTACCAACACATTTTGCGATTCATTTTTATATTATAGATAGATAAGTACCTACTTATAATTTCTCTACAAAAAGTAATGATATCCCATCAAAAACATGCATGTGAAGAGCCTAGTTCAATATGCATTGGTTGTTGACTTCAACGACAAAAGAAGTGAGATCTAAATGGGTGCCAAGTTTAATGGTCAGTCCTGAAATTTAATTATAACATAAAATATTTTATAACAACTTAAAATATTATTTCTTCTTATAACTTAGGATAATATATTGAAGCCTAAAGTCTGACTTAGCTAGTTCTCATATACGAATTATATTACAACCTTCGCAAGTTCTGAAGCTGTAAGTTCTGATTTTATTCGTCCGAAAATTTGGCTTGTTGGTAGAAACTAGACATCGAACATAGGGCTTTTCCGTGACCGTTTCAGTAGGTACTTAATAATAATTCGTATATGAGAACTAGCCAAGTCAGACCTAAGGCTTCAATATTTATTATCCTAAATTATAAGAAGAAATGATATTTTAAGTTGTTCTAAAATACTGTTCAACACACTTGCTCGTAAAGTGAGCCTTATTACATCGTTATTAGGGCCATAAACCGAACTATAACACACGCATGCGTAATAATATTACACACTAGTGCATAATAGATTTATCCCTACAAAGTTCAGTTAGTACCTAACTGCAAATTATATGAGTAAACAGAGCATTTTCAATTTAACCGGGTATTACCTACAGTTTTTTAAAATCCATTTACATTTTTGGAATAAATAAATGTATCCCTAATTAAGAGGAAAAAAAACCATTTATTTTTATCAAATTACTTATAATTCACAATAATTGTTAGAATATATTTGCATTTTATCACTTAATTTATAATTATAAGTAGGCTGTAGGAAACTTACATTTGGCGCGTGCCAAAAAAAAACTTGCGCGTTTTTTCCCATTTTTTGGTTGCATCGCATTTGTTGCTGTGTGGTAAATAATTGTGATTGTAAAAATGTCAAGTGTACAGAAGATGAACAATTGATAGATTTATATGAAGAAAGTATGACTAAAGAAGTGGCAAGAACCAATGTAACACAAACTGTGAAATCGCCATCAAAAACAAACTGTTTCGTTTTGAAAATTGTACATTCACCAATTGTTTTAATAATTAAACGATTTATGCAATACATGTTTGTTATTTCCTCGAAAGTGTGTTGAAAAAGTGCGTAGGAAACTCGTGAGCAACTTGCTCACTAGACACTCGCCTGATTTACGCGCTCGCCTATGGCTCGGACTGCAAACCACAGCCTCGTGTATAATGAGCTACTTAGCTCACTTGTATCATAATATAATATACTAATAAGTTGTTATAAATAAATTTCAGAACTGACCATTGAAGTTGGCACCCAATTTTGGTTGTTGACTTCAACGACAAAAGAAGTGATAGATTTCACTTCTTTTGTCGTTGAAGTCAACAACCAAAGCATATATCATCATAATAAATATTGAACTTGGCTCTCATTTCACATTTATGTTTTTGATGAGATTTATTTGACATAAGTCCATCAAAGCTATTGATCTAAAGGTATTTCTTTCATGAAAACCAAGTACCTACTTAGTCCATCACCATCAGATCAGAACAAGTTACCAGTAGGTTTATAGTTTTTCATAGAACACATTTGCTAGTTGAAAAAATTGGTGATAAGCAACTTTAGATACAAACTAAGTGGTGTTGTTAACTTAGATTAAATAATATCAATTGAATATCAAATAAGAATATTAAGACGACCTCCGTGGTGTAGTGGCCGAATAGCCGGCTGAGACGCAGGAGGTAGCGGGTTTGATTCCCGCCGCGGAACAATTGTTTGCATGATCTACAGATATTTGTTCCGGGTCTGGTTGTTTCTCTATATATTATAAGTATGTATTTACTAAAAAAAAAGTATATAAGTATTCTATCAGTTATCTGGTTCCCATAATACAAGCTCTGCTTAGTTTGGGGCTAGATAGCGCTGTGTGAAATGTCCAGAAATATGTATTTATTTATTTAATCAGGCAATGTCAAACAAAAGATGAAAAGATGTCAAAAGATACAAAAGATGTCTAACATGAATAAATTTGAAATATCATATCTGTTAACTATCTCCATATTACAAAGGAAATAATTATTAATTTTTTTTGTTCATTTAGGAATTCGTACAGCGTCTCTTTATGTTTCGTAATTTATATCTATTTATTATTTATTTATTTTTTATAGCTTTTTTCATAAGAATGTCATTTAGTGTATATTTAAATTGATACAATAAAGGCAACGAGCGAACAGACATGGGTCACACAAGACACACTCACTCGGAGCAACTCGAAGCACTCTACTGTTTCATCTGTATTTTACACTATTGTAAATAAATGTGTATTATTTATGTTATTAAGAACTATGTATTAGTGACACATACACCTATAATTTGTACAAAGGAATATTACTAAAGCATGGGAAAATATGTTATGTCTTCTTTATACAAATTTAAATTGAGGCTTTTGCGGATTATTTGGTAACAATTGTGATTTTTTACAGCAGGCACTGTGTGTTGCTAATACAATGTAGTGTACCGTACAGTCTGTACGTAGCGTAGGTAAGTTCAGTTGCTGTCGCTAACGTGCGAACGCACCGGAGGCGGCCGCGTCCCGTTCGCTATCGCTGCTGTTGTGGCGCGAGGAGAGGTTGACAGGCTGCCCCCCCTCGACCGCGTCACCGCCCCCCTCCTCCGCATCCACCAGCCGGTGTAGGAACACTAGGCACTGCCGGCGGAAGCGGCGCTGCCGGCGAGGAGACAGCTCCTGGTAGTCCTTGTAGATGCCGCGGAAGAACTGAAAGTAGGAGGCGGGGTCCGAGTCCGGCTCGTACGAGCTGGACGCTTCGTCGGACGGCGGGAAGCAAGCGTCGGGTGTCGCCGGCGCCGACGTCTCCGTGCGCACCTCCACCACAGCCTCCACGGGCTCCGGCGCGCCTTCCTCGTAGCCCTGCAGGTAGCCGCCCTCCGAGGAGCGCTCGGACAGGAAGTGCGGCGGGAACGACGTCATCGACGACACCATCGACAGCGGACACGGCCGTCTGCAATTTAACAAATTACCCTGGTGAGACATATTACCTACTGTGCGTTATGATATGACTGCGCTCACCGCGTTTAGGATGGGATTTCTAATGTCGAAATCGACGGTCAATCGGTTCTTTAGCACGCTTGCTCTATCCTATCGCTATGGAAGTGGAGTGAGCTGATCAAATAAGCTGTCCGGACCACAGAGTACTGTAATGTTAGTGTTGATTAAAAAGAAGTTCGTCGTATGGACTAGTGGTCAAGATGGCCAACCTTAACGTCAAAACCGCCTGAAGATCTCCAACCTGACAATGATCGATGAATTTTATATCCGATGCGTGAGGTGGTGGTCATGTGCTCGCGCAGGTACTTGAACTCGTCCGCCAGGTACCAGCGGGAGACAATGCGGCCGCGGCCGGTGCGGACGCCGTGGATCTCGTTGAGAATGTATGTGTGTGGGTGTGTGAGAGGGTGCTTGTGTGTGTGTGTGCACTCACGTGTCGGTGGTCATGTGCTCGCGCAGGTACTCGAGCCCGTCCGCCAGGTACCAGCGGGAGACGATGCGGCCGCGGCCGGTGCGGACGCCGTGGATCTCGTTGCGAATGTATGTGTGTGGGTGTGTGAGAGGGTGCGTGTGTGTGTGTGTGCACTCACGTGTCGGTGGCCATGTGCTCGCGCAGGTACTCGAGCTCATCCGCCAGGTACCAGCGGGAGACGATGCGGCCGCGGCCGGTGCGGACGCCGTGGATCTCGTTGCGGAGGTGCCGCGAGTACGAGTTGCGGATATGCGACCACTTGCGACGCACATCCGCCACTGGAAACACAACAATACCTAATTATAAAAAGGCAATAGTAAGTACTCACTAACTATCGTCCCTAAAGTACTGAGCAAAATGCTTGTCTGTTCTAAACGTAGGTTTACCTCTTAGTAAATAAAAAAATGAAAATAACTGTTGGTAGCAGTTCGTGACACGCGACGCACTTGGAATCTGGATTTAGTCAGTAAAATAATGGGGCAAAATGATTTTATTAACAGAAATAATATAAAATTATTTTAAAATTGTTTTATATATATTAGCATTGTCAGTTCTGTTCTTTATATATATTAGCATTGTCAGTTCTGTTCTTTATATATATTAGCATTGTCAGTTCTGTTCTTTATTCTTTTTTCTATTCTGTATTTCTTCCTGAAAATAAATGATTTGATTTTTTATATATGTAGTTATAAAGATATTGTTTTTGATCAATATAAAATAACAAACAAATTGCCTCGTTTTCCAATCTACATAAGTGCGTAATTAGTCCATGCTAATTAGGTACGACTACAAAGTTAAATGTTTGAAAAATACTTCTTAAACTTTTTTTTAAATTCATTTTATTATAAAAGATTAGATTAGTAAGATAAAAGATATCAGTTGAAGAGCAACGCATTATACTATCACGTTTCTCACAATCAGTATCAGTTTCTCACAAACAGTATCAGTTTTTGTCATAGATTTCTATATTTTATTCAATTATATTACTTAACCTAGTTGTTTTCCACAACAGAGTTGAAATTAACATTTAGTCTTTCAACAAATGAACACACACAGTATCGCAGCACCGCACCGCTGCGCTCTGCATCTCAGTCCGCAGTGTTCAATGAGTGCCTATCCGTCGGTCGCGAGGGCGGCGGCGGCGGCGGCGGCGTCAGTGGTGTAGATGACGTCACAGATGGCTCGCTTCACCAGCACCAGCGTGCTAGCGTCGTACTTGCGCAGCTCGCTGGCCACGTACAGGCCGAAGGACGCGTAGGGATCGTGCGAGGCGATGGCCGCGAGCGGGTCTGCCTCCTCCGGCTTACTGTTCCGGGCGAGTTTCCTCGCGCGGAGGCGCTTCCTCGCGCGGAGCCGCGTCGTCGGCGCAGGCGCCGGCTCGAGTGTGCCCTCCGGCTCCGAACCGGGCTCCGCCTTCACGAACTCGACTACGATGTTGGCGGCGGCGTCGGCGCAGGCGTCGTCGGTCGGCTCGCCCGCCTCGCTTGCTGGCGACCTCGGCGAGACTGAACGCGTGGAGTCCTCGCCCTGAGCAACGCCATCATCACCGCTATCGACATGCTCCTGAAATAACACAATAGCTTGGTCATTACTGATTACCTTGCTTGCTATCTGAGCATAGTATGGTACCTACGGTTTTGTGACAATAGTTGGTTAATGTTTTTGGAAAATTTACAAGTTTCCTTTTGTATAGGTAGGTTACATATTTACATATATATTTTTAGGGTTCCGTCCCCAAAGGGTAAAACGGGACTCTATTATTAAAACTCCGCTGTCTGTCTGTCCGTAGGTCACCAGGTTGTATCTCATGAACCGTGATAGTTAGACAGTTGAAATTTTCACAGATGATGTATTTCTGTTGCTGATATAACAACAAATACTAAAAACATAATAAAATAAATATTTATAAGGGGGTACAACGAACGTGTTTTTTTTTTGTTCGTTTTAGCTCTTTATTGATAACAACGGCAACAGGTAGACGCTTGAAATATTCACCGAATATTTAGTTATATTATTCACTTTAAAAATATATAATTAAATTAAAATTAAATTAATATTTAAGTGGGACTCCCATACAACAGACATGATTTTTCTGCCGTTTTTTAGATACTGGTAGGGAACCCTTCGTGCGCGAGTCGCCCGGAGGTACACGCGCGCGTTGCCGACTCTAACCATGTATGTACATGGCAACATTATAATAATTGTTCTAAACTTATTAAAGGACTCCTAATAGGATATTTTTTTTAAAATTTTGACTGAAGTAGGTATATTGCCGTGGGGCGCCGGCAGTAGAATGTTGCCCCTCCGCTCTTGCCCGTGGATGCAGTAGGAATCTGCTAAGGGATACCTCCGAAAGATGGGGAGCAGCGTCTTTTCGTGTTTTCAATACCTATACTGCGCTCGCCAACCCGCCTGCCAAGCGTGGCGAGTATGGCAACAACCCCCTTATGGATATAGTGCAACATAAAACCAGGCCCCGAGTCCCCGGCGGCCCCGCTAATCCTGGCTGCGGTAGCAGTCACGGTAACGGCGGGGCCAGGGGTGCTAAGAATCCCCGGGAGACGATCGGCTACCAAACCCTACGACGACCACTGGCCCTGGAAACACACAACATCCGCACTTTGAGGACAGACGAAAAGATTGTTGAGCTGGAAGAAGAAATTAGTAGATTACACTGGGACAATTTGGGATTATCAGAAGTCCGTAGAGAGGGCGAGGACACGATATCCCTCAAGTCTGGTAACCTACTACACTACCGGGAGGGCGACCAACAGTCCCAAGGTGGTGTTGGGTTTCTCGTTCACAAGTCACTCATCAACAACATTATCACCATCGACAGTGTGTCGAGCAGGGTCGCGTACCTGACACTCAGAATATCTAAGCGATATTCGCTGAAGGTCGTTTAGGTATATGACCTCTTCACACCCAGATGAAGAAGTAGAGTCTATGTATGAGGACATCAGTAGAGTCATACATACGAACAAAACTCACTTTATTGTTGTTATGGGGGACTTCAATGCAAAGCTAGGCATGAGAAGCGATGATGAGTTGAGAGTGGGGCAATTTGGATATGGGCAACGGAACCCCAGGAGACAGAGGCTGGCCGATTTTCTGGAGAAAGAAGGACTCTTTATGATGAATTCTTTTTTCCAGAAGCCGCCTCACAGGAAATGGACCTGGATGAGTCCCAACGGTTCCACGAGAAATGAGATTGATTTCATCTTGACCAACAAGAAAAGGATATTCAATGATGTCTCTGTGATTCCAGGGTGAAAACCGGCAGTGATCACCGAATTGTTAAGAGCCACATTGAATATGAACGTTAAACTTGAACGGTCCCGTTTGATGAAATCTACGCTCCGACCCACTCGCGCACATATCCTAAACCTCGAGAGCTTTCAACTCGAACTTGCAAATCGCTTTGACTGTCTAGAAGTAGATGCATCAGTGGACGAGATCAATAACAGGTTCGTAGAAACCGTCCATACGGTGGGGTCCCAGTTCTTTAAGACCCCCCGTACCAATAGACCTCAGAAACTCTCTGATGACACCCTTAACCTCATGGCTGAACGACGTTCTTTGCGACTGCAGTCTCCCGATGATGCTCAGTCACATAGGCAGCTCAATAGAAAGATTTGGAAATCCTTGCGGCACGATATTCGTACCTTTAATACATCTCGTATTAAAGATACGATAAAGCGGAATAAAGGCTCCAAAGTGTTCGCGAGAGATAATTCTATTGGGCAGAGCCGCATGACAAAGCTGAAGAGGGAAGATGGCAGCATAACGTCAAGTAAAGCGGAAGTGTTAAGGGAAGTCGAAAGGTTCTATGAACGGCTCTACGATTCGGTCACTAAACCTGTTTGCAGTGCGGCCAACGACCCAAGAGCCAAACTGACCCGACATTATACCGAAGATATTCCGGACATCCGCCTGTATGAGATCAGGATGGCCTTGAAGCAGCTTAAGAACGACAAGGCGCCGGGTGAGGACGGAATCACTTCAGAGCTTCTGAAAGCGGGTGGATCACCGGTACTTAAAGTCCTTCAGAAGCTCTTTAATTCCTCCTTGCTTGAAGGTACGACGCCAAAAGCACGGAACGAGGGCGTGGTGGTTCTGTTCTTCAAGGTGACAACACCTTGCTTAAGAATTACAGACCCATCTCGCTTTTGAGCCATGTTTATAAGCTGTTTTCAAGGGTCATCGCGAACCGTCTCGAACGCAGGTTTGATGAATTCCAGCCTCCCGAACAAGCCGGGTTCCGTAAAGTCTACAGTACCATAGACCACATACATACGCTGCGACAAGTCATACAGAAGACCGAAGAGTATAACTTGCCGCTATGTCTCGCGTTTGTGGACTATGAGAAAGCCTTCGATTCGATCGAAACATGGGCAGTGCTTGAGTCTCTCCAACGATGCCGTATTGACTATCCGTACATCGAAGTGTTGAAGTGTTTGTATAAATGTCCACAATGTCAGTCCGAGTACACGAACAGAGCTCGAAGGCGATTCCCTTAAAAAGAGGCGTAAGACAGGGAGATGTCATCTCTCCGAAACTGTTTACGACCGCATTGGAAGATGCCTTCAAGCTTCTGGAATGGAAAGGACTGGGCATCAATATTAACGGCGAATACATCACTCACCTTCGGTTTGCCGACGATATTGTGGTCATAGCAAAGTCGATGGAAGAGCTCAGCGCGATGCTCGAAGGCCTCAATCGAGTCTCCCAACGGGTAGGACTTAAAATGAACATGGACAAGACGAAAATTATGTCGAATGTCCATGTCGTGCCTGCCCCAGTTATGGTTGAGAACTCGGCTCTCTTTTTTTTCGAATGGATGAATCTCGCTGTTGGCCTCTGAGGCCGTTGCAGCTTAATCGAGCTTTTGGCGAGCGCAGAAGGCGCACAGCCCTGAAATTTCTTTTGATGAGGCAACTAGCGCAAGGGCACCACTTAGGTACGAACCTCGGCTTGGGCTGTTGCCGGGACGGGGATAGGAGAGAAACGCCCGGGTACGTGCTTGTACCTCGTATAGGCGGCGACTGAAGGGACTCGTCGACCTCGCCAGCGAGATCGGTGTATTTGTGGAGTGTTTGCTCTGTCTAATGTGGATGACTCTTCCGCATTAGCGGAAGTGATTTCGTCACCCGGGTCTCCGAGAACGTGTCTCGGACGACGGAGGGTTTAGAACTCGGCTCACGAAATTGTCAACGCGTATGTATACCTAGGACAAACAGTCCAATTAGGTAGGTCCAACTTCGAGAAAGAGGTCAATCGTCGAATCCAACTCGGATGGGCAGCGTTTGGGAAACTTCGCAACGTCTTTTCGTCCAACATACCTCAGTGCCTTAAGACGAAAGTCTTCAATCAGTGTGTGTTACCAGTGATGACATATGGAACCGAGACGTGGTCCTTCACTATTGGCCTTATGAATAAGCTCAGAGTCGCTCAACGAGCTATGGAGAGGGCTATGCTCGGGGTTTCTCTACGGGATCGAATCAGAAATGAGGAGATACGTAGGAGAACTCAAGTCACCGACATAGCCCGACGGATTAGCACGTTGAAGTGGTAATGGGCAGGCCATATAGCGCGCAGAACAGATGGTCGATGGGGCCGGAAGGTTCTCGAGTGGAGGCCACGGACCGGCAAGCGCAGCGTAGGACGTCCACCTACAAGATGGGCAGACGACTTGGTAAGAACCGCAGGTCGGCGTTGGATGCAGGCCGCTTCCAACCGCAGTTCCTGGAGATCAATGAGGGAGGCCTTTGTCCAGCAGTGGACGTCTTACGGCTGATATGATGATGATGATGATATGATGAGGTATATTATTTCTCTGTGATAATAACTTATAATTATAGGTAATATTAAGGTAAATATTTTTACTGGTCATAGAATTTATCAACACTGTACAAAAATCTCTCCGGTATGTACCTAGCCTCTTTAGAATTTATTGATCGAGCAAAGCGAGATCTATAAGTCAACTTGGGCAAATCGGCGTTGTATGTATGTATGTTTGTTTGTCCGAGGATAACTTTCGAAACGTTTATCGGATCATCGTGAATCAATACTTATCTTATCTTACTCTTACTAATATTATAATATGAGGAAAGATTTGTATTTTTGTATATTTGTGTGTATGTTTGTAATGAATAAACTCAAAAACTCCTGTGCCGATTTCAAAAATTCTTTCACCATTGGTAAGCCACATTTACCCTGAGTGACATATGCTATCTGACTATAGTGTGACCATTAGTGCTGTGCACTCCCTGAGGTATGCGCGGCGAGGTGGGAGGCAAAGAAAAAACTGCATGAGTTCACATGAGATCAATACATGTCGGACATATCTTGCGATATCAGTTTGCATTTCTAAGGCAAGACTTGTGGCGGGACGATGGTCGGAGGCTATCTATCTGTAATATATTATACTTACTTAGTTGATTAAAATGTAACTTAAATATACTCATATTTTATTAAAAATATGCAGGTGATAAATAAGAACTAAACTTATAATTCAAAGGACTTGTTTTATTGAACATTTTTTTATATTTACAAACAATTATATATTCTAACGAAAGTTATTCTGACATAGATTCTGTTTCAACTTCATCTTCCATTTCATATCACGAGATAACGCACGACCCATCTTTGAATATTTATCCCGTGTGCGTCTGACATAGACCGTCCGGTACAAAAGCTACCTACCGCCGTGAGCGTTGACGGCAGACTCATAGATCGGAGCGGCCGACACATCCCCCCCGTCTCGCCGCGCGCATACCTCAGGGAGTGCACAGCACTAATGGTCACACTATAGGTATTTGACATAGGCTATATTTAATGCTAGAAAAAATTAGGGATCCTTACGCATTGAATAGGCTCCGAAACTACTGGACCGATTTCAAAAATTGTTTCAGCGCTGGGAAGCTACACTATTTCCGAGTGACATAGGCTACTTTTTACCCAACTGCGCAGAAGGAGAATAATATTTTTATTGAAAAACTACGCGTGCGAAGCTGCGGATTGGTCAGCTAGTTTGGTATATAGGTAAAAATTGTGCCAACACTACCTAGTGTTGGCACAATTTTGGTGACTAAATGAGCTAAAAATATGGGGGGGTTGTTGAGATATTAGGGTTCAAGAGGGGTAAAAAAAACAAAATGGGAGTATCCGGTCAAGTGACACGTCTACTAAACGGTCTTTGTGAGAAGTTTCACGCCGTTTTTACTTTTAGTTTATACCTTGTAGGTTTTAATTTATTCCATAACAAAAACTGAACTTTGACAAAATTCACAGGGTACACCAGTGACCCCACAGTGCTGAAAGGTATGCGTGTAGTTTTAGTAACACAAATATAGGCAAAAGTCTGAAATCCGAAATAACTGCAATTTGTACCCCAAAAAAATATATCCACATGTCATGAACTCCTGTTGCCTGTGATTTAAATGAAACTGTAGGTCAAGTATGTTGGTTATTTATTTCGTGACACTATTTTGATAATCAATGATTAAGGCCGGCTGGCACAATGATCCCTAAACGTATTTAGCGACTAAACATGTTTAAATTTTACATATTTGTATGAATTGACAACTCCCTAAATCATATTTAGCCACTAAATACGTTTAGGCATCGTCGCGAGTCGCCTTATGAATATTTTTTTTTATGTTTTGGAAGACTGACGAGATCTCAGTTCGGGGCGAACCACTCTAGTATTTTAAGCAGCGTCATGTGGGTTAGGTAAGAGGCCCGCACAGGAGGCCCGCGTCTGACACTTATCCCACTTATCAAAAAAATCCTTTGGCCCGACACGATCAATAAACCCTTAGCAATTATTCACTTGGACGAATCGTCCACGTTATAAAAAAAAAGGTGAATAAGGTTCCTGAGATGATTTTCAGACTTGGACCACCAATTGTCCTCCAGCATTATGATATTTCTGAAATTTCAGAATTCAAGTACAGCGCCATCTATCGAAAACCCAGCGCACTTTTAGGTAACGCAAAGCACTCAAGAACCTTGGCTCACTCGATATGTTTTGGTGTAAATATTGTCAGTGCACCAAGTTTCGACAGATGGCCCGTAGAGGGCGCGGTATGGCCAGTATTGTATGCCACTTGTTTTGAAATTATTTTAACTAGGTAGGTAGGTTAGTGCCTTTCGATTTATTAAAAAAAAAATTGGTTGTCTGTAAAGTCGGCTTACGTACGATAACTTTACGCGATAACGAGAGAGATAGATGCGTCACAAGCCAAACGCTTAGGTCGATCGTGCTTCTCTATCGCTTGTTCTGCGCTTTCGCTTGTCGCATTCCGCTCAGGCGGAACGTGACAATGAGTCATGCGTTTTCGTGCGTGCAGCCGGCTTTCATCGATTTATAAGACGTTATCACGTCAAAAATAATTTGGTGGACAGCATCAGTAAATTACAGACATAAAGATTGTTAATAGACAGTTTAATATTGTAAACTGTTCAACTTGTTTAATTGTTATGTAGGTATGTGGAGTATATACTTAGTAGACGCTTCTAATATACCTACCTAGCAACTATTAATATAGCAAATGCACCTGCCTAGCTATTTATATAGATTATTACCTTGTCAGCACAGACGAAGCACTGCCGACCCGCCAGGAATTGGAACAAGTCGTACGCGTACCAGCGCGACTTGTAGCCAGCGGACCCTGGAAACCCAACGCACACCATGTCAATCATTCTTAATAGCTACGTAGGAGCGACCAGGGCTCTTCAACAAAATACAAACTCCGCAACATGACATGTTGTCTGCTCAAGTTTGTATGAAACAAAATGTTACAGAATAGACGTAAAGCAGCCTCCACACGCTTGCCAAACTATGGCAAGCTTCCACAAGCACAAGCGTGTGGAGAAGGCGTTTGGATCGACTCGCGTAAACTTGCCATGGTTTGTACGGGTAGATAGCTACGTTCGACCAGAGACCACTAATATAAATTTACTTAAACTGGTATGTGGTTCGACTCAACTTAGTACAAACAAACCCTTGTCGAGGTTTGGCGTTTGCGGTAAGCGTCAAACGTGTGAAATAGAAGGCCTGGACGTAGTAGGAACGTTACCTTGCATTTTCTGTTGTCGCTCGCGGGACTTTTCGCGGCGGTAGGAGCCGAGCAGCGAGTCCATCTTGCGCTTGAGGTCGTGCGCGGGCAGCGCCATGCGCGCTGCCAGCAGTGCCCAAGCGCGCGCTCGCGCACGCCTGTTCGCCTGCTCCGCCGGGTGCCACAGCGCGCGCTGCGACGCATACAGCGCGATCAGGCGCCGGCACGACGCGCGGTCCAGCTCCATGCCCGATGCCCGAGTTCGCAACACTATCGCCAGTTACTTACATACCGCGCGCGTACTAGGTAGGTTGATACGATTGTTTTTAAACAAGAAGTTATTGTGGTCGTGTTCGGAACATAAGCCGCACGCTCGCTCGCACGCTGCGCGGTGCACGGGGTGTGAAGAAACCGTACGATCGATCGGTGTCGTGCGTGCGTGATGACGACTGACGCGAGACGCGAGCGACGTGCACCCGCGGCGGCGCGGCGCGAGGCAGCCGCGGGGCGAGCGAGGTGAGGCGGGGGAGGCGGGCGCGAGGCAAATGCGCGACCCACGACGATATCGAATCGATCATGACTTGACAGTGATAATTTGAGTCGAGTTCCGTAGTCAAGAGTAGTACCTAGTACTATATTTATTATGTTTACTGAGTGTGTCCAGCCAAACTGAGTCGTTTTTAATGTTTTAAACAGTTGGCAACATACATAGCCGCACGCGCCATTTGTGCCCGTCACGTCGTCAGGCCGTCCCAATTTCATGATGATCGGATAAACGCTTCGAAAGTTATCCTCGGACAAACAAACATACATACAACGCCGATTTGCCCAAGTTGATTTAGAGATCTCGCTTCGCTTTATCAACTAAGAGGGGCGATTTTCGAAGATACTCCGGTCTTACCCCCTCGTGGTTCTATCTTTCCCTTGACATTTTGAATATTCATGCCCACTTCTATTGTGTACAATAACTTTTTTATTTTTATTGATCGATTGAAGCGAGATTTACAAATCAACTTTGGCAAATCGGCGTTGTATGTATAATATGTATGTATGTTGTTCGAGGATAACTTTCAAAGCGTTGATCTGATCATCGTGAAATTTGGGTTTAAGGTAGTAATAGGTGACTAAGTGAGCTAAAATGTGTGGGGGTTGTTGAGATATGGGGGTTCAAGAGGGGTAAAAAAACAATATGAGACTTTCTGGTCAAGTGGCACGTCTAATGAAATAATGAATGAAGGAAAATCTGTACATTTCGACCTCGTTATGATTTTCATTTTAAGCCTTGTAGTTTTAAAGTTATTAGCCATAATAAAAACTGAACTTTGACGAAACTCACAGGGTACACCAGTGACCCCACAGTGCTGTAATTTGGTATGCCTGTAGCTTAAGTGACATAAATATAGGCAAATGTCTGAGTTCCAGAATAACTGCAATTTCTATTTGAATGAAACTGTAGGTCAAGTAAGTTGGTTCTGGATTTCGTGACACTATTTTATTAGTCAAATATTACGAGTAACTATATAATTTTTATTTTTGGGAGACTCGCGAGATCTCAGTTCGGGGCGAAAACTATGTACCTACTTTATATTGTATTGATGTGATATGAATAAAACGGACCGAATGACTATTACATTTTCAGTACTAGAACTAGCAAAACTGAAATGCTGATGTATTGTAAAATACACTAGGTTGCAATAACATTATTATTAGTTTTAAATTAATTTGTTTACTTCTAATTAAATAAATTGGCCTAAGCTTTCGCTGCAAAGATACTTATTCTTTTTGGCGAAATACGGTAATAAATCCCTAGTCTCTTAATATTGAGTGTTTTGTTTGAATTTCGCGCCGAATCTAGCACTTTTTAGCCAAGTGCTATTTATTTTTTTTAAAAAGAGCCAGAGTTATATTATTGCTAAAAAGTTACTTGTTAAAAGTTATAAAATAACATAGGTGGACAAGTCACTAACTGTACTTTTGCTTGCTCACAAATATAGATAGCGTCTCAATTATCGTAAAACGAAACGTAAGACTATGTAGGTACTTAGTGGTAATGGAAAACCATTTTCAGGGACTATTAATTACTAAGTAGGTACCTACCTAACTTAGAAAAAAATTGGAGAGATAGATGCGTCACAAGCCGGACGCTTAGGCAGATCGTCTCTCGCTTGCACGCTCGGCTCAGGCGGAAAGTGACACTTTTTCGTGCAGCTGCCGGCGTTCATCGATTTTTATGACGTTTATCACATCAAAAAAGATCGAACAAAAAATTACCAAACTTTATCAAGTGTTCAAGTGTAACACAGATCTTTATAGGACCATTCTAAATATATCAACCTTAATGGGTTTTTAAACAATATTATATACCTATTTACTTTTAATAAAAAAGTAAACTTTGTAGGTACTTACCAACCTATTTAATAATTTAGTAGGTATGAAAAAAGATAAATAAATCGCATTTAGGTTGTGCGTTCATTGCATTAAGTATGATTGATTACAATAATTCGTTTAATATTACGCTCATAGGTTAGCCGACAGAAAGACGCCAAAAATAAATATAAAGCTGGTAACATTATGTCTCACGAATGCAGCGCCCGCCGCGTCTACGGGACTTCTTTCTTTCGTGGCGCCCCCCGCCCGACTCTAGTCAGCAGTATATTCTTGATTTTCAACCACTTCGCGTCGAATTCAATTGAATATTTGCACACTTATCAAAGACCGATGACAACACCATAACAAATAATAATAAAAAATATTATTATTATATTTACTATTATTATCACAAAAAACGCGTTTGTAGTTAGCCGAACTAATAAATAGAAAATAAATAGTATTATAAAAACTAAAAAATACGCTTTTGTCGATTCTTCATTTAAACTTATTGAAAATTATTTTCAACTTTTTATTTTGGTTATCTACAAGGCTAGGAGGGATGACGGGCGTCGGACGAAGGCGATTATAGAGTGGTGGCCAAGGGATGCTCGTAGGCCAAGAGGCAGACCACCCACCCGATGCTCGAGTGACATTGAAAGCGTAGCTGGGTGTCAATGGATGCAAGGGACAGGAAAGAATGGAGTAATAAAGAGGAGGCCTATACCCAACAGTGGGGGCAGACCGTGATGCAGACGGAATGAGATCTACAAAAGCGTGTTTTTTAGTTATTTATATAATATGTACATTTGTAAATGGGTCAGGCAGGTCACACACAGGTCCCACGTTCTAAAACGTTTGCTAATAAATAGAAATGGGTAAATATTTTTTTTTGTTAATTATAACTATAGCTCTGATATTTCCTTAGTCCGATAAAGAGCTACTAGCTAGTCCTACTAACCGGTCCTACCGTGCCGTGCCGAATGGTAGCGATTTTAGATATTTTCATAACTCTTCGATTCAATTCAATCAAGACCAAGAAAATAATTAGGTAGGTAGGTACATATGAATATTTACCGGTCCATCCCATGATGTCGGCGACTTCGCGCCACAGTTTCTTGACCTGCGAGTGGTAACTGGCGACGGGCAGGTTGCTGCGCGCGTACAGCAGCGGCCGCTCGCGCACCAGATGGATCATGCGGCGGTCGTCCGCCTGCGTGCTGTCTACCAGCCGACCCACGCCGCGCTTGACGCCTGCCTCGCTGCCGAAGCTGATGCTGACGCCGTCCGCAGCGTCCGGCGTCTCTTCACACTTTACAAGTAATATCTTGGCCGGCTCCATCGCGAAAAATACACGTCACACGCCGATGAGAGCGCGGGACGGACACGCCGGCGCGCATGCCGGCAGACAGACACGCGCAGCGGGAAGCGAGCGCGCGGACGCGGCCGCCTCCGTCCCGCTCGCTCCCGGCGCGCAGGCCGCGGGTGCGAGGAGCGCACGCGAACAGACGCGTGAACAAGCACGAGCGCAGACACGCCCTGCTGGACGCGGCGGCGGGCGGCCACTTTTTATAAATTCCTCTTCGCCGACGAGACGTCGGTTATCGATTCGGTTCGGACTGGCCGCCGCCATCGCCCGACTATTCTCGACTCTGCTATCAAAAACATTGGACTGTTTACTTATCTACCTAAGTACCTACCTACATCAATTACTTACTTACCTATATCTAAGCCTAGGGCGACTTGCACAAAGATGCCTAATCGTACCTACCTACCTATTTAGTGCCTGAATTATCAAATCATATAAATGTCACGTTTAGGGATTGTTGTGCAAGGCGGGCTTACTTACAGTTACAATGAAATTAGGTAAGTACCTACCTGCTACTCCTAGATAGATTGATAGGTACATTGTAGCATTTCTAGCGTTAAGGCTGTCTGTCGGTAAGGTAGGTACTGACATAATCAACGTGGTTTTTTAGTAAGAGAAATTTAATGGCATCGATGTTAGTGACATGTATTACTCGTGCGCGATAACTTGGGACCTGCTAGGAATGCGACTCCCCGACCGCTTCCCCGATGACACCCGTATTGTAGCGTTCGCATCACTATTCTTTACTAGGGTTTTTAGTCTCGTACTGGCCTACGTCACGTAACGACGCGCTCTGGAATTATTTTAGTTTTCGTTTGTGTTATTGTTTTGTTGTCTGGAAAAAAGAAGTCAACCATGTGGACAGGCTTCGACAAAAGTATTGGGACGATGACCTCTTACAAGAGACTCGCAGCGCATCACACACACATGAAAGCACTGACTTGTCCTCGGCACGTTCACCATTATTTTAAAAGTTAATCAAATAAAAATGTATAAGTAAACTCCTATTCAATGTCAACAAAATGTCTTTTAAAACTTTAATAGTTTTTAATCACTGACTTCATCTTCATCGTCGTCTTCTTCCGATTCCTGTTTTATTTTCTTCTTAGGGGCAGCGGCTCTCGGTTTCTTCCCGCGCTTGGGTGCTTTCTTGGCGACGGGAGCGGCGCCGTCGCCGCCGTTCGCGTTAAATGTTTCTAGGTCCTTCGTGTATTGCTCTTTAGCCTTGGCTGCCATGGCTTCCCATTCGGTTTTGTCCTCCATACCTCTCCAGATCTCTCCGCCCTTCTTGGCAACTTCGGTGACTTTTAATCCAGGAAAGTCGGCTTTTATTTTCTGTCTAGCGCTGTTTAGCCACATCAGGTACGCTGACATCGGACGTTTAGGTTTTTCCGACATGGTTGGGATCTGGAATATAAAGGAAAAGAGTATTAGTATAGGCTGTGGTGTCGATAACTTGGGACCTGCTAGGAATGCGACTCCCCGACCGCTTCCCCGATGACACCCGTATTGTAGCGTTCGCATCACTATTCTTTACTAGGGTTTTTAGTCTCGTACTGGCCTACGTCACGTAACGACGCGCTCTGGAATTATTTTAGTTTTCGTTTGTGTTATTGTTTGGTTGTCTGGAAAAAAGAAGTCAACCATGTGGACAGGCTTCGACAAAAGTATTGGGACGATGACCTCTTACAAGAGACGAATGAATCGCATTTAATTGTAAATTTATCGGATACCTCTTCGTCAAGTGATTATAGTGAGACTGAGGACGAAGAACAACCTCTAGAAGGCATACATCCACTAAGTAGTGACGAAGATGAGATAATGTAAATAATAGATAAAATAAATGTATAAACTTAAACATTTTTATTTTATTCAAATAGTTTAAAAAAGATTAGATAAAAAGCAGCGTCCTCCCTGAGTAACATAGTAAATTAGGTTAAAAAAAACAAAGACGAAGCCGCGGGCGGCTGCTTGTTATGTTCGCTTTTTTGCGGGCGGTACAAACACGCCAATATGACGTCACCGCGCTCAGGTCCCAACTTATCGCGCACGGGTAATAAACAAGGAATTATAGGTCCTTGTGATAAAATCTAATCTCATAAAAAATATTAGGTAGGTAGGTACTGAAATTTTTTTAGGTAAGTACCTGCCTATTATCAATATGGGTTGAGAAAAGTAAGTTCTTTTTAGTACTTAGGTAGCATAAGAACAACGTACAGCCTACACTGTTGGATGAACAGAGACTTTAAAGAAGAGTAAATAGGTAAGTAGATATCGCCTGCCCCTGCCCCGCCAGGCGATCTTTTTACCTGATGGGGCTAACTGGATTAAAAGTACCTATACCTACAGTAAGATTGCTTATACATATTATAATTTGTGCATAACGTAGGGTAAACATACCGGTTATCGGCCGTTTAAGCGCTGTTGACTTCAGAGTTGATTTCTCTGATGATCTTAGTGCTGTAGGTACGTCAGTACTAAAAAAACATTTGTTCCTACAATAGTCTAGTTTCTTAAAACCTAACGTTTATAGAGACATATCAGTGATACATAATTTAAAATAAGTATATATATATATATTCGTAAAAATAGCAAATATACCGGTTATCGGCCTTTTTACTCACTTATCGTCCACCAATACACTGGTTATCGGCCACCTAAAGCATGGTAGGAAAATGAGTGTTATTCCCTAATAGCCTATAGGGCTTCTTCTTAATTTCGTTCTATAATATTGTAGAACATACTTTTGTTCTATCATCAATAGTTTCCGCAGCGCATGCGACGAAAGACGTTTTAGGGCACTTTTTTACACCTTGGGTTACGTTACTTAAGTTTTACGTTACTAAACCTTTCCTCTTTATAATATTAGTATAGAAGTATCAAAATAAACAAGCCGACTTATCTTACACCCCCCCCCCCCCCCCCCCATCCCCTATGGTAGGTGTAAAGGTTGTGTGTTAAACCACACAACCTAACTCAACCTCTTTTATCTATTATACATGAAACAAAGAAATAAAACCAAAATTATTCTTAATCGACGTAAAGTAATTATTTTATTGTACACCTGATTGCACTTACACTAAAACAAATGCACGGAAACGCATTACATACCTACCTACTATGATTACCACTAAATTACCGCAAGTAGATAGGTACCTAGATACCTACACAGTCAGACGAGGTAGGTAACAACCATTCATATTAATTGGAAAACACACCGTCGATCGGTATCCTACATTATACTAACACAAACGAGACCGGCCGATGCCAGACAGGAAGCCACTCTCAAACTCAAGCTGCGAGTGGGCTCATATTCTAATCGAATCACGCCATAGGTAGGTACGATTTGATTAGAAGAGTGTTATTTTTTAGCCTAGTCTGCAATCGCCTCTAAATTTACAAATTTGGATAACATTATTTAATAGGCTACCTAATTTAAATTTGGCAAACTTATCCATGTTCAGCAGAAGAACTTGATAGACGACAATAGAACAGATGTAAGTATACAAAACAATAGTACGTAGGTAGGTATCATGGTAAGTAATTTAATGCAAAGTGTAGTAGGTAGGTATTTGTTGTTATTTATGCATGCATCGTTGAAAGGCGTTTCAATTGATTCAGTTTATTATAGAGGGTGCTGTAAAGAGGTACCAGCCGCAGCCGCAGCTGCCGCTGTACGCGGCCGGGAGCGGCACATGTCGTATCGCAGCGCATCACACACACATGAAAGCACTGACTTGTCCTCGGCACGTTCACCATTATTTTAAAAGTTAATCAAATAAAAATGTATAAGTAAACTCCTATTCAATGTCAACAAAATGTCTTTTAAAACTTTAATAGTTTTTAATCACTGACTTCATCTTCATCGTCGTCTTCTTCCGATTCCTGTTTTATTTTCTTCTTAGGGGCAGCGGCTCTCGGTTTCTTCCCGCGCTTGGGTGCTTTCTTGGCGACGGGAGCGGCGCCGTCGCCGCCGTTCGCGTTAAATGTTTCTAGGTCCTTCGTGTATTGCTCTTTAGCCTTGGCTGCCATGGCTTCCCATTCGGTTTTGTCCTCCATACCTCTCCAGATCTCTCCGCCCTTCTTGGCAACTTCGGTGACTTTTAATCCAGGAAAGTCGGCTTTTATTTTCTGTCTAGCGCTGTTTAGCCACATCAGGTACGCTGACATCGGACGTTTAGGTTTTTCCGACATGGTTGGGATCTGGAATATAAAGGAAAAGAGTATTAGTATAGGCTGTGGTGTCGTTCGCTAATGAGGGGTTTTCACGACACGACCATGCCATGATTTTATGACTGTTAGCTAACGGCTAACAGATGGCGTTGCTCTGTCATACACTGAGATTATCAAAGGAAAGTGAATTAACAATGTCAATTATTATTGCTGTGTTATCATTATTTTCCGAGGAGTTTGACAAAGTGAGATTGTTTTAGATAAATAATGTGTCTTTATGATTTTGGCATAGGTATAAGTATAAGTGACGACCTCCGTGGCGCAGTGGGCGTATAGCCGGCTGAGACGCAGGAGGTAGCGGGTTCGATTCCCGCCGCGGAACAAATGTTTGCATGATCTACAAATATTTGTTCCGGGTCTGGTTGTTTTTCTATATATTACAAGTACATATGTATATACAAAAAAAAGTATATAAGTATTCTATCAGTTATCTGGTTCCCATAGTACAAGCTCTGCTTAGTTTGGGGCTAGATAGCGCTGTGTGAAATGTCTACCTATATATATATATAAACAATATTTTTTGCCGGTGTACCTATCTCTAGACTGCGCCATTGGAACTAGTGTTTTTTATGTAAAATGGAAAGCCCTCGACGCATAACTAAAACAGACAATCAATACTACATACAAGTACGCGGTAATCCTTTCCTAATTTTGTGTAGGTACCTATCTCTCTGGTTTTGTATTTATTGTTTCCCTAGTTTTTTAGTTGCTTCTGGCAAATGCACAAAACCGTGTGACGCCAAACAAAAAGAAAAAATACGCGGCATCGCAACGGCGTGGCGCGGTGGCTGGCACGGCGGCGGCGGCGCGGGGGCAAGTCAACAAAACGAAAGAGCACGAAAACACGCTATTCAATTTAATCTTCCCGCGCTTCTGACCTAACAAATTTTTATGAATATTATACATTTGTATCTAAATGTGTCCTTTCCTTTACCTAAATATAAATAAACGATGTACATAATAAAAAAAAATAAGCAGGTTAAGTTACATACCTACTACTTTAATCATAAAAATTGATTAGAGATGATAATAAAAACGTGGCGATACTAGCGAACGAAAACTGGTGGTGGTATATATAAGTAGCGTCCTGTTTTAGGTGCGCTTGGCTTGGGTGATCATTTAATTTTGATCAATCATTAAATAAACTAAAATATGTATTTATCACTTCACTTCATTATTCTAAATGATACGTTCAATGAAAACATCACACACATTGATTGAAAGCATTAGCGCTTCCATTTAGCCTACTCAATCCATGGCGTCGTCTGTCGCACATAATCAAACTCACGCGAACAAAGCGGCTGCTTTTCCCGCGCAATTGCACTACTTGTCTACTACTAATTTATCGATGTATTATAACAATGAGATAACTTACCTTTTTAATTACCACCCACGAACAAAATTCAAAAATAAAATAAACACTACTATGTGATGGCGCGAATCACCGTCTCTACGTCTCGCCACTGAAGCTCCGGGTCCGCACTGTATTTAATTTTGTAGTGTAGTAGAATGACTCGACCGACTGGCGTCTGTCTGTGCTTGCCACACTACCACAGATCACGAATTCAGCGTTCGCGCGCCCCGCCTCCACCCGAAAACATCCCGAATGCGCGCGGCCGTGTCGTCCGTCGCACTCACACACCACATTCGCATCCAGTGATGCCAGACCGTCTTTTTAGGGACGGTTTTCCGTCCTATTCAATGTTGGACCGTCCTCTCACCATCCCTTCGTCGCCAACACCGTCCTTTTTAGGACATCGTCATCAAAATATCTGGTTTCTGAACGCAACCTGATGTTGGGGCTACATTAGCGGGCGAAGAATTGTGCTGCGTTGGCGCGCTAAAAACATCGTATATGGGCCAACGCGATGTTATTGTCTACATTAGGCAGACTAAGCACTCGTGTAGCCCTCTCACGTTCTGGTAATAAATTGATAATGAGTATCTATCAATAATCAACTTCCGCGCATAACATTACACTGGAACCACCGTCAAAGCGAACGAACACCATTATTGAGTCGGCACAATAAACGAAGCATCCTTGAATTTACCACAAGTACGTCGTCGGTAATTAAATTAAAAAAAACTGCAAAAATGTAGGAAAAAAAGTTGGGCGCCAAAATACCCACTGTCCCTTTTCGGACAACCTATACGGACCGAAAATTACTGCCGGAGCTAGCAGCACTGCTCGCATCGCACTCACTTGGTGGCGCTGGCGGCTTGGCTGGCCACTGGCACCGGCGCGGTGCCGGTGGCGTAAAATTTTTTTTCCACTTGATAGATAATATAGAAATACCTACTATGCTAGTTATACTACCGCGCTTCGCGGTCATCGTCGTCACCGTCAGTCGCACGCACGCCGCACGTCTAGACATGGATAAAGGTGTAAAGTTGTTTATGGGTATATTGAGTAATTTAGTGTTATATTTTTGTTTATTGCATAATTTGTATTTTAATTGTTAATTTATGGTGTGTGGTATGGTATGTACGGTAGAGTAGGAAGAGGCGCGTGTGTAAGCGTCATGCCTGGCCTCCATTGTTATTTATTATATATTGGAGCTTATGACGCATCAATAAAGTTGCAATTGGGTTGGTATGGTAACAATGAATCTTACGCTGGCTGTTTTGGAAAAGTATCCGTTTTGGTTTTGAATAAACTTTTCTCGTTTGATTAAATTAAAATAAACAATAAAAGCGGCCAAGTGCGAGTCGGACTCGCCCATGAAGGGTTCCGTAGCAGCAAGTAACATAATATAAAAGTTCTTGTAGTTCGTTGTAACTTATTTTATATTTGAGTTGATTGAATAAATTTGAATGAAAGGTAAATTGCGGTTTACGATTTATGACGTGCCTATTATAAAAAAAACTACTTACTAGATCTCGTTCAAACAAATTTTCGGTGGAAGTTTGCATGGTAATGTATGTAGGTACTTACATCATATAGTTGTTTAGTTTATCATTCTCTTATTTTAGTTACTGGGATGGACACACACACACACACACACACATTTTACCACTTTGGAAGTGTCTCTCGCGCAAACTATTCGGTTTAGAAAAAAATGATATTAGAAACCTCAATATCATTTTTGAAGACCTATCCACAGATACCCCACACGTATGGGTTTGATGAAAAAAATGTTTTTGAGTTTCAGTTCTAAGTATGGGGAACCCCCAATATTTATTGTTTTTTCCTATTTTTGTGTGAAAATCTTAATGCGGTTCACAGAATACATCTAGGTACTTACCAAGTTTCAACGGTAGGTAAGTATAGTTCTTATAGTCTCGGAAAAAAGTGGCTGTGACATACGGACGGACAGACAGAAAGACATGACGAATCCATAAGGGTTCCGTTTTTGCCATTTGGCTACGGAACCCTAAAAATTGGCTAGCAAGAATCTTACGCTATTTTGAATCGATGGACTCTTGTCAAAAAATAGTTTGAATATGGGTTTGATTGATTTGAACATTACTTAACTAGTGGTTCGCCCGAACTGAGATCTCGCGAGTCTAATATTATTTGGCTATCAAAATAGTGTCACGAAATAAATAACCAACTAACTTGACCTATTCTTATTATAACTTGACTAGTTTCATTCAATTTACAGGTAACGGGAGTTCATGTGATGTGGTTACTCTTTTTTGGGGTACAAATTGCAGTTATTCTGGATTTCAGACTTTTATAAAATTCAAAACTGTGCCATCACTACCAACCTATGTATTAAATTTCACGATGTTCGGATCAACGCTTCGAATGTTATCCTTGGACAAACATACATACAAACAACGTCGATTTGCCCAAGTTGATTTAGAGATCACGCTTCGCTCGATCAATAAAAAAACGGCTAAGTGCGAATCAGACTTGCGCACGAAGGGTCCCGTAGCATTATCTATAAATACGACATAAAAAATAATGTCAATTGTATGGGAGCCCCACTTAAGTTTAGTTTATTCAATAGCACAATTTTATTTATTTACCTTATTTGAGGTTGGTGTCGAAGCCTCTAAATTGTATGAGCGCCCATACAACTCAGAGGACTATCAGAATTGGCGCCAACTATGTATGTATGGGGACACCCTTTAATTTTCAACTTTCATTGTTATTAGTATAAATTGGCAATTATTCTAGGGCAACCGGAAGTACCCTCTAGGTTTTGGGTCGCAAACCTATATGGCAGTTACCGTTGACCTAGAATCACGATATTTGGCAAAAACGTCTTACAGCACAAATAAGGAAAAATTCCTAAAAATACAATAAGTTGAAAAGTAAGATAAATTTTGGTAGATACTTACAAATTTTCGTGAATATATAAATTTGCCCATATCTTTTATCGTGTTGACCCAGGACCTTGATTTTTATACACCTAATAGGGGCTATAGATCTCAGTATCTGGTATAAATTTCAACTTGCTAGGTCCACCCGTTCCTGAGAAATTCGGTGGTGACACACGGACAGACAGACTGACAGACGGAGAAGAAAGTGATCTTATAAGGGTTCCTTTTTTTACCTTTTGAGGTAGGGAACCCTAAAAAGTAACCATATTAAAAGGTTCGTTATCGATTCGCGGTAATAGGTTCAATCCAGGTACCTTCCCATTAGTTTCAAACTACATATTTGTATTTGTATTTATTTACGGCGCTCTAAGATAGAAATCGCCGATGTCACGCAAAATACAGCTAAATTGAAGCTTAGAAACAAAATCCTACCTTAGAACCAAGAGGGGTAAAACAAAATGTGACTATCCGGTCAAGTAGGACATCTAATGAAAGGTCTTCATTTGTATGTAAGTTCTTTCATTTTGACCCCGTTTGTATTTTTAGTTCAAACCTTGCAAAGTTATTAGCCATAATGAAAACTAAACTTTGAGGTAATTCCCCGGGTAGGTACTACAGTTACTTTAAATAGAAAAAAACAAAGCTTGATAATTGTTAGGGTTGCAATATTCAAATTCTGCCACTTAACAACAAGCTTTTATTTAATTGCCCTAAAAATAAGAAAATAAACTTTAAATTAAATCAAACTAATCAATTTAGTACATGTATTACACAATTTATTAAATGGTATAAAAGCTTGTGGCAAGATTTACTACTACTGTGTACACATGGCTACACATCAAGCTATTAATTTCCAGTGTAAGCTGACCTCGCATTGTGTAGGCTTTTCGTAGAATGAGAGGTGAGTTGTACACACGGCTACACATCAAGCTATACATTTCCAGTATCAGCTGACCGATACTGGAAATGTATAGCTTGATGTGTAGCCGTGTGTACACAGTGTAACAGTGTGAGATTAGAACAACAAAACACATTGCGCACCATTACAATTTGTATAATAGGATGAATGTAGGTACATATAAGGTACCTACCTCTTAGATACATAACAATATATTTTACTAATAAAGATTACTAACTATTACTATACAAAATTAAATAAATAAATATTGCTGGACATTTCAGACAGCGCTATCTAGCGCCAAACTAAGCAGAGCTTGTACTGTGGGAACCATATAACTGATAGAATACCTACTTATATACATACTTTTATTTTTTGTAAATACATACTTAATATAGAAAAACAGCCAGACCCAGGAACAAATATCTGTAGACCATGCAAACATAATATGTTCCGCGGCGGGAATCGCACCCGTTACCTCCTGCGTCTCAGCCGGCAATTCGTCCACTGAGCCACGGAGGTAGTCAAATTATCAAATCACACTCCTCACATCACACAGTCACTCTTTACAATGATTTATGTACAATATTTTTAAGTACCTAGGTAGGTGAGTGAATGAATAGGTACTCAGAAATTTTAAAATCCTATCTATTCGTCAGATGATTCGTCAGCGTCACCGGCGATTTTATAATAAACATCATCAGTCCCAGGCTCGGCCTTGAAGCCGCCGCCGCCGCCAGCGTAGCAGGCCGGGGCGGCGGCGGCGCAGGCTCAGGACGGCTTCACGTCCGGCTCCGAGCTGGCGGACTCGCTGGGGGCGCCACTGGCCCACAGGCTCGCGTAGCTCTGCTGCTCCGCCAGCAGCGCCTCCTCGGCCGAGATCACCGCCTCGAACAGTGTCCTCTTTATCTTGATCTGAGTCTGGAACGGAAAGCGCTTCGTCGACTGGCACATGCTGTTGAAGAATATGTCGAGAGGGTCGGGAGGCGGGGGCGGCGCGGGCGGCGCGGGCGGCGAGGTCGCGGAGGTCGCGGCCGGCTGCGGCGCACTCGCCTCGGCCGGGCGCCGCTTGCCGCGCTGCTGGCACAGGTAGTCGAGCTTGCGGTCGATGAGGCCGAGCCGCTCCGTGCTGCGGCGGCGCTTGGCCGGCGCCGGCGGCGGCAGCTCGCCCTCCGACTCGGACTCGGAGGACTCGGACCCGGCGCCGTTGGGTGTGAGGCCGTTGCGCGGCAGTGGCGTCGCCTCAGCGGCCTTCTTGCGATTGCTCATGTAGGGCTGCAGGAACTGCATGGCTCCCATATATTTCCAGGGGTAGTTTTTCTTGATCTGGTTACAAGGGTCCTTGGCTAGCATCTCGCTCTGTCGCTTCAGGGCGTCGCGGTAGCTATCTCTTAATTTCTTCCATTTCAGTTTAACTTCTTTTACTGTGAAATAAACAAAACACTTTAGTAGGTAGGTAGGTAAGTAAACAGTTTGCTAAGTAGGTAGGTATGTAGAATCTTATTCCTAGTTTAGCGTTATCGTTGCTAACGATAAGATGGAAACTCGAACGCTCTGCGTACGTATCATTTGAAACATGATTCGATGATTTGATACTTGAATGAATGAATGAATGGAAAATATTATAATGCACAAAATAAAAATAATCTGTACACAGGCGAACTTAATACTAGATACCATTCTCTTCCAGCTAACCTGTGTGTAATGCGGACAAAAAGTTATTAGGTACTTATAGGCAGAGCTGGGCAAAATATGTACATGCTAGGCGCTAATCCTACTTCCTACTATCCTACTAATATTATAAACGCGAAAGTTTGTATGTATGGATGTATGGATGTTTGTTCCTCTTTCACGCAAAAACTACCGAATGGATTTTAATGAAAGTTAACAATAATATAGCATTAGAATAACACATAGGCTATAATTTTTAAAGATAGTGTGTGAATTGTCCAAAATATAACGATAGTTGTCAAGTCGGAAAAAAATCTGCCATCTGCGAGCTATTCTGGCGTACGCTGCAAAAACTGTAGAGTTTACACGTATATAATTTATAGGAGAAATGTTTATCTTAATTAGTCCTACAAAAAAGTCCGCGACAGCATGTATCTAGCTTTTATGAGTAAACCATTATCGCCTAAAGAGTAAACCATAAATCCAATAAAAATTGATAATATATTTGTAATGCACATTTGGTAGTAACAAACGAAGCTGCTCGAAGTACTTACTAATCCTGCGCAGACGAAGTCGTGGGTACCAGCAAGTTAAAATATAAATTACAAAATACTATCTCGCACGTATACGAAAATATAATACGAAATCCCACTAATATTATAAACGCGAAAGTTTGTATGGATGTATGCGTGGGTGGATGTTTGTTAGTATTTGACGCCGTAACGGCTGAACGGATTTGGTACCTACCTGGGTAGGCAGGTATAATAGTAGTATATATATAACCTAAATACATAAGCTACTTTTCGTTGACAAACCACGCGTGCGAATCCGCCGGCGGAAGCTAGTACAAAATATTTTTAAGTCGTGTATTTGAAATACAAAATATGCTCGCCATTTTGCTTACGAATAGTTAGTTATGAAAACTATCGAGCGCTATTTTCTGTAGAAAGCACCATTATTAAGATCGCTAAATGTGTTTATGTTGAGATGTATTTTGAAGTCATAAGTATTTGAAATACTAATTATAAAATACCTCAGCATCAGGTATTTGAAATACCAATTAAAATTAATTTTTTACGAAGTTATTTTTTACACAAATACTGTGTATTTGTATTTCAATTACTTACGCATTTTAATTCAAATACAAGTAATTCAAATACTAGCCATTCCTGATTCTAGGTTTGTTCTACATTGTTACAGAATATTAACATCAGTAAAGTTAAAAATACCGCTGGAAAACGAAGATACCGGTTTTAGAAGCCACACTTTTGAAATTTTGATGGTAGTTCTGGATTGTTCTTGGTTTGTTCTACATTGTTCCAGAATAACAATTATTCAGCACAACTGGCACAATTCAGATTATTCAAAAGTGCGGTTCTAACTTCACGTACACCATATCTAGCCCTTTTTAGGGTTCCGTACCCAAAGGGTAAAACGGCACCCTATTACTGAGGCTCCGCTGTCTGTCTGTCTGTCACCAGGCTGTATCTCACGAACCGTGATAGTTAGACAGTTGAAATTTTCACAGATGATGTACTTCAGTTGCCGCTATCACAACAAATACTAAAAATAATATAACTAAAATATATAAAAATAACAGAATAAAATAAATATTTAAGGGGGGCTCCCATACAACAAACGTGATTTTTTGGTCGTTTTAGCTCGATATTGATAACGGCAACAGGTAGACGCATGAAAAAATCACAGAATATTTAGTTATGTATACTTAGTACTTATATTCACTTTAAAAATTAATAATTAAATTAAAATAAAACAAATATTTAAAGGGAGCTCCCATACAACAAACGTGATTTTATTGCCGTTTTTATTATAGACAATGGTACGGAACCTTTCGTGCGTGAGTCCGACTCGCACTTGGCCGGTTTGTAGGTTTAAAATAGTAGCCCCTTTTTATAAAAAGTTAGGTAAAAATTACATTCCAGGCAATTCCATCCAATGGTTGTCTGGTAGAGATCGCTATTTAGCGATAAGAACGCCAATTGTATCCATAGAATAGAATACTCTTTATTGGACATCAACAAAGTTAAAAATATGTACAAAGAAATACACAAAAATAAAGGTAAGTACAATGGACGGTCTTATCGCTAAAAGCGAGCTCTTCCAGACAACCTTTGGTGGACAGGACAAAACAAAACGTTAGTGCAAAGGTACCTATGTATTGTATGATTATTGTAGTTAAAACATTCTAAACGTTTGTGCCGAGACCCGATCTTACCCTACGCAAATATAATTAGTTACCTACCTATGCGATGATTTCGGATTTTCAAACACTAACCATAAATATATATAAGTAGGTAGGTATACACTTTGCTACTCGGTACTCAATGTCAAAGAAATTTTCTCGAACATTCTTTAAATTTGTTATTGCTTAGGTAAGATTGAATCTAAATATGTATATTAAGTAGACCTACCTACCTAGGTACTTATGTCTGTCTTTGGTCAAGTTCATCGCAGGGGGCGATGTGTGTCAGTGCGTGGCTGTTATAGTTATGCAACATACGGCACAGTGGGGTTACCTACTTCTCACAAGTAAGTTGGTTCAGATTATCCAAAATAACATGAAAATATGCAATAAACCCTACCTACCTGACATTCACCCTCGCTCCTTTGATTGTGCAAAAACCAGCAGCAGTCAGCCAGCCAAACTGCTAACGCAAGCTGCACAAGGAATAGGTAGGTAGGTATGTAATGTAGCTGAGCCCCTGTGCTGTGTGTGTTGCGACCTACCTGTGTGTGGATGCGAGCGAGAGCGACCCACAGGACGCACACATGCAAGCGCAGAGGCGCGCGGAGCGGGGCGGGGGGCGCCGGCGCGGTGGGGTGGGGGGAGGGGGTCTGCCGCGCCAGCCCCGAGCCAAGCCAGGCCGGCGCGCGGCAACCGAGAGCGCGCCCCGCTCTCTGCGGAGGACGGACGACGCGACGCTTCCAAGTTCCACCGCACATTAAAGACAGGGTGCCTAGCTAGGAATCGTAAACGCTTACCCGAAGAGAGATCGGTCTCCTTCATGACCTCGGTCCAGGCGGCGTCCTTCAGCTCCTGATCGCGGTACTCGATGGCGGTGGTGTTCCAGAGGCATGGGTACTTTCGCACGACCTCTATGAATATGAAGTGGTCCATGGCGGGCGTGCGGGGCTCGAGCGGCGCGACTGCGTCGGCGGGCTCGCGCGGCACACTGACAGAGCGAGCCGAGCTGTGCGACGCCCGCGGAGCATGGCGGCAAGCGGCGGCGGCACCCCGCGCGGCTGTCGGCAGCGGCCCTTGCCCCACCGCCGCGACGTCGCGCCCGCCACCGCCCGCCGCTGCTACGCCGCACGCCTACGACGCTGCCGCCAAACACGTTCAAATCAGTCAAGCATCTTTCAAAATTAATAACAATGCCAAGCACTCAGAAAACAACTTAGCACTTTATACATCTTGGCGTGTGCTAGTTTGTAGCCTGGCTTCAGCGCCGGCCTTCACAACTACGAGTAGATACCAACGCATACAAATAGAGCCGGCCGGCGCTGCAGGCATCAGCGTACATCTGCGTGCTTCTAGAGCTGTTTCCTTCCATTTGAAATGGACAGGCTCCCTATCATCATTAGGTACCTACTATTGATTACTTTAGCTAGACATAAAGGTAGCATTACATAGCATTTATTTTTAGGGTTCCGCACTCGATCTCGGGACCCCTAGTTTCGCCATTGTGTCCTCGCGTCTCCGTCTGTCCGTCCGACTCTTGACAGGTGTTGTACCTACTTGCAAATTTAGTGCTGTAAAGCTGACATTTTAGACGATGCGATGCGATGATGCCTACCTCTTAGTGATGCATAGTAAGATAAGAAATAAAAACGAACAACAACTTCTTTATTATTTGGGGGGTGATTTTTTTTTGTCATGCACCCCATCGTTTGGGATATTGTTGAATAGGTCTTCCCAAAATACTATCCCAACAAAAACAATAAGTAAAAGAGTGCAGTCTCGTTATAGATTACTAAGTTTAGCAGTAAAAAAAGGGACGGGAACGTAAACGTTGGGTGTACAAGTTAAAACAAGATTACATAAAAATATATAAAACTCACTAATACCAGCTAATACTATGTACCAAGAATGTCGCGTGTTATAGATTTCGTTATCTCGGTTGAGTGTTGCCACCTTATCCCTATTCGGGCAAAATATAGCTCTTTTTACAGCGGGGAACCCGTTGTATCACTGTTTAACCCGAAAGGGGCAATCTAGCCCGTTTTGACCAAAGATTGATTCACACTATACCTCTAAGGAAAAAATACAGTTTGATTCATTTAATTTGGTTTTAGAAAATGTAAATGAAGAATGTAGTTGTCTATTTGTTACACTCTGTACTAGCAACACTAGATACTAGAGGTACTGCAGGTCTATAAAGTTGGTTTTACCTTTTATTGGGAGAATTGACCTCATAAGCACATTATTTACCTGATTAAAAATTGGGCTCAACTGATTTTGCAATAAACATTGTATTGCTTGTTTTATCTCTTTTAGCCCTATTTTTAAACCTGATTTAGGCAAATCTAGCTTTTATTAATCTAGCTTCCTGTTAGAAATATCCTCCTTATCTAAAAGTAAGGTGGTAATCAACGCAGACTCGGCTTCGTGATTTCACCAGTGACGCCGGCGGAGGAGACTATTGGAAGATATGTAGTATAGACGTATAGTATATAGTTAGTGCGTTATGTGATTTACGTCGTTTATGTATTGTATTTGAATTATAAAATGTAAATCCTTTATTGGCTGTAAGTTTTAACATAAAATACACCTGTTAGATACTAAGAGCTGTGGATTTTGTTCGAAATAAAATAAAATAAAGTATATTTTTTTAATAAAATTTATAATAACTAAGTAAGTAAATTAAAATTAGTTTGATTTGTAATTTCCTATAGACTTTTTATTATAATAAAGCTTTATATAATACTAGCTTCGCCAGCGGCTTCGCATGCGTGCTTTGTCAACAAAAAGTAGCCTACTTATGTGTTAATCCAGGTTATAATCTACGTACCTATGTACATACCAAATTTCATCGAAATCGGTTAAGTCGTTACGACATGAAAGAGTAACAAACATCCATACATACATCCATACAAACTTTTGCGTTTGTAGTATTAGTGGGATAATTTGGTTGCGCAACAAAAGTTTAATTCATAGGTGCATAAATTATAACCGATAAAATACTGGAAGAATTTGGGAAGAGGCACACTCAACTTAGTGACATAGGTAGGCAAATCTTAGTATTAGAACAGCATTATGTACTTACCATAGGTTAGAATAATTTCAAAGGCCATTAATCACTGAATAAAACAACACAATTTTCTGTGATGTTAGACAAACAATTGCCGCTCGCTACCGCTAAGGCGCTATTGTGATGTTGATTTGACAGGCATCAAGACTAGATACAAGCGACAAATGCTTTTAATAACAGAAAAAAATATAGAACTATTTACAATAAAATACAGAAGAAACAGTTGAATCAAAGTCAAAATCTTTTATTCATTAAAATCACTTTGAAACGTCAATTTTACTGCCTGTTCCTTCGCGACCAAGCCAGGAAAGAAAGACAAGAAACAAGGCTGGTTGTTATTTACTTATTACATATACTATACATACTATTATACTATATACTTATTATACTTATACAGGAAATAAATTATGTCTAAATTGTAATCATCTAAATAATCCGATATTTTATAGTAGGCTTTTTTATAAAAAAATTGTTTAATTGCGTTTTAAAATGTGTTAATTGTCAATTTATGTACATCACTTGGGAGTTTGTTATAAAAGCGAACACCTTGCCTTTTCATCATTAATCACCTAAAGACCGTTGCAAACGATCTATAGATAGTTGAACTGCTCCAGATCACTACCAGGCGAAATTGTCCCCAAGACTGAATTCCAATTAGGGCTTGCAATCTGGACATCCGAATACCGGAATTATTCGGATATCCATGTGATTTTGATATCCGGATAGTGACAATCAATATATTTGGATAATTCGAATAAAACGAATAGTAAATTTTACTTAGAAAACTTTCGTGATTGATTTCAATCATTATTATAAATACGGGATTTATCATATACCTTTTCATCGGTGTTTCGACCGACAATGCTTCGTGAACCTTCATCAGAGTGAGTGCGATCCACTCCGAATAACGCTTCGAATACATACATTTTTAAGTAATTTGATCATAATAAATGTTTTTTCGTCTTAATTAGGGATACATTTATTTATTCCAAAAATGTAATAGGATTTTCAGCGGCATAATACCTCTTTGTTGTTACAAAAACTGTATTACCTGGTTAAATTGGAAATGCTCTGTTTACTCGCATATAATTTGCAGTTAAGTACTAACTTAACTTTGTAGGGATAATTCTAATATGCACTAGTGTGTAATATTATTACGCACGCGTGTGTTATAGTTCAGTTTATGGCCCTAATAACGATGTACTGAGACTCACTTTACGAGCAAGTGTGTAAAAAAAATATTTGCATTCTAACACTAAAAGTATAATTTTGAAGTAGGCTGTATGGCTATATGTAATCACAATCACTCACCCTACAAAAAAAAATCCTGCGTGCCATTTCTCATTTTTTTGTTTGTATCGTATTTGTTGCTGTGTGGTAAATAATTGTAAAAATGTCAAGCTTTAGTACAGAAGAAGATTTTTTTCTCGCGTGTTGAAAAAGTGCGTATGAAACTCGTGAGCAACTTGCTCACTAGACACTCGGCTGATTTACGCCTTCGCCTACGGCTCTGGCTGCAACCCACAGCCTATAAAAATAGTGTATTATGAGTGTATATAATAATAAATAGTGTATAATTATAGTGTATAATGAGCAACTTAGCTCACTTGTATCATAAATATATACTATTATAAGTGGCAACCCCAAAAAAAAAACTGTCAATCAAAGTGACATGTTACGCTTACCCACTAAGATCAAGAAATACCATAGATGGATTGTATTTAAGTTGAACAATTTACCACAAACGTTATTCGTCTCTCTAATGCCAACATTTCGTGTGATAAAATGAGATAGCTAGAGCCACTCGCGCACGACTCGAAGTGGTGCGCGCCGCTAGCCGCTGACAGCCAACTTTGTTTGTTAACCAGCTGGTTAACACCGTCTGCTTATGAATTTTGTCGAAATTATTGGTTTTCCAGCTAATAAATTGGACTGTGCATAAGCATTTAAGCATAACAGTTAGTGCTAATTATTGTAAATGGCGTGTACCGTTTCCGGTTCTACAAGCCGAGTGGGTGTTTTGACGGAGAATAATGTGAATATATCATTCCATCGGTAAGTCAAATTCATGATTTATGTACGTACTTTACGAAAGGAAATTGTGAATTGCAAAGTCAAATCATATTAAAATTCAACAATTGTTAGCACAGACACAGTTTTTCACGTCAATTTGGCTGCTATGTCGTGTTGTTTTCTCCGTAGGTATTATATCTTTGGTTTTCTTAAAATATGAAAAAACTAAAGCGACCAGTCATGTACAGAACAGACGTTTTTGACATTTTACCTACCTCTTAGTGTTGTTCTCAATATCGATAAGTTATCGATATTGATAAACCTGTTAGGATTCCACTTTTCATACTTATTGACGATAAGTTACTTTGATAAATCCCGGGTAATAATGACATAGGTATTATGAACATCATTATGAACATTTTACTTACTTCATAGTGGTGTGTAAATCTTAAAACCAAACATCCAAAACACCAAACCATAAAAATGAAAGTACTTTACCTACTTAAGATTTCGTATTTTTTTACAGGTTTCCTGCTGATATAGAACTGAAAAAAGCATGGGTTAAAAATGTACGGAAAGGTGATGAATGCTCATGAACACCAGGATATGCTCTTTATATTTTGAAGAATATTGTTTTCGTGAGGGATATGGACGAAAAACTCTACATTCGCATGCAGTACCGACAGTACAGTGTTGCCGCATCCGAAGACGCTGTCACGGTGGTACCAATCAGTCGACTGCAAACCTGGATTTACCAAAGAATCATTCGATATATTAAAAATGCGTTGCTTCAAATAAATTATTTTATGGCGCATTGATCATGGATGAAGTTGCTATAAGAAAACAACTACAATAGGATGGTACAAAATATCATGGCCACATTGACATTGGCACAGAGGTCGTCGGCGACGATCGTCCACTAGCATCTGAACGTTTATGTTAACATGCATTCATGAATCATGGAAAATACCCATTGGGTATTTTTTAATAAACGGAGTGGATACTCCGTTTATCAAAAAAAAGTCGGACTATCTATTAATATATAAAGATAACTATGGACGTATTCGAAATATGCGGTAGTACGGATGTGTTTTCAGAGTTGATTAACCTATGATAACCGCATGATAACCTATTATAACTGCATGCTGAACAATCATTTGCATTTATTAATTAAGGCAATTGTAGATTTTTATTTGCTAATTCGTGTACATCGTTAGTGTAAAAAAGCTTCAATGCCAAACGGCGAGAACGTCCGAAATTTTTACAATAAACTTGTTTTATTTAAGGGTCTATAATTTTGGCTATATGTATTTTTGTAATTTAGGTAATTGTATGAAATAAAATTACTTATTCAAAATTTCGCCTTTTATTTTGAAAATAAAGACATTGGTTCGAAAACTTAGGTACAGAGAAAGAGTCGGTAGGTGAGTACAATTAGCGCGGTTTTCCTCGCCCAAAGTTTAAAAGCCTAGGATTTAACTCGTGATTTTTAAATCCTGAAACTATCTAGATTAGACAATATAGATGTTTATTATAATATTCTTCTTACACCCCAACTTTTTTTACTTAAAATAATGAAGGAGTTCATTATTGTAATACTCATAATTATTGTTAGTCCCTTATTAAAAGTTGTTCATAACGATGAGTACAATAACTTAGTCTTCTTTTTGATGCCCAGAAAAATAAGGGTTAATTATTATGCACGATCTTAATACCACACAAAAAAAGTTTTGGTATTAACTAGTACATGCACAGTAAAGGTACAATATTAAATATCACCCAGTAATAATGATTATGGATATTTTATACCTCGATAACAAAAATATGTGATCGTGTATAATATTTTATCGATAGAAGTTAGCAATAAACAATGCACGGGCAAGCACTACTGAACAAATCATCAATATTATACTATACTAGAAAAAACATAGCTTGATCTCTGGGACAGCTGTCAGTAAAATCGCGCCTATGAAGTTCTGAATTTACAGTATGGACAAACGTACCAGTCAATGTCATACTTTATGGGCATGCTGAGCTAATTATAGTGATGAGCGATGAATCATCGTGACCACAGACTATAAACTATCGATATTTTGTATAAAACTTAATTCAAAATTAATTTATCATATAATTTAAAAAAATAACATTAGTTAATATTTAAAAAAATAACATTATTTACAATAGTGAGTAAATAAAATCTAAATTCTAACCTACTCGTAACATTCCTTCCGACAACTTTGGGGTTCGAGAGAAGTTTGGCCTTGGCGTGTCTTCTTCCGCAAGATGGTGCCAACGCGCCGCCCTCTTGTTTGACATGACCCATTCTCTTCAGTACGAGTGCTAACGCCTTGTATACGCCACGTGTTTTCCATTCTCATCACTTTGTTTTTGTTACTATTACTATTAATTTGTTTAGTTTATTTATTATTGTTAGTTTCTTTGTTGTTATTGTTTGTTTTTATTGTTTGTTTTCATTGTTTGTTGGCATAATGCCAAAGAGAACGAATAAAACTGTTTTGAACAGTCAAAGTCGTGAGTTTGTGATTCGCTTGCGTGAATATTTTGAGCGAGAAAACCAAAATGGTGGACCGCTATTACCCATAGCAAAAGTTTGTGACAGAGTTGTCGATGCTCTTGGCATTGGACGTGCGACAGTAATTCGCACCAGTAAAAAAAATATGGCGAATCTTCAACCGCAGTATTGACTAAAGACGAGGAAAAAAAGCTTTTAACGCCAAATAAAAAAAGAAAAAAGGCTGCTCCTGTCACAAAAATTGACGACTTTGACGCCGCTGCGAATATCATTATACACGGGGCGAATTACCTATATTAAAAAAACTGGCGCCGTCCCTAAAAGACGCAGACTTGTGTAAAGGAAGCTTGCCGTCACTATCGAAGATTTTGAGAAGTATTGGATTTTCCTACAAAAAAAGTGACAAAAGAAAAATTATAATGGAACGAACCGACATTGCTCTTGCTGGAGTGAATTTTCTCCGGAAAGTCAAAAAAATTACAAATTGGGTCAAAGTTGTCTTTCTAGACGAGACATGGCTAAACGCCAATCATACCGTATCCAAAGCTTGGACCGATGATACGGCACAATGGACCACCAAAGTACCCGAAGGCAAAGGTCAAAGATTAATAATAACTCATGCTGGGACGTCATCTAGTTTTGTGCCTAATTGCCTATTGGCATTCAAATCTACGAAGACCAATGAATACCATGAAGAAATTAATTTTGAAAAAAATTAATGAGTGGTTTTTAAAATTATTAGATAATTTGAAGGAGCCACATTATATAATTATGGATAACGCCCCATATCACTCGGTCCAAAAGCACAAACCACCAACTTCGGCAAACAGGAAGTTAGAAATAATTGTATGGCTTCAAGAAAAAGGAATAGTGGCCAATGAAACAATGCTTAAAAACGAATTATTGAGACTCGTTGGTCTGCACAAACCCAGCACACCAACGTATGTCTTAGATGACATAGCCCAAGAAAAGGGTCATAACGTCATAAGACTGCCTCCATATCACTGCCAGTATAATCTGATCGAGCTTATCTGGGCCCAAGTAAAAGGTTTGTTTGCTCGAATTTCAGTTAGACAGATTCTTTATGTATTAACTCCCGTATAATTTTTAATATTAAAATATGTTTTTCTTTCAAGGTTACGCTGCTAGACATAACACAACACCGCCTTTCACGGCAAATAAAATGTTGCAGTTACTAAACACTGCGGTTGAAAATGTATCTGTAGAATATTGGAAAAAGGTAGTTACCAAATGCAGAAAATTAATGGAAGAAGATTGGGAGCGGGACGTTCAATTTGATAATATTTGCGAACAAGAGTTCATTATAAATTTACAAGATTGCTCTAGCGATTCTGAAAGTGATTCGGATATTGATTTGGGGTGTACTCCTTTAGAATAAATAAATGTATGTATTAAAATATTCGTTTCATTTTATTACTCAAATCGTAATATAATCCAATATACATATAATTATGGAAGACAGTCTTCGTGGCGAAGCGGTAGTGAACACGACTGCTGCGCAGGAGGTCGCGGGTTCAATCCTCGCTCAGTGCAAATATTTGTATGCATGAAAATGGGTTTTTGCACTGGTCTGGTCGTGCCTCGAAAAGCACGTTAAGCCGTCGGTCCCGGCTGCCATTCGAATATCTAATGGCAGTCGTTACGGGTTGTTGGAGCCCTCAAAAGTCCAACAATTGGTCTTACTGCAAAGCTTCTATCGATAATTACTATATATATTTTTTTCTGTATCATAACAACCTTAGGAATGTCAGTTTAACAAATGTCGCAGAGATTAAGCTATGTTTTTTCAAGTATAATGACAGTCTACTCTATACTTGCGTCTCTATTTATCATCATGGGTCTTCAACACTTCGACTATTTTTGTTTGGGAAGTGTTGGTAAGCTAAGATAAATAATACTATAGATGGATTATTTTAGGCAAGATCACAGAAGCTACTTAAAGAATCTAATATAAAAACACCTTTATATTTAAAGCTTAGTTTAATATTTTTTCACTAGGAAATACAATTTACGGTATGACCGTTCGGCTTCGCAACTCCAGAACGAATGCCGGGTGGGTGCTGTCGAATTTACGATCAAGAAAAAATCCTTGGAATGACACGTCATTCCCCAAGTTTGTCAAACTTCAACTTGTCGACAGCAACCGGATTTCCGTTGATTTAAAATTTAAAAATTGATTCTTGTATTATTTATTTAATAACTTTTAAATAAATAAACAATTATTTTAAACAAAGTACTATGAAATATAAATATAATTATAGTTTACTTCCGTCAATATTTCATTAATTATAAACTACTTAATCAATAAATTGCAATCAAATATTAAATTATAAACAAGCTAACACTACTGTTGTCCTTTGTAACACTGACATATCGTTGCATATGCCAGAAAGAGACAAAGATAATTCATCTAGTGGGTCTGAGTGGGTCGAAACAAATGAAATGTCTCCCATTTTGATTATACATTGTATTTATATTGATGATTTGTTCAGTAGTGCTTGCCCGTGCATTGTTTATTGCTAACTTCTATCGATAAAATACTATACACGATCACATATTTTTGTTATCGAGGTATAAAATATCCATAATCATTATTACTAGGTGATATTTAATATTGTACCTTCGTAATGCCGCATTACGAACCTAGAGTCCGCGCCACGACTGAAGTCTTACGGCAAAACCGGGAACTAAATTTGACAGTTCCGCCATATTGTATTTTGTAGTAGAATAATAACGGTAGTGGAATTATTATTCTAGATAACCGTTCAAGAACGCAAGGGTAGAGTTATAACCCCGATGCGCTACCCGAATTATAAAATTGAACGCAGGGCAGGAGTTGTAACTCTACCCTACTCGGTCCTTACGTGAACGCAGGGTACAAGTTGAACAAATTTTTTTGTGGTGCGTTCCCCTTGTCAAATGTAAAAGTGCGTTCATTTTAAAGGTAAATAAACACCAGTGTCTCCATATACACGATAGTTGCCAGTGAGAGATCCACCGTAATCTGGTCTTTCTCCACCGTCAAGGTAAAAATGTATTACCGTGTCATGAATCACCGTATTAACATTATAAATTACGTTTTTGTAAATATTTCATCATTCACTGCGTAAAACGAATCTTGGTCAGTCAACTCAATACATTTTTTAGTGGCAGCACTGCTCCTAGTTGCTGGGAATCCCCCATTATAGAAAAGTCTAATACGTAAAAAGTCACATACGTAAAACTAACATCAAGGCTTTGCAAATTGCGCCCTGAATTGTGTATGTTGACATCGGCTAATGGAAGGCTATCCACATTAACGGATTTATTTTACATTTTGCCATGCGTGTCCTAAAACACTAGAAAAACACAAATAAAAGACCTACATACATGCTGTATTCGAAAAACCTGATGTATTTTGCCACAAGATTGGTTATTTTAACTGTTTTTATTGATTTGGTTTGAACATAACTACTAGGGGTGATCCAAAAGTAGTGATAATCAGTTATTTCTAGTGCACACAAAAAATACAAAAAAATATCAGTCACTTGCTCAGTTACCCACTAGTTCAGGAAAAAAAAATCATATAAATAGGCCACGATTCCCGGGAGCTACATTCATTTGAATACGGACTGTCAAGGAGTGAACATAAAAATGGAAAAACACGAAATCAGAGCTGTCATTAAATACCTCTGCTTGAAAAAAATGTGTACCAAAGACATACACAGCGACTTGGTGGAAACATTAAGGGACTCTTCTCCTCCATATTCCACAGTTGCACGCTGGGCTAAGGAGTTTAAGCTGGGAAGAACATCAAAAGAAGACGAACACCGCGAAGGACGCCCATCGACGTCCCTCACTGAAGAAAATGTGAAAAAAGTTGAGATCGAAGAGTGACTATCAGGCATGTAGCTGAGATCACAGGGATCTCATATGGTAGCATTCAAAGAATCCTTGCGAACGAATTGCATATGAGAAAGGTATCCGCGCATTGGGTACCGAAAATGTTAAACGACGAGCAAAAGAAGAAACGAGTCGACATGTCAAGAGCAAATCTCGAAAAGTTTCAGGCAGACAAAGATAATTTTTTGTCACGTTTTGTGACCATGGACGAGACCTGGATCCACCATTTTGATCCTGAAACAAAACAACAATCGATGACATGGAAACGATCCGATGAACCGACGCCGAAGAAATTCAAAGTGTCAAGCTCAGCAGGGAAGGTTATGGCGTCTGTTTTTTGGGACGCTAAAGGAATAATCATGGTGGACTACTTGGAAAAGGGGGCAACTATTACAGGCTCCTACTATGCAGAACAAATAAGAAGATTGCGGGAGGCTATTAAGGAGAAAAAGCGAGGCAAACTGCGGGCTGGAGTGCTGTTCCATCAAGACAACGCACCTGTTCACAAAGCTGCAATTGCCATGGCTGCCATTCAGGAAGCGGGCTTCGAGCTGGTGGAACACCCCCCCTATTCACCAGATCTAGGCCCCAGTGACTTCTATCTCTTTCCACGACTCAAGGAACACCTCCGAGGCAAGAAATTTGACGATGATAGCGACGTGATGGCCGCGGTTGAGGACTTTTTTGAGAGTCAAGATAAAGATTTTTTTTCTAAGGGAATTTTAGGTTTAGAAAAGAGATGGACTAAATGTATAGACTTACTAGGAGACTATGTTGAGAAATAAATTTATTATTTTATTTTATTCATTGTGTTTATTATTGATTATCATTACTTTTGGATCACCCCTCGTATTACTATTGTACTATTCTATTTTTTCTGATTTTAATGTTAAAGAATGTAGACGGAAATAACAAATTTAAGGAACTTCCGAAATTCATGCTTTCACTGCCGCATTGAAATGCCGAGTACGAGCGCATTTTCAGCCAAGTCAATGATATCAAAACAAAAAAAAAACAGAACAAAATTCTCACTAAAACGATATAAGAAAATATTCCATAAAAAGAAATGCAATAAACTGTATTGACTTAAAGCCAACTAACCACATGTTGTCGAAAATGAATAAATCTATAAACGAAATAGACACTGTCATGCTAGGAAAGTTTGATTATGAATAGAAATGAATGTTTAATTTTTCATATTTCACAAGTAGGTAAATTTTTTTTTCTTTGATAATAATTACGTGTCTTTAGTTGGCCTCTAAGCAATACAGTTTTTCATTTGTTTTCGGGATAAATTATAATGAAAAAAAAATATATAAACAGTTTGACCTTACGAAGTTAACCAATGACATGTGACTAGATAATAGCTTATAAAAGTTTTCTCAAAAGAAATTTCTCTACTTGCATGTTGTAGTATTTAATTATGTACTTGTCAAAGTAAACTCTCTTGCGTTGAGGCTGTGTTGCTGATATCCACCACGCACTCTACTTACTACTACTCACTCACACATCCTCACTACCACTCACACTCACTCCATAAAATAACTATGTTCGCTTATGTGATGATATTAATATCTTATTTTCGTACTGTATTTAACATTTTTGAAGCTAGTTGTCAAATCAAAGCTCCTTGCTCATCTGACTTTCACTCCCTTGTTCACTTTAAAAAACCAATATGGATGATTTAGTTGACATAGCAAATAAAATAGAAAACATTTTAAGTCAAATTACTTTACTTGCTCTCCTGAAAACGCTTATCAGTACTGTAAGTTTGGCAACTCGCTTAAACTGCTTCACCTAAATATAAGAAGTATTAACTGCAACTTTGATGCATTCTTGATTTTATTGCACAGAATTAAATTAAATCTAGATATTTTAATACTTTCTGAATGCGGGCTGAGCAAGTATCCTAACCTATCTTCTATCCCTGGATTTATAACTCATAGCTCTGGAGTCTCTACGAGACGCAAAATGAAGGAGTGGTAGCATTTGTTCGAGAAGGCTTGGCCTGCTGCGTTGTGCCCACGGTGCTTTCGGACTCTAACTCCTTATTATTAAAGCTTAACAATTGGGGTTGCAGTGGTGGCAGTCTACCGTTCTTCTTCAAATAAAAATATTGATGAATTCCTTAATAGCCTTGACAGTACTCTTTCCCAACTTAACGAATTCTCTACTATTGTTTTAGTTGGTGACATTAACATTAACATTGTTCCAAACTCAAGCGACTCTAACTCTGATGAGTATCTTAATCTGGTCTCATCACATGCGATGCTCCTAGCACACGTCTTACCTACTCGTAATAGTATCTGTTTAGACCACATCATATTTAAATCTCCCTATTCCGCCGTAACTATGGTCCTTGACTGTCTGATCACTGACCATGCCCCTATTCTTTTTTGTATTAATATGAAAGCACAACGTAGAGCTCCTAAGAAATCCACAGCTAAACTAGACCTCGCTGCAATTGATAAAGAGATAGCAGAAACAGACTTTTCATCAATCTTCACGTCAAGTGTCCCAAATTCTGCTGCTCAGATTCTTGTTAACTTGCTCGGCTCTATTATTCAAAAATACAGACAATCTGTAAGCATTTCAAATAAAATGCGCATCATAAAGCCATGGATTACTCCTGGTCTTCTGAGGTGCATTCGACACAGAGACTCGCTGTACAGAAAATTTAACAAAGACAGAGAAAATCTAACAAAAAAGACTATATTTACCCGCTACCGCAACTTTTGTAAAAATCTTCTAAAAAAAATTAAGCGCGAATACGAACGTGACGAGCTACGGAAGGCCAGGAATAATCCAAAGGCAACGTGGAATATTATCAAGGATATGGCAAACCTAAATAAAAAACAATCTTCCTCTGAGGAGCTACTAACACTGTCTGTAAACCCATCCACCTCTCTCAATATGGTTAACAGTTTCTTTGCAAATATAGGAAAATACTTGCCTCTAAAATACACCTAACCCAACTGTATCTAACACATAAGAAAGACTTCCCAAACCCTCCTAATTCAGCTCCTCTCGACTCTATGGCTTTATATCCCACTGACAATGAAGAGATAGAAAACATTATCTTAAACCTCAAAACGAAATGTGCCACCGGTTGGGACGGCATTTCTACATCTGTCGTTAAGGGTTCCAGACACATCCTAGCCCCATTCTCAACTATCTTTAAAATTTATGCATGTCTACCGGCACCTTTCCCTCGGTATTTAAGAAAGCTTTAGTTCATCCCATTTACAAGGGAGGTGACAGAGACAGCGTCACTAATTATCGGCCAATTTCAGTTCTCACCGTATTGTCAAAAGTGTTTGAAAAAATTTTGAACAACCGTCTTATAAAATACCTTAATGATAAAAATATATTGGCAGATAACCAATTCGGCTTTAGAAGAAACAGGTCGACTGAAGACGCTGTTACTGAACTAACTAATGCGATTGCCAAAAACCTTGACAAAAAGCTTAAAACAATTGGTATATTCATTGATTTATCTAAGGCATTTGACACTGTCTCTGTCCCCATCCTATTGGATAAACTCGCGGAGTTTGGTATTAGAGGTATTACTAACAGCCTTTTTGAGAGCTACCTCTCCGACCACAGACAGGTACTCGTAATTAATAATTTGTCAAGCAAGGAAGAGGGTATAAGTTTCGGTGTCCCGCAGGGCAGTGTTCTTGGACCCACTCTCTTTCTTATATACATTAACGACTTGTGCAATTTGTCTCTCCCGAACTGCAGTATATTTACGTATGCTGATGATACAGCTCTTCTAATCGCAGGTCACGACTGGGCAGAGGCTAACTCACTTGCGGAATCTGCTCTTAAATCGGTCCTGACATGGCTTTCACAGAACCTTCTTACTCTAAATGTTCCTAAAACTAAATTCATAACTTTCTCCCCTAGTATCAGAACTCAACCTCCCTCCTCTTTCATTCTTCGTGCCCATGCCTGTTCTGCAGCAGGACCAAACCCATGCCACTGTCCCAAATTGGAACGCACTCTAAGTATTAAATATTTAGGTGTCTGGTTGGATAGAACCATGTCTTGGGTGCCGCATATTAAGTGTACAGTGTCCAGAATCAGAAAATTAATAAACCTTTTTAAGCAACTTCGTAACAGCGCTGACATTCTTTGCCTTAAAATGGTTTACTATGCTCTAGCTGAATCGGTTTTATCCTATTGTATAACTGCATGGGGCGGTTCTACTAAGAATCTCATGTTGAGGGTGGAAAGAGCCCAGAGAGCTGTATTGAAGGTCATGACTTCTAAATCTAGACTCTTTCCCACTGCTATCCTATATTCGATCTGTGAAGTTCTTACAGTGCGACAACTATTTGTCCTAGCGACAGTTTTGCGGAAACACGTTGAACTTTCTTTCGATCCAGTTTTGAGCTCTCTTAAGCGTCGCTCTGATATGGTTTGCAGCATACAGCCCCGCAGAACTGCCCTAGCTGGAAGACACTACTTTTATATAAGCTGTCCTTTGTACAATAGAGTAAACAAAGCTATTGACATTTATCCGCTGTCATTCCACAGATGTAAAATTAAATGCAAAACCTGGCTTCAGTCACTAACGTACGATGATACCGAGAATATTTTGATCTCTCCTACCTAGCAAACTTAACAACAAGCGAACACGTATGCACTCACACACTCACACCTACACACACACAAAACACACACACACAAAACACACACACACACACACACACACACACCCACACGCACAAGAACGCACGCACGCACGCACACACACGCGCGCGCACGCCACAAACACACCACACAAACACACACCACACACATACTCGCACACACCACACACATACTCGCACACACCACACACATACTCGCACACACGCAGTATTCAACTTAAAATCATAATCATATTTAGAATAAACATTTACTTGTATCGACTTGTTTTAAGCTGGAACGTTTTTCGGTTTGGTTTTGGAAGAGGGCGCTGACACTGCTTCTCAGTTTTTTTTTAACTTTTGCAGTTGTCAACGTTTTCATTTGTCTATTGTACTTTGTTTATGTTCCAAATAAATATTTTTGAATTGAGTTTTGACTTGGTTCACGATGTTATTTTCCTTTGAAAAATTACACGGTAATATGCTCGGTACGCTTTTAGCGGATTCACCGTAATTTTGTCTAGAAACACCGTATTATTTACCCTTGCAACACGGTAACTCTCGCTCGATTTCAGAATTAGCAGTTTGGCCCCTGGGGGGCCGATTATCGTCCTTTGGGAAGTTATGTCGACCCTTGGCAGCCTTTTTGTGGCCTTTACCCGCCATCTATATTTTTTTTAATTTACATCAACTAATTGGCTTACAGCTGGTTCTCCCATCTTCAAACGCGAGTGTTGAGCGTGGTTTTAGTAAACTCAAGAGGAATAAAACTGAAAACCGCACTTGTCTCAATATGGAGACAATAGCTTCTCTAATGACTACTACTGCAGGCATAGAAAACTATGGTGGTATAATACATTTCGAGCCATCACCAGAAATGTTAAGTGCTAAAATAAAATATAAGTAAAGTAATGTAATATTTTTATTGAAAAACTACGCGAGCGAAGCTGCGGATTGGTCAGCTAGTAACTTATATAATATTACCCTCCTGCGCAGTTGGGTAAAAAGTAGCCTATGTCACCCGGTATAGTGTAGCTTCCCAACGGTGAAAGAATATTTTAAATCGGTCCAATAGTTTCGGAGCCTATTCAATGCAAACAAACAAACAAACAAATCTTTCCTCATTATACTATTATTTTTGTAGATTTTGTTATGTTCTTTATTATTGTAGAACATACTTTTGTTCTATCATCAATAGTTTCCGCAGCGCATGCAACGAAAGACGTTTTAGGGCACTTTTTACACCTTGGGTTACGTTACTTAAGTTTTAGCAAGGATCCCTAATCTTTTCTAGCAATAAATATAGCCTATGTCACTCAGGGTGAATGTAGCTTTCCAATGGTGAAAAAATTTTTCAATTGGCACACAAGTTTTTGAATTTATTCATTACAAACATACACACAAAAATACAAATCTTTCCTCTTTATAATATTAAAGTATAGAAGTTTTAATAATATAAGTAAAGAAGTTGTTTGTGTCTAGTTTTTGTTTTTTGCACCATTTAAATATATTTTTTTGTTGATTAAGTCATGTTTTTTTTCAATTTCAGCCGTTTTCATCAAGGCTTACCGGTTTTTTTCTGATTGAGGTGCTGGCAGCACTGTAGACACTGCATGTGACAGACAGACACAACGACACAAGGAAGTTTGCACATTTGTGTTTTGTGTCAAATAAAATTTCGAACAATGTAAGTTAAAACAAACAACGCAACGCAGAGGTTTTATTTTGCTTATTATTATGGCTATACCTGATTACATGTTATCTTGTAGAGTAGTTACTGTTTCTTTGTGAAATTATTGACGTTTAATGTTGTCCGTTTCAACGATATGTTGCATTTAGTTGATACGACTTTTCAGTTTATACTGCAGCTACTAATATCATAAGTAGATACCTACCTACTAACTAAACTAATGAATTATTGACAGTTCCCGATAAAGCAGACGCAGAGCAAGAGCAGGATTACGATGTCGAATGATCGGCAAGTGAGACCTGCTATGTAGCAGGCAGTTGTGTGGCTTCGAGCTGGCTGTGCTCTGAACCTGAGCACATCAAGCAGTGATCATGGACGGCAACGCCGATGGGGACAGAGATCGCGTGTAAGTTAAGTTAACCTTCACTCACACTACACCTTGCAGCATTGATTGAACACCCCTTATTTAGAATCTGCCTCTAATTGCATGGTTCGCAATTAGCCTGTCTGTATCTTATTTCGGATTGTGGTTTATTTGTTTTGTTTATAGACGAGCAGCTGATTACTGATAGTTGTACATCACACAGTGCTGACTATTGATCTCACACAGTCTCACATGTCAGTTAGCCTTTTTCGGCCTTCTACAGCCAAATATAAAATACAAACTTTCACATTTTCTAAATGTATATGAATGTGCCTTAGGGAGTGCTCTGCAAAAACTGACAAACAAGAATGAAAGCCATAGGACCTGATGGTATCCCAGAAGAAGCTTAGAAAAGTTGACACGAGCGAGGAATCATACTGTTTACCAATTTCTGTGTGCTGTGTGCTGCAAATACAAATGTATTTATTGCATAATATGGGTAGGTACAATGTGTTTAGTGCAGCCATATTCAGGGTTTCACGCATGCAATGTAGAGTTTAATTAGTAGGTTTCATTGTAATTGTAGGTAATAACAACATCAAAATAATTGAGTTATTATTATTTTGAAACAAGATCCTTGTCATCTAAATATTCCTCACTTCTAAAATGCCAAACGCGTGGAGATTGAGCCCCATAGTTCCGATTTACAAAGGAAAAGGCAGCAAGTATGAGTGCCTTAAGTATTGCGGCTATCGTGCCTGTAATGGCGAGAAGTAACCTGCGACAAAAGAATGCCAGTAAAACTCAAAGATCATACCTATTTATAAGACTATCTTAAAGTGTTAATGTATGGCGCCAAAACAAGGGCCATATTATACGTAACACAGAAGAACGCGCATACCATCCAAGCTGCCGAAATGAAATCTCAACTGCGATGCTACACTCACGTGAAGAGGTGGTGTGCCCGTGTGGGATACATATGTGCAGTGCAGCAAATAGTATGTACAACTTAATTGAATCACCCAATGTTTATTTTGCAGAGGAATTGAAAACAGTGTTGTGGAAGATGACCGGGAAAGAGGAAGATTCAGGTAAGCTTTTTATGATTTTAAAGGCAGTTGTAAGATTAATTTTCATAATTGCAGTATTCAATGTGCGTTACTTTTTGAAATATCACTTCTTTATCTATATACAGGCTGTTTCAAAAATAGTTTCAAGCGGAAGTCCAGAGATAGATCACCACTTGGGGAACCCGAATCACCCCCGTATGTTCCGCGTGATTTCATAGTTTCGAGTTAAGCATTTTTTTCTGAATTTTTGAGAACTTTCCACCCGAACAACATAAAAAATTTCTAAAAAGAAAGTAATAGTTTTTTTTTTAAATTGTATCTTAATGAGTTGTACTTTTATGCATAAAACAATCAGTTTCGTCACTTGTGAAAATTATGAAAATATTGGTGAAAGTAAAAATTTTACGTTCGGTGAATTATGACTTAAATTTAATTAAAAATCTAAAGGTGACTTCATGGTTCCTAAGTAGATCTCGAGAATTCTCCAGACTCTTAGCTTTCATAATCAATAATAAAAAGCAGTACTTATTGCGCTGCTTTGGCTAAAATCGGCCTTCAAAGACATTGAGGTGGAAAATCCTTAAAATTAGCCATCTGATTATAAAAATTTTTTTGCCCATTTTTTCGTTCCTATGTTTAATTAGTTTGATAACTAACCAAAACTGACTGTAGTATAGCTAAGATTTAAAACATATGTAGGTTTTTTTAATGTATAACTTAAGTTTCATAATTTGGCGCGATTCGATCTCGCGGATTACCTTATAAAGCCCGTCACAGACTTAGCTATTATATATATTAATATTTTTATAGCTAGGCATATTACTATACATTTTCTATACTAATTTTCGAGTAACTGCACACTCAGCTATAATATATATTTCTGTGATGTCACCAAGCTATACCGTAATGTAAATTATTGCATATTATTATAGAAAGATATATTCCGACATATTTTGAATGTACAGCGTGTTCCGATCGCAGCACGAACGAGGTCCATGTCAATATCGGCGGCTGCCTTAATCAAGGATGTCTTGAGTGACTCCAAATTGGGATGAGGCTTTGAGCACGCCTTTTCCTCTAAGTGTTGCCATATCTTGTAATCTAACGGATTCAAATCTGGACTGGAGGAGGGCCAGTCTTCGTGCCGGATGAAGTCGATTTCACGCATCGCCAGCCAGTCTTGTGTGCTCTTCGCTCTATGAGCTGGCGCCGAATCTTGTTGGAATACCCAGTGCCTGTTATTGAACATGGTATATGAATATGAATATGGTATAAGCTTTTTTGTGGCCAGCATTCTAAAAGAAAAGTTTTTACTGTGTGACAATACTTATGACCTGACTAGGTACAAACATGTCAACACGGTACGAAGTTCGGCGAGTCAGCTAGTTTATTTACTACTAGCTGACCAATCCGCAGCTTCGCGCGCGTAGTGTTTCAATAAAAACATTACCCTCCTTCTCCGCAGTTGGGTAAAAAGCAGCCTATGTCACCCGGGATAGTGTAGCTTCCCAACAGTGAAATAATAATTATTATAAATACGGGATTTATCACGTACCGTCTTATCGGTGTTTCGACCGACAATGTTTCGGCCAATTGGCCACTCCGCCCTATCGTCAGTCAGATAGTCTCACCTACATACAAAACAGCACGTTACATGGCGGATTTACTACTTTCACAGGAAAGTCCTTTAGCTACGTGAAAGACTCAACGCACTTTACTCAACTCTTGGAAGGAATAGTAGTACATGCAGATGAGTGTATGGTGAGTTTCGATGTAGCGTCACTGTTTACCAATGTACCGATAACAGACACAATAACCATTATACAGGAGCTGTTACAAGGTTCATCAACAACTATCGGATGCATGATGGTAATTGAGTATCTGTTTACAAGTGGTTACTTTGTATGGCGGGGTGATTATTACATACAATTTAAGGGTGTAGCAATGGGATCACCAATAGCTCCAGTAGTGGCCAAAATATTTATGGAGTGGTTTGAGAGGACGGTACTGGATAGCGTACCCTGTAGACCGATACTGGTGTCGGTATGTAGATGATGTGTTCGCAATAGTACGAAGAGATAGCATAGAAACCTTACTTAGCTATCTAAATTGTAAACATCCTAAGATATCCTTCACGGTAGAGCTGGAAAAAGATGAATGCCTACCGTTCCTGGACGTGTTGGTTATACGAGAACAGACAGGACGACTTACAGATACCGTATACCATAAGCCAACACACACAGACAGGTATATTAGAGCTGACTCGAACCTCCATCCAGCTCACTTAGCCTCGGTACCGCGTGCTCTGATTAATAGAGCACTGAGGCTATGTGACTCTCAGTACGTGAACCGCGAGCTCTCACACGTAAAAGGAGTGCTGGAGCAAAACGGCTACGGATGGAGACAGAGCTGTCGGATTGCGGACACATCCACAAGATCACGCATAACTACGGTAAATAGGGCAGTAGCGTACTTACCTTTTGTGAAAGGATTAACGGATAAGATCGGAAACTTGTTACGCCATAAGTACAGCATCAAGACGATATTCCGTCCTCAAACACAATTGAGACAGCTGCTGCGTTCGCCGAAGGACAGAGACCCTCTGGGCGTCCCCGGCGTATATATGATACCGTGTGACTGCGGTAAATGCTACATTGGTGAAACAAAACGAAACGTATCTACTAGGTTGACTGAACACATATGTACGTGCAATGAAGAATGTCGACTCAAACAGTTCTGCAGTGGCGGAACATTCCCTAGATTCTGATTCGACGGACTACATACGTTTCGACAATGCCCGGGTTTTAGCGAGAGTGAAGTTCTTCGTTCCTCGCAAGATCCGAGAGGCGATAGAAATAAGTCGTGTGCCGAACTTTAACAGGGATAGAGGATGGGTTCTACCGCCAGCCTGGAGGCCATGTCTTCATGATGCAAGTGACAGAAGAGTGAGTGAACCTGGTAGAGACATAGTGTTGTGTGTTTGCCTGTACCAAGAACTACCGAAGAGAGCAGCAGTGATGATAATAATGATGACACAGCGGGCCAACGCACTGTGCTTTCGTTGACCCAATCCCCACCACCCCGCCCGTCCACTCGCGCGCAGAGAGCAGCGGCGCCGCTCGCAGTGCGAGGCGAGACGTTCTTCGGAACGGATCGCACTCACCCTGATGAAGGTTCACGAATTGAACCGAAACATTGTCGGTCGAAACACCGATAAGACAGTACGTGATAAATCCCGTATTTATACTAATGATTGAAATCAATCACGAAAGTTTTCTAAGTAAAAGTGAAATAATTTTTTAAATCGGTCCAGTAGTTTCGGACCCTATTCAATACAAACAAACAAATCTTTCCTCTTTATAATATTAGTATAGATAGTACAGACTAGTGGCCCGTCCCGGTTTGGCACGTGTGGACATTCATTTTTAAACATTTTATTATGGCTATTGTTTTACACCTTGGGTTACATTATTGAAGTTTTAGTAGGGATCCCTAATTTTGTCTAGTAATAAATATAGCCTATGTTACTCCGGGACAATGTAGCATTCTAATGGTGAAATAATTTTTGAAATCGGACTAGTAGTTTTTGATTTTATTCCTTACAAAACATACAAAAATACAAATCTTTCCTCTTTATAATATTATTAGTATAGACAAATACTAGAATAATAAAAATATTAATAAAATAATGTTATTGAGTCTAAAACACTTGGTATAGGTAGGTACTTAATAACACTTGGTATAGGTAGGTACTTAATAACCCTTGGTATAGGTAGGTACTTAATAACACTTGGTATAGGTAGGTACTTAATAACACTTGGTATAGGTAGGTACTTAATAACACTTGGTATAGGTAGGTACTTAATAACACTTGGTATAGGTAGGTACTTAATAACACTTGGTATAGGTAGGTACTTAATAACACTTGGTATAGGTAGGTACTTAATAACACTTGGTATAGGTAGGTACTTAATAACACTTGGTATAGGTAGGTACTTAATAACACTTGGTATAGGTAGGTAATTAATAACACTTGGTATAGGTAGGTACTTAATAACACTTGGTATAGGTAGGTACTTAATAACACTTGGTATAGGTAGGTACTTAATAACACTTGGTATAGGTAGGTAATTAATAACACTTGGTATAGGTAGGTAATTAATAACACTTGGTATAGGTAGGTAATTAATAACACTTGGTATAGGTAGGTAATTAATAACACTTGGTATAGGTAGGTAATTAATAACACTTGGTATAGGTAGGTAATTAATAACACTTGGTATAGGTAGGTAATTAATAACACTTGGTATAGGTAGGTAATTAATAACACTTGGTATAGGTAGGTAATTAATAACACTTGGTATAGGTAGGTAATTAATAACACTTGGTATAGGTAGGTAATTAATAACACTTGGTATAGGTAGGTACTTAATAACACTTGGTATAGGTAGGTACTTAATAACACTTGGTATAGGTAGGTACTTAATAACACTTGGTATAGGTAGGTACTTAATAACACTTGGTATAGGTAGGTAATTAATAACACTTGGTATAGGTAGGTACTTAATAACACTTGGTATAGGTAGGTACTTAATAACACTTGGTATAGGTAGGTACTTAATAACACTTGGTATAGGTAGGTACTTAATAACACTTGGTATAGGTAGGTACTTAATAACACTTGGTATAGGTAGGTACTTAATAACACTTGGTATAGGTAGGTACTTAATAACACTTGGTATAGGTAGGTACTTAATAACACTTGGTATAGGTAGGTACTTAATAACACTTGGTATAGGTAGGTACTTAATAACACTTGGTATAGGTAGGTACTTAATAACACTTGGTATAGGTAGGTAATTAATAACACTTGGTATAGGTAGGTACTTAATAACACTTGGTATAGGTAGGTACTTAATAACACTTGGTATAGATAGGTACTTAATAACACTTGGTATAGGTAGGTACTTAATAACACTTGGTTTCGGTAGGTACTTAATAACACTTGGTATAGGTAGGTACTTAATAACACTTGGTATAGGTAGGTACTTAATAACACTTGGTATAGGTAGGTATGTACTTAATAACACTTGGTATAGGTAGGTACTTAATAACACTTGGTATAGGTAGGTGCTTAATAACACTTGGTATAGGTAGGTAAATAATAACACTTGGTATAGGTAGGTACTTAATAACACTTGGTATAGGTAGGTACTTAATAACACTTGGTATAGGTAGGTACTTAATAACACTTGGTATAGGTAGGTACTTAATAACACTTAGTATAGGTAGGTACTTAATAACACTTGGTATAGGTAGGTACTTAATAACACTTGGTATAGGTAGGTACTTAATAACACTTGGTATAGGTAGGTACTTAATAACACTTGGTATAGGTAGGTAATTAATAACACTTGGTATAGGTAGGTACTTAATAACACTTGGTATAGGTAGGTACTTAATAACACTTGGTATAGGTAGGTACTTAATAACACTTGGTATAGGTAGGTACTTAATAACACTTGGTATAGGTAGGTACTTAATAACACTTGGTATAGGTAGGTACTTAATAACACTTGGTATAGGCAGGTAATTAATAACACTTGGTATAGGTAGGTACTTAATAACACTTGGTATAGGTAGGTACTTAATAAAACTTGGTATAGGTAGGTACTTAATAACACTTGGTATAGGTAGGTACTTAATAACACTTGGTATAGGTAGGTACTTAATAACACTTGGTATAGGTAGGTACTTAATAACACTTGGTAAGGTAGGTACTTAATAACACTTGGTATAGGTAGGTACTTAATAACACTTGGTATAGGTAGGTACTTAATAACACTTGGTATAGGTAGGTACTTAATAACACTTGGTATAGGTAGGTACTTAATAACACTTGGTATAGGTAGGTACTTAATAACACTTGGTATAGGTAGGTACTTAATAACACTTGGTATAGGTAGGTACTTAATAACACTTGGTATAGGTAGGTACTTAATAACACTTGGTATAGGTAGGTACTTAATAACACTTGGTATAGGTAGGTACTTAATAACACTTGGTATAGGTAGGTACTTAATAACACTTGGTATAGGTAGGTAATTAATAACACTTGGTATAGGTAGGTACTTAATAACACTTGGTATAGGTAGGTACTTAATAACACATGGTATAGGTAGGTACTTAATAACACTTGGTATAGGTAGGTACTTAATAACACTTAGTATAGGTAGGTACTTAATAACACTTGGTATAGGTAGGTACTTAATAACACTTGGTATAGGTAGGTACTTAATAACACTTGGTATAGGTAGGTAATTAATAACACTTGGTATAGGTAGGTACTTAATAACACTTGGTATAGGTAGGTACTTAATAACACTTGGTATAGGTAGGTACTTAATAACACTTGGTATAGGTAGGTACTTAATAACACTTGGTATAGGTAGGTACTTAATAACACTTGGTATAGGTAGGTACTTAATAACACTTGGTATAGGTAGGTAATTAATAACACTTGGTATAGGTAGGTAATTAATAACACTTGGTATAGGTAGGTAATTAATAACACTTGGTATAGGTAGGTAATTAATAACACTTGGTATAGGTAGGTAATTAATAACACTTGGTATAGGTAGGTAATTAATAACACTTGGTATAGGTAGGTAATTAATAACACTTGGTATAGGTAGGTAATTAATAACACTTGGTATAGGTAGGTAATTAATAACACTTGGTATAGGTAGGTAATTAATAACACTTGGTATAGGTAGGTAATTAATAACACTTGGTATAGGTAGGTACTTAATAACACTTGGTATAGGTAGGTAATTAATAACACTTGGTATAGGTAGGTAATTAATAACACTTGGTATAGGTAGACTTGTTTGGTGGAAGCTCAAATGATTTTTTAAAAACATAAAAATGATTAAAATTAATTTATTTATATATTTTAATGTCTAATACATTTGGCGACTTGATACAGATTGAATCTCTCTAGGTTAAAAGTACTGCAGTTGAATTTAAACATAAGCAAAATCTTATCTGGCTAGCCTGGCGACCATGCGTGGGCGCTTGTGTGAATAAGCTATAATATGATTAGTTGGCTGAAAATATGGAAGGGGCAGTTATGCCAGTATCTGTAACTCCTCCCTCCGTAAGTTCGAAATTATCCGAAGGATGAGGATTATTTCGGGTTTTCCCCATAATACAAATATTTTTAAATTTATGCTTAAATGCTAACAATAAAAGACAAATTACAATAATAAAGCAAAACACAAAATTTCCTATACTAACACTTTTATAATCTAGAGCACTATCACTAATAATTTCACTTCCACTTTTCTGTAGTATATAGTTCAGCGACTGAACGTCGGTGAGGTCGATTCCATTGAGATTGGCAGGTTTTCTCTGCATATCTGACGGATCGGTCGATATTTGAGGTAAGTTGATTACTGGAAGTTTCATGAAATTTACGTCATTTCCTTGAGTTTGGTGTCTTTTAAATGACAGTCCCTTTATCTTTACTAGACAATCATCATCCATGGTCAACAGGTATGTTCCAATGATAGATTCTTGTGTTATATCGTCTTTGCAATACTTGGTGAGTAAGGTTTCTGTTCTTACGTGGATGATCCAGCGATTGGGCTGTATAGAGTCAGCCTTTACATCGTCGATGGTAACTGGAATCGGGTGACAGCTCGAGATATTTGTGGAAAAGCTCATAAGTTCGGTAATGCAATCATCTTTGATTAGTAACGTGACATCGTTCTCATGGCATAGAAAACGGTATTCATCAATCTCGCGGCATGACTGGGAGAGCGGCATCGCTTTTAACCCTTTCACAAGGACATATGGGTATTTAGGTAGGATAATAGAGGTAAGGTTATTGGCTCTATCGTGGATAGGTAATGGAATCATTTTAAAATAGTTAAAAAGCTCATTCCTGATTAAAGGAATGTGCATAATGAACTTTATCTGATTTTGTTTTACATATGCTTTTATCTTTATACATTGCTCTATTTTTAAAATATTTTCAATACTAACTGGAAAAACTAATCTGTCTGTTTTCTCAATTTCCTGCAACAATGCCACTAACTCTTCAGTGTCTATAATTGATTGATGTAACAAATTAATTTTAGCAAAGGCAATAGCTGTCTCAATTTCATTCAGTCGAATGTAGAGTGTTTGAAAGTTATGTATAAACGCGTTATATATGTGAATAATCTTATTACTGGTTTGGGATAAGTTTAATTTATTTAAGCTACGATTGATATCTTGGATACTGTCTTCAATCTGAATGAAATTGTATTTGGTAAAGTTGGCTATTTTTGTGAACGTACCCACCATTTCGGCAACGATAGTCATTTTACTATTTATGGCGTCTTGTTTTGTATTTATTTTATTAATTAATTTTTCATACATTACAGCGTCATCATTATCTAGATTTCCTGTGATCGCTTTGATAAATGAACCGAGAGGATTTATTAAACCACGTTTAGATCTTACAGTTGGAATCAGCTGTTTGTACTTAAATATAGTTATGTTAATAGTGTAATCCGTTTGTAACTCCACATCAGTAAAGTCTGTGTCAAAAGCTTTATTATCGAATTATTTTTGAATGTGCATTTTAAATCTTTCATAACTACCTAAATTGAATTCCAATTCCTTGTATAAAAGTTTTAAATCCAACACCTTTATAACAGTCCATGTACCATGACTGATGACAGCTTGACCTTCTTTGACGGGTAGCAGTCCCGGGTTCTTATTAATAGGGTGTAGTTGAAGGGCCTGGTTTTGGATCACTAGGACCGCCAGAAGAATTAACCTGTGGAGGACGTTTTATGTCTTTAATAGGAACTTTAGTATGTCGACTATGTGTTATAACGGGTACAACGTTTCTTTGTATGGCTCCGGTAACCTGAGCTTTCTGATATCGCGGTTTATCCTTACTACGTCTAGTGTTTACTCCTTTGATATATACTGTATCGCCTACATCTATATCGAATTCTTTCTCGCCACCACGTTTCTCTATTACAGCTTTCTTTTTGTCAATTATTTTATCTGTTAGGTACTCATACAAATGCTTAGTCCTTCTAACGTGTTCTTTAACCAATTGTTGAGTAAACTGTTTGTTAAAATCTACATAAAAAGCGCTATTAGACTCGGTATGACCGAAAACTACTTCAAATGGGGTAAGACCTGTAGTAGAATGAATTGTGTGGTTATATGACATAACAGCGTAACTCATAACAGATGCAGCGTCAGTTATTTTTTGTTCGTATTTAGCTATCCGATATATTTCTATGATGGTTGAGTGAAATCGTTCAACTATTCCCATAGAGTTGGGATTATGAGGGGTACCAATGTGAAGGTCGATTTTATAAAATGATAACATTTCCTTCATTAATGTATTATTAAATTCTGTGCCTGGATCTGAACTGATTCTACTAGGTGTTCCATACAAAGAGAAATACTTAATTAAGGCTCTAACTGCTTCGGGCGTGGATTTCGTGTTAATCTCGAATGCTTGGCCTAACTTGCTGAAAGCATCGACTATTGTTAGGTAATGTTTTCCGTCAATTGAAAATGTGTCAATAAAAAGTTCTTGGAATGGCTTTATTTGAGTTTGTGATAACTGTAATTCCGGTTTAAATGGTTTTCTATCATATTTCATTTTCTTGCAGAGTTCGCAAGCATTTATAATGCTAGCCACCGTTTGATCCATGCTATTCCAATAATAGGTGCGTCTTATGTGCGCTAACGTTTCTTTTATTCCCCTGTGACTATTTTTTCCTACATGATATTTGAGTACAACGTCTCGTTGCTCCTGTTCGTTATCAACATAAACAACTCGCTTGGTACATTCATAAAATTTTACTGTTCCTTTTTGAAAAAGTAATATGGTAGCCTCCGAAAACTGCTTTCGATGTAACGGGTCTTCAAAATAAAAGAAATATTTTATTTTAGGCCTAATGTAATTTTTCAGGAATCTTTTGATTAGATCTGGATGATCTAAAGGTAAGTGAACCTGTAAAACCTTTTGTTTGTCCCTAGATAAGTCTTTAACTGATATTTCGTCCCTGTTCCAGGTATGTACGAGTATTTGATTCGGCTTGGTATCTACAGCTTCTTGCAATATAAGCATACCATCTGTATCTAAATCGCGGGCTGAATGTACTGTCCCCATACTAGCGTCGTCTTGACGACCTTCAGATGCAGATGCAGTAGTACTACCTCCAGATGGAATTGAGTAGGGAGATCGACGTCGACCTTTACCAGCTTTCGATGTATTACTTTTCTCAGAACCTGATGATATAACTATCGGAGATGGCGTTCGCTCGCGCGGTGTAGAGGTACGGGTGGTGTCCTTATTACTCAAACGTATAATATCGTCAGTTACGTCTTTAATATGGCGTTTTAGTTTTTGTTCCTTTTTATCTAAATTCACCTTCATCGAATCGTCATCATCGTTACTTAGGGCGTTAATCCTAATTCGCGACAATGCATCGGCATTACAATTTTGTTTTCCTTCTTTATGTTTAATGTCATAATCAAACTCCGATAAGCGTAATTTCCATCTAGTTAGCTTGCTGTTAGGTTCCGTAATGGATTTAATCCAAGTTAAAGGTCTGTGATCCGTATAAATCATAAATTTCTTTCCGTATAAATAAGGTCTAAAATGTTTCGTAGCCCATACTATGGCTAAAAGCTCTTTTTCTATTGTACTATATCGCGTTTCGGCGTCGTTCAAAGTACGACTAGCATAAGCTATCGGCCTATCGCTGCCTATAGGACCCTGCGAAAGGACAGCTCCTATAGCGAAGTTTGAGGCATCCGTCGTAAGGACGAATGGTTTTGAAAAGTCGGGAAACTGTAAAAGCGGTGCGTTAGTTAAAAGTTCTTTACACTTTTCAAATGCATCTATGTATTCCTGTTTTGTACAATCTATCTTATTTTTCTTTTTTAAACATGAAGTTAATGGTTGTGTGAGTTTAGCAAAGTCTTTGATGAATTTCCTATAATAACCAACTAAACCCAAAAAGCTTTTAATTTCGGTTGGTGTTCGAGGTAACGGAAAATTTAAGACTGCCTTTATTTTATCGTTGTTAGGCATAAGGCCATTTTTGGTGATGGTATGACCAAGATAAAGGACCTCTTTTCTCAGAAATTCGCATTTGTCGAGAGTTACCTTAAGGTTAGTTTCCCTTAACCGATTGAATATTTTACGGAGTTTATCGACGTGTTCCTCTAGACTAGAAGAAAATACTATAATGTCGTCAAGATATACCAGACAGTGAATACCCTGAAGTCCTCGTAGTACGTTGTCCATAGCCCTCTGGAACGTCGCAGGTGCCGTTTTTAAGCCAAACGGCATCCTTTTAAACTCATAATGGCCCGATTGTGTTGTAAATGCTGTTTTTGACCTATCTGCCTCATTTACCTCAATCTGATGATACCCGCTAGCAAGATCTATTGTGCTAAAGTACTGAGATTTACCTATCTTATCAAAAAGGTCGGTAATATTAGGTAACGGATATTTGTCGTCGACTGTGATTTCGTTAAGTCGTCGATAATCGATCACCATCCTAAACTTCTTTTCACCAGATGCGTCTACTTTCTTTGGAACCAGGTGGACTGGTGCACTCCAAGGTGAGTGAGAATCTGCTATTACGTTATCTGTTAGAAGTTTATCTACCTGATTTTGTATTTCCTGGTTAATGACAGGCGGGTGTCGATAAGGTCGAATATAAATCGGGTCTTCATTTGTCGTTCTGATGTTATGTTTAACTTGATTTGTGAAGGACAAAGGTAGTTTATCACAATAAAATATATCACGATATTCGTAACACAATCTGTAAATCCTATCACGTTCCTCTTTATTAGTGTGATCTAATCGCAATTTTCCTAAATTCTCTTTCAAATATTCATCATTCATGCCGTAATTGTTCACAAAATTTACCTGACATTCTTCATTATTAAATGCCGTAACATCGAATGGTTCTTTAAACGTGATAACAGCTTTCACATCGGATGTATTTTGTATAACCGTTTCCGCAAAGTAGTTCTCACACCTAACAAGAGCGGTAGGCATACGGACGCCTTCCTGATATTCAAGATATTCTAATATCGCATCACCGTGATGTAAATTGGTTGGAATTTTCACTCTTGTTTCAGATCGCGGAGCTACGTGAATTTCATATGGCGGAGTATAAATGATTGGAATTCTCGCATTGTGTGTCATAAGGACTTGGTTTCTCATGTCAATATTAGCTCCTAATTTGGATAAAAGGTCAGATCCTATTAATCCGTCGTATCGTCCATCAACATCATAGATGTAAAATTTATGAGGTAATGTGCTTTGAAAGGTCTTTAACAATGGAATGTAAATTATCTCATTGTGCATGCTCTGAGCATGTGTACTGACCACTGTGAATGGTTCGATGTGTTTGAACTCACTGAAAAACTCATTAGCTTTAGATGGGCTAATAAAAGATCTGCTACTACCAGTATCGATGAGAAACTTTGATTTTATTTCAGGAATCACCACGTGAGGTAATTTTAATATACTATCATAACAATTTAAACTAATCACTTCACCACGTTCTTCGAGGCTGTTTTCTGAAAATTTTCCGGCATGGTTTCCACACAGATGTTTTCCGTATTAGTGGAATTTGTCCCTTCGACATATTCCATATAATTACACTCGGTAGAGGGGTACTCTACATTATCATTCGCATTATAAACGTCATAATCGTTGTAATCAGGGGTGTATTCGTTATAAGGGGATGGATCCTCTATATAATATAGATCGTCCGCAATCATATTCTGTCTAACCGGCGCTGTGCGCATCGAAATGTCACTATCCTGTAACCTTGGTTCTTGTACTTGTCGGGGTGGTACACCAAATTTATACTGGTTGCCTGAGTGAGGTTGGTTCGAAACACCGAACTTATAACCTTGTTGTTGGGGGATACCAAACCTAAAACCACCGTGTTGGAAAGGCGCGCGAGGCGCGGGCGCTTGAGCAAAATTTCGTTGAGGCTGAGTTTGAGTCCCAAATCGAGAACCTTGCGCGGGCGGCGCGAATCGCATTTGCTGAATAAAGTTTGGTCTATATCCACCTTGATTTTGTGGTATACCGTATTTGAAGCTATTTTGTGGGATGCCAAATTTAAGATTTGAGTTAGGCACCGAATTAAATGTAGTTTTGAAACCTTGAGAGACCGGAAATGGTTTTGGTGTATTATTTGATGGCATCTGAGGGAATGTTTGTTTTAGTGCTTTATTTTTAGCGTCGTACTGAAACTTAAAATTAACTTCCTCTGTAACAATGCTTAAGGCATTTTCTAACGTCGAGCAACCTTTTAACCTTACTATCCGAATCATGTCCTCAGGTAAATTATATAAAAATACATTTAGTGCAGTATTGTTGTACACGATCATTTTTGCTGCCTTGATGCCCTCGTCGGTCAGTCTATTTACCTTCGCGAACAAGGAACTTCTAGTGTTTTGAATTCTATGGCAAAGCTGTATGTATGACTCGCCCTGTTTATGTTTTATTGTCTCGAGTTCTATGGCAATACACTCCTCTGATCTGGGATCACCGAAATGCTGGGTAAGAATTTGCTTTAACTCCTCGTATGAGTTAATATTTGGGTGGTCACTGAGTAGAGTCGCAGCTCTACCAGCAAGTCTACTAGACACGGCATGAAATAAGTAAACATTTTGTGCCGCGTTTCCAACGATCTTACTACCACTCACGACATAATCACATTTGGAAATAAATAAATTTAAAAGATTTTCATCCCCATCATATTTAGGGATGAGACTAAGGGTCTCTTTCGGAATTGCTTTAAATTCCATTATAAAATTTATTTATTTTTTTAACACAATTATATTTTTCAATGTAAGTAAAAATCAATGTGTCTATTCTATTCTTAACTACTCTATGGTAAACTATAGTGCACTGATTTAACCGATTTAAGGGTCAATCAATATGCCTATTTTATATACCTCCTTAACTAATCTATAATAAACTATATAGTCACTGACTTAACCAATTTAAGTGTCAATCAATATGCCTATTTTACTAATTACTATACACTAATTAAATACGTCTAAACAGTCTGCCTATTTATGTGCAAACAAAATCAGATAAACGCAATTAACTAGGTGAACTTCGATAGCTCAATAAAAGTGGAAAAGACACAGGAATATGAAAATACAGGAAGTGAAAAGGTTTACTCACAAGCTGCTCGATCCCATGTCCTCCTGAAACTGCACCAAGTCACTATTTCACGCTTTACCGAATAGTCGTATTTATTTGGTTTTTTCGTTTCCGCGTCCGCTAATAGTCGGTTTCTTATAAAACAATACTCTCTCGTGAGACTGATTTTGAATCTTCACGAGTGTATGGCTTCGAAAATCGCGGAAATCCTACCGGCTGCGCCAGACTTGTTTGGTGGAAGCTCAAATGATTTTTTAAAAACATAAAAATGATTAAAATTAATTTATTTATATATTTTAATGTCTAATACATTTGGCGACTTGATACAGATTGAATCTCTCTAGGTTAAAAGTACTGCAGTTGAATTTAAACATAAGCAAAATCTTATCTGGCTAGCCCGGCGACCATGCGTGGGCGCTTGTGTGAATAAGCTATAATATGATTAGTTGGCTGAAAATATGGAAGGGGCAGTTATGCCAGTATCTGTAACTAGGTAGGTAATTAATAACACTTGGTATAGGTAGGTAATTAATAACACTTGGTATAGGTAGGTAATTAATAACACTTGGTATAGGTAGGTAATTAATAACACTTGGTATAGGTAGGTACTTAATAACACTTGGTTGTTTATGTACCTACTTGATCTTGTTTATTGCGTAATAATGAGAGGTGTAGGTACCTAATGGTAGGTACAGGTACTGTACAATAGAATGGTATGGTTCTCAGCATCGTGCGGTGTCCGTCGCAGTCGTCGCTGGACGAGTCGTCGCAGCGGCCCGCGTCCGCGGAGAGCGCCCTGGCCGGCGCGCAGCATGCCGCCAAGCTGCTGGAGGCGCTGGCGCGGCTGCGGCGCGACGCCGCGCTCTGCGACGTGCACCTGCAGGTCACTCGCTCTACCTCTCCTACCCCTGCTGTAGAATGGTATGGTTCGCAGCATCGTGCGATGTTCGTCGTAGCGGCCCGCGTCCGCAGAGAGCGCCCTGGCCAGCGCGCAGCACGCCGCCGAGCTGCTGGAGGCGCTGGCGCGGCTGCGGCGCGACGCCGCGCTCTGCGACGTGCACCTGCAGGTCACTCGCTCTACATATCCTACCCCTGCTGTAGAATGGTATGGTTCGCAGCATCATGCGATGTCCGTCGCAGCGGCCCGCGTCCGCGGAGAGCGCCCTGGCCGGCGCGCAGCACGCCGCCGAGCTGCTGGAGGAGCTGGCCCGGCTGCGGTGCGACGCTGCGCTCTGCGACGTGCACCTGAAGGTCACTCGCTCTACCTCTCCTACCCCTGCTGTAGAATGGTATGGTTCGCAGCATCATGCGATGTCCGTCGCAGCGGCCGCGTCCGCGGAGAGCGCCCTGGCCGGCGCGCAGCACGCCGCCGAGCTGCTGGAGGAGCTGGCCCGGCTGCGGTGCGACGCTGCGCTCTGCGACGTGCACCTGAAGGTCACTCGATCTACCTCTCCTATCCCTGCTGTAGAATGGTATGGTTCGCAGCATCATGCGATGTCCGTCGCAGCGGCCCGCGTCCGCGGAGAGTGCCCTGGCCGGCGCGCAGCACGCCGCCGAGCTGCTGGAGGAGCTGGCCCGGCTGCGGTGCGACGCTGCGCTCTGCGACGTGCACCTGAAGGTCACTCGATCTACCTCTCCTATCCCTGCTGTAGAATGGTATGGTTCGCAGCATCATGCGATGTCCGTCGCAGCGGCCCGCGTCCGCGGAGAGCGCCCTGGCCGGCGCGCAGCACGCCGCCGAGCTGCTGGAGGAGCTGGCGCGGCTGCGGTGCGACGCTGCGCTCTGCGACGTGCACCTGAAGGTCACTCGCTCTACCTCTCCTACCCCTGCTGTAGAATGGTATGGTTCGCAGCATCGTGCGATGTCCGTCGCAGCGGCCCGCGTCCGCGGAGAGCGCCCTGGCCGGCGCGCAGCACGCCGCCGAGCTGCTGGAGGAGCTGGCGCGGCTGCGGTGCGACGCTGCGCTCTGCGACGTGCACCTGAAGGTCACTCGCTCTACCTCTCCTACCCCTGCTGTAGAATGGTATGGTTCGCAGCATCGTGCGATGTCCGTCGCAGCGGCCCGCGTCCGCGGAGAGCGCCCTGGCCGGCGCGCAGCACGCCGCCGAGCTGCTGGAGGAGCTGGCGCGGCTGCGGTGCGACGCTGCGCTCTGCGACGTGCACCTGAAGGTCACTCGCTCTACCTCTCCTACCCCTGCTGTAGAATGGTATGGTTCGCAGCATCGTGCGATGTCCGTCGCAGCGGCCCGCGTCCGCGGAGAGCGCCCTGGCCGGCGCGCAGCACGCCGCCGAGCTGCTGGAGGAGCTGGCGCGGCTGCGGTGCGACGCTGCGCTCTGCGACGTGCACCTGAAGGTCACTCGCTCTACCTCTCCTACCCCTGCTGTAGAATGGTATGGTTCGCAGCATCGTGCGATGTCCGTCGCAGCGGCCCGCGTCCGCGGAGAGCGCCCTGGCCGGCGCGCAGCACGCCGCCGAGCTGCTGGAGGAGCTGGCGCGGCTGCGGTGCGACGCTGCGCTCTGCGACGTGCACCTGAAGGTCACTCGCTCTACCTCTCCTACCCCTGCTGTAGAATGGTATGGTTCGCAGCATCGTGCGATGTCCGTCGCAGCGGCCCGCGTCCGCGGAGAGCGCCCTGGCCGGCGCGCAGCACGCCGCCGAGCTGCTGGAGGAGCTGGCGCGGCTGCGGTGCGACGCTGCGCTCTGCGACGTGCACCTGAAGGTCACTCGCTCTACCTCTCCTACCCCTGCTGTAGAATGGTATGGTTCGCAGCATCGTGCGATGTCCGTCGCAGTCGTCGCAGCGGCCCGCGTCCGCGGAGAGCGCGTACCGTAGAGATGGCAGGAAGTCGACGTAGGGACTAAATAAATAGATATCCGTTACAAATAAGTGAGTGATGCGTCCTTTCGCAGGCTATGGCTGAGGGCGCGGGCAGCGCGGCGGCGGCGGTGAGCGCGCACCGCGCCGTGCTGGCGGCCAGCTCGCCCTACTTCCTCGCCATGTTCACGCAGTTCGAGGAGCGCACGCGACCCACCATCACCATACAGGTAACGCGCATGGAGCCCCGGCAACCTGCCTGCTGGATCATGTTATTGACGTGTGTACGACGTTGCAGAACGTGGATCCTGCGGCGCTCGAGTCCATAGTGCAGTATGTGTACACTCCTGACTCGCTTCTCATCGCAGAGGATAACGTCCAGGTAACCACTCCACATTTTACTGACTCTACGATCAGATCAGCTCGACGCTGCCGAATTGTATTGTTATTCGAATTGCATACACTTTCTAAGTTAGAAATGGATTAATGAAGGCAAGATTAATATCGACTTTTTGAATTTGTATAAAATTAAGGTACTGCATAGTTAGATAGAAGCAAGCTGATAAAAGAATGGAAAAGAAAGATGTTTGTTGGGCGCGTGTGCTAGTAGGGATGTGCTGCAGGCGATGCTGTCCGCGGCGTCGCTGCTGCAGGTGCACGGCGTGCGCGACGCGTGCTGCGAGTTCCTCCGCGCCGCGCTCGCGCCCGACAACGCACTCGGCATCCGCGCGTTCGCGGAGCTGCACGCCTGCGCGGAGCTCGCGCGCGCCGCGCTGGACTACATCGAAGCGCACTTTGTCGACGTGAGTACTGACAGTACCCCGTCAGCTGGAAGAACCAGCAGGGTTAGATAAAGCCACTGCACTTGTAACTGAACAACTCGCTATAATGAGACTGGTGTGCGCTCGCAGGTGCTGGATACGGAGGAGTTCGTCGCGCTGGAGGCCGACGCGCTGGCGCAGCTGCTCGACAGCGACCGCATCATGGTAAGCATAACCTGAGCGCCTCTCGCAGCTCATTGCTGAAAGCAGGGTTCAAATATAGATACTAATAAAGACCTTTCATTTGACGTCACACTTTACACTAGATCATAATATGTAGATAATTGATCTCTAATGGCGGGTTCCTATATCCGTCGGTAACCAGCTACGACTTGTTTCTCTTTGAAAACCTCTCAAAAGTTTGACACTAGTTTGACACTTTTTCAAGGAGATACGTGGCGTAGTCGGTTACCGATGGAAATAGGAACCCGCCATTAATCAACTTGGGCATATCAGCGTTGTATGTATGTATGTTTGTCCGAGGATAACTTTCGTAACGTTGATCCGATCATCGTGAAATTTAATACATAGGTAGGTAGTGATGGCACAACTTTGGTGTGACTATATGAGCTAAAAATGTTGGGGGGTTGTTGAGATATTGGGGTTCAAGAGGGGTAAAAAAAATGAAAATGAGGCTATCAGGTCAAGTGTCACGTCAAACCTGTACCTTTCAAGGTATTCATTAGTATATTTAGATTCCGTTTTTATTTTTCGTAAGTTCGTTATAGTTTTTGAGTTATTAGCCATAATAAAAACGAAACTTTGACAAAATTCACAGGGTTCACCAGTGACCCCACAGTGCTGTAATTTAGTATGCGTGTAGCTTTGACACAAATATAGGGAATAGTCTAAAATCTAGAATAACTAAAATTTCTACCCCAAAAAAGTATAACCACAATACATAAACTCCCGTTACCTGTAATTTGAATGAAACTGTAGGTCAAATAATGTGGTTATTTATTTCGTGACACTATTTTGATAGTCAAATATTACAAATAATCTTTTTTTGTTTTAATCGGAGACTCGCGAGATCTCAGCTCGGGGCGAACCATTAGTCTATTTCCTTGTTAAGTTTCATCAAGATCGGTCCAGCTGCGCTGTTGCGACAACGCAACGTAACAAAGAGCCAGACATAAAGAAAGAGTTGGTTTCCGCTAACGCGCCGCTGCGATCCCGACAGGTCCCGAACGAGGAGGTGATCCTGGACGCCGTCATCAACTGGATGCAGCACGACACCGACGTAAGTACCTAAGCGTAGTGCTCGGCTGTCGGGGCTAGTGCCGCGTGTGTGGTGATCGTGTCGATGTGCGCAGGAGCGGCGCGGACACCTGGGCGCGCTGCTGGAGCACGTGCGGTTGCCGCTCGTGGCGCAGGAGACGCTGGTGGCGCGCGCTGCCGCCGAGCCGCTCGCCTCCGCGCCTGTGCGCGTCAAGGACCTCGTCATCGAGGCGCTCTCCTTCCACCTGATGCGGCCCGAGCGGCGCGCGCTGCAGGCGGCGTCGTGCGTGCGCGCGCGCGCTCGCGCCGGCGCGCGCGACGCGGGTTGGCTGCTGGTGGCCGGTGGGCAGGCGCCTAAGGCCATCCGCGAGGTGGAGGCGCTGCGCCTGGACGCCGCGCGCTGGCGCCGCGCTGCACCGCTGCCCAGCCGCCGCTGCCGCGCCGGCCTCGCCGTGCTCGACCACCGCGCCTACGCCGTCGGCGGGTTCAACGGCACGTTGCGCGTGCGCAGCGTCGACGTGTACGACATAGCGCTCGACTCGTGGGCGCCCGGGCCGGCGCTGTGCGCTCGCCGCTCCACGCTCGGCGTGGCGGTGCTCGGCGGCACCATCTACGCGGTGGGCGGGTTCGACGGCGCCACGGGGCTGAGCTCGTGCGAGGCGCTGGACGTGGGCGCGGGCGCCGCCGCCGCCTGGCGTCCCGTCGCCAGCATGCACACGCGGCGCTCCTCCGTGGGCGTGGCCGTGCTGCACGGCAGGCTGTACGCCGTGGGCGGGTACGACGGCGCGGCGCGGCAGTGCCTCGCGTCGGTGGAGCGCTACGACCCGGCGGCGGACGCGTGGGAGCCGGTGGCGGAGATGGCGGCGCGCCGCTCGGGCTGCGGCGTCGGCGTCGCGGACGACGTGCTCTACGCCGTGGGGGGCCACGACGGGCCCGCGGTTAGGCACTCCGTCGAGCGGTACCGACCTGACAAGGGGGACGGAGAGGGTGAGCTCGCGTTACCTTTCGTTTAGTGGGTACGCGCAAGTGTGCTACGTTGAGTTGTTGTCTGTCCAGGCGGCGTGTGGAGCCCGGCGCCCAGCATGCACTCGGCGCGGCGCAATGCGGCCGTGGCGGCGCACCGCGGCAAGCTGTACGTGGTGGGTGGGGACGACGGCGCCGCCAACCTCAGCTCCGTGGAGGTACGCGACCCCCCCCCCCCCCCCTCCCCCCGGTACTGCACCCCGCACCCCCACGCAATGCACTGTAGCGTCTCGTTCTCTGCGCAGGTGTTCGACCCGGCGACAGACTCGTGGACGCTGCTGTCGGCCGCCATGTCGATCGGGCGCTCGTACGCCGGCGTGGCGGTGGTGGAGCGTGGCGCGGGGGCGGGCGCGGGGACGTGCGGCGCGCCCCCTCCCGCCTCGTGACGCGCCGCGCCGCGCCGCATGCTCCCGTTAGTATTGTATTGTATATATTTTTATTCCATATTGATGGTATAAATGTAGGTACCTACCTACACTAGGTATAACATAATGTCACAGCAGAATACATTGTAATAGTATATTATGATACAAGTGAGCTAAGTTGCTCATTATACACGAGGCTGTGGTTTGTAGCCCGAGCCGTAGATTAGCGATTAGCGAGGGCGTAAATTAGCCGAGTGTCTAGTGAGCTAGTTGCTCACGAGTTTCATACGCACCTTTTCAACACACTTGCGAGGAAAAAAACAAACATGTATTGCATAAATCTTTAATTATTAAAACAATTGGTGAATGTACAATTTTCAAAACGATATTGGATTAAAATATTGGATGGAAAACTTTCTGTCATTTTTTGCGCTACGCACACTTTCTCAAATTCACACACAAAAACAATCGTCTATTTCTACGAAAGTCTCACCATGACATTTAAAAAACACACTAACAATTTCACACACACATCTAAACATTCCGTGTCATAACAGTATAATGTAATGATGCAACTACATTGACAAGTCCTTACAGCCATAGTTGTTACAACTGTCGATAAGCATTATCGATAAATTGGAGAACTCGGTTAAGGAAATTAGGTTTAAAATATATACTAAGGTAGATATTCTTATAAAAATGAACTTTATTTATTAAGTACTACAATAACACTAATAGACTTGTCGCGTAATGCGCACGCATCAGGTTACGGAGAGTAGACCGTATGTACGTAAATAATTATGTTTATAAATCATTTTAAAATCCAGTGATAGATACTGACACAGAACTATCACTGGTTTTTAAAATGTATTAGTTTTGTATAAATATGAGGAATACATTTTTGTGGGTTTGTGTTTTTGAATAGAAAAGAAATTCTTGTAGACGCATGTTTTTCCATTATTAATCTTGCTAGTTCCAAGTTATGATTTGTAAAATCATTTTCGTGGGAATGGTAACTGATGGAGGGAAAGAAGTCTTTGCCAATAAACTTTTTTAATGAACGTGCCACGACTTCATTTGTGGTACAAGATCGTGTAGGTTTATTGTCGTCACTTAAACGTCGTCTTATTTCTTACATAAATGTATTACCTCTTTTGAAGCATAAAGCAATTTTCCTCTGCTTTTTTGGTGTATTATACTTTTTTTATTTATCGGCCCAAGCAAACCTTTGACGCACGTGTTGCATTTAATTTTTTTAGCTGTCGAGAAAATAACAAATCCAGCTATATACTCCACAACTTTTTCCGCAAAATGGGATAAAAAAGTTAAAGCTTCAATCTCATCAATCAAATCTTCAGTAAAATTGGTAAAATTGACTTCGTCAGTAGCGTCACTGCTATTGTACTGTCGTACGGTTGAAGCATTAATTTTTTCTAGCGCAGATGTGCAATTCAGTATCGTAATTTTCTCCAATGGAATGCAGTTTGTTCCGCTTTCAGTCTGTATTAACAAGAATTTTTTTATAAATTGCTTCAAATTGGGAGCTTGACGGATTATCGCAATAACCACCATGACTCCTTACTATAGAAAAAAACAGCTCGATGTGATCTTGGCTTATCTTATGGAGTGGCATATATTTCAGGCCATTTTGTTGGCTTTGTACTAAATCTAGAAAGATAGACTTGGTACTCTCAATACAGATTAGAAAACCCAAAAAACCCGTGTATCGTGGAAAATCTACCAATTTAATTTTACGTGACTCCCCGTTGCTCTTTTTCACATACGCCGATAAGCTCAATAAAAAATTTTGAGCTTCGTGCATTTCCTTAAAAGCTTTTTCAAAGTTTTCAGAGTTTAATGCTCCTTTATAACCATTTTGACGTGACCGAGAATCCAATATATCAAAAACGTCGTTAATCAGTGAAATAAACTCTGAAGTCGCAGTTGATCCATTAAAATCCGGCAAATCTAATTGTTTTTCACAAAACACAAGTGCGTCAGCTACACTTGCGCTGAACATTTGTGCTGCAAGGCGAACATTCATTATCTTTGTTTTATATTAAATGTGATTTGCTTTTAACTTATTAGCCATGAAAAACAATTCTTCTTCCTGGATTTTATGTAATGCTTCCACAAATAACCATTGAATTTTATTTTCATTGCCATCGTAAAGACATTTGTAGTCACAAAAAGTGTGTCGAATTAATTTTAACATGTGACTCGGGTCTAAAAAAAAGTAAACACGTTGCCCCGTTGTAGGATCTAAAATAGTAGTTTGCAATTTATTTGCAACTAAGCAACAACCCAGTTCTGTGGCCATCGCTATATTTGCTTTGGCGCCGTCACACGTTAAAGCTTTTATTTCCGCGCCAGTTTCATGTACTAATTCAAATGTTTTAGTTACAAGCTGAGCTTTTAACTTAGCACTTGTGCCTTTAACTAAAAAATATCCGATTGGGACTTTCCATGGAGTATTAATTCCTACTAATAGAAATACTAGGACATCTGTTGCTTCATCTGTATTATCTGTTATTAAATCAAAACCATAATCAAGATACCCGAAGCGTCTATCACCACGTGGAATGTCATTTGATTGTGTCTTTATTTTCATTTCGTCGAAAACTAAAGTACAGTAAATTTTACTATCTGGATTGTCATCGGCTTTATATTTTAAAGTCGCCAATGCTTCCTTAGTGAAACCGGGCCGTCCATCAATTTGACTATACCATTTCGTTAAAGTACGTGGAGCAGGTAAACAGGTCCCAAACGTTTAACGAACGTACTTGTAGGCTTTTGGGGAGTAAAAGTTGAGAGTTAAAGCGAAACATCTCAGTTCTGGTGAATACTTAGCTCGTTAGAGCTTCCCACTTTTACATTTCGTTAGTCGACGCTTAATAAGTTCTGCCTCTTCAACGCCAATTTTTTCAAGGACCATCTTTTGTTCCATATCTATCAAAGCTTTTTTATCTAGACTCTGAAGAATTTCTTCTAGGCCAGCAACTTTTTTCTTTAAGAAAAGATTTTTAGCTTGGAGTCTTTTAATTTTTTTTCTCTGACAGTCTAGCTGTTGCTTCATTTTTCTTTTTCTTGGTGTAAGTGCAATAATGGGACTACCTTTTTTAGATGTTTCTTTTGGCTGAACCTGAAAAACAAATAAGATATTATAATAATTATACTGTTATCATATATATATATATATCTATATATATATATATATAGTAATATCCACATAGCTTGCTTATTCTCAATAGTAAAATAGTAAAAATTACTATTTGTTCAATATAGTAACAATTTAATCAAACATCTTCAAGCAATTAAATTCAACTCACATCTTGAAGATTTGACGATGTACACGGAGATAGCAACGGATCAGTAATAGTGAGAGTGGCACTAAAGGCATCATGAGATTTTACTTAGAAAACTTTCGTGATTGATTTCAATCATTATTATAAATACGGGATTTATCACGTACCGTCTTATCGGTCTTTCGACCGACAATGTTTCGGTCCAATTCGTGAACCTTCATCAGGGTGAGTGCGATCCGCTCCGAATAACGTCTCGCCTCGCACTGCGCGCCGCTGCTCTCTGCGCGCGAGTGGACGGGCGGGGTGGTGGGGATTGGGTCAACGAAATCACAGTGCGTTGACCCGCTGTGTCATCATCATTATCATCACTGTTGCTCTCTTCTGTAGTTCTTGGTGCAGGCAAACACACAACACTAACTATGTCTCTACCAGGTTCACTCACTCTTCTGTCACTTGCATAATGAAGACATGGCCTCCAGGCCGGCGGTAGAACCCATCCTCTATCCCTGTTAAAGTTCGGCACACGACTTATTTCTATCGCCTCTCGGATCTTGCGAGGAACGAAGAACTTCTCTCTCGCTAAAACCCGGGCCTTGTCGAAACGTATGTAGTGCGTCGAATCAGAATCTAGGGAATGTTCCGCCACTGCAGAACTGTTTGAGTCAACATTCTACATTGACCCAATCCCCACCACCCCGCCCGTCCACTCGCGCGCAGAGAGCAGCGGCGCGCAGTGCGAGGCGAGACGTTATTCGGAGCGGATCGCACTCACCCTGATGAAGGTTCACGAATTGAACCGAAACATTGTCGGTCGAAACACCGATAAGACGGTACGTGATAAATCCCGCATCATGAGATGATTGTGTCGCATCTGATTTATTCAATGATTGTTGATGACCCTGGAAAATTATATTAAACATTTTAAATTTTTATCTCTAGATATCTATGCTTTATTTTACCACGCTGATGAAGGTGAATTGCATCATGGAGGCTGTACTCTATACATGATATAAAAAAAACTTACGGAACAAGTACAGTTTGGTGTTAGAGTGGGTTTGGCGCCCTCGACTAATTTCCTTCTATTGTTCGTTAACACTTGAAAGTCAGAGGCCTCGAAATGATTTGAGCAAATGACACTACTTCTTGTGGGAATCCAGGTTATTTTTTTATTACAAAATGTCTTCCATGTATCCCTGAAATTTGAATCTTTAGGAAACCTGCAATAAATAAATAGAAAAACGTTATGGTTGAAGTTCTCAGTACCTACGTAATTTTAATAAAAGCGCTAATGCGCGTAAGTATTGTTTTATGTGCATTTTAACTATAAATATATAAAGCTCACAATATAATACTTGTACCAAAAAACTTAATCTCAAAAATGTCTCCGAATAGAAGACTCTTTGGCCATTTTTATCGATAACTATCTACGCTCGGTGACAGCGGCTTCTCAGAAACAAACTCGGATCAGTTGCTCAACCGATCCGCGTATTGTATGAAAACGAGTGGCCTGTGTTGGTAAACCAATCCAAAACAACACGACCGATAATAATGTAATTTTTAAGTTTAAAAGAAGTAAATAGTAATGATGTGATTAAAAATTACTTACATATGAAAGGTAACGCCATCTTTTTGTAGACGTGACGTGGCACATCTCTTTTTGCAGCAAAAAACAGAGCAATTCGGCATTTTTTTAGGACGTCGATTCAGACACGCAACTAGATTTAGTCTAGTGAGCAGTGCGGCTGCAACTAGTTTTATTGTACGCATAGGCCCACGTGGACTTATACTTTAACAGAGGGGAACGCCTGCGTATGCCTACTCCCCTCCGGTCCGCCGGTGGCCGTGTTGCTCTATGGCAGGGATTCCCAAAGTGGTCGATATCGACCCCTTGGGGTCGATATCGGTTTCCTAGGGGTCGACATAAACGAAAACTGATTTTGGGGGTCGACGAGGTCTAAAAATCGACCCCTATTTAATTAACACAAGTTCTTATTTAAATCTTTCAAGATAGGTAGGTAGGTACTGTATTGTTTATGTTGTGTTACGTGTACTAAGAATAATTAATATTTTTGTAGGAAATAGCATTGTTGTAGTAATGTAAAGTCTCAAGTTCGTACAAGATGAAAAACTCGGCAAGTCAGTGTGGACAAGTTTGTGCAAGATAATGAGTTCGAGCGTACGTCTTTCAGGGGCGTTTTGACTTGCTCTCTATTTGACGCTTACGCGATTAAATACGAACGAATTCATGATCAAGTTGCAAGTCCAAACATGTTCCCGATATTTTACTATTTAACGAGCTTGCACTTAGGTTGAAAGTTCATTTGCGTTTTGAAATTCGTTGGAGCTTGAACGATAAGTACTCATTTATTTCAAGAGATTACAAAGTTATAACATAGCTAAATTAAGTGAAGTAAAATGATTGAAAAATAATTTACAAAATGCTGAGCTCCCTAAGCGAGTTAATAGCGTAACCATACAATATCTGCAGTTTATGAAAATTAACAGGGTAAGTACCAAACAGTTTTTATCTGGCACAGCGCATCAGCATTGCCATACAATGGGGCAATGCAGCCAGCGTCTTGGGGACGCTGTCTGCATTGCCCCACTGTGTGATAGTGATCAGTTGAGCTATGTGTAGATTTTACTTAGAAAACTTTCGTGATTGATTTCAATCATTATTATAAACACGGGATTTATCACGTACCGTCTTATCGGTGTTTCGACCGACAATGTTTCGGTTCAATTCGTGAACCCTCATCAGGGTGAGTGCGATCCGCTCCGAATAACGTCTCGCCTCGCACTGTCGGTCGAAACACCGATAAGACGGTACGTGATAAATCCCGTGTTTATAATAATGATATGTGTAGATTGTTTGCAACAGATTGCAGTTGTCTCAGTTGTTTCAATTGTAAAAAGTTACCAGTAAATTTAACAGTTTATTATTGTTTTTTATTTAGGTAGTTTCTTATTTTTTTATTTGCAGGATTACTGAATTTTATGATGGCGGACACAAAAAAAATGCAGACAATACAGTTTGGACTACTTGAAGTTCGGATTTATTGCATCTCCATCAAATCAACACTTGCCGATGTGTCTCATGTGTGAAAAAGTATTCAGTAACTATGCTATGAAGCCTTGAAAAATGGATGACCACTTATCAAGAGTACATGCTGACAAAAAAAGTAAGCCCTTGTCATTTTTTCAAGCACTTCAAGAAAAACTAGACAAAAGACCATCCACAAGATCGATGTTTGCGTCATCATCTATTAAAGACGATGATGGTTTACGAGCGTCCTATAATATATCTTTACTAATAGCGAAGTCGGGGAAACCCCACACAATTGGAGAGCAGCTTATATTACCAGCCATTGCGGAGGTCCTTACCAATGTATTGCACAAACCCGCACATGATATTTTAAAGAGAATACCTTTGAGCAATAACACCGTTCAGAGACGCATAGACGAGATGGGACGGGATGTGGAAAACATTTTATGCAAGTTCTTACACACCAACAGATTCTCTCTCCAGTTGGACGAGTCTACATTACCTGGCAATGAAGCTCTGTTGTTAGGATATGTTCGATATATCAAAGATGAAAATATGTGCCAAGAACTGCTTTTTGCTACATATTGAGAGACTGATACCAGAGGAGAATCGATTTTTCAGGCCGTGGAACATTTTTTTACTGACAAAGCTATTCCATGGAAAAACATTGTTTCTGTTGTGACTGATGGTGCACCGTCTATGGTTGGTCGTCATCGTGGTTTTATAGCTCACTTAAAGCGACAACTGCCTGGCGTACTGGTCATTCACTGCGTGAATCACAGGCAGCATTTAGTAGCAAAAAACCTGAGTCCTAGATTGCATAAGTCTTTACAATATGTAATAAATGCTATCAACAAGATTCGAAGCAATTCTTTGAACTCTCGGTTATTTGCTCAGCTATGTGAGGAAAACGACGAAGTCTTTACTCGATTACTTCTGCACACTGAAGTTCGCTGGCTATTAAGAGACTCTTGCTTAGAAAGATTTTCAGGCATTTTTGAATCTGTGTTGCAGTTTTTACAAGAAAAAGATCCGAATTTGAAAGAAAATCTGAAAAATTGTAAAACAGATATTTATTACTTGACTGATATCTTTGGAATATTCAACAAAGTTAATTTGCAGCTGCAGGGTGACGGTCTTAACTTGATTAAAACAAAATCAATAATATCGGCCTTCGTGGGTAAACTTATCCTTTATAAACAAAATTTAGGCAGAAAAGAATATTCGCAGTTTTCGCATTTGTCAAAATTACCAGAAATGCTTCAAGATGATGACATTTTATTATATGTCACTCACTTGGATGCATTACACAAGGACTTTACGGAGAGGTTTGAGGATCTTTTAAGTTTACAAATTCCTCAATGAATAATAAATCCGTACAATACCACAGCCATAGAAGAAGCCAATGTGATAATGCAAGAAGAGTTGATTACCATCAGCACAGACGAAGAGCTTAAGCAGAAGTTCAACCAAGGCTATCAGAAGTTCTGGTTGCAACACAACATTGAAACACAGTATCCTACATTGTGGAACATTGCTGAAAAATACCTTATCGCTTTTCCATCATCTAGTTGAAAAAAGCTTCAGTGTGGTAACAAACATTTTGACGAAACAAAGACACCGTTTGAAAATCAACGAACGTGGAGATTTAAGGCTACAACTCACCAATATTGAATCGGATGTAGCTAGATTGGTAGATAGTCACCAGGTTCATCCATCACACTGAATGTTTTATTTTCTCTTTGCGAATTAATACTTTTTTAAATATAATTTCCTACCTACTTAAGATTCTTTAAGTACTTAATTTGTAATAATCATTATAAATTAAACTTGATATTTACTGAATTGTATGTCTTTTTATTTTGTTAAATTTTGATGAAGCCAACTTTACTCACTTAACCAAGTGCAAAGTTTTCCAATTGGTACCTTAGTACCTAGGTATTTTGAATCAATAGGAAAAAAACGAAAGATAGGCCCCCTTATTCATAATAGTCTGCTAACTAATTTAAAGCATTGCTAATTCTCATTCTGTCTTCTTCTATTGACCTAAGTCAGAATGAAAAATAACACTCTGTATCAGCTGTTTTAAGTTAGCGAACCATTATGAATAAGGGGGTTGATCTTAAAAGTAGGTAATTTGGCCATGGGGGTCTGAGGTAACAGTTCATTTTGGAAAAGGGGTCACTTGTCCAAAATAGTTTGGGGATCCCTGCTCTATGGTATCTTCATTTACTTCTTGTGTAAATGTAGGCGACAAAGGTAAATCAAACAAATTACTGGAATGAGAAGGCACCAAATAACTCATGCTACAAGATGTACATGGTTGTGGGTTACAGTACGTTTTGATATCAACACAATGTTTCTTAACATGGAATAGATGCACCACAGGGAGCTGGGTTTGTATGTAGGTATTGGCGAGTTCAGAGAAATACGTTAAAACACATTTTCAGAATATGACTGGGTTTTTTTGTTGCTGTTCTATTGTATGAAACTAGCGTAAGCAGCTAAGTACTTTTCTCTAGATTTTGCAGTTATTATTAGGCTTTCATCTGCATTTAGTATTTCTGGCGGGGTTAAATCTATCAATTGTTAATCTTCTGTACTAAAACTTGACATTTTTACAATTATTTACCACACAGCAACAAATGCGATACAAACAAAAAAATGGGAAATAGCGCGGAAGTTTTTTTTTTGCACGCGCCAAATGTAAGGTGATTGATTACATAAAGTCATACAGCCTACTTCAAAATTATAATTTTAGTGATAAAATGCAAATATTTTAAAACCAATTATCTTGAATATTTTGATAATAATAAATGTGTTTTCATCTTAATTAGGGATACATTTATTTATTCCAAAAATGTAATAGGATTTTCAGCGGCATAAAACATCTTTGTTGTTATAAAAACTGTATTACCCGGTTAAATTGAAAATGCTCTGTTTACTTGCTTAGAATTTGCAGTTAGGTACTAACTTAACTTTGTAGGGATAATTCTATTATGCACTAGTGTGTTATATTATTACGCACGTGTGTGTTATAGTTCGGTTTATGGCCCTAATAATTATGTACTATGGCGCACTTTACGAGCAAGTGTGTTGAAAAGTATATATATATCAGCAAGTATCAGTATCAGTACCTAGGTACTATATCAGTAGGTACAAACAAAATAATTATTCACACGTTCTTTATGAAGTTTAGATCAAAATGTAAAACTAGTTGTCGCTAGTAAAATCGTTCTGATTTATTCAGAATCACGCTGACGCATGCGCGCGGCGCGACGGTGGCGGCGCGCGCACACCTCTGTTATTTGACAAATAGAATCCAAACCGTTGCAATCAACAATGTGACTAGTTCAGATGAGCCAGTTACACTCGGAGTGCCACAAGGCAGCATCCTAGGCCCAAGCCTTTTTCTGATTTTTATTAATGAACTTTGTGAATTCGATCCCCAACATGGCAAAGTATTTACATTTGCCGATGACACAGCTCTGGTCTTTGAAGGTGAGAGCTGGGAACAAGCTCGTGTCAATTCTGAACGAGGACTACATAATGTCATTCTTTGGCTACAGAAAAACTTGCTTACACTTAACTACATAAAAACAAAATACCCATGCTTTAGTATATTAATAAATAATATCCCAAGTAACAATTCCTTCAAAGTTCACGCTCACACATGTAACTACTCTCAAAATTATTCATGTAACTGTGCTGTCCTTGAACATGTCTCATCAATAAAATAATTAGGAGTAATTGTAGACAATCAGCTATCCTGGATGCCCCAAATAAACTCAGTCGCATCTCGCCTTCCTAAACTTACCTGGATATTCAGGAATCTCCGCAACGTTGCCACAAAAGATTTGCTTAAAACAGTATATTACTCACTCTGCCAGTCAGTCCTTAGTTACTGCATACCTGTTTGGGGAGGAGCATGCAAAACCATGATTATTAAAGTGGATAGGGCTCATCGCTCTGTGCTTAAAGTTATGTAATCCAAGCCTTTTAGATACTCAACAGAATCTTTATTTACTGAATGCCAGTTACTTTCAACACGCCAGTTATTTATTTTACAAGCAGTTTAAGCCCATCACAAGAAGAATATGTTTATCCCTGATCCAATTAACCAAGTTCTCAGTAATAAGCGAGTATGTCATGTTCCCCGTTGTAATACCACTTTTGCTAGACGACAGACTTACTTCCTAGGAGCCTATCTTTACAATAAAATTAATATTAAATTACAGTACTACTCAATGCCTAGCTATAAATGCAAATTTATGGTTAAAAGTTGGTTGCTAGGTTTGAACTACCTTGAAACTGAGAGTCTGTTAATCATACTATCATAAGTTATATATGATAAGTCAACACACAACAAACTCACCCATTTATTTGTACACACAAATTGATACCCTCACACACACTCACACCGCACACCCACTTTCACACACTCACCACACATCCTCGCACGCACATGGACATACACTTACACACACAAACACACACGCACTCAAATCACGCAACGAACACACTCTCACACCTACACATACATTCACTGAACATTCCATTATGAGCATAGTCCGGAGGGAGGTATAGGTATGCCATCATACAGGTTCATCCTAGTTTGGGTAGGTATGTTTTCCATCCTGGATTGTATTATAGCTGGTAAACCATTGTAATTTGTTGTTTGTGAAATAGTGAAGTTTGTTGGTGAATAAATAAATTATTATTATTATAGTAAGAAGTCAGGGAATTTATGGAAAATACTTAGATTGCTTTTCGCGTGTTTCTTATGAGCTCCTTTACTCGTCCTTCTTTATTTGCTTCATTTCCCACTAGCTGACCCGTCCGCGGCTTCGCATGCGTGGTATTTCAATAAAAACATTACCCTCATTTTGCGTAATTGGGTAAAAAATAGCCTATGTCCTTCCCCAGGATATAATCTATCTCCTTGCCAAATTAACAAACAAACAGTTACTTTCGCAGTTACTATGTATTATTTATTGTATTTTTAACCTGTGTTGTCCCACTGCAGGGCAAAAGCCTCCCGCCCTTCTTTCCAGTTTTTTCTGTCCCTTGCTTTAGTGGGCCAGTCTGGTAAATGCACATCCAAGTCGTCACGCCATCTCCGTTACTATGTATGTATTATACATATTAACCTTTCTCTTGAATCACTCTATCTATTGCTGAAAACTAAATTAAAATCCGCTGAGTAGTTTAAAAGATCTAAGGGAACAGACAGCGGAAGCGACTTCATTTTATACTACTTATGTAAAGAATAAGGAAAGAAGATGATGATTGAGTTGATAATAAAACAAACACTGGAATCTCAACACAGAAAAAACGAAACTTCTGTGGAGTTCAGCCTTCTTTTTTTAAAAAGCCTATCAAAACGAAGGACAATACCTAATTTGAATATTCATACAAACCATGCATAATCCATTTTGAATTTCGAAATTGAATCGAAGCAAACCACAACAAAGCTCGCATTACATTGTGTGCCTATTAGGTATGTCACGGAAAATCACTTTTGTTATAGAATATACTAATTTTATTAGTGTCACTATAATGTACTCTATGTCGCGAATACACCAGTTTAGTAAATAGTAGTCAAAATGCGATTCTGTCAAAAAGCACAGCCCAGCCTTAAGCGAGTCCGGGAAATTGCCTTTTCTGATGCAGTCATTTATTGCATTTGCTAAAAGGAACTGCTAGTTGATATTTAAGTTTGTTTAGTAGATATGTATATCCTTTAAATGAAATGTGTGAAGAGTTGCGTGTTGGTGTGCAGGTACGGCAGCTCGCTGCTGCAGTACGGCGCGGCGCGGCGCGCGGCGGACGGGCGGCGCGCGCGCTGCCCGGACGCCGACGAGGCGCGCGGCTTGTACGAGAGCGTGGAGATGGGCGCGTCCTCGTCGCACGGCTCGCTGCACGGGCTGCTGGGCGCGGGCGCGGCGGGGTGGCGGCGTGCGCCGCTGGCGGGCGGGGGGTGCCGGCACGCGCAGACGCTCGAGTTCAACGAGCGCGGCGCGCGCCCGCCGCCGCCGCGCGACCACATCTGCACGATGCCGCGGGCTAGGGGCGGGGGCGGTGTGCGGGTGGAGGTGCGGGGCGCGCGGCTCGCGACGCCCGGCGTGGAGCTGGACCTGCCGCCCTGTCTGCTGCTGCTGCGCGCCGCCTGCTCCTGCCATCTGCTGCCCGAGAGCCACCGCCGGCATCAGGGCCGCGCGTGCTGCGAGGCGGGGGGCGGGGAAGCGGACGGCGCGGAGTCGCCGCCCGGCTGCGAGGCGGCGGCGCCCGGCGTCGCCGGCGACTCCGACTCGGACGCCGAGCCGAGCGACTGACGCGAGCGGAGTGCGTCGTCCCTTGAATCTCACCGGTCCGCGATGTCAGTGCGGGCATGCGCTGTGCTGTGCTGTGCTAGCGTTCGGTTACATGTTAATGTTGAATCTATTTAAGTAGATGTATGTATGTTGATGTTTGTTAGGCTGCACGCTGCGCTCGCGGACGCACTCCTGCGACCTCCGTCAGGATCTGTGCTCGAGTTGAACTACACGCAATAGTCTCGTTTTCAAACTTATTAATGTTTAGATAGTAGGTACCTAGATAGCGAGCACGACGTGACGTGACGTGACGTGACGTCACCCGCACATACTCGCTCAACTTATTCGTTTTTTTATTCAGTTAAATTTGTTCATGATCTAATTATATAAGTACTATCTACATTCCGTTAGTGACAAAGGCCGAGAGAGAGAGAAAGAGCGGAACAATTCAAATAACGTGTTTCAAGAAGTCTAGTTAGAAAAGAAAGAACAAATGACATTAATATTAGTTAGCTTGTAGAGGCTTACGCATTCTTTCCTAATGGTAGAAGTGCGCATGTAGAGTGCGTGGACGCGCGCACTGCACTCTACATGCGCCTGCTGTCGGGATCTGGAGCCGGTGATGAACAGTCATTATTACAATCTAATATATGAACACGATGCTAATCTAGACATTATACAGTATATGATTTTTATGGTATTTATTTAGATGTAACTCTATTGTGATGTAATATTTCCCATGTAAGTATATTATGTATTTTTGTATTATATCATGTTAGACTGTATTGAGTGTAGCACTGCAGTGGCGGTAGCGAGTGGCGAGTGGTACTCGCACTTGCGGCCGAGATATGCAATAAACTTGTACTTGATTCGATGCCAAAACAAATGTTTTATTATACCTATAACTTGTAGAATGCTCTAATCCACATCTCTTATTGCGGAGCGGCGCAGCGCTCGGTGGAACACACACACACCTCAAACGCTTCATTATCATTCCACAACTAACTAGAGAACCCTCTAAAATCACAAAACCTGCTCAATTGTACCGCCCGCCCTTATCAAACGTCCAATAAACTCTTTTTATGAATATAAACTATTGGTTCGCCCCGAACTGAGATTTCGAGTCTCACAAATCACAAAAAAAAATATTCTTAGGGCGACTCGCGCAACGATGATGCCTAAGCGTATTTAGTGGCTAAATATGATCAAACCATACAAATACGTAAAATTTAAACATGTTTAGTCGCTAAATACGTTTACGGATCGCTGTGCAAGCCGGCCTTAATCTTTGACTAATAAAATACTTAGTACCACGAAATGCGCAGCCAACTAACTTGACCCACAGTTTCATTCAAATTACAGGTAACGGGAGATTATGATAATTGATTACACTTTTTTGAGGTAGAAATTGCAGTTATTCTGGATTTCAGACTTTCCTATATTAGTGTCACTAAAGCTACACGCATACCAAATTTCAGCACTGTGGGGTCTCTGGTGTACCCTGTGAATTTTGTCAAAGTTCAGTTTTTATTCTGGCTAATACCTAACTTACAACACTACAAGGTTTAAAATAAAAATAAAAACGGGGTTAAAATGTACTCTCAAAGACCTTTTCTTTAGACGTGCCACTTGACTGGATAGTTCCAGTTTGTTTATTTTTTACCCCTCTTGAACCTCAAAATCTCAACAACCCCCCCAACATGTTTAGTTCATTTAGTCACACCAGAATGGCGACGTCACTACCTACCTTGGTTTGTTAATATAAAATGAAATGAATTAATTAATCTTTAAAGTATTTTACAAACTTTCGCGATCACTGTACATAATTATTGATTAAAACGGCTATTTATCGCGTATGTACCTTTTTTATTTGTTATCCCGACGTTTCGGCTGTGTTGCAACAGTCACTACTATCCTAGTAGTGTAGTGTGTCGTAATATGAACGGGGACATTTCTAATGCTGAAGACCAAGTGAGGGTAGATGCTGCAGCTACCCTCACTTCCCGACGGTAGCTCCAAGTACTCCAGTCAGCCAGAGACCATGACTGTTGCAACACAGCCGAAACGTCGGGATAACAAATAAAAAAGGTACATACGCAAAAATACCCGTTTTAATCAATAATCTTTAAAGGTTAGGTTCCTAATCGACCCCCCCCCCCCCCCCTCCGTCCAACTACTGGCGCTAGAACTGTGCTCCTTGACGAGTTCATTTGTAGGGTTCCGTACCCAAAGGGTAAAGCGGCACCCAATTACTAAGGCTCCGCTGTCTGTCCGTCTGTCACCAGGCTGTATCTCATGAACCGTGATAGTTAGACAGTTGACATTTTCACAGATGAGGTATTTATGTTGCCGCTATAACAACAAATACTAAAAACAGAATAAAATAAATATTGAAAAGGTGCTACCATACAATAAACGTGGCTTTTTTGCTCTTTTTAGCTCGATATTGATAACGGCAACAGGTAGACGCTTGAAATATTCATAGAATATTGAGTTATATGTATATTCACTTTAAAAATAAATAAACTAATAATTCAAAAACAATATACGAAAAATAAAAACGGAGTCTAAATGTACTAATGAATACCTTTCATTTGACGTCCCATTTGACCAGTTAGCATCATATTCATTTTTTTTACCCCTCTTGAACCCCAATATCTCAACAACCCCCCAACATTTTTAGCTCATTAGGTCGCACCAAAATTGTGCCATCACTACCTATGTATCAAATTTCACGATGATCGGATCAACGCTTTGGAAGTTATCCTCGGACAAACATACATACTTACTTACAACGCCGATTTGCCCAAGTTGATTTAGAGATCTCGTTTCGCTCGATCAATTAAATTAAAATAAAACAAATATTTAAGGGGCCTCACATACAACAAACGTGATTTTTTGCCGTTTTTATAGATAATGGTACGGAACCCTTCGTGCGCGAGTCCGACTCGCACTTGGCCGGTTTTATTAAGGATTTTCAATGCTTGATATACCCACCTGCGTTATTTAAAAATACATTTTCATCACTCATGCTTCAAAAGTTAATCATTGTAACTCGAAACGAAAGGCTCCGTAAACACGATTTACGCCCTTAGGGCCGTAAGTTAATTTGAAAATAAAATGAGGTTCATTGCATTCATATCTAATAAGCTAAAAGTAAATTGAACCTAATAAAGACTAATTCTAGTAAGTAGTGGAAAAAAACAATTACCTACCTAAATACCTAAATTTTATATTAGCAACAAATTCAAAAAAAGACGTTTTTACCATTATTTTAGATCAGAATGTGCGGTGGATGCGCACGAGAAGAAGAAATACACGAGTGTTAGTTGTGGATACGCGCGCGCGGTGCGCTCGCTTCACTCGAGCTGTGCGTGCGTCTCGCAGGCTGTACCGAGTACCGAGCCTGCAGTGCTGGCTGTCACTGTCACCAGTCAGTCGAGTCGCGGCCGGCGTCACGCACGCACTACTCGCGTCGAAGCCTCCGCGAGTACCTCGTGGATCTGCGACGAAAGGCGCCAGTTCGTCGCGCGACCGCTTCGCTCGGTAAACTTGCTATAATACGCTCTGTTAATAATCATTAGCTGATAGCGAGATGATCTTGTCGGAACAAGTCTGATGGTATTTATAAAGACGTGTTTTATCTGTCGGTCCTTGGAGTTGGAAGTGTGCGGTCTCGTGTCCTGGCTCTGAGCTAGCTGGTGGTGGCGGGTGGTGAGACGGCCCGCCCGCGCACTGTCCGCGCGGGCGGGCGAGGGTTTCCAGCTGCGCGTGAGTTAGCCGCGGGGGCAGATATGCACAATTTTATTATTCAAAAAAAAATCATTTATTTAGAACTAATAGTACAAACATATTACTGGTATTATATCTAGGTACTAATTTGTTGGCGCGCGTGTCGGACCACGCACAGTAAAGGGTTCCGTAGTCTTGGTCATTTTAAAATACTAAGTTAAGTTTGCAGTTGATTTTGGTAATTTTGTATGAACTGATAACAAACCAAACTACAGACATACAGGTGGTCGACTACTGCTCCTAAACTAGTAGAGTACTACTCAGTCTTGATCTGCTGATGTTTTGTAAACGAGCTCTTGTATTAAATAAGTGTTGCAGAAATCTTACAATGTGTTTAGAAGACCTATTCAACGATACCCCACACAATCGGGTGCGTGAGAAAAAAAATCCTTCACTTTCATATAGGTACCTCGCACCTCAACAAGTTTTTTTTAGTTTTTATTTATAACCAGTTTTTAAGGCGTTGCGTCGCGTCACTAAGGCTCAGACGATAAGGCGTCCGGGTTTGTCGGCCCCTGACCAATCCGTCGCACAACCAAACATTTGAATTTTTCCTGCATCTACTACACACGGTCCGAGGCCTTCCGACCCCGATTTTACCTGGAAGCAATCGGACCTGCTCCAAATTCTCAGGCTCCCCCCCCCCCCCCTCGTTATTTTTCGGTACAAGTGGGCGGAGCTAAACAATAACGTATTTAGTTGTATAACACACTGGCAACGAAAACTATCCGTTCCGAGGGCTTCAGGGCGAGATTTTCGTCAGTGTTATGTATGACAGACAGCGTCGCAGTAGGACGCGCGCGTATGCTTCTATTTAGCCACAAAATAACCCGATGTATCTTTGACCTCCATTTCCATCGAAACTGTAACTCTGTAACTGTAATGTGTATTTCTGTATTATGGATAAAATAAATAATATATACGTAAAAAAATTTCAAGATAATTTTCTATCTTCCATGGACGCTTAGTAAATGCAGGTCAGGGACTGAAATATTTTGATCAAGTCTGTTGTTCTATTAACGTGCCATTTTTATAAGTTGACAACGTTATACTAATATAAATAAACGTTTTATATTCAGGTCAATTTTTCGCTCCTTTCTTTAGTTTTTGAGTAAATAGAGTTTTTACCAGCTAGTATTTTTCAAACTTTAGCGATCACTGTACATAATTATTGATTAAAACGGGTATTTATCGCGTATGTACCTTTTTTATTTGTTATCCCGACGTTTCGTCCGTGTTGCAACCGTTGTGGTCTCTGTTTTACCAGCTACCTTGTAAATCTTGCATACTATTCTAAAAAAGTAGGCATCATCGGGACGTCTGTCCAACGCAAGTGCTAGCGGTCGACTGACTACTGAGGGAATTTTTCTCCTGATTCAACCGGACCTTGTGTAGTCGATAGCATACCGAATTTGGTTTTTTCTCGGATCGGGGAGACCCGGACGACATTAGTCCGAGCCTTCAACGTGTATGGTGATGCCAAGTTTCAGCTCTAAAGCACTAAGTCCGGTCGGACAGGCAGACAGACAGGGTTCCTCGTTCCACTACGGGATCCCTAACAATATGAATCCTCAAATCAAATCATTTATTTCATCAAGACTTACAGAGCTGACAATGCTGTTTATACAGTGCTGGTTGTTAACAAACATTGCTTACAGGGAGCCCCAAGCTAAGCTTAAAGATTAAGCTTGTGTGTTGAGCCTCAGAAGTACGAATTTAATTACAAAACCACAAACTACAGAATTCAATTTTTTTACTAACCTATATTGTCCCACTGCTGGGCAAAGGGCACCCCCCACCTCCCCTCCATCCATCACGGTCCACAGACCAGATTGGTCAAATTAGGCTGTGGACCGTGATGGATGAAGCAGCAATATTATTAAAAAAATATAATAAAATTATCGGCATGCATTACGTTATAATTACTTAATAAAATAAAACAAAATGGAATAAAAATTTAAATCTTACAATATGAGCTTAATTTATGTGTATGATATTAGCGGTGAGTGTGTGTGTGTGTGTGTTTGAGGGTGCGTGTGCGTATTGTGTCGTGTATGCGCGTATGTGATTGAGAGCATAAAGGAGTGTGTGTGAAGGGTTTAAATAAGTACGTGTTTGAGAATATGTACCTACGTATGTTTGAGGGTGTGTGAGTGTGTATGTGTTTGGGTGTGAACAAGATTGCACAGAATGGGAAATGTGGAATCAAAAGGTGAAGTATACTTATATCAAATTCTCGGTATCACTGTAGGAGAGATTGAGTAGCAGTTCTTTGACCATGCGCTTGCAAGTGTAAATAGTGCAGTGCTTAATTTCACATAGCCTGCAGACGTTATTATAAGTGTGAGGCAAGGAAAAGTATGGGCCCAACCGGCCATCACAGACCTAATGCAGGGAAGCGGGTTGCGGTATAGGTACAAGCCATAACTTCCTCGTTGTCAGACCGGGACCCAACGCTTCTATGCGTTTCAACAGTGGCGCTTAAAACGAAGAGCTGTCGTACACGCAGTAGGTACTTGTAAAGTTTGTCTGTTGGATAGCGGAAGTGTTTCTGCAGAGTCCAGCTGAATGAGTTAGAACGTACCGCTACCCCAGACAGAGACACATTGGATGATTGACTGGCACAGACCCACGTAAACCATTTTGAGTAAGAAGAAGTGAAAAGGAGTGTAGTAGTGAGTGAGAAGAAGCACAATCTCGGGAGTTTTTTCATAATATTACCTATGAGTTTTCTTACTCGAAGACTTAAAATTGAAATGTGTTTCTTATATTTGAGATTTTCATCAAGAGTGAAAGATCACACGAATAGGAACGCTGTGCTCGAACACTGTCCGGACAGGAGTGGGTCCTCATTTCCAAAGATGATGGCGGGCTACTAGCAGAAGTTTTTGAGAAAGCCAGATATTTTGTTTTCCTATCGTTTAACGTTAGTACTTAGGTTTTTATTTAAGAACTATGCGACCAGGGAAAGAGCCTCTTCTGCAAGATATACCTGCTCCCATGAGCTTCCGTGTAATATCAATGCAGTGTCATCTGCGTACGAGATTACTTCTGCATTTTGTAGTGGGAGATGCAGGAAATCATTGATATATAGCGCAAAAAGAGTCAGACCCAGTGTACTGCCCTGTGGCACGCGAAAACTAATAGGCAGTTGCTGGCTCAGTATATCTCCAATTTTAACACACTGTCTACGATGGTAACTCTCAAACCAGTTCTTTAAATAACTAATATAGCTAGCGACTATATTAATCCCGATGATGGACATCCTGGGATCTCTCACTCAGTAGGATATCAGTAGCCCGTGAGGATATCCCACAAGGTAGTAGCCAGAGGTAAGTGCCTAGGTACCTACATAACGCCCATCTCTTGCATAGAAGTTATCATTCACGTGACGAGTTGCAAGCCCATCGCCGCTCCACGGAATAGGTAACTAGATTTGGTACTTTCTGACCCGATGGCGCAGTGATTCAAGCACATGCCGCTGCGCGCCCGTGTCTTCGCGATGTTTTGTTCCATCGTTTTTGATGTGTAAATAGGTACGCACATTTTTCAAGTAGAGAAATACATCGGTGCGCGGCCGGGATTCGAACCCACAATCTCAGAATGTCAAGTCAATATCACTGGTGTTTTATAAAGTAGAGCATTGCCCCATAATGCCCCCGCCTCAGCTACGGCCACGGCTAGGAGTTATCTGCCTGCGTGACTACGGCATCTAGGTTTGATGGAGCTTGCCCGAGTGACGCTGCTCGGCGCAAAACCACGTGTCTTAATAATGAAACAAACATTGTTCAAATGTGAAATAATTGATGGAGATCGCTACCCGCAGCGCAGTGCCGCATATCTACCTATGCGGTAGGGTTTACCTATCGACAGCTTCCTTACAGTGTTTGTTTGTTCGTGGCAGAGAAGTGGATGGTGTAAGAGCGCGCGCGCGGCGGCATGCGCAAGTTCATGCGCACGCGCAGCCGCGAGCGCGGCGCGTCCGCCTCGCCGCCCCCCGCGCCCGCCGCGCACCCCGCACCGCGCATGAGCAACGGGCACGCAAGTATGTTGTCACTGCAGCCTCGGCCTAGCCTCCCTCCACAGCTCCAGCAGCTCGATCGACCGCGCGGTCCTGACATCGCTTGATCCGTGTACACGACGGCTTTCCGGCATCCCTCATCGCGCACTTTACCATACTTACCCACCTAATTGCTAAGCCGAAATATAGTGTACAAGCTTCCGAAGATGGCTTCGCACTCGTCATTAGGTAATCAAACCTAACCCCCTCCTTTTGCACAGTCGGGTAAAAAGTAGACTACGCTACGTCTCGACCCTACTTATCTTTCATCGAAATCCGTCCAGTCGTTTAGTTGTGATGGGTGTGACGTAACAAACAGTCAAAGAGACAGGGCTCTTTCGGATGAATAGTACTTATGGTTCTGTGAGAACAGTAGAGCTCCTCGCGTTCCCTTAGTCCTAGGAGCTCGAATCTGGTGTCTACGGGTTCGTCTCGTGAAGACGAAGAGGATTGGTATAGGTAGCTATAAACTATCCGAAAAAGTTTCAAAAATTGAAATCCGTCCATATATAACGCTACAGAACCCCCCCCCCCCCATTTCGCTCTCCACTCCCCCCTTTTGGATTTTTTCTAATTTTGTGTAGAATGGAGTTCTTAGTGTGTCCTTAGTCTTTTCAAATTTAATTGAAATCCGTCGATAAATAACGCTACAAGTAAACTTGCCCCCTATTTTACCTCCAATCAAAAGCGATTGATTAAAATAGAGTGTACAAACAAACGAGTGTGCTTTAGACCACACGACTGAAGTAAAACTTATTTAGCTCCATATGTATGTATATATATACTGACTGTTATACTGACGATATTCAAGTGACGGTTTCTCAAAACATAATAAAAGACCTCTCGAAAAAATAACTACGAATTGTACTATCAAATTTTAAAGAAAATCGACTAAGTTTAGGTGATTAATTCGATATAACACTTACTGCCTACTCTTGCAATCGACATCCAAAACTAAAGGCCGATTGATTTGATATCTCTTTCGGAAATGGCTGCGGGTTTTGGGTTAGAAAGGGACGACAAGACATAGAGACGTCACCAATCTGTGGTTAGATGACAAGCAATATGCAATAGCACAACATAAGTTTATTAAAGTGTTTGTTTTTACATGCCAAAATAAATTTTACATGTCTATGGTAAATAATACACAAATTTACTTCTTATGCTCATCTAAATAACCCCTTTAATTTTTGTGCGTATATTATCAAACACCCTGTATCTATATGTTTATAGATATTTGCAGTTCGTATAATTTAGGCTAATTTGGGATAGGAGATAGGCGACAAATCAACTGGCTATGAGAGAAAGAGAGAAATAAAATGTGTGCTCGCACCTCTCCTCTTGCCCCTACAGTAATATACGAAACCTAACTCTCTCTCTCTTTCTATCTTCACTAAATTATATCTCCCTTTCAACTTCCGTTTGCACTTTTCGTAATGCATTCACCAGCTTACTCCCCAAGTCAAGCGTGCGTAAAAAAGTTTTTAAATAAATCAAGGAGCTTGTGTGCCAATTTTTGTCAAAATGTGTTATAAAATACGACCTCTTATGTCTGCGCTAGGGCGCGTTGCCGGCGCAGCGCAGGCTACTCTAGACAGGTATGTTCTAAATAATTGGTCAATTACGCTCCCCGTTGGTAAGTGATCGTAGCTTTCGTCAACCTGTCATAGCTACTAGAAACTTAGCCTATTAACTTAGAAGCCTATTATAACGTACCTATAAACCAAATGTTATAATTCCGCCAGACACCCGTCACATTCATGCTCATTCACTGCTACTGAACACAGGCCGATCAATGGATCCTAGAACCTTGATGAAATCCTCTTTCCATTTAGTGGGTGTGCTCTGCGCCTTGCGCATTTACTTGTGGTAGACCAACGTTACATTACAGAGCTTATCCCTCGCTTGAGGAGTTCGTGTGCTCTCATCCGTTTCCCATCGCGTGTATAGGTAGGTAAGGTACTTACCTAATTAAGTCGAGTGCATCGCACGCTACCCAATTTTAAATTGGTTATTACTAGTGATTCGTCCCGAACTGAGATCTCGCGAGTCTCCCATAAAAGCCAAAATAATATTATTTGTAATCTTTGACTATCAAAATAGTGCCACGAAATAACAACTTTAGTACTTGACCTACAGTTTCATTCAAATTACAGGTAACGGGAGTTCATGTTAAATGTTTTTTTTTGGGTACAAAATGCTGTTGTTCTGGATTTCAGACTTTTGCCTATACATATTTGTGTCACTAAAGCTACACGAAAACCAAATTTCAGCATTGTGGGGTCCCCTGGTGTACCCTGAATTTTGTCAAAGTTTTGTTTTTATTATGGCTAATTAATAACTAAAAAACTACAACCATTTAACTAAAAATAAAAACAAGGTTGAAATGTACTAATGAAGACCTTTCATTTGACGTCCCACTTGACCTAATAGTCTCATTTTCATTTTTTCCCCTCTTTTTTTATTCATATCCTTCGACAAATTACATGTGTTCTTGAACCCCAATATCTCAAAAACCCCAAACCATTTTTAGCTCATTTAGTCACACCAAAATTGTGCCATCACTACCTACCTATGTCTACATACACCAAATTTCACGATGATCGGATCAACGCTTCGAAAGTTATCCTCGGACAAACATACATACATACATACAACGCCAAGTTGATTTGGAGATCTCGCTTCGCTCAATCAATAACAAATGAATCGAGTGCGACTAATGTTGTGTAGTTTTACGTATCGCCAGGCACGAGTGCCGCGCGGCGTGCGATTCACAGATTATTGTAGTGGATGGGTGTGCGGTGTGGAGTGGTGGAGGCCTTCACCCGCCGACCCGCGCGCCATCGGGGAGCGCCCGATATCTGTTATCGCATCTATTATTCCCTATTATCGGTCTTAGCCGGCACGACCGATCTTCGGAATTTGAGATCCGTTGACTGCAATCGGCAAAGCTTTTGAGAACTCGTTGCCATAGGCTGGAACGCTTAGCGTAGCGGTGCAGTGCTGTGTAGGTATGGCGATCGTGTTCCATATGTGATGGAGCGCGCAGCGGGTGAAAGTGCCGAACGCTGCGTCCGCTATCTGTAGATATGACGCCTGTGCTGTGTCTGCCTGGCCCGGTGGAGTACAGCTAGCTCCTTGCCTCGAAGTATTCGGCGACCGGCTCGATGTGTTGTATTCTCTTTATGTTCGCTGATGTGTCTGTGTGTCGACTGATAGGTAGCTTCTAATTACTTAATTAAATGTTACCTTCACAATGAGGATTGCTTTGCCACGGCCGGCTGCTTACAATAATCGCGAACTATGGCAACAAGCGTTTGCAATGGGGAGATGAATACCTCTCATTATGTTTATACTAGCTGACCAATCCGCAGCTTCGCACGCGTAGTTTTTCAATAAAAACATTACCCTCCTTTGCGCAGTTGGGTAAAAAGTAGCCTATGTTACTCAGGGTGAATGTAGCTTTCCAATGGTGAAAGAATTTTTGAAATCGGACCAGTAGTTTTTGAGTTTATTCATTACAAACATACACACAAAAATACAAATCTTTCCTCTTTATAATATTAGTATAGATATAGATACCTAGTATAGATATAGATACCTAGTATAGATAGATAATTGCGAGTTCCTGCCTTGTTGTCTTGGAAACGATTAATATTTTTGTCACGAGTCGCTGGCTGGAGTAATATTGTGTTGTCTTGTATCAGTAGGCAGGTGTGTGTTCGTGTGCCGAGCGAGGTCGAGGTGTACTAACTACTCGTTACGTAACGCTAGGTAACTAAGTGCCAGACCGCTGCCCAGTACAATCAACGTTCATCATCATTTTATTCAGTCTGCATTTGTGGTATCCAAATAATTATGAACACAATTCATACATTATGTCAAGTGCATAGAGTGGATCATAAAAGTATATGGAGGCTATACTGATTTGTTTATCCTGTTTGTAATGATAATGTTGTTGTCAGATGGCAATGCAGGTGCAGGCGTGACAGCTTCACGCCGCGAGGATCACTCCACGCTGTCCATTAACAGGTAACATCACCTCTCAATCAGAGTCGGAGGCAAACTGACGCTGGCGTGTGCGCGTTGAGCTGAAGCCGCGCGCCGACCTGCCTGCCGGCAGCTGGCAGCCGCGCCGCGTGTGCTCAACGCAAACCCGCACTGTGATGTGTTTGCGGACGAATGGAAGGGACGAGACGAAGGGATTTGTTTTGGAATGCGGGAGGGAGGGAGGTACTGTGACACAGGTGGATAAAAGGTTCTGTAAATATTGTTATTATTATTTGATTTTATCATAAATATGTAGGTATTATTATGCCCTTTAAATTTGCTTCTGGCTAATGGTTATTGGTACTTTTTAATATACCTAATGATAATTTAGGTATTATTACTAGGTATTATGTTTTTAGGCATGAGATGAGTTTAGTTTTTGTTCTTATTTTTGTAAGTGATTTTAATAATTACTTGTAGGTACTTATAATTAATAATTGTAGCTTTCAGATTATAAATAAATAAATTAAATCACGTATCGCTCGTCGTGAAAGGCAATGGGCGGTCTTACCGCTACGCGAGACGTCTTCCAGGCAACCGTTCAGAAATCCGTTGTCAGAATAAGGAAGTTGAGATGGCATCGGGCAGGCTGTGCCGTGCCGTGCACCTCGCGCCACTCAACATTGCTTGGGATGCACGACTTCGCACCCGCAGACACAGAGTAACCTTGTGTCACTGCAGCAGGTACTGCAGCGAGTCGAGCGCAGCAGACGAGGGGGCAGACGAGGGGCTGGAGGGCGCGCCTGCGTGGGAGGACCCCGACTTCCCGGCGTCGTGGCGCAGCATCGGCGACCGCCGAGCCGCCGCCGGAATCGTCTGGATGAGGCCTCATGTGAGTACACATCTGACGATACACTCACTAGGTACCTACCTATACTCTCCATCACCTACACGTAGGTACATACATACATCCTTATTGATACTTACCTACACTAGTGGTCAGACATACATTCTGCCTTACAATCATTACAAATCATCTCGATAAAAAAGGTCTCCTTCAAGTCCTTTCAAAATGACGATCTCGACACCTTGGAAAGAGGAGCGTGGGAGATATACGTTTACCCAAGTTGTTAAGTTGTAGGTACCTAGGGTTCCGCGTGGCTTGAGATCGTAATGTGTATGCGTGGATGCGAAGTGGTGTTTACTCGCGTTAATAAGTAGGTAGGTAGGTGCCTGGTAAAGTAGAGTAGAGTTGAGCGGGCGCGGGCGCGGGCGCGGGGGAGGGACCGTTACTTATGCCGTTTGTCGGTCTCTGTGCTGCAGCTGCCGTAATATTTACTTACTCGTAAATCCGCCACGTCTCGCCGCACGCACCTCCATCCAGAGATATCGAACCGATCTAAACTCGTGCATTGCTAGAAGAGTTGCCGCATCCGTTCGTTTACGAGCGCGCGACCGTACCTACGCGGAGCGGCGGCGCCTGCCCGCCCTGCAGATGCGCGCGCGCGTTGCCACCAATTCGGTTAGAGTAGGTATGATAGGATGGAGCTATGCGTGTGTGGTTTGCCGAGGACAATGATGCCTGATGCTTAGCCAATTACCATGCCAAGTGTCATCGCATCGCGCGTGACTTCTTACCTACGCGTTACACTACTAAATGTGTACGTAATTTACAAATAAAGCTAAACTCGCTGTTGTAACTCGACACTCGACACCCAATTTTTATCCTATGAGAACTGATTTAAGGGATAAATGGTAGCCTATGTGGTGATCAATGTTATAATCATACGTAGATTATTCTACCAAATTTCATCGAAATCGGTTCAGCCGTTACGGCGTGCTTGAGTAAAACTTTTGCATTTATTGATCGAGCGAAGCGTACTGGGTAAATCGGCGTTGTATGTATGTATGTATATTTGTCCAAGGATAATTTTCGAATCGTTTATCGGATCATCGTGAAATATTGGTATATACATAGGTAGGTAGATATGGCATAATTTTGGTGTGACTAAATGAGCAAAAAATGTGTGTGTGGGGCGGGGGGGTTGTGGTTGATATTGGGGATCAAGAGGGGTAAAAAAAAACTAAAATGGGACTGTCCGGTCAAATGTCACGTCTAATAAAAGGTAATTGTTTCGACCCCGTTTAGTAGTTATTAGTATCTTGTAGTTTATAAGTTATTAACTTATTAGTCATAATAAAAACTGAACTTTGACAAAATTCACATGCGGTACATCAGTGACCCCACAGTGCTGAAACTTGGTATACGTGTAGCTTTAGTGACATAAATACTATAGGGAAAAGTCTGAAATCCAGATTATCTGCAATTTCTACCTCACAAAAGAGTTTCCAATTACCATGAACTCCCGTTACCTGTAATTTGAATGAAACTGTAGATCAAGAAGTTGGTTCTGCGTTTCGTGGCACTATTTTATTAGTCAAAGATTAAGGCCGGCTTGCACAATGACCCCTAAACGTATTTAGCGATTAAACATGTTTATATTTTACATATTTGTTTGATTTGACAACTCCTTAAATGATATTTAGCTACTAAATACGTTTAGGCATCGTTGCGCGAGTCGTCTTAAGAATATTACTCGCGAGATGTCAGTTCGGGGCGAACTATTAGTAATAATTAATAGTGTGATGGCCACAATCGATTAAGGTATACCTAGTTGTCTGTATTTATAATTGATTGCGCACAGGAGTGATGGGCTTCCGTCCGGTACGGAAGGAGACGGTCCCCCCCCCCCCCCCCCCCCCCCCCCCCGCGCGGCGCGACGCGGCGCGCCGCCTACATTCTAATATTCGTTAACGGCTGTTTATTGCTTACTGATTAGGTACCTATAAGGCGCCGCGCCGCTGTGCGGTGTGCGGTTGTAACAGTTATATTTAGGTATTAGAGATGAATGAAACTAAAGGAGAACGGGCATAAGTGTATGGAAGCTGGTCTACCTTGCAATAAAAATGAGTCATATGTCAATATAAAGGTAATTCTATGTATTTTCATATGTAGAAAGTCGCATTTCTCTAAGTATTGTCCGATCTGAGTTCTACTAAAAATTTAATCTGATAATATTTAGTGCCAAACATTGAATATCGTGGTAATTAAAACAACATTTTGTGTAATGTAATGATTTTATTTAAGTTAGGTAAGTAGTAATACAAATAAAAACAACATCTTCTTAAAAAATCAAAACAATATGTTATTAAACATTATCATCATCATCATCATCGATGAGAATACTGTTAAGGAACAATGCAGGTTCATTGAACCCTTCATGACGGGCATAACCTACGTACCATATAATTGACAGTACATGGGCACAAGTACCTATAGTACGTCGCCCTGTCAAGCAGGTACAATAATATTGTGTAATATTGTTATTAATATTATTGATTAATATATAACAAAAATATTTCCTGGCTCGGACATGTCGAGACTGTATACGTCCACGTAATAGCCAAGCCTCTTCGTTGATATCATATTGTGCCAAGTCTTCTAGAGCGTTATCTCTATACGTCTCGATTATATAAAGACCATTTTGTAAGTGCTCGCTACAATATGATCGAGCGAGCTTTAACTGGTAAGTTCCCAAGGCAAAATGTATGACTTGTTCTTCACTAAGCCTTGGGAAGTTTTCTATTTCATTTGCTTCGATTCGCATGAAGTCTGCGCTCCTATAATTCAATCTCTTTGCTTCCACATAATTGTGCAATGTGTTTGGTATGTGTATTTTAGCTCTTATTGAATTCAAAAAGGCTGCTGCGTGTGAACTATCTTCGATGGGGGCGTGGAAGTGGTTTAGAATGGCTGCAGCTATTTTGAAGTCAACAAACATTTTTGGCAACGTTTTATTAAAATAGTTTTGACGCAAAAGTTTAAAATCTCGCTTAAATCTCCCATTTACTACTTCCACCACCCATCGGCACATGGTGACCAAACGAGACTGATTAGCTTGTTCTGTAGTGAGTTGATTTTCTCTTCTGTCTTTAGTTGGTGGCACATGATGTTCGTAGCCACAAGCTTCTATATCCTGCAAACTATCTCTAAATCCTCTGTCTAGGATAAACGCATCATTACGTTCGAGTAACCAATGCAGCGGCTCATCTTCGTTATTCATTATTTCACTCATGATCTGGGCATCGGTTCTGGTAGCGGCAAATGGCCCTTTGACATCTAATATATAGCCGTCCGTGAATACCATTAAAAACGGCTTCAACAAGTTTTGATATTTGTAGCATGTTGTTGTATAAACGCGGCGAATTCTGGTCGTTCCCTTTGCAGGTTAACAGCCAAGATATGCTGCTGGTACCGTCCGCGGTAAAGTCCTCGACGACACATCACACAGTTTCGAAAAACGTCCATTATCGGTAGGCAGTTCAAAAGTCAATAAGTCGAGCCAAAGTTAACACATTAGGGAAAGAAACAGGGTCCAAAAGCAAGCCAGGGTCAGTAAAAACAGAGAAAGAAGTTCAAACACAGCACTATCGTAACAAGACGTGACGTAGCCACTCACTTGATGCGATGCGACTGATTATTGTAGCCGTCCGGCGCGGCGCGTACACAACCGTTCCCCTCCCCCGCGTACGCATCCCTCTCCCCACGGCCCTTACATCGCTCTTCTCCCTTCTTGCTCTTGCTACTGCATTGTATAGGAGCCTTTATGTATGGATATAGTAATCGTGAAACCGTTATTTTATGTTCTTTAAACAAAAAATGCTGGTGTTTGCATGGCTGTAACTCAAAACGGACAGACTTTTGGGGAAAGTTCCAATAGTATATTTTGATGTACTATTGTATGCCAATTCGAAAATGTGCTGCTCATTTTTATTGGACTGTAGACCAGGATGCCCGTTCTCCTTTGATATCAATACATATAATTATAAAACAAGAGAAAATCGGTAGAGCGAGTAGGTTCGTAGATTCTATTTCCTATACATGTGGCAAGATAAACAGAGGTTAATCACAAATGACTTGGTTTACGGTGAATATATACTTAGACTAGAAATTTACAGATTACAGATTTATAGATTATGGATTTTAGATTAAATATTTTACATTGAAGGTAGTATAGAAAGACGCTGGCTTGAAGAGCTTAGATTATTAGGGCTTATGGCCTATATTACAGCAATTAAAGAACGTTGAGCACCTGGTCCAACAGACTTGTCTTAGTTTAAATAAGTGGGCGCCATCTGACGTTAGCGTCAGAAAAAAGAGAGGAAGACTACTTGGGTTTGACCCGGATAAAATAATGGAATCGATACACCTCGTGTTATTTTCGTCGAACGTCCCTGGCGTCTGCTCGGAGAGATGGAGTGGGCTTGAGCCGGGTGGTAGACCTCGTGAGCAGGCGTGGTCCTTGGCGTTTCTCAAGGCAGCTAGCAGGACGCTTGACGATCGAGCTCGTGGCGGTAGACTTGGTGTGAGAGCGTGGTTCGGCCAACAGGGTGACGTAATAAAACACCACGCTTCTCGACGGCTCCGGTGTTCGGTTTTAACGTGCGTCAAGGTGTATATATCCAGCAGTAATCAGAGAGATCAGCAGCGAAAGCGGTGAATTGACTTCCCGACTTGGAAGTAACACGAATTCACAATAAAAAGACTAAAGGAAATCACTGTCCAAAGAAATAAGTTTGTAGTACGTAGGATCAGAAGTTTCACAGTTGAGTCCAGGCGTGGAAAAAGAGAATCAGCACAGACGGCACTGTCCTTTTATACCCGATAACAAACTACCGGCCTTTATTAAATATAAAAATCGAATTCGTTCCAAAGGCTTCTAGAAAATCTGATGTAATATTTTTGGTGATCCCATATAGAAAAAATCTAACACTATCTGGTGTCACTCAAGAAAAAGTTTGATGATACCCATCAGTATTGCTTCAGTCATAGACACTAATTGAATTTTGTCTTATGTTATTTAATATTTTATTTATATTTTGTTTCTAGTTAGAAAAGGATTATTTAATTTAGCCAATAAAGATGTTTTAATAATAAAAGTTGATTATAAATCAATAAACTTAAGTATTGGATTTTTAAAAGGTGCATGCAACGCCATCTGCGGTAAACTTGGCGAACTGCGTTGAGAGGACGCTTGGAATTCGATATCTGCGAATCGAGTGTTTGGGCAGTGAGTACGCCGCCATACCGCTAGATGTCGTGGCATGTTGTTTGTATGAGTGTAATATGTAAAGTTAAATTGTTTATAAGTGTAATATGTTAAGTTAAATAAAGGATGTAACGTGACATAAAATTGTCACTTTACACGGTGGCTAGGTGTTACCTACCGCCACATCGGCATCTACTGCCTCCAGTCGGTCGCGTATCGCGTCTGACGATACTGTATCAGCCATGCACGTCGTTGCACGTTGCTGCCACCTGTGCTCCCCTGTGCGCCCGCACCGAGGTGTACTTAAAGTCCATTTCACGAAAGAAGTCCCGCAGACGCAGCGCTGTATTCGCGCGACATAATGTTGCCAGGGTTAAATTGGGGAAATCAGGGGAAATCATTTATAGTTCATTTACTTTCATAATTCGAATATTTAGATAAGATTTTTTTTTTAATTTAGGTCCCTCTTTGATGTCCATACTGCTCAGTTCAGATTAGTGAAAAATAAATCTTTCTGTAATTTCTAAAATATAAAATGGAGATGTTCGTCCAACTATTAGAAATATTAACCAACAACCATTAGAAAAATAAAATAACATTTAAAAGTTTTATTCAAAGTTTTATTGAATAATTATGATCGGTCATACTATGATCACTGTCAGAAGAGTGAATAGAAACAGAATCAGATTCTGTTTCACTATCACTAGCCGTAGATATAATAAAACGATCCATTTCATCATCCATAAGACCATCATTTTTTAAATATTCTTCTTCCAAATGCTGTACATGTTTACATTGAGCTGCCCAATCTTCCGCTGTAACAGTCTCAAAAGCCTCTTCTGTTAGGCGTACAATTTCTTTTGGATCTTGGCCCACGTTTTTATCCGCTACCCGTCTCTTTACAAGGCTCCACATTTTTTCGATCGGATTGAGATCGCAGTGGTAAGGCGGCAATTTTAGCAATTCATGATTGTGAGATTTTAATAATACATCCACGGCATATGTAGGTGGACCTTTGTTTTGTTTAATTAATTCAAATAATACAGCTTTTGTCCAAGTACCTTCAAAATATACTCCCTTTTCTCGCAGCCATTCCTGCATGTCACGTTTAATACTTGACATTGTAGGCGCTTTATTTATTTGAGTGCAGTGATACGGAGCGTTGTCCATTACTACAAGTGACCTTTCAGGTAGGTTAGGAATTACTTTTTCATTCATCCATTTCAAAAAATTGGTTGAGTTCATGTCATCGTGGTAATCTGAGGATTTGGATTGGGATTTGAACATTAACAATGCACCATTAACAAAACCATTTTCAGTTCCCGCATGAGCAATTATCCAACGACTCCCTGATGACTCTGACACGAACATCCCAGGCTCCTCCTCACTTTGCCAGCAACTTTTGGCATGATAAGTGTTGTGTATATAGGTCTCGTCTAAATATACTACAGGTTTTTTCTCCACATTGCGATTTCTTCGGATTCTCTCCAAATATCTTGAACGCCATGCGGTAATATCATAACGTTCCATAAGTAATTTACGTTTCGATTGGCATCGCTTATACTTGAAACCGATACTTTGCAATATACGGTGCAATGTTGTGATACTTCCTTAAAAATTTATGTCTTCTCTCAAAGCTGCACGTAATTTAACCAATGTTGGTAACTCCTTCCTCACAACATAAAAACTGTGAATTTTTTGCCGTATAGCGCACAAATCAAATCCATCCAAGTCGAACTTTTTGGCATGCGGGCGACTCTTCCCTGGGGTGACGATAACTTTAGAAGTACTCGCCGCTGTTGCGCCTTCTTTTGTAACTCTCGTTACAGTTTTCTCTGACACACCTGCAATAAAATGAAAAAGTTTGAATGATTATTTTCGTATTTAATTACATTATTTTTGAATATAACTTTACATTTTTTTATTGTGTTGCGTTAATTCCTTTTAAAATATTCCTTAATAAAAAACATGCATTATAAAAACTTAATTCCAATCTGTAAGAAATCAAAATCGGGAAAAAATCTGTATATGGCAGCCCCAAAATTTACCTGTCATGGCGGCGACTCTCTTGCGAACATTGTTTATTGGTATTATAACACCGTGATTCTTGTGTTCTGCTTCACAGAACTCCTTCACCTTTAATATAATTTCTCGACCTGCACTTTTTACAACTTTTGGCATCGTAAATAGACCTTATAACGCACTAATCCAACAATAAACTCACAAAATATCTACCACAACAAACGCACCTTGATAACATCGAGAAACGACAACATGGCCGATCTCCCCATCTGTCAAATTTAGTTACACAATTGTCCGCGGGACTTCTTTCGTGAAATGGACTCTACCTACTTATTCATCAGTCGGTGGCTGGCTATAGGTACCTACCTACATCGGCACGTGAATAAATAAGCGATTTCTTATAGTTAATTCATAAGATTCATAAGACGTTTATTTTCTCTCACAAAACGTACTAATGAACTATGTATTCTTAAAGATAATACAATATAGAATTTAGAGTAAAAATAAAATAACAAGGATAAGAATTATTAGGACTTAGGATAAACATACAAAGTTCTTAACCTGTTTTGTGAGAGACTGGTGCCTGAGGTAGGTTTATAAATAAACCTGTGATACAGGTCACCAGTGCTCTCACTCCGCGGGCAGCAAAAAAAAACAGTTAAAACTAATAGGTATTATTATTTCTTTCTAAGTATTGTACATATTATATGCATATTGATATTTTTCTATACAGACTTTTACAGACAAGAATATGAGCAACAATAGGTAAATTCACGGTAAATTAATGAGTGTAAGTGATGTCTGATGTGTGATCTGGTGTAATGTGGAGTGTATGAGTTTATGAGTGTGTGTGAGGAGTGTGAGTGTGAGCACGGATTTTATGAGTATTATAAAGTTATATATACAAGGGGCCATAGAAGAAGCGGTCAGTTACGAGAGAGGAGTGAGTAGTTCTTCAGTTTTATCATAGGAGAGAATTTTGAGCCAATTCGAGACAGTCCTCGTTATGCTCATAATGAACAAGATGAAGATAATGCTCTGAGAAATGATGACACCTGTTGTTGTTAGAAGCGTGGGTCGGTGTGCGCACCAATCAGAGATATAGCTCGACGATGCGCCTCTGTCGACTGCAAATGAGATGAGCAGTCGATAGAGCCGTCCGCGCGTGCGGTGCGTCATCGACTCCATCGCGAGCGCGATCAGCAGACGGTACAAATGCCGCTTCAGACTACGACTGGATGGTCGACTCGACGTCATCATAGATCATACCGTTGGCTGATACTGACTGTAGCACTTAGGCGGCGGCGCAACGTCCTCGTTTGCAATTATTAGGCATAGTTTGCCCATCGCTCCTAAATAAATCAATGTTGGTGTTCTGCGTCCGGGTGGTCGAGATTACGGCTCATTAGCGTTCGCGTTTGGAAAGTGGATGCGTAGAAAGAAGTGCATCGATTGGCGAGCGCGAGGTCAACGACCGGAAGTGAATCGCGATGTCATCGCTGTCGCACGTGTCTCTATCGATGTCAGCGCTCTGATGGATGACACACACACTCGTATCTGTGGGATTGTGAGCCTTCATTCATCGTTTTCTCGTCTGTTTCCCAGCGAGACGTAATGAGCCCAAACATTTTATCTCCAATTATTTTCAGAGTAAGCAGAGTAGGTAGGTAATCGCCGCGCCGCGCCGTGTTCTCATCTAGAAGGTAGGTAGGTAGGTATCTACGCTACGCTCATCTAGGTAACACTATTTTATTGTAACGGTACCTACCGTGTCGTATACCTACCTACCGTCCAGTATTGAGAAACAAATAAACTACTAACTACATAATTATTATGAATGTACTAGCGTGGTTAGAAGGTCGACCGTGTGCGTCTGTTGGAGAAGAACACAATGTACTATGTTTTAGAGTAAGTAAGTACTTACCTACGTTATGAAGTGAGTTGCGTTGCGTGCGCCCCAGTTGCGATGGCGCATGGCGCCGCGCGGCTCTAGTCCAGGAGCACATGAGGCGCGCGCACTTCCTTCCGGACACGCGCGCGCCATTGTATACGGTATACCTAATGAATCTATGACTTTATGTTACCCTCGGCACGGTAATGTTATCTGTACAGTATTCTGTCTTCATAGAAACGGCCGGAACGTGAGTCGTATCTACGCACCTCGTTTTCGGTACCCACTCGATACACAACCAGTCGCGAATGCGCCGCAGTACGGTAATGTCGTTGCCGCAGTGACGAACGATGTGATTTTTTTGTAAGCAGTAGGTAAGCGTGCGATTTGTGAATATTTTATTGAAATAAGTACAAGTACCTCAAGGTCTAATGGCTAAATGGACTCACACACTCGACAGAATATCAGCGCTTACCATTACGGCGGGCATAATGCTGAGTCGAGTCCCATTTACTGCTGCAGCACACCGCACAGTATCTCCCGAGTTCTGCCTTATTTTTGTTTATGTTTTACGTTTATACTGTTTAATTGTGTAATTTTAAGTATTTCCTTTCTCTTAAAATGTAACTGAATTTTATATTGTGTGCTAATGTAGTGAATAAATGATTGTCTATGTCTATGTCTACCTACTAACCTAATATGGCAAAGAGCACGAATAGACTATATTTTGCTGGTTTTGGTTGTTTGAATTCTCCAATAACGCACCCAGAGGTAACATTTTTTAAATTACCTGCAAACTCCGAAAGGTAAGACTATTAAATATTTTTATAACCCAGTACGTAATTTGTATCTTTTGAAGTAAAACTTCTTTACGCACGCTTGACTTGGGGAGTAAACTGGTGAATGCGTTACGAAAAATGCGAACGGAAGTTGAGAGGGAGATATAAGTTAGTGAAGATAGAAAGAGAGAAAGTTACGTTTAGTATGATGATGATGTCATGCAGGCTGATTTCGGCGCGGGCAACATTATTTTTGCTATATTATGTTACGTTGATGCGCTCTAAGATGAGTTAATCTTAGTTTTAAATGTGCGTGCAGATAGAGTGCATGCAAGTCAGAGCGCCGCTAACATAATGCTACGGTATGTTTGCAGGCGGTTTATTTTTAAGTTGGTCACGTCTCTTATCCAGTACGCGCCTGCGTTCATCTTCAAAAGTATAGACATTTTGTTGCACAAGTCTTCTCCATTTTGGCCTATTTTCTGCCAGTAGTTCCCAACGAGAGGGCTCAATCAAGCTCTTCTTCAAGCTTCTCTTTTGAGCGTCTTTGTATCGGAGGAGTTGTCCACCACTTCTCCGCTTTCCATTTAGAAGCTCGGAGTAGAAAATGCGCTTCGCCACTCTCTCGTTGGGCATACGCGATACATGCCCGCACCACCGCAGCTGACGGCGCATCAGGTACGCTTCCATTCCGCAAACATTAGCACGTCGAAGAACATCAGTATTTCTAACACGATCCGACCAATGAATGTTCATAATGTCACGGAGACACTTGAGATGAAACCTGTCAAGGGTTTTTATGTACCTGCGGTAATGGCACCACGTTTCTGCAGAGTATAGAATATTCGGTAAAACGATCGCCATCTAAACCTTAACCTTTGCGTTTAGTATAATACTGTAGGGGCAAGAGAGAGAGAGGTGCGAGCACACATTTTCTTTCTCTCTTTCTCTCATAACCAGTTAATTTGTCGCAATATCTCCTATCCCAAATTAGCCTAAATTATACAAACTGCAAATATATATATAAATATACATACATGGCGTCTGTATATATTATGTAGGTAACATTTTATAATCAGCCAGCCGCATTGCTGGCTCGCAGTCTATTCATTTTTCTGAACAAAATTTCACATCAAATGTTAAAATTCATGGTCTTCTTTTTATTTCCGAAAATATGTCTATTTAGCAAGAAATAATCGTTATAATGAAGCCTTTCGATCGGAATGACAAAGCTACAGGGTAATTTTTTCTCGTGTAGCGGGTTCGATTCCCGGTTCAAATCAAATTGATTTTTATATGATAGTAGAATAATGTCTTCTTTCAGTAAAATGTTCCGTCTACAATATTCAAGGTACTTTCGCTCCATGTGGCATAGCCGTGGGACGCTCTCCCTGTATACATATACATACATACATATATGTATAGATTTAGCTAAAGAAGTTTTACTTCAGTCGTGTGCTCTAAAGCACACTCCTTTTTATTTTTCAAACATACTTTTACTGAACAATTTGGCCCTCCCTGAAATTGCCGCCAGGGGTTTGCTCCCCCCCCTTTAGATGCGGTTTGTGGAACTGGGAGACTCACCTGATCTCGGTTCTCTCGGTTTATATAATAATTGAGCACTTACAATGTATAACTAGTAGGTAGGTAGGTAGATAGGTATGTCGGAGCGGTAGGTGTGCGGCGTGCAGTGCAGATAACGGGCGCGCGCTCAACTCACGCGCCTTTCCAGGAATCGCACGCGCTGCCTGTGCCGCATTCGTGCGCGTTTGTGGGCCAACACTCGCACAACAATGCGAGCACTCCTGCCTGACATATCTGCCTACCTACAACTCGAGTACAACTACAGCAGCGCCTTGCAGGGTGCACCTCTATCTTATCTTTTCTATGGCCTAGATGTAACGCCTTATTTTTTTGGTTTAAAAGTCATGTCAAAAGACAAAATTCATTTATTCATTAATATCACAAGGATCACTTTGAAACGTCAAATTTACTGCCTGTTTCTCCGCGACCAAGCCAGGAAAGAAAGGCAAAGAAATAAGGCTAGTTATTGTTTTTAATGATCTTTTTACACAAAATAACAAGTTGTTATGGAGGCTGTGGTGCGTGCGTGCGCGCAGTGCGAGATCGTGCGTGCGCTTCTAACATGTACTCTGCGTGCGCAGGAGCTATGCGCGCGGCCGACGTTCCTGAGCGCCGCGCCGGAGGACCCCGACTCGGAGCTGTTCGCGACCCGGTCAGTACTGCACATACCTTGCTTACACAGAGGCACAGAGGGAGCTTTACAAACGGACGATCACGCGTAACTTTGTCATTATTTTTTTTTTTATAGAACAGAATTTTAAGAAGGTGTAGCCACAAAAATAAAATACGTATAAACAAAAATTAAACCGAAACTAATAACGAAGCTAGGAGCTGAGTTAAAATGACTAAAAAGATTCATTTTATTTTTTGCTTTACAGTTTATTTTTTCGTGGGATTATTTTTTTGTTAAAACGTTTTATGAACTCAATTAACCGCCTTATTCCTAAATCGGCATATTTCCATGTTTCCGCCGCCTGTTTACTCGGTGGCAATAAGGTTTCTGTATTGGAACTTTAGTTTAGGTAATAGAACATTTGAATGCCGATGCACGTATAGAACATTATATTCAAATTGTTTATTATTATATCGTCGGGAGCTGTTTTCTTCCCACGTCTTCTTGAAATCTTGTACATTAGTGCTCTTTTTGTCGTCTGATAGACACAAAATTATTTTAAACAACAAATCAGCAACAACATTATCACAAAACAACCACTATCGTCTAATCACGTGCAAAGTAAAATAGAATAATTAGTTAAATTTTCTTAACAAAACTGACCGAATAAAAAAAACTAAATATGTCGCATATTAACTAACTTCAAAGCAATTTTTTATGGCATATTCGTAAGTCAAAATATCCAAAATTATTTTTATAATACTCGTACGTATCAACTTATCATTAACAAATTAAAACACAAAAAAAAACAGACAAGGGCTCAAATTATTTTATTGATCGATCGAAGCGACATCTCTAAGTCAACAAGAATATAGACAAAAAAAGAATTTTCACTTATTCGAGCAAATTACAAAAGAACTTGGATTCCCACATTCCTCATGGAACTTTTTGAGGCAGCCCATGGTAAAGGGGCTGCCGATGGCATAGGCGGAGCCATAAAAAGATTTTTAGACGCAAAAGTGGCTTATGGGGAAAACATACCAGACGCGGAAACTGCCTTCAAATTGCTCAACCAGACTGATACTAAAATAAAAGTATTTTATATTGCCGAAAACGCCATTAATCCTGAAACTCCTGCTAAAGAAAAGTTTGAACTGGGGCCAATACCTGGGACAATAAGTTTACACCAGGCTAGAAACACAGTAATGCAAAATACCATTGCTTATCGCGACTTGAGTTGCTTCTGCGAATCTAGTTCCCCAAAGGGGTATTGCCAATATATAGATATAGATTCTGCTAAAGAAAAGTTCCTGATTTAGATTCTGCTAAAGAAAAGAAAAAAGTTAAAGTACACAAAAGTTTAGAAGAAGAAAGCTGTGAGTCTGATTTCTCTGTACGTGATACATCTGATGATGAGACATATGAACAGTGGAAAGAAGACAATATTACTGAGATTATCACGAATTTAAATGAAACTGCATCTGCTCAACCCATTTTCAAACCTACAAAAAAGACGGAGGGTTCTTATGTAGTATTTAAATATGACGATGAATTATTTCCAGGTATTATCGAATTTGTGTGTGAAGAAGGTGCTTTAATAAGCGCAATGAAAAATGAGTCTCGGAAGTCGTGGAAATGGCCAAAAAACAAAGATGAATTGCTATATTCTTGGGTTGATGTATTAGGCTCTATAGAACCACCAAAACTTGTATCCAAAAGAGGATTATTTTCGGTGCCTGAATTAGATTTTTTTTGAAAAGTAGATGCTTTTTCTTCGGATTCAATTCTAAAAATATCAAGACGGCAGATTTTGCAGGTGCTATGCTAAAAATGCCAATTTTATGCGTATTTTAAAATCTCGTTTATTCTCATTCATAGATTCAATGTAAAAATTATTGTGTCACAATAGTTTTAATTTTTCAATACTTAATAAAAATTATTGAATTGTGTTATTAACTTTTATTACTTTTTACCTGAAGATTTATCTATATAGAATTATACATTTTTTAAATACACAATGTTAAGCAATGTGTTCTAGGCCTTATAATGTTCAGTTGTGTTACCTTATGTCTGTTGTGTTATCTTAAAGAGGTTGTGTTACTATTTCGGTTGTGTTATGGTACAATCATAGCCGGCCTTACCCATGTATGATTGTCCGAGCATAACTTTCGAAGCGTTTATCCGATCATCGTAAAATTTGATATATAAGTGCACAATTTTGGTGTGACTAATGGCGGGTTCCTATATCTGTCGGTAACCGAATACGACTCGTAATCTCCTTAAAAAATGTCAAACTAGTGTCAAACTTTTGACACGTTTTCAAGGAGAATCGAGTCGTAGGGTTGTTGAGATATTGGGGTTCAAGAGGGTTCATTTTGATTTAAAAAAAAAACAAAATGAAACTATAACTTTTGAAACTGTAATGGTTATGAACAAAATGAAACTAGAACTTTTGAAACTGTAATGGTTATGAACAAAATGAAACTATAACTTTTGAAACTGTAATGGTTATGAACAAAATGAAACTATAACTTTTGAAACTGTAATGGTTATGAACAAAATGAAACTATAACTTTTGAAACTGTAATGGTTATGAACAAAATGAAACTATAACTTTTGAAACTGTAATGGCTATGAACAAAATGAAACTATAACTTTTGAAACTGTAATGGTTATGAACAAAATGAAACTATAACTTTTGAAACTGTAATGGTTATGAACAAAATGAAACTATAACTTTTGAAACTCTAATGGTTATGAACAAAATGAAACTATAACTTTTGAAACTGTAATGGTTATGAACAAAATGAAACTATAACTTTTGAAACTCTAATGGTTATGAACAAAATGAAACTATAACTTTTGAAACTGTAATGGTTATGAACAAAATGAAACTATAACTTTTGAAACTCTAATGGTTATGAACAAAATGAAACTATAACTTTTGAAATAATGGTTATGAACAAAATGAAACTATAACTTTTGAAACTGTAATGGTTATGAACAAAATGAAACTATAACTTTTGAAACTGTAATGGTTATGAACAAAATGAAACTATAACTTTTGAAACTGTAATGGTTATGAACAAAATGAAACTATAACTTTTGAAACTCTAATGGTTATGAACAAAATGAAACTATAACTTTTGAAACTGTAATGGTTATGAACAAAATGAAACTATAACTTTTGAAACTCTAATGGTTATGAACAAAATGAAACTATAACTTTTGAAACTGTAATGGTTATGAACAAAATGAAACTAGAACTTTTGAAACTGTAATGGTTATGAACAAAATGAAACTATAACTTTTGAAACTGTAATGGTTATGAACAAAATGAAACTATAACTTTTGAAACTGTAATGGTTATGAACAAAATGAAACTATAACTTTTGAAACTGTAATGGTTATGAACAAAATGAAACTATAACTTTTGAAACTGTAATGGTTATGAACAAAATGAAACTATAACTTTTGAAACTGTAATGGTTATGAACAAAATGAAACTATAACTTTTGAAACTGTAATGGTTATGAACAAAATGAAACTATAACTTTTGAAACTCTAATGGTTATGAACAAAATGAAACTATAACTTTTGAAACTGTAATGGTTATGAACAAAATGAAACTATAACTTTTGAAACTCTAATGGTTATGAACAAAATGAAACTATAACTTTTGAAACTGTAATGGTTATGAACAAAATGAAACTATAACTTTTGAAACTCTAATGGTTATGAACAAAATGAAACTATAACTTTTGAAACTTTAATGGTTATGAACAAAATGAAACTATAACTTTTGAAATAATGGTTATGAACAAAATGAAACTATAACTTTTGAAACTGTAATGGTTATGAACAAAATGAAACTATAACTTTTGAAACTGTAATGGTTATGAACAAAATGAAACTATAACTTTTAAAACTGTAATGGTTATGAACAAAATGAAACTATCCGGTCAAGTGACACGTCTACTAAACGGTCATTGAGAGTAAATTTCGACCCCGTTTTTATTTTTAGTTAAAACCTTGTAGTTTGTAAGTTATTTGTCATAATAAAAATTGAACTTTGACAAAACTCACAGGGTACACCAGTGACCCCACAGTGCTGAAATTTGGTATGCGTGTAGCTTTAGTGACACAAATATGTATAGGCAAAAGTCTGAAATCCAGAATAACTAGAATTTCTACCCCAAAAAAGTGCAACCAAAATACATGAACTCCCGTTACCTGTAATTTGAATGAAACTGTCAATAGTGTATGTGAATAGGTCAAGTTATTTGGTTTGTCATTTCGTGGCACTATTTTATTAGGCAAGGATTAAGGCCGGCTTGCACAATGATCCCTAAACGTATTTAGTGACTAAACATGTTTAAGTTTTACGTATTTGTATAATTTGACAACTAGGTACTTAAAGCATATTTAGCCACTAAATACGTTCAGGCATCGTTGCGAGAGTCGCCCTAAGAATAGTTTTTGTGTTTTGGAAGACTCGCGAGATCTCAGTCCGGGGCGAACCACTAGTTATAAATATTTTAAAGCAACCATATAAAAGACGCGAGGGCCACGCACGCGCATTACCTCAATACTAAACCCACCGTCGCCGTCGACCGAGTCACTTTCTCGGAGATCCAGATGTCATCTACATTAGATAGATCAAACACTTCGCAGATACACTGACCTCGCTGACGAGGTCGACGTGTCCCTTCAGTCGCCGCCTATACGAGTACACTGGCATTTCTCTCCTATCCCCATCCTGGCAACGGCTCAAGCCGAGGTTCGTGCCCAAGTGGTGCCCTTGCGCTAGTCGCCTCATCAAAACTTACAGCGAGAAAAGTCCATTCTTACAAAAATAAAAATTACCTCAATACCGATCGAGGCCCTTTAGAGAGAGGACGTGTCGCTCGGTGACCTGTCGCCGCACATTCATAATAAAACAACAAAAATATTCTTAGGGCAACTCGTGCAACGATGCCTAAACGTATTTAGTGGCTAAATATCATTTAAGGAGTTGTCAAATCAAACAAATACGTACAATTTAAACATGTTTAGTCGCTAAATACGTTTAGGGATCGTTGTGCAAGTCGGCCTTAATCTTTGACTAATAAAATAGTGCCACAACCAACTTACTTGACCTACAGTTTCATTCAAATTCCAGGTAACGGGAGTTCATGATATTGGGTTCCATTTTTTTGGGGTACAAATTGCAGTTATTTTGGATTTTCGACTTTTGCCTATATTTGTGTTACTAAAGCTACACGCATACTAAATTTCAGCACTGTGGGGTCACTGGTGTACTCTGTGAATTTTGCCAAAATTCAGTTTTTATTATGACTAATAAGTAACTCAAAAACTATAAAGAGTTTACGAAAAATAAAAACGGAGTCTAAATGTACTAATGAATACCTTTCATTTGACGTCTTATTTGACCAGTTAGCCTCATTTTCATTTTTTTACCCCTCTTGAACCCAAATATCTCAACATCCTCCCAACGTTTTTAGATGATTTAGTCACACCAAAATTGTGCCATCACTACCTACCTATGTATTAAACTTCACGATGATCGGATCAACGCTTCGATAGTTATCCTCGGACAAACATACATACATACATACAACGCCGATTTGCCCAAGTTTATTTGAAAATCTCGCTTCGCCTGATCAATAAAATAGTGCCAAAACCAACTAACTCGACCTACAGTTTCATTCAAATTTCAGGTAACGGGAGTTCATGTTAATTGGGTCTTTTTTGCGGTACAAATTGCAGTAATTTTGGATTTCAGACTTTTGCCTATATCTGTGTTACTAAAGCTACACGCATACCAAATTACAGTACTGTGGGGTCACTGGTGTACCCTGTGAATTTTGTCATGTTCAGTTTTTATTATGACTAATAATAACTTAAAAACTATAAAGAGTTTACTAAAAATAAAAACGGAGTCTTAATGTACTAATGAATACCAATCATTTGACGACCTATTCTCAAACATGCATGGAAATATTGTCATTATTTTCGAAAAAAGAACACGCGAAGTATCGTATTTACGGACAAAGAAAATCAAATCCATTGCAGGAGCGTTTTTAGGGTTCCGTAGCCAAATGGCAAAAAACGTAACCCTTATGGATTCGTCATGTCTGTCTGTCTGTCTGTATGTCCCAGCCACTTTTTTCCGAAACTATAAGAACTATACTGTTGAAACTTGGTAAGTAGATGTATTCTGTGAACCGCACCAAAATAGAAAAAAAAACAATAAATTTTGGGGTTCCCCATTCTTAGAACTGAAACTAAAATTTTTTTTTTATCAAACTCATACGTGTCTATGTCTATGGTCTTCAAAAATGATATTGAGGTTTTTAATATATTTTTTTTCTAAACTGAATAGTTTGCGTGAGAGACACTTCCAAAGTGGTAAAATGTGTCCCCCCCCCCCCCCCCCTGTAACTTCTAAAATATGTAAGAGAATGATAAAACTAAAAAAAATATATGATGTACATTACCATGCAAACTTAACTTCCACCGAAAATTGGTTTGAACGAGATCTAGTAAGTAGTTTTTTTTAGTACGTCATAAATCGTAAACCGCAATTTACTTTTCATTCAATCAACTCAAATATAAAAAAAGTTACAACGAACGAAAAGAACTTTTATATTATGTTACTTGCTGCTACGGAACCCTTCATGGGCGAGTGCGACTCGCACTTGGCCGCTTTTTTTTAATTTGGAATATTACCACGCTCCGGCAATGTTGTATGAAACAGCTTGCTGGGGTTATTAAATACTCATTGATTGAACCTCTTTTATGATTCTTGGCATACCAAAGTAAGTCTCTTTGGTTATAGTTCGACCTGCAAGTTTATTATTAATGGTTCGATAATAATATCAAATCTACTATAGCGATCCCAGTACTTGTTTTCATTTTTTTGGACATGATGACGGTCTTGACATTACGAGATAGCGCTCGACCCATCTTTGGATATTTATCTCATGTACGTCTGTCGATAGATCGGAGCGGCCGATACTTTACCCCGTCTCGCCGCGCGCATACCTCAGGCGCGGTACAGCGGTTTCGGTCAAACTATAATACAAATTGCGTTCACGTGGCTATAAATGCGTTTTCCTTTCGGCGCATAAGATACCTAATTGAATTCGATGTGATCGCGCCGGCGCCGCGTGGCGTGTCGTGCGTCGCGCGCCGCTAGATAGATAGGTACCTAATACCTAAACTTGAACCTCTTTCCTTTCATTAGATAACTATATGTACCTACTTATTAGGAAGCTAACATTCTAGTTGGTACTGTGATCGTTAGTTATTAAATACTTAAATAAGCTTCTTATTAAAGCGATTATTATACCTATATATTATATTTAATATAATTAGGTACCTACTAGTTGAAACCTTTGTCTGTAAAGTAGGTAGGTAGGTACTGTGCGTCCGCGGCGTCGCGTCGTCGTGCCTCCTAACCGAATGCATCGGTTTCCGCTTCTCCTGTGTGATACCCACCTACCTATGTACCTACCTACTTCACGATGATCGGATCAACGCTTCGAAAGTTATCCTCGGACAAACATACATACTTACGGCGTTGCACGTCAATTGTGATGTATAATTTACTTACATAGCGATGTACAAGTATACAGAGTGTCCCAGGATTAGTATGTTATCCTGTGGGTTGGGCTATTGTGGAGACTTGTCAGTGTTCACATTGTTTTAATTCACATGTAAAAAAGTTCACTGAAAATAAATAAATTACAAAATTACTTGAACACGAGAACAACAAAATGTTGTACAACTTTTGTGTATTTGATGATTTTCATTAAAGAATCACTTGGTAACAATCAGCTGATTTCCGTTAAAACTCACTGTTTGTCAGCTGATTTAGGTGAAAGTTTACTTAAGTCAAACGTTCCTTCAGTTTGGCGGAATGCACTCGGCAGGTGGCGAGTGGAGCTGGGGCCGCTGGGCGATGCGCACGTGTGCTGCGCGGCGGCTGCGCTGGCGCGCACGCCGACCTTGCTGGCGCGCGTGGCGCCGCAGCAGCGCCCGCATCCCGCGCGCAGATATAAGTAGGTACATATATGTATAAGTAGCTAGGGTCTCGTTCAGTTTAGCGCGATGCACTCGGCAGATGGCACGTGGAGCTGGGGCCGCTGGGCGATGCGCACGTGTGCTGCGCGACGGCTGCGCTGGCGAGCACGCCGACCTTGCTGGCGCTCGTGGCGCCGCAGCAGCGCCCGCATCCTGCGCGCAGATATAAGTAGGTACAGATATAAGTAGCTAGGGTCTCGTTCAGTTTAGCGCGATGCACTCGGCAGATGGCGCGTGGAGCTGGGGCCGCTGGACGATGCGCACGTGTGCTGCGCGACGGCTGCGCTGGCGAGCACGCCGACCTTGCTGGCGCTCGTGGCGCCGCAGCAGCGCCCGCATCCTGCGCGCAGATATAAGTAGGTACAGATATAAGTAGCTAGGGTCTCGTTCAGTTTAGCGCGATGCACTCGGCAGATGGCGCGTGGACCTGGGGCCGCTGGACGATGCGCACGTGTGCTGCGCGACGGCTGCGCTGGCGAGCACGCCGACCTTGCTGGCGCTCGTGGCGCCGCAGCAGCGCCCGCATCCTGCGCGCAGATATAAGTAGGTACAGATATAAGTAGCTAGGGTCTCGTTCAGTTTAGCGCGATGCACTCGGCAGATGGCGCGTGGAGCTGGGGCCGCTGGGCGATGCGCACGTGTGCTGCGCGGTGGCTGCGCTGGCGAGCATGCCAACCTTGCTGGCGCACGTGGCGCCGCAGCAGCGCCCGCATCCTGCGCGCAGATATAAGTAGGTACAGATATAAGTAGCTAGGGTTTTGTTCAGTTTAGCGCGATGCACTCGGCAGATGGCGCGTGGAGCTGGGGCCGCTGGGCGATGCGCACGTGTGCTGCGCGGTGGTTGCGCTGGCGAGCACGCCGACCTTGGTGGCGCGCGTGGCGCCGCAGCAGCGCCCGCATCCCCCGCGCAGATATAAGTAGGTACAGATATAAGTAGCTAGGGTCTCGTTCAGTTTAGCGCGATGCACTCGGCAGATTGCGCGTGGAGCTGGGGCCGCTGGGCGATGCGCACGTGTGCTGCGCGGCGGCTGCGCTGGCGCGCACGCCGACCTTGCTGGCGCGCGTGGCGCCGCAGCAGCGCCCGCATCCCGCGCGCAGATATAAGTAGGTACATATATAAATAGCTAGGGTCTCGTTCAGTTTAGCGCGATGCACTCGGCAGATGGCACGTGGAGCTGGGGCCGCTGGGCGATGCGCACGTGTGCTGCGCGGTGGCTGCGCTGGCGAGCATGCCAACCTTGCTGGCGCGCGTGGCGCCGCAGCAGCGCCCGCATCCTGCGCGCAGATATAAGTAGGTACAGATATAAGTAGCTAGGGTTTTGTTCAGTTTAGCGCGATGCACTCGGCAGATGGCGCGATGCACTCGGCAGATGGCGCGTGGAGCTGGGGCCGCTGGGCGATGCGCACGTGTGCTGCGCGGTGGCTGCGCTGGCGAGCATGCCAACCTTGCTGGCGCGCGTGGCGCCGCAGCAGCGCCCGCATCCTGCGCGCAGATATAAGTAGGTACAGATATAAGTAGCTAGGGTTTTGTTCAGTTTAGCGCGATGCACTCGGCAGATGGCGCGATGCACTCGGCAGATGGCGCGTGGAGCTGGGGCCGCTGGGCGATGCGCACGTGTGCTGCGCGGTGGCTGCGCTGGCGAGCATGCCAACCTTGCTGGCGCGCGTGGCGCCGCAGCAGCGCCCGCATCCTGCGCGCAGATATAAGTAGGTACAGATATAAGTAGCTAGGGTTTTGTTCAGTTTAGCGCGATGCACTCGGCAGATGGCGCGATGCACTCGGCAGATGGCGCGTGGAGCTGGGGCCGCTGGGCGATGCGCACGTGTGCTGCGCGGTGGTTGCGCTGGCGAGCACGCCGACCTTGGTGGCGCGCGTGGCGCCGCAGCAGCGCCCGCATCCCCCGCGCAGATATAAGTAGGTACTGATATAAGTAGCTAGGGTATCGTTCAGTTTAGTGCGATGCACTCGGCAGATTGCGCGTGGAGCTGGGTAAACTAAATAACATCAGCTACGCTGCCGACATGCTGGTGCTGCTGGCTTAGTAGATACCTAATTCAGAGTGTCTAGTGTGTGTTGTATGGTGTTTAACCTCGGCGGATGGGTGCAGGTTCCGGTTCTGGGTGTGGGGCGTGTGGCGCGAGGTGAGCGTGGACGACCGGCTGCCGTGCCGCGGCGGGCGCATGCTGGGCGCGTGCGGCGGCGTCGCCGGCGACGTGGCGCTGCCGCTGCTCGAGAAGGCGTACGCCAAGCTGCACGGCTCGTACCGCGCGCTGCGCGCCGGCAGCGCCGCGCGCGCGCTGCAAGACCTGAGTGGCGGCGCGGTGCAGGCGCTGCCGCTGGCCCGCACGTCGCGCGCGCTGCTGGCGCGCGTGCTGCACTCCGCGATGCCGCGCTCCACTCTGGTGGTGGGCGTGTGCGCGGCACGGCGCGCGCACGCCGTGTCGGGACTGGCGCGCGTGAGCTCGCGCGACGAGCCGCTCGTGCGCCTGCGCGCGCTCACCGCCGCGCCGCCGCCCGCCGACCGTGAGCTGCTGGCGGCGCGCGCGCCCGCACCCGGCGACTACTGGTGAGTGTGACCCGGTGGGTCGCGAGTGAGACCGCGCTCTCGCCGCGCTCTCACGGCGGCGCCGCGCCTGTTGCAGGATGTCGCTGAGTGAGCTGTACGCCGGCGGCGGTATGAAGAGCGTGCACCTGGTGCACGTGGGACCGGACGACTGGCTGGCGGAGCCGGCGCTGCGCGGCAAGCGGCCGTGGCGCGCCGTGGTGGCGCGGCGGCGCTGGCGCAGCGGGTACAACGCGGGCGGGCCGCCGGGCGCGAGGCGCGCCGACGCCAACCCGCAGTTCCACGTGAGCGTGCCGCGCGACGAGGCGCAGCCGGCGCGCCGCTGCCACTGCGTGGTGTCGCTCACGCAGCGCTACGCGCCGGGGCGCGGCGCGCTGCTCGGCGTCGGGTTCGGCGTGTACGCGCTGGGCGCGGACGGCGCGCGGCGTGCACTGGACGCGCCGCGCGCGGTGGCGGCGCGTGAGGTGGTCACGTTCCTGGCGCTGCCGGCGGGCCGGTACGTGGTGGTGCCGCACACACAGCGCGCGCACACCGACCACGCCTTCCTGCTGCGCATACTCACCGACGAGCGCACCGACGTCTGGTGAGTCTACCGAATACCGATCTCTCGCTAGGCTGGAGCAGTTCTCGTAGGAGAACAGTGGACAATTCACATAATACTTAATCAAATTATACTAGTGGTTCGCCCCGAACTGAGATCTCGCGAGTCTTCGATTAAAACAAAATAGTAGATTATTAACCGAGGGGATAAAGCAGCGTCTTCTGTCGCGGGTGACGATTTAAATCGCAAGCGTAACGAAGGACTCGAGGTTTACTCCCGAGCGTAGCGAGGGTGTTAAATACTTAAATCACGATCGAAGCGAGGGATTTAAGACGAGTCCTGAGTGCAGCGAGGGATTTAAGTTCACCCAAGACTAAGACAGCTTTATCACCGAGGAAAATACTCTACTTTTCGTACCATTTGCGAAAAAATTAACACAATAATAATATGTCACTGTCGCTTTGATTTAACATCGTAACGTATTTTTAGAACATTAACTTATTTATATAAATAAATTAAAATAAACTTAACGTTTATGTATTTGAAGAAAACAAAGACGCGGCAAATTCCTAGACTAATATTTTTTGGTCGAAAAAGCAAAGGCATCAAGCTCATACGGCCTCGTCGGTTTTCGTAATTTTATTTAATAATCATAACTGCATAATAAATGCGTATTCCTTTTTCAAAAAGATGTATAATGCTTTATATACAAACTCAATGGTGTAAACACAGATGTAGTTCAGTATAAATTTCGGTAAGTATTCCAAATTTAAATCACATTCTCCCCCTAGAGGATGAATGAAATCAGTACAATTTTCTTTCCCTGTTTTTAACAGATTAAAAATGACTATTGTTTTGTTCGCTTTTTGTGGCATAGAATGTCACTTTTTTGAGCAAGTGGTACGAAAAATATATTATTTGTAATTTTTGACTGTCAAAATGGTGTCACGAAATATATAACCAAACTACTTGACCTACAGTTTGATTCAAATTACAGGTAACGGGAGTTCATGTGAAGTGGTTACTTTTTTTGGGGTACAAATTGCAGTTATTCTGGATATCAGACATTTGCCTATATTTGTGTCACATAAGCTATACGTATACCAAATTACAGCACTGTGGGGTCACTGGTGCTCCCTGTGAATTTTGTCAATGTTTAGTTTTTATTATGGCTAATAACTCATACATAAAGAATTTACGAAAAATAATAACAGAGTCTAAATGTACTAATGAATACCTTTCATTTGACGTCCCATTTGACCAGTTAGCCTCAATTTTTTTACCTCTCTTGAACCCCAATATCTCAACAACCCCCCAACATTTTTAGCTCATTTAGTCACACCGAAATTGTGCCATCACTACCTACCTATGTATTAAATTTCACGATGATTGGATCAACGCTTCGAAAGTTATCCTCGGATAACATACATATGTACATACATACAACGCCGATTACAAGTTGATTTAGAGATCTCGCTGCGCTCGATCAATAAGAATACTTTTGAGAGAAGTTCGGAGGCATGCGCCATCGGGTTGGTATTCTAATCGTTCCTAGCCGTTTTAAGGGCAAGGTGTACGCTTTTATAACAAACTCCTAAGTGATACCTACACTAGATACTAGGTAGGTAAGTATAATGAACACCATGCCCATGACATTTGTAGTATAGAGATTCGCGTTCATGAGGTTGAAAAACTGATACTAGAGGCGGAGATTATATGTAACCACTTTGTTTTGACTTTTTTTATTATTCACTTCACATTTTGTTTTAGTAAGTTGTTTAGTCGTGAAAACTTATTATTGGCTTTCTTTTATTTATTGTGTTTCATATTATGTTTAATTAGCTGTTGTTTTTGCAATTAAATAAATATAAATATACAAAAATTTACAATAAACAAATTAACAATATACGATACGACAAATATAACGATAAGAAAAGTTTCTTACAAAAGTACAGTGAGAAAATTGTTCAAAATAATGCAAGTATAGGTACAGTATATAAAATCAATGTAAAAGTAGTTAATTAAATATGTTAAGTAATACAAAATAAACTTAACAAGTACTTAATTAATAAAAACTAAATGTAACGTCTTGTCCTGGCTGTGGCTGCTGACCCCGCTCGCGCGCTGCCGGCGTCGGCTGGACCTCGTCCTTGGGCGCGCGTTCCACCAGGGTCAGTGCAGTCGGGACAAAATTTGTGTTTCTTCTAAAACATCGTTTCTTTAAAATCCATACTACAGTCACCATGACGACTACCGCCACTAAATTGTAGCTAATGGCATAGTGGTGAATGTCATGGTTGGACAATCTCTGAGGTAGCTGTTTCTCCCCCATTTTCTGTATCGCTAGCCATTGTTCTAGCTTGTAGTGGTTTTGTTCTTCCGCTGCAAGTTCAAGTTGTGGAGCTTGAGAGTGGACGATATGATTTATGGATTTTTCCAGTTGTGGGGGTTTCGCCATGTATAAATTGACTTTAGTTAGAGTCACTATGGTACAGGTTGTGTGCGTAAATGCTTTGGTCTGTATTTTGCATTACGCAACCTTGTTTTAAAGTGATGAGTCCCGATGTGTGTAGTTGATAAGAAGTGACTTCCCCGGCGCATACAGTTCTGAATGGGCACGCGCCATCACAGCACACCGCTAACCATGTGTTTGTTGAATGAATGTAACTCGAGCCAGTCGTTATCGCATCGGGCTTTCTTCATAGCGCATAGTGACGTCGTTTCATGACTTAGACTAGACTTAGCTTCGCAAGGTGCATATTTGCTTTCTAAGTTTTTAATTGGAAGGTTAAAAATGCACACAAAATTATGTGTACTTTCCTGCATGCATTTTCTCGCTGTTCGCAAGATAACCGACACCATCTACCAGACCGCGCTTTTTACGATGAGATAAATGTTTGTGATGCGATAAAAGTATGTCGTTATAGTATTTCAGTAGCACCATTTCGTGCAGAATTTGTTTCATCAGGCAGTAGTTTTGCTAGTTTAATGATGGGTCGTTTCATCGCACCGGCTTGGGTTTTTACAGTCGTAACCCTCACGTAGCCCTCGTCTCCGGGATGTAAGTCGATGATTTGGCCCATAACGCACTTTCCTGGCGGTAGGTTGTTTTCTTTTACAAGAACGATGTCACCCTTTTCGAGGTTTTCAGTGGGTTTCTGTCATTTATTTCTTGATTCTAATTGAGTTAGATAGTCACTGGATCATAGTTTCCAGAATCGGTTCATTATGTGCTCTGTGAGTTGCGTTGCGGTCATCTTCATAGTTCGATATAGGGAGCGTCATAGTAGGGCTTCCCGTTATGAAATGCCCAGGTGTGAGATAGCTGATGTGGGACAGAGTGGCCTAGCCTCGAGTTTATGCATGCTTCTATTTTGGCCAGTAAAGTCGCAAACTCTTCGTAAGTTAGTTTCTGTTCCCCCAGTATGCGACGTAGATGATGTTTCATTGAGCGTACTGCTCGTTCCCAAATCCCACCAGCACTTGACCAGGCGGGAGCGTTGAAATGACTTCCATTTTACTGATTTCATCGAAAAATTCTGATGTAAATTCAGTCAGTTTTCCAGAGTTCATACTCGTTTTTGAGTACTTTTGATGCGCCCATAAAGTTGGTACCGTTGTCAGAGTAGGTACCTACATGTGTTTAGGTGTTCCTCTTCTGACGCACATTCTTTGGAACGCAGAGATGAACATTTCGGTGCTCAGATCGGAAACAAGCTCAATATGTACCGTTTTTTTTGGCATGCAAATAAAAATAGCGATGTACCCTTTGGTAGTTTTCACCCCTCTTCCTTTGTTGAGTTTGACTTCGACATGACTAGTAAAATCCACTCCTGTATGAGTGAACGGACCCGAGGGGGTTGTTCGTTGTGATGGTAGATCGGCCATGGTCTGGTGGCTATCCATAGATCGCTGGTTCAAATCCGGCTCGAAGGACCATTGTGTACGATCCCAGTATAGCACCGAACATAAGTACCTAGTGGGTAGTAATGTTCTGGAGTGCCACAAGAAAACGGTAATATTTCACGTAAACTGTTTATTCACGATATTAAACACAAATCTTGATAAAAAGGTTACTATAACATATCGGATTATTTAGTTAGATGATAGAGAAGCTTGGGATTAAAATTGCTCCAACTTGGTCAAAATGTTACAATTTAGATGTAATTTATTTTCTTTATTGGTATGTGTCGTAAAAGGATCAAAGAACAACCAGCCTTGTTTATTGACTTTATTTCGTGGCTTGGTTGCGGAGGAACAGCCACTAACAATTTATGTTTCAAAGTGATCCTTCGGATTTTAATAAATAAAATGTTGTTTGTAAGTTTAACAATAATTAAATAAGTACGTGTTTGTGCCAGGGAAGTGAACGAGGACAACGCGGTGGTGCGCGGCATCGCCGACGAGTTCGACGAGTCGCAGCGCGCCTTGCCGGTGCGTACTCTATGCACTGCGCGCGCGCGCTACAGCGCACCGCACCGCACCGCACCATCTCATCTAATGAATGTATTGTATACCCGCAGGAGGCGGCGCGCGCGGCCGCGCTGCGGCTGCTCGGCACGCGGGATCCGGACGCGGAGGTACGCGCGGCGGGGCGGCGGCGGCGGGGTAAGCCCGCCCCTGCTGCTCCTGTTCATGTGTTTCGTTGCGTGCTATACATATCACTACATCATTTTGATACTTTGTGAATTCGATCCTTCGAGTAATCATTCAACTTTTTTAAAATTAAAGTAAATGAAGCTCCGATACGAGAACAGGTTGAAAACAAAATAACTAGTGGTTCGCCCCGAACTGGGATCTCGCAAGTCTCCCATAAAAACAAAAAAAATATCTAATTTGTAATCTTTGTCTATCAAAATAGCACCACAAAATGGATAACCAAGTTAGTTTCTACAATGGCTAACAACTTTACACATACAAGGTTTAAACTAAAAATAAAAACGGAGTCGAAATGTACAGATGAAGAAACCTTTCATTAGACGTGCCACTTGGTCGGATAGTCCCATTTTGTTAATTTTTTTTACCCCTCTTGAATCCCCATATCTCATTTTAGCTCATTTATGACGTGTTCCTATATCCGTCGGTAACCGGCTACGACTCGTTTGTCAAACGTGTCAAAAGTTTGACAATGGTTTGACACTTTTTCAAGGATATACGAGTTGTAGTCGGTTACTGACGGATATAGGAACCCGCCTTTAGTCACACAAAATGGTGCCATCACTACCTACCTACATATTTTCAATTTCACGATGATCGGATCAACCAATGCTTCGAAACATACAACGCCGATTTGTTTGCCACTGTTGATTTGGAGATCTCGCTTCGCTCGATCAACTAAAACGATATTTCGATAGTTGATAAAGCGAAGCGAGATCTCCAAATCGGCGTTGTATGTATGATTGTTTGTCCGAGGATAACTAGAAAAAAAATAACCAATTAAAATGAACTCCCGTTACCTGTAATTTGAATGAAACTTTAGGTCAAGTAATTTGGTTATTTATATCGTGACTCTATTTTGATGGTCAAAGTTTATAAATAATATTTTTTTGTGTTTGTGGGAGAGTCGCGAGATGTCAGTTCGCGCGGGGAGCCACTAGTTGTAGGATTATGGATGTGCGTGCGCGTTAGGAAGTGCTAACACCGCAGGTGGACGCTCGGCGCCTGCGCGCGGCGCTGGCGCGAGGCGGCGCGCGCTGCTCGGCGGCGCTGTGCCGCGCGCTGGTGGCGCTGCGCGACGCCGCGCTCAGCGGCTGCATGCGCGCCGCCGACCTGCCGCCGCTGCTGGCGCTGCTGGCCTACTGGCGGCACGCGTATGGCACGGTGGCGCAGGGGCGCGCCGGCCGCTGCGCGCGCGCCGGCTCCGTCAGCAGCTACAGCGCGCGCGCGTTGCTGGCGGCGGGCGGCGTGCGCGCCTCCAACAAGGTGGTGGAGTGCGTTGTGTCGCGCTGGGCGCGGGCGAGGCGCCTCGACCTCGACGCGTACCTGCAGGCGCTCGCCGCGCTGCACCTGGCGCACGGTACGTACGCGCGGTCCCTCCCCGCGCCGCCCGGCCCCCCCTCCACCGCCCCTCACCGATTTGTTGTGTTTGCAGAGCGGCACCGCTGCCTCGACGCCAAGCTGAAGTCCAACCCGCTGTCGCTGGAGGAGGTGAGCCGCCTGCGACGCCGACGCCCGCGCTCCGCCGCGCCCGCGCGCACTGCACTAACGCTTGCCTCGCTCGTGTTGCAGATGATCCTGATGACCATCTACTCGTGACGACGCGTGGCGCGGCGCCGCGTCGCGCCTGACGCCGCCGCAGTTAGCTGATTAAATCGATATGTATTTGTAGCTGGGCTAGTTGTAAGCGTCACCAAAGATTTACCGAGTTCGCGAAACGCGCGGAACCATTACCTACAATCGAGGAGTACAAATGATTTAAACCCAGTTCGGTGATTTAGGAAATGATATTGTTTACAGGATATCCTGATGTGATACAGCTGTCACTGTAGTTAGGCATCTTTAGTTAACTGCACCTAATTATATAATGTATTAGAGTTGGTGGGTGCTTATGTTATCAAGTAGTTCATTTTTATTTATAAATGCAAATGACTATTTACTCGGTTATTTATGTTAGTTGAGTTAAGTCGGCGTGTTGCTATACCGTTGCTGGGCGAGCTGTAAGTACCTACCTCCGGTGCGGTGGAACCCAAGCGCGCCCGCCTGCTGTCACAGTGCCTGCAGCGCGCTCCTAAGTAATCTATTTTGCAGAACAGTACTGATTAATTGCACTCATGATAGTTAATCAGCAAGGCGCTGACACCGAGCGTGGCCATTGCTGTGATATTCGTTTTGCTGAATATTTTTATCTGTAGTCTGAGATTGTTATCCATTTTGAAAATAATAATAATATCTGCCTAATATGTTGTTTGAATTTGTTTTCTATCTTAAATACCTTTTAATGTAGGTACATTATTAATCGAGCAAAGCGAGATCTCTAAATCATCTTGGGCAAATCGGCGTTGTAGGTATGTATGTTTGTTTGTCCGAGGATAACTTTCGAAACGTTTATCCGATCATCGTGAAATTTGGTATATAGGTAGGTAGTGATGGCACAATTTTTGTGTGACTAAATGAGCTAAAAATGTGTGGGGGTTGTTGAGATATTGGGGTTCAAGAGGGGTAAAAAAAACAAAATGGGGCTATCCGGGCAAGTGGCACGTCTAATAAAAGGTCATTGTGAGTACATTTCGATCCCGTTTTTATTTTTGATTTACACCTTGTACTTTATAAGTTATTACTATTAGCCATAACAACAACTGAACTTTGACAAAATTCCCAGGGTACATCAGTGACCCCACAGTGCTGAAACTTGGTATGCGTGTAGCTTTAGTGACCCAAATATAGGTTAAAGTCTGAAATGCAGAATTAATGCAAAATGTACCTCAAAAAAGTGTAACCACAAGACATGAACTCCCGTTACCTGTAATTGGAATGAAACTGTAGGTCAAGTTATACATATATATTTCGTGGCACTATTTTGATAGTCAAATATTACAAATAATATTTTTCACTAGTTATGTATTCACTTTAAAAATAAATAGCTATAACGCGTCGAACTGAGATATCGGGGGTCTCCCATACAAAACAAAAGAATATATTATTCTTATTCTTTGACTATCAAAATAGTGCCACCAAATCCATAACCAAAAACTTGACCTACAGTTTCATTCAAATTACAGGTAACCGGAGTTCATGTTAATTAGTTATTCATTTTTGGGGTACAAATTGCAGTTATTCTAGATTTCAGACTTTTGCCAATATTTGTGATACTTAAGCTATACGCATACTAAATTACAGCACTGTGCGGTCACTGATGTAGGGACCCTGTGAATTTTGTCAAAGTTTAGTTTTTATTATGGCTAATAACTCAAAAACTACAAAAATTTTACTAAAAATAAAATCGGGGTTGAAATGTACTAATGAAGACCTTTCATTTGACGTTTCATTTACTTGACTTATTAGTCCTACTTTCAATTGTTTTTATCCCTCTTGAACCCCAATATCTCAATAACCCCCAAAATTTTTACCTCCATCAGTCACACCAAAATTGTGCTATCACTACCCTACCGATGTATCAAATTTCACGATGATCAGATTAACGCTTCGAATGTTATCTTCGGACAAACAAACATACATACTTAAATACATACAAGTTGATTTAGAGATCTCGCTTCGATCGATCAATTAAAATAAAAGAAATATTTAAGGGTCCAGCAAACGCGATTTTTTTTGCTCGTATTTGCTCGGTATTGATAACGGCAACAGGTAGACTCTTGAAATATTCACAGAATATTGAGTTTTATTATTTACTTTAAAAATAAATGAATAAATAAAATTAATGTTTAAGTGGGCCTTCCATACAACAGCCTTGATTTTTTTGCCGTTTTTATAGATACGGAACCCTTCGTGTGCGAGTCCCGACTCGCACTTGGCCGGTTTTTTTTTTGTTTAATCCCATTACTAATATAGTTATACTAATATAGTATGTATAGTTAATGTATGGAAAATACGATAAATCTAAAGTAGGTAATACCTATTCGGTTTTTGTGAAGCAAAATTGTTAAAACGGATAAAACATTATTGACGTATGACCGTTGTTGGGGCCCGCCCCGCCCCGCTCGCGATGGGATCTGTGTCAACTTTTATCTAACATTTTGTACGACTTGTAGATAACACCCTAACGCTAATATTTTCAAGGATTGTTAACAAGTAGGTACACACAAATTCCCTCCCTCGCGCCTGGCCGAGTGTTTGGTCTAATATCTATTAATAATAAACGCTCGTATGAACATACTACCGCCATCTATGTTTCGAATGAAATATTCGATAGCTAAGCTACCTCACATGCATGCAATAATCGCCCGTTCAATCGAGTCACGCACGCACGGCATTGGGAGGGAAGTTATCTAGGGTCAACGCCTCCCTCCGTCGCTATCCCCCCTACCGCTGCCTCTAGTGCGTCGTTCGTCGTTCCTTTCCTTGTTTTGTTTTTTCTTATATCTGTTCAGTCTGTTCACTCGTTCAGTCAGCTGTCTGCCTGGCCTGGCGGGCGCTTGCAAGCTGCTGGTGGTTGTTATTTCGCGATGACGTTACTCTAATTATATTCTAATAAAAAGGTTCTAGTTTGATACCAAAGATTCAGTGTAGATAGTATAGGTTTAGTTAGGATGTCAGCGAGTGTAATAATGCGAGGCGTGTGGTGGTTCGCGCTCGCGCTAGTCGCGTGCGCCGGCGGCGCGGACCCGGCGCCGCCGCTGTTCCTGGGGCGCAGCACGTACTCGGTGCAGACCACGCTGCTGCTGAGCGAGCTGGCGACGGAGGGCAAGCACCGGGACGTGGGCTACCGGCTGAGAGCTTCGCTGCAGCTTGAGCCCGCCTGGGCCGACACGGAGGAGCAGCGCTTTCTGCTCAGGTTCCGAGTGAGTACTCGCTTCCACTCGCCGCGACAGATAACGCGATAGTGCGACCTTTTGACCCTACCACGGCGACCGACCGACCGACCGACGACGTGTCGCTCTCTCATTGTGACACCCGCTATCTAGATTATTACGCTTACCTTCACTACGCGCTGAACTACCTACTCGGGGAATAGTAAATGTTGCTGGACATTTCACACAGCGCTATCTAGCCCCAAACTGAGTAGAGCTTGTACTATAATAACCAGATAATTGATAGAATATGTACTTATATATATTTTTTTTTTGTAAATACATTACTTGAAATATATGTATACCTAATATATATGATAAATATATAGAAAAACATCCAGACACATAAATCTGTACTTATCATCACATCGTCAGGATCATCATCATATCAAATTTAAGCACTGTGAGGTCACTGGTGTACCCTGTGAATTTTGTCAAAGTTCAGTTTTTGTTTTGGTTAATAACTTAAAAACTACAAGGTTTACACTAAAAATAAAAACGGGGTCGAAATGTACTCACAAAGACCTTTAATGGCGGGTTCCTATATCCGTTGGTAACCAGCTACGACTTGGGTAAAAATCTAGAATCGTTTGGCAGGCGGGAGGGGGGGGGGGGTACACCTTCGCCCCTGGTACCACTCCCATTAAAAGACAATGCACCGTTCTTGAGAAACTCCAATTATTGTAACCTAACCTCAAAACAATTAATAGTCGCTTATAAAGGCGTAATCGGGTAACAATTTAGTATATAATAAAAGGTCATTGTGAGTACATTTCGATCCCGTTTTTATTTTTGATTTACACCTTGTACTTTATAAGTTATTACTATTAGCCATAACAACAACTGAACTTTGACAAAATTCCCAGGGTACATCAGTGACCCCACAGTGCTGAAACTTGGTATGCGTGTAGCTTTAGTGACCCAAATATAGGTTAAAGTCTGAAATCCAGAATTAATGCAAAATATACCTCAAAAAAGTGTAACCACAAGACATACCTGTAATTGGAATGAAACTGTAGGTCAAGTTATACATATATATTTCATGGCACTATTTTGATAGTCAAATAGTGCCGTCGCATCGCTCGCTCTTGCATTCAAATTCTTCTATACTTGAAAAAACATAGCTTGATCTCTGCGACATTTGTTAAACTGACATTCCTAGGGTTGTTATGATACAGAAAAAAATATATATAGTAATTATCGATAGAAGCTTTGCAGTAAAACCAATTGTTGGACTTTTGAGGGCTCCAACAACCCGTAACGACTGCCATTAGATATTCGTATGGCAGCCGGGACCGACGGCTTAACGTGCTTTCCGAGGCACGACCAGACCAGTGCAAAAACCCATATTCATGCATACAAATATTTGCACTGAGCAAGGATCGAACCCGCGACCTCCTGCGCAGCAGTCGTGTTCACTACCGCTTCGCCACGAAGGCTATCTGCCATAATTATATGTATATTAGATTATATTATGATTTGGGTAATAAAATGAAACTAATAATTTAATACATACATTTATTTATTCCAAAGGAGTACACCCCAAATCAATATCCGAATCACTTTCAGAATAGCTAGAGCAATCTTGTAAATTTATAATGAACTCTTGTTCGCAATTATTATCAAATCGAACGTCCCGCTCCCAATCTTCTTCCATTAATTTTCTGCATTTGGTAACTACCTTTTCCCAATCTTCTACAGATACATTTTCAACCGCAGTGTTTAGTAACTGCAACATTTTATTTGCCGTGAAAGGCGGTGTTGTGTTATGTCTAGCAGCGTAACCTTGAAAGAAAAACATATTTTAATGTCTTGAAGCCATGCAATTATTTCTAACTCCCTGTTTGCCGAAGTTGGTGGTTTGTGCTTTTGGACCGAGTGATATGGGGCGTTATCCATAATTATATAATGTGGCTCCTTCACTAATCCAATAATTTTAAAAACCACTTTAAATTTTTCAAAATTCGTTTCTTCATGGTATTCATTGGTCTTCGTAGATTTGAATGCCAATAGGCAATTAGGCACAAAACCAGATGACGTCCCAGCATGAGTTATTATTAATCTTTGACCTTTGCCTTCGGGTACTTTGGTGGTCGATTGTGCCGTATCATCGGTCCAAGCTTTGGATACGGTATGATTGGCGTTTAGCCATGTCTCGTCTAGAAAGACAACTCGCAATTTGTAATTTTTTTGACTTTCCGGAGAAAATTCACTCGAGCAAGAGCAATGTCGGTTCGTTCCATTATAATTTTTCTTTTGTCACTTTTTTTGTAGGAAAATCCAATATTTTTCAAAATCTTCGATAGTGATGGCAAGCTTCCTTTAAACAAGTCTGCGTCTTTTAGGGACGCCGCCAGTTTTTTTAATATAGGTAATTCGCCATGTGTATAATAAACAGTGATCGGAGTAGGTAGAGCTGTTTAGGTTCATTGACCGCAAACATTGATGTTAATATGGATATTCCATTAGATTCCGACTAATCCTCCGGAATTGCTTGAAGCTGCATCGTATTATAGAAAATATTATGAAGAAATAATGAATGTTGTTTCTCGATTAAACAGCTTTGAATCAATGGCAATACGAAATGCGAAAAATATTCTAGAAAAAGAGAATCTACGGAATTAATTAGTGTATATAGAAAATCATTATACAATTATTTTACTTTCTTTAAAAGAGTTGCAGAAACGAAATTTAACATTAAGCAACTCATTTTTGGCTTTTGATCAAGTCAGAGCTGCTGTAAATGAGTGTGATTCTGATAGAATAAAAAATAAAAATTGAAAAAGTTTTGGACAGGAATCCTGACATTGATATCCTCAGAGGATTTGAAGAAAAATTGTCAAAAAATGAAGTAAATGATGAAATTTTGTCATACAAATTTGTTCCACTAACATCCACAGATGTGGATTACGACATCGAGTCGTAATCGACATCAGTGGATGTTAGTGGACGTTAGATCGAGTAGGTTAGAATTTAGATTTTATTTACTCACTATTGTAAATAATGTTATTTTTTTAAATTAAATGATAAATTAATTTTGAATTAAGTTTTATACAAAATATCGATAGTTTATAGTCTGTGGTCACGATGATTCATCGCTCATCACTATAATTAGCTCAGCATGCCCATAAAGTATGACATTGACTGGTACGTTTGTCTAGGTTTGTCCGTACTGTTAAATTCAGAACTTCATAGGCGCGATTTTACTGACAGCTGTCCCAGAGATCAAGCTATGTTTTTTCTAGTATAATGGCAGTAGTAACATTGTCTATTGTACACACAAAAGTCTAAGTCGTAAGAGTCCAGAGGATAAGCCAAAGTCGTCGAATAAAACGAATGACAGTGACATAACATACTTTTTTTTACGTTCCGAATTGTCAATTTTTCACGTCAATTTGCACCATAGACAATATGTGCACAGATTTGGTTGGCAATCGCCCATTTTAACGTTCCGTTTTCGCTTTTTATTTGATTTGAGGTTAGAAACATTTTTCATTAATTTCTCGAAAAATATGCATTATCTTGTAATAAGAGTGGTATCATTATAATCGGTTATCAAAGCCCTATCAGCTTTAACCTCTTTTACCTCCCAACTCCTGCCAAACCATTCTAGATCCAACCCCAATGCCGATTTGCCCAAGTTGATTTAGAGATCTCGCTTCGCTCGATCAATAACTAGTAGTTTTTTTTCGAGAAGCCTTTGAGTATGTTTTGAGAAAGTGTCACTTGAATATCGTCAGTATATTACCAAACATCCTGTATAATGCGTATAATATAAAGCTATAGGTAGGCTCTAAACTAGAATGTATAAGTCGAGAGCCTCTAGCTGGTATTTCACTGATCCGTTCCAGAAGAACAGTACCTACTCCAGACATGGTCGGACTTGTGCTTGGTATAAGTTGAGTAACTGTCCCGGCATGAAGTACCTAATGCCTCGCCTTTGCAAGTATACCAAGCTTGATAGCAGTCGGCTGGGCTTTCCACTCAATGCAAGAGCTGAAATTGAGAATCGATGTTGTATTATTTTTAACAGACTTCAAAAAAAGGAGGAGGTTCTCAATTCGTCGTAATCTTTTTTTTATTTATGTTTACTGATTTGTGGAAGACGCCTGGACCGATTCAAATAATTATTTTAAAAAAGTGTATAACCCCAGGTGGTCCCATTGGCTTCAAGTCAGGATCTGATGATAGGATCCCAAAAAAATCGAGGGCAACCCTCAAATTTTATAGGGATGCAATTGGGTTTTATGTTTGTTAGTTTGTTACCTCAGAACTCTGTCATTTATAAACCGATTTAGGTAATTGATTTTTATTTGAAAGGATATACTTTCAGATTGGTCCCATAGAAATTTCATGAAAATCGGTTCAGTAGTTTGGTTAATAATATTAAAAGTTACTTGTAATATAATTTTGAAATATTTTGAGTGGAACAGTTGTAGGTCAGCTGCTTTTGGTTAGGTTATATGTATGACATATAGGTAAATGTATATATTTTAGTTATCCATTGTTGTACGGTTATGTACATCGAAATAGTTGCGAATTCCTAAGATCAGCGTTTTCATTATTATACAGTGAGTGACGAGTAATCCGCCGCGCGACTAAGACGCTGGCGCTAAGCGTGTTTGATTGAATAAACAGTTTACGTTAAATATTACTGTTTTCTTGTGGCACTCCAGAACATTATCAAATAATATTTATGTACAGTGCTGTACTGGGATCGTACATAATGGTCCTTCGAAAAATACACTAGTGTATTTTGTGATTTGACGTTACGAATGCGAATCGGCGGCCTGGCCTCCCACAAGCGGGTCTCACCAGGCTGATTGAGAAGGCGCACACTTTCGTAGCGGAGAGTTACAGATGCATTAAGTACCAAGAACATTCAAGTGTTAAAGAAATCAATCGTGAACTGCGAGGATCGTTGGAAAACGCTTGGAGAAGATTGAGGATACTACTACCTTGTCTTCACGTTCATTGCCAGCCGACTACATGGAAAACTTCCACTACAGCTACTTCTGAACTATCAACTATCAGAACTTAACTACAACTACTGCTGCATTTTAACTAATACTACTGCAAACTGAACTAATAACTACTTAACTACAACTAAAAATGGAGGAACTTTCTGAACAAGTAAGTTGCTTTGAGAGTATTAAAACTTTATGCTCTAACTACAAAAAAGAGAGTACTTCTAGAAAAATTGTCGAATACTTAAACAAACGACTTGAAACCCTGGAAGAATCCTGGTTTTCTTTCCACGAGAAGCATGAAGTTCTCGTTAGGAAAATTGACGAAAAAAGCCAGCATAACTACTTCACGAGCAACGTGTATGGGAGAACTAAAGAACTTTACGAAGCTACCAAGGCAAACATGAGGGAATTACTAATTTCTTATCAAGAACAAGAGCAAGAAAAAACACTGGATTCTAGTGTCGACTTTGACCTAACCGGGATGCAGGAGGATGAACCTTTCCCCACCATCAAAAAACGTACTGCAGATCCTGACGATTCAATCAAAAAACTGATGAACCGGCAAGAATGCCATTTTAAAGCATTAGACAGATCAATGGCAAAAATAAATATTGAACAAACATCTGTAAAATGGGAACTCGAAGAGCATCTGTCGATTCTAAAGGTCAAATGGGACGCCATTGACAAACTGCACTGGCATCTGGAGGATGCCCTTCAAGGTTCGAGTTTACGTGAATACTCAAGTAAATTCGATGACATCGAGAATAGGTACGACGAGTTGAGAAAGCAACTGAACAACAAAATATGGTCAAACTTGCACTTTGAAAAATCAGCTCCAAAAATAGAAATACCAGAATTCCACGGTGATTACATTCGCTGGATATCATTCAAAGATCTCTTTCTGGATACAATTCACAAAAATCCCACTATCTCCAAATCACAAAAAATGCAACACCTAAAAACCAAACTAAAAGGTGAAGCTGAGCGTTTAGTACAATATCTACCTGTTAGTGCCGAAAATTACGATTCATGTTGGGAGATACTAAAGCATAGGTATGACAACCGCCGGCTGCAGTTCACATCATTTATGAACGGGATGCAGCAGTTTACAATCATTCAAAATCCCAACGCCTACAACTTGAAAAAGTTACACGCAATCATCAACGAAAGTATAAACGGACTCACTAATATGGGCGTGGACGTAAAAACGTGGGGCCCAATGATCGTGCACCATATGGCACAAAAATTGGATTCTACGACATTCAATGAATACTCCAAGGAGATTCAAAACAACAGGGAGCTGCCTAACTTGACAGAGTTTTTAACATTTTTAGAAAATCAATTCATGGCTTTTGAAACCATCAACACTGGTCAAAAAGACGCAAACAATTCGCATTCGCAGAAAGTAACTGGAAACATGAATTGCAACAAGCCCACAAACAATAAATATAACTTCAAACCTCACTACAATGAAAGGCCGAACTACAACAAAACGTCGACCTTATACAAAGACAATAAAGACTACTCGAAGTCTTACCACACTGCTTACGGAAAGTGTCCCTTATGCGATGGGACTCATGTTCTAATGCAATGTGCTAAATTCACAGAAATGAATACTCCATTGCGAAATAATACCGTTGCAAAACTAAAACTCTGCAAAAACTGTTTATACAGTCATGGTAACACGGACTGTAACTCATCAAAGGTTTGCAAGGAATGTAATATGAGACATCATACATTACTCTGTCAAAAGTTAACAAAAAAGTTACACGAACCATTTAAACCTGAGACAACTAGCAACGAAATTTGAAAGCAAGAACTAGCAAACGGGCACGGGGCTAAAAACTGTAAAGGACGGGTGCAACTTACCTGTAAATCCATACACAGTGACTACACTTTCGTCGCTCAAGCCATGATATTGAAAAGGCTAACAATAACTTGCCGGAATTTACTTTTGAAAAAGCCAACTGGCCACATCTACAAAACTTAAAACTCGGAGATCCAGACTACAATGTTTGCGGCTCCATCGAGTTACTTTTATCAGCTGACATATATGCTGAAATTTAAATGGACGGCGTTCTGAAAGGAGATCAACATTCTCCCGTCGCCCAACAAACTCAACTAGGGTGGATACTATGTGGAAAACTAAAAACTTTTAACTGCCACGCCACTATCATCAACCTCTCTGATTTCACTAAATACTGGGAGAGTGAATCTATAACTCAAACGGAGGATATCAAGAAAGATGATCTTTGTGAAACCTACTACACAGAGACTACTAAGCGATCTACGGACGGAAAATATATTGTGAAGATGCCGATGCTGGAAAACTTCGAAACTGAACTCGGCGAATCAAGACCAGCAGCGGTTTCGCAATTTTTACAACTAGAAAAACGGCTAACAAAAAACGAAAAACTATCTACTATGTACAAAGAGTTCATAAACGAATACTCAGAACTTGGCCACATGAAAATAACTGAACGAAAATTAATTTGAAAAAGGTCGCAATGTTACCTACCTCATCACGGAATACTACGAGAAGACTCAACGACTACTAAACTACGAGTAGTATTCAACGCCTCGAACAAAACTTCAAGCGGCAAAAGCCTCAATGCCCTAATGGAAAAAGGGCCGAACTTACAAAAGGACATTCAAGCACTTCTTTTGAAATGGAAGTCCTACAAATATGCCTATACTGCCGACATAGAGAAGATGTATCGATGTATCTTGCTCTCGGAAGATCAACAAACATTGCAAAAAATCATATGGCGACCTTCACCTTCAGAGATACTACGAGAATACACTATGTACCTTAACATACGGCACTAAATGCGCACCATGGCTAGCTATGCGAACATTAAAACAGCTGGCCCTAGATTATGGTTACAAGTACCCAGCCGCAACCAAAGCTTTACAAACTCAATTTTATCTCGACGATTTAATAAGCGGCCACAACTCACTTGAAAAGGCCAAAGAACTACAGATTTCTTTGATCGACTTACTGAAGGAAGGGGGCATGAACTTGAGAAAATGGTCGGCTAACTGTCCAGAACTACTTAAACTATTATCTGAAGATCAAATTTCAACCAAGTGCACATTTGACTTCGAAGACGAAAGCACAAAAACGCTCGGCCTTGCATGGAACCCAAAAACAGACACTTATGTTTAACTGGAACTTAGAGGAAAATACAGAAAAACGACTCACGAAAAGAATCCTTTTATCTGAGATCTCACAACTATACGATCCTATGGGATGGTTATCTCCAGTAACAGTGACAGCCAAACTCATCTTTCAACAAGTCAGGGAACAAACACTACATTGGGATGAGTCATTACCACAAAAAACTCAAGAAGAATGGCAGAAACTGAAAGCCGAACTACCTTGCCTAAATGGCATTAAAATCCAGAGATGGATCGGGAGCTCTGAGAAAAACATTGAACTTTTAGGGTACTGCGACGCAAGCATAAAAGCCTTCTCATGTGTTATATTCTCCCGCGCCATGGATGAAAATGGGCAGCCCGTGCTGAATTTACTAGCCGCTAAGACTAGGGTTGCCCCAATCGCACAAAAATTAACTCTGCCTCGTCTTGAACTCTGCGGCGCATTACTGCTATCGGAACTGATGGAAAAAGCGATAACATCATTAAATGAAACTATTTCGATGTACATAACCGTACATATACACGTGTAAAGCGCATAGTAGCTTGGATCATGCGCTTTATAACAAAGGTACGCGGCTTCTCACGGAAATATAATACCGCTCGTAATGATAAAGCACTAACTACCTACTTAACTACAGCAGAACTATGTACATCGAACGAATTGATTGTGAAATTAATGCAAAGAAGCGACTTTGAAATGAAATACTATAACGACATACTTTTAACGCCACACAAACATTTATCTCATCGTAAAAAGCGCGGTCTGGGAGATGGTGTCGGTTATCTTGCGAACAGCTTATTTGGAGTCTTGGATCAGCAATTTGCAGAGAAATATAAAAAAAGACATTCAAGCCATACAAAAAAATGAAAAATACTTACTGAACCTCATAAAAAATCAAACCTTCATAATAGAAATTGAAAATGAAATTATGAAGAAAAATGAGAAGAACGTCCATCATCAATTTAATATCATGAACAAGTTTATTAACAACACTATCTATAAAGTGTCGAAACTTGAGACAAATGTTATGGCAACTAACTACTTCAACTCTATGTCACTTACTGCACACCTACTGCTGATAAACTTAAAAAACATCCAGGAGATGTTTCTCAACGCACTCCTAGATGTCTACAAAGGTCAGATCAATATCCACCTCTTGACTCCAGTCAATCTAATCAAACAACTTAATAATATCGCTGGAAAACTACCGAAAACTTTAACATTTCCAGTTGATAGCATTGAAACACAAATAAAGGATATCTATAAACTACTCTATGTAAAGGCTCGGGTTACGAGCGACTACTTCATGTCCGAGATACACATTCCATTGACAAGCGACGAAGAGTTCACGCTATATAAACCTATTCCACTGCCAATTAAAACGACCGAAAACCAATCTGCTTTCGTATCTACATCGTATGAGTACATAGCAGTCAACTTTAGAAAGAACACTTTTCTAAACATGAATATAGAGGTACTGAAAAAATGCATGCAGAAAAGTACAGATAATTTTGTGTGCATTTTAAACCTTCCAATTAAAAACTTAGAAAGCAAAAATGCACCTTGCGAAGCTAAGTTTCTAAGTCACGAAACGACTTCACTATGCGCTATGAAGAAAGGGCGATGCGATAACGACTGGATCGAGTTACATTCAACAAACACATGGTTAGCGGTGTGCTGTGATGGCGCGTGCCCATTCAGAACTGTATGCGCTGGGGAAGTCACTTCTTATCAATTACAAACATCAGGACTCATCACTTTAAAACAAGATTGCGTAATGCAAAACAAAGATCAAAGCATTTACGCACACAACCTGTACCATAGTGACTCTAAAGTCAATTTATACATGGCGAAACCCCCACAACTGGAAAAATCCATAAATCATATCGTCTACTCTCAAGCTCCACAACTTGAACTTGCAGCGGAAGAACAAAACCAAGAGAAGCTAGAACAATTGCTAGCGATACAGAAAATGGGGGAGAAACAGCTACCTCAGAGATTGTCCAACCATGACATTCACCACTATGCCATTAGCTACACTTTAGTGGCGGTAGTCGTCATGGTGCCTGTAGTATGGATTTTAAAGAAACGATGTTTGTGAAGAAACGCAAAATTTGTCCCGACTGCACTGACCCTGGTGGAACGCGCGCCCAAGGACGAGGTCCAGCCGACGCCGGCAGCACGCGAGCGGGGTCAGCAGCCACAGCCAGGACAAGACGTTACATTTAGTTTTTATTAATTAAGTACTTAAATTTATTTTGTATTACTTTTCATGTTTAATTTACTACTTTTACATTGATTTTATATACTTACTGTATAATTGCATTATTTTGAACAACTTACTCACTGTACTTTTGTAAGAAACTTTTCTCATTTTTGCTGTTCTTGTTCTTAGGGTTAGTAATATGTACGGTTATGTACATCGAAATAGTTGCGAATTCCTAAGATCAGCGTTTTCATTATTATACAGTGAGTGACGAGTAATCCGCCGCGCGACTAAGACGCTGGCGCTAAGCGTGTTTGATTGAATAAACAGTTTACGTTAAATATTACTGTTTTCTTGTGGCACTCCAGAACATTATCAAATAATATTTATGTACGGTGCTGTACTGGGATCGTACAATTGTATTATATTATATTAATCAACATTGTTGAATAAGTACTGCACGCTCATAAGCTGAGTATGGAGGATCTGAATGTTATGTATACTTATCATCTGTTTGTATGTAACTGTACCTAACCATCTGATTGAATATAACAGCTGCAATCCCCGGAGCTGATGCTGCGAGGCTCGCACCCGAACGCGGAGTACACCCGGCAGGGCTCCGTGTGGGACTCCCAGGCGGAGTCCGAGTTCTACGCGCTGTGGGAGGCGGGCCGCGTGGGCGCCGTCTACCTCGACCCCGCAGAGCCCCCGGACGTGCTGGGCTATAAGCGGGCGCTCATCAGCCTCTTCCAGGTATATTTGTTGTTCTATTGTGACCGTAGAACATATTCTCTACTTGTTTTTTGCTAATATATAAACGTACATACTATTAAGACGTGACAGAGGTACCCAATGATTATTTTCTATTTAAAAATTTGGAAACAATTTCAGTTCCAGCTGGTGGAAGGAGAATACAAGGAAACCGATGTCTCCGGGGAGTGTAACGTCATGTATGAAACCATTTCATCCACCGTCTTTCGCAAAATTAAGGTGAGTTCATACATCGCAAGTAGGTACATTCACAAACTAGTTTACGATCCATGCATGCATGCATGCATTCTATTTTGGAGAAGAGGGCTGAGGTTAGCACAGATAATATATTATAGTAAATTGTTAGCCAAGGGGATAGAGCAGTCTCCTACGCTATATTGCATCCCGAGCGTAACGAAGGCTTCTAGGAGTTACTAGAGTACCGAGTGCAGAGAGGGATATAAGCATTAAGCATGTCCAAGATGAGAATACTCTACTTTTCACACATTTTGCGAGACAATAAAAACCAAATCTAAGTTAGTGCCACATAATTGATAAAACACCAGAAGACGCATTCAGCTGTGGTTGCAAGCCGTGCGCTGTGTCCATAAAACGGAATCCGCGCGCCGCGCCCACACCACCACCCGCGTAATGTTGCTAGCTTAGTCTCTAAAACAATTTGGGCAAATCGGCGTTGTATGTATGTTTGTCCGAGGATAACTTTCGAAGCATTATCATCGGGAAATTTAATACATAGGTAGTGATGGCACAATTTTGGTGTGACTAAATGAGCTAAAAATGTGGGGGGGTTGTTGAGATATTGGGGTTCAAGAGGGGTAAAAAAAAATGAAAATGAGGCTATCAGGTCAAGTGTCACGTCAAATAAATGATATTCATTAGTAAAATTAGACTCGGTTTTTATTTTTCGTAAATTCTTTATAGTTTTTGAGTTATTAGCCATGATAAAAACTAAACTTCGACAAAATTCACAGGGTACACCAGTGACCCCACAGTACTGTAATTAAGTATGCGTGTAGCTTAAGTGACACAAATATAGGCAAAAGTCTGAAATCCAGAATAACTGCAATTTGTACCACAAAAAAATAATAAATAAATAAATGAACTCCCGTTACCTGTAATTTGAATGAAACTAGGTCAAGTACTGTGGTTGCATTTCGTGGCACTATTTTATTGGTCAAAGGTTTAGGCCGGCTTGTACAACGATCCCTAAACGCATTTAGCGACTAAACATGTTTAAATTTTACGTATTTGTATTATTTGACAAATCCATAAATCATATTTAGCAACTAAACACGTTTACATTTAGGCATCGTTGAGCGAGTCGCCCTAAGAATTGTATTTGTATTTTACGAGACTCGCGAGATCTCAGTTCGGGGCGAACCACAGGTATACATACGTATTATATTATTGTATTATATTGATAAATTTGTCTGTCTTGTTTTGTTTTTTTTTGTCTGTTTTAGCTATATACCTGCCATTTCAAACTAATTTTGCATGCTGTGTCTACTTCTAGTAGGACAGACACCATTTTTGGTAAAATTTTATATTTTTTCTTTGCATTATTTCGTGTAACGTCCAGTTTAGTGGGCCAAATAATAAATAAAAAACGACATACCTAGATGTACGAACTTTCCTGTTTTATTGACTGAATAATAAAAATAAAATAAAAATCTATACTTACCTGCCTACCTGCCTACCTACGACACAAACTGTTAACAACCAACATCAATTAAAAAAAATGAGATACGCACCTAATTAGGTAGGTTAGGTGCCTAGTACCTAGTTACATATGTCTGTTAAATGATAATAGTGGTAATACGAAACCAAAATTAGACAAGAGCTACCTGACTTATGTTTTAACTTACACATGAATTGTACAAATTGTAACGTGGTTTCATTCGAGCACTCTCTTGCACGTCGTAGCAAGGTGCCATCATTCTTCCAAATCCCAAAGCGCACGCACGTGCAGGAGCGCTCAAAGAGTTGCCATCAAACCACCTGTCAATCATCTCTCTCGTCCGAACGCAGCGTCGGTGCGCGTTCGAGGCGGACGTGGATGGGCTGCGCGCGCGGCGCGTGTCTCGCTACACGCTGAGCGGCGCGCGCGACGCGCTGAGCGCGCTGCACGCCGAGGAGGTGGTGCAGTTCGCGTGGGGCGCGGGCGACGCCTCCGAGGCGCTCGGCGTGCGCGCGCGCTCCTGGCACGAGCTGACGCTGCGCAGCGACACGCAGCCCGCGCCGCGCGCTACCGACCTCGCGGCTGCGCTCGCCGCGCTGCCGCCCGCGCTCGCCGACGTGCCGCTCCAGCTGCCCCCCGCGCCCGAGGAGGCCGCACAGAGCCTGCGGGCGGCGCTGGAGGAGCACGGCGCGGCGCTCGGCGGCTGGGAGGCAGGCGCGGGGGGCACGCGCGAGGAGGCGCAGGCGCTGGCGCCGCTGCTGAGCGCGCTGCGCGCCGCCGAGCCCGCCGAGCTGCGCGCGCTTGTGGAGCGCCCTGACTTGTGAGTACCTGCCTGCAGTGCGCTCCCGTGCGGTGCGCGCGCGCAGTCGCGGTGACGCGGGACGTTCGGTGTTGCAGGCGCGGCGTGTGGCGTGCGCTGGGACTGGCGGGCACGGGCGCGGCGTGGCGCGCGGTGCGACCGCTGCTGGCGCCTGCCGCGCGCGACGCGCTGGAGGAGCCCACGCTGCAGTACCTCGCCGGGTTTGCGCTGGCGGACGCCCCGCAGGTGAGCGATACGCCGGAGGCCTTCTGCTCGTAAGACAGCGTGTATACCGTTTCTATAATCGAACGTCTGTCTCAGGACGAGGTTGTCGCGGAGGTCCTGAAGCTCGGCGACGAGGCTGCGCTCCCGTCCATCGCGGAACAGGCCCTGCTGGCGGGCGCCGCGGCGGCGGCGCGCTGCCCCGCCCCCGCGCTGCAGGCCGCCGCGCGCGACGCGCTCGCCGCTGGGCTCGCGCGCTGCCCCGCCGCCCCGCTCGCGCCCGAGTGCCGCGCGCTGCGCCTGCGCGCGCTCGGAAACCTGCGCCGCGCCGACACCGCCGCGATGCTGCTGGCGGCGGCGGAGTGCGGCGCGCCCGGAGCGGAGGAGGCACTGTCCGCGCTGCGAGCCCTGCCGGCGCGCGCGCTCGATCACGCGCAGCTGGAGCGCGCGGCGCGAGTCGCGGGCAATGCGTCGCGGCCGCTAACGGAGCGCGCGCTCGCGCTGGAGCTGGTGGTGGAGCGGCGATGCGGGCGCGAGGCGGGCGGCGCGGTGCCGCTCGGCGCGGTGCGGCTGGCGCGCGCGCTTGCGCGAGAGCGCGGCGCGGTGGCGCACGAGCTGCGACGCGCGCTGTGGCAGCGGCTGGACGCGCTGGAGGACGCGGAGGCGGTGCGGGCGCTGCGCCGCGTCATGCCGCGGGACCTCAGCACGTGGGACGCGCGCGCGCACGCAGGTGGGTCCCCGCACTGGACGCGGCGGCGGCGTGCTCGCGCGCGGTGAGATTAAGACTTGGTGTCGGTCCGCAGGTACGACGAGCGTGCTGCGGCGCGGAGTGGGGTGGGAGTGGGGTGGCTGGCGCGCGCGTCTGGACTCGGCGCAGCTTGCGGCGCGCGGGCTGCTGCGGCGCGGCGCGGTGACGCTGCAGGCTGCCGCGCCCGACGGAGCCGACCTGGACCTGCTCGCTGTAAGTGCACGCGCGCCCACCGTTCTGTTGGCAGCTGCTTGTCCTGCGGTTCAGAGGTTTAGTAGTGTCGATAACTTTCAGGTGGAGGTGTGGACGCGCGGGCTGGAGGCGGTGGCGGGAGGCGGGGAGGAGGGCGGTGAGGGGGCGGAGGCGCCCGCCGCCGGGCTGCAGCTCGCGGTGGGCGGCGCCGCGCTGCGGCCCGTGCCGCTCTTCCAGGGTCAGGCGGAGCTGCTGGGGCACATCTGGGCGGGCACGGGCTCGGCGCCCACGCCGGTGCTGCGCGCGCTGGTGCCAGCGCGCATGGCGCGGGCGCAGGCGCCGCTGCAGGCGGGCGCGGTGCTGTCGGCGCGCGCGGTGGGCAGTGGCTCGCTGGCACTAGACGCGCACGCCGCGGTGTCGCTGTGGCACCGCACGGCGCGCGCCGGGCTCGCGCTGCGCGCTGCGGGTGACGCGCGCGTGCTCGCCACGGTGCGCACGGCGTGGAGCGAGCTGCGCGCGAGCGTGCGGGCGAGCGCGGCGCCGCGACTGCGCATCGCGGCCGACCTCGACTTCTACTCGACGGTGGCGTTGTGCGTGCGCGCTGACCTCGCGCCCTTCGATAAGCTGTGAGTTTGTCCGTCCGTTGTCGATAGTTTCGGACTTGTCGAGTAGCGTGATCGCTAATCGAATGTAATTTGGCTAAGCCCTCGTATCTTTTGTAGTTGGAAGGTTTTGTTCTTAGGAAACTATAGGCTTATTTGGAAAAAACAAAAAGTGGGCAAGTGCGAATCGGACTCGCCCTGACCTGAGGCTGAGGGTTCCATACAGTCATGACCGCGTGCGTACCGTTGCTTAACCTCTATGATTGATTACGTACTTTAAATAAAGACTATGTTTTTAGGGTTCCGTACCTCAAAAGGTAAAATAGGAACCTTTATAAGATCACTCTGTTGACCGCCTGTCCGTGTGGACAGATTTTCTCAGGTACGGGTGGACCTAGCAAGTTGAAATTTATACCAGATACTGAAGTCTATAGTCCCTATTGGGTGTGTAAAAATCAAGTCAAGTCATCAAGCCCTGAGTCAACACGATAAAAAGATATGGGCAATTTTAGATTTTCGCGAAAACTTGTAAGTACCAAAATTTTCCTTAATTTTCAACTTTTTTTATTTTTCGCTTTTCTACCTTTACTTGTGCTGGTAAGACCTTGCTTTTAACAACATTGACAATTCTAGCTCAACCGGAAGTACCCAGGATTGGATTGAAAACCTATATCCCCTATAGGTAGTTCCCGTTGACCTAGAATCACGAAATTTGGCAAAAAGCAAGGTCTTAGATTAGATTAGATTAGATTAGAAAATTCTTTATTGCACTAATAAAAAGATACATAGGCGAACTTAATGCTAATTAGCATTTTCTTCCAGCTAACCTTTGTGTAGTGTGGAGAAAGTGGTAGTGCCAGAAAAAGGAAATTTAATCAAACTTTAGCTTAGAAATAAACTTACAAAAATTAAAAATAATAATAATATACATACATAAACGAAATACACAAATATATCTACATAAAGTGCTCAATTTTGTTGGGTATCTTGAAGAGAGATGAAGTATTTAAAGAGTTTGGATTTGAAGATTCCCATAGAGGCGGCCTTGCGGATTTCCACTGGAAGAGAGTTCCACAAGCAGATAGCAGTCACAGTGAAAGAGTAAGTGAAGAAAGAAGTTTTATGCTCAGGCGTCTTGAATAACAGATGTTGAGAAGAACGAGAAGGGCGATCAGGTGGAAAAAGAGGATAAAAACGTTCTTTAAGATAGCAAGGGGACAGAGGATTTTGAAGGATGTTATAAAGAAGACAGAGTATATGAGTATCCCGACGAAACCGGATTTTGAGCCACTTTAACTGTGAGCGGTACTGTGAGATGTGGGCGTACTTTCGTAACCCGTATATATATCTGATGCAGAGGTTTAACAACCGCTCCAGTTTATTAAGTTGCTCCTCAGTAGCGTCGGGATAACACACATCTGCATAATCTAGGATAGGGAGTAGGATAGAATTTACAAGAGTAGTTTTAGCTGCAAAAAGAAGGAAATTATGCATGCGCTTTAGAGCGTGCATTGATCCATACATCTTCCTGCTGACTTCAGTAATGTGCTGTTCCCATGATAAGTTCTCAGTGATGATTAGGCCAAGATTCTTTACTTCAGAGCAGTAAGCTAAGGGGACATCGTTATACGTAACATAAGGGAGAGAGTTTAGATCAAGCCTAGAAATAAAGCCCCGGCTGCCAGTAATCATCACTTGGGTTTTACTAAGGTTGATCTGTAGTCCAAATTTATGTGACCAAGAAGAGACAGCACGTAAATCCTCAGTTAGGAGGTGTATGGCATCATGAATGTCCTCGGGATTGAACGAAAGGTAGAGCTGTACGTCATCAGCATATAGGTGAAATGAAGAAGAACGGAGACCAGAGACCAAAGTATTTATGAAGACCGAAAAGAGAAGAGGGGACAGGAATCCACCCTGCGGAACGCCGGCAACAACATCGCACCAGCCAGAGTACGTATCGTCAACTTGAACACGCTGCTGGCGTCCACTAAGGTAGGACCGAAACCAGTCACAAGCAGATAGGGAAAAGTTTAGGGAGCGCAAAATAGCAAGAAGTATGGAATGATCAACACAGTTAAAAGCGTTGCTGAAATCAAGTAGAGTTAGAAGGGTGAGCTGCCTGTTGTCCATAGCAAATCTAATATCATCAGTAATTTTAAGTAGAGCTGTGCTAGTGCTATGAGCGGAGCGAAAACCTGACTGAAAAGGGTTCAAGAGCGAGTGTGATTGGAGATAAACAGACAGTTGACAATATACAGCACGTTCCAGAACTTTAGACAGAAAGGGAAGGATGGAAATAGGACGAAAGTCTTTAAATTCTGCGGTAGCTGACTTTTTAGGAATTGGGATGATCTGAGCTTTTTTCCATAAAGAAGGAAAGCAACCAGAGGAGAGAGAGAAATTTAATATGTGAGAGATATGAGGGAGGAGATGATTGAGGATGGGGAGTAATAAGTCTCGACCGAGGCCGTCCAGTCCTACTGCTTTACTTGTTATGCTAGTAGCAATCCGCTTTATTTCATCTTCGCTGATAGGACAGAAGGAAAACGGTGTGAAACTATGCTGTGTCTGGTTGCCCAGCTCCGCAATAGTCGTTTCTCTCACGACGTTGGTGATAAGGTGTGTCACTGTTGCAAAATGCACATTCAGTGCATGTACATCTACCGAGAAACTAGCAGAAGTCTTATTTCGGCCAAAACCAAGACTGTGAAGAAACTTCCACATGTTATTTGGAGTACTTTCACTAATTTTATTATAAATATAACGCCGTTTTGCGTTGCGTATCATTTGGTTGCATTTATTACGAGCTTTTTTGTATCGCAGAAGGTTACCTTCACTAGGGTCTCTCCTATTCTTGCGATATAGATAGTCCCTTCTGGCCATGCATTTACGGATTTCATCTGATAACCATGGTGCTGGTAATCGCTTCGTTCGGACTGGGTGCAGAGGTGCATGGATATTGAAAACATTGTTGATCGAGCTGTTTAACCAATCCACTTTGGCATCCATTTCGGTAAGACTATACAACTTGGACCACTCAATGTTGGCAACATCCGCACACAAGCTTTCCCAGCACACTCCAGCAAGATTACGTTGGATTATCACCTTGGTCTTGGGTCTAGGGACACTAATTTTAAACGAAGCAAAGAGCAGATCATGGTTAGAGAAACCAGGAGCAGGATACTGACCATGTCCATTGATACGATCTGCATCACTAGTCAGTATGTGATCAAGCCATGTATGGGTATCATTGACATGATACGTTGCCTTTAAATCTAAGAGTGAAATATTAAGAGAAGAAGTAATATTTAACAATTTCTTGGCTCTACAATCTTGCTTCAGTAAACATGTATTAAAGTCTCCCATGATTAAAAAGTTATCATACTGAGGCAGATATGTCTCAAGTAGTTGTTCAAAGGTGCTGAAATAGTCTATGGTCGGTGGAGCATAGACTACACCAAGTAGAAACCTAACAGTAGGATTTAAGGTCACCTCAATAAATATATGCTCCATTGAGCCAGAGTACATGCTCGGAGACACAGATACAATTTTATGTTGAAGCTCAGATCGAAGATAGATTGCAACTCCACCAGCTCCTTTGCCTATGCGATCATTTCTAATGAGATTAAAACCAGGAAGTGAGAAAGAAGCTGAGGGAAGAGTAGATTTTAGGAAGGTCTCAGAAACAAGACAAGCATGGAGAGGACTGATGGTGAAAGTATTAAGGAAGTCTGTAAAGTGTGCCGGTATGCTCTGTGCATTGACAAACGTTAAAATTCTTTTTGGAGTTAGGAAAAGATTCCACAAGCAGGTCCCCAAGCGGTTTAGCTACTAGACTGTCATCTAACGCATCCGAGAAATCCTCAGAATCCAAAGAAATAAATAAGTCCGAACAAATTGAGCTATTCATAAATAAATATATAAATAAATTATACCTAAATATCTACACAATAGTAAGATAAACTACAATTAATTCAATAAAACAAACTACCATTAAATCTTGCCACAAAATACTGCCGGTTAGATGGGAAACACATGCTTTCCATGTCTATTAAACAAACTAGAGCTTAAATTTAAAACGTTTTACCAACCAATTAATACAGGCTAAATACTAACTTAAAATAAAAAAGGCTAGAAAGTTTCATACAACATACATACAAAAACATTATAAGAGTCAATTACTGAGACTAAGAAATGAGATTGGTTGGCTATATTGAATTTGGTTTGACAATAAAACATTGATATGACAGATATGACAGAAAAAGTTTGATTGGCGTAGCCTTGGTAGTACAAATGAAAGATTGAAAAGAAGAGAGAAAACTTTGGAAAAGATGTCACGTTCAAGGGAAAGTGACACTGACGTTTTGTGACTACTCTGCCAAGATCCGTCAAATGTCATTCACGGAATGTCAGCAATTTTATGCAAATCATGTTTGCAGAATGTACATAACAAAGTAAATAACTAAAAAAAGTAGATAGAAAGTTAACTGACTACCGGCGTTTAACGTAAAAACATTCGACCAACGTTACACTGGTTGTATTACTTAGGGTCTTATAGCACAAGTAAAGGAAAAATACCAAAAAATAAAAAAAGTTGAATATTAAAGGGTGTCCCCCCATACATAGTTGACGCCAATTAAGATAGTCCTCTGGGTTGTATGGGCGCTCATACAATTTAGAGGACTAGCTTAATCGGCACCAACCTCAAATAAGGTAAACTAGTGGTTCGCTCCGAACTGAGATCTCGCGAGTCTCTGATTAAAACAGAAAAATATTATTTGTAATCTTTGACTATCAAAATAGTGCCACGAAAAATAACCACTATAACCTACAGTTTAATTCAAATTACAGGTACTTAACGGGTGTTCATGTTCTAAGGTTACATTTTTTTGGGGTACAAATTGCAGTTATTCTGGATTTCAGACTTTTGCCTATATTGGTGTCACTTAAGCTACACGCATACTAAATTAAAGCACTGTGGGGTTACTAGTGTACCCTGTGAATTTTGTCAAAGTTCAGTTTTTATTATGGCTAATAACTCAAAAACTGTAAGGAATTTACTAAAAATAAAAACGGAGTCCAAATGTTCTAATGAATACCAATCATTTGACGTCCCATTTTACCTAATTGCCTCATTTTCATTATTTTTTACCCCTCTTGAACCCCAATATCTCAACAATCCCCCAACATTTTTAGCTCATTTAGTCACACCAAAATTGTGCCATCACTACCTACCTATGTATTAAATTTCACGATGATCGGATCAACGCTTTGAAAGTTATCCTCGGACAAACAAACATACATACATACATACAGCACCGATTTGCCCAAGTTGATTTAGAGATCTCGCTTCGCTCGATCAATAAAAAAATATTCGACTCGATACCTTCACGCATTTCCGAGATAAAGGAATTGACAGACAGACGTATTTGGCATCTGGAACACTATCCCTTACCGATGTAAAATACAAGGTGATATCGATCGACCGTATTTGGCATCTGGAACAGATCTCTTACCGATGTAAAATACAAGGTGATATCGATCGACCGTATCTGGCATCTGGAACAGATCCCTTACCGATGTAAAATACAAGGTGATCTCGATCGACCGTATTTGGCATCTGGAACAGATCTCTTACCGATGTAAAATACAAGGTGATATCGATCGACCGTATTTGGCATCTGGAACAGATCCCTTACCGATGTAAATACAAGGTGATCTCGATCGACCGTATTTGGCATCTGGAACAGATCTCTTACCGATGTAAAATACAAGGTGATATCGATCGACCATATTTGGCATCTGGAACAGATCCCTTACCGATGTAAAATACAAGGTGATATCGATCGACCGTATTTGGCATCTGGAACAGATCCCTTACCGATGTAAAATACAAGGTGATATCGATCGACCGTATTTGGCATCTGGAACAGATCCCTTACCGATGTAAAATACAAGGTGATATCGATCGACCGTATTTGGCATCTGGAACAGATCCCTTACCGATGTAAAATACAAGGTGATATCGATCGACCGTATTTGGCATCTGGAACAGATCTCTTACCGATGTAAAATACAAGGTGATATCGATCGACCGTATTTGGCATCTGGAACAGATCTCTTACCGATGTAAAATACAAGGTGATATCGATCGACCGTATTTGGCATCTGGAACAGATCCCTTACCGATGTAAAATACAAGGTGATATCGATCGACCGTATTTGGCATCTGGCACAGATCCCTTACCGATGTAAAATACAAGGTGTTATCGATCGACCGTATTTGGCATCTGGAACAGATCTCTTACCGATGTAAAATACAAGGTGTTATCGATCGACCGTATTTGGCATCTGGAACAGATCCCTTACCGATGTAAAATACAAGGTGTTATCGATCGACCGTATTTGGCATCTGGCACAGATCCCTTACCGATGTAAAATACAAGGTATTATCGATCGACCGTATTTGGCATCTGGAACAGATCCCTTACCGATGTAAAATACAAGGTGTTATCGATCGACCGTATTTGGCATCTGGCACAGATCCCTTACCGATGTAAAATACAAGGTATTATCGATCGACCGTATTTGGCATCTGGAACAGATCCCTTACCGATGTAAAATACAAGGTGATATCGATCAAACGTATTTGGCATCTGGAACAGATCCCTTACCGATGTAAAATACAAGGTGTTATCGATCGACCGTATTTGGCATCTGGAACAGAGCCCTTACCGATGTAAAATACAAGGTGTTATCGATCGACCGTATTTGGCATCTGGAACAGATCCCTTACCGATGTAAAATACAAGGTGTTATCGATCGACCGTATTTGGCATCTGGAACAGATCCCTTACCGATGTAAAATACAAGGTGATATCGATCGACCGTATTTGGCATCTGGAACAGATCCCTTACCGATGTAAAATACAAGGTGATATCGATCGACCGTATTTGGCATCTGGAACAGATCTCTTACCGATGTAAAATACAAGGTGATATCGATCGACCGTATTTAGCATCTGGAACAGATCTCTTACCGATGTAAAATACAAGGTGATATCGATCGACCGTATTTGGCATCTGGAACAGATCCCTTACCGATGTAAAATACAAGGTGATATCGATCGACCGTATTTGGCATCTGGCACAGATCCCTTACCGATGTAAAATACAAGGTGTTATCGATCGACCGTATTTGGCATCTGGAACAGATCCCTTACCGATGTAAAATACAAGGTGATATCGATCGACCGTATTTGGCATCTGGCACAGATCCCTTACCGATGTAAAATACAAGGTGATATCGATCGACCGTATTTGGCATCTGGAACAGATCTCTTACCGATGTAAAATACAAGGTGTTATCGATCGACCGTATTTGGCATCTGGAACAGATCCCTTACCGATGTAAAATACAAGGTGTTATCGATCGACCGTATTTGGCATCTGGAACAGATCTCTTACCGATGTAAAATACAAGGTGTTATCGATCGACCGTATTTGGCATCTGGAACAGATCCCTTACCGATGTAAAATACAAGGTGTTATCGATCGACCGTATTTGGCATCTGGAACAGATCTCTTACCGATGTAAAATACAAGGTGTTATCGATCGACCGTATTTGGCATCTGGAACAGATCCCTTACCGATGTAAAATACAAGGTGTTATCGATCGACCGTATTTGGCATCTGGCACAGATCCCTTACCGATGTAAAATACAAGGTATTATCGATCGACCGTATTTGGCATCTGGAACAGATCCCTTACCGATGTAAAATACAAGGTGATATCGATCAAACGTATTTGGCATCTGGAACAGATCCCTTACCGATGTAAAATACAAGGTGTTATCGATCGACCGTATTTGGCATCTGGAACAGAGCCCTTACCGATGTAAAATACAAGGTGTTATCGATCGACCGTATTTGGCATCTGGAACAGATCCCTTACCAATGTAAAATACAAGGTGTTATCGATCGACCGTATTTGGCATCTGGAACTCTATCCCAAAATAACTTACCGATGTAAAATTTTGCAAAAAAATATAAATTGGTTTTCTGTAAAGTCGGTTTACGGACGATAATTTTACGCGATAACGAGAGAGATAGATGCATCACAAGCCGAACGCTTAGGCCGATCGTGCCTCTCTATCGCTTGTTCCGCGCTCTCGCTTACACGTTCAGCTCAGGCGGAACGTGACAATGAGTCATGCGTTTTCGTGCGAGCAGCCGGTGTTCATCGATTTATAAGACGTTATCACGTCAAAAATAATTTTCCATACATTGAGTCACGCATGCCTCCAATTCGAACACGCGCAGGGAAATACTTTTTTCTAATTAAATTTGGTTTTTCATAATGTCTTTGCAGAATGATGATAAAATCATTTTATGTCCTATTAAAATAGGCGGAAAATAAATAAACAAGAATTTAGGCGCAGTAAGTAGGAGCGTTGCGTGCGAAGGTCCGTCCGTACTCCGTGCGCATGCGCACTCAACCAATAACTACTTGCCTCGAACATGCCTATAATACCGTACATTCTCTTTTCACATTTCATAGAAATTGTGTGTAAAACTTTTATTTGAAGTTTTACAAAATCTTTCGATTTTGATTCGGTGACTTTGGGAATAGTTTCCCTGATGGGAAATAGAGTCTATTGAGTGAGACCAATTTCTTCTCTTTGACAAATGTTATTTTGTAGGCTGACTGTAAATTTTTTTTAAAATCCGATTTGCGGTTGTTTTTTTCTTCAAAATAAACTTATAGTTTCTAAGAACAAAACCTGAATGAGGTGAAATTTAGCCTCATCCTGTACTGTACCTAAGGATAGTGAAGCGCGCCCCGCGCTCGAGCTCAGGGCTCCTACCGGCACTTGTTGATCGAGCTAAGCGACATTTCTAAGTCAACTTCGGCAAATCGGCGTTGTATGTATGTCTGTTTGTTTGTCCGAGGATAACTTTCGAAGCGTTTATCCGATCATCGTGAAATTTGATACATAGACGGGTAGTGATGGCACAATTTTGGTGTGACTAGGGCCTGTGCACACCACGTTTTTTAAACGCGCCGTTGACGCGCGTTTGTAGCGATACAGACGCAAGTCAGACGCAGCCTGTAGACCTTTGCACACCTGTATAAATTCAAGTACGCGTTTGAATCGATACAGACGCGCGTGTGTAGCGATACAGACGCGCCGGTGCCGCGCGTTTGAATCGATACACACGCGCGTGTGTAGCGATACAGACGCGATACGCACGCAAGTCAGACGCAGCCTGTAGACCTTTGCACACCTGTATACATTCAAATACGCGTTTGAATCGATACAGACGCGCGTGTGTAGCGATACAAACGCGCGTGTGTAGCGATACAGATGCGCCGGTGCCGCGCGTTTGAATCGATACACGCGCGTGTGTAGCGATACAGACGCGATACGCACGCAAGTCAGACGCAGCATGTAGACCTTTGCACACCTGTATAAATTCAAATACGCGTTTGAATCGATACAGACGCGCGTGTGTAGCGATACAGACGCGATGCAAACGCGCGTGTGTAGCGATACAGACGCGTCGGTGCCGCGCGTTTGAATCGATACACACGCGCGTGTGTAGCGATACAGACGCGATACGCACGTAAGTCAGACGCAGCCTGTAGACCTTTGCACACCTGTATACATTCAAATACGCGTTTGAATCGATACAGACGCGCGTGTGTAGCGATACAGACGCGATGCAAACGCGCGTGTGTAGCGATACAGACGCGCCGGTGTCGCGCGTTTGAATTGATACAAATGACAACAAACTGCTCTGTAGGATAAAAGCGCGCCTTCGACGCGCGTTTAAAAAACGTGGTGTGCACAGGCCCTAAATGAGCTAAAAATGTTGGGGGGTTGTTGAGATGTTGGGGTTCAAGAGGGGTAAAAAAAATAAAAATGATATTATAAGGTGAAGTGCGACGTCAAATGAAAGGTCTACATTAGTACATTTTTATTTTTAACTCTCTCGACTCCTTTTTTATTTTTAATAGTCTTATAGTTTTTGAGTTATTATATTAGCCATAATAAAAACTGAACTTTGTCAAAATCCACAGGGTTCACTAGTGACCCCACAGTGTTGTTATTTAGTATGCGTGTAGCTTAAGTAATACAAATATAGGCAAAAGTCTGAAATCCAGAATAACTGCAATTTGTTGCACACCAAAAAAAATGAAACCACATAACATGAACTTCCGCTACCTGTAATTTAAATGAAACTTTAAGTCAAGTTATTTGGTTATTTATTTCGTGGCACTATTTATATAGTCAAAGATCACAAATATTTTTTTGTTTTAATCAGAGACTCGCGAGATCTCAGCTCGGGGCGAGCCACTAGTTATATAGAGGTGTCTGTGTGTGCAGGCACTCTGCGCGGCTGCAGTCTGCGGGAGGCGCGCGCGCACTGCGCGTGACGCGCACGCGCACGGCGTCGCGCACGCACGCGCCTCGCACGCTGGCGCTCGGCCGCGGGAACGACGCCGCGTGCCGCGTACTGCGCGCCGCGGCTGATGACGCGGACGATGCCATCTGAAGGCGCATCGCTACCACCTTTTGCGTTTAAACTTAACTAATTTATGTACCTACCTTTGCATTTATAATTTATATATAATAGTTACATATCTTTTTGCGTTTTATTTGTTTATCAAAACATTGATCGAAAAACACGAGTGTCTTCAATAGGCAGGATAAAACTGGTAATTAAAGGAGAATGTTTTCGTGGAAATCCGCAATAAGGAAATCCGCAGAAGAACTAAAGTTGCCGACATACGAGCTCTCAACATTAGCAAGTTGAAGTGGCAATGGGCAGGCCACATCGCTCCTAGAACCGATAACCGTTCGGGAAGAAAGGTTCTCGAGTGGAGACCACGGACTGGAAGACGCAGCGTAGGCCGGCCCCCCACAAGGTGGACCGACGATCTAGTAAGAATCGCGGGGAGCTGTTGGGCGCAAACGGCTACCAAGCGCTCGTTGTGGCGATCTAAGGGTGAGGCCTATGTTCAGCAGTTGACGTCTCGCAGCTGATGATGATGATGTTCATGGACAAAATTTAGTGCAAAATTCTTGGTTTTAGTGTCAATATAAAGATTCTGGGTACAAAGTGTAGCGTAAAGAAAATTGTATGTTCAACTCCAAGAAACAGAAAAAAGAGGTTGATCAGAGATTTAAAATCTTTGACTCTGAAATGCAAGCTTATAAACAAGAAGTTTAGAAGAATAAAACGTCAAAGTCAAAGGAATGTTGAATTCAAGACCAAAAGAATAAATAAATACGCCTACATACTAAAACAAACTTATGTGCCAAATTTCAAACTCGTACTAGTATTTTTGTGTACACTAGAAATAACTGATTATCACTACTTTTGGACACTAGTTCAGATTGCTTAAATGCACTCAGTTGTTTAGGTATAGCGGTGACTACATGGGATATTATTATTATTCATATACTGAGTTTAAAATTAGATTCGGAAACACAGAAACAATGGGAACTATCGATTTCGAGCCCAGGTGGGGACATGAATGGTTTGCCTACCTTTGCTCAATTTAAAGCCTTTTTAGAAAGTAGATTTCGGGCTTTGGAGTTTGTTGAAACCGAGAAACAAGCACCAGTCCAGCGTAGAGGTGGTTCCAATCAGCAATCGGCAACTAGAGTATTCGTTGCAACTTCTGAGGAAGAAACTCAAGGTGCATCTAAAGAACCGATTCCTTACCCTTGCGAATTCTGCACCGAGCATCACAAGATAACATTCTGCAAGAAGTTTGCTGAACTAGACCTGCAAGAGCGGAGGGAATTCGTAATGAAACAGCGAATGTGTTTTAACTGCCTTGGAGGAAACCACAGTGTGTATAATTGTAGGAAACCTACCACCTGTCGCATTTGCCGTAGAAGACATCATACGTTGCTTCACATCCCGCGTGATCCGAGCAACCCTCAGAAAGCTAATGATTCTCCAAGCATCCACGATGAGAAAACAAGCACCGACCCAGTTGTGTCTTGTTTATCTAGAGGTACTGCGGGTAAAGTCACAGTAAATAATCAAGTATTACTAGCCACCGCCTTAGTTAATGCAGAGACTAAGACCGGGGATTATCAGCTGATTAGAGCTTTAGTAGATCAGGGTTCATAGGCTTGTTTTATTACCGAAGCAACGGCACAACTTTTAAGATTGAAACGGATATCAATTGATGGAAAAATCTCAGGATTAGGAGAAGAATCGAACATCAAAGCAACGCATATGGTGTACACATCTATCAAGTCACGTACAGACCCAGAGTTCAGCATTCAGATAAAAGCTTATGTATTGAAAAATATAACATCTTACCTACCAGCAAAAAAGGTAGAATACTGGGACTGGGTTGAACTGGAAGGTTTGAAATTAGCCGATCCTCAATACAATACACCACAGAAAATAGATATGTTGCTAGGTGCAGATGTATACAGCTGTATCCTGAAAGAAGGTCTAAAGAGGAGCCCTACAGGAAATCTGGTCGCTCAAAGCACCTCATTAGGATGGATTCTCTCAGGTAGTGTGCCACTTCAACCAGGAAAAACAATAAATGAGGTAACACATGCATTTCATATACAATGTAATGAAAACGAGTTATTAAAAAAATTCTGGGAAATAGAAGAACAAATACCAAGCTGTACATCCATGTTGACTGAAGAAGAGCAGAAGTGCGAATAATACTTTACACAGACTACTAAAAGAGCTACAGATGGAAGATATATAGTAAAATTACCATTTAAAGATGAAAACCCCCCAATGCAGGTATGGTAACTCGAGAAATATAGCAGTAAGCAGACTGAAATCATTAGAAAAAAGATTGTCAAGGAACGGCATTTTAAAGGAACAATATAAAAGGGTTATAAATGAATACCTAGAGTTAGATCACATGATGCCCGTGGAAGAGAATGATCAGAAGAGAAATGAAGCTATTTATTTGCCTCACCATGCTGTAGTAAGAGAGGACAAGGTGACAACTAAGGTACGAGTTGTATTCAATGCTTCTAGTCCAAATGAGAGGGGAATTTCTCTTAATGATACGCTTATGGTAGGACCAACCCTACAGGCAGACCTCCGGCACATCATTCTTCGCTGGAGAGTACCATACATAGCTATAGTAGCAGACGTAGTAAAGATGTACCGCCAAGTGCGGGTAGATGACCAAGATGCTGATAATTTCCAAAGAATTGTCTGGAGGAATAGTCCTGAAGGGGACATAAAAGATTATGTGCTAAAAACGGTAACATTTGGGACTTCACCAGCCCCCTACCTAGCTGTGAAGGCTATGCAACAATTAGCTCATGATGAGGGAAGAGAATTACCAATAGCTACTGAAAATATGCTCAACAATTTTTATATGGATGACCTTATGTCTGGTTGTGCAACAGTGGAAGAGGGTATTGATTTGTACAAACAGATGAATAATTTAGTAGAAAAAGGAGGATTTAAGCTACAAAAATGGAATAGTAACAATAAGGAATTGCTAGAAACAATAAATAGATATGAAAATCAAAGGGAACAAGGAACTATGGAACCATTACATCTAGCCAGGAATGTAGAATTCAAAATGGATAATACAATTAAAATATTGGGTCTTACCTGGAACCACAGTGAAGATTATTTTAGGTATTCAGTACAACTTCCAATGCAGACTACTGGACCTGTAACAAAAAGAATAGTTATATCAGATATCGCTAGGCTATTTGATCCCCTTGGATGGATAGCCCCCAGCATCATAGTTGCAAAAATGTTTATTCAAAGGTTATGGTTAACTGGCATTGGATGGGATGAAGCGGTTCCAGCAGAATTGCTAAGCGAATGGATAACTTACCGGGCACAGCTACCACAACTTACCTCAGTAAAGGTACCAAGATGGCTGGGTACTCGAACCAGTGACATGAACGTGGAACTACATGGATTTTGTGATGCCTCCAAGTTAACATATGCAGCAGTGCTGTACCTCCGGGTCATTAAATCATCCGGGGAAGTGCACACCTCATTGTTGGTAGCAAAAACTCGGGTAGCTCCTCTCAAACAAGTAAGTATACCAAGATTGGAGTTGTGTGGAGCTGTGTTGTTAGCAAAACTCATCCAGGAGGTAGTAGGAGTGCTTAACCTTGACAAGAATAAAGTAAGAGCCTGGACCGATTCAACTATTGTTCTTGCCTGGCTTAATAGCCATCCGAGTCGATGGAAGACATTTGTGGCCAATCGAGTCTCGGAAATCTTGACAACATTGGATGTGTCGCAGTGGTGCCACGTGGTATCAGAGCTCAACCCAGCTGACTGCGCATCTAGAGGTGTAGCGCCATCCATACTAGCCGACCAAGATATGTGGTTTTCAGGTCCACAGTTTCTGAAAGAAACAGTAATTGAATATAAGAGACCAAAGGAAATAAAAATTCATTTAGAAGAAAATATTAAAGCTCATGTATCAGTTCAAGAGGCTACAATAATTGAAAGATTTTCGTCTCTAAAAAAAAATGTTACGCGTCATTTCATACTGTGGGAGAATGATAAATAAGAAAAAAGGGTACTTACGGAAGGAAGAGCTGGATGAATCCTGGGATTGCTGCGTCAAAAGAGTCCAAGGAGAAGGATTTGCTGAAGAGCTGAAGGAACTTAAAATCAAGGGTTGCATAACCTCTAAAAACAGCCAATTAAAGGCACTGAGCCCTTACCTTGATCAAAAAGGCATCCTCAGAGTAGGTGGCAGGCTTGACAATTCAACTCTACCCGAAGAAACCAAGCATCCAGTCATACTTCCACATGCCTCTCACTTAGCTAAACTGGTTATAGATGATGCCCATAAGACGACTTTGCATGGAGGAGCTCAACTCATGACAAATCTCATTAGGACAACATGCTGGATAATAGGGGCTAAAAGCTTAATAAGGCAACACATACATAAGTGTGTGAATTGTATAAGATATAGGGCATCAGGCAACACTCAATTCATGGGCTCGCTTCCAGCTGCTCGCTGTACCCCTGCCAGATGTTTTAAACATAGTGGAGTAGATTATGCTGGCCCCCTACAAATAAGAACTTCCAAGGGCCGAGGTAATCACGCATACAAGGGCTATGTTTGTTTGTTTATCTGTATGGCCACCAGGGCAATACACTTAGAAGTGGTGAGTGATATGAGCACCCAGGCCTTTATAGCGGCATTTAGAAGATTTGTCTCTCGTCGGGGACACTGTTCCGATATATGGAGCGACAACGGGACCAACTTCGTGGGTGCGTCAAGAGAACTCCAAGAATTAACTAGCATCCAGAAAGCAGCTGCTGAGTACTGTGAGACGCAAGGAACCAGATGGCATTTTATTCCACCCCATGCTCCCAACTTTGGTGGCTTATGGGAAGCAGGGGTGAAAAGTACCAAGTATCATCTGAAGAGAGTGCTTGGTGACGCCACTCTCACTTATGAAGAATTAAGCACACTACTATGTCAAGTCGAAGCATGCCTAAATTCGCGGCCTATAACCATAATTGGTAATTCAGACCCTAATGAAATTCTCCCACTAACTCCGGGACATTTTTTGATTGGAGAACCACCTCTAGCTGTTGCCGATCAAAAGTTTGAAAACTCAAAAATAAGTTCATTGACCAGGTGGCAGATTATTCAGAAATCTTTGCAGAGTTTTTGGCATCGTTGGTCTCAAGAATATCTAACTAGTATGGTACAGAGATATAACTGGGCTTCAAGGATTCCAGAGCCAGGCCTAGGTGACATAGTACTTATTAAGGAAGATGATATGCCTCCTGGGCGCTGGTTATTAGGTCGGGTTGTCCAAAAGCACCCAGGTGTGGATAATATTACCCGTGTAGTCACCCTACGCACAAGTAAAACTTTAATTAAGAGACCAAAATCAAAACTTGTATCTTACCGGTTAATCAGGAATTTACATAATATGATAAACGAAGAATGTTCAACTCACAAGTAATGGTATTTTATGTTCGTTTATCTAGCTTAAGTTTATGGTTCATGTTACATAATTTAGAAGAGTTTAAGTTTGGCTTTGTGATTAAATGTAAGTATTTTTAGTTGTATTGCCTAGGTTTGTTGCTTAGAGATAGGGTAAAGTTATCGATTCCTGTAAGATAAGTTCGCATGTTATATATTTTTTTGTTTCTTTTATATTAAAAATAATTTGTAGTTAGTTAAGAAAAGGTTTCAGAATGTAAACTAGCTGCCAAGGATTTACTGCTTTAAACTTCAATCATTTTCATCTTGGAATGTATCTTGTTTTTTGATTTTAAGGACCTAGCATAGTGGTCCTTCGCGGGCGGTATGTTTGAGCCACAAGCTATCTAGTTGTAATTTAGTTAGTACCTAAACTATAACTAGATGTCGCTGTTAAAACTGGCACAGCGCTAGATCGCGCTGACGAAAACGTATGGTCTTAGCTTATAAGAATTTCGAGTTGGTGTAATAAATAGTTCGATTCCGTTATTATTTTGATGTTTCATTGTAAACATATCTCCATTAGTGCAGAGGTCCGGGTCGGCTCGAAACACCTATCCTATTATAGTGGCATCGGTCCATTCCGTCCTTTACGCTCCAACTCAAATGTACGTCACATGATCGTCTGTACGTAGTACATCTAAGTGGTCTGTGACAGTGTTGCCAACGTAGGCGATTTTTCGCCATTTAGGCTACTCAGAACGAGAATCAGCGATGAAAAAATCTAAAAGGCGACTGGTCGCCAATTAGGCTATTCTAGGGAGTTTTTTTTATACTCCCTAGTAGGCAAGCAGGCATACGGCGGTGCGTGTGTGTAATGTTGGTACAATTCGATATTGAGATGGTCACCCTATTTGTTTGTGGTTGGTTAGTTTCGGGGAATACCCTGAATTTGTCTTAGCTATTATGTAACCAAATTTAGAATGCAATAGAGTTACATGTATTCTATTGTGAATAATGACTATTGCAATTACCTGTGTTGTACTGAGTGTACTGACTAAATAGTTCAGAGAAATTCCGGTTATTCCTTTGTCACTTTCGCTTTTTACAACTTCTCCTGTGCAATTGTTGTGTAATTTCAAAGCTGTTTTTCTTTAATTCGTGTTTCAAAGTCATCTTTTTGTGAAAAATGGGTAAACACGGTAAATATGTCAAGCATTATCATGATGAATGGGAAAAGATACCAGCATTTAAAAGTAATTAAAAACTAGAGTACTGTTTTATATTAATGTTTTGTGTGATGTAGGTATATTAACTGCTAAGGTCTTAATAGTTCCAGACTAAATCAGAAGTCATGGTTTTTAGTTTCACAATATTTTTTTTAATATTTGCCCCAGTCTGGTTAAGATGTAATACTCGGGTAGACTGAAACTGCACAAATAGCAAGAAATATGATCTGGTTACCAACCACAAGTACCATATCTACCTGGTACATACAATATATACATACCTACTGCCTAGCGTGTTATTGAGTTCAATTTATTTTACAGATTGGCTGAGTCGAGCACCTGTTGAACTGACGGATAGTGGTAAAGGTGAGGCATTTTGTAAATTATGTGTCACACTACTCCGTGTGCACAAAACCGATTTAGAAAAACACATGAAAACTAAAACACATAAAGACAAAGAATTAAGGTTTTTAAAAAAAACAACCCAAGCTTGCATCATTTGGCTACTCCTCAATCAGCAACAGTTAATCAAAATAAAAAATAATGGACATACAAATATCTGCCGATGTCGCTGCTCACAGCTCCATACGCAGCATTCATCATCTGACAGGGAGTCCTCTTGAAAACATTCAATTACATAGATCAAAGTGTTCGGCCATTGTAAAAAATGTTCTAGAACCAGCCATGCTCAAGGAACTTTTAGAAGAAGTTGGTAACCAGAGCTACTTTATTATACTGGATGAATCCACCGACGTAACAACAGAAAAGTACATGGCATATTGCATCCGATACTATAATTCAAAACTATACTTGAAAAAACATAGCTTGATCTCTGCGACATTTGTTAAACTGATATTCCTAGGGTTGTTATGATACAGAAAAAAATATATATAGTAATTATCGATAGAAGCTTTGCAGTAAGACCAATTGTTGGACTTTTGAGGGCTACAACAACCCGTAACGACTGCCATTAGATATTCGAATGGCAGCCGGGACCGACGGCTTAACGTGCTTTCCGAGGCACGACCAGACCAGTGCAAAAACCCATATTCATGCATACAAATATTTGCACTGAGCGAGGATCGAACCCGCGACCTCCTGCGCAGCAGTCGTGTTCACTACCGCTTCGCCACGAAGGCTGTCTGCCATAATTATATGTATATTGGATTATATTATGATTTGGGTAATAAAATGAAACAAATATTTTAATACATAAATTTATTTATTCCAAAGGAGTACACCCCAAACCAATATCCGAATCACTTTCAGAATCGCTAGAGCAATCTTGTAAATTTATAATGAACTCTTGTTCGCAAATATTATCAAATCGAACGTCCCGCTCCCAATCTTCTTCCATTAATTTTCTGCATTTGGTAACTACCTTTTCCCAATCTTCTACAGATACATTTTCAACCGCAGTGTTTAGTAACTGCAACATTTTATTTGCCGTGAAAGGCGGTGTTGTGTTATGTCTAGCAGCGTAACCTTGAAAGAAAAACATATTTTAATATCATAAATTATACATTTATATTATATGTAAAATATATATTATATTTTAATATCATAAATTATACACCAAGAGCCAAACTGACCCGACATTATACCGAAGATATTCCGGACATCAGCCTGTATGAGATCAGGATGGCATTGAAGCAGCTTAAGAACGACAAGGCGCCGGGTGAGGACGGAATCACTTCAGAGCTTCTGAAAGTGGGTGGATCACCGGTACTTAAAGTCCTTCAGAAGCTTTTTAATTCCGCCTTGCTTGAAGGTACGACGCCAAAAGCATGGAACGGGGTCGTGGTGGTTCTGTTCTTTAAGAAAGGTGACAACACCTTGCTTAAGAATTATAGACCCATCTCGCTTTTGAGTCATGTTTATAAGCTGTTTTCGAGGGTCATCGCGAACCGTCTCGAACGCAGGTTTGATGACTTCCAGCCTCCCGAACAAGCCGGGTTCCGTAAAGGCTACAGTACCATAGACCACATACATACGCTGCGGCAAGTCATACAGAAGACCGAAGAGTATAACTTGCCGCTATGTCTAGCGTTTGTGGACTATGAGAAAGCCTTCGATTCGATCGAAACATGGGCAGTGCTTGAGTCTCTCCAACGATGCCGTATTGACTATCGGTACATCGAAGTGTTGAAGTGTTTGTATAAAAACGCCACTATGTCAGTCCGAGTACACGAACAGAGCTCGAAGGCGATTCCCTTAAAAAGAGGCGTAAGACAGGGAGATGTCATCTCTCCGAAACTGTTTACGACCGCATTGGAAGATGCCTTCAAGCTTCTGGAATGGAAAGGACTGGGCATCAATATTAACGGCGAATACATCACTCTCCTTCGGTTTGCCGACGATATTGTGGTCATGGCAAAGTCGATGGAAGAGCTCAGCACGATGCTCGAAGGCCTCAATCGAGTCTCCCAACGGGTAGGACTTAAAATGAACATGGACAAGACGAAAATCATGTCGAATGTCCATGTCGTCCCTGCCCCAGTTATGGTTGAGAACTCGGCTCTTAAAGTTGTCGACGCGTATGTATACCTAGGACAAACAGTCCAATTAGGTAGGTCCAACTTCGAGAAAGAGGTCAATCGTCGAATCCAACTCGGATGGGCAGCGTTTGGGAAACTTCGCAACGTCTTTTCGTCCAACATACCTCAGTGCCTTAAGACGAAAGTCTACAATCAGTGTGTGTTACCAGTGATGATATATGGAACCGAGACGTGATCCTTCACTATTGGCCTTATGAATAAGCTCAGAGTCGCTCAACGAGCTATGGAGAGGGCTATGCTCGGGGTTTCTCTACGGGATCGAATCAGAAATGAGGAGATACGTAGGAGAACTCAAGTCACCGACATAGCCCGACGGATTAGCACGTTGAAGTGGCAATGGGCAGGCCATATAGCGCGCAGAACAGATGGCCGATGGGGCCGAAAGGTTCTCGAGTGGAGGCCACGGACCGGCAAGCGCAGCGTAGGGCGTCCACCCACAAGATGGGCAGACGACTTGGTAAGAACCGCAGGTCGGCGTTGGATGCAGGCCGCTTCCAACCGCAGTTCCTGGAGATCAATGAGGGAGGCCTTTGTCCAGCAGTGGACGTCCTACGGCTGATATGATGATGATGAAATCGTACGTACGTCGTCGTCGTCAACGTATGTCATCTAAGACATACGTTGGTGTGCTGGGTTTGTGCAGACCAACGAGTCTCAATAATTCGTTTTTAAGCATTGTTTCATTAGCCTCTATTCCTTTTTCTTGAAGCCATGCAATTATTTCTAACTTCCTGTTTGCCGAAGTTGGTGGTTTGTGCTTTTGGACCGAGTGATATGGGGCGTTATCCATAATTATATAATGTGGCTCGTAATTATTGATTAAAACGGGTATTTATCGCGTATGTACCTTTTTTATTTATTATCCCGACGTTTCGGCTGTGTTGCAACAGTCATGGTCTCGGGCTGACTGGAGTACTTGGAGCTACCGTCGGGAAGTGCGGGTAGCTGCAGCAGCTACCCTCACTTGGTCTTCAGAATTAGAAATGTCCTCGTTCATATTACGACACACTACACTAACCGTATCTACGCCGTAATCGGATCTAACTGTATCTAGTGTAGTGTGTCGTAATATGAACGAGGACATTTCTAATTCTGAAGACCAAGTGAGGGTAGATGCTGCAGCTACCCGCCCTTCCCGACGGTAGCTCCAAGTATTCCAGTCAGCCCCAGACCATGACTGTTGCAACACAGCCGAAACGTCGGGATAACAAAAAAAAGGTACATACGCGAGAAATACCCGTTTTAATCAATAATTATGTACAGTGATCGCGAAAGTTTGAAAAATACTAATGTGGCTCGTTCAAGTTATCTAATAATTTTAAAAATCATTCTTTAAATTTTTAAAAATTCATTTCTTCATGGTATTCATTGGTCTTCGTAGATTTGAATGCCAATAGGCAATTAGGCACAAAACCAGATGACGTCCCAGCATTAGTTATTATTAATCTTTGACCTTTGCCTTCGGGTACTTTGGTGGTCGATTGTGCCGTATCATCGGTCCAGGCTTTGGATACGGTATGATTGGCGTTTAGCCATGTCTCGTCTAGAAAGACAACTTTGTCCCAATTTGTAATTTTTTTGACTTTCCGGAGAAAATTCACTCGAGCAAGAGCAATGTCGGTTCGTTCCATTATAATTTTTCTTTTGTCACTTTTTTTGTAGGAAAATCCAATATTTTTCAAAATCTTCGATAGTGACGGCAAGCTTCCTTTAAACAAGTCTGCGTCTTTTTGGGACGCCGCCAGTTTTTTTAATATAGATAATTCGCCCCGTGTATAATAACCATATACATGGTTACGAATCGCAGCGGCGTCAAAGTCGTCAATTTTTGTGACAGGAGCAGCCTGTCTTCTTTTTTTATTTGGCGTTGAAAGCTTTTTTCCTCGTCTTCAGTTAATACTGCGGTTGAAGATTCGTCATATTTTTCTTTACTGATGCGAATTACTGTCGCTCGTCCAAATGCCAAGAGCATCTGCAACTCTGTCACAAACTTTTGCCATGGGTAATAGCGGTCCACCATTTTGGTTTTCTCGCTCAAAATATTCACGCAAGCGAATCACAAACTCACGATTTTGACTGTTCAAAACAGTTTTCTTCGTTCTCTTTGGCATTATGCCAACAAACAATGAAAACAAACAATAAAAACAAACAATAAAAACAAACAATATCAACAAAGAAACTAACAATAATAAATAAACTTAACAAATTAACAGCAATAGTAACAAAAACAAAGTGATGAGAACGGAAAACGCATGGCGTATAGAAGGAGTTAGCACTCGTACTGAGGAGAATGGGTCATGTCAAACAAGATGGCGGCGCGTTGGCGCCATCTTGCGGAAGAAGACACGCCGCGGCCAAACTTCTCTCGAACCCCAAAGTTGTCGGAAGAAATGTTACTAGTAGGTTAGAATTTAGATTTTATTTACTCACTATTGTAAATAATGTTATTTTTTTTAAATATTCAATAAAGTGATTTTTTTTAAATTAAATGATAAATTAATTTTGAATTAAGTTTTAGATAGATAGATAACTCTTTATTGAATTACCACACAAACAGAAATTATAAAAAAATAAGTACTGGGTTAAAATAAATAAGGCAATACAATGGGCGGCCTTATCGCTAAAAGCGATATCTTCCAGGCAACCTTTGGATGGAGCGAAATTTTTAAAAATTACGGAGTGCGTTGTACTTTAGCGGATACCTTACATTTACACATAATATGTTCTAAGATATAGTAATAATATGAAGTTTTAATCCTAATACTTAATATACTATAAAATAGACTACTATATAGGTATATACATATAGCAAATTATACTAACAGATAAAATAAGTACATAAATAGTAAATAAATAACGCTAGGAAGATGACATCGTCAGGTAATGATGTTTCACCTTCAATTTGAAGACGTGTAAGGACGATGACCGTCTTACTTCTTCGGGCAGAGCATTCCACAGCTGAACAGCCTGGACAGTAAAAGAAGCGCTGTAAAAGGAAGTGCTGTGCGAAGGAGTTCTGAGTATCAAGTTTTCTGATGACCTAAGAGTATAGTTATTTGAAGAAATGAAAGTTATTTGAAAGAATGGAGAAATTCAAATCTATCTTTCAGATAGTGAGGAGAGAAGGGATTGAAAAGAATAGAATAGAGAAGAGAAAGGATATGCGTATTCCGACGAAGACGAATCAGAAGCCATTTAAGCTTTGAACGGAAGGGAGACACATGATCATATTTACGGAGGCCAAATATAAATCTAATACAAAAATTTTGTAAACGCTCGAGCTTGTTAAGCTGTTCCTCAGTGAGGTCCAGATAACAAGCATCAGCATAGTCTAGTACGGGATGTAAAAGCGATTGTGCAAGCGCAGTCTTGGTGGACGTAGGCAAAAAGTTTCGTAGTCTCCTTAGTGAACCAGCTGACGCAAACAACTTCCGGCTGGTTAGTTCAAGCTGAGCCTTCCATGAAAAGTTGCGGTCAATGATGATACCTAAATTCTTAACGGTTTCGCTGTATGGGATTGCTATTCCGTCAAAGACAACTTGTGGGACAGTGGACCAATCAATTTGGCTAAGCGTTCTTGAACTACCTACAATAATGGTTTGCGTTTTGGTAGTATTAACTTTCAAACCGTGGAGCTTGCTCCACTCTGCAATACGGCGTAAATCGCAATTGGTAACGTCAACAGCATCAGCAATATTACTGAGCGTAGCTTGATTATAAATCTGAAGATCGTCTGCGTAGAGGTGAAAAGACGAAGAAAGATTAAGAGAAATAGAGTTTATGAAGATTGCAAAAAGAAGAGGAGATAAAACGCCACCTTGAGGTACACCAGCAGACGTATTACACCACGAAGAGAGAGACTCCTCGAGTCGAACACGCTCACGGCGCCCGTGCAAGTAATTGAAAAACCAACCAATCACCGCTGGAGATACGTTAAAGGAGCTAAGTATTGCCAGGAGAATATCAAAATCTACGGTGTTGAACGCATTACTGAAATCAAGTAAAGTCAGCACGGTAAGTTGCCCATTTTCCATGCCCACTCGTATATCGTCCGTGATTTTGACTAGAGCAGTGACAGTACTGTGGCCTTTACGAAAGCCAGACTGCAGAGGATTAAGGAGACTATAGGAGGAAAAAAAAGAGTTTAATTGATTATGGACCAAGCGTTCGAGAACTTTGGAGAGAAAAGGAAGGATAGAAATCGGGCGATATTCAGAAAAGGATTTGGGAAAAGTTTTATACAAAATATCGATAGTTTATAGTCTGTGGTCACGATGATTCATCGCTCATCACTATAATTAGCTCAGCATGCCCATAAAGTATGTCATTGACTGGTACGTTTGTCCGTACTGTTAAATTCAGAACTTCATAGGCGCGATTTTACTGACAGCTGTCCCAGAGATCAATCTATACTTTTTCTAGTATAGAAAAAATAGTTGTTGATTTTTTAGGCTTTCAAGAAGTATTTGAAGCAACAGCTAGCACTCTTTATACATCATTCAAGAGTTTAATGTCTAAAATGGGTTTGAATCTTCAAAATCTAATTGCAATAGGAACTGATGGAGCAAGTAACCTTTGTGGCAAATATAACTCCCTTTTCACTCTCTTACAAGCAGATATACCCCATTTACAGCTATTGAAATGTGTGTGTCACTCCCTTAGTTTATGTGCCTCCAAAGCGTGCACGGAATTACCGTCTTCTCTGGAATATTTACTTAGGGAAACCAGTGAACTGTTTGCAAACTAATTAGTTTGCAAACAGTTCACTGCGAATGAAAATATATCAGACCTTATTTGAAACCATTAATGATGATAAAAAACCCTTGAAACTAACTCAGCTATCCGCAACTAGATGGCTGGCGTTTCATTCAGCTGTTAAAACAAACATCAACCAGTGGCTTGAGCTAAAAACTCACTTTCATCATCATCATCATCATATCAGCCGTAGGACGTCCACTGCTGGACAAAGGCCTCCCTCATTGGTCTCCAGGAACTGCGGTTGGAAGCGGCCTGCATCCAACGCCGACCTGCAGTTCTTACCAAGTCGTCTGCCCATCTTGTGGGTGGAGGTCCTACGCTGCGCTTGCCGGTCCGTGGCCTCCACTCGAGAACCTTTCGGCCCCATCGGCCATCTGTTCTGCGCGCTATATGGCCTGCCCATTGCCACTTCAACGTGCTAATCCGTCGGGCTAGCTCTCAGAGAAGAAACTCACTTTAATGTGGTGAAATCATCAGAAATATGTTATACAGCAAGGGAGCTTGCTGCCATGTATAATGATGATACAAATTTATTATATATGTTGTTTCTGTCTCCAATATTAAAAGACGTAACAAATGTTAACATTTATATGTAAAAAAAAAATCAAAAAATCAAAAACATTTATTTGTGAACAACACCAATAGTACAAAAGAACAAATACACACAGGAGACATAACAAAAAGAACAAAGAAACAATAACTAAAGATTAAAATTAAATAAAAATACAAAATATTGCAGTGTGTGTGTCTCATCGTACTCACTGCATGTGTCACAAAAAGGTGTCATTTCAAGCAAGTGATGCAAATATCACTAAAATATATAGCGATCTTTGGATTCTATTAGTTTCCATTGCAAGACGTGTCTTTAAACCAATATTTCTGAGAAGTCAAAGTCTGTCTGAAAATGCCTCTCTAACAATGCTTCATGAAGCAGATATTGCAGCTGTTAGGTGAGCTTTAGAAAAAGCCGGAGCTCCATTTGAAAATTCACTGTTTCCACTGGATTCGATCGACTTTGGAGTAAAGTTCAATGATTTACTTGCAAAAAAGACTGTTTCTGCCGACAAAGCCAATGAAGTGAAACAACGATGCTCTGCTTTTCTTGTACGCTTAGTAAGAAAATTAGTTGACAGGTTACCGCTTAATGTGTTGGTGGTGGAAAAAAATCAACTTTTAGCACCAAACCGCGTATGCCTCTCAGCCAGGAAACACAACATTGAAGATTTTCCCTGGCAGTTAGGTGATCTCAATATTGACCGAGAAGCTATTATGAACCAATGGCGCGTATTAAGCACGATGCGCATTGAGGAGAAAATCGGAACAGCAGCTTCTCCTGATGAAATTGTAAATTTTTGGATACAAGTGCTAAAAATGAAGAACGTTGGTGGAAGCCCGATTTTTAAAGAACTAGCAGAGTTTTCGATACGATGTCTTTCATTACCTTTGAGTAATGCCGTCGTTGAAAGAATTTTCAGCGTAATGGGGACAATCAAAACAAAATTAAGGAATCGCATGAAACTACCCATGCTGATGTACCCATGGTATGTATTGTAACAATTTTCAACCAAGGAATCACATGGTGAGTTTGCACGCTGGCAGAAAAATGTACGTCTCCGGTGGATCTTGCGCCATTACTAGCACATCAACTACTACTTGAAGTAGATTGAAGGAGACAGACAAATAAACTTCGAATATGTATGAAATGCAAGATAGAATATCCTGGTACAATTTTAACTTATTTCATACAGTTCCTACTTATTTTAAGAACGTGTTAACTTGTAGAGTGTCAACGAAGATCTGCCGGCCCCTTGCGACATCTTCGTTGAGACTTTCAAGTCAAGCAAAAATGAATCATTCGACACACGCCAGTGTTTTTGATTGGAGAAGTTATATTATTCCAATATCTCATTGTGTCGGCTGTAAAAACGGTTTAGAACCTAGTAAATACATTCGGTATTTTATCTATTTATCGGTCTGGTGAATTTAGACAATTATTTTACAATATTGCAGCGAGCAATAAAATTAATTTATCTCTATACAATCATTCTATACATTTTGGACTATAATATACACAACTAGCATTTATGAAACATTACATACTATTTAATAATTTTTTTTATAACCAGAAACAATTTATTTTTAAGATAACTAACTTTAATATATAAAAACAAAACGAGTCTAGGTTAAAATAAAATAGCACAGAGCAATTGCGGTTGAGAGAGTAAACTACTTTCTCAAAATGAAATTGGATATCTATGATTCCTCTCTACTGTAGGTATGCTGTAGCATGTATACTGTAACAGACTACCCTGTACTGTAACTGAGGCAACCAGTTGCAATACATTTAACCCAGACTAAGGTGCTGGCTCCTGAGTAACATCTACAGTTATGAGGAGTTTATTGACATGACGAATTAATACTATAATTTTATTGGACTATTGTATATTGACTATTTCTATTGACTATGTTGTACGACTATTTATATTGTAATATTAAAAATTTAATTGACTTGTGTAATTCTATATTAATATCCAATTTTGTTTGTTTCTTACTACTTTAAATAACTTTTTTTTTTGTTATACTCAATATTGTAAGAAATATATTCAGTATGTACAGTGTGTACCGAATTACCGATACGAGGTACCATTATAAATTATGACGTGTAATATTCTTACCAAATAAATGATTATGATTAGCCACAAGTCCTATTAAGCCAGTTACGTACGAAAATAAGCTTCTACGATAAAGTTTTACCCGAAATTTAAACCCCTATACAAATGTAACTAGGTATTAGGTTAGATTACTCTATTGGAAACCAAAATAAATTTCAGACCATAATTTCTTAGAAATAGATTTAGTACAATGGATAGTACCGCTAAAAGCTATAGTTATGTTGGTTAGAGATGGCTTGATGTTATATGCTTCTTATTTTGTACAAACTTATTGTCACCCCGTGAATTTTTTTTCTAACAATTCCACATCTATTTAAAGCATTGTTTGTTAGGTATTGTTACATTAAACACCAAAGACCAGAATTTCAATTTCAATGTATTTCATCTGACTCATTAATGAAACTAGCGAACAAGATACGAATAATATAGATAATTATGATATCTACTAAATACCTCTAACCTTTTCTGCAAATATAGAATCATGCTTCATAATAAATGACATTACCTACATTATTGTCCAAGTTTCCGGTCGCTTCCACATTATAATTTCAAAACTAGAACCAATCCACAATTGTAATAATTTGTTTGCCTACCCCGCCTGTACTGCGCGGAGCGCGAAGTGCAACCGTAGCTATAATAGTGTGGCTAAAACGACATAAACTACTCGCCAAGATACAGTTCTCAACTAGTTCGGCGGGTAGGATGAATCCCATTCAACTACTTGTCATCAAACTACCTGCACAAATTCCATTGAATACGTATGGCATGGTATACTCACAATACTGTTTAACAAGAACTAAGTATTATGCATACCCGTAGGCAGGTGTAGGTGTAAGGTTAAACCCGTCAAGGACCACGCCAATACATTTTTTGTATGGTTGTGGTGCCTGAACGACTAAGTAACTAAATATGTAGTAGTAATAACTAGTTCATGTACACTTTTTGGGAAAGTAAATTAATTGTATTTTTACTTTTTTGCAAGGAAGAACAAGTGAAAAGACGCTAACTAGCTCTTCCATTGATAAACTACTGGGTTTATAGTTTGACCCAGCCTTGACATGGCATCAGCATATTAGCATTATATGAAAAAAATGAAATTTGGAATGTTTGCTGTAAATCAAATCGAGCCTATGACATCACCAATCTCTACAAGAGAAGTTTAATATGCATATAATCGTTATGATCTCATAATAGTATACTGCTGTGGCGACAATCAAACGATTTCAAAAGAATACTACGAATGAAGAAAAGAGCTATACGTGTACTAATGCAAGCAAATCATAGGCACTCGCGTAGACAACATTTTAAAACCTTTAAAATAATAATCTCATCAGTGCACATCTTTGAAATTAGAAATTAAAGTACGAAATAATATGCGACTCTAAAATGAACTGCGACAATAGCAAGTAAAGTGTAAGGATCAACACACAGTTAGAAACAGATTTGCACAGACTTGAATTAATCAAAACGATGTCCAACAATTATTGCAAAGAGTTATATAACAAACTAAAATAAACAATTGTTCTATTCTATTCTAAACTCTCGCTTAAGATTAAACTAATAAATAACGACAATATTTCTATCCCTTAATATTTATGGTTAATATTCTGGTTATATCTCTTTTGGATAAAACTACATTCTCAATGAGTTTTTAGATATAGACTCCAGTCATTTCGACAGTGATATTCAAATCTGATTAAACTTTAACTGATAATGAATCACAAGTAACAACGCAATTAAAATAAATAAACCTATGCAGCACAATTTAAACTATATATTTGATAGAGAATAATTTTATCCAAATACATATTGTATTTACTACTGGCAGGTCATAGTATTATAGCGCTTAATTTTTGTTAAATGTTAAATGAATTAAATGTATTTTTACTAATGTGCTTTCTTTTATGATAATAAATGATTCTAATCTATTATATTTATAAGTCTTATCTCTTCATTAAAAATATTCTTTCAAATTCTAACCTAAAACATTAATTAAATTAAATAAGTAATAAAAATAATAATCCTAAAATATGTTAGGTATGACCTAACATTTCTTTGAGAAGCCGACCATAGTTTTGCTTATTTGGAAAATATGCTTTCTGTTAATTTGACTGACAGTCGACCCCACTGAATACTACTGATGGAATAGCCTCGACTTTTTTTTGCAAGGCCTGCAGAGTCAGTTTCTGGAGAGCAAAAGATATGGTTTGCTTCTCGTTCCATTTAAATAATTAGGACGGCACACGTGTCGACTTTTTTGATCCAACTTTCTATACTTTAAGACTTGCTGGTAGGACCAAATTCAGAAACGAAATTGTTAGTCAATCGGTGAGATTCCTGTTCATCTGGCTAACATAGCGAAGCTACAAGATGCAGTACCTTGTCAGCAAGTAAGGCGTTCTCATTTAGCTTTTTCTTCCCTTTGCCACGTGATGTAGAGACGACGAGGTAGGGCTCCACTGCACCCCATTTTCTTACGAGCGCGCCAGTTGTCTACGTCTGGAGACGTAGCGTCTGGGCATCTTGAATGTCAAAGCTCACGACCTCGGAATAAGATAAAGAAACATAGTGTAAGCAAATTCAGCTATAGATGAATGATACTAAGAGGTATTCTAAATGTATATAGCATAAAGCTCCAATTTTATTTTTCTAATGTGACGTGCCGCCTGTGGCCTACCTATTTACGTTTTGATTATTGTATTAATAATGTTCGTACATTTTCGTCCAAGTAATAAAAAATAATTAAATTGAATGATTGAAAATCAAATTTAGAACAAAATATTTCCAAATCAAAAATCATAGAATTCGCAATTATGATGCAATCAACGTACTGGCAAATAAAGACAATTCTTCCATTGTTGCATATTTAAGCCAATGAAAATACTTGGCTCTTAACGTAATTAGAGCGTTTTAATGTGTTCATTATAGCATAGGTACTTAGCCCACTGACTACTCTTGTTTCGATACGTTGGCATACAATTATTATTAGCCCTTAAACGCACTTGGTTTTCTATTATGTGGTGGTATACATAGCTACCAATCTGAACACACTTGTTTCACTATTATGTGGTGGCATACATAGCTACCAATCTGAACACACTTGTTCCACTATTATGTGGTGGCATACATAGCTACCAATCTGAACACACTTGTTTCACTATTATGTGGTGGCATACATAGCTACCAATCTGAACACACTTGTTTCACTATTATGTGGTGGCATACATAGCTACCAATCTGAACACACTTGTTTCACTATTATGTGGTGGCATACATAGCTACCAATCTGAACACACTTGTTTCACTATTATGTGGTGGCATACATAGCTACCAATCTAAACACACTTGTTTCACTATTATGTGGTGGCATACATAGCTACCAATCTGAACACACTTGTTTCACTATTATGTGGTGGCATACATAGCTACCAATCTGAACACACTTGTTTCACTATTATGTGGTGGCATACATAGCTACCAATCTGAACACACTTGTTTCACTATCATTTGGTGACTTACATAGCTACCAAACTGAACAGACTTGGTTCACTATAGAATAATTAACCCAGTGATCGTACTTAGTTCACTTTGATGGCATACCTAGCCACTAAACTACAGAATATTTTAAAATATATATTTAATTTTATTTGACATGTAATTTGCACGCCACTATGACTGAATATGGTGAAACTATTTAATTTTGTAACATCTGCATAATTTTACTCATGTTTTGGCAAATAAATAAATCTTTTTTTTTTTAATTACAGAAGTTAAGCTTAGTCTAACGAGCAATAACAGGCCCATGCACACATACACGCGCTTACGGGATCTCGGATCAAATCAAGTCGAACGCTTTGGCGAGACGCAAAACATGTTTTGTGTGACATAATTTGTTACCTGATGGTGAATTTACTTGTGAGCATTTACGAAAAAAGTATTTTCGAGACAAATAGACGATCTTACTAAATTTGTTGTGTATTTAATTGTGGAATATTGAAGGTGCTAGCCCTAGCACTACGCTCCAGCGAATGTGAGTAATTAAAATCAAAATTGGCTTGAACTTTACTTCTGTACCTATCTATTTTGTGTCTAAACTGAACGCACTTTATTCATTATAGCATAATTAACCTAGTGAACGCACTTGGTTTACTTTAATGGGATACCGAGCCGACTGATATAATAAGTATACTGAATAAATAAATGATTGTCTACTGATATGGTCTAATTCGAAACACATTTACTAGAAATTATATTTGATAAAAATAAATTAAATAGTAATAATTTTGTTGGTAATTACTTTAAATAAATACATTCTGGTTAAATATAGACATTTGAAATGCATATGGAATTTAGACATGTGCCATCATCTTTCACACTATCAAAGAGTCGCTCGACCGAATGTTTCTATGAATGAATGCTACCCACAAATTGGTTTAGAAAACCGCTATCAGGGAGTTGCCCTAACGAAACGGTTTGACAATCCAATATTGCGGATCAAATATAGATAGCGGTGCTAGCTACCATATTTCTAGATTTACAAAGCAGATCACGTCCACATATTAACAGAATATTCTAATAAATCGAAATACAAGAATGTTAAGCCAGCACGACCGGATAGTCTCGGAATGATTCCGACCGGTCCGTGCTAGCAAAATCAGTCTAGCATTTCACATAATGGAAGCGTAAAAATTTTTCGTAATACAGGCACCAACCATTCTACCAATTGAAATAAGTAAGCACGGCCGGATAGTCTCGGTTTAATCCCGACCGGTCCATGCGATTCAACTTAAGTAAAATAATGTAGGTACCTATATTTTAAGTAAAGTAATGTTAGCGTAATCGTAGACATTCCCAATCACTATGTGCGTTTCAAAAAAAATCTAGTAAATATGTAACATTAAATAAAATTCAATAAGTGGGTACTTCTTACGTATAAAATATTTACGTACCTTGGTTCATCCCACTTCTGACTTGAAGTAGATTGAAGGAGACAGAAAAATAAACTTCGAAATACTTGTAATTTAATATGTATGAAATGCAAGATAGAATATGCAGGTACAATTTTAACTTATTTTATACAGTTCCTACTTATTCTGAAGATCTGCCGGCCCCTCGCGACATCTTCGTTGAGACTATCAAGTCAAGCAAAAATGAATCATTCGACACACGCCAGCGTTTTTGATTGGTTCGAGTTTTATTTCAATCCCAACCACGTACGCGCGTTGTTGCCAGTTTATAAAAATACAAGGCTTAAACTGTCTTGTTGCCATTACGAGAAAGAACATTTTACAAGTAAAATAATCAAAATCACGACATACTGAAGAAGGCGAAAGTGTTGCTGATGGGTTAGGTTAGGTTAGGTTTTTTTTTTTTTTTTTTTTTTTTATTATTATTACAGCTGCTCTCCACAGACTCAGTGGTCCGTGCTTTTTTTTATTTTGTTATTTTTATTTATTAACTTTATTACTACTTATATTGACAAAAGCTTACTCAGTAAGGAAAAAGACTTATATTATTGACTCTATATAAATTTTAAGATTTTAATGTAACATATATATTTCTAAGGAAAAATTTACTTATTCTTTTGATTCTATATATATTGTTTTTTTTTTTTTTTTTTTTTAATTTAAATATAGGCTTTTGTTTCTTTACATTGTGTTCTGTTCTTTTTTTTTTAGTTTGTGTTCTTTTCATTATGGGAATTTACTTAAAATTATTTTTACTTACAATTGAAATTATTGATTTACAACATTATGACATTTAATTACTTACAATTAATATATTATTGATAACATTGACATTAACTTTACTATGGACTATTATTACAACTTTAGTTTACAAATTGGCACACCTCATCTCCTGAGCCAACTTGTCGACGACCGCTGCGTTTCGGTGCTTTATTGACATTTTAAGATTATACTCCAAGATCTTCTTAGTGGACGCGGCCATAGCTCTCTTGATGAAGTACCCTATTGCGTCGTTGTCATCATCGGTGTAGTAGGTACAGCTGGTGGTGTGCCGTGACACTGCTACTACCGCATGGGGAACGCTCTGATGTAAACCGATTGTTTTGCCCTTAGTTTGAACAATGATTACTGTTTCGAACGTTAACCCCTGCGTTTCATGGATGGTGAGCGTTCGCGAACCTGTGCCTTCACCACAGCCCTGTCCAGTGAGGCTTTCCTTTTCGCCCTGAGTATGGACTAGAAAAAGCGTGTTGGGGAGCGTAAACGGTATTTGGGCACCAGTGTAGGTTTTCACCTTCAACGAGTGAGCTTTTAGGGTTGAGGAGTAAATCCCGGAGTAAACCTCACGTAGGGCGTAGGCGACGTCCAAGGGGTTCCGGTGTGTGCAGAGCAACTCCTGGCTGATGTTTGCTACCAGGTTTGGGCGGCAGTACCTCAGTTCGAAGAGATTTTCTCTGTCGATATAAGGTAGTTGGTTGACATCTCCGATGAGGACCATTTTTTTGGCATCACACAGCTTGGCAGCCATGACTATGGCTCCGAAGTGGTTCATGAGAGCCTCGTCAACCATGAGACGGTTGAATTTGTCGGACTCTCTGAAGCCATTCATCAAGACTGAAGCCATGGTGCGTACCCTGGTCTTGACAAGGCCACCAATACGAGGCGCTAGCTTCTCCCTTAGGTCGCTAGCTGCATTTGATGTTGTGGTGATGATGGCGTCCTTGTCAGCATCAAAGTGTCCTACCACCCAGGTTGTCTTTCCACACCCCGGTACTCCATTGACCCACTCAATTGTTGGTAGTGCCCAGTCCTTCCAGCCGGATGCAGTGTCCTGATTACCCGATATGGTTTTCGCCATATCGAGAATCCTGTCATCCAGTAGGATCCTTGTGCACTTTGCGACAACAACTAAGGGATCTCCTTGTGGGGTATTGAACTTAGGTGCTCCGCTCTCGGTTCCCTCAATGCACATCTCCACAAAACCACTGGTCGCGTTGTAAGCCGCCATATAACTACCTGACATGTTTCCCTTTATGACTTGGGAATTGCCGTTGTTGTATATGGCAGCCTCTGCCTCCTCGAGTTTCTCCTCTAGCAGTTTCGCATTGCCTCAAAGTGTTGCAAGATGGTTTTGCACACTCCGAGGTTGACATCTGCGGTTGCTTTGGTGATAGCTAGAAACTCGAGGAAGGCGTTGTACGCGTGATCCTGCGGTGACGTTGCATTTACTAGACGAGATGGAACGACCTGCCACATGTCGGCTCTAGTTCTTTTCTCCTGCGTTGGTGCCGGTTTTGTTGGGATTTTGGACTTAGGTATTACTGTAGTTAGTGGAGCTTTGAGTTTCGCCTTTTTTGCTGGAGCTTCTACGAGTGCCTCTTTGTCTTTCGATCTCGTTGTTGGAAAAGGATTTCCTGACAGCCCTTGCAGCATCGAGCTGAAGGTGTCTAGAAATCCTTTGAGATGGCCTCCGACTTTGGCTCTCTTCTTTTGCTCCTGCACACTGCTTTGATGTAGTGCAGTTTTTTCGGCGGCTGCTTTCTGTTGGACACGTTCGGATCCGCTGATCGAGGTTGGCATGGGATATCCCCAGCTATCGGTTGCTGTTTTTGGGTCGTGTGCTTTGAGGAAGTTTAGGTTTTCTCCTCTGTCTTCGTACACGACCACCTCGTGTTGTTCTGAGGCTTTTAAACAGCATAGCCGGTCTACGACTTCTCCCTGCTCATACCCGACCGTCATCGCATCTACACTTATTACACGGGGATCTTCCGCTCCTCCGCCCGATTCTCCCAACATGGTGAGCATCGAACATGCCTGTGCGAAAGGGGTGTAGTTGCCTTCCAATGCGAGCAGAACGATCGTCTTGTTGTGCGATCGGACTAGCCGGCATCGGTGGCCCGCCACTTCCGTTTCAGGTAACGCGCTGTAAACTTTGCGCCTCATGGTCGTTTTGGATGTGCTCCCATTTATGAGTGCTGCCAAGCCGGGTGAAATCGAAAAGTGACTTCTAGTCCCGGTTCGGCAGAAACCTATTCCCAGCCGCTCGCCGGCGCTGTCCATGAAGAGTGCCACTCCTCGGATTCTAATCCCAGGCACTCCTCTCTCCCCGCAAGCGAAGAGCGCGCGGACAGCGACGCTTTTGGCTATAGGTTCCCGCTGAGAGCCGGCACTACTTGTGGCTTGGCTAACGGGTGTTGGTTGAGATTCGAGGGGCAGAAGATCCGTGTGCCTGCTCGTCGCAACTCTGAAGATCTTCTCGGCGAATGACAGAAAATGCGGTCTGCAATCGGGATCTGCAATGATGTTGTGCAGTTCCGATTCGACCAGGTTTCTGTCGATCCGGGCTTCTAGATCTATTCGAGCCGCTAGGAAACGGGGACAGTCGAGTATGATGTGCCATACTGTTTCACAGATTTCCGGGTCGCATTCGTATCCCGGGCTGTTTTTCAGCTTGAATCTGTGAAGATACTCGGCTATTCCCCCGTGACCTGTCAAGACTTGCACTTGTACTGGTGTAAATTTTGTAGAGCGAGTTATCCGGTACGCACTGTGGACGTCTGGAAGGAACCTTCTCGTTACCGCACCTGTGCTGGAGGTTTCGTATCGATCCTGCCATTTGCGGATCGATTCTTCACGAATTTTCCTCCTAACGTAAGACAGGGGGATCCTTCCGTAGTCCTGAGTGGTGTCCTCGAGTGCAGCAGCTTTCGCTAACTCGTCTGCTCTCTCATTACCGACAGTGCCTACGTGAGCCCTAAGCCAGAACATCCGGATCTCTCGTCCTCCTTCCTTGATCCTGACAATGTTCTCCTTTATGCTTCTCGCCAGAGGGTGGTTCAAGCTGGGACTCCGCAGCAGGTCGAGTGACGATCTCGAGTCACTCAGTATGCTAACTACGGGGTCCCTGCTCGAATTCACCATCTGAAGAGCCCTGTGCAGTGCATATAGTTCCGACTGGAAGACTGTGCACGCGGGGTGAAGCTTAAAGGTGGCGAAGTTTGACTCCTTTCCCTCCTCCCACTGGGTTAGAGCAGCACCTACTTTTCCGTCGATTTTGCTTCCGTCTGTGTAAATTTGGGGTCCGGTGATCTGCGGGACGGCGTCTTCTAGCAGTTCGTACTCCACGGATGTTAGGGTAGATGGATGGGGCTGTTCAAGATATCCCACTCGGAGTTCGAGCTCCGTCTCGGGTGGGAGATAGTCCTTCGCCAGACCTTTTTTGGCTCTGTATAGGTTCGCCGCCTCCTGGATCCTTAGGTCCAATGGCAGCAGACCCGACAGTGCCAGTGCTGCGGTGAGTGAGACCGTCCGGTATGACCTACAGACCTTTTGTGCAAATCCTCTCTGGAGCGCATTGAATTGATTTTTATTCATTTGCAGCTCTACAGATTGGTACCAGGCACTTGAGGCGTATGTCATAATAGGCTCCACCACCGCGATGTATATGGTTCTCGTGATTTCACTATTTAGACCCCACGTTACTTTCGCTGCGCATGCAAGCTGCTTGTAGATATCAGCTACTTTCTTGCATTGCGCGGACACGTGGGATTTAAAAACTAGGTTTCGGTCGATGATAAGGCCCAGAAGCTTTATCTCCTCAACGAGGTCCAATTTTGTACCGGCCATGAATAACTGTGGGGTTTCATACTTCAACTTCTTCGTTAGAAGCATCGCGTTGGTCTTATGCGGTGCGAAGTTGAGTTTATTTTGTTTTCCCCACGTTGCCACATGTTCCAACGTTGAGTTGACAGACCGCTCTAGGCTGCCGACCGACTGTCCTGTGAAAACGAGAACCACATCATCTGCAAAGGCTTGGCAGTATATTCCATCCATCTCTAGGCTTTGCAGCAACGAGTCTAGGATGACATTCCAAAAGATTGGTCCTCCGATGGATCCTTGGATACAACCCTTCGTAGTCTCCTTCTCGTAAGCTGCTCTAGCGTAGTTGACCTTGATCTTCCGGTCTGTGAGGTACGAACACACCATCCGGTACAGATTTTCCGGACACCTTTTTTTAACAAGTTGGTTTTTAAGGGCTGGCCACCACGCATTGTCGAAGGCCCCCTCTATGTCCAGAGAGATTAGGAGTACGATGTTTTTCCCGGTTACTCCTTCTTTTATGTGCTCTATGAGGTCATAGAGGGCGTCCTCGGTTCCTCTTTGCGGCATGAACCCATATTGCCTTTTGTTTAGGGTTGGGAGTAAATGCCATTGGAGTCGACCAATCATGAGTTTCTCGATGGTTTTTCCAAGAACAGATAATAGTCCAATTGGTCTGTAGGACTTAGGATGAGTGTAGTCTGCCTTTCCTGGCTTTCGAATGATGACCACGTGTGCCACTTTCCAGTGAGTGGGGAAGTGATTTAGCGACAAGCACTTGTTCGCTATCGCCATGAACACTTCCCTGTCACTTCGTATGGCTGCGGCGCAGATGTCAGCTGTTAGCCCGTCTGGTCCGGGTGCCTTCTTGGGGTTTTGTGCTTGCAGCACCAACTCCAATTCCGCTGCCGTGAATGGTGGATCATCTTCCGAAAGGTCTTCAAGGGCACTCTCCTTCATCCGTTCTCGGAGGTTCGAGTGAAACGACTGGTCGGTACTCTCGGAGTCGTCTGGGTAGAAAGTTCTGGCTAAGAGTTCAGCCGACTGTTTTGGAGTTAGGGTGTTACCTTCAGAGCTTCTCAGGAGCATGTCCTCCTGCCTTCCTGACGTTTTCTTGATCACTCTGTAGATTTTATCCCACATACTCTCCTTTTCCTGAGTCGTGCAGAACTCCTTCCAGCTCTCTGTTTGGGCTTTCTCTGCGATGACTGCGTACTCCGCCTTGCATTTTTGGTATTCTTCTATAACCATTTTTACCCTGCAAGGGGCTGCGTTCCTCATCCTCCTCTTTTTCCTAAGGACCTCTCTCTTAAGATTTTCAAGCTTCTTCGACCACCACGGGGGCCTGGGATTGCCCGCCTTGCTTCCTGCGATAGGGATGGTTTGTTCGCAGGCTTCGTGGATGGCTTCAGTGTAGGCTGTGATCTTATCTTCGAGGTCCCTCGGGGTTTTGGACTCCAAAATTGAGACGGTGGTGATGTCTCTCTCTGCCAGGATGGTTTTTAGCAGATGTGCGAATTCGGTCCACTTTGCCTTCTTGGTGTTGTACTTGCGTGTTGTGATTGGCCTAAGAGTTTCTAAGGCCCTTCCCAAGCGCAAGGTGAAGGTGATAGCGTTGTGGTCCGAAGTCACAAGACCTCTCTCCACTCTCCATCTCTCGATTCTTCCGAGCAGGGGTGTGCTGCAAGCGGATACATCCACTATGCTTGTGCATGCCCTACCCTTTCTGAAGGTCTCGAAGGTCGGAGTGTCTCCGGTGTTTAGAATTTGGAGTCCCTTCTCGTTCAGGAACGCATTGTACGCCTCTCCTCTGTCGTTCGTTCGCCACCCCGGCCGTCGCACGCCGTGTGAAGGGATGGAAGGTTCTCGATGGGGAGGAGACCCTCTCGGACCACCTATATGTGTGGTTCGAGATCTCCTCCTCGCAGGGTTCGCCTGAGACCCGCCGTCACCGCCGGGGCCGTGACCAGGAGGCGTTTCCCCGCTGGGCGCTGAGCCGCCTGGACCGAGAGGCGGCCGAGGAGGCGGCCATCGTAGAGGCGTGGTGCTCCCAAGACTCCGCGCCCACTGAAGTCGAAGAAGCCGCTGGCCGCCTTCGCGACGCTCTCGAAGCGATCTGGGATGCGGCCATGCCCAGAGCCGGCCCGCGCCTTCCGCACTCGCGGGTGTACTGGTGGTCGGCGTTCATCGCCAACCTCCGAACCACCTGCAATGCGAAGAGAAGGGCCTACACCCGCAGCCGCCGGCGGAGGGTGAGAAACAGGGAGGCGGAGGACCGGCTCTATGCGTCCTTGGTAGAGGCAAAAACTGCATTGCAGCTGGTAATCGCCAGAGCGAAGAAGTCAGCACGCGAGGAATCGCTCGCAGGCCTGGACAGGGATCCCTGGGGACGGCCATACCGAGCGGTGCGGAACAAAATCTGCACTGCAGCCGCCGTCCCCATAACGGAAGCCCTCGAGCCGGAGCTCCTGAGCCGGGTGATCGAGGGGCTCTTTCCAGACTGCCCGAAGCACGACCCCCCCTGCATGCCCCTCCCGACGGACCCTTTCCCAGACGATCCCGCCCCCCCGTCTCAGAGGAGGAACTCATGGTCGCGGCGGTCCGCCTCCGGGGGAAAAGAACGGCCCCCGGCCCCGATGGGGTCCACGGCAAAGTGCTGGCCGTCGCCCTTAAACACCTTGAGGGCGACATGCGGGAGCTGCTAAACCGGTGCCTAGAGACCGGGCAGTTTCCGCACCAATGGAAGATTGGGCGCCTAGTCCTCATCCCGAAGGCCGGCCGACCGCCTAGCTCCCCGTCCGCTTACCGGCCCATCGTCCTGCTGGACGAGGCGGGGAAGCTATTTGAGAGAATCGTGGCGTCCCGCCTTGTTCAGCATCTGACGGTGATAGGGCCGGACTTGTCCGAGGCCCAATATGGTTTCAGGGCCGGGAGGTCAACATTAGACGCTCTCTCGGCCCTGAAGACCATTTCAGCGGAGGCGACCGAAGGGGGTGAGAGAGTGCTGGCGGTGTCACTTGACATCGCCAACGCGTTCAACACCCTCCCCTTTGGCACCATTAGGGAAGCACTCCGGTTCCATGGAGTGCCTCCCTACCTAAGGCGCCTCCTAGAAGACTACCTCCGGGGGAGGGAAGTCCGGTGCGTGAACGGGGCGGGGGCGGTGGTCCAGCGGCCGATGAGGTGTGGAGTTCCGCAGGGATCGGTGCTGGGACCCCTCCTGTGGAACATAGGCTATGACTGGGTTCTCCGTGGGACGCTCATCCCAAGGATGAGCGTCCTATGCTATGCGGATGACACCTTAGTCGTAGCCCGAGGGGACACCTTTAGGGAGGTAGCCCGAAGGGCGGAAGTGGGTACGGCCCTGGTGGTCGAACGTATTCGACTGCTGGGGCTTAAGGTGGCGCTCCCCAAGACCGAGGCCATCATGTTCCATAGGCCTCGGTGTGGGCCACCCCCAGGGGCTCACATTACCGTCGAAGGGGTGGCGGTCCCGGTTAAGGCCCAGATTAAATATCTGGGCCTTGTTCTGGATGGGCGTTGGACCTTCCAAGCCCACTTTGAAGGTTTGGCGCCCAGATTGGTGGGTGCTGCGGCAGCCTTGGGCCGGCTGCTGCCCAATGTAGGGGGCCCCAGCGTCAGTTGTCGCCGACTGTACGCTGGGGTGATCAAGAGCATGGCCCTCTATGGAGCCCCTGTCTGGGCTGGAGCCCTCAATAGAGGGAACAGGGCGCGGCTGCGGCGACCCCAGCGAATCATAACGCTGAGGGCAATACGGGGATACCGAACGGTGTCCGCGGATGCAGCCTGCGCCCTGGCCGGATTCCCCCCGTGGGAGTTAGAGGCGGAGGTCCTCGCCGCCGTATACCAACATAGAGTGGCGAGGAGGGCCGAGGGAGGGCTGCGCATGGCGGCAGAGGAACGTGCCATCAGACTCCGCGCTAGAGAGGACCTGATGGTGCGTAGGGAGGAGAGCCTCTCGTCCGCCGTCTTTGGACAGTGGACGATAGAGGCCATACTGCCAGTTCTCTGGCAATGGATGGAGCGCGGGCACGGTACCCTGACGTTCCGCTTAGTGCAGGTGCTTACCGGGCACGGATGCTTCGGTAAGTACCTGCACCGCATCGCCGGAAGGGAAGCGACGCCGCAGTGCCACCACTGTGGCGCTGCGGTGGACACGGTGGAGCACACCCTCCAGGTGTGCCCGTCGTGGGCCACCCAGCGCACTGCCCTAACGGCGATTATAGGTGCGACCCTCTCGCTGCCGAGCATCGTAAACGCTATGCTCGGTAGCGAGGAGGCATGGGCGGCCATGGTCTCCTTTTGCGAGGATGTGATGTCGCAGAAGGAGGCCGCGGAGCGGGCTCGAGAGGATGACGTCCTCGCCGATCCGCTTCGGCGCAGACGAGAGGGGGGCCGGAGAAGGCGGTTTGCCCAACTCCTTCCCCCTCGTAGGCGAGACTAGCGGGTGCAGGGTCGGGGAACCCTAGCCCACATTGCACAGTTTCGCCTTGTCTGGGAGACAGCTCCATATATCTGAGCTGTCTCTCTCCTGGCGCAGGAGGCCCGGCATTGGCTGGGCTGAACGCCGGTGCGGTGCGGTAGAGTGCCAGCGCGATCCCGTGCCGCGCCACAAAAGGCGTAAGGAAGGCACTCCAAGGGGTTTTAGTCGGTAGCCCGCCAGAGGCGTGGAGTCCGACATAACCCCCGGCTACCCCCGTGGTCGAGGGTATCCATAAAGGATTTCCCCTTGTAAAAAAAAAAAAAAAAAAAAAAAAAAGGTTGGGCGGGTCTGGGTTTATCCATTAGTAGTTGCTATGCCTAGCTTGCGTTCTTCGGCCGGTTGTTTTGGATAAATCCAGGCCTTCCTTACTCGGCTCTGGGAGCGAGTAGGGAGGCGTTTGGTCTTGAGGGAGAGCGCAGGTCGTGTAGATCCTCAAGGCAAGTCTGGTGGGGTCGTTCCTTCTCGCGGTTGCTGCCTGCTATTGGTCTATTTCCATCAGAAATAGACGTAACTGAAACCACCAGGCGCCGGCACTTTGTCGGTGGGGTTAGGATGATGAAGCTTCTCCGCGCGTCCCTCTGATTAGCAGAGGGCGCAGTGGAAGGAGCAAGGACGGGCTAGTGAAGCCGTCATAGAGGGAGGCATTGTTGGTTTAGCGTCTTTTCGCTTGGGTTTCCGTGAGTCGGCTGTATGGGTCAGCTTCCTTTCGGGATCCTGAGTGGACTGATGCTTCGCCGGTAGTGTGGTTGGCGTACAGCCATGAGGAAGGCATGGACGTGCTCGAAGAGCAGTCTGGTTGAGATAGAGGATCCGAGGAGTCGTCTGAGGATCGGAGGGATGGTAGGTAGTGACCAAATCTCAAGGTTTCGGCGCCTGCCGAAGGGAGTACTGCGTGTGAGAGTCTGGATGTGTGTTGCTGCTGCTCATACACAACCGCGTTTTGCAGTTGTTTGTGGGTGGCTGCGGCACGTGTCTGGGCTCTCACATGGAGTGTGTAGGCTCTCAGGTAGTGTTCGGGGGGAACCCGGCCGCTAGGGCGCCCAACACAGGGGACCTCACCCCTTCAAAAAGGAAAAAACTATGAAAATTATGACGAATCGAAAAACACTACCTCAGGCGGGTACCAGCTGCTCCGCAGTTGGAGAATCCCGTAGCGGCGTAGCGTCAGCTGCGTCGTTGTCTCCCAATTCGTATTCTGAGGGGGGGGCCGATCGTCTTGTAGTTGAAGAACATGGGTCTTCCGATGCTTCGGCTCGGTCGACGTGTAAGGTGGATAAGGAAACGGAAGCAGTCACCTCCCGCACTTCGGTGCGGAAGACGGCTGCTTCAGTTTCGAAAGAGGCAGGTGATGCGGGTGTAGCGAAAGAGCTGTCTTCGGGGAAGACGGCGGGTTCTTTCGTAAAACCGAGGACTCGGTCGTACGCGGCGAGCGCCACGAGGGTGGCAAGTGCCGCGAGCGTGGCGAGCGCGGCGGTTGCGGTGAGTGATGGAGGGGAGGAGTCGGACTGCTCTATTATGTCCGTCTCCTCGTACGCGTCAACAGCGTCGGACTTGTCCCGTGCTGTTCGAAAGCGTAGCAGGAAGGCAGATGGCGCATCAGATTCACAAGGGTCTAAGCGCGCCATGTTCCTCGAGGACAAGGAGGGGCCGGATGAGGACGATGTCTTCGACCCGTCCGTCCTCCCCTTGAACTCGAGGACGAAAGGGAAGCTGCCAAAACCAGCTGACCTAGAGAAAGAGATGGAGGTGCAGCCAACTGAGGATGTAGTCGCCGCGATCAAGGTCAACTTGGACACGGTCGAAAAGATCGCCGACAAGTCCAAGAATTTGAGGGGCGACTACGTTCACGGTCTGCGTTTGGCTGTGAGGAAGGCGATGGCTGGCGTCCTTGAGTTGACGCAGAGAACGTCCTCGGACGCCAACGTGGAGCGCCTAGAAAAAGAGAACGCCGACCTGCGTGCGCAGATGGCGGCCCTTTCTACAAAGGTGGACCAGCTGACGGATGTGATCCGTGAGCAGACCACTTCCCAGGCCTGCGTAGTGAGTGTGGCAAAGCCGACAGCATTATCACCTGCTGCCGGTGGGAAAGACTGGGAGGGCCAGTTCATGGACCGCATTGGCGCGCTCATGGACAGGAAGTTGGCAACGGCTTTTAAGGTCCAGCCTTCGACCTCTCAGGTCAGTGTGGTCCCCGTGGCTTCAGGCCCTTCCAAGAAGGGCAAAGCCAAGGGCAAGAAAGAGGGCAAGGGGAAGCAGTTGCAGCCGGCACCGGATGTCCCTGTGTCTGCAGTGCAGTTGCGGCTTTCCGAGGCGCGGGCACCGCTGGCACCGGAGAACACGTGGGCAACCGTCACGAGGAAGAAGGCCAAGAAATCTCCTAAAAAGGCAGTACCCCCCCCAGTGAGGCCTGCCCCAAAAGCTGCCCCAAAAGCTGGCCCAAAAGCTGGCTCTAAAGCAGGACGTCCGCCAAAGCCGATGCGGCTACCGACATCTGCGGCGATTGCGGTGACAGTTCCGGAGGGCTCGGATGTCACCTACGAAGCGGTGATGGCGGCAGCAAAGGCCCGGATTCAGCTGTCCGAAGTCGGGTTGGACACGGTCGGCATCAAGCGAGCTGTAACGGGGGGGCTAATCATGGAGGTGCCAGGTCCCAACTGCACCTCCAAGGCAGACGCGCTAGCTGGTCGGTTGCGTGAGGCCCTCGTCGAGATGGGTGTGCGCATTTCGCGTCCCGTCAAGACGGGGGAGCTGCGGCTGAAAGACTTGGACGACAGTGTCACTTCGCAGGAGGTGGCCGTCGCGGTGGCTAGGGCCGGGGACTGCTCTCCAAGGCTCTCCCACTGCCTTGGACACGGTGTGGGTCCGTTGTCCACTGGCCTGCATTCGCAAGCTAGTCGCGGCAAAGCACGTTACTGTCGGGTGGGTTTCGGCTCGGGTCGATTACCTGACCTCAAGGCCGCTGCAATGCTTTCGGTGCCTGGAGTACGGGCACGTGCGCACCATGTGTCGCAGTACGGTGGACCGCACAAACTTGTGCTACGCGTGTGGTGAGCCCGATCATCGGGCGAGCCAATGCACGCGTCCGCGTAGGTGTCCGCTGTGCTCTGACCACGGCTGTAAGGCTGACCACAGGATGGGTAGCAAGCGTTGCATTCCTCCTAAGGCAAAGAGGAAACCTCCTCCAGACCCAGCACCGGGAAGCAAAACGGCCCCACCAAAGGAGACTGTTGAGTCGGGTAAAGCCCCGCCACCCCAGGAGGCCATGGAGGCCTCTTAATGGATCACACTATTAGAGTTCTCCAGTGCAATCTGAACCACTGCCGAGCTGCGCAGGATCTCCTCCTTCAAACGCTTGCGCAGTGGTCAATTGCACTTGCCGTAGTGTCGGAGCCCTATCGTATCCCGATTCATCCTCGCTGGTTTGGCGACGACGGGGGCTCTGCTGCTATCTATTGGGGCGGTGGTGAAGGTGCCCCCCACTGCGCCCTTATTGAAAAGGGCGAAGGTTTCGTTGCTGTAGAGTGGGGTCACATAGCCGTTGTGGGCTGCTACGTTTCCCCCAACTGTACTCTTGCCGCTTACGAGGTGTACCTGGACGAGGTGGGTAGCTGCATTCGCAGATGCCTGCCCCGTCCTGTGCTTGTCTTGGGTGACTTCAACGCTCACTCACGCGAGTGGGGGAGTCTCCAAGACAACCCAAGGGGAGTAAAGGTTGTTGACTGGGCGGCGGGTTTTGACCTCCGGCTTTTAAACCAGGGGTCCGTAAACACGTGTGTGCGGTGGCAGGGGGAGTCGATCGTGGATTTATCCTGGGCGACTCCTTCTTTCACACACATGGTGTCGGGATGGAGGGTAGCGGAGGAGATGGTTACACTTAGCGACCATCGCCACATCGTTTTTGATGTAGCTCTTCGCCCTCCCGACCGTGTGTCCCGCCGCAGTAGCAACCTGCCACGACGATGGGCCCTCAAACGGCTGGACAGTGATCTGCTGAAAGCCGCAGCCATCGTTGCGGCCTGGCCGGAAGTCGAGGAGGATCTGCCTGATCCTGAGAGAGAAGCAGCCTGGTTCCGGACATCGATGACATCTATTTGTGACGCATCGATGCCCCGAACCGGGCCAACCAAGCGTAGGGCGGTGTACTGGTGGTCGAACGAGATTGCAAGGCTGCGCGAGGCGTGTCTGCGTGCTCGACGCCAGTACACCGGAGCCCGGAGAAGACGGCGAGCTCTTGCCGAAGAGACGGAAAGAGATTACGAGGTTTACCGACGCGCTACCAAGGCACTCCAAGGCGCTATTGCCGATGCCAAGTCTCGGTGCTGGAGTGAACTCCTCGAGGGGCTGGACAGGGATCCGTGGGGGCGCCCGTACAAAACTGTACTGGGTAAACTCCGGCCCTGGGTTCCACCTCTGACGGAAACTCTGGACCCTGCTTTTGTCGGGAGAGTGGTAGACACCCTCTTTCCCAGGGTTCAGGACGGTCCCTTATCCCCCGTTTTACCATCGAATTCAAATATCTGGTCTGATGAACTGGGGGTGACTGAAGAGGAGTTGCACCGAGCTGTGAAGCGCCTCGGGGCACGTAACACCGCGCCAGGCCCGGATGGAATTCCTGGTCGGGCGTGGGTGCTGGCTCTATCCGCCGGACTGGGGGACAAGCTGAGGCGGTTATTCAATAGCTGCTTCCGCTCTAGCACGTTCCCCAAGGATTGGAAGGAGGCGAGGGTGGTCCTCTTGAAGAAGGACGGCAGGGCTGCGGATTCTCCCTCTGCGTATCGTCCCATATGCCTACTGGACGAGGCTGGCAAATTGTTCGAAAGAATAATTGCCGCTTGTCTATGCACTCATCTGCGGCAGGAAGGTCCTGACCTGTCGGAAAACCAGTTTGGTTTCCGACGGGCGCGTTCGACAGTTGACGCGATTCTTCGCGTCCAATCACTGTCGAAGCAGGCCGTGTCCCGGGGCGGGAAGATGTTGGCGGTGTCTTTGGATATCGTCAACGCGTTTAATTCCCTGCCCTGGAGGGCGATCAGGGAGGCGCTCGTTTTTCACGGAGTGCCCCCCTACCTGCAGCGCATAGTTGGCGCCTATCTGCGCGACAGATGTGTGCAGTATGTTGGCCGGGACGGTGCATTGCACCAGAGGGAGGTGTATTGTGGGGTTCCGCAAGGGTCCGTTTTGGGCCCGCTCTTGTGGAACCTTGCATACGATGTAGTCTTGCGCGTCGATCTTCCCGTCGGCATTCACGTTGTCTGCTACGCAGATGACACTTTAGTGTTAGCTGACGGGAACTCCTTCGACAGGGCCAGAGAGCTCGCCGAGCTTGGGGTGGCTTGTATCGTGGACAAGATCCACGAGCTGGGTCTGCGAATAGCGCCTCAGAAGACCGAGGCGCTGTGGTTCCACAAATTCCCGAGGGGAAAGGAACCAGCCAGCATGTCCGTTCGCGTGGGTGACGTTGATGTCCAGGTGGGGCGGTACCTCAAGTACCTAGGCCTTACCTTGGACAGCCGCTGGGGATTTGAGGAGCACTTTAGCCGTGCGGTTCCCCGGATCCAGAGGGTGGTGGGTGCTCTGCACAGACTGCTGCCCAATCTCGGGGGACCAAGGGAGGGGGTTCGCCGACTCTACGCGGGGGTCGTGCGATCGATGGCTCTCTACGGAGCACCCGTGTGGTCCAGTAGACTGACAGGTGTTAGGCGCTGCAAGACTATGTACAATAGTCTGCAGCGCACTATAGCTATTCGTATCGCGCGAGGATACCGTACGATATCGTATGAGGCGGCAACTCTCTTGGCGCGGTTTCCGCCATTCGACATCTTGGCGGCGATGGACGCACGTGTGTACGTTCGTCTTCGACAGGATGACGGGGGCGGAGCAACGCTGGTGGAGGTGAGGCATGAGGAGCGAAAACGTGCGCTCGTCGAATGGCGCGAGCGGTTTGACGAACCGCGGTACTCGCGCCAGCGCATCGTTGGCGCAATTCTGCCGAGCTTCGAAGCCTGGCTAGGGAGGGAGTATGGAAATGTCACCTATCGACTTACTCAGGTACTCACCGGGCATGGATGCTTCGGTGAGTACCTGAATAGGATTGGACGCGAACGGACACCGCAATGCCACCATTGTGGGAGGGATCGGGATTCCGCCCAGCATACGCTCGAGGAATGTTCAGCGTGGTGCGTGGAAAGGCGGAACCCGATCACCAGGATCGGGCAGGACCTCCGTCTGCCAAGCGTAGTAGCGGCTATGTTGGCAGACGAGGACGGCTGGAAGGCCGTGGCCTCTTTCCGTGAGACCGTATTGGTTCGGAAAGAGGCCGCTGAGCGAGATCGGGAGAGGGCCGATCCCGCTCGGAGGAGGCGGCGGCATGGGGCAGGCAACGGCCGCCCTGCGCCGCCCGCCCCGTAAAGTGGCAGAGTAATGGTTACCCCTGCCAAACAGGGGACCTTTCGGGTCCGTGGGTAGTCGGAGTGAGGGCTCTGGCCAACCCGGATAGCGGACTCAGGGAGGGCAGCCGCACAGTGTGGCATGTGCAGCTGTGCACCGCGAGGGTGCCTGGGGCAACTGCCCCCGGGACGTGCTCTATATGGGCGATGCGTGAGAGGGGGCTCTGGTGCGTTTCGTGTGAGGTCCCAGAGCCCTTTGACATGTATGGAGGCCGGCCACTGGGGAGGTTTTAGTGGGTCGTCGAGTTCGACAACCCCACATAACCCGTATTGTGCCCTACATGCAATACGGGTATCTGGTTGCAGATTTCCTCCCCGTAAAAAAAAAAAAAAAAAAAAAAAAAAAAAAAAAAAAAAAAAAAAAAAAAAAAAAAAAAAAGTTAGGTTAGGTTAGGTTCCGCGGACCTGCTGGGGTGTCCCAGTGGGTGGGGAGGTGTACCCCAACGCGGCGCGTCCCCGGGTGGCGGATAGGGGAACGGCTCCCATAAATGAGAGTTACCGGTTTACCGGCGCGGACCAAACACTGTGGAGGTTCCCGAACTGTTTTGTGCGGAGTCGTCCTGCCCAGTGTCCCGCGAGTCGGCTGTATGGGTCAGCTTCCTTGCGGGGTTCTGGGTGGGTCGGCGCTTCACTGGCGGATTGGGGGCCTCGGGGAGGGAAAGGGGAGGCTTCTCCGCGTGTCTCTATGAAGGTAGCATAGAGCACAGTGGATGAAGCCTGGCGGAGGAAAGGAGTTTCCTACTCCGCCGGGAAGGTGGGGCGGCCTGTTTATGCCGCCCACGTGATGGATCCGTCGGGATCAGTGGAGGGCCATATCCCAATATATGGTTTCGGCGCCTGCCGAGGGGAGTATCGCGTGTGTAAATCCGGACCTGCGCTGCTGCATTTTTATGCTCAGTGCTGCTTCGGGTTTACATGCGGGGTATGGTCGGGGGGAACCCGGCCGATAGGGCGCCAAAGGGGACCTCACCCCTTAAAAAAGGAAAACAAAAAAAATGAAAATGGCATCTTCAAAAAAACAAATACCTCAGGTGGGTACCAGCGTCTCCGACGCTGAAGAATCCCACGGTGCTACGGCACTCAGCCCCATCGTATCTGAGGGGGGCAAGAAATGCCAAGACGTTAGGGGGTCTTCCCGCGCTCCGTCGCGGGGGATGATTGTTCCGAAAGCGGTTGGCGAGGGGTCTTCCCCTTCGACAACCGCTGTCGGAGCGGGCTTCTTCAAGAAGCCGGCCACTAGGTCGTCTAGTGTGGCCAGTGTAGGAGGTGAGGAGTCGGACTGCTCCAGCATGTCCGTCTGCTCGATGGCGTCGACGGCATCAGACGTGTCCCGCACCGCGCGGAAGCGAGGAAGAAAGGCGGAGGATGGCGCCTCGGACCTTCCAGGGGCCAAGCGCGCCGCTTTGTTAAAGAAGGGGAACTCGAACGAGGACGATGTATTCGACCCGTCCGTTTCTCCTTCGAAGACAAGGACGAAGGGTAAGCTGCCGAAGGCGGATGACCTCGAGTTGCGTGCCGTGATTAAAGCCAACCTCGAGACTGTCGAGAAAATCGCTGACAAGTCCAAGAACATGCGGGGTGACTTTATTCACGGCCTGCGGATGTCCGCGAGGAAAGCGCAGGCGGCCTCATCGGTAGTCGTCCAGCGGGCGACTGCTGATGAGAACGTCAAGCGCCTGGAGCGAGAGAATGCGGAGCTGCGTGCTCAGATCGCTGACCTATCTGCAAAGGTAGAGAAGCTGACTGAGTGCGTCAGCCAGCAGCAGGCAGATAGGCAGGCGTGCGCTGGGAGCACAGCCGAAGCGGCGGTGTCACCACCTGTCGCCAGCGGGAAGGAATGGGAGGGGAGGTTCATGGAGCGCATAGGCGCTCTCATGGACCGGAAGTTGGCTGAGGCTCTTAAGCCGAAGCCAACACCACCCCAAAGAGGTGCGGCTCCCACAGTACCGCCAGGCCAGGCAGGGAAAGCGAAGGGGAAGCGCCAACAGCCGCCAACACCAGCGGTGAGCCCACCAGCGGTGCGGCCGCAGCCCACCGCGAACCAAGCGCCGTCGGCTCCAACGACACCCTTACGGTTACGGTGGTCAGGGGTGGAAAAGGGAAGAGGAAGAAGGCTCCCAAGGCAACGGGTGAGTTGCCACCGGTAGTGAGTTGCCCCAAAGCTAGCTCCAAGGCGGCGCCCAATGCCGGCCCCAAGGCCGTGCCTAAGCCCGCCCTCAAGGCGACGCCAATGCGGCTGCCTACTACTGCGGCGATCACTGTGACGGTTCCGGAGGGTTCCGACGTCACATACGCTGCGGTAATGGCGGCCGCAAAGGCACGTATTAGGCTGGCGGACGTCGGGGTGGACACGGTTCGCCCCAAGCGAGCGTTGACGGGGGGATTGATTTTGAAAGCTGACGCGTTGGCAGCTCGCATGCGCGAAGCCCTCGCGGATCTGGGTGTGCGCATTTCGCGCCCGATGAAGATGGCTGAATTGAGGCTCAAAGACCTCGATGAAGCCGTCACACCTCGGGAGGTAGCGGAGGCGGTCGCCAAGGCCGGGGACTGCTCGGTTGATGACGTCAAAGTGGGCGAAGTCCATCGCTCGCCCACTGCCCTGGGCACGGTGTGGGTGCGTTGCCCACTAGCGGCAGTGCGCAAGCTTGCCGCGGCAAAGCGCGTCATCATGGGGTGGGTCTCGGCTCGGGTGGACTACCTGACCTCAAGGCCGCTGCAGTGCTTCCGGTGTCTGGAGTACGGGCACGTACGCAGCATGTGTCAGAGCACATTGGACCGCACCAACCTGTGCTACGCGTGCGGTGAACCCGATCATCGGGCGAGCCAATGCACGCGTCCGCGCAGGTGTCCACTGTGCTCTGACAAGGGCTGCAAGGCGGACCACAGGATGGGGAGCAAGCAGTGCACCCCTCCTAAGGGTAAGAGGAAGGGCAAAAAGCCCTCTCCTCCAGCCCCGACACCGGGAAGCGGAACGGCCTCAACAGTGGCGGCCATTCCAGCGGGCCATGGCCCGCCCCAGGAGGCCATGGTGGCCTCGTAATGGATCAAACCATTCGAGTCCTCCAGGGCAATTTGAACCACTGCCGAGGTGCGCAGGATCTTTTCTTGCAAACCCTCGCGCAGTGGTCAATTGCCCTTGCCGTAATAGCGGAGCCCTACAGCGTCCCAGACCATCCACGATGGTTCGGGGACGATGTGGGCTCCGTAGCTATTTACTGGGGTGGTGGCGAAGGTGACCCCCCTTGTGCCCTCATTGAAAGGGGACAGGGCTTCGTGGCCACTGAGTGGGGTCGAATAGCCGTTGTAGGCTGCTACATCTCCCCCAACCGTAATCTCGCTGATTACGAGGCGTTCCTAGACGAGGTGGGACACTGCATCCGCAGATGCCTGCCCCGTCCCGTGCTTGTCTTGCGCGACTTCAACGCTCACTCTCGTGCGTGGGGGAGTCCCCAAGATGACCGCAGGGGGGAGACCATGGTTGAATGGGCGGCGGGTCATGACCTCCGACTCTTGAATCGGGGGTCCGTAAGCACATGTGTGCGGTGGCAGGGGGAGTCGATCGTGGATTTATCATGGGCGACTCCTTCTGCCACACACATGGTGTCGGGATGGAGAGTTGCCGAAGAGATGGTCACGCTTTCCGACCATCGCCACATCGTTTTCGATGTGGCTCTTCGCCCTCCCGGCCGTGCGGCCCGCCGCAGTAGCAGCAGCCCGCCGCGACGGTGGGCCCTCAAGCGGCTTAATCGAGATTTTCTCGAAGCTGCAGCCATTGTCGCGGCCTGGCCAGAAAGCCATGTTGGAGAGGATCTGCCCGATCCTGAGAGGGAGGCGGCCTGGTTCCGGGCAACGATGACGTCAATCTGTGACTTATCGATGCCCCGAGCCAGGCCAACCAAGCGTAGGTCGGTGTACTGGTGGTCAGAGGAGATAGCGCGGCTGCGGGAGACATGCCTGCGCTCCAGACGCCTGTACACCAGAGCTAGAAGAAGGCGGCGAGCTCCTGCCGAAGTAAGGGATAGAGCCTACGAGGTATACCGAGGCGCTACGACAGCGCTCCAGGCGGCCATCGCGAACGCGAAGGCTCAGTCCTGGAGTGAACTCCTCGAGGGACTGGATAGAGATCCATGGGGGCGCCCGTACAAGATGGTACTAGGTAAGCTGCGCCCATGGGTCCCTCCTTTGACTGAAACTCTGGACCCTGAGCTGGTGGGGAGAGTGGTTGACACACTGTTTCCCAGGGTCCAGGACAGTCCCTCTCCCCCCGGGCTATCGTCGGAACCGACCATCTGGTCCGATGATCTGGGGGTGACCGACGAGGAGTTGGTCCGCGCTGTGAAGCGCCTCAGGGCTCGCAATACAGCACCAGGCCCTGACGGAATACCTGGTCGGGCTTGGGTGCTGGCTCTATCCGCCGGCCTGGGGAACAGGCTGCGGCAGCTGTTCGACAGCTGTTTACGCCGCGGAGTGTTCCCCAAGGGCTGGAAGGAGGCTAAGTTGGTCCTCTTGAAGAAGGACGGCAGGTCCGCAGACTCACCCTCTACGTATCGTCCCATTTGCCTGCTGGACGAGGCCGGCAAGTTGTTCGAAAGAATAATTGCCGCTCGTCTATGCACACACCTGTGGCGGGTAGGCCCCGACTTGTCGGATGACCAGTTTGGTTTCCGGCGTGCTCGTTCGACAGTGGACGCGATTTTTCGTGTCCGTACGCTGTCGAACCAGGCGGTGTCCCAGGGCGGGAAGGCGTTGGCGGTGTCCTTGGACATCGTAAACGCATTCAACTCCCTGCCCTGGAGGGCGATCAGGGAGGCACTCGTGTTTCACGGAGTGCCGCCCTACCTGCAGAGCATAGTCGGAGCCTACTTGCAGCACAGATGTGTGCAGTACGTGGGCAGGGACGGTACCTTGCACGAGAGGGAGGTCAGTTGCGGGGTTCCACAGGGTTCTGTACTGGGCCCGCTTCTGTGGAACCTCGCATACGACGCGGTCTTGCGTGTCGATCTCCCCGAAGGCGTACACGTCGTCTGCTACGCGGACGACACTCTTGTGTTAGCCAACGGGGACTCCTTCGACGGGACCAAGGAGCTCGCCGAGCTTGGGGTGGCTTGTGTCGTGGACAAGGTCCACGAGCTGGGTCTGAGGACAGCGCCGCACAAGACCGAGGCGCTGTGGTTCCACAAGTTCCCTAGGGGAAGGGAACCACCCAGCTTGTCGGTTCGCGTGGGTGACGTTGACATCCAGGTGGGGCGGTACCTGAAGTACCTGGGCCTCACCCTGGATAGTCGCTGGGGTTTCGAGGAGCACTTCAGCCGCTCCGTCCCCCGGATCCAGAAGGTGGTGGGTGCTCTGCACAGACTGCTGCCTAATCTCGGGGGACCTAGGGAGGGAGTTCGCCGCCTCTACGCCGGAGTCGTGCGGTCGATGGCACTCTACGGAGCGCCCGTCTGGTGGGAGCGACTGGCGCTCCGACGCAGCAGGACTATGTTTTATAGCCTGCAGCGTATTGTCGCCATCCGGCTCGCACGAGGATATCGGACGATATCCTTCGAGGTGGCAACTCTCCTGGCGCGGTTTCCGCCCTTCGACATCTTGGCGGAGATGGACGCGCGTGTGTACGTGCGCCTCCGCCATGATGACGGAAGCGGAGTCGCGCCTGCTGAAGTGCGGGTGCAAGAGCGCCGACGTGCGCTCGGGATGTGGCGCGAGCGGCTCGAGGAGCCGTGGAACATGCGCCAACGCGCCGTCGGCGCGATTGTGCCGAGCTTCGAAACTTGGCTGGGGAGGGAAACGGGTAACGTCACCTATAGACTTACTCAGGTACTCACCGGGCACGGGTGCTTCGGTGAGTACTTGAATAGGATCGGACGCGAACCGACACCGCAGTGCCACCACTGTGGGAGGGATCGGGACTCCGCCCAGCACACGCTTGAGGAATGCTCGGCGTGGTGCGAGGAGCGGCGGACCCTGATCGCCAGGATCGGGCAGGACCTCTCTCTACCAGGCGTAGTAGAGACTATGCTGGTAGATGAGACGGCGTGGAAGGCAGTGGCCTCTTTCTGTGAGACCGTTATGGTTCGGAAAGAGGCCGCCGAGCGAGATCGCGAGAGGGCTGATCCCGCTCGGAGAAGGAGGCGACGGCGAGGCGGCAGTGGGCGCCCCGCTGCGCCTGCCCCATAAGGGGCTTTGCGTGGTATCCCCTGCCAAACAGGGGACCTTTCGGGTTCGTGGGTGGTCGGAGTGCGGGCTTCGACTGTCCGTTAAACGGGCCCCGGGAGGGCGGCGGCACATTGTGGCAATGTGCCGCTGTGAACACCGTGGTGTTCGGGGGTGGATAGATAGCCTCCCCCTGGATAGATAGCCTTTTGACGAAACTATTATTGAGTGCATGGCGGTGTTGTCAAGAGGCTGCCTAACTGGAGAGCTCGCTGTTACGCTTGCATAGGAGCCTCTGTTTGTGTGCGACTCATGTTGCGTCTTTATTGTTTCCGCCAGCCTCTCCATTTCCTTCCTATGGTCCTCGAGTAGCCTTGCATGCTCATCTATTTTCCTAATTATTTCGTCACCTTTCTCAATCCTTTCTATTCTCCTTTCCTCTCTATCCCTGTCCTTTTCGGTCGTTATCTCTTCCGCCTTCGGTGGTTCTTTTCCTTGCTGCCTTAGATTTCCTGGGTCGCTTGCTTTCTTTTGTCCTGTTCCCTTGATACCGTCCGTTTCTTTGACTAGCTGGTAGAGCCTGTCGATTAGGTGTGCAACTTCAGTCTTAATGTCCGTCTTGAGGTTTCTAGCATTGTTTAGGCTAATTTTCGCCTTTGTTACGCAGGCTTTGGCTTCTGCCAGCCGGTCTACGCTCTTTATTTTTTGTTGTGGTGAGCAGACCGCGGTCTCCGTCGTCGTCTTGAGGGTCTGTGCTTTGATCTCTTGCGAGAGTGATTTTAGTTTTTGCGTTTCAGCGGTGCTTGTATCGGACTTTCCTGCTTCCCATTCGCCTATGCTCTTCCTTACTTTGGAAGGGCCTTTGGGTGAACGCGAGGCTTCCTTTTGGGTGGGGTCTACCAGGAAGGTGCTATCGTGCGTCATTTTGGGGCTCGAGGCTGTCTCGTTGAGAGTTTTTGCGCCCTTTGCCGGAGTGCGGAAGCCGAACATATTGAGTTGTGCAAATGCCAAGGAATCGTGTCAAGTGTAAAAGGTTTTGTAAGGGTTTGTTTTAAGAAATTATTTGTCAAATTACTACACTAAAATAAAAGACCTATTCTAAACTAATTTAAGGGCGCAATAAAAAACGCGAAAAGAAAACAAAAGCTACTCACTTCAAATTAAAACAAAATTAAATGTAAAGTGTGCTCTATGTAGAGTTTTTAGCTCTACCTAGATGTGTCAGTGAGTACACACGTGCTTTGCTTTGGTAATACAGACACAGAAAAGCAAAGAAAACAAATAACAAACAAACAGAAAACAAAAATAAAAAATAAAAATAAAATTTTTTCTCTACGTAGAGTCTGCTTTTTTACGTAGGCAGATAGTCCTGCTACTTGTCAATTTAACTAAAAAAGTCCCGTCAGGATCGGACCACGGGTCTGCGAGATATTGAAGATCAAAATTTTCCAAGATGGCCGCCAAAAAGCCGTCTCGGATCTAACTTTGGCTGTACTTATCCAAACACTACCGTGTTTGGGGTCCTAGAAAAGGTCTTCTAAAGACCTGTCACTTAATTTTAATAACTGCTTAAAATAACCCCCCCCCCCCTGATTTTATAAGTACAAAAAACACTAAAAATTTTGAATAAATGCAGATAAAAAATCGAAAAATTAAAATTTCTAATAATCTAATACTAATATTCAAAGTCTTAAAACTAAAATCTTCTTATTTTCTAATATTTACAATTTTGCTATGACAATTATATCAGGCACCTCGTGCCAACCTCAAATATTAAAAAAATCGTAACTCAAAAACCAGCTGATCGATCTATTGCCAAATTTTTTCTGGTGATAGAAGATCACCAGGCCTACTAAATTTTGAATTTTAATTTATAGCTAATAGATTTAAATAAAAAGTTATGAATTTTTGAAAATTTGAAAATGTTAATATCTATGTGAAAACTTAACTTAAAAACTTTCTGAAAGTGCCTCCGTGGTCCTCTTCAAAGCGCCCCGCCGTTTCAGGTGTTTGTTTGATTCCAGGTGGTCGGGATCGATGACCTCGTGGCCACGTGGTACTTGTTTTTTGCCTTTTTCTCGGCGCTCCTGCGCGAGAAAAATCGGGCAATGGTGTCAAATGAGAGGTCTCCTGAAGGCCTTCCAGAAGGCATAAAAATATTTATAGGTCGTCGCTGCAGAATCGAAGATATTTGAGTTTGAAGTTTGAAAAAACCACAAAATTCCACTTTTCACACAATAACTTCGCGAGTTTTTCACTTTTTTCAACGCTGTTTTTCCTATCGTGTGCGCCTTGCGATTTCTGAATTTTTAAAATGTCGCACGACCATAAAAATGTCAACTTTCGATTTTTGCGGAATTTTTTAACGAGGAGGTTGGCTTGTAAGTGGGCGCTCCCGAGTGCGGTTGGCGCTGGACTGTGGGTTAGGTTTTTTTTTTTTTTTTTTTTTTTTTTTTTTTTTTTTTTTTTTTTTTATTATTACAGCTGCTCTCCACAGACTCAGTGGTCCGTGCTTTTTTTTTATTTTGTTATTTTTATTTATTAACTTTATTACTACTTATATTGACAAAAGCTTACTCAGTAAGGAAAAAGACTTATATTATTGACTCTATATAAATTTTAAGATTTTAATGTAACATATATATTTCTAAGGAAAAATTTACTTATTCTTTTGATTCTATATATATATATATATATCTTTTTTTTTTTTTTTTTTGTTTATTGACATATATATGTATTGTGTTTTTTTTTTTTTTTTTTTTTTTAATTGAAATATAGGCTTTTGTTTCTTTACAGTGTGTTCTGTTCTTTTTCGTAGTTTGTGTTCTTTTCATTATGGAAATTTACTTAAAATTATTTTTACTTACAATTGAAATTATTGATTTACATCATTATGACATTTAATTACTTACAATTAATATATTATTGATAACATTGACATTAACTTTACTATGGACAACTTACAACTTATTACAACTTTAGTTTACAAATTGGCACACCTCATCTCCTGAGCCAACTTGTCGACGACCGCTGCGTTTCGGTGCTTTATTGACATTTTAAGATTATACTCCAAGATCTTCTTAGTGGACGCGGCCATAGCTCTCTTGATGAAGTACCCTATTGCGTCGTTGTCATCATCGGTGTAGTAGGTACAGCTGGTGGTGTGCCGTGACACTGCTACTACCGCATGGGGAACGCTCTGATGTAAACCGATTGTTCTGCCCTTAGTTTGAACAATGATTACTGTTTCGAACGTTAACCCCTGCGCTTCATGGATGGTGAGCGTTCGCGAACCTGTGCCTTCACCACAGCCCTGTCCAGTGAGGCTTTCCTTTTCGCCCTGAGTATGGACTAGAAAAAGCGTGTTGGGGAGCGTAAACGGTATTTGGGCACCAGTGTAGGTTTTCACCTTCAACGAGTGAGCTTTTAGGGTTGAGGAGTAAATCCCGGAGTAAACCTCACGTAGGGCGTAGGCGACGTCCAAGGGGTTCCGGTGTGTGCAGAGCAACTCCTGGCTGATGTTTGCTACCAGGTTTGGGCGGCAGTACCTCAGTTCGAAGAGATTTTCTCTGTCGATATAAGGTAGTTGGTTGACATCTCCGATGAGGACCATTTCTTTGGCATCACACAGCTTGGCAGCCATGACTATGGCTCCGAAGTGGTTCATGAGAGCCTCGTCAACCATGAGACGGTTGAATTTGTCGGACTCTCTGAAGCCATTCACCAAGACTGAAGCCATGGTGCGTACCCTGGTCTTGACAAGGCCACCAACACGAGGCGCTAGCTTCTCCCTTAGGTCGCTAGCTGCATTTGATGTTGTGGTGATGATGGCGTCCTTGTCAGCATCAAAGTGTCCTACCACCCAGGTTGTCTTTCCACACCCCGGTACTCCATTGACCCACTCAATTGTTGGTAGTGCCCAGTCCTTCCAGCCGGATGCAGTGTCCTGATTACCCGATATGGTTTTCGCCATATCGAGAATCCTGTCATCCAGTAGGATCCTTGTGCACTTTGCGACAACCACTAAGGGATCTCCTTGTGGGGTATTGAACTTAGGTGCTCCGCTCTCGGTTCCCTCAATGCACATCTCCACAAAACCACTGGTCGCGTTGTAAGCCGCCATATAACTACCTGACATTTTTCCCTTTATGACTTGGGAATTGCCGTTGTTGTATATGGCAGCCTCTGCCTCCTCGAGTTTCTCCTCTAGCAGTTTCGCATTGCCCTGCTCAAAGTGTTGCAAGATGGTTTTGCACACTCCGAGGTTGACATCTGCGGTTGCTTTGGTGATAGCTAGAAACTCGAGGAAGGCGTTGTACGCGTGATCCTGCGGTGACGTTGCATTTACTAGACGAGGTGGAACGACCTGCCCCATGTCGGCTCTAGTTCTTTTCTCCTGCGTTGGTGCCGGTTTTGTTGGGATTTTGGACTTAGGTATTACTGTAGTTAGTGGAGCTTTGAGTTTCGCCTTTTTTGCTGGAGCTTCTACGAGTGCCTCTTTGTCTTTTGATCTCGTTGTTGGAAAAGGATTTCCTGACAGCCCTTGCAGCATCGAGCTGAAGGTGTCTAGAAATCCTTTGAGATGGCCTCCGACTTTGGCTCTCTTCTTTTGCTCCTGCTTTGATGTAGTGCAGTTTTTTCGGCGGCTGCTTTCTGTTGGACACGTTCGGATCCGCTGATCGAGGTTGGCATGGGATGTCCCCAGCTATCGGTTGCTGTTTTTGGGTCGTGTGCTTTGAGGAAGTTTAGGTTTTCTCCTCTGTCTTCGTACACGACCACCTCGTGTTGTTCTGAGGCTTTTAAACAGCATAGCCGGTCTACGACTTCTCCCTGCTCATACCCGACCGTCATCGCATCTACACTTATTACACGGGGATCTTCCGCTCCTCCGCCCGTTTCTCCCAACATGGTGAGCATCGAACATGCCTGTGCGAAAGGGGTGTAGTTGCCTTCCAATGCGAGCAGAACGATCGTCTTGTTGTGCGATCGGACTAGTCGGCATCGGTGGCCCGCCACTTCCGTTTCAGGTAACGCGCTGTAAACTTTGCGCCTCATGGTCGTTTTGGATGTGCTCCCATTTATGAGTGCTGCCAAGCCGGGTGAAATCGAAAAGTGACTTCTAGTCCCGGTTCGGCAGAAACCTATTCCCAGCCGCTCGCCGGCGCTGTCCATGAAGAGTGCCACTCCTCGGATTCTAATCCCAGGCACTCCTCTCTCCCCGCAAGCGAGGAGCGTGCGGACAGCGACGCTTTTGGCTATAGGTTCCCGCTGAGAGCCGGCACTACTTGTGGCTTGGCTAACGGGTGTTGGTTGAGATTCGAGGGGCAGAAGATCCGTGTGCCTGCTCGTCGCAACTCTGAAGATCTTCTCGGCGAATGACAGAAAATGCGGTCTGCAATCGGGATCTGCAATGATGTTGTGCAGTTCCGATTCGACCAGGTTTCTGTCGATCCGGGCTTCTAGATCTATTCGAGCCGCTAGGAAACGGGGACAGTCGAGTATGATGTGCCATACTGTTTCACAGATTTTCGGGTCGCATTCGCATCCCGGGCTGTTTTTCAGCTTGAATCTGTGAAGATACTCGGCTATTCCCCCGTGACCTGTCAAGACTTGCACTTGTACTGGTGTAAATTTTGTAGAGCGAGTTATCCGGTACGCACTGTGGACATCTGGAAGGAACCTTCTCGTTACCGCACCTGTGCTGGAGGTTTCGTATCGATCCTGCCATTTGCGGATCGATTCTTCACGAATTTTCCTCCTAACGTAAGACAGGGGGATCCTTCCGTAGTCCTGAGTGGTGTCCTCGAGTGCAGCAGCTTTCGCTAACTCGTCTGCTCTCTCATTACCGACAGTGCCTACGTGAGCCCTAAGCCAGAACATCCGGATCTCTCGTCCTCCTTCCTTGATCCTGACAATGTTCTCCTTTATGCTTCTCGCCAGAGGGTGGTTCAAGCTGGGACTCCGCAGCAGGTCGAGTGACGATCTCGAGTCACTCAGTATGCTAACTACGGGGTCCCTGCTCGAATTCACCATCTGAAGAGCCCTGTGCAGTGCATATAGTTCCGACTGGAAGACTGTGCACGCGGGGTGAAGCTTAAAGGTGGCGAAGTTTGACTCCTTTCCCTCCTCCCACTGGGTTAGAGCAGCACCTACTTTTCCGTCGATTTTGCTTCCGTCTGTGTAAATTTGGGGTCCGGTGATCTGCGGGACGGCGTCTTCTAGCAGTTCGTACTCCACGGATGTTAGGGTAGATGGATGGGGCTGTTCAAGATATCCCACTCGGAGTTCGAGCTCCGTCTCGGGTGGGAGATAGTCCTTCGCCAGACCTTTTTTGGCTCTGTATAGGTTCGCCGCCTCCTGGATCCTTAGGTCCAATGGCAGCAGACCCGACAGTGCCAGTGCTGCGGTGAGTGAGACCGTCCGGTATGACCTACAGACCTTTTGTGCAAATCCTCTCTGGAGCGCATTGAATTGATTTTTATTCATTTGCAGCTCTACAGATTGGTACCAGGCACTTGAGGCGTATGTCATAATAGGCTCCACCACCGCGATGTATATGGTTCTCGTGATTTCACTATTTAGACCCCACGTTACTTTCGCTGCGCATGCAAGCTGCTTGTAGATATCAGCTACTTTCTTGCATTGCGCGGACACGTGGGATTTAAAAACTAGGTTTCGGTCGATGATAAGGCCCAGAAGCTTTATCTCCTCAACGAGGTCCAATTTTGTACCGGCCATGAATAACTGTGGGGTTTCATACTTCAACTTCTTCGTTAGAAGCATCGCGTTGGTCTTATGCGGTGCGAAGTTGAGTTTATTTTGTTTTCCCCACGTTGCCACATGTTCCAACGTTGAGTTGACAGACCGCTCTAGGCTGCCGACCGACTGTCCTGTGAAAACGAGAACCACATCATCTGCAAAGGCTTGGCAGTATATTCCATCCATCTCTAGGCTTTGCAGCAACGAGTCTAGGATGACATTCCAAAAGATTGGTCCTCCGATGGATCCTTGGACACAACCCTTCGTAGTCTCCTTCTCGTAAGCTGCTCTAGCGTAGTTGACCTTGATCTTCCGGTCTGTGAGGTACGAACACACCATCCGGTACAGATTTTCCGGACACCTTTTTTTAACAAGTTGGTTTTTAAGGGCTGGCCACCACGCATTGTCGAAGGCCCCCTCTATGTCCAGAGAGATTAGGAGTACGATGTTTTTCCCGGTTACTCCTTCTTTTATGTACTCTATAAGGTCATAGAGGGCGTCCTCGGTTCCTCTTTGCGGCATGAACCCATATTGCTTTTTGTTTAGGGTTGGGAGTAAATGCCATTGGAGTCGACCAATCATGAGTTTCTCGATGGTTTTTCCAAGAACAGATAATAGTCCAATTGGTCTGTAGGACTTAGGATGAGTGTAGTCTGCCTTTCCTGGCTTTCGAATGATGACCACGTGTGCCACTTTCCAGTGAGTGGGGAAGTGATTTAGCGACAAGCACTTGTTTGCTATTGCCATGAACACTTCCCTGTCACTTCGTATGGCTGCGGCGCAGATGTCTGCTGTTAGCCCGTCTGGTCCGGGTGCCTTCTTGGGGTTTTGTGCTTGCAGCACCAACTCCAATTCCGCTGCCGTGAATGGTGGATCATCTTCCGAAAGTTCTTCAAGGGCACTCTCCTTCATCCGTTCTCGGAGGTTCGAGTGAAACGACTGGTCGGTACTCTCGGAGTCGTCTGGGTAGAAAGTTCTGGCTAAGAGTTCAGCCGACTGTTTTGGAGTTAGGGTGTTACCTTCAGAGCTTCTCAGGAGCATGTCCTCCTGCCTTCCTGACGTTTTCCTGATCACTCTGTAGATTTTATCCCACATACTCTCCTTTTCCTGAGTCGTGCAGAACTCCTTCCAGCTCTCTGTTTGGGCTTTCTCTGCGATGACTGCGTACTCCGCCTTGCATTTTTGGTATTCTTCTATAACCATTTTTACCCTGCAAGGGGCTGCGTTCCTGATCCTCCTCTTTTTCCTAAGGACCTCTCTCTTAAGATCTTCAAGCTTCTTCGACCACCACGGGGGCCTGGGATTGCCCGCCTTGCTTCCTGCGATAGGGATGGTTTGTTCGCAGGCTTCGTGGATGGCTTCAGTGTAAGCTGTGATCTTATCTTCGAGGTCCCTCGGGGTTTTGGACTCCAAAATTGAGACGGTGGTGATGTCTCTCTCTGCCAGGATGGTTTTTAGCAGATGTGCGAATTCGGTCCACTTTGCCTTCTTGGTGTTGTACTTGCGCGTTGTGATTGGCCTAAGAGTTTCTAAGGCCCTTCCCAAGCGCAAGGTGAAGGTGATAGCGTTGTGGTCCGAAGTCACAAGACCTCTCTCCACTCTCCATCCCTCGATTCTTCCGAGCAGGGGTGTGCTGCAAGCGGATACGTCCACTATGCTTGTGCATGCCCTACCCTTTCTGAAGGTCTCGAAGGTCGGAGTGTCTCCGGTGTTTAGAATTAGGAGTCCCTTCTCATTCAGGAACGCATTGTACGCCTCTCCTCTGTCATCCTCAGATACGCTGCCCCACCAGTGGCTCCAGGCATTTATATCTCCCGCAACGATGAGGTTTCTGGTGTCCAACTTGGTACAAACTTTTTTGATGCGGTCCAGATACGGTACTATGTCCTGGTCCCCCTCTAGGTAGACGGATATTACTCCTAGTTTTAGGCCTCCCCCGATAAGAAGGACTGCCGCTTCGGTTTCGGTTACCAGCTGTGGGTCGTGTACGACTTCTAGCCGGTCACCGAAAATTATAACGGCTGCCTTCACTGGTTTTTGCCTATTTAGGGTGCATTGGATAACCCTAGTCCCAGGATGTTGTTTTAGGACGCCAGTCTTTCCGACGTACGGTTCCTGTACTAGGGCGACCGTGATGCCCCTATCCACCGCAACCTGGAGTAATTCCGTCGTGGCCAGTTTTGAGCGTTGCAGGTTAGCTTGGATAAACCTCAAGCCTGCCCCGCCCAAGTTTTGAGGGACCGAGATACGGTACTGTGAGACGCCCTCAGCAATACGATACTCGGGACCGCGCTATTGCATCCCATTTTAGTCGCTCTGGGCACTCTTTGCTAAAAGCATTGTGCGCCAGGTTGATGCTTGTGCCGTGCGCGGCCGAGCAGTTTTTGCACTTTGGAGGGTTCCCCTCCTGTCTCCCCTTGCATTTCTCCCAGGAGTGAGCCCTTCCGCAGTGACTGCAGAGGTCGTCTTTCTCCCGGCAGACAACCTTAGTGTGGCCGAAGCCGAGGCATTTGGTGCACTGCACCAGTGGGGTCTGATCAAATATAGGTCTGCGTTGCATACCTATATAGATCTTTCCAGCCTCCACCAGGTTTTTATGGATGGAAGGGGAAACTTCCAGTACCGCATGGCACTCGAGCGGGTTACGTGCCTTTTTACGGTACCGCATCTTGACGGTGCTATCCTTCAAGTTAATGTTCTTTAAAATGTTTTTATTTTGCGCCAGTATATTTTCCACGATGTCTACGTCGGTGTGGTAGGATAGGACATCCCTGACGATGACTAGAGGGTTTGCTGCCCTCGCCACTTCCGCTTTTAGGCCTTTGTCCGTCCTAACCCTGCTCTGCACCAGGTCCAGATCTTCTTTGGAGCTACAGCTCAGGATGACCTTTTTGTTTTTGGCCTTCCTTACCCTGTCTACCTTGGCTCCAGTTTTCCTGGTGTCGAGAGCCACCCTGATCCTGTCGATCACATTTTCCCCGGTGTTCTGGGGGTTGTCTGATGTGATGATCAGGGTGTGGTTTGGCTTCAAGGGCGGTGGTGGCTTGGCGGCGACCTTGGCGTAGGTCAGCTTCCCTTTCGAGCTGCATCGTTCCTCAGCTTTGGCGAGCTCCGCTTCGAGGTTGAGGGACAGTGGTGGTGCCCTCATCTTTTCTTCCCGAAGGGTTCGGAGCTCAGATGTCACCGCTTCCATTCTCTCCGTTAGAGGATGCATATGCTCCTCCATGTTGATTAGAATGGGCTGCGGTGGCTCGGATGGGGGCGCTCGTTAAGCTGACATCGCTTTCAGGATGCCCTTCATCTCCTCCACTTCCTGCCTCAGGCCAGGTTCTGGCTGTGCTGATGGGGGTTTGGAGTCCATTTTCTCCATGGCTTTAAGGTTGGACTCCAGGATCTCGCGCGTGTGTTTATTGCTCTCTCTCCGGAGCTCATCCAGCTGATTCTGGAGAGATTCTACTCCTGCTTTGAGGCTCGAGTGGTCTCTCCAGATGGGGTCTTCCTCTTTCCCCTTTTGCCCGCTGGTTACGAGCTCTCCCAATGCTCTAACACGCTTGTCGAGGTCCTGGAGCGCTTCCGACGTTTCCTTTATAAGCCTATGGGGCTCCTGGGTCTCATACCCCTGCCAGTTTCGCACCGCTTGTATCTCCTTGAGCGATGCGCCGATGTCCGTTCTGGCCTTTGACATTTCCGACGTGAGATTGGTGGTAATGTTTATCAATTGTTTTGTATGGGCTCTCTCCACCCTTACGAGCTCCGTGGCGTGTCTCGTCCTTTCCCTTTCCAGACTGGTGATATGTCTGGATCTTGAGTCCGACAGTGAGAGGACTATTTCGTAAAGAGTCTGCAGGCTTTCGAGTGCGATGACTTTGCACTCCCTCTTCATATTGCCTGCAGACTCCAACGCGTCCTTCCCTTTCAGCAGCGTCTCGTTTGCCAACTTTGTGGCTAGGTCCATCTCCACCCCCGTTCGTCGACCCGCTTGCACGACGAGCATGCTCTGTCGTGGTCTGGGCCTGTTCGCGGAGGTGTCTAGGTCTAAGCAAGACGCGACCGAGTCTTCGTCGGACTCTACGGGCTTAGGTGGTGATATCCCACACTGTTCCCAGTTGATGATTTTGTCTGTGACCGACTCCACCGCGGACCGTTCTGAGGATGTGGCCAGGTGTTCGCTTGGCTCTTGCGGCGGTTTCGCAGGCGATGTCCTCTTCCTTCTCGCGGGGACCTTTGGGCTGACTTCCTCCGGCTGTGCTCCGACCGATGATGCCTTCTTCGCTTCGGGTACTGATGGCCGCGTCGACTTTTCTAGTTTTAGTGACTTGGCGACCGTTTCCTTCTTCAGTACCTTTTCACGCAGCGATCTCTTTGGTTGGAGGGTCACCTGAGGTGCCACTTCCGACTTTGGGACGGATCCGGTCACGGATTTGGCTGACATTTTTTTAAATTAAATAAATACAATTTCTTAATTATAAAATTAAATACTAAGTTGTTCTACTTAATACTAGCTTTAAAAGTTTTCGAGGTAGATGTTGAGCCTCGTGCCTGAAATTTAGCCGGCGGTCAGACCCTCCTAGCCGAAACTCAGCAAAGCTGTTTGGCGGCAGAATTGGGTGTGATGGTAGTACTTCCCCGGACGAGCCCTTTGAAGTGACTCTTCTACCTTAACGGCTAGTATTATTTATTTAAAGTTATACAATGACTAATAATGTTCCGAACTTTGAACCTATTTACTTGTTACACTATTATTGTTTAAAAAATTTTTCTTACTGAGTAATAGCTTCGTCTCGCGCGCCGCCGGTGTTGTGATGCCTGATGGTGATTGAGTTTTCAATTTTCTGCTGAGGTGAGTTTGGAAATTTGGATTTCCCTTGGAGCCAGATTGTAGAGCTCTCGACGCTGATTGCGGGGATACCAAACTTGGGGGGTCTATCTCCACTGGTTCCGGAGATATAGCCCGAGGGGGTTTTGGGAATTATGAGGGGGGTCGGGGGGGGGAAGGTCTCGGGAGGAGACCGGGGGGGGGGGGGGGGGGTAGGGGGGGGGGGTAGGGGGGGGGGGTAGGGGGGGTAGGGGGCCCTTAGAGCAAGGTGGTGGGGGCTCCTGTGGCCGGTGGTGGAGGTACCTTACACCAGCGGTCCACCTCCTTCAGGTAATATGACCCCGGAGATAAGACTCGGAGGGGTGAGGTAGCCTTACGGCAAGGGGGGGGGGGGGAAATGAATTTGGGGTGGGGGTAGGGAAAATGTGGACGTGCCTGGTCTCCCCTTTAGAAGGAGTCCAAACTCGGGTGTCCTAGGACTTTGGGTTCAGGAGTTAGACCAAGGTTCACCTGAGGGTCCGACGAAGGTGCTCCGCTGCTGATGTTCCGCAGTGGCGCAGTCCTGAGGCCGGATCCGAAGTCTTCACCTTGGTTGTCCGACGTCACGCCTCGTGTCGACTGAGTGTAACTAGGTTACACGTGTGTCGACCACGCGGTGTGTGAGGTTGTTTTTCCTGATTTTCGGTACCTTGTATCTATCTCCCTTTGGCTTGGACGGATTTTCAAAATTCCAGCTCCGCTTGACAGATCTCGTCGAGCTCCGTCTGGTGGTGGTGATTGTTTGAAGAGTTCTCCGTCGTCCTGTGAGATGTGGTGGTCCAAAGTCCCGGGCCCCCTGTTCCAAAACGCCTTGGTGCAGGATGTTGAAAACAGTAATCCTTGTGAGTCAAGCACTACTGTTACCGACGTTGAAAAATTTTTTGCGCTAGCTCAAAAATTTACAATATAATTGAATTTTTTTTTACGGAGCTTTATTGAGTGTGTGGCGAGGTTGGGCTGTTACTGTGGGTTAGGTTAGGTTAGGTTAGGTTAGGTTAGGTTAGGTTAGGTTAGGTTCCCTCCTCCCTGCTCGTCCCAGGCGAATGGCAAGGGGAAGGGGAATGGTAAAGGGCAGGGGAAAACGTCGGCCCCTAAGCCCAGCACCGCTGCTCCCGCAGCTAAAAGGGCCTCTGCCGGTGGGAGGAAGCCTCTTGTTGCTCCCAAGACCGCGGCCGTCGTGGTGACGCTGACCGCGGAGGCTGCACAGCGAGGGGAAACGTACGAGTCAGTGCTGAGACGGGCTCGTACCAACGCCGATCCCACCCACCTGGGAATCGGCGCAATGACGTGCCGTCAGACCCAAGCCGGGGCTCGGATTTTCGAGTTCCCGGGGGCTCAGGGCGGCGCCAACGCGGACCTCTTCGCAACCAAGTTGCAAGAGGTCATTGCGGATGCGGCCAAAGTGGTCAGGCCCGTCAAGTCCGCCGCATTGGAGGTGTCCAATCTGGACGATTCGGTCACCAAAGAGGAGGTGGTGACGGCGGTCGCAGCCATGGGGGGCTGCAGCGTCGCAGCGGTACTGGGTCGGGACATCAGGCCCGGTCGCGGTGGCATGGGCACCATTCGCCTTGAGTGCCCAGTCATCGCGGCCAAGGCCGTCCTCGCCAAGGGACGGCTTACCGTCGGGTTTAGCTCGAGTGTGGTCCGGGCACTTGAAGAGCAGCCTCTGCGCTGCTTCAAGTGCTTTGGCATTGGACACACTCGGGCCCTCTGCACGTCCAAGGTGGACAGATCAAACTGTTGCTACCGCTGCGGCAAGGAGGGACACAGATCCGTCTCCTGCAAGGCCGCCACGCCACACTGTGCGGTGTGCGCCGCTAGTGGCCGCCCAGCGGGCCACGTCATGAAGGGGAGGAATTGCAATCCTCCCCCAAAGAAGGGCAAAGCACAGGCTCCGACTCAGCCTGCCGCCACCGCCGTCGTCCCTGTAGCTGGGACATCGGTGGCCGACGAGGAGGGTGCGATGTCCGAATGATGAATGGGACCGGTCATCGCATCCTCCAGGCGAACACCAACCACTGCAAAGCAGCGCAGGACCTGCTGATGCAGGCCATAGCTGAGTGGTTGGTGGACGTGGCAGTGGTTGCCGAGCCGTACTCGGTCCCTGGCCGTTGGCTAGGCGATCCGGATGGCTTGGTGGCGTTGGTTTCGCGGCCTTCCACGGACTCTCCTCCCCTCTCGCTCTTAGAGAGGGGACCGGGATACGTGGCCGCCGCGTGGGGGAATATTGCTCTGGTGGGTGTATATTTCTCCCCAAACCGCCCTCTATCGGATTTCGAGAATTTTCTCGAAATCCTCACCGCAGTCGTCGGGAGGGCGGCGCCGCGCCAGGTCGTCGTATTGGGCGACCTAAATGCCAAGTCGGCGGCCTGGGGCAACCCGGCCACCACCTGCAACGTTCGCGGACGAGCCGTCGAGTTTTGGGCGACCTCGTCCGGCTTGTCCCTCCTTAACAGAGGGACAGTCCACACGTGTGTGCGGCAACTGGGAGGGTCGGTGGTCGATGTCTCGTTTGCCACCCCCGCACTTGCCGCCCGCGTCGTTGACTGGCGGGTGGAGATGGTGGAGACCTTGTCGGACCACCGATATGTGCGGTTCGACATCTCCACCCAGAGCCCCCGGGGGGAGGCCCGCCCGGGCCGGTCCCCCTTTCCACGGTGGGCCCTCACTCACCTGGACCGGGGAGCGGCCAGGGAGGCGGCGTTCCTCCAGGACTGGCTCGCGCCTCCCACCAATGTCCAGGACGTGGACGCCGCAGCGATCCAGCTGCGAAAGTCCCTGACCGAGGTGTGCAACTCTAGCATGCCTCGGTCTAACCGACCACCTCCCCGTCGCGCCGTCTATTGGTGGTCGGAGGAACTAGCGGGGCTCCGGGCCGCCTGCGTGAGGGCCAGGAGGGCCTACACGCGGAGCCGACGACGCAGCTTGCGGAACCCGGAGAACGAGGACCTTCTATATGCCTCATATTTAGAGGCAAAGAAGGTCCTCAAGGTGGCGATGTTTGCCGCCGAAGACGCGGCTAGAGCGGAGATGCTCGAGGGTCTCGACAGTGACCCGTACGGGAGACCGTATAAGGCGGCGCGGAATAAACTGCGCCCCTTTGGTCCCCCAATTGCGGAGACCCTCGAGCCGTCATTGCTGGATGGGGTGGTTCGGTCCTTGTTTCCGACTGGGACCAGATTCACCCCACCAGTGATGGACCCCCCGCAGGAGGCGGTTCCGCCGCAGGCAGAGGTCCCTCCGGTAACGGAGGTGGAGTTTGGAGTGGCGGCGCTCCGCCTCCGCGCCAAGAAGACAGCCCCCGGGCCAGACGGCGTCCCCGCACGGGTGGTGGCCATCGCCGCCACCGAAATGGAGGAGAGGTTTCGGGACATCTTCAGCGCGTGTTTCGCGGCTGGGAGGTTCCCGAAACCTTGGAAGGAGGGGCAGCTGTGCCTCCTCCGGAAGGAGGGACGCCCGGCGGACTCCCCCTCGGCATACCGGCCCATCGTTCTGCTCGATGAGGCTGGTAAACTATTCGAGGGGATCGTCGCCGCTCGGCTTAATGGCCACTTGGGGGGGATAGGGCCGAACCTGTCGGACGCCCAATTCGGTTTTCGAGTGGGGCGTTCGACAGTCGACGCGTTGACCCGTCTGAAGGGCCAAGTGAGGGAGGCCGAGGAGGCAGGGGACGGAGTTTTGGCTGTGTCATTTGACATAGCCAACGCCTTCAACTCCATCCCCCATCCGACAATACTAGAGGCGCTCCGCTACCATGGAGTGCCTCAGTATCTACGGAGCCTTCTGGCTGACTACCTGGAGGACAGAGCAGTCCTCCTTGTAGATGGAGCGGGCCAGCTTCAGCGGTACAGCGCAGAGTCCGGTGTTCCACAGGGGTCCGTCCTAGGACCACTCCTGTGGAATATCGGATTTGACTGGCTCCTGCGGGGAGCTCTCCTCCGTGGCACGAGTGTCATCTGCTACGCGGATGACACTCTCCTCACTGCCCGGGGGAGAGACTTCAGGGAGGCGGCGAGCCTGGCCTCGGCTGGCGGATCCTTAGTTGCGGGAAGGATCGGCCGCCTAGGATTGGGGGTGGCGCTGCATAAGACCGAGGCCGTGTTCTTCCACGGGCCCCGGCAGCGCACCCCTACTGACGCCCACATTGTTGTAGAGGGCGTCAGGGTCGAGGTGAAGGCCCAGATGAAATATCTGGGCCTAGTCCTCGACAGCAGGTGGCGCTTTGGCCCGCACTTCAGCGGGCTATCGACGCGCCTGCTTAAGGCCGCGGGCGCGCTCGCTTGGCTCCTCCCAAATCTGGGGGGGCCCAAAGCGCGATGCCGGCAATTATACGCCGGCATCTTGAAGAGCATGGCCCTATACGGGGCCCCCATCTGGGCGGACTCCCTCCAAAGGAGGGAGAACGCAACCGCGATCCGCAGGCCCCAGAGGGCTATCGCGCAGCGGGTGGCGAGGGCCTACCGCTCGGTGGGCTTCGCGGCGGCGTGTGCTCTGGCGGGTACCCCGCCTTGGGAGCTCGAGGCGTGGGTACTCGCCAGAGTGTATGATTGGACGGCGGGACGCAGGGCGCTCGGAGAGCACCCTACCCGAGAAGAGCGGGAAGCCGTCCGGCGAGAGGCGAGGGACGCGATCGTCCACCATTGGACGGAGGACCTCGCCTCCGCCACCTTCGGGCGCCGAACGCTGGACGCTCTAGGTTCGGTCCTTCAAGACTGGCTGGGGCGGTCCCATGGTGCCCTCTCTTTCCGTCTGGTGCAGGTTTTGTCCGGGCATGGTTGCTTCGGATCATGCCTGCACCGGATAGGAAGAGAGGAGACCCCGTCGTGCCATGAATGTGGCGCGGCAGAGGACACGGCGCAGCACACCCTCGAAGTGTGTCCGTCGTGGTCTGAACCGCGCCGCGACATGGTAGCGGTGGTTGGTCAGGACCTCTCGCTTCCAGGCGTGGTCTTATCCATGCTGGGAAGCGAGGAGGCCTGGACAGCCGTAGCCTCCTTTTGTGAGGACGTAATGACCCAAAAGGAGGCAGCGGAGCGCGCGCGGGAGAATGACCCCCTCGCGGCACCGCTCCGCAGGCGAAGAAGGGGTGGGAGAAGGCGTTTGTACGACAACCGCCTTCCCTCTCTTGGTGGAGGATAGCGGGAGACAGGCGCGGGGGCGTCTTCTCCTGCATTGCAGATCCTCCACCTCCGCTGGACGGGGATGGCCGAGCATTCACGGTCATTCCCGGGCCTCTCCCTGTCGGGAGAGGCGTGAAGGCCCCGCTGTAAAGGCGGGCGATCGTCGGCGGGGGACTGGAAGTAAGCCAGTTTCCCAGTCCTCCGTCACGCAGACGATGCTGGAATGCCGCTGGGTTGTTTAGTGGGTATACCGGTCCTTTCGGATCGGGGAGTCCCACATACCCCCCCCATCCCCCAATGGGGGGGCATGCGTAAAGCATTTTTCCCAGCGCAAAAAAAAAAAAAAAAAAAAAAAAAAAAAGGTTAGGTTAGGTTAGGTTCCGCGGACCTGCTGGGTAGTCCCAGTGGGTGGGGAGGTGTACCCCAACGCGGCGCGTCCCCAGGTGGCGGATAGGGGAACGGCTCCCAGAAATGGGAGTTACCGGTTTACCGGCGCGGACCAAACACTGGGGGGGAAATGGGGAGGTTCCCCGAACTGTTGTTGCGGCGTCGTCCTGCTTGGTCTCCCGCGAGTCGGCTGTATGGGTCAGCTTCCTTGCGGGGTTCTGGGTGGGTCAGCGCTTCACTGGCGGATTGGGGGCCTCGGTGAGAGAAAGGGGAGGCTTCTCCGCGTGTCTCTATGAAGGTAGCATAGAGCAAAGTGGATGAAGCCTGGCGGAGGAAGAAGCCTGGATGAAGCCAGGAGCTAGGTGGGACGGCGGCAGTGGGTCGCAGTGGACCTTCGGGTCGGTGGATGGCGGGCCTGCAAGGCCCGCGGCGCGGCAGAGAGTGTCAACACGGCCTCTCTGTCGGGCACGAGGAGGAATGGCGGCAGTCGGTCGCAGTGGGCCTTCGGGCTGGTGGATGGCGGGCCTGCAAGGCTTGCGGCGCGGCAAGGAGGGTCAATTCGGCCACCTTGTCGGGCACATTAATGCGTCTCCGAATCCCGTTGTTTGGTGCCTGCACAAGGGATGCATGGCTGGGGGGAACCCGGTTGGCTAGGGCACCACAAGGGGACCTCACCCCTCAAATAAGGAAAATATGGATACGGTGACTTCTGAAACAACTCCTCAAGTGGGTAGCAACCTAAGTTGTGAATCCCACGGCGCTCCGGCGTTCAGCCCCAATGTATTTGAGGGGGGCAAGAACCACCACGTGGGCTCCGGCCCGCGACACGACAACTCACGCGATAACTCGGACACTGATTCTTCTAAAAATGACGACCTTGGCAAGAAAATGGACGGTGATAATGTGGAGGAGAGGGCTTCTAAAGCCCCATGGCTTCGGACTCAGACAGTGAACCTGTCAGAGTCTGATTCCGATGCCATGACCTGGGAGACCGTGTCATCTCACGGCTCCGGGAGGAGGCTGCGCAAGCGGCACATGGAAGACAGGAAAGAGCAGGAAGACCAGGGTGAATCCTCACCGTTACCCAAGGTGTCCAGCACTCGACGAGGTAGAGGACGCCCGCCCACTACAGGGCAGTACGTTGGCCTGGCGAAGGCCAAGGCTGAACTCAACCGAGTACGAGAAGAGGAGATTCGGCTCACAGCCGAAAAGGAGCTCCAAGAGGAGCTCCAGCAAAAACGGAGGACGCAGTTCCTCAAGGCGCCGGCATCGGTGCCCGCGGACCGTGGCTCTCAGCTGAGCAACTGCGATGCCGCTGAGCTGGAGTCAATGTTGATGGACTCGGTGGACATCGTTTATGCGGTGGCCACCAAGTCCAAAAACCTAAAGGGCACGTCGGTGAGGGCCCTGAAGGATGCTGCGGACACCATAAGGGCATCCTTTAAGGAAGCGCGGGCCCGCACAATGCCCGAGGAGATGGCCCTACTGGTAAAGGCGAATGAGCGACTCTCAGCGGAGCTGAAGGACCTGCGACAAGAGATGGCGCAGATGAGGGAGACCCAAGCTCGCGTGGCTGCGACCTCGGTTCCTGTTCAGGCACCAGCTCAAACGCCCTGCACGGAGGAAGTGATGCGGCAGATCATGGTGCAAGTGGGCACGATGGTGAACGCCCGCTTTGCCGGGATCGAGGAGAGACTGCTGCCCGGGCAGACCCAGAGGCCCCCTCTGGCCGCAGACCGGCGAAGGGAGACCGAGGTGCGTTCAGCAGATTTCCCCACTCAAAGGGACTCTCCAGCGCCAAAGCCTGGAGCAAGAGCGGCTCCGAAACCGAAGCCTGCCCCCGCCCCTGCCAGCGCTGCAGCTCCAGCGGAAGACTGGCAGGTGGTGTCAAGGCGTGGAAAGGCCAAGAGGCGAGACAAGGAGCGTGCGGCAGAAGGGGCAAGACCCACCGAGAAGAAGAGGCCTGCCCCTCCAGCCCAAGTCCCTAGGCCGAAACCAAAGCCCTCCAAGGCGAGTGCGGCCAAGCTCCGCCCTCCAAGAACCGCGGCGGTGGTGATCACGCTGCAGGAGAAAGCGGTGGAGAAAGGTGTCACCTACGCCAAGGTGCTGGAGGCGGCCAAGGCGAAGATCAGCCTAAGCGAGCTGGGATTCTCGCCGTTGAAAATCAGGGTGGCGGCCACTGGGGCACGAGTGCTGGAGGTTTCCGGCGCGAACAACGCAGCAAAAGCGGACGGCCTTGCTGAGAAGCTCAGAGAGACGTTTCTAGACGAGGAGAGCATACGAGTCTCCAGGCCTACTATTACAACTGACCTTCGAGTCAGCGGCCTGGACGATTCTGTCACCCCGCACGAGCTAGCGGAGGCCTTGGCCGGGAAGGGCGAATGCCCTGTGACGGCCTTTTCCGTAGGCGCAATACGGCGGGGCCAAGCCGGGATGGGCACCGTGTTCGTGCGCTGCCCCACCGCAGCTGCAAAGAAGGTGATGGCCACTGGAGGCCGTGTTTTGGTGGGCTGGGTGGCGGCGCGGGTCAGTATCTTAGATGCAAGGCCCCGCCGCTGCTACCGCTGTCTTGAGCTGGGCCATATAGCGGCCAAGTGCAAGGCCGAAGTTGACCGCAGCGATGAGTGCTACCGCTGCGGTACAAAGGCCCACAAGGCCAAAGAGTGCACAGCCGCCCCCCATTGCACCCTATGTGCAGCAGCGGGAAAGCCGGCGGACCACCTCTCCGGGAGCAAGGCATGCGCCAAGTCCCCGTCAAAGCCAGGGGTCAGACGGAAGGCCAACGCGGCTGGGGCTACGGCCAAGCCACGTCCGCCTCGCCCTAACAAAGGGCCAGCCGAAGGCATGGAGGAAGATTAATTAGTATGGCCCTAACCTTCCTACAGGCGAATATCAACCGTTGCGCCGGGGCTCAGGACTTACTCTTGCAGTCCATGGCGGAGCGGTTGATCCAGGTGGCGGTGGTCAGCGAGCCCTACGCGGTCCGTCCTAGGCCTGACTGGGCTGGGGACCTTGACGGATTGGTGGCGATCACCACGCAATCGCCGGCTCAATCTCCCCCTCTCGAAGACGTTGTGAGGGGCAGGGGTTTCGTAGCGGCTAGGGTGGGTCAAACCGTCATTGTGGGGGTGTACCACTCCCCGAACCGACCGGTTCGCGAGCTAGAGACTCTCCTCGGCGCGGTGGGGACCTTGATTGGTCAGACCCGCCCACGCCCCGTCCTCGTGCTCGGAGACTTCAACGCCAAATCAGCGGCGTGGGGGTCGCCGGTGACGAACTCGCGGGGCGGTGTCGTAATAGAGTGGATAGCCGAGGTGGGCCTCTGCGTCGCGAACCGCGGATCGGAAAGCACCTGCGTCCGGCGTAATGGTGAGTCCATCGTCGATTTGACGCTCATCACACCGGACATCGCTTCCCGCATTCGCGACTGGCAGGTGCTGTTGGACGTGGTAACGCTGTCCGATCACCGGTACATCCGGTTCAGCCTTTCCTCGACCCAAACGGACGAAGTGAGAGAGGTAGGGGGCGAGATAGGTCCGCGATGGGCCCTGAAGCGCCTCAACGCCGAAGTGCTGCAGGAGGCGGCCCTCGTCGAAGTTTGGAACGGCACTCCTCAGGAGCCGGATCCGATAGACCCGGAGGCGATGGCGGACAGGCTGTGCGAGGCATTGACGCGGGTTTGCGACGCTGCAATGCCGCGCGCGCCAGCCCCACAGCCCAGACGCCAAGTCTATTGGTGGACGGAGGAGATTGCCGAACTCCGGAGAAGATGTGTTAAGAGGCGCCGACTATACCAGCGGTATCGGAGGCGAAGGCGGCAAGAGACGGAAGAGAGCAATTCTCTGTACGCCGCTTACAGAGAGGCTACCGGGGCCCTTCGCGTCGCGATAGTGGAGGCTAAGAGGCAGGCATGGGAGGAGCTGCTGGAGGGGCTTGAGCGCGACCCATGGGGCCGTCCGTACAAGTGGGTGAGGCAAAAGCTTCGCCCCTGGGCACCCCCCATCACGGCCTCGCTCCAACCGGCGGTGCTCCAACGAGTGGTCGATGGCTTGTTCCCCGGTGCTCCGGGGGCCGAGTTCACGCCTCCCTCGACAACCGCTGATCTCGCCGAAGAAGAGGAGAGCGAGTTTGTCCCTATTTCTGAGGGCGAGCTTGGTGCGGCTGTGCTCAGGATGAGAGCCAAGAACACGGCACCTGGGCCTGACGGCATACCGGGTCGTGCGTGGGCTCTCTCCTTGAAGCACCTGGATTCCGCCTTGAGGGACCTGTTTGACAGTTGCCTCATGGAAGGAAGATTCCCCAGACGGTGGAAAAGGGGCAAACTCGTTCTCCTGAGGAAGGAGGGTCGTCCTGCGGATGAGCCCTCGGGCTATCGCCCGATTGTGCTGCTTGACGAGGCGGGCAAGCTGTTGGAGAGAGTAGTGGCTGCCCGCCTGGTCAGGCACCTTGAGACTGTGGGACCGGATCTGGCGCCTAACCAGTTCGGTTTTCGGAGAGGTCGCTCGACGATTGATGCCATATCACTTGTCCGCGACCTCTCCGAGGAGGCGTGCTCCAGTGGTGGCGTGTTGGTGGCCGTATCGTTGGACATCTCCAACGCATTCAACACGCTACCCTGGAGCACGATACACGCCGGTCTGAGGTACCACAAGGTGCCTCAGTACCTGCGAAGACTTGTCGGGGACTATCTCTCCGACAGAGAGGTAATCTTCCCGACGACTCGCGGGGAGGGTAGTAGTCCCATGACACGCGGCGTTCCACAGGGGTCGGTACTTGGCCCACTCCTGTGGAACGTCGGGTACGATTGGGTACTCCGGGGTGCTAACCTTCGTGGCGTTGGCGTAGTGTGCTATGCCGATGACACGCTGGTCGCCGCCCGGGGAGTCGACTACAGGGAGGCTGCGATGCTAGCTACAGCCGGAGTCGCGACCGTGGTGGCAAGGATCCGGATGCTGGGTCTGGAGGTGGCACTCCACAAATCCGAGGCCATATGTTTTCATGGGCCCCGGCGGAAACCACCTACAGACTCCACCATTGTGGTGGGTGGAGTATCTATTCCCGTCGGGACGACACTGAAGTATCTTGGTGTCGTCCTCGACGGCAGATGGAGTTTTAAGGTGCATGTGCGGCGGCTGGCCCCCAAAATACTGGGGACAGCCGGCGCACTAAGTCGCCTGCTCCCGAACATCGGGGGCTGCGAAGGGAGCTGCCGCCGCCTCTATACAGCGGTGGTAAGCTCGATGGCCCTGTATGGCGCCCCGATATGGGCGGGAGAGCTCGATCGGCAGACCACTGCCGCGCTGATTGGAGCGCAACGGGTGATGGCGGTGAGATTGTGCAGGGGCTATCGCACACTCTCTCACGAGGTGGCATGCGTGCTCGCTGGATCGCTCCCGTGGGACCTTGAGGCCGAAGTTCTGGCCTCGGTCTACTGGCGCAGAGCGCAGGCGCGGGAGCGGGACGAGCGACCGGCGCCGCAGGAGGTGGCGCACTGGCGCGATCAGGCCAGGGCGTCCGCCATCGCCACGTGGAGGGAACGGCTCCTCGCTGGGCAGGTGCAGAGGGGGCAGAGCGCTAGGCGATTCCTAGAGGCGGTCAGCCCAGTACTGGAGGAATGGGTCCGCAGGAAGCATGGGAGTCTTTCCTTCCGGCTGACGCAGGTCCTCTCGGGACATGGTTGTTTTGGGAGGTACCTTCATCGCGTCGCCCAAAGGGAAGACTCCCCGGCTTGTCACCAGTGCGGACACGCGGAGGACACGGCCCAGCACGTGCTGGAAGAGTGCCCGGGAGGAGCCGAGCCGCGGCAATCATTGGTCGCGATCGTAGGGACAGACCTCTCCCTATCGACCATTATACAAAAAATGCTCGATGAGGAGAGGTCTTGGGAGGCAGTGGCCTCCTTCTGCGAGACAGTCATTCTGCAGAGGGAGGAAGAGGAGCGGGAGAGGGAGAGGGATCCACTCTCTCTGCCGCTCCGGAGGGCGCGGACACGGAGGCGAGCTACTCGAGCCCGCACTCCGTCTCCGCTTCGAGGGCCTAGGGTATTGGGTGCGGGGGCACCTGGCACCCCCTTATAATAGGTCATCGAGAGGTGGAGATGCCCTTTGTGTTCTGGGGCATCACACGAAGGTGGGAGGTCTTGTGTAGACCTCAACATGAGACGGGCCAGCCGTTAGGCTGGCAGCGACACTGACGAGGGCTGCGGAGTGCGCAAGCGGTCCCGCGCCCCACGTTTTTAGTTGGTGTAGGAGGAACACCCCAGTTTTTTAGTGAGTATGCTGCCTCTCTGGCGGAGAGTCTCACATAACCACCGGCCATCCCCCATGGGAAGGTGGTATCCATAAAGGATTTTCCTGGGTAAAAAAAAAAAAAAAAAAGGTTAGGTTAGGTTAGGTTAGGTTAGGTTAGGTTAGGTTAGGTTAGGTTAGGTTAGGTTAGGTTAGGTTAGGTTAGGTTAGGTTAGGTTAGGTTCCGCGGACCTGCTGGGGTGTCCCAGTGGGTGGGGAGGTGTACCCCAACGCGGCGCGTCCCCGGGTGGCGGATAGGGGAACGGCTCCCATAAATGAGAGTTACCGGTTTACCGGCGCGGACCAAACACTGTGGAGGTTCCCGAACTGTTTTGTGCGGCGTCGGCCTGCCCAGTCTCCCGCGAGTCGGCTGTATGGGTCAGCTTCCTTGCGGGATTCTGGGTGGGTCGGCGCTTCACTGGCGGATTGGGGGCCTCGGGGAGGGAAAGGGGAGGCTTCTCCGCGTGTCTCTATGAAGGTAGCATATAGCACAGTGGATGAAGCCTGGCGGAGGAAAGGAGTTTCCTACTCCGCCGGGAAGGTGGGGCGGCCTGTTTATGCCGCCCACGTGATGGATCCGTCGGGATCAGTGGAGGGCCATATCCCAATATATGGTTTCGGCGCCTGCCGAGGGGAGTATCGCGTGTGTAAATCCGGACCTGCGCTGCTGCATTTTTATGCTCAGTGCTGCTTCGGGTTTACATGCGGGGTATGGTCGGGGGGAACCCGGCCGATAGGGCGCCAAAGGGGACCTCACCCCTTAAAAAAGGAAAACAAAAAAATGAAAATGGCATCTTCGAAAAAACAAATACCTCAGGTGGGTACCAGCGTCTCCGACGCTGAAGAATCCCACGGTGCTACGGCACTCAGCCCCATCGTATCTGAGGGGGGCAAGAAATGCCAAGACGTTAGGGGGTCTTCCCGCGCTCCGTCGCGGGGGATGATTGTTCCGAAAGCGGTTGGCGAGGGGTCTTCCCCTTCGACAACCGCTGTCGGAGCGGGCTTCTTCAAGAAGCCGGCCACTAGGTCGTCTAGTGTGGCCAGTGTAGGAGGTGAGGAGTCGGACTGCTCCAGCATGTCCGTCTGCTCGATGGCGTCGACGGCATCAGACGTGTCCCGCACCGCGCGGAAGCGAGGAAGAAAGGCGGAGGATGGCGCCTCGGACCTTCCAGGGGCCAAGCGTGCCGCTTTTTTAAAGAAGGGGAACTCGAACGAGGACGATGTATTCGACCCGTCCGTTTCTCCTTCGAAGACAAGGACGAAGGGTAAGCTGCCGAAGGCGGATGACCTAGAAAGGGAGATGGAGGCGCGGCCAACTGAGGAGTTGCGTGCCGTGATTAAAGCCAACCTCGAGACTGTCGAGAAAATCGCCGACAAGTCCAAGAACATGCGGGGTGACTTTATTCACGGCCTGCGGATGTCCGCGAGGAAAGCGCAGGCGGCCTCATCGGTAGTCGTCCAGCGGGCGACTGCTGATGAGAACGTCAAGCGCCTGGAGCGGGAGAATGCGGAGCTGCGTGCTCAGATCGCTGACCTATCTGCAAAGGTAGAGAAGCTGACTGAGTGCGTCAGCCAGCAGCAGGCAGGTAGGCAGGCGAGCGCTGGGAGCACAGCCGAAGCGGCGGTGTCACCACCTGTCGCCAGCGGGAAGGAATGGGAGGGGAGGTTCATGGAGCGCATAGGCGCTCTCATGGACCGGAAGTTGGCTGAGGCTCTTAAGCCGAAGCCAACACCACCCCAAAGAGGTGCGGCTCCCACAGTACCGCCAGGCCAGGCAGGGAAAGCGAAGGGGAAGCGCCAACAGCCGCCAACACCAGCGGTGAGCCCACCAGCGGTGCGGCCGCAGCCCACCGCGAACCAAGCGCCGTCGGCTCCAACGACACCCTGGGTTACAGTGGTCAGGGGTGGAAAAGGGAAGAGGAAGAAGGCTCCCAAGGCAACGGGTGAGTTGCCACCGGTAGTGCCGAGCCCCAAAGCTAGCTCCAAGGCGGCGCCCAATGCCGGCCCCAAGGCCGTGCCTAAGCCCGCCCTCAAGGCGACGCCAATGCGGCTGCCTACTACTGCGGCGATCACTGTGACGGTTCCGGAGGGTTCCGACGTCACATACGCTGCGGTAATGGCGGCCGCAAAGGCACGTATTAGGCTGGCGGACGTCGGGGTGGACACGGTTCGCCCCAAGCGAGCGTTGACGGGGGGATTGATTTTGGAGGTGTCGGGCCCGGAATGCGCGCCGAAAGCTGACGCGTTGGCAGCTCGCATGCGCGAAGCCCTCGCGGATCTGGGTGTGCGCATTTTGCGCCCGATGAAGATGGCTGAATTGAGGCTCAAAGACCTCGATGAAGCCGTCACACCTCGGGAGGTAGCGGAGGCGGTCGCCAAGGCCGGGGACTGCTCGGTTGATGACGTCAAAGTGGGCGAAGTCCATCGCTCGCCCACTGCCCTGGGCACGGTGTGGGTGCGTTGCCCACTAGCGGCAGTGCGCAAGCTTGCCGCGGCAAAGCGCGTCATCATCGGGTGGGTCTCGGCTCGGGTGGACTACCTGACCTCAAGGCCGCTGCAGTGCTTCCGGTGTCTGGAGTACGGGCACGTACGCAGCATGTGTCAGAGCACATTGGACCGCACCAACCTGTGCTACGCGTGCGGTGAACCCGATCATCGGGCGAGCCAATGCACGCGTCCGCGCAGGTGTCCACTGTGCTCTGACAAGGGCTGCAAGGCGGACCACAGGATGGGGAGCAAGCAGTGCACCCCTCCTAAGGGTAAGAGGAAGGGCAAAAAGCCCTCTCCTCCAGCCCCGACACCGGGAAGCGGAACGGCCTCAACAGTGGCGGCCATTCCAGCGGGCCATGGCCCGCCCCAGGAGGCCATGGAGGCGTCGTAATGGATCAAACCATTCGAGTCCTCCAGGGCAATTTGAACCACTGCCGAGGTGCGCAGGATCTTTTCTTGCAAACCCTCGCGCAGTGGTCAATTGCCCTTGCCGTAATAGCGGAGCCCTACAGCGTCCCAGACCATCCACGATGGTTCGGGGACGATGTGGGCTCCGTAGCTATTTACTGGGGTGGTGGCGAAGGTGACCCCCCTTGTGCCCTCATTGAAAGGGGACAGGGCTTCGTGGCCACTGAGTGGGGTCGAATAGCCGTTGTAGGCTGCTACATCTCCCCCAACCGTAATCTCGCTGAGTACGAGGCGTTCCTGGACGAGGTGGGACACTGCATCCGCAGATGCCTGCCCCGTCCCGTGCTTGTCTTGGGCGACTTCAACGCTCACTCTCGTGCGTGGGGGAGTCCCCAAGATGACCGCAGGGGGGAGACCATGGTTGAATGGGCGGCGGGTCATGACCTCCGACTCTTGAATCGGGGGTCCGTGGCAGGGGGAGTCGATCGTGGATTTATCATGGGCGACTCCTTCTGCCACACACATGGTGTCGGGATGGAGAGTTGCCGAAGAGATGGTCACGCTTTCCGACCATCGCCACATCGTTTTCGATGTGGCTCTTCGCCCTCCCGGATGTGCGGCCCGCCGCAGTAGCAGCAACCCGCCGCGACGGTGGGCCCTCAAGCGGCTTAATCGAGATTTTCTCGAAGCTGCAGCCATTGTCGCGGCCTGGTTAGAAGGCCATGTTGGAGAGGATCTGCCCGATCCTGAGAGGGAGGCGGCCTGGTTCCGGGCAACGATGACGTCGATCTGTGACTTATCGATGCCCCGAGCCAGGCCAACCAAGCGTAGGTCGGTGTACTGGTGGTCAGAGGAGATAGCGCGGCTGCGGGAGACATGCCTGCGCTCCAGACGCCTGTACACCAGAGCTAGAAGAAGGCGGCGAGCTCCTGCCGAAGTAAGGGATAGAGCCTACGAGGTATACCGAGGCGCTACGACAGCGCTCCAGGCGGCCATCGCGAACGCGAAGGCTCAGTCCTGGAGTGAACTCCTCGAGGGACTGGATAGAGATCCATGGGGGCGGCCGTACAAGATGGTACTAGGTAAGCTGCGCCCATGGGTCCCTCCTTTGACTGAAACTCTGGACCCTGAGCTGGTGGGGAGTGTGGTTGACACACTGTTTCCCAGGGTCCAGGACAGTCCCTCTCCCCCCGGGCTATCGTCGGAACCGACCATCTGGTCCGATGATCTGGGGGTGACCGACGAGGAGTTGGTCCGCGCTGTGAAGCGCCTCAGGGCTCGCAATACAGCACCAGGCCCTGACGGAATACCTGGTCGGGCTTGGGTGCTGGCTCTATCCGCCGGCCTGGGGAACAGGCTGCGGCAGCTGTTCGACAGCTGTTTACGCCGCGGAGTGTTCCCCAAGGGCTGGAAGGAGGCTAAGTTGGTCCTCTTGAAGAAGGACGGCAGGTCCGCAGACTCACCCTCTACGTATCGTCCCATTTGCCTGCTGGACGAGGCCGGCAAGTTGTTCGAAAGAATAATTGCCGCTCGTCTATGCACACACCTGTGGCGGGTAGGCCCCGACTTGTCGGATGACCAGTTTGGTTTCCGGCGTGCTCGTTCGACAGTGGACGCGATTTTTCGTGTCCGTACGCTGTCGAACCAGGCGGTGTCCCGGGGCGGGAAGGCGTTGGCGGTGTCCTTGGACATCGTAAACGCATTCAACTCCCTGCCCTGGAGGGCGATCAGGGAGGCACTCGTGTTTCACGGAGTGCCGCCCTACCTGCAGAGCATAGTCGGAGCCTACTTGCAGCACAGATGTGTGCAGTACGTGGGCAGGGACGGTACCTTGCACGAGAGGGAGGTCAGTTGCGGGGTTCCACAGGGTTCTGTACTGGGCCCGCTTCTGTGGAACCTCGCATACGACGCGGTCTTGCGTGTCGATCTCCCCGAAGGCGTACACGTCGTCTGCTACGCGGACGACACTCTTGTGTTAGCCAACGGGGACTCCTTCGACGGGACCAAGGAGCTCGCCGAGCTTGGGGTGGCTTGTGTCGTGGACAAGGTCCACGAGCTGGGTCTGAGGACAGCGCCGCACAAGACCGAGGCGCTGTGGTTCCACAAGTTCCCTAGGGGAAGGGAACCACCCAGCTTGTCGGTTCGCGTGGGTGACGTTGACATCCAGGTGGGGCGGTACCTGAAGTACCTGGGCCTCACCCTGGATAGTCGCTGGGGTTTCGAGGAGCACTTCAGCCGCTCCGTCCCCCGGATCCAGAAGGTGGTGGGTGCTCTGCACAGACTGCTGCCTAATCTCGGGGGACCTAGGGAGGGAGTTCGCCGCCTCTACGCCGGAGTCGTGCGGTCGATGGCACTCTACGGAGCGCCCGTCTGGTGGGAGCGACTGGCGCTCCGACGCAGCAGGACTATGTTTCATAGCCTGCAGCGTATTGTCGCCATCCGGATCGCACGAGGATATCGGACGATATCCTTCGAGGTGGCAACTCTCCTGGCGCGGTATCCGCCCTTCGACATCTTGGCGGAGATGGACGCGCGTGTGTACGTGCGCCTCCGCCATGATGACGGGAGCGGAGTCGCGCCTGCTGAAGTGCGGGTGCAAGAGCGCCGACGTGCGCTCGGGATGTGGCGCGAGCGGCTCGAGGAGCCGTGGAACATGCGCCAACGCGCCGTCGGCGCGATTGTGCCGAGCTTCGAAACTTGGCTGGGGAGGGAAACGGGTAACGTCACCTATAGACTTACTCAGGTACTCACCGGGCACGGGTGCTTCGGTGAGTACTTGAATAGGATCGGACGCGAACCGACACCGCAGTGCCACCACTGTGGGAGGGATCGGGACTCCGCCCAGCACACGCTTGAGGAATGCTCGGCATGGTGCGAGGAGCGGCGGACCCTGATCGCCAGGATCGGGCAGGACCTCTCTCTACCAGGCGTAGTAGAGACTATGCTGGTAGATGAGACGGCGTGGAAGGCAGTGGCCTCTTTCTGTGAGACCGTTATGGTTCGGAAAGAGGCCGCCGAGCGAGATCGCGAGAGGGCTGATCCCGCTCGGAGAAGGAGGCGACGGCGAGGCGGCAGTGGGCGCCCCGCTGCGCCTGCCCCATAAGGGGCTTTGCGTGGTATCCCCTGCCAAACAGGGGACCTTTCGGGTTCGTGGGTGGTCGGAGTGTGGGCTTCGACTGTCCGTTAAACGGGCCCCGGGAGGGCGGCGGCACATTGTGGCAATGTGCCGCTGTGAACACCGTGGTGTTCGGGGGTGGCTAGATAGCCTCCCCCTGGATGTGCGAAGGCACAGCGCGAGGGGGGCACCGGTGCGTTCCTTTTGGAGATCCCGGAGCCCTCCGACATGCGTCGAAGATGGCCACCGGGGGGATTTTAGTGAGTCCACGAGTCCGTGAACCTCACATAACCCTACTGTACCCTCCATGCAGTAGGGTATCTGGTTGCAGATTTTGCCCCTCGTCAACAAAAAAAAAAAAAAAAAAAGGTTAGGTTAGGTTAGGTTAGGTTAGGTTAGGTTAGGTTTGGAGGATGGGAGTCCTCTGCCCGCGATGATCAGCCACTGAGCGGTCTGGGAGAGGGCCAAGCGTGCTCGCCCTTCTCCCCTTCGGCGCGGGAAGCCCCGGCAACGGCTGGGGTGCCACCGGTGGACATCGTGGACTATGCCTTCGCGGGTTCCACGGTGTCCAACAAAACCGGCGAGAGGGCACGTCCGGGTGGTTTTTAGTGGGTAACACTCCCTACCTCTCCTCACTCTGAGGAGGGAGAGGCGATGTGTAGTCCCACATAACCCTCCGACACTCCCATGTTCGGAGGGTATGCGTAACGCATTTTCCACCTGGTCAACAAAAAAAAAAAAAAAAAAAAAAAAAAAAGGTTAGGTTAGGTTAGGTTAGGTTAGGTTAGGTTGACGAGTTTTGGAGGTCTGACCCGATGTATTAACTGCCTTAGCGATCAGCCTATGAGAGCTACAGCGAAGTTCAATACATCGTAAGTTGCGGATTCACGAGGCGCACACATCTGTGAAAACGGTGTGTCGCTGAGTGTTTTGCGGACCAAGATATTGCATAAAGAAGCGGAAAGTTACAAGTCGGGATTTTTTGATTGAAAAACGGTTTGTTTACCTTTTTTAATCGAAAAAAAGTCGGCTTTGCGGCTATCGTTCTACGCACTTTCTTGTGTTAGGACATAGCGGCAATAATCAATTTTCGCGTAGGCTAGGTCCGGTTGCTTTTCCTATCAGGGTTTGGAAGTAATCGGATTTTTAGTAATTTTATGTAAAATTAGAGAAAAAATTTTGCACAAAAAAGTAGGCAAAGTTTGGGACTGAACATCTAGGTTGTGGTTTACCCCTACTGTCTCAGTAGGGGTGCCAGGGGATAGGGGATTTCAGCCCCTATTTGCGTATATTTTTTGCACCTGGCTGCGATACCCGGAAGTCAGCCAAAAAAATTTTTCAAAAAGTGTCTAGAGCAATCTGGTCCAGATTGCTATTTGGTTTTTTTAGGCGCTTTTTGAACTTTGTATGGGATTTCTCCGAGCCGACTCCCCCTTGACCGTTTTCTAACCAAACTCAAATTGTTTTGGGTGACAACTTCGGCGGGGGTGGTCGGATTTGGTCTAAATTCGGCAGAGACGTTGGCGGGGCCACAATGGCCACGTCTGAAGAGGGGGATGGTTCCCACCGCAAGTGGGACGAAGGAATTCTGGATTCTTCCTCTGAATCCGAGGAAGAATTTACAGAGGCCATGAAAGTGACTTCTCAGCCCCAGAAGAGGGGGCATGTAGACCAGGCGGATGATGCAAGGCCCGATAATGGGCCAAAGGTTGGAACAGCCCGGAGGGGCAAGCCCAAGGGGGCCTACGCGGGGATGGCGTTGGCAAGAGCTAAGCTCCGAGGTTCGGAGACTTACCTCAGCTCCGACACTGACGTCGCCGCCGGCCCCTCCTCGTATAGGAAGGACTTCCCGGAGCTCCGCCCCAAGGGGGCAATGAGGAATGGGGGAACATCCTCCCCCCCAAGAATGATTTCGCCGTCTGAGGCTTTCGTCTCGTTTGACCCGGTGGAGGCCACCAAACAGGCGGCTTTAGAAATTATGGAGGGGGCCCGCAAGTCGAGCAACTTGAAGGGTGAGGTGTGGGGCACCATGAACCGGGCCTGCCGCACCATATTAAAGGCTATGGAGGACGTCAACGCCTCCAGGTCAGAGAGCGAGGAGATCCGCATCCTGAAGGCGGACAACAAGAGGATGCGGGAGCAACTCGCTCTCTGCACGGCGGAGCTCAAGGCCCTGAGAACCGCCGTCTCAGAGCGCCAGGCCCCAGCCCCACAGCAGGTGCGAGAGACTCCGGCTCCTAGGGCCCCCCCGCCGCCACAATCCGCCGCTGCGGAATTGGCGGAGATGCTTGAATGTATGAAGCGCGACTTGACGGTCTCCCTCGGTAACATGCTGAATGCAAGGATCGAGGAGATTGCCAGTCGCCTTCCCCCCGCGCCAATAATCCGCCCCCCGCTAGCGGCGGATAAAAAGAAGAAGGCCCCTACGGCCCCATAAGAGAAGTTGCTTCCGAGCCTGAGAGCAGGGCCAGGCTCGGGGATGGCAGGCCGAAAAGGGCCGCAAAAAAAGCGGCCCCGGTGGCCCCGGAGACCACCGCCCCGGCGGCCAAGACTGCCCCAGCAGCCAAGCCTGCCCCAGCAGCCAAGCCTGCCCCGGCGAGCAAGCCTGCCCCAGCAGCGGAGACTGCACCTGGGCCCTCGGGCGAGACATGGGCCCAGGTAGCAAAGAAAAAGAAGAAGGGAAAAGGGAAAGCTACGGCCATTCCCCCACCCCCCCCGCCGCCCAAGAAGAAAGCGGCACCAAAGCCGAAGGGATTAGAAGTCCCCAAGACGGCAGCGGTGGTAATTACCATGCGCAAGGACGTTGCCACCGACACCACGCTGCAGGCTGTCATGTCCAAGGCCATTAACGGCATAAGGTTGGAGGAGATAGGCCTGCAGCATGTCAGGGTCAGGAACTCGGTGACGGGGGGCCGAGTCATCGAGGTCCCTGGAGCAGATAGCGGAAGGGCGGCGGACAGCCTCGCAGCAAAGCTGCAGGTCCTCGTGGGCGACGTTGCCCATGTAAGCCGCCCTGAAAAGATGGCCGCTATCGAGGTCGCCGGCCTAGACGAGTCGGCGACAAGGGAGACCCTGGCGGCTGCCGTCGCCAAGGCGGGGGGATGCGCCGAGGCGCACATTAAGGTGGGGGGCATTCGCCCTACATACTTTAATGGTAGTGGGGTGGCCCTCGTGCAATGCCCGGTGGGGACTGCAAAAGCCCTCCTCAAGTGTGGTCATATCCTGGTAGGCTGGTCGTCTGCCAGGGTCAACTCCGTCGGACCAGCACCCATGCGGTGCTACAAATGTATGGGTGTCGGCCACGCGTGTGAGCTGTGCCCCTCAAAGGTGGACCGGGGCCAGATGTGTTACCGGTGCGGCGCAGAGGGGCACAAAGCAGCCGAATGCTGGGAGGAGAAGGTATGGTGCGCAGTATGCCACCATGCAGGCCTCCCAGCCGACCACGTTATGAGTGGACCAAAATGCTCCCCACCGGAGACAAAGGGAAGAGAGGCGAGGCCGAGACCCTCCCGCCCCACCCGACCCCCTCCAGCCGAAACAGCCGCCAGCCGGCACCAAGAGGACAACCGTATGGACGTCTAAATGCCAGCACACCAGCATCTAGACGTCCTGCAGATAAACGCCAACCACTCCGCCAGAGCTCAGGATCTGCTCATGCAGGCCATGGCGGAGTGGGCAATTGGCGTTACGGTTGTAGCGGAGCCATACTTCGTCCCCCCACAATCTAATTGGGTAGGGGATACCGACGGAGTAGTGGCGATCGTGGTGCCGGCGATGGGGGACCTCCCCCCCTTATCAAGGATCGAGGGTGGCCCGGGATTCGTGGCGGCCAGATGGGGGAAGGACGCGGTGCTGGTGGCCGTGTACTTCTCCCCCAATAGGCCACTGCGGGAGTTTGACACGTTCCTGGGGATCCTAGGGGGGGTGGTCCGGAGGGCTGCCCCGAGGCAGGTTATGGTCCTGGGGGACCTCAACGCCAAAAGTTCGGCATGGGGTTCCCCCATTACGGACCATAGGGGTATGGCTCTTGGGGATTGGGTGACGGCAACGGGACTCGTGGTCCTAAACCGGGGCACCGCGAATACCTGCGTGCGGCGGCAAGGGGGGTCAATCGTGGACGTCACGTTCGCGACCCCTGCCATAGCTGCACGCGTCACGGATTGGCGCGTCCTGGAGGATGTGGAGACCCTCTCAGATCACCTGTACATCAGGATGAGGGTCTTCACAGCGGGGGTTCCACCGTCGCCCATCACGGGCAGAGCCAGGAGGGGGCGAAAGTTCCCAAAGTGGTCCCTGGTCCATTTGGACAGGGACAAGGCGAACGAGGCGGCCATGGTGGAGGCGTGGTGTGCTGCCCCACCCGTCACCCTCGGAGCTGAGGAAAGGGCGGCACAGTTCCGAGTCGCATTACAGACGGTGTGCGACGCGGCCATGCCTCGGGTCGGTCGCCTGTTCAACCGCAAGAGAGTATACTGGTGGTCCGCTGAAATTGCGGCCCTGCGGTCCACCAGTAACAGTGCCCGCCGCGCCTACCAACACTGTAGGCGCAGGCGGCACAGTGCGGAAGAGGAGGAAGGGCTCCACAGGGCCCTCAAAGAGGCTAAGGGGGCCCTCCAGGTTGCGATCGCCAAGGCCAAGGACGAAGCTCACGAGTCGTTCTTGGCTACCCTGGACAGGGACCCATGGAGGCGGCCGTACAGGGTGGTGCGCAACAAAATGCGCAGCGCTCCCCCCATGGACTCCCTGGAGCCCGAACTCCTCCAGAGGGTAGTCGAGGGGCTGTTCCCGCCACCTCCCTCGATCTCTCCCCCGTCGATGGTCGACCCCAGAACGGAGTCGGAGGCCGAGCTCGTCGTTGCACCAATAAGTGACGACGAGTTCGAGCGTGTGACAGACCGACTCCGGGGCTGCAAAAAAGCCCCCGGCCCGGACGGCGTTCCCGGTCGCGTCCTCGCAGTCGCCCTGGAACACCTTGGGGACCGACTCAGGCACGTCATGGATGACTGCCTGAGAGAGGGAAGGTTCCCGAGGGTGTGGAAGGAGGGGCGACTATGCCTCCTCCGTAAAGAGGGTCGGCCACAGGATTGCCCGTCTGCCTATCGCCCCATAGTGCTGCTGGATGAGGCCGGAAAAGCGTTTGAACGCATCCTGGCCTCCCGGATCCTGCAGCACCTGGAGACCGCCGGCCCGAACGTCTCTGATAGACAATTCGGGTTCCGGGAAGGGCGGTCCACGCTCGACGCGCTGAAGTCACTGAAGGACTTTTGTGACTACGCGTCGAGCAGGGGGGAGGGTGTCATAGCGGTGTCACTAGACATCGCAAACGCATTTGGCACCCTCCCCTATGGGGTGATCAGTGAGGCACTTCGATACCATGAAGTGCCTCACTACCTGAGGCGGATTGTTGAGCACTACCTAACCGAGAGGGTAGTGCTCTGGGAAAAGAAGGACGGGCAACGGGGGGAGAGAGAGATGGCCTGCGGCGTGCCCCAGGGTTCCGTGCTCGGTCCACTTCTATGGAACCTGGGGTACGACTGGGCAATCCGGGGGGAGCTGCTTCCGCGCACACTCGTCGTCTGCTACGCGGACGACACAATGGTGGCTGTGCGCGGGAGCGACAAGCGCGAGACCTCCCGGAGGGCGGAAGTGGCGGCCGAGCTGGCGATTGAACGGATCGCCAGGCTCGGCCTAAAGGTGAGCCTCCCGAAGACTGAGGCTATAGTTTTCGGGGGGCGCGGGTGGAATCTGCCCGCGAGTGCGGCGCTCACCCTGGAGGGTGGAGCGGTCCAAATAAAGCCCCACATTAAATATCTGGGGCTAATATTGGACCGCAAGTGGGATTTCGGGGAGCATTTCTCAAGACTAGTTCCCCGAATCGTGGGCGCCGCATCGGCGCTGGGCAGACTTCTGCCCAATGTAAGAGGGCCGGGTTCCTTGTGCCGGCGGCTATATGCCGGCGTGACAAGGAGCATGGCCCTCTATGGGGCCCCAATATGGGCGGACAAGCTGTCCGCCCGAAATAGGGCCCTGCTGCGGAGGCCACAACGGGTCGTGGCCCTCAGGATGGTGAGGGCCTATATGACGGTGGCCCATGCAGCGGCCTGCCTCCTCGCGTGCACCCCCCCGTGGGAGCTAGACGCAGAGGTGCACGCAGAGACCTACCAACGTAGGTCCAGGGTCCGGACAACAGGTGAACGCCCGGACCCCGAGGAGGTGGCAGCCTCCCGTCGCGCGACGGAGCGCCGACTGCGGGACCGATGGAAGGCCCAACTGGAGGTCGCCCCTTATGGTCTCCGTACCATAGAGGCGATCCTCCCAACGGCCGACCTTTGGCTGAAGAGGGCAGTCGGCGCGACGTCGTACCGGCTCGTGCAGGTACTGACCGGGCATGGGTGCTTCGGTCACTACCTGCACAAAATAGGAAGAGAGCCGGCCCCGCTGTGCCATGAGTGCGGAAGTCCCGACGACACCGCTCAGCACACCCTTGAGGTGTGCAGTCGTTGGGACGCGGAGCGTGGCCTCATGGCACGCACCATTCAGCGGGTGGACCTCTCGCTCCAAAGCATTGTTGAGGCAATGCTGAGCAACGAGAGGTCCTGGGAGGCGGTGGTCTCCTTCTGCGAAACAGTCATTTCGCAAAAGGAGACCGCGGAGCGGGAGCGCGAGGAAGATCCTCTCGCGCATCCTCTCCGGCGCAGACGGCTTGGGTTGAGAAGGCGGCGTTTTGCTGCCAGACTCAACCCATAGTGGCTGCAGGTGGAGGATGGGAGTCCTCTGCCTGCGGTGATTAGCCACTGAGCGGTCTGGGAGAGGGCCAAGCGTGCTCGCCCTTCTCCCCTTCGGCGCGGGTAGCCCCGGCAACGGCTGGGGTGCCACCGGTGGACATCGTGGACTATGCCTTCGCGGGTTCCACGGTGTCCAACAAAACCGGCGAGAGGGCACGTCCGGGTGGTTTTTAGTGGGTAGCACTCCCTACCCCTCCTCACTCTGAGGAGGGAGAGGCGATGTGTAGTCCCACATAACCCTCCGACACTCCCATGTTCGGAGGGTATGCGTAACGCATTTTCCACCTGGTCAACAAAAAAAAAAAAAAAAAAAGGTTAGGTTAGGTTTTTTTTTTTTTTTTTTTTTTTTTTTACAGCTGCTCTCCACAGACTCAGTGGTCCGTGCTTTTTTTTATTTTGGTATTTTTATTTATTAACTTTATTACTACTTATATTGACAAAAGCTTACTCAGTAAGGAAAAAGACTTATACTATTGACTCTATATAAATTTTAAGATTTTAATGTAACATATATATTTCTAAGAAAAAATTTACTTATTCTTGTGATTCTATATATATAAATTTTTTTTTTTTTTTTTTTTTTTTTTTTTTTTTTTTTTTTTTTGTGTACATATATAGTTTTGTTTTTTTTTTTTTTTTTTTTTTTTTTTATAATTTAAATATAGGTTTTTGTTTCTTTCTATTGTGTTCTGTTCTTTTTTTTTTTAGTTTGTGTTCTTTTCATTATGGGAATTTACTTAAAATTATTTTTACTTACAATTGAAATTATTGATTTACAACATTATGACATTTAATTACTTACAATTAATATATTATTGATAACATTGACATTAACTTTACTATGGACTATTATTACAACTTTAGTTTACAAATTGGCACACCTCATCTCCTGAGCCAACTTGTCGACGACCGCTGCGTTTCGGTGCTTTATTGACATTTTAAGATTATACTCCAAGATCTTCTTAGTGGACGCGGCCATAGCTCTCTTGATGAAGTACCCTATTGCGTCGTTGTCATCATCGGTGTAGTAGGTACAGCTGGTGGTGTGCCGTGACACTGCTACTACCGCATGGGGAACGCTCTGATGTAAACCGATTGTTCTGCCCTTAGTTTGAACAATGATTACTGTTTCGAACGTTAACCCCTGCGCTTCATGGATGGTGAGCGTTCGCGAACCTGTGCCTTCACCACAGCCCTGTCCAATGAGGCTTTCCTTTTCGCCCTGAGTATGGACTAGAAAAAGCGTGTTGGGGAGCGTAAACGGTATTTGGGCACCAGTGTAGGTTTTCACCTTCAACGAGTGAGCTTTTAGGGTTGAGGAGTAAATCCCGGAGTAAACCTCACGTAGGGCGTAGGCGACGTCCAAGGGGTTCCGGTGTGTGCAGAGCAACTCCTGGCTGATGTTTGCTACCAGGTTTGGGCGGCAGTACCTCAGTTCGAAGAGATTTTCTCTGTCGATATAAGGTAGTTGGTTGACATCTCCGATGAGGACCATTTCTTTGGCATCACACAGCTTGGCAGCCATGACTATGGCTCCGAAGTGGTTCATGAGAGCCTCGTCAACCATGAGACGGTTGAATTTGTCGGACTCTCTGAAGCCATTCACCAAGACTGAAGCCATGGTGCGTACCCTGGTCTTGACAAGGCCACCAACACGAGGCGCTAGCTTCTCCCTTAGGTCGCTAGCTGCATTTGATGTTGTGGTGATGATGGCGTCCTTGTCAGCATCAAAGTGTCCTACCACCCAGGTTGTCTTTCCACACCCCGGCACTCCATTGACCCACTCAATTGTTGGCAGTGCCCAATCCTTCCAGCCGGATGCAGTGTCCTGATTACCAGATATGGTTTTCGCCATATTGAGAATCCTGTCATCCAGTAGGATCCTTGTGCACTTTGCGACAACAACTAAGGGATCTCCTTGTGGGGTATTGAACTTAGGTGCTCCGCTCTTGGTTCCCTCAATGCACATCTCCACAAAACCACTGGTCGCGTTGTAAGCCGCCATATAACTACCTGACATTTTTCCCTTTATGACTTGGGAATTGCCGTTGTTGTATATGGCAGCCTCTGCCTCCTCGAGTTTCTCCTCTAGCAGTTTCGCATTGCCCTGCTCAAAGTGTTGCAAGATGGTTTTGCACACTCCGAGGTTGACATCTGCGGTTGCTTTGGTGATAGCTAGAAACTCGAGGAAGGCGTTGTACGCGTGATCCTGTGGTGACGTTGCATTTACTAGACGAGGTGGAACGACCTGCCCCATGTCGGCTCTAGTTCTTTTCTCCTGCGTTGGTGCCGGTTTTGTTGGGATTTTGGACTTAGGTATTACTGTAGTTAGTGGAGCTTTGAGTTTCGCCTTTTTTGCTGGAGCTTCTACGAGTGCCTCTTTGTCTTTCGATCTCGTTGTTGGAAAAGGATTTCCTGACAGCCCCTGCAGCATCGAGCTGAAGGTGTCTAGAAATCCTTTGAGATGGCCTCCGACTTTGGCTCTCTTCTTTTGCTCCTGCACACTGCTTTGATGTAGTGCAGTTTTTTCGGCGGCTGCTTTTTGTTGGACACGTTCGGATCCGCTGATCGAGGTTGGCATGGGATGTCCCCAGCTATCGGTTGCTGTTTTTGGGTCGTGTGCTTTGAGGAAGTTTAGGTTTTCTCCTCTGTCTTCGTACACGACCACCTCGTGTTGTTCTGAGGCTTTTAAACAGCATAGCCGGTCTACGACTTCTCCCTGCTCATACCCGACCGTCATCGCATCTACACTTATTACACGGGGATCTTCCGCTCCTCCGCCCGTTTCTCCCAACATGGTGAGCATCGAACATGCCTGTGCGAAAGGGGTGTAGTTGCCTTCCAATGCGAGCAGAACGATCGTCTTGTTGTGCGATCGGACTAGTCGGCATCGGTGGCCCGCCACTTCCGTTTCAGGTAACGCGCTGTAAACTTTGCGCCTCATGGTCGTTTTGGATGTGCTCCCATTTACGAGTGCTGCCAAGCCGGGTGAAATCGAAAAGTGACTTCTAGTCCCGGTTCGGCAGAAACCTATTCCCAGCCGCTCGCCGGCGCTGTCCATGAAGAGTGCCACTCCTCGGATTCTAATCCCAGGCACTCCTCTCTCCCCGCAAGCGAGGAGCGTGCGGACAGCGACGCTTTTGGCTATAGGTTCCCGCTGAGAGCCGGCACTACTTGTGGCTTGGCTAACGGGTGTTGGTTGAGATTCGAGGGGCAGAAGATCCGTGTGCCTGCTCGTCGCAACTCTGAAGATCTTCTCGGCGAATGACAGAAAATGCGGTCTGCAATCGGGATCTGCAATGATGTTGTGCAGTTCCGATTCGACCAGGTTTCTGTCGATCCGGGCTTCTAGATCTATTCGAGCCGCTAGGAAACGGGGACAGTCGAGTATGATGTGCCATACTGTTTCACAGATTTCCGGGTCGCATTCGCATCCCGGGCTGTTTTTCAGCTTGAATCTGTGAAGATACTCGGCTATTCCCCCGTGACCTGTCAAGACTTGCACTTGTACTGGTGTAAATTTTGTAGAGCGAGTTATCCGGTACGCACTGTGGACGTCTGGAAGGAACCTTCTCGTTACCGCACCTGTGCTGGAGGTTTCGTATCGATCCTGCCATTTGCGGATCGATTCTTCACGAATTTTCCTCCTAACGTAAGACAGGGGGATCCTTCCGTAGTCTCCTGAGTGGTGTCCTCGAGTGCAGCAGCTTTCGCTAACTCGTCTGCTCTCTCATTACCGACAGTGCCTACGTGAGCCCTAAGCCAGAACATCCGGATCTCTCGTCCTCCTTCCTGGATCCTGACAATGTTCTCCTTTATGCTTCTCGCCAGAGGGTGGTTCAAGCTGGGACTCCGCAGCAGGTCGAGTGACGATCTCGAGTCACTCAGTATGCTAACTACGGGGTCCCTGCTCGAATTCACCATCTGAAGAGCCCTGTGCAGTGCATATAGTTCCGACTGGAAGACTGTGCACGCGGGGTGAAGCTTAAAGGTGGCGAAGTTTGACTCCTTTCCCTCCTCCCACTGGGTTAGAGCAGCACCTACTTTTCCGTCGATTTTGCTTCCGTCTGTGTAAATTTGGGGTCCGGTGATCTGCGGGACGGCGTCTTCTAGCAGTTCGTACTCCACGGATGTTAGGGTAGATGGATGGGGCTGTTCAAGATATCCCACTCGGAGTTCGAGCTCCGTCTCGGGTGGGAGATAGTCCTTCGCCAGACCTTTTTTGGCTCTGTATAGGTTCGCCGCCTCCTGGATCCTTAGGTCCAATGGCAGCAGACCCGACAGTGCCAGTGCTGCGGTGAGTGAGACCGTCCGGTATGACCTACAGACCTTTTGTGCAAATCCTCTCTGGAGCGCATTGAATTGATTTTTATTCATTTGCAGCTCTACAGATTGGTACCAGGCACTTGAGGCGTATGTCATAATAGGCTCCACCACCGCGATGTATATGGTTCTCGTGATTTCACTATTTAGACCCCACGTTACTTTCGCTGCGCATGCAAGCTGCTTGTAGATATCAGCTACTTTCTTGCATTGCGCGGACACGTGGGATTTAAAAACTAGGTTTCGGTCGATGATAAGGCCCAGAAGCTTTATCTCCTCAACGAGGTCCAATTTTGTACCGGCCATGAATAACTGTGGGGTTTCATACTTCAACTTCTTCGTTAGAAGCATCGCGTTGGTCTTATGCGGTGCGAAGTTGAGTTTATTTTGTTTTCCCCACGTTGCCACATGATCCAACGTTGAGTTGACAGACCGCTCTAGGCTGCCGACCGACTGTCCTGTGAAAACGAGAACCACATCATCTGCAAAGGCTTGGCAGTATATTCCATCCATCTCTAGGCTTTGCAGCAACGAGTCTAGGATGACATTCCAAAAGATTGGTCCTCCGATGGATCCTTGAACACAACCCTTCGTAGTCTCCTTCTCGTAAGCTGCTCTAGCGTAGTTGACCTTGATCTTCCGGTCTGTGAGGTACGAACACACCATCCGGTACAGATTTTCCGGACACCTTTTTTTAACAAGTTGGTTTTTAAGGGCTGGCCACCACGCATTGTCGAAGGCCCCCTCTATGTCCAGAGAGATTAGGAGTACGATGTTTTTCCCGGTTACTCCTTCTTTTATGTGCTCTATAAGGTCATAGAGGGCGTCCTCGGTTCCTCTTTGCGGCATGAACCCATATTGCCTTTTGTTTAGGGTTGGGAGTAAATGCCATTGGAGTCGACCAATCATGAGTTTCTCGATGGTTTTTCCAAGAACAGATAATAGTCCAATTGGTCTGTAGGACTTAGGATGAGTGTAGTCTGCCTTTCCTGGCTTTCGAATGATGACCACGTGTGCCACTTTCCAGTGAATGGGGAAGTGATTTAGCGACAAGCACTTGTTCGCTATCGCCATGAACACTTCCCTGTCACTTCGTATGGCTGCGGCGCAGATATCAGCTGTTAGCCCGTCTGGTCCGGGTGCCTTCTTGGGGTTTTGTGCTTGCAGCACCAACTCCAATTCCGCTGCCGTGAATGGTGGATCATCTTCCGAAAGGTCTTCAAGGGCACTCTCCTTCATCCGTTCTCGGAGGTTCGAGTGAAACGACTGGTCGGTACTCTCGGAGTCGTCTGGGTAGAAAGTTCTGGCTAAGAGTTCAGCCGACTGTTTTGGAGTTAGGGTGTTACCTTCAGAGCTTCTCAGGAGCATGTCCTCCTGCCTTCCTGACGTTTTCCTGATCACTCTGTAGATTTTATCCCACATACTCTCCTTTTCCTGAGTCGTGCAAAACTCCTTCCAGCTCTCTGTTTGGGCTTTCTCTGCGATGACTGCGTACTCCGCCTTGCATTTTTGGTATTCTTCTATAACCATTTTTACCCTGCAAGGGGCTGCGTTCCTGATCCTCCTCTTTTTCCTAAGGACCTCTCTCTTAAGATCTTCAAGCTTCTTCGACCACCACGGAGGTCTGGGATTGCCCGCCTTGCTTCCTGCGATAGGGATGGTTTGTTCGCAGGCTTCGTGGATGGCTTCAGTGTAGGCTGTGATCTTATCTTCGAGGTCCCTCGGGGTTTCGGACTCCAAAATTGAGACGGTGGTGATGTCTCTCTCTGCCAGGATGGTTTTTAGCAGATGTGCGAATTCGGTCCACTTTGCCTTCTTGGTGTTGTACTTGCGCGTTGTGATTGGCCTAAGAGTTTCTAAGGCCCTTCCCAAGCGCAAGGTGAAGGTGATAGCGTTGTGGTCCGAAGTCACAAGACCTCTCTCCACTCTCCATCCCTCGATTCTTCCGAGCAGGGGTGTGCTGCAAGCGGATACGTCCACTATGCTTGTGCATGCCCTACCCTTTCTGAAGGTCTCAAAGGTCGGAGTGTCTCCGGTGTTTAGAATTTGGAGTCCCTTCTCGTTCAGGAACGCATTGTACGCCTCTCCTCTGTCATCCTCAGATACGCTGCCCCACCAGTGGCTCCAGGCATTTATATCTCCCGCGACGATGAGGTTTCTGGTGTCCAACTTGGTACAAACTTTTTTGATGCGGTCCAGATACGGTACTATGTCCTGGTCCCCCTCTAGGTAGACGGATATTACTCCTAGTTTTAGGCCTCCCCCGATAAGAAGGACTGCCGCTTCGGTTTCGGTTACCAGCTGTGGGTCGTGTACGACTTCTAGCCGGTCACCGAAAATTATAACGGCTGCCTTCACTGGTTTTTGCCTATTTAGGGTGCATTGGATAACCCTAGTCCCAGGATGTTGTTTTAGGACGCCAGTCTTTCCGACGTACGGTTCCTGTACTAGGGCGACCGTGATGCCCCTATCCACCGCAACCTGGAGTAATTCCGTCGTGGCCAGTTTTGAGCGTTGCAGGTTAGCTTGGATAAACCTCAAGCCTGCCCCGCCCAAGTTTTGAGGGACCGAGCTACGGTACTGTGAGACGCCCTCAGCAATACGATACTCGGGACCGCGCTATTGCATCCCATTTTAGTCGCTCTGGGCACTCTTTGCTAAAAGCATTGTGCGCCAGGTTGATGCTTGTGCCGTGCGCGGCCGAGCAGTTTTTGCACTTTGGAGGGTTTCCCTCCTGTCTCCCCTTGCATTTCTCCCAGGAGTGAGCCCTTCCGCAGTGACTGCAGAGCTCGTCTTTCTCCCGGCAGACAACCTTAGTGTGGCCGAAGCCGAGGCATTTGGTGCACTGCACCAGTGGGGTCTGATCAAATATAGGTCTGCGTTGCATACCTATATAGATCTTTCCAGCCTCCACCAGGTTTTTATGGATGGAAGGGGAAACTTCCAGTACCGCATGGCACTCGAGTGGGTTACGTGCCTTTTTACGGTACCGCATCTTGACGGTGCTATCCTTCAAGTTAACGTTCTTTAAAATATTTTTATTTTGCGCCAGTATATTTTCTACGATGTCTCCGTCGGTGTGGTAGGATAGAACATCCCTGACGATGACTAGAGGGTTTGCTGCCCTCGCCACTTCCGCCTTTAGGCCCTTATCCATCCTAACCCTGCTCTGCACCAGGTCCAGATCTTCTTTGGAGCTACAGCTCAGGATGACCTTTTTGTTTTTGGCCTTCCTTACCCTGTCTACCTTGGCTCCAGTTTTCCTGGTGTCGAGAGCCACCCTGATCCTGTCGATCACATTTTCCCCGGTGTTCTGGGGGTTGTCTGATGTGATGATCAGGGTGTGGTTTGGCTTCAAGGGCGGTGGTGGCTTGGCGGCGACCTTGGCGTAGGTCAGCTTCCCTTTCGAGCTGCATCGTTCCTCAGCTTTGGCGAGCTCCGCTTCGAGGTTGAGGGACAGTGGTGGTGCCCTCATCTTTTCTTCCCGAAGGGTTCGGAGCTCAGATGTCACCGCTTCCATTCTCTCCGTTAGAGGATGCATATGCTCCTCCATGTTGATTAGAATGGGCTGCGGTGGCTCGGATGGGGGCGCTCGTTCAGCTGACATCGCTTTCAGGATGCCCTTCATCTCCTCCACTTCCTGCCTCAGGCCAGGTTCTGGCTGTGCTGATGGGGGTTTAGAGTCCATTTTCTCCATGGCTTTAAGGTTGGACTCCAGGATCTCGCGCGTGTGTTTAGGTTAGGTTAGGTTAGGTTAGGTTAGGTTAGGTTAGGTTAGGTTAGGTTAGGTTAGGTTAGGTTAGGTTAGGTTAGGTTAGGTTAGGTTAGGTTAGGTTGACGAGTTTTGGAGGTCTGACCCGGTGTATTAACTGCCTTAGCGATCAGCCTATGAGAGCTACAGCGAAGTTCAATACATCGTAAGTTGCGGATTCACGAGGCGCACACATCTGTGAAAACGGTGTGTCGCTGAGTGTTTTGCGGACCAAGATATTGCAAAAAGAAGCGGAAAGTTACAAGTCGGGATTTTTTGATTGAAAAACGGTTTGTTTACCTTTTTCAATCGAAAAAAAGTCGGCTTTGCGGCTATCGTTCTACGCATTTTTTTGGGTTAGGACATAGCGGCAATAATCAATTTTCGTGTAGGCTAGGTCCGGTTGCTTTTTCTTTCAGGGTTTGGAAGTAATCGGATTTTTAGTAATTTTATGTAAAATTAGGGAAAAAATTTTGCACAAAAAAGTCGGCAAAGTTTGGGTCTGAATATCTAGGTTGTGGTTTACCCCTACGGTCTCAGTAGGGGTACCAGGGGATAGGGGATTTCAGCCCCTATTAGTTGTTATTTTTGGCACCCGGCTACGTTGACGGGAAGTCAGCCAAAAAAATTTTTCAAAAAGTGTCCTAAGGGACCGGATTGCTATTCGGTTTTTTAGGCGCTTTTTGAAATTTGTATAGGATTTCTCCAAGCCGACTCCCCCTTGACCGTTTTTTAACCAAACTCTGTTTGGGGTGATAACTTCGGCTGGGGTTGTCGGACTTGGTCCAAATTTGGCAGAGACGTTGGCGGGGCCATAATGACCACGTCTGAAGAGGGGGAAGGTTCCCACCGCAAGTGGGACGAAAGATTTTTGGATTCTTCCTCTGAATCCGAAGAAGAATTCACAGAGGCCATTGAGATGGCTTCTCAGCCCCAGAAGAGGGGGCATGTTGACCAGGCGGATGACGCAAGGCCCGATAATGGGCCTAAGGTTGGAACAGCCCGGAGGGGCAAGCCCAAGGGGGCCTACGCGGGGATGGCGTCGGCAAGAGGTAAGCTCCGAGGTTCGGAGAATTACCTCAGCTCCGACACAGATGTCGCCGCCGGCCCCTCCTCGTATAGGAAGGACTTCCCGGAGCTCCGCTCCAAGGGAACAATGGGGAGAGGGAGTGGGGGAACTACCTCCCCACCACGAAAGATATTGACGCCCCCGTCGGAGGTTCTCCTCTCTGACCCGGTGGAGGCTGCCAAACAAGCGGCAGTTGAAATAATGGAGGGGGCCCGCAAGTCGGGCAACTTGAAGGGTGAGGTGTGGGGCACCATGAACCGGGCCTGCCGCACCATTTTAAGTGCCATGGAGGAACTTGACGCCTCCAGGTCAGAGAACGAGGAGATCCGCATCCTGAAGGCGGACAACAAAAGAATGCGGGAGCAACTCGCTCTCTGCACAGCGGAGCTTAAGGCCCTAAGAATTGCCTTCTCTGAGCGCCAGGCCCCGGCCCCGCAGTCGGTGCAAGAGACCCCGGCCCCTAGGGCCCCCCCGCCGACACAATCCGCTGCTGCGGAGTTGGCGGAGATGCTGGACACCATGAAGCGCGACTTGATGGTCTCCCTCGGTGACATGATTAATGCCAGAATCGAGGGTATCGCCAGTCGCCTTCCTCCCGCACCAATAATCCGCCCCCCGCTAGCGGCGGATAAAAAGAAGAAGGCCCCACCGGCCTCAACGAGAGAAGTTGCCTCCGAGCCCGAGAGCAGGGCCAGGCTCGGGGATGGCAGGCCGAAAAGGGCCGCAAAAAAAGCGGCCCCGGCGGCCCAGGAAACCACCGCCCCGGCAGCCAAGACTGTCCCGGCAGCCAAGCCTGCCCCAGCAGCCAAGCCTGCCCCGGCAAGCAAGCCTGCCCCAGCAGTGGAGACTGCACCTGTGCCCCCGGGCGAGACATGGGCCCAGGTAGCAGGAAAAAAGAAGAGGAAGGGAAAGGGAAAGGCTACGGCCACTCCCCCACCCCCCCCCGCCGCCCAAGAAGAAAGCGGCACCAAAGCAGAAGGGTCTGGTAGTCCCCAAGACGGCAGCGGTGGTAATCACCATGAGGAAGGACATTACCACCGACACCACGCTGCAGGCTGTCATGTCCAAGGCCATTAACGGCATAAGCTTGGAGGAGATGGGCCTGCAGCATGTCAGGGTCAGGAACTCGGTGACGGGGGGCCGAGTCATCGAGGTCCCTGGAGCAGATAGCGGAAGGGCGGCGGACAGCCTTGCAGAAAAGCTGCAGGGTCTTGTGGGCGACGTGGCCCGTGTAAGCCGCCCTGAAAAAATGGCCGCTATCGAAGTCGCCGGTCTAGACGAGTCGGCGACAAGGGAGACCCTGGCGGCTGCCGTCGCCAAGGCGGGGGGATGCGCCGAGGCACACGTTAAGGTGGGGGGCATTCGCCCTACATACTATGACGGTAGTGGGGTGGCCCTCGTGCAATGTCCGGTGAGAATTGCAAAAGCCCTCCTCAAGCGCGGTCGGATCCTGGTAGGCTGGTCGTCTGCCAGGATTAATTCCGTCGGACCAGCACCCATGCGGTGCTACAAATGCATGGGTGTCGGCCACACGCGCGAGTTGTGCCCCTCAAAGGTGGACCGGGGCCAGATGTGCTACCGGTGCGGCGCAGAGGGGCACAAAGTAGCCGAATGCTGGGAGGAAAAAGTATGGTGCGCAGTATGCCACCATGCAGGCCTCCCAGCCAATCACGTAATGAGGGGACCGAAATGCTCCCCGCCGGAGACAAAGGGAAGAGAGGTGAGGCCGAGACCCACCCGCCCCACCCGACCCCCTCCAGCCGAAACAGCCGCCAGCCGGCAGCAAGAGGAAAACAATATGGACGTCTAAATGTTAGTACACCAACATCTAGACGTCCTGCAGATAAACGCCAACCACTCCGCCAGAGCTCAGGATCTGCTCATGCAGGCCATGGCGGAGTGGGAAATTGGCGTTACGGTGGTAACGGAGCCCTACTTCATTCCCCCCCAACCTAATTGGGTAGGGGACACCGACGGAGTAGTGGCGATCGTGGTGCCGGCGATGGGGGACCTCCCCCCCTTATCAAGGATCGAGGGTGGCCCAGGATTCGTGGCGGCCAGATGGGGGAACGACACGGTGTTGGTGGCCGCGTACTTCTCCCCCAATAGGCCGCTCCGGGAGTTCGACACGTTCCTGGGGATCTTAGGGGGGGTGGTCCGGAGGGCTGCCCCGAGGCAGGTTATGGTACTGGGGGATCTCAACGCCAAAAGTTCGGCATGGGGTTCCCTCATTACGGACCATAGGGGTACGGCTCTTGAGGATTGGGTGGCGGCAACGGGACTCGTGGTCCTAAACCAGGGCACCGCGAACACCTGCGTGCGGCGGCAGGGGGGGTCAATCGTGGACGTCACGTTCGCGACCCCTGCCATAGCTGCACGCGTCACGAATTGGCGTGTCCTGGAGGATGTTGAGACCCTCTCAGACCACCTGTATATCAGGATGAGGGTCTCCAAAGCAGGGGTTCCACCGGCACCCATCACGGGCAGTGCCAGGAGGGGGCGGAAGTTCCCGAAGTGGTCCCTGGTCCATTTGGACAGGGACAAGGCGAACGAGGCGGCCATGGTGGAGGAGTGGTGTGCTGCCCCACCCGTCACCCTCGGAGTTGAAGAAAGGGCGGCACAGTTCCGCGTCACAATACAGAGGGTGTGCGACGCGGCCATGCCTCGGGCTGGTCGCCGTTTCGCCCGTAAGAGTGTATACTGGTGGTCCGCAGAAATAGCGGCCCTGCGGTCCACCAGTAACAGTGCCCGCCGCGCCTTCCAACACTGTAGGCGCAGAGGGCACACTGCAGAAGAGGAAGAAGGGCTCCACAGGGCCCTCAAAGAGGCTAAGAAGGCCCTCCAGGTGGCGATTTCCAAGGCCAAGGACGAAGCTCACGAGTCGTTCTTGGCCACCCTGGACAGGGACCCATGGGGGCGGCCGTACAAGGTGGTGCGTAACAAAATGCGCACCGCTCCCCCCATGGACTCCCTGGAGCCCGAACTCCTCCAGAGGGTAGTCGAGGGGCTATTTCCGCCAGCCCCCTTGATCTCTCCCCCGTCGATGGTCGACCCGGTCGACCCCACGATAGAGTCAGAGGCCGAGCTCGACGTCCAACCGATAGGTGACGACGAGTTAGATCGAGTGATAGACCGACTCCGGGGCTGCAAAAAAGCCCCGGGCCCGGACGGCGTTCCCGGTCGCGTCCTCGCAGTCGCCCTGAAACACCTAGGGGACCGTCTCAGGCATGTCATGGATGACTGCCTGAGAGAGGGAAGGTTCCCGAGGGTGTGGAAGGAGGGGCGACTATGCCTCCTACGGAAAGAGGGTCGGCCGCCGGATTGCCCTTCTGCCTATCGCCCGATAGTGCTGCTGGATGAGGCCGGGAAAGCGTTTGAACGCATCCTGGCCTCCCGGATCCTGCGGCACTTGGAGACCGCCGGCCCGAACGTCTCTGACAGACAATTCGGGTTCCGGGAAGGACGGTCCACGCTCGACGCGCTGAAGTCACTGAGGGACTTCTGTGAGTACGCGTCGAGCAGGGGGGAGGGTGTCATCGCGGTGTCACTAGACATCGCAAACGCATTTGGCACCCTCCCCTATGGGGTGATCAGTGAGGCACTTCGATACCATGAAGTGCCTCACTACCTGAGGCGGATTGTGGAGCACTACCTATCCGAGAGGGTAGTGCTCTGGGAAAAGAAGGACGGGCAACGGGGGGAGAGAGTGATGGCTTGCGGCGTGCCCCAGGGTTCTGTGCTCGGTCCACTTCTATGGAACCTGGGGTACGACTGGGCAATCCGGGGGGAGCTGCTTCCGCGCACACTTGTCGTCTGCTACGCGGACGACACAATGGTGGCTGTGCGCGGGAGCGACAAGCGGGAGACCTCCCGGAGGGCGGAAGTGGCGGCCGAGCTGGCGATTGAACGGATCACCAGGCTCGGCCTAAAGGTGAGCCTCCCGAAGACTGAGGCTATAGTTTTCGGGGGGCGCGGGTGGAACCTGCCTGCGAGTGCGACGCTCACCCTGGAGGGTGGAGCGGTCCAAATAAAGCCCCATATTAAATATCTGGGGCTAATATTGGACCGAAAGTGGGATTTCGGGGAGCATTTCTCGAGACTAGCTCCCCGAATCGTGGGCGCCGCATCGGCGCTGGGCAAACTTTTGCCCAATGTAGGAGGGCCGGGTTCTTTGTGCCGGCGGCTATATGCCGGCGTGACAAGGAGCATGGCCCTCTATGGGGCCCCAATATGGGCGGACAAGCTGTCCGCCCGAAATAGGGCCCTGCTGCGGAGGCCACAACGGGTCGTGGCCATTAGGATAATAAGGGCCTATATGACGGTGGCCCACGCGGCTGCCTGCCTTCTCGCGTGCACCCCCCCGTGGGAGCTAGACGCAGAGGTGCACGCAGAGACCTACCAACGTAGGTCCAGGGTCCGGACAACAGGTGAACGCCCGGACCCCGAGGAGATGGCAGCCTCCCGTCGCGCGACGGAGCGCCGACTGCGGGACCGATGGAAGGCCCAACTGGAGGTCGCCCCTTATGGTGTCCGTACCATAGAGGCGATCCTCCCAACGGCCGACCTTTGGCTCAAGAGGGCAGTCGGCGCGACGTCGTACCGGCTCGTGCAGGTACTGACCGGGCATGGGTGCTTCGGTCACTACCTGCACAAAATAGGAAGAGAGCCGGCCCCGCTGTGCCATGAGTGCGGAAGTCCCGACGACACCGCTCAGCACACCCTTGAGGTGTGCAGTCGTTGGGACGCGGAGCGTGGCCTCATGGCACGCACCATTCAGCGGGTGGACCTCTCGCTCCAAAGCATTGTTGAAGCAATGCTGAGCAACGAGAGGTCCTGGGAGGCGGTGGTCTCCTTCTGCGAAACAGTCATTTCGCAAAAGGAGACCGCGGAGCGGGAGCGCGAGGAAGATCCTCTCGCGCATCCTCTCCGGCGCAGACGGCTTGGGTTGAGAAGGCGGCGTTTTGCCGCCAGACTCAACCCATAGTGGCTGCAGGTGGAGGATGGGAGTCCTCTGCCTGCGGTGATTAGCCACTGAGCGGTCTGGGAGAGGGCCAAGCGTGCTCGCCCTTCTCCCCTTCGGCGCGGGAAGCCCCGGCAACGGCTGGGGCGCCACCGGTGGACATCGTGGACTATGCCTTCGCGGGTTCCACGGTGTCCAACAAAACCGGCGAGAGGGCACGTCCGGGTGGTTTTTAGTGGGTAGCACTCCCTACCCCTCCTCATTCTGAGGAGGGAGAGGCGATGTGTAGTCCCACATAACCCTCCGACACTCCCATGTTCGGAGGGTATGCGTAACGCATTTTCCACCTGGTCAACAAAAAAAAAAAAAAAAAAAAACGTTAGGTTAGGTTAGGTTAGGTTAGGTTAGGTTAGGTTAGGTTAGGTTAGGTTAGGTTAGGTTAGGTTAGGTTAGGTTAGGTTAGGTTAGGTTAGGTTAGGTTAGGTTAGGTTAGGTTAGGTTAGGTTAGGTTAGGTTAGGTTAGGTTAGGTTAGGTTAGGTTAGGTTAGGTTTTTTTTTTTTTTTTTTTTTTTTTTTTTTTTTTTTTTTTTTTTTTTTTTTTTTTTTTACAGCTGCTCTCCACAGACTCAGTGGTCCGTGCTTTTTTTTATTTTGTTATTTTTATTTATTAACTTTATTACTACTTATATTGACAAAAGCTTACTCAGTAAGGAAAAAGACTTATATTATTGACTCTATATAAATTTTAAGATTTTAATGTAACATATATATTTCTAAGGAAAAATTTACTTATTCTTTTGATTCTATATATATATATTTTTTTTTTTTTTTTTTTTTTTTTTTTTTTTTTTTTTTTTTTTTTTTTTTTTATTTTTTTTTTTTTTTTTTTTTTTTATTTAAATATAGGCTTTTGTTTCTTTACAGTGTGTTCTGTCCTTTTTTGTAGTTTGTGTTCTTTTCATTATGGAAATTTACTTAAAATTATTTTTACTTACAATTGAAATTATTGATTTACAACATTATGACATTTAATTACTTACAATTAATATATTATTGATAACATTGACATTAACTTTACTATGGACAACTTACAACTTATTACAACTTTAGTTTACAAATTGGCACACCTCATCTCCTGAGCCAACTTGTCGACGACCGCTGCGTTTCGGTGCTTTATTGACATTTTAAGATTATACTCCAAGATCTTCTTAGTGGACGCGGCCATAGCTCTCTTGATGAAGTACCCTATTGCGTCGTTGTCATCATCGGTGTAGTAGGTACAGCTGGTGGTGTGCCGTGACACTGCTACTACCGCATGGGGAACGCTCTGATGTAAACCGATTGTTCTGCCCTTAGTTTGAACAATGATTACTGTTTCGAACGTTAACCCCTGCGCTTCATGGATGGTGAGCGTTCGCGAACCTGTGCCTTCACCACAGCCCTGTCCAATGAGGCTTTCCTTTTCGCCCTGAGTATGGACTAGAAAAAGCGTGTTGGGGAGCGTAAACGGTATTTGGGCACCAGTGTAGGTTTTCACCTTCAACGAGTGAGCTTTTAGGGTTGAGGAGTAAATCCCGGAGTAAACCTCACGTAGGGCGTAGGCGACGTCCAAGGGGTTCCGGTGTGTGCAGAGCAACTCCTGGCTGATGTTTGCTACCAGGTTTGGGCGGCAGTACCTCAGTTCGAAGAGATTTTCTCTGTCGATATAAGGTAGTTGGTTGACATCTCCGATGAGGACCATTTCTTTGGCATCACACAGCTTGGCAGCCATGACTATGGCTCCGAAGTGGTTCATGAGAGCCTCGTCAACCATGAGACGGTTGAATTTGTCGGACTCTCTGAAGCCATTCACCAAGACTGAAGCCATGGTGCGTACCCTGGTCTTGACAAGGCCACCAACACGAGGCGCTAGCTTCTCCCTTAGGTCGCTAGCTGCATTTGATGTTGTGGTGATGATGACGTCCTTGTCAGCATCAAAGTGTCCTACCACCCAGGTTGTCTTTCCACACCCCGGTACTCCATTGACCCACTCAATTGTTGGTAGTGCCCAGTCCTTCCAGCCGGATGCAGTGTCCTGATTACCCGATATGGTTTTCGCCATATCGAGAATCCTGTCATCCAGTAGGATCCTTGTGCACTTTGCGACAACAACTAAGGGATCTCCTTGTGGGGTATTGAACTTAGGTGCTCCGCTCTCGGTTCCCTCAATGCACATCTCCACAAAACCACTGGTCGCGTTGTAAGCCGCCATATAACTACCTGACATTTTTCCCTTTATGACTTGGGAATTGCCGTTGTTGTATATGGCAGCCTCTGCCTCCTCGAGTTTCTCCTCTAGCAGTTTCGCATTGCCCTGCTCAAAGTGTTGCAAGATGGTTTTGCACACTCCGAGGTTGACATCTGCGGTTGCTTTGGTGATAGCTAGAAACTCGAGGAAGGCGTTGTACGCGTGATCCTGCGGTGACGTTGCATTTACTAGACGAGGTGGAACGACCTGCCCCATGTCGGCTCTAGTTCTTTTCTCCTGCGTTGGTGCCGGTTTTGTTGGGATTTTGGACTTAGGTATTACTGTAGTTAGTGGAGCTTTGAGTTTCGCCTTTTTTGCTGGAGCTTCTACGAGTGCCTCTTTGTCTTTCGATCTCGTTGTTGGAAAAGGATTTCCTGACAGCCCTTGCAGCATCGAGCTGAAGGTGTCTAGAAATCCTTTGAGATGGCCTCCGACTTTGGCTCTCTTCTTTTGCTCCTGCACACTGCTTTGATGTAGTGCAGTTTTTTCGGCGGCTGCTTTCTGTTGGACACGTTCGGATCCGCTGATCGAGGTTGGCATGGGATGTCCCCAGCTATCGGTTGCTGTTTTTGGGTCGTGTGCTTTGAGGAAGTTTAGGTTTTCTCCTCTGTCTTCGTACACGACCACCTCGTGTTGTTCTGAGGCTTTTAAACAGCATAGCCGGTCTACGACTTCTCCCTGCTCATACCCGACCGTCATCGCATCTACACTTATTACACGGGGATCTTCCGCTCCTCCGCCCGTTTCTCCCAACATGGTGAGCATCGAACATGCCTGTGCGAAAGGGGTGTAGTTGCCTTCCAATGCGAGCAGAACGATCGTCTTGTTGTGCGATCGGACTAGTCGGCATCGGTGGCCCGCCACTTCCGTTTCAGGTAACGCGCTGTAAACTTTGCGCCTCATGGTCGTTTTGGATGTGCTCCCATTTATGAGTGCTGCCAAGCCGGGTGAAATCGAAAAGTGACTTCTAGTCCCGGTTCGGCAGAAACCTATTCCCAGCCGCTCGCCGGCGCTGTCCATGAAGAGTGCCACTCCTCGGATTCTAATCCCAGGCACTCCTCTCTCCCCGCAAGCGAGGAGCGTGCGGATAGCGACGCTTTTGGCTATAGGTTCCCGCTGAGAGCCGGCACTACTTGTGGCTTGGCTAACGGGTGTTGGTTGAGATTCGAGGGGCAGAAGATCCGTGTGCCTGCTCGTCGCAACTCTGAAGATCTTCTCGGCGAATGACAGAAAATGCGGTCTGCAATCGGGATCTGCAATGATGTTGTGCAGTTCCGATTCGACCAGGTTTCTTTTGATCCGGGCTTCTAGATCTATTCGAGCCGCTAGGAAACGGGGACAGTCGAGTATGATGTGCCATACTGTTTCACAGATTTCCGGGTCGCATTCGCATCCTGGGCTGTTTTTCAGCTTGAATCTGTGAAGATACTCGGCTATTCCACCGTGACCTGTCAAGACTTGCACTTGTACTGGTGTAAATTTTGTAGAGCGAGTTATCCGGTACGCACTGTGGACATCTGGAAGGAACCTTCTCGTTACCGCACCTGTGCTGGAGGTTTCGTATCGATCCTGCCATTTGCGGATCGATTCTTCACGAATTTTCCTCCTAACGTAAGACAGGGGGATCCTTCCGTAGTCCTGAGTGGTGTCCTCGAGTGCAGCAGCTTTCGCTAACTCGTCTGCTCTCTCATTACCGACAGTGCCTACGTGAGCCCTAAGCCAGAACATCCGGATCTCTCGTCCTCCTTCCTGGATCCTGACAATGTTCTCCTTTATGCTTCTCGCCAGAGGGTGGTTCAAGCTGGGACTCCGCAGCAGGTCGAGTGACGATCTCGAGTCACTCAGTATGCTAACTACGGGGTCCCTGCTCGAATTCACCATCTGAAGAGCCCTGTGCAGTGCATATAGTTCCGACTGGAAGACTGTGCACGCGGGGTGAAGCTTAAAGGTGGCGAAGTTTGACTCCTTTCCCTCCTCCCACTGGGTTAGAGCAGCACCTACTTTTCCGTCGATTTTGCTTCCGTCTGTGTAAATTTGGGGTCCGGTGATCTGCGGGACGGCGTCTTCTAGCAGTTCGTACTCCACGGATGTTAGGGTAGATGGATGGGGCTGTTCAAGATATCCCACTCGGAGTTCGAGCTCCGTCTCGGGTGGGAGATAGTCCTTCGCCAGACCTTTTTTGGCTCTGTATAGGTTCGCCGCCTCCTGGATCCTTAGGTCCAATGGCAGCAGACCCGACAGTGCCAGTGCTGCGGTGAGTGAGACCGTCCGGTATGACCTACAGACCTTTTGTGCAAATCCTCTCTGGAGCGCATTGAATTGATTTTTATTCATTTGCAGCTCTACAGATTGGTACCAGGCACTTGAGGCGTATGTCATAATAGGCTCCACCACTGCGATGTATATGGTTCTCGTGATTTCACTATTTAGACCCCACGTTACTTTCGCTGCGCATGCAAGCTGCTTGTAGATATCAGCTACTTTCTTGCATTGCGCGGACACGTGAGATTTAAAAACTAGGTTTCGGTCGATGATAAGGCCCAGAAGCTTTATCTCCTCAACGAGGTCCAATTTTGTACCGGCCATGAATAACTGTGGGGTTTCATACTTCAACTTCTTCGTTAGAAGCATTGCGTTGGTCTTATGCGGTGCGAAGTTGAGTTTATTTTGTTTTCCCCACGTTGCCACATGTTCCAACGTTGAGTTGACAGACCGCTCTAGGCTGCCGACCGACTGTCCTGTGAAAACGAGAACCACATCATCTGCAAAGGCTTGGCAGTATATTCCATCCATCTCTAGGCTTTGCAGCAACGAGTCTAGGATGACATTCCAAAAGATTGGTCCTCCGATGGATCCTTGGACACAACCCTTCGTAGTCTCCTTCTCGTAAGCTGCTCTAGCGTAGTTGACCTTGATCTTCCGGTCTGTGAGGTACGAACACACCATCCGGTACAGATTTTCCGGACACCTTTTTTTAACAAGTTGGTTTTTAAGGGCTGGCCACCACGCATTGTCGAAGGCCCCCTCTATGTCCAGAGAGATTAGGAGTACGATGTTTTTCCCAGTTACTCCTTCTTTTATGTACTCTATAAGGTCATAGAGGGCGTCCTCGGTTCCTCTTTGCGGCATGAACCCATATTGCTTTTTGTTTAGGGTTGGGAGTAAATGCCATTGGAGTCGACCAATCATGAGTTTCTCGATGGTTTTTCCAAGAACAGATAATAGTCCAATTGGTCTGTAGGACTTAGGATGAGTGTAGTCTGCCTTTCCTGGCTTTCGAATGATGACCACGTGTGCCACTTTCCAGTGAGTGGGGAAGTGATTTAGTGACAAGCACTTGTTTGCTATCGCCATGAACACTTCCCTGTCACTTCGTATGGCTGCGGCGCAGATGTCTGCTGTTAGCCCGTCTGGTCCGGGTGCCTTCTTGGGGTTTTGTGCTTGCAGCACCAACTCCAATTCCGCTGCCGTGAATGGTGGATCATCTTCCGAAAGGTCTTCAAGGGCACTCTCCTTCATCCGTTCTCGGAGGTTCGAGTGAAACGACTGGTCGGTACTCTCGGAGTCGTCTGGGTAGAAAGTTCTGGCTAAGAGTTCAGCCGACTGTTTTGGAGTTAGGGTGTTACCTTCAGAGCTTCTCAGGAGCATGTCCTCCTGCCTTCCTGACGTTTTCCTGATCACTCTGTAGATTTTATCCCACATACTCTCCTTTTCCTGAGTCGTGCAGAACTCCTTCCAGCTCTCTGTTTGGGCTTTCTCTGCGATGACTGCGTACTCCGCCTTGCATTTTTGGTATTCTTCTATAACCATTTTTACCCTGCAAGGGGCTGCGTTCCTGATCCTCCTCTTTTTCCTAAGGACCTCTCTCTTAAGATCTTCAAGCTTCTTCGACCACCACGGGGGCCTGGGATTGCCCGCCTTGCTTCCTGCGATAGGGATGGTTTGTTCGCAGGCTTCGTGGATGGCTTCAGTGTAGGCTGTGATCTTATCTTCGAGGTCCCTCGGGGTTTTGGACTCCAAAATTGAGACGGTGGTGATGTCTCTCTCTGCCAGGATGGTTTTTAGCAGATGTGCGAATTCGGTCCACTTTGCCTTCTTGGTGTTGTACTTGCGCGTTGTGATTGGCCTAAGAGTTTCTAAGGCCTTTCCCAAGCGCAAGGTGAAGGTGATAGCGTTGTGGTCCGAAGTCACAAGACCTCTCTCCACTCTCCATCCCTCGATTCTTCCGAGCAGGGGTGTGCTGCAAGCGGATACGTCCACTATGCTTGTGCATGCCCTACCCTTTCTGAAGGTCTCGAAGGTCGGAGTGTCTCCGGTGTTTAGAATTTGGAGTCCCTTCTCATTCAGGAACGCATTGTACGCCTCTCCTCTGTCATCCTCAGATACGCTGCCCCACCAGTGGCTCCAGGCATTTATATCTCCCGCAACGATGAGGTTTCTGGTGTCCAACTTGGTACAAACTTTTTTGATGCGGTCCAGATACGGTACTATGTCCTGGTCCCCCTCTAGGTAGACGGATATTACTCCTAGTTTTAGGCCTCCCCCGATAAGAAGGACTGCCGCTTCGGTTTCGGTTACCAGCTGTGGGTCGTGTACGACTTCTAGCCGGTCACCGAAAATTATAACGGCTGCCTTCACTGGTTTTTGCCTATTTAGGGTGCATTGGATAACCCTAGTCCCAGGATGTTGTTTTAGGACGCCAGTCTTTCCGACGTACGGTTCCTGTACTAGGGCGACCGTGATGCCCCTATCCACCGCAACCTGGAGTAATTCCGTCGTGGCCAGTTTTGAGCGTTGCAGGTTAGCTTGGATAAACCTTAAGCCTGCCCCGCCCAAGTTTTGAGGGACCGAGCTACGGTACTGTGAGACGCCCTCAGCAATACGATACTCGGGACCGCGCTATTGCATCCCATTTTAGTCGCTCTGGGCACTCTTTGCTAAAAGCATTGTGCGCCAGGTTGATGCTTGTGCCGTGCGCGGCCGAGCAGTTTTTGCACTTTGGAGGGTTCCCCTCCTGTCTCCCCTTGCATTTCTCCCAGGAGTGAGCCCTTCCGCAGTGACTGCAGAGCTCGTCTTTCTCCCGGCAGACAACCTTAGTGTGGCCGAAGCCGAGGCATTTGGTGCACTGCACCAGTGGGGTCTGATCAAATATAGGTCTGCGTTGCATACCTATATAGATCTTTCCAGCCTCCACCAGGTTTTTATGGATGGAAGGGGAAACTTCCAGTACCGCATGGCACTCGAGCGGGTTACGTGCCTTTTTACGGTACCGCATCTTGACGGTGCTATCCTTCAAGTTAATGTTCTTTAAAATATTTTTATTTTGCGCCAGTATATTTTCCACGATGTCTACGTCGGTGTGGTAGGATAGGACATCCCTGACGATGACTAGAGGGTTTGCTGCCCTCGCCACTTCCGCTTTTAGGCCTTTGTCCGTCCTAACCCTGCTCTGCACCAGGTCCAGATCTTCTTTGGAGCTACAGCTCAGGATGACCTTTTTGTTTTTGGCCTTCCTTACCCTGTCTACCTTGGCTCCAGTTTTCCTGGTGTCGAGAGCCACCCTGATCCTGTCGATCACATTTTCCCCGGTGTTCTGGGGGTTGTCTGATGTGATGATCAGGGTGTGGTTTGGCTTCAAGGGCGGTGGTGGCTTGGCGGCGACCTTGGCGTAGGTCAGCTTCCCTTTCGAGCTGCATCGTTCCTCAGCTTTGGCGAGCTCCGCTTCGAGGTTGAGGGACAGTGGTGGTGCCCTCATCTTTTCTTCCCGAAGGGTTCGGAGCTCAGATGTCACCGCTTCCATTCTCTCCGTTAGAGGATGCATATGCTCCTCCATGTTGATTAGAATGGGCTGCGGTGGCTCGGATGGGGGCGCTCGTTCAGCTGACATCGCTTTCAGGATGCCCTTCATCTCCTCCACTTCCTGCCTCAGGCCAGGTTCTGGCTGTGCTGATGGGGGTTTGGAGTCCATTTTCTCCATGGCTTTAAGGTTGGACTCCAGGATCTCGCGCGTGTGTTTATTGCTCTCTCTCCGGAGCTCATCCAGCTGATTCTGGAGAGATTCTACTCCTGCTTTGAGGCTCGAGTGGTCTCTCCAGATGGGGTCTTCCTCTTTCCCCTTTTGCCCGCTGGTTACGAGCTCTCCCAATGCTCTAACACGCTTGTCGAGGTCCTGGAGCGCTTCCGACGTTTCCTTTATAAGCCTATGGGGCTCCTGGGTCTCATACCCCTGCCAGTTTCGCACCGCTTGTATCTCCTTGAGCGATGCGCCGATGTCCGTTCTGGCCTTTGACATTTCCGACGTGAGATTGGTGGTAATGTTTATCAATTGTTTTGTATGGGCTCTCTCCACCCTTACGAGCTCCGTGGCGTGTCTCGTCCTTTCCCTTTCCAGACTGGTGATATGTCTGGATCTTGAGTCCGACAGTGAGAGGACTATTTCGTAAAGAGTCTGCAGGCTTTCGAGTGCGACGACTTTGCACTCCCTCTTCATATTGCCTGCAGACTCCAACGCGTCCTTCCCTTTCAGCAGCGTCTCGTTTGCCATCTTTGTGGCTAGGTCCATCTCCACCCCCGTTCGTCGACCCGCTTGCACGACGAGCATGCTCTGTCGTGGTCTGGGCCTGTTCGCGGAGGTGTCTAGGTCTAAGCAAGACGCGACCGAGTCTTCGTCGGACTCTACGGGCTTAGGTGGTGATATCCCACACTGTTCCCAGTTGATGATTTTGTCTGTGACCGACTCCACCGCGGACCGGTCTGAGGATGTGGCCAGGTGTTCGCTTGGCTCTTGCAGCGGTTTCGCTGGCGATGTCCTCTTCCTTCTCGCGGGGACCTTTGGGCTGACTTCCTCCGGCTGTGCTCCGACCGATGATGCCTTCTTCGCTTCGGGTACTGATGGCCGCGTCGACTTTTCTAGTTTTAGTGACTTGGCGACCGTTTCCTTCTTCAGTACCTTTTCACGCAGCGATCTCTTTGGTTGGAGGGTCACCTGAGGTGCCACTTCCGACTTTGGGACGGATCCGGTCACGGATTTGGCTGACATTTTTTTTAAATTAAATAAATACAATTTCTTAATTATAAAATTAAATACTAAGTTGTTTTACTCAATACTAGCTTTAAAAATTTTCGAGGTAGATGTTGAGCCTCGTGCCTGAAATTTAGCCGGCGGTCAGACCCTCCTAGCCGAAACTCAGCAAAGCTGTTTGGCGACAGAATTGGGTGTGATGGTAGTACTTCCCCGGACGAGCCCTTTGAAGTGACTCTTCTACCTTAACGGCTAGTATTATTTATTTAAAGTTATACAATGACTAATAATGTTCCGAACTTTGAACCTATTTACTTGTTACACTATTATTGTTTTTTCTTACTGAGTAATAGCTTCGTCTCGCGCGCCGCCGGTGTTGTGATGCCTGATGGTGATTGAGTTTTCAATTTTCTGCTGAGGTGAGTTTGGAAATTTGGAATTCCCTTGGAGCCAGATTGTAGACCTCTCGACGCTGATTGCGGGGATACCAAACTTGGGGGGTCTATCTCCACTGGTTCCGGAGATATAGCCCGAGGGGGTTTTGGGAATTTTGAGGGGGGTCGGGGGGGGAAGGTCTCGGGAGGAAACCGGGGGGGGGGGGGGGGGGGGGGTAGGGGGTATGTAGGGGGGGGGTAGGTAGAGGGGTGGGGGGGTCCCTTAGAGCAAGGTGGTGGGGGCTCCTGTGGCCGGTGGTGGAGGTACCTTACACCAGCGGTCCACCTCCTTCAGGTAATATGACCCCGGAGATAAGACTCGGAGGGGTGAGGTAGCCTTACGGCAAGGGGGGGGGGGAAATGAAGTTGGGGTGGGGGTAGGGAAAATGTGGACGGGCCTGGTCTCCCCTTTAGAAGGAGTCCAAACTCGGGTGTCCTAGGACTTTGGGTTCAGGAGTTAGACCAAGGTTCACCTGAGGGTCCGACGAAGGTGCTCCGCTGCTGATGTTCCGCAGTGGCGCAGTCCTGAGGCCGGATCCGAAGTCTTCACCTTGGTTGTCCGACGTCACGCCTCGTGTCGATTGAGTGTAACTAGGTTACACGTGTGTCGACCACGCGGTGTGTGAGGTTGTTTTTCCTGATTTTCGGTACCTTGTATCTCCCTTTGGCTTGGACGGATTTTCAAAATTCCAGCTCCGCTTGACAGATCTCGTCGAGCTCCGTCTGGTGGTGGTGATTGTTTGAAGAGTTCTCCGTCCTCCTGTGAGATGTGGTGGTCCAAAGTCCCGGGCCCCCTGTTCCAAAACGCCTTGGTGCAGGATGTTGAAAACAGTAATCCTTGTGAGTCAAGCACTACTGTTACCGACGTTGAAAAATTTTTTGCGCTAGCTCAAAAATTTACAATATAATTGAATTTTTTTTTACGGAGCTATATTGAGTGTGTGGCGAGGTTGGGCTGTTACTGGTTAGGTTAGGTTAGGTTAGGTTAGGTTAGGTTAGGTTCCGCGGACCTGCTGGGGTGTCCCAGTGGGTGGGGAGGTGTACCCCAACGCGGCGCGTCCCCGGGTGGCGGATAGGGGAACGGCTCCCATAAATGAGAGTTACCGGTTTACCGGCGCGGACCAAACACTGTGGAGGTTCCCGAACTGTTTTGTGCGGCGTCGGCCTGCCCAGTCTCCCGCGAGTCGGCTGTATGGGTCAGCTTCCTTGCGGGATTCTGGGTGGGTCGGCGCTTCACTGGCGGATTGGGGGCCTCGGGGAGGGAAAGGGGAGGCTTCTCCGCGTGTCTCTATGAAGGTAGCATAGAGCACAGTGGATGAAGCCTGGCGGAGGAAAGGAGTTTCCTACTCCGCCGGGAAGGTGGGGCGGCCTGTTTATGCCGCCCACGTGATGGATCCGTCGGGATCAGTGGAGGGCCATATCCCAATATATGGTTTCGGCGCCTGCCGAGGGGAGTATCGCGTGTGTAAATCCGGACCTGCGCTGCTGCATTTTTATGCTCAGTGCTGCTTCGGGTTTACATGCGGGGTATGGTCGGGGGGAACCCGGCCGATAGGGCGCCAAAGGGGACCTCACCCCTTAAAAAAGGAAAACAAAAAATGAAAATGGCATCTTCGAAAAAACAAATACCTCAGGTGGGTACCAGCGTCTCCGACGCTGAAGAATCCCACGGTGCTACGGCACTCAGCCCCATCGTATCTGAGGGGGGCAAGAAATGCCAAGACGTTAGGGGGTCTTCCCGCGCTCCGTCGCGGGGGATGATTGTACCGAAAGCGGTTGGCGAGGGGTCTTCCCCTTCGACAACCGCTGTCGGAGCGGGCTTCTTCAAGAAGCCGGCCACTAGGTCGTCTAGTGTGGCCAGTGTAGGAGGTGAGGAGTCGGACTGCTCCAGCATGTCCGTCTGCTCGATGGCGTCGACGGCATCAGACGTGTCCCGCACCGCGCGGAAGCGAGGAAGAAAGGCGGAGGATGGCGCCTCGGACCTTCCAGGGGCCAAGCGCGCCGCTTTTTTAAAGAAGGGGAACTCGAACGAGGACGATGTATTCGACCCGTCCGTTTCTCCTTCGAAGACAAGGACGAAGGGTAAGCTGCCGAAGGCGGATGACCTAGAAAGGGAGATGGAGGCGCGGCCAACTGAGGAGTTGCGTGCCGTGATTAAAGCCAACCTCGAGACTGTCGAGAAAATCGCCGACAAGTCCAAGAACATGCGGGGTGACTTTATTCACGGCCTGCGGATGTCCGCGAGGAAAGCGCAGGCGGCCTCATCGGTAGTCGTCCAGCGGGCGACTGCTGATGAGAACGTCAAGCGCCTGGAGCGGGAGAATGCGGAGCTGCGTGCTCAGATCGCTGACCTATCTGCAAAGGTAGAGAAGCTGACTGAGTGCGTCAGCCAGCAGCAGGCAGTTAGGCAGGCGAGCGCTGGGAGCACAGCCGAAGCGGCGGTGTCACCACCTGTCGCCAGCGGGAAGGAATGGGAGGGGAGGTTCATGGAGCGCATAGGCGCTCTCATGGACCGGAAGTTGGCTGAGGCTCTTAAGCCGAAGCCAACACCACCCCAAAGAGGTGCGGCTCCCACAGTACCGCCAGGCCAGGCAGGGAAAGCGAAGGGGAAGCGCCAACAGCCGCCAACACCAGCGGTGAGCCCACCAGCGGTGCGGCCGCAGCCCACCGCGAACCAAGCGCCGTCGGCTCCAACGACACCCTGGGTTACGGTGGTCAGGGGTGGAAAAGGGAAGAGGAAGAAGGCTCCCAAGGCAACGGGTGAGTTGCCACCGGTAGTGCCGAGCCCCAAAGCTAGCTCCAAGGCGGCGCCCAATGCCGGCCCCAAGGCCGTGCCTAAGCCCGCCCTCAAGGCGACGCCAATGCGGCTGCCTACTACTGCGGCGATCACTGTGACGGTTCCGGAGGGTTCCGACGTCACATACGCTGCGGTAATGGCGGCCGCAAAGGCACGTATTAGGCTGGCGGACGTCGGGGTGGACACGGTTCGCCCCAAGCGAGCGTTGACGGGGGGATTGATTTTGGAGGTGTCGGGCCCGGAATGCGCGCCGAAAGCTGACGCGTTGGCAGCTCGCATGCGCGAAGCCCTCGCGGATCTGGGTGTGCGCATTTTGCGCCCGATGAAGATGGCTGAATTGAGGCTCAAAGACCTCGATGAAGCCGTCACACCTCGGGAGGTAGCGGAGGCGGTCGCCAAGGCCGGGGACTGCTCGGTTGATGACGTCAAAGTGGGCGAAGTCCATCGCTCGCCCACTGCCCTGGGCACGGTGTGGGTGCGTTGCCCACTAGCGGCAGTGCGCAAGCTTGCCGCGGCAAAGCGCGTCATCATCGGGTGGGTCTCGGCTCGGGTGGACTACCTGACCTCAAGGCCGCTGCAGTGCTTCCGGTGTCTGGAGTACGGGCACGTACGCAGCATGTGTCAGAGCACATTGGACCGCACCAACCTGTGCTACGCGTGCGGTGAACCCGATCATCGGGCGAGCCAATGCACGCGTCCGCGCAGGTGTCCACTGTGCTCTGACAAGGGCTGCAAGGCGGACCACAGGATGGGGAGCAAGCAGTGCACCCCTCCTAAGGGTAAGAGGAAGGGCAAAAAGCCCTCTCCTCCAGCCCCGACACCGGGAAGCGGAACGGCCTCAACAGTGGCGGCCATTCCAGCGGGCCATGGCCCGCCCCAGGAGGCCATGGAGGCGTCGTAATGGATCAAACCATTCGAGTCCTCCAGGGCAATTTGAACCACTGCCGAGGTGCGCAGGATCTTTTCTTGCAAACCCTCGCGCAGTGGTCAATTGCCCTTGCCGTAATAGCGGAGCCCTACAGCGTCCCAGACCATCCACGATGGTTCGGGGACGATGTGGGCTCCGTAGCTATTTACTGGGGTGGTGGCGAAGGTGACCCCCCTTGTGCCCTCATTGAAAGGGGACAGGGCTTCGTGGCCACTGAGTGGGGTCGAATAGCCGTTGTAGGCTGCTACATCTCCCCCAACCGTAATCTCGCTGAGTACGAGGCGTTCCTGGACGAGGTGGGACACTGCATCCGCAGATGCCTGCCCCGTCCCGTGCTTGTCTTGGGCGACTTCAACGCTCACTCTCGTGCGTGGGGGAGTCCCCAAGATGACCGCAGGGGGGAGACCATGGTTGAATGGGCGGCGGGTCATGACCTCCGACTCTTGAATCGGGGGTCCGTAAGCACATGTATGCGGTGGCAGGGGGAGTCGATCGTGGATTTATCATGGGCGACTCCTTCTGCCACACACATGGTGTCGGGATGGAGAGTTGCCGAAGAGATGGTCACGCTTTCCGACCATCGCCACATCGTTTTCGATGTGGCTCTTCGCCCTCCCGGCCGTGCGGCCCGCCGCAGTAGCAGCAACCCGCCGCGACGGTGGGCCCTCAAGCGGCTTAATCGAGATTTTCTCGAAGCTGCAGCCATTGTCGCGGCCTGGCCAGAAGGCCATGTTGGAGAGGATCTGCCCGATCCTGAGAGGGAGGCGGCCTGGTTCCGGGCAACGATGACGTCGATCTGTGACTTATCGATGCCCCGAGCCAGGCCAACCAAGCGTAGGTCGGTGTACTGGTGGTCAGAGGAGATAGCGCGGCTGCGGGAGACATGCCTGCGCTCCAGACGCCTGTACACCAGAGCTAGAAGAAGGCGGCGAGCTCCTGCCGAAGTAAGGGATAGAGCCTACGAGGTATACCGAGGCGCTACGACAGCGCTCCAGGCGGCCATCGCGAACGCGAAGGCTCAGTCCTGGAGTGAACTCCTCGAGGGACTGGATAGAGATCCATGGGGGCGCCCGTACAAGATGGTACTAGGTAAGCTGCGCCCATGGGTCCCTCCTTTGACTGAAACTCTGGACCCTGAGCTGGTGGGGAGTGTGGTTGACACACTGTTTCCCAGGGTCCAGGACAGTCCCTCTCCCCCCGGGCTATCGTCGGAACCGACCATCTGGTCCGATGATCTGGGGGTGACCGACGAGGAGTTGGTCCGCGCTGTGAAGCGCCTCAGGGCTCGCAATACAGCACCAGGCCCTGACGGAATACCTGGTCGGGCTTGGGTGCTGGCTCTATCCGCCGGCCTGGGGAACAGGCTGCGGCAGCTGTTCGACAGCTGTTTACGCCGCGGAGTGTTCCCCAAGGGCTGGAAGGAGGCTAAGTTGGTCCTCTTGAAGAAGGACGGCAGGTCCGCAGACTCACCCTCTACGTATCGTCCCATTTGCCTGCTGGACGAGGCCGGCAAGTTGTTCGAAAGAATAATTGCCGCTCGTCTATGCACACACCTGTGGCGGGTAGGCCCCGACTTGTCGGATGACCAGTTTGGTTTCAGGCGTGCTCGTTCGACAGTGGACGCGATTTTTCGTGTCCGTACGCTGTCGAACCAGGCGGTGTCCCGGGGCGGGAAGGCGTTGGCGGTGTCCTTGGACATCGTAAACGCATTCAACTCCCTGCCCTGGAGGGCGATCAGGGAGGCACTCGTGTTTCACGGAGTGCCGCCCTACCTGCAGAGCATAGTCGGAGCCTACTTGCAGCACAGATGTGTGCAGTACGTGGGCAGGGACGGTACCTTGCACGAGAGGGAGGTCAGTTGCGGGGTTCCACAGGGTTCTGTACTGGGCCCGCTTCTGTGGAACCTCGCATACGACGCGGTCTTGCGTGTCGATCTCCCCGAAGGCGTACACGTCGTCTGCTACGCGGACGACACTCTTGTGTTAGCCAACGGGGACTCCTTCGACGGGACCAAGGAGCTCGCCGAGCTTGGGGTGGCTTGTGTCGTGGACAAGGTCCACGAGCTGGGTCTGAGGACAGCGCCGCACAAGACCGAGGCGCTGTGGTTCCACAAGTTTCCTAGGGGAAGGGAACCACCCAGCTTGTCGGTTCGCGTGGGTGACGTTGACATCCAGGTGGGGCGGTACCTGAAGTACCTGGGCCTCACCCTGGATAGTCGCTGGAGTTTCGAGGAGCACTTCAGCCGCTCCGTCCCCCGGATCCAGAAGGTGGTGGGTGCTCTGCACAGACTGCTGCCTAATCTCGGGGGACCTAGGGAGGGAGTTCGCCGCCTCTACGCCGGAGTCGTGCGGTCGATGGCACTCTACGGAGCGCCCGTCTGGTGGGAGCGACTGGCGCTCCGACGCAGCAGGACTATGTTTCATAGCCTGCAGCGTATTGTCGCCATCCGGATCGCACGAGGATATCGGACGATATCCTTCGAGGTGGCAACTCTCCTGGCGCGGTTCCCGCCCTTTGACATCTTGGCGGAGATGGACGCGCGTGTGTACGTGCGCCTCCGCCATGATGACGGGAGCGGAGTCGCGCCTGCTGAAGTGCGGGTGCAAGAGCGCCGACGTGCGCTCGGGATGTGGCGCGAGCGGCTCGAGGAGCCGTGGAACATGCGCCAACGCGCCGTCGGCGCGATTGTGCCGAGCTTCGAAACTTGGCTGGGGAGGGAAACGGGTAACGTCACCTATAGACTTACTCAGGTACTCACCGGGCACGGGTGCTTCGGTGAGTACCTGAATAGGATCGGACGCGAACCGACACCGCAGTGCCACCACTGTGGGAGGGATCGGGACTCCGCCCAGCACACGCTTGAGGAATGCTCGGCGTGGTGCGAGGAGCGGCGGACCCTGATCGCCAGGATCGGGCAGGACCTCTCTCTACCAGGCGTAGTAGAGACTATGCTGGTAGATGAGACGGCGTGGAAGGCAGTGGCCTCTTTCTGTGAGACCGTTATGGTTCGGAAAGAGGCCGCCGAGCGAGATCGCGAGAGGGCTGATCCCGCTCGGAGAAGGAGGCGACGGCGAGGCGGCAGTGGGCGCCCCGCTGCACCTGCCCCATAAGGGGCTTTGCGTGGTATCCCCTGCCAAACAGGGGACCTTTCGGGTTCGTGGGTGGTCGGAGTGTGGGCTTCGACTGTCCGTTAAACGGGCCCCGGGAGGGCGGCGGCACATTGTGGCAATGTGCCGCTGTGAACACCGTGGTGTTCGGGGGTGGCTAGATAGCCTCCCCCTGGATGTGCGAAGGCACAGCGCGAGGGGGGCACCGGTGCGTTCCTTTTGGAGATCCCGGAGCCCTCCGACATGCGTCGAAGATGGCCACCGGGGGGATTTTAGTGAGTCCACGAGTCCGTGAACCTCACATAACCCTACTGTACCCTCCATGCAGTAGGGTATCTGGTTGCAGATTTTGCCCCTCGTCAACAAAAAAAAAAAAAAAAAAAAAAAGGTTAGGTTAGGTTAGGTTAGGTTAGGTTAGGTTAGGTTAGGTTAGGTTTGGCGGATCCTTGGTCGCGGGAAGGATCCGCCGCCTCGGGTTGGGGGTTGCGCTGCACAAGACCGAGGCCGTGTTCTTCCACGGGCCTCGGCAGCGCATCCCTCTTGACGCCCACATCGTCGTGGAGGGCGTCAGGATCGGGGTGAGGACCCAGATGAAATATCTGGGCATCACCCTGGACAGCAGGTGGCGCTTCGGCCCGCACTTCAGCGGGTTGTCAGCGCGCCTGCTGAAGGCGGCGAACGCCCTCTCGTGGCTCCTCCCAAACCTGGGAGGGCCGAAGGCGAGATGCCGGCATTTGTATGCCGGCATCTTGAAGAGCATGGCCCTTTACGGGGCCCCCATCTGGGCGGACTCCCTCCACAGGAGGGAGAATGCGACCGCCATCCGCAGGCCCCAAAGGGCCATTGCACTGCGGGTGGCGAGAGCCTACCGCTCGGTGGGCTTTGCGGTAGCGTGCGCTCTGGCCGGCACCCCGCCTTGGGAACTCGAGGCGTGGGTGCTCGCCAGAGTGTACGAGTGGACGGCGGGGCGCAGGGCGCTCGGGGAGTGCCCTGCCCCAGAAGAGCGGGAGGCCGTCCGCAGAGAGGCGAGGGACGCAACCGTCCAACATTGGACGGAGGCCCTCGCCACCGCAGCCTTTGGCCGCAGAACGTTGGACGCGCTCGGGCCAGTCCTGCAGGACTGGCTCGGGCGGTCCCACGGTTTCCTTTCTTTCCGTCTGGTGCAGGTGCTATCCGGGCATGGCGTCTTCGGATCGTGCCTGCATCGGATCGGAAGAGAGGAGACCCCGGCCTGCCACGATTGTGGCGCGGCGGTGGACACGGCGCAGCACACCCTGGAGGTGTGTGCGTCGTGGTCTGGGCCGCGCCGCCAATTGATGGCGGTGGTCGGGCAGGACCTCTCGCTGCCCAGCGTGGTTTTAGCATGCTGGGAAGCGAGGAGTCCTGGGCTGCGGTGGCCTCCTTTTGCGAGGAAGTAATTTCGCAAAAGGAGGCGACGGAGCGGGCGCGGGAGGAAGACCCTCTCGCAGCGCCACTCCGCAGGCGACGAACGGGTCGGAGAAGGCGATTGCACGACAATCGTCTTCCCCCTCCTGGTGGAGGATAGCGGGAGACAGGCGCGAGGGCGTCTTCTCCCGCATTGCACGTATCCTCCACTTCCGCCGGGTGGGAATGACCGCGAGCACTCGCGGCTATTCTCGGGCCCCTCTCCCAGGGTGGGGAGGGGGGTGAAGGGCTCGCCGTAAAGGCGGGCGGTCGTCGGCGGGGGGCTGGATGGAAAGGCTGTGCCGGATTCCCAGTTCCCCTCCATATAGGCGATGCGGGAGTGCCGCTGGGTCGTTTAGTGGGTATACCGGTGGGGAGCACCGGGAGTCCCACATAACCCTTCCGTCCCCCGACGGGAGGGTATGCATAAAGCATTTTTCCCAGCGTCAAAAAAAAAAAAAAAAAAAGGTTAGGTTAGGTTAGGTTAGGTTAGGTTAGGTTAGGTTAGGTTAGGTTAGTGAGAGGGCCTACCGCTCGGTGGGCTTCGCGGCGGCGTGCGCTCTGGCGGGTACCCCTCCTTGGGAGCTCGAGGCGTGGGTGCTCGCCAGAGTGTACGAGTGGACGGCGGGACGCAGGGCGCTCGGAGAGCACCCTACCCGAGAAGAGCGGGAAGCCGTCCGGCGAGAGGCGAGGGACGCGATCGTCCACCATTGGACGGAGGACCTCGCCTCCGCCACCTTCGGCCGCCGAACGCTGGACGCTCTAGGTCCAGTCCTGCAAGACTGGCTGGGGCGGTCCCATGGTGCCCTCTCTTTCCGTCTGGTGCAGGTTTTGTCCTGGCATGGTTGCTTCGGATCATGCCTGCACCGGATAGGAAGAGAGGAGACCCCGTCGTGCCATGAATGTGGCGCGGCAGAGGACACGGCGCAGCACACCCTCGAAGTGTGTCCGTCGTGGTCCGAACCGCGCCGCGACATGGTAGCGGTGGTTGGTCAGGACCTCTCGCTTCCAGGCGTGGTCTTATCAATGCTGGGAAGCGAGGAGGCCTGGACAGCCGTAGCCTCCTTTTGTGAGGACGTAATGTTCCAAAAGGAGGCAGCGGAGCGCGCGCGGGAGGATGACCCCCTCGCAGCACCGCTCCGCAGGCGAAGAAGGGGTGGGAGAAGGCGTTTGTACGACAACCGCCTTCCCCCTCCTGGTGGAGGATAGCGGGAGACAGGCGCGGGGGCGTCTTCTCCTGCATTGCAGATCCTCCATCTCCGCCGGGCGGGGATGGCCGAGCATTCACGGTCATTCCCGGGCCTCTCCCTTTAGGGAGGGGCGTGTGGGCCCCGCTGTAAAGGCGGGCGGTCGTCGGCGGGGGACTGGAAGAAAGCCAGTTTCCCAGTCCTCCTCCACGCAGACGATGCTGGAATGCCGCTGGGTTGTTTAGTGGGTATACCGGTCCTTTATTGACCGGGGAGTCCCACATACCCCCCCCATCCCCCAATGGGGGGGCAAGCGCAACGCATTTTTCCCAGCGCAAAAAAAAAAAAAAAAAAAAAAAAAAAAAAAAAAAAAAAAAAGGTTAGGTTAGTGACTTCAGAGAGGCGGCGAGCCTGGCTTCGGCTGGCGGATCCTTGGTCGCGGGAAGGATCCGCCGGCTAGGATTGGGGGTGGCGCTACACAAGACCGAGGCCGTGTTCTTCCACGGGCCTCGGCAGCGCATCCCCATTGACGCTCATATCGTCGTAGAGGGCGTCAGGGACGACGTGAAGGCCCAGATGAAATATCTGGGCCTAGTGCTCGACAGCAGGTGGCGCTTCGGCCCGCACTTCAGCGGGCTGTCGACGCGCCTGTTGAAGGCCGCGGCTGCGCTTGCGTGGCTCCTCCCGAATCTGGGGGGGCCAAAAGCGCGATGCCGGCAGTTGTATGCCGGCATCCTGAAGAGCATGGCCCTCTACGGGGCCCCCATCTGGGCGGACTCCCTCCGAAAGAGGGAGAACGCTACTGCGATCCGCAGGCCTCAAAGGGCCATTGCGCAGCGGGTAGCGAGGGCCTACTCCTCTGTGAGCTTTGCGGCGGCGTGCGCTCTGGCGGGCACCCCTCCCTGGGAGCTCGAAGCGTGGGTGCTCGCCAGAGTGTACGAGTGGGGGGCGGGGCGTAAGGCTCTCGGGGAGCACCCTGCCCCGGAAGAGCGGGAGGCCGTCCGCCGAGAGGCGAAGGACGCGATCGTCCACCACTGGACGGAGGACCTCGCCTCCGCCGCGTTTGGCCGACGAACGTTGGACGCTCTCGGGCCGGTCCTGCGAGATTGGCTCGAGAGGTCCAACGGTTACCTTTCGTTCCGGATGGTGCAGGTGTTGTCCGGGCATGGATGCTTCGGATCGTACCTGCACCGGATCGGAAGAGAGGAGACTCCGTCGTGCCATGATTGTGGTGCGACGGAGGATTCTGCACAGCACACCCTCGAGGTGTGCCCGGCGTGGTCGGAGCCACGTTGCAGCTTAGCTGCGGTAGTCGGGCCGGACCTCTCGCTTCCCAGCGTGGTCAACTCCATGCTGGGAAGCGAGGGGGCCTGGACAGCGGTCGCCTCCTTTTGTGAGTACGTGATGTCACAAAAGGAGGCGGCGGAGCGCACGCGGGAGGATGACCCTCTCGTGGCGCCGCTCCGCAGGCGAAGAAGGGGTGGGAGAAGGCACAACCGCCTTCCCCCTCTTGGTGGAGGATAGCGGGAGATAGGCGCGGGGGCGTCTACTCCCGCATTGCACGTATCCTCCAATTCCGCCGGGCGGGAATGGCCGAGCACTCACGGTCATTCCCGGGTCTCTCCCTGTCAGGAGGGACGTGAAGGCCCCACTGTAAAGGTGGGCGGTCGTCGGCGGGAGATTGGAAGTAAAGGCTTTTGCCGGTTTCCCAATCCTCCTCCACGCAGACGATGCCGGAGTGCCGCTGGGTCGTTTAGTGGGTATACCGGTCCGGTGTGGACCGGGGAGTCCCACATACCCCTCCCATCCCCCAATGGGGGGGCATGCGTAACGCATTTTTCCCAGCGCAAAAAAAAAAAAAAAAAAAAAAAAAAAAAAAAAAGGTTAGGTTAGGTTAGGTTAGGTTAGGTTAGGTTGGGCGGGCCTGGGTTTATCCATTAGTAGTTGCTATGCCTAGCTTGCGTGCTTGGCCGCTTGTTTTGGATAAATTCAGGCCTTTCTTACTCGGCTCTGGGAGCGAGTAGGGAGGCGTATGGTCTTGAGGGAGAGCGCAGGTCGTGTAGATCCTCAAGGCAAGTCTGGTGGGGTCGTTCCTTCTCGCGGTTGCTGCCTGCTATTGGTCTATTCCCATCAGAAATAGACGTAACTGAAACCACCAGGCGCCGGCACTTTGTCGGTGGGGTAGGATAGGGAAGCTTCTCCGCGTGTCCCTCTGGTTAGCAGATGGCACAGTGGAAGAAACAGGCACGGGCTCGTAGAGCGATCATAGAGTAGAGAAGCATTGTTGGCTTGGCGTCTTTCCGCTTGGGTTTCCGTGAGTCGGCTGTATGGGTCAGCTTCCTTGCGGGATCTTGAGTGGACCGATGCTTCGCTGGCAGTGTTGTGGGCGGTTACGCCCTTTTCAGGGCGCGTTGGTGGAGGAGGCGAGCACGCCCTTTTCAGGGCGCTCACTCCAAACTTACAGGGGAGCTCACCCCTAGATAAAAGAGACGACGATGTGGAGCATTGGAGTTAAGATAATGGACCCAAGCAGTTGTAATTTTGGTCCCCAGGTGGGTCCCCGAAAGGGGGAATCCCACCCCTCTACTTCTAACGAGGTGGAGGGCTGCCCCTCGTACTCTGGGGGGGGCAGCAACTGCTTCGTAGCCAGGCAATCCGCCCGGCTCCGTGAACGCAACTCTGGCAAAACTCTGACACTGGACACTGATATAGCAAGCGATATGGACAACGTTGTGATGGAGGTGGAAGCATGCGCCCCCAAGGCATGTGTTGACACCGCTGACGCTGGCCTGAATAAGGACACTGAAGCGGAAGCGCGCACGCCGAAGTTGTGCGTGGAAGCAAACGACCCCTGCATGAAGAAGGAATTGAAAGTGGTGGTAACGCGCCTGTCGGATTCTGAATCTGACAGGAGCATGGTGATGGTGTCACCTGGACCCGCGTTGGATCCTGCCAGATTTTGGCGAAAGAGGCCAGGCTCAGCAAGCCCGAGCCTTTGCTCTGAATCGGATTCGGACGTAACTGTTACCGGGGACGTGTCGTCACCTAAAGTGACGAAATCGATGAAGGGAAAAGGCAGCGGCCGCCAGACCAGTTCTGGGAAGTTTGTGGCCGCAGCGAGAGAAAAGGTGGCCAGAAGAGAAGAATTCCTTCTGGACGCAAGCGAGGAAGTGACGGTTGCGATGGAAAAGACGCGGAAAGGGAGAGTGACGCTCCCATCGCGTTTGGCAAGCCTTTTGGCAGGGGATGTAGATGACCAACTTGCGACGTCCCTGAACAAGCAGGTGCTGGATTGCGTGGACGTCATCAAAACGGTGTCCCGCAAGTCTGGCCACTTGAGTGGCCCATTCCAAAAGTCCCTTAACGAGGCGACTAAATTCATAGTGGAGGCAGTGGAGGTGTTGAGTAAGCGCTCCATTTCTGACGAGACGGCTAAGTTGCAGGCCGACAACACACGCCTGCAAATGGAGCTCACCGCATTGCGAAAGGAGTTTGCGGAGTTAAGGGCGGAGCTGCGGCCGGTTCGACCTATAACGGAGCCCCAAAATGGGAGTCGGCAACTGGACGTGGAGGGGTTGTCGCGCGCCATCATGGTTCAAGTAGGGACCATGGTGAACGCTAGGCTGGAAGCCCTAGAGAGTAGGCTTCTACCGGAAGTGCGTCTGCGGCCACCGTTAGCTGCGGACAAAACCCGCCTAGGCAGAGCGGAGGCTAGGCCCGAACGTGAGGTGCCGACTGTGGTGCTGAAAGCTTCCACCTCATCCCAGAAGAAGGGAAAGAAGGTGAGCCTGGCGGCTAAGGAGGCGGCTGCGGCAAATGTGCCGCGGTTAGAATGCTCTGCGCCTCCGCCAACAGGCGAGGCGTGGAGTACGGTGGTCCGTAAAGGCACGAAAAAGACGGCCAAAAAGACTGGCCAAAAGGTGGCTGGCGTTCCCGCGTCTGCTCCCAAAGCAAAGCTCCGCCCGCCTCGTTCGGCAGCCATCACTCTCACCCTGTTGCCAGGTGCTGTGGAAAGCGGCGTCACGTATCAGGCGCTGCTCAGGGAAGCCAAGGAACGCGTTGACATCAAGAGCCTCGGCATTGAGGAGATGCGTTTCAGGACGGGGGCAACTGGTGCTCGGGTGCTGGAGATAGCCGGCGCCACGGGTGCTGTGAAGGCCGATTCTCTGGCGGAGAAATTCAGAGAGGTCTTAAGCGCGGACGTGGTACGCGTACAGCGGCCGGTGATGCGCGCAGATATAAGAGTCATGGAGCTAGATGACTCCGCAACACCAGATGAGGTAGCGTCGGCCGTAGCAGAACAGGGTGGCTGCTCTGTCGACAGTATAAAGGCTGGCGTTATAGGGCCCCGCGGCTCACTGTGGCTGAGCTGCCCAGTCGCGGCCGCTAAAAAGGTGACGGGAGTTGGCCGGCTCAAAGTGGGCTGGATCTCGGCAAAAGTGGTGCTGCTCGACCGCTTGCCCATGAGATGCTTCCGTTGCCTCGAGGTCGGCCATGTTGGGACCATGTGCAAGGCTGAGGTGGACCGTAGCGGTCTTTGTTACCGTTGTGGGAAACCTGACCACAAGGCGAGGGACTGCCAGGCTGAACCAAACTGCGCTGTATGTGCAGCGGCCGGAAAATCTGCAGCGCACCCAATTGGTGGGAAGGAGTGCCCCGATACCGTAACCAGGTCCCAAAAGGGGCCTCGAACGAGTCAAATAGGCCAGAAAAGAAGGGGGAAAGTGAAAGCGGGCTCCAAAGTCGCGCAGCCGTCTCAGCGCAACTCTCTGCGGGAGGAGGAGCAGATGGACACCGCAATCTAGATGGCGCTAGCATTTCTGCAGGCGAACGTCATGCACTCTGCCAGGGCTCAGGACCTGTTAGTTCAGAGCATGGCAGAGTGCATGATAAAGGTAGCTGTGGTCGCCGAGCCGTATGTGGTCCCTCCCCGGAATGACTGGGTGGGTGACTGCGATGGCTTGGTGGCTATCGTAGCACCAGCGGCCGCGGGCGCTCCGTCTATTGATCGGGTGTCCAAAGGTCGAGGGTGCGTGTTGGCTGTTGTGGGTGGTGTGGCGATTGTCGGGGTGTATTTTTCGCCTAATAGAGGCCTCGCCGACTTCGAGCAAATGCTTGTAGATGTCGGGATCTTGATTGGGCAGATACCCTCATACCCCGTGCTTGTTGCTGGAGATTTCAACGCGAAATCAACCGCGTGGGGTTCCCCAGCAACAGACTCTAAGGGAGAGGCACTGGAAGAGTGGGCGGTGTCCATGGGACTCACCCTTCTTAATACGGGGTCGGTTGATACATGCGTGCGACAGCAGGGGGGGTCTATCGTGGACTTAACTTTTGCGTCCCCCTCCCTGGTAAATCGGGTCCAAGGATGGAGAGTGTTGGAGGATGTGGAGACGCTATCGGATCACCGCTACATCCGTTACGAGGTGACCACATCCTCCACCACTCCACGAGTAGGTTCTCGACTTCCTCTTGGAGGCCTCCCGCGTTGGGTGTTACGGCGCTTGGACCGGGATGTAGCAATAGAGGCGGCTCTGGTAGAGTCCTGGACTATGCCCGATCCTATTGAGGAGGTGGATGATGCGGCGGAGTGGCTACGGAGCGCCTTGACCCGCGTCTGCGATGCCGCGATGCCGAGGGCTAAACCATTCCCGCCTCGGCGGGAAGTGCACTGGTGGCGCCCGGAGCTGGGCGAGTTACGCAGAGCCTGCGTTGCCGCGCGCCGCATCTACACCCGGTATAGGAGGAGAAGGGTCCGTATTCAGAGCCAGGAGGACTCTATATACCAGGCTTACCGGACCACCTGCACAGCTCTGCAGGTAGCCATCGCTCAGGCCAAGGAGGCAGCATGGGAGGAGTGGTTAGGGGTACTCGACCGTGATCCATGGGGGAGGCCGTACCGCGTTGTACGGCAAAAACTGCGACCTTGGGCCCCCCCGCTAACTACGAGTCTGGAGCCTCAACTACTGGAGCAAGTGGTGAGCACTCTCTTCCCTCAACGGGATGAGTGGGTGCCACCACCTATACGTACCGGGTTGAGACGCGAAAGTGACGCTGAGGCGGCACCCCCAATATCTGAGGTGGAGTTTGGGGTAGCTGTTATGAAGCTTCGGCTGAAGAACACTGCCCCAGGACCAGATGGCGTACCGGGCCGAGCCTTGGTGCTCGCTCTTGGCGAGATGGGGGAGTGGGTGCGGGCCTTATTCAATGCGTGCCTCAACGAGGGTAGATTCCCGAGGGCGTGGAAAACGGGAAAGCTCGTACTTCTTCGGAAGGACGGGCGCCCGGCTGAAATGCCATCGGCCTATCGCCCCATCGTGCTTTTGGACGAGGTAAGCAAGCTCTTCGAGCGTGTGCTCGCTGCTCGCCTCATCGAAAGCATGAACCCAGGGCTCGATGATGCGCAATATGGCTTCCGCCGGGGCCGTTCTACGGTGAGCGCGATCGCCCGGGTCAGGGACTTGGCAGAAGAGGTGGTTTCCGAGGGTGGAGTGTTGTGGGCAGTATCTCTGGATATATCCAACGCGTTCAATACTCTGCCCTGGGAAACGGTTAAGGCGGCCCTCGAGTACCACGGCGTACCAGGGTATCTGCGGAGAGTGCTGGCAGATTACTTTGACGGCAGGGTCGTAGAATTCCCGACGAAGGACGGCTGGGGGAGGAAGGCGATGTCGTGCGGTGTTCCACAGGGGTCGGTCCTTGGACCACTCTTGTGGAACATCGGGTATGACTGGGCGTTGCGAGGTGTAACACTGGCGGGAGTACACGTCACGTGTTACGCCGATGACACGCTCGTGACGGCCCACGGAAGGACTCATCGGGAGGCGGCTCGCCTCGCTACGGCGGGCGTTGCCCAGATGGTCCATAGGATCAGAGCTCTGGGACTGGAGGTGGCCCTCAGTAAATCTGAGGCCCTAGTTTTTCATGGGCCTCGGAATGCGCCACCGCCCGGTTCTTCAATAATGGTGGGGGGAACTTCCATTGCCGTCGAGTCGACGATGAAGTACCTAGGAATCGTCCTCGACTGCACTTGGAAGTTTGACGAGCACTTCCGGCGGTTGGCCCCAAAACTTTTGGCTACTGCCGGAGTGCTCGGGAGATTACTCCCTAATGTAGGGGGTCCTGGTGGGGCATGTAGACGCCTATATGCCGGAGTAGTGAGGTCGATGGCGCTCTATGGTGCGCCGATATGGGCGGATGCCCTGTGCTCCCGAAACGTGCCACTGCTGCGGAAACCGCAGCGTGGAATGGCACTCAGGGTAGCTAGGGCGTACCGCACCGTATCGCACGCTGGGGCGTGTGTCCTCGCCGGTGTCCCGCCGTGGGAGTTTGATGCACAGGTGCTCGCGGCGAGGTATTGGCGGGGCGTGGAAGCGCAGGAGGCGGGCGACCGGCCACATCCACGAGAAATCGCGCAGTGGGAAGAGGAAGCACGCGACGATCTCTTCCGGAAGTGGACAGCGCGGTTAGAGATCCCGGGGGCTAGCTGGGAACTGGTGGAGGCAGTTCGACCCATCCTTCGGGTTTGGGTCGAACGGAAGCACGGTGCACTCACCTACCACATCGCGCAGATGCTGACTGGACATGGCTGTTTCGGCAAGTATCTGTGCGAAGTGGCGAAACGAGAGCCGTCAGTGGAGTGCCACCATTGTGGAGGGGGAGTCGCTGATACGGCGCAACATACGCGCGAAGAGTGCCCAGCTTGGGCGGTGCCTCGCGCTGCCGTATCGGCTATTGTTGGAGGAGACCTATCACTGGCGGTCCTGGTCAAGGCCATGGCCGAAAGCGAGGAGGCGTGGAATGCGGTAGAAACCTTCTGCGAAACCATTCTGACGCAGAAAGAAGCGGCGGAACGGGAGCGGGAGGAAGACACGAACTCTCTACCGATTCGCCGCAGGCGGCACGGCCGGCGGCGCCTGGCCTACATTGCTAGAATGCCGCCATAACGATGACCTGCGGGCGACCGATCGGGGGGTCTGTCGCCCGTGCTATGAGGTCCGGAGCTGGAAGACACCTTATGTGTTCCTAAGGTGCCTTAAACGGAGTGAAGAGGGGCTTGCGAGCCTAGAAGAAGGGCCCAATTAGGGCAGACGCTAAGGGAGGTGGCTACGGAAGAGTGTGTAACTTACCCGCGGCCCCGACCGGAAGCGAGAGAAGGAACACCCAGGTGGTTTTAGTCGGTATGGCACTTTAAGCTGAGTCCGACATATCCTTTCCGCTCCCCGGTGGGAAGGAATCCATAAAGGATTTCCCCTGGTAAAAAAAAAAAAAAAAAAAAAAAAAAAGGTTAGGTTAGGTTAGGTTAGGTTAGGTTAGGTTAGGTTAGGTTCTGGCGTAAGAGGCCTGGTCCACTGAGTGCCGTAAGCTCTGATTCAGACACGGACGTGACGGTTACGGAAGGAACTTCGTCGCCTAAGGTGACGAAGTCAGCGACAGGGAGAGGCAGCGGCCGCCCGCTCACTTCTGGGAAGTTCGTGGAGAGGGCGAAGGCGAAGGCCGCCAGGCGTGAGGAATTCCTCTTAGACGCTTCAGAAAAGGTGGCCCAAGCGTTGGAAAGGACCCGTCAAAAGCGAGTCACGTGCCCATCAAAGATGGCGCAATTATTGACGTGTGAGGTGGATGACGAGCTTGCGTCGGCCCTAAACAAGCAGGTGCTGGACTGCGTAGACGTGATAAAGACGGTGTCACGCAAGTCCAGCCACCTGAGCGGGCCGTTCCAAAAGTCCCTCAACGAGGCGACTAAGTTTATCGTGGAGGCGGTGGAGGTGCTGAGCAAGCGCTCCAGCTCCGAGGAGACAGCAAAGCTGCAGGCCGCCAATATACGCCTGCAGGCAGAGCTCACTGCACTCCGTAAGGAGTTCGCAGAGTTCAGGACGGAGTTGCTGCAGGCCCGTCCTGCAACGGAACCTCAGGCCCGAGCCCAACAGCTAGACGTTGAGGGGCTGTCGCGTGCTATCATGGTCCAAGTAGGGACCATGATGAATGCCAGGCTAGAGGCCCTAGAGGGGAGGCTTCTGCCGGAAGCGCGTCTGCGGCCACCGCTAGCTGCGGACAAAGCCCGGCAATTGAGGCCGGAAACTATCCCTGAGCGTGAGGTGCCGGCTGTGGTCTCAACGCCGAAAGCCACCACCTCAGCCCAGAAGAAGGGGAAGAAGGTTAGCTTAGCTGCCAAGGAGGCTGCCGCGGCAGTTGAGTCGCGTTTAGACCGCACTGCGCCCTTGATTCCAGGCGAGGCATGGAGTACTGTGGCCCGAAAGAGCAAAAAGGAGAAGGCCAAAAGGGCTGGCAAAGGGGCGGCTAGCGTTCCCAAGCCTGCTCCCAAGGTTAAACTTCGCCCTCCTCGCTCGGCGGCCGTCACGCTCACCCTGCAGCCCGGGGCCGAGGAGAATGGCGTGTCGTACGAATCTCTTCTTAGGAAGGCTAAGCAGCACCCTGAGGTTGAGAGCCTTGACATTGACGGGTTGCGCTTCAGGACGGCAGCAACAGGAGCTCGGGTGCTAGAATTAACCGGTGCCAAGGGTGCTGAGCAGGCCGACTCCCTGGCGGAGAAGCTCCGGGAGGTCTTGAGTGCAGACGAGGTACGCGTGCAGCGGCCGGTGATGCGCGCCGACATACGAGTCACGGAACTCGATGACTCCGCAACAGCAGACGAAGTCGTGTCAGCTGTTGCAGCACAGGGTGGGTGCTCTGCCGACACCATCAAGGCCGGTGTGGTATCGCCCCATGGCTCACTATGGCTAAGCTGCCCAGTTGCGGCTGCTAAGAAAGTAGTGGGTGTTGGTCGGCTAAAGGTGGGCTGGATCTCAGCACGCGTAGTGCTACTCGACCGCCTGCCTTTAAGGTGTTTCCGGTGCCTCGAGACTGGCCACGTCGGTAGCAAATGTACGGCTGGGGTAGACCGCAGCAGCCTCTGCTATCGCTGTGGTAAGCCTGGCCATAAAGCGAGGGATTGCAAAGCGGAGCCACACTGTGCTATATGCACAGCAGCCGGCAAGCCTGCGGCGCATCCGATTGGTGGGAAGGAGTGCCCCGATACCAAAATCAGTCCCCAAAAGGGGACTCGAAGGAATCGCAGAGGCCAGAAAAGAAGGGGGAAGTCTAAAGAGGGCCCTAAAGCTACTCAGCCGACCCAGCGCAAAGCGAGGGAGGAGCAAATGGATACCTGTATTTAGATGGCGCTACCATTTCTGCAGGCGAACATCATGCACTCTGCCAGGGCTCAAGACCTTCTGGTTCAGAGCATGGCAGAGTGCATGATAAAGGTAGCTGTAGTCGCCGAGCCATATGTGGTCCCTCCCCGGGCTGACTGGGTTGGTGACCACGACGACTTGGTGGCTATAATTGCACCGGCCGCCGCAGGGTCCCCACCTATTGATAAGGTATCGAAGGGTCGAGGGTACGTGTCGGCCGTTTTGGGTGGCATTACGGTAATAGGGGTGTATTTTTCGCCCAATCGGAGCCTTGCCGACTTCGAGCAAATGCTCGTAGAGGTCGGGGCCCTGATTGGGCAGGTAGCCTCCAACTCAGTGCTTGTTGCTGGGGATTTCAACGCCAAATCAACGGCGTGGGGATCTCCAGCAACAGATGTAAAGGGAGAGGCGTTAGAGGAATGGGCGGTGTCCATGGGGCTGGCCGTACTCAATAGGGGATCGGTAGACACGTGCGTGCGACAACAGGGCGGGTCGATCGTGGACATTACGTTCGCGTCCCCTAGCCTGGTGCATTGTGTCCAGGGTTGGAGAGTGCTGGAGGACGTGGAGACGCTGTCGGATCACCGTTATATACGGTATGATGTCTCTGCGTTCCCCACCACTCCGAGAAGAGATGACTTCCGCTCCCCTATTGGGTGTGGCCCACGCTGGGTGCTGGGACGTCTCGAGAGAGACCTAGCCATAGAGGCCGCTATTGTGGAGGCCTGGAATGCCGGTTCTAACCCGGTCGAGGAGGTGGACGGTGCGGCTGAGCAGCTGCGAGCCGCTTTGACCCGCATTTGCGATGCGGCGATGCCGAGGGCTAAGCCATTCCCGCCTCGGCGGGCAGTGCACTGGTGGCGCCCAGAGCTGGGCGATTTGCGGAGGGCTTGCGTGGCTGCACGCCGTCAATACACCCGTTACAGGAGGAGGAGGGTTCGCGTCCAGAGTCAGGAGGAAGCTCTCTATAATGTTTATAGGGCTAAATGCAAATCTCTGCAGGTGGGCATTGCACAAGCCAAGGAGGCAGCGTGGGAGGAATGGTTGGGGACGCTTGACAGGGACCCCTGGGGAAGGCCATATCGCGTAGTACGGCTTCGACCGTGGGCCCCTCCGCTGACGAGCACTCTCCAACCGCTGCTTCTGGATCAAGTGGTGGGCACTCTGTTTCCCCAACGAGATGAGTGGGTGCCACCATTGATGGGCAATTCACAGTTTGCTCAGGAGACAGAGATGGACTCAGTTCCTCCAGTGACCGAGGTAGAATTTGGGGTGGCTATTCTAAAACTTCGGTCGAAGAATACCGCCCCAGGCCCAGATGGGGTGCCGGGGCGAGCTTTGGTGCTTGCACTGGAAGAGATGGGTGAGTGGGTGAGGGCCCTTTTCACCGCGTGCCTGGAGCAGGGTCGGTTTCCGCAGGCGTGGAAGACGGGGAAACTCGTACTTCTTCGGAAGGAAGGGCGCCCGGCTGATTCGCCGTCAGCCTATCGCCCCATTGTGCTGCTCGACGAGGTGAGCAAGCTCTTTGAGCGTGTGCTTGCTTCTCGCTTAGTCGAGAGCATGGAGCCGGGGCTGCACGACGCGCAATTTGGCTTCCGCCGGGGCCGATCGACGCTGAGCGCAATCGCGCGGGTCAGAGACCTTGCCGAGGAAGAAGTCTCTCGCGGCGGAGTGCTGTGGGCGGTGTCGCTAGACATCTCCAACGCCTTCAACACTCTGCCTTGGGAAATTGTGAAGGCTGCGTTACAGTTCCACAACGTGCCGGGATACCTACAATCAGTCGTGTCCGACTACTTCGCAGGTAGGGTGGTCGAATTCCCAACCAAGCACGGCTGGGGGAGGAGAGCAATGTCGTGCGGTGTTCCACAAGGTTCGGTCCTCGGACCGCTCTTGTGGAACATCGGCTACGACTGGGTGTTGCGCGGAGCTACGTTACCCGGAGTGAGCGTAACGTGTTACGCGGACGACACGCTCGTGACGGCCCGCGGAGGTACTCATCGGGAGGCGGCTCACCTCGCAACGGCGAGTGTTGCCCAGATGATACACCGAATCCGGGCTCTGGGGCTAGAGGTGGCCCTGAGCAAATCCGAGGCCCTAGCATTTCATGGCCCTCGGAATGCGCCACTGCCCGGGGCGGCGATAATAGTGGGTGGAACTTCCATAGCTGTCGGGTCGACGATGAAGTATTTAGGAGTCGTCCTCGACAGCAGATGGAAGTTCGATGAACACTTCCGGCGTTTAGCCCCGAAGCTGGTGGCTGTTGCCGGAGCGCTGGGCAGGATTCTCCCAAATTTGGGGGGTCCGGGAGGTGCGTGCCGCCGCTTATACGCTGGCGTAGTGCGCTCAATGGCGCTTTACGGTGCTCCGATTTGGGCGGATGCTCTGTGCGCCCGAAACGTGCCAATGCTGCGGCGCCCGCAGCGTGCTATGGCACTCAGGGCAGCACGAGCGTACTGCACGGTATCGCATACCGGGGCGTGTCTGCTCGCCGGAAGCCCGCCGTGGGAGATGGAAGCGCAGGTGCTCGCGGCGAGATATTGGCGAGGCGTGGAGGCGCAAGAGGCAGGGGACCGTCCGCATCCACGAGAGATCGCGCAGTGGGAAGTCGAGGCACGCGACGATCTCTTCCAGAAGTGGACGGCGAGATTGGAGATCCCGGGGGCTAGCCGGGAACTAGTGGAGGCAGTTCGGCTAATCCTTAGGATTTGGGTCGAACGCAAGCACGGTGCGATCACCTATCACCTTGCGCAGATGCTGACCGGACACGGGTGCTTCGGCAAGTATCTGTGCCAGGTGGTGGGAAGGGAGCCGTCGACGGCGTGCCACCACTGTGGAAGGGGGGTTGCAGATACGGCACAGCATACGCGCGAAGAGTGCCCAGCCTGGGCGGAGCCTCGCGCTGCCGTATCAGCAATTGTGGGAAGGGACCTCTCGCTGCCGGCCCTGGTTCAGATCATGGCTGAGAGCGAAGAGGCGTGGAGTGCGGTCGAAACCTTCTGCGCTACCATCATGACGCAGAAGGAAGCGGCGGAACGGGAGCGGGAACAAGACCCAAGCTCTCTTCCGATTCGTCGCACGCGGCACGGCCGGCGGCGCTTGGCTTTCATAGCGCGAATGCCGCCATAACGGGGACCTGTGGGCGATGGATCGGGGGGTCTGTCGCCTGCACAACTAGGTCTCGAGCTGGAAGGCGCCTTTTGTGTTCTGAGGCGCCTTAAGCGGAGAGGGAGGAGGCTTTGAGCCCATCCCCTTGAAGACGGGCCCGACGGGGCGAACCAAACGCTGATGGGGCCGCGGTAAGAGCTATAGCTTTCCCGTGACCCCACCAACGCGAGGGAGCAGGAACACCCAGGTGGTTTTAGTCGGTATGGCGTCTTTAGCTGAGTCCGACATATCCTTTCCGCCCCCCGGCGGGAAGGAATCCATAAAGGATTTCCCCTGGTAAAAAAAAAAAAAAAAAAAAAAAAAAAAAGGTTAGGTTAGGTTAGGTTAGGTTAGGTTAGGTTAGGTTAGGTTAGGTTAGGTTAGGTTAGGTTAGGTTAGGTTAGGTTAGGTTAGGTTAGGTTAGGTTAGGTTAGGTTCCGCGGACCTGCTGGGTAGTCCCAGTGGGTGGGGAGGTGTACCCCAACGCGGCGCGTCCCCAGGTGGCGGATAGGGGAACGGCTCCCAGAAATGGGAGTTACCGGTTTACCGGCGCGGACCAAACACTGGGGGGGAAATGGGGAGGTTCCCCGAACTGTTGTTGCGGCGTCGTCCTGCTTGGTCTCCCGCGAGTCGGCTGTATGGGTCAGCTTCCTTGCGGGGTTCTGGGTGGGTCAGCGCTTCACTGGTGGATTGGGGGCCTCGGTGAGAGAAAGGGGAGGCTTCTCCGCGTGTCTCTATGAAGGTAGCATAGAGCAAAGTGGATGAAGCCTGGCGGAGGAAGAAGCCTGGATGAAGCCAGGAGCTAGGTGGGACGGCGGCAGTGGGTCGCAGTGGACCTTCGGGTCGGTGGATGGCGGGCCTGCAAGGCCCGCGGCGCGGCAGAGAGTGTCAACACGGCCTCTCTGTCGGGCACGAGGAGGAATGGCGGCAGTCGGTCGCAGTGGGCCTTCGGGCTGGTGGATGGCGGGCCTGCAAGGCTTGCGGCGCGGCAAGGAGGGTCAATTCGGCCACCTTGTCGGGCACATTAATGCGTCTCCGAATCCCGTTGTTTGGTGCCTGCACAAGGGATGCATGGCTGGGGGGAACCCGGTTGGCTAGGGCACCACAAGGGGACCTCACCCCTCAAATAAGGAAAATATGGATACGGTGACTTCTGAAACAACTCCTCAAGTGGGTAGCAACCTAAGTTGTGAATCCCACGGCGCTCCGGCGTTCAGCCCCAATGTATTTGAGGGGGGCAAGAACCACCACGTGGGCTTCGGCCCGCGACACGACAACTCACGCGATAACTCGGACACTGATTCTTCTAAAAATGACGACCTTGGCAAGAAAATGGACGGTGATAATGTGGAGAAGAGGGCTTCTAAAGCCCCATGGCTTCGGACTCAGACAGTGAACCTGTCAGAGTCTGATTCCGATGCCATGACCTGGGAGACCGTGTCATCTCACGGCTCCGGGAGGAGGCTGCGCAAGCGGCACATGGAAGACAGGAAAGAGCAGGAAGACCAGGGTGAATCCTCACCGTTACCCAAGGTGTCCAGCACTCGACGAGGTAGAGGACGCCCGCCCACTACAGGGCAGTACGTTGGCCTGGCGAAGGCCAAGGCTGAACTCAACCGAGTACGAGAAGAGGAGATTCGGCTCACAGCCGAAAAGGAGCTCCAAGAGGAGCTCCAGCAAAAACGGAGGACGCAGTTCCTCAAGGCGCCGGCATCGGTGCCCGCGGACCGTGGCTCTCAGCTGAGCAACTGCGATGCCGCTGAGCTGGAGTCAATGTTGATGGGCTCGGTGGACATCGTTTATGCGGTGGCCACCAAGTCCAAAAACTTAAAGGGCACGTCGGTGAGGGCCCTGAAGGATGCTGTGGACACCATAAGGGCATCCTTTAAGGAAGCGCGGGACCGCACAATGCCCGAGGAGATGGCCCTACTGGTAAAGGCGAATGAGCGACTCTCAGCGGAGCTGAAGGACCTGCGACAAGAGATGGCGCAGATGAGGGAGACCCAAGCTCGCGTGGCTGCAACCTCGGTTCCTGTTCAGGCACCAGCTCAAATCCCCTGCACGGAGGAAGTGATGCGGCAGATCATGGTGCAAGTGGGCACGATGGTGAACGCCCGCTTTGCCGGGATCGAGGAGAGACTGCTGCCCGGGCAGACCCGGAGGCCCCCTCTGGCCGCAGACCGGCGAAGGGAGGCCGAGGTGCGTTCAGCAGAGACCCCCACTCAAAGGGACTCTCCAGCGCCAAAACCTGGAGCAAGAGCGGCTCCGAAACCGAAGCCTGCCCCCGCCCCTGCCAGCGCTGCAGCTCCAGCGGAAGACTGGCAGGTGGTGTCAAGGCATGGAAAGGCCAAGAGGCGAGACAAGGAGCGTGCGGCAGAAGGGGCAAGACCCACCGAGAAGAAGAGGCCCGCCCCTCCAGCCCAAGTCCCTAGGCCGAAACCAAAGCCCTCCAAGGCGAGTGCGGCCAAGCTCCGCCCTCCAAGAACTGCGGCGGTGGTGATCACGCTGCAGGAGAAAGCGGTGGAGAAAGGTGTCACCTACGCCAAGGTGCTGGAGGCGGCCAAGGCGAAGATCAGCCTAAGCGAGCTGGGATTCTCGCCGTTGAAAATCAGGGTGGCGGCCACTGGGGCACGAGTGCTGGAGGTTTCCGGCGCGAACAACGCGGCAAAAGCGGACGTCCTTGCTGAGAAGCTCAGAGAGACGTTTCTAGACGAAGAGAGCATACGAGTCTCCAGGCCTACTATTACAACTGACCTTCGAGTCAGCGGCCTGGACGATTCTGTCACCCCGCACGAGCTAGCGGAGGCCTTGGCTGGGAAGGGCGAATGCCCTGTGACGGCCTTTTCCGTAGGCGCAATACGGCGGGGCCAAGCCGGGATGGGCACCGTGTTCGTGCGCTGCCCCACCGCAGCTGCAAAGAAGGTGATGGCCACTGGAGGCCGTGTTTTGGTGGGCTGGGTGGCGGCGCGGGTCAGTATCTTAGATGCAAGGCCCCGCCGCTGCTACCGCTGTCTTGAGCTGGGCCATATAGCGGCCAAGTGCAAGGCCGAAGTTGACCGCAGCGATGAGTGCTACCGCTGCGGTACAAAGGCCCACAAGGCCAAAGAGTGCACAGCCGCCCCCCATTGCACCCTATGTGCAGCAGCGGGAAAGCCGGCGGACCACCTCTCCGGGAGCAAGGCATGCGCTAAGTCCCCGTCAAAGCCAGGGGTCAGACGGAAGGCCAACGCGGCTGGGGCTACGGCCAAGCCACGTCCGCCTCGCCCTAACAAAGGGCCAGCCGAAGGCATGGAGGAAGGTTAATTAGTATGGCCCTAACCTTCCTACAGGCGAATATCAACCGTTGCGCCGGGGCTCAGGACTTACTTTTGCAGTCCATGGCGGAGCGGTTGATCCAGGTGGCGGTGGTCAGCGAGCCCTACGCGGTCCGTCCTAGGCCTGACTGGGCTGGGGACCTTGACGGATTGGTGGCGATCACCACGCAATCGCCGGCTCAATCTCCCCCTCTCGAAGACGTTGTGAGGGGCAGGGGTTTCGTAGCGGCTAGGGTGGGTCAAACCGTCATTGTGGGGGTGTACCACTCCCCGAACCGACCGGTTCGCGAGCTAGAGACTCTCCTCGGCGCGGTGGGGACCTTGATTGGTCAGACCCGCCCACGCCCCGTCCTCGTGCTCGGAGACTTCAACGCCAAATCAGCGGCGTGGGGGTCGCCGGTGACGAACTCGCGGGGCGGTGTCGTACTAGAGTGGATAGCCGAGGTGGGCCTCTGCGTCGCGAACCGCGGATCGGAAAGCACCTGCGTCCGGCGTAATGGTGAGTCCATCGTCGATTTGACGCTCATCACACCGGACATCGCTTCCCGCATTCGCGACTGGCAGGTGCTGTTGGACGTGGTAACGCTGTCCGATCACCGGTACATCCGGTTCAGCGTTTCCTCGACTCAAACGGACGAAGTGAGAGAGGTAGGGGGCGAGATAGGTCCGCGATGGGCCCTGAAGCGCCTCAACGCCGAAGTGCTGCAGGAGGCGGCCCTCGTCGAAGTTTGGAACGGCACTCCTCAGGAGCCGGATCCGATAGACCCGGAGGCGATGGCGGACAGGCTGTGCGAGGCATTGACGCGGGTTTGCGACGCTGCAATGCCGCGCGCGCCAGCCCCACAGCCCAGACGCCAAGTCTATTGGTGGACGGAGGAGATTGCCGAACTCCGGAGAAGATGTGTTAAGAGGCGCCGACTATACCAGCGGTATCGGAGGCGAAGGCGGCAAGAGACGGAAGAGAGCAATTCTCTGTACGCCGCTTACAGAGAGGCTACCGGGGCCCTTCGCCTCACGATAGTGGAGGCTAAGAGGCAGGCCTGGGAGGAGCTGCTGGAGGGGCTTGAGCGCGACCCATGGGGCCGTCCGTACAAGTGGGTGAGGCAAAAGCTTCGCCCCTGGGCACCCCCCATCACGGCCTCGCTCCAACCGGCGGTGCTCCAACTAGTGGTCGATGGCTTGTTCCCCGGTGCTCCGGGGGCCGAGTTCACGCCTCCCTCGACAACCGCTGATCTCGCCGAAGAAGAGGAGAGCGAGTTTGTCCCCATCTCTGAGGGCGAGCTTGGTGCGGCTGTGCTCAGGATGAGAGCCAAGAACACGGCGCCTGGGCCTGACGGCATACCGGGTCGTGCGTGGGCTCTCTCCTTGAAGCACCTGGATTCCGCCTTAAGGGACCTGTTTGACAGTTGCCTCATGGAAGGAAGATTCCCCAGACGGTGGAAAAGGGGCAAACTCGTTCTCCTGAGGAAGGAGGGTCGTCCTGCGGATGAGCCCTCGGGCTATCGCCCGATTGTGCTGCTTGACGAGGCGGGCAAGCTGTTGGAGAGAGTAGTGGCTGCCCGCCTGGTCAGGCACCTTGAGACTGTGGGACCGGATCTGGCGCCTAACCAGTTCGGTTTTCGGAGAGGTCGCTCGACGATTGATGCCATATCACTTGTCCGCGACCTCTCCGAGGAGGCGTGCTCCAGTAGTGGCGTGTTGGTGGCCGTATCGTTGGACATCTCCAACGCATTCAACACGCTACCCTGGAGCACGATACACGCCGGTCTGAGGTACCACAAGGTGCCTCAGTACCTGCGAAGACTTGTCGGGGACTATCTCTCCGACAGAGAGGTAATCTTCCCGACGACTCGCGGGGAGGGTAGTAGTCCCATGACACGCGGCGTTCCACAGGGGTCGGTACTTGGCCCACTCCTGTGGAACGTCGGGTACGATTGGGTACTCCGGGGTGCTAACCTTCGTGGCGTTGGCGTAGTGTGCTATGCCGATGACACGCTGGTCGCCGCCCAGGGAGTCGACTACAGGGAGGCTGCGATGCTAGCTACAGCCGGAGTCGCGACCGTGGTGGCAAGGATCCGGATGCTGGGTCTGGAGGTGGCACTCCACAAATCCGAGGCCATATGTTTTCATGGGCCCCGGCGGAAACCACCTACAGACTCCACCATTGTGGTGGGTGGAGTATCTATTCCCGTCGGGACGACACTGAAGTATCTTGGTGTCGTCCTCGACGGCAGATGGAGTTTTAAGGTGCATGTGCGGCGGCTGGCTCCCAAAATACTGGGGACAGCCGGCGCACTAAGTCGCCTGCTCCCGAACATCGGGGGCTGCGAAGGGAGCTGCCGCCGCCTCTATACAGCGGTGGTAAGCTCGATGGCCCTGTATGGCGCCCCGATATGGGCGGGAGAGCTCGATCGGCAGACCACTGCCGCGCTGATTGGAGCGCAACGGGTGATGGCGGTGAGATTGTGCAGGGGCTATCGCACACTCTCTCACGAGGTGGCATGCGTGCTCGCTGGATCGCTCCCGTGGGACCTTGAGGCCGAAGTTCTGGCCTCGGTCTACTGGCGCAGAGCGCAGGCGCGGGAGCGAGACGAGCGACCGGCGCCGCAGGAGGTGGCGCACTGGCGCGATCAGGCCAGGGCGTCCGCCATCGCCACGTGGAGGGAACGGCTCCTCGCTGGGCAGGTGCAGAGGGGGCAGAGCGCTAGGCGATTCCTAGAGGCGGTCAGCCCAGTACTAGAGGAATGGGTCCGCAGAAAGCATGGGAGTCTTTCCTTCCGGCTGACGCAGGTCCTCTCGGGACATGGTTGTTTTGGGAGGTACCTTCATCGCGTCGCCCAAAGGGAAGACTCCCCGGCTTGTCACCAGTGCGGACACGCGGAGGACACGGCCCAGCACGCGCTGGAAGAGTGCCCGGGAGGAGCCGAGCCGCGGCAATCATTGGTCGCGATCGTAGGGACAGACCTCTCCCTATCGACCATTATACAAAAAATGTTCGATGAGGAGAGGTCCTGGGAGGCAGTGGCCTCCTTCTGCGAGACAGTCATTCTGCAGAGGGAGGAAGAGGAGCGGGAGAGGGAGAGGGATCCACTCTCTCTGCCGCTCCGGAGGGCGCGGACACGGAGGCGAGCTACTCGAGCCCGCACTCCGTCTCCGCTCCGAGGGCCTAGGGTGTTGGGTGCGGGGGCACCTGGCACCCCCTTATAATAGGTCATCGAGAGGTGGAGATGCCCTTTGTGTTCTGGGGCATCACACGAAGGTGGGAGGTCTTGTGTAGACCTCAACATGAGACGAGCCAGCCGTTAGGCTGGCAGCGACACTGACGAGGGCTGCGGAGTGCGCAAGCGGTCCCGCGCCCCACGTTTTTAGTTGGTGTAGGAGGAACACCCCAGTTTTTTTTTTTTTTTTTTTTTTTTTTTTTTTTTTTTTTTTTTTAGTGAGTATGCTGCCACTCTGGCGGAGAGTCTCACATAACCACCGGCCCTCCCCCATGGGAAGGTGGTATCCATAAAGGATTTTCCTGGGTAAAAAAAAAAAAAAAAAAAAAAAAAAAAAAAAAAAAAAGGTTAGGTTAGGTTAGGTTAGGTTAGGTTAGGTTAGGTTAGGTTAGGTTAGGTTAGGTTAGGTTAGGTTAGGTTAGGTTAGGTTAGGTTAGGTTAGGTTAGGTTAGGTTCCGCGGACCTGCTGGGTAGTCCCAGTGGGTGGGGAGGTGTACCCCAACGCGGCGCGTCCCCGGGTGGCGGATAGGGGAACGACTCCCAGAAATGGGAGTTACCGGTTTACCGGCGCGGACCAAACACTGGGGTGGGATGGGGGGGGGGGGGGGATTTAGAGCGGGGATGCCGTCCATCTTGGTTCCCGTGAGTCGGCTGTATGGGTCAGTTTCCTCGCGGGATGCCGAGTGGTCAGGTGCTTGGCTTGAGTTCAAGCTTGAGCTTGAGCGGAGGATAGCCTTCTTAGGCTTGCGGAGAGGTGTCGGGCCTTGGCGTGCACTTACCCTGCCGCCGGGCAGGCAGTGGGAGTTTTCTTCCCTGCCACCGCCCCAAAATCGTAACCCCGCAACATGGTCGCAGTCATGTTTTGCGATCTGAGCGGGACCGATAGGCCTTGGCTTGGTCGCCCGGGCTGCGAGGAAGACAACCTCTATAAAAAATTACCCGAGGATAAGCGGCGGCGCGGCGTAAGGTCTGGAAGGCTGAACGGAGTTTCAGTCGCTACCGCGTCCCCCGCCAGGGAAGTGTCGCTCCCCTGAGCGGGTTACGTTAGACTTCCCCGGTTACAGTGGGCACTGTCCGGGGTGACCCACCCTTCCCACTTACTCGTGGGATCTGAATATGAATGACTCTATAAACAAATCTAGGTTAGGTGAGACGGTAGGGAGCGGTGAGGAGGTTGTATGCGCGTCTGCGCATAGCAACAGTGGTAGGGCGCTAGAGCCTGAGGAGGCGACGACGCCTCAATTGCGGGACGCCTTCGGGCGTTTCAAAAAAAAGGCCCTTCTAAGGGCCAACCAAACGGCCCTTCTCAGGGCCAACCAAAAGGCCCTTCTCAGGGCCAACCAAAAGGCCCTTCTCAGGGCCAACCAAAAGGCCCTTCTCAGGGCCAACCAAAAGGCCCTTCTCAGGGCCAAACCAAAGGCCCTTCTCAGGGCCAAACCAAAGGCCATTCTCAGGGCCACGCCGGCGATGCCAGTATGGCGTCGGAGGTTTGCCGCCCATCACCGGGTAGCATGTTCCGCAGGCTGTCGGTCGACGTGTTGTCGGACTCCGACAACGAGTCGCTCGTTCCAGAGTCGGACGGAAGTTCGGCGATGGAAGCCGAAAGTCGCTTACAAAAGCGGAAGCGATCCTTCCTGAAGGACGGCGGCGAAGGCTCCTCGGACTCCACGAGGAGTGCTAAGCCAAAAAAGAAGGCGAAGGCCAAAAAGCCTTCCACTGTGGTGGACACCCACGACGTGGGTCTGGCGGACGCCCAACGTCAGTTGGACCTCGCACGAAGGGCTCAGTTCCAGGAAGACCTGGAAGAGAGGGTCGCCGCGAAGGAGATGCAGGCGCAGGCCGCCCGGGCTAAGTCCGGGTACGGTGCGTCTAGCGTCTTATACGCGGACCACTCGCTGGCCGAGCTGGAGCGCATGGCGCAGGAGGACGAAGAGGAGATCAGGGTGGTCGCCTCTAAGTCCTCCAATCTAAAAGGGACATTCCAAAAGTCCCTTAAATGCAGGGCCGCCAGCATGGGTGGCATCGTCCGGGAGCTGGTGCAACGCACAGCCACCGACGAGACGCGGCAACTGCAGGCGAAGTTAGATCGCCTGCAGTCGGAGGTCAGCCAGCTGCATAAGAAGCTGGCTGAGGTCACGGCCCAGCCAACCCAAGCTGAGCCGAGACCTGCGGTGGAGGGCCCTTCCTCCTCTTCCAACCTTGAGGATGTCATCCGCAAGGTTGTGATGGAGGAAAGGGCATTTACGAGAGCCTGCCTCGCTGGCATCGAGGACAGGCTCTTGCCCGAAAAGCGCCTCCGACCGCCCCTCGCGGCGGACAAGAGGCCGTGCGAGCCTGGGCCATCCTCCCAAAGGGAGGACGCCCTTCTCCCTTCCACCACCCCGTCCACCCAGCCGTGGACGAAGGTGGTCAAAAAGGGGAAGGGCAAGGCCAAGAAGGCGAGAGCGGCCGCCGCCCCTGCCTCCCCAGCCAACATCTCCCCTCCCTGCCCGTCCCAGACGACCGGCAAGGGGAAGGGGAAGGGGAAGGGGCAAAAGTCGGCCCCTAAGCCCGCCACCGCTGCTCCGGCAGCTAAAAGGGCCCCTGCCGGTGGGAGAAAAACCCTAGTTTCTCCCAAAACCGCGGCCGTCGTGGTGACGCTCACCGCGGAGGCTGCGGAGCGTGGTGAGACGTACGAGTCCGTGCTGAAACGGGCTCGTACCAACGCCGATCCCACCAAGCTGGGAATCGGCGCCATCACGTGCCGCCAGACCCAAGCCGGGGCTCGTATTTTCGAGTTCCCGGGGGCCCAGGGCGGCACCAACGCTGACCTCTTCGCAACGAAGTTGCAAGAGGTCATCGCGGACGCGGCCAAGGTGGTAAGGCCCGTCAAGTCGGCGGCCCTCGAGGTGACCAATCTGGACGATTCGGTCACCAAAGAGGAGGTCGTGGCGGCGCTCGCAGCAATAGGGGGCTGCAACACCGCAGCGGTACAGGGTCGGGCTATCAGGCCCGGCCGCGGCGGCATGGGCACAATCCGCCTGGAGTGCCCGGTCACCGCAGCTAAGGCCGTCCTTGCCAAGGGACGGCTTGCCGTCGGGTTTGGGTCGTGTGTGGTCCGAGCACTTGGTGAGCAGCCTTTGCGCTGCTACAAGTGCTTCGGAATCGGCCACACACGGGCCCTCTGTCCGTCCAAGGTGGACAGGTCGGACGCCTGTTACCGCTGCGGTAAGGAGGGGCACATGTCCGCCTCCTGCACGGCCGCCAAGCCGCACTGCGCGGTGTGCGCCGCCAGTGGCCGCCCGGCGGACCACGTGATGAGGGGGAGGAACTGCAATCCTCCCCCAAAGAAGGGCAAAGCGCAGGCGCCGTCCCAGCCTGCCGCTACCACCGTCGTCCCTGAGGCTGGGACCTCGGTGGCCGACGAGGGGGGTGCGATGTCCAAATGATGGATAGGTCCGGACATCGCATCCTACAGGCGAATACTAACCACTGTAAAGCAGCCCAGGACCTGCTGATGCAGGCCCTGGCTGAGTGGTTAGTAGACGTTGCGGTGGTCGCCGAGCCGTACTCTGTCCCTGGCCGTTGGCTGGGTGATCGGGACGGCTCGGTGGCGTTGGTGTCGCGGTCTTCCACGGACTCCCCTCCCCTCTCGCTCTTAGAGAGGGGACCGGGATACGTGGCCGCCGCGTGGGGAGAAATAGCCCTGGTGGGGGTCTATTTCTCCCCTAACCGCCCTTTACAGGACTTCGAGGATTTTCTCGAAGTCCTGACCGCAGTAGTCGGTAGGGCGGCGCCGCGCCAGGTCGCCGTATTGGGCGACCTGAACGCCAAGTCGGCGGCCTGGGGCAACCGGGCCGCCTCTTGCAACGTCCGCGGGCGGGCCGTCGAATTTTGGGCGGCCTCGTCGGGCGTGTCCCTCCTAAATAGAGGGACGGCCCACACGTGTGTGCGGCAACGGGGAGGGACGGTGGTGGACGTGTCGTTCGCCACCCCCGCACTTGCCGCCCGCGTCGTCGGCTGGCGGGTGGAAACGGTGGAGACCTTGTCGGACCACCGATACGTGCGGTTCGACATCGTCTCCACCCAGAGCCCCCGGGGGATGGCCCGCTCGGGCCAGTCCCCCTTTCCACGGTGGGCTCAGATCCACCTGGACCGAGGGGCGGCCAAGGAGGCGGCGTTCGTCCAGGACTGGCTCACGCCTCCTATCAATGTCCTGGACGTCGACGCCTCGGCGGTCCGACTGCGGGAGTCCCTGACCGAGGTGTGCAACTCCAGCATGCCTCGGTCTCGCCGCCCACCTCCCCGACGCGCCGTCTATTGGTGGTCGGAGGAGCTGGCGGGGCTCCGGGCCGCCTGCGTGGTGGCCAGGAGGGCCTACACGCGGAGTCGACGGCGGAACGTGCGGGACGCGTCGAACGAGGACCTTCTCTACGCCTCGTACGTAGAGGCAAAGAAGGTCCTCAAGGCGGCTATGTTCGCCGCCGACGACGCGGCGAGGGCCGAAATGCTAGAGGGTCTCGACAGAGACCCGTACGGGAGACCGTATAAGGCGGCGCGGAATAAACTGCGCCCCTTCGGTCCCCCGCTAGCAGAGACCCTCGAGCCGGCGTTTCTGGATGGGGTGGTTCGGTCCTTGTTTCCAACAGGGACCAACTTCACCCCTCCAGTGATGGACCCCCCGCGGGAGGCGGCTCCGCCGGCGGAGGAGGTCCCTCCGGTCACGGGGGCGGAGTTTGGCGCGGCGACGCTTCGCCTCCGCGCCAAGAAAACCGCCCCCGGGCCGGACGGCGTCCCCGCAAGGGTGGTGGCCATTGCGGCCACCCAAATGGCGGACAGGTTTCGGGACCTCTTCAGCGCGTGTTTCACGGCTGGGAGGTTCCCGAAAGCCTGGAAGGAGGGGCAGCTGTGCCTCCTCCGTAAGGAGAGACGACCGGCAGACTCCCCCTCGGCATACCGACCCATCGTTCTGCTCGATGAGGTCGGTAAACTGTTCGAGGGGATCGTCGCCGGTCGGCTGAATGGCCTCCTGCGGGGGGTTGGGCCGAACCTGTCGGACGCCCAATTCGGTTTTCGAGTTGGGCGTTCGACAGTGGACGCGCTGGCCCGGCTGAAGGGCCAGGTGAGGGAGGCCGTGGAGTCTGGGGACGGAGTGTTGGCTGTGTCATTTGACATAGCCAACGCGTTCAACTCCGTCCCCCACTCCACGATCTTGGAGGCACTCCGGTACCACGGAGTGCCTTCATACTTGCGGGCCCTCTTGGCCAGCTACTTGGAGGACAGAGCGGTCCTCCTCGTAGACAAGGCTGGCCAAGTCCGGAGGCACGGCGCGGAGTCTGGTGTTCCGCAGGGGTCGGTCCTAGGACCACTCCTGTGGAACATCGGCTTCGACTGGCTCCTGCGGGGATCCCTCCTCCCGGGCACGAGTGTCATCTGCTACGCGGATGACACTCTCCTCACTGCCCGGGGGAGGGATTTTAGGGAGGCGGCCAGTTTGGCCTCGGCTGGCGGATCCTTGGTCGCGGGAAGGATCCGCCGCCTCGGGTTGGGGGTTGCGCTGCACAAGACCGAGGCCGTGTTCTTCCACGGGCCTCGGCAGCGCATCCCTCTTGACGCCCACATCGTCGTGGAGGGCGTCAGGATCGGGGTGAGGACCCAGATGAAATATCTGGGCCTCACCCTGGACAGCAGGTGGCGCTTCGGCCCGCACTTCAGCGGGTTGTCAGCGCGCCTGCTGAAGGCGGCGAACGCCCTCTCGTGGCTCCTCCCAAACCTGGGAGGGCCGAAGGCGAGATGCCGGCATTTGTATGCCGGCATCTTGAAGAGCATGGCCCTTTACGGGGCCCCCATCTGGGCGGACTCCCTCCACAGGAGGGAGAATGCGACCGCCATCCGCAGGCCCCAAAGGGCCATTGCACTGCGGGTGGCGAGAGCCTACCGCTCGGTGGGCTTTGCGGTAGCGTGCGCTCTGGCCGGCACCCCGCCTTGGGAACTCGAGGCGTGGGTGCTCGCCAGAGTGTACGAGTGGACGGCGGGGCGTAGGGCGCTCGGGGAGTGCCCTGCCCCAGAAGAGCGGGAGGCCGTCCGCAGAGAGGCGAGGGACGCAACCGTCCAACATTGGACGGAGGCCCTCGCCACCGCAGCCTTTGGCCGCAGAACGTTGGACGCGCTCGGGCCAGTCCTGCAGGACTGGCTCGGGCGGTCCCACGGTTTCCTTTCTTTCCGTCTGGTGCAGGTGCTATCCGGGCATGGCGTCTTCGGATCGTGCCTGCATCGGATCGGAAGAGAGGAGACCCCGGCCTGCCACGATTGTGGCGCGGCGGTGGACACGGCGCAGCACACCCTGGAGGTGTGTGCGTCGTGGTCTGGGCCGCGCCGCCAATTGATGGCGGTGGTCGGGCAGGACCTCTCGCTGCCCAGCGTGGTTTTAGCCATGCTGGGAAGCGAGGAGTCCTGGGCTGCGGTGGCCTCCTTTTGCGAGGAAGTAATTTCGCAAAAGGAGGCGACGGAGCGGGCGCGGGAGGAAGACCCTCTCGCAGCGCCACTCCGCAGGCGACGAACGGGTCGGAGAAGGCGATTGCACGACAATCGTCTTCCCCCTCCTGGTGGAGGATAGCGGGAGACAGGCGCGGGGGCGTCTTCTCCCGCATTGCACGTATCCTCCACTTCCGCCGGGTGGGAATGACCGCGAGCACTCGCGGCTATTCTCGGGCCCCTCTCCTAGGGTGGGGAGGGGGGTGAAGGGCTCGCCGTAAAGGCGGGCGGTCGTCGGCGGGGGGCTGGATGGAAAGGCTGTGCCGGATTCCCAGTTCCCCTCCATATAGGCGATGCGGGAGTGCCGCTGGGTCGTTTAGTGGGTATACCGGTGGGGAGCACCGGGAGTCCCACATAACCCTTCCGTCCCCCGACGGGAGGGTATGCATAAAGCATTTTTCCCAGCGTCAAAAAAAAAAAAAAAAAAAAAAAAAAAAAAAAAAAAAAAAAAAAAAAAAGGTTAGGTTAGGTTAGGTTCCGCGGACCTGCTGGGTAGTCCGCGGACCTGCTGGGTAGTCCCAGTGGGTGGGGAGGTGTACCCCAACGCGGCGCGTCCCCGGGTGGCGGATAGGGGAACGGCTCCCAGAAATGGGAGTTACCGGTTTACCGGCGCGGACCAAACACTGGGGGTGGGGGGGGGGGGAAATGGGAAGGGCTTCTCCAATCCTTCTTTTGTTCTGCCAAAAGAGGATTGGATGAAGCCAGGAGGTCGATGAGACGGACCTGCGGGTCGGTGATGGAGTTGGGATGGGCTGGTGGAGCCGTCTCTGAGGGCAGAGGCGCCGTCCAGCTTGGTTCCCGTGAGTCGGCTGTGTGGGTCAGTTTGCTTGCGGGACTCCGAATGGACTGGTGCCTGGCTTGTTGTACAAGCCAAATGAGGGAGTAGAGGAGTCGGGCCTTGGTGTGCACTCACCCTGCCGCCGGGCAGGCAGTGGGAGTTTTCTTCCCTGCCACCGCTCCAAAATCGTAGTCCCGTAACATGGCCGCGGTCATGTTTTGTGGTCTGAGCGGGACCGATAGGCTTTGGCTTGGTCGCCCGGGCCGCGAGGAAGACAACCTCTATAAAAAATTACCCGAAGGTAAGCGGCGGCGCGGCGTGAGGCCTGGAAGGCTGGACGGAGTTCCAGTCGCTACCGCGTCCCCCGCCAGGGAATTGTCGCTCCCCTGAGCGAGTTACGCCAGACTTCCCCGGTTACAGTGGGCACTGTCCGGGGCGACCCACCCTTCCCACTTACTCGTGGGACCAATTATGGAAAAAACTAAACAAATCTCTAGGTTAAGGAAGAAGATAGGGAGTGATGAAGAGGAGGCTGAATGCGCGTCTGCGCTCAGCGACGCCAGTAGGGCGAGTGTAGAAGTAGCGAAAGAGGCGCGTGTGGTTATAACCCGCTGCGCAGAGATGGATAGCAGCGATCAAGATATGCTCGTTGCTTCGTCGGCAATGGTGAACCTGTCGGACACGGACTCTGATGCGAGTTTCCAGACCGTGACCTCAGGGGAGCTGCCCAAAAGTGGAGACCGCTTGTGGAGAAAGCGTCACAGAGATGATGCGAGCTCGGGCTTGGACGAGGATGAGGAGTCGATGCCCGCATCACCGGCTAGGAGAGGACGTGGACGTCCTCCTTCTACTGGTAAATACGTAGGCCTGGCTAAAGCTAAGGCACAACTCAACGCGGCGAAAGCTGAGGAACTTCGGCTGCAGGCTGAAATGGAGATGGCGGACGATCTAAGACGGAAAAGAGAGGCGATAGCTGCCACCTTCCGCAAATCTCCGGAATTAGTGACACGTTCGTCAAGTAATGAAGGTCAAGAGCAACCAGACCTAGCAAGGCTGGTGCTAGATTCAGTCGATACGATTGAAAAGGTTGCCAAAAACTCTGGTAACCTCAAAGGGACGTACGTTAGAGCGCTGAAGGATGCTGTAGAGACTATTAAAGTTTCCTTTCAGGAGCTGCGCTCACGCACAATGTCGGAGGAGGTTACCCGATTGGAAACAGCCAACAAACGACTCGCAAGTGAGCTGGCCGAACTGCGAAAAGAGTTAGCCCAGATGCGGCAGCTCACGCAACAGCGTGAACAGGTGCCAGGTCCGACGGCAACTCAGCCCCATACAATAGAAGAGATAGTGCGCGTCGTCATGGTCCAATGTGGGACTATGATGAACGCAAGACTGGACGGTCTGGAGGAGCGGTTGCTCCCAGAGAAGCGCCTGCGGCCACCATTAGCTGCAAATAAAAAGAAGACCCTGGTGCCGATGGCCCCCGCAATTATGGCTGCTGCCCCTCGCTCGGTGGGCCGCTCGCAGGCCGAAATAACGGATGTTGCTCCTGTAGCTGGTACCAAAGAGACAGCCAAAAAGTCTCAGAAAGCTGTAGCTCAAGAGACTCGAAAGGCAATGGGTAAACCCAAACCGGCAGTGAAAGAGTCGCGGTTGTTGCCTCCGCAGCCCCAGTCCATGGATGAGGGGTGGAAGGTAGTGGCTCGGAAGGGCACAAACAAAAAGAAAGCCGCCAAGAAGGCGACAAACGCTCAGATGCCCTCACAGAAGGTGACAAGTGCTCGGGTGCAAACAGAAAAGAAGCCAGCCAAGCTCCGCTCCCCTCGCTCAGCAGCGGTTATGCTGACGATAAAGCTGGATGCTGCAGAGAAAGGTGTCACCTACGACAAAGTGCTTGCTGAGGCCAAGCAGCATATCAGCCTTAAAGACCTTGGTATATCCACAGGTATAAAGTTCCGCACTGCGGCTACGGGTGCTCGCCTCCTTCAGGTGTCCGGTGCCTCCAGTGCCGAGAAAGCCGATGCTCTGGCCAAAAAGCTAGAGGAGTCTCTTGGAGAAGAAGTAGTTCGGGTCACCAGGCCTGAGAAATGCGTTGAAATGCACATAACGGGTCTGGATGACTCGGTTACTAAGGAAGAAGTGATAGCGACTGTTGCTGATGTGGGTGGCTGTACAAAAGAGGCTATCAGATCGGGAGAAATCCTTCGTCCTCCTGGTCGACAAGGAGGCGGCTCGATCTGGCTGCGATGTCCAATTGTTGCAGCAAAGAAAGTGACGGAGAAGAGAATCTTAGTGGGCTGGGTCTCAGTTCAAGCTAAAATTCTAGAGCAGAGACCACTTCGGTGCTTTCGGTGCCTAGAACCCGGTCATATAGGTGTAAAGTGCACCGCTGACGTTGACCGGAGCAGTTTCTGCTTCTGCTGTGGTAAGCCAGGACACAAGGCAGCCCAGTGCTCTGCTGATCCGCACTGCCCTGTGTGTGAGGCGGCAAACAAAGCGGCAAATCACCGTATCGGTGGTAAAGCTTGTTTAGCCAGGCCCGCCGAAAAGGGTAAAAGGAGGGAAAAGTCGACTAGTGAAGGTCCCAGGACCCCCTCGCAGCTGACTCAGCGTCCGGCAACGCAAACAGAGGATCTTATGGACACCAATAATTAGTATGGCGACCAAATTTCTGCAGGCGAACATCAACCACTCTGCCAGAGCTCAGGATCTTTTGCTCCAGAGCATGGCAGAGTGGTTGATCCAAATAACCGTGGTCGCTGAGCCCTACTTTGTTCCCCCCCGGGATAACTGGGTGGGGGACCATGGGGACTATGTGGCCATCATCAGAGCTGCTGGTACCCTACCTTTTGGAAAGACAGTAAAGGGTCAGGGTTGCGTTTTGGCTGTCTTTAATGGCATTGCCATCATTGGGGTATATTTCTCGCCAAACAGGAATCTCGCTGATTTTGAGCATTTGCTTGTGGAAGTGGGGGTTCTCATTGGGCAAGCACATCCTACCCCCGTGGTCGTCGCTGGTGATCTCAATGCCAAATCAACGGCCTGGGGATCACCACGGACGGACGCGCGAGGGGAGGCGTTGGAGGAGTGGGCGGTCTCCATGGGTTTAGAGGTACTAAATAGGGGAACGATAAGCACGTGTGTGCGACAACAGGGTGAGTCAATCGTGGATGTTACGTTCGCGAGTTCCGCCCTCGCACACCGAGTTCAGGGCTGGCAAGTAAGAGAGGACGCAGAGACATTGGCCGATCATCGGTATATCCAATTCGAGGTCTCTAGGGTCCCTTTAACATCTGGAAGAGTAAGCAGGGCCCCTATAGAAAAAAATGTGCGCTGGTCACTGAGGAAGCTGGATACGAAAGTCGCGAAGGAGGCGGCTATTGTGGAGGCCTGGATTGCGGATGGGTCTGATCCCATGGTAGAGAATGTTGATGCTGCATCAGAGCAACTTGTAAGTGCCCTAAGCAGAGTATGTGACGCAGCCATGCCGAGGGCAAAGGCAATGCCACCGCGACGGCAGGTGTATTGGTGGAATGCGGAACTCAACCAGATGCGAAAAGCAAGCGTTGCAGCTCGCCGCCAATACCACAGATGCAGGCGAAGACGCATTAGGAACGAGGACCTGGAACGGGAACTGTATGCTCAATACAGATCTGCATGCGCGAGACTGCAAACAGCAATTCTGAAGGCCAAAGAGGCAGCATGGGAAGATTGGTTGGAGACCCTCAACCTTGACCCATGGGGACGTCCTTATAAGGTGGTGTCAGGTAAACTTCGCCCTTGGGCCCCACCATTGTCGAAAACTCTGGAACCTCAGTTTTTGGAGCGCGTTGTGACGTCCCTCTTTCCGGAAAGGGGAGAGTGGCAACCACCTCCCATGGCACCACCGGATAGAACGGGGGACCCTCAGGAGGAGATAGTTCCACAAGTCACGGAGGTAGAGCTTGGGATTGCGGTGTTAAAACTTCGAAAGAAGAAAACCGCACCAGGTCCCGACGGGATACCCGTGCGTGCTGTGGCAATAGCGATGGGACAGATGGGAGAAGGAGTGAGAGCGCTATTCACCGAGTGCCTAGTTCAGGGTAGATTCCCACGTGTTTGGAAGTCGGGCAAACTCGTTCTGCTTCGAAAGAGTGGTCGCCCAGAAGACTCACCGTCAGCGTACCGACCTATCGTGCTGCTGGACGAGATGAGCAAACTCTTCGAGCGAGTACTTGCTGCCCGTCTCGTCAAACACTTGGGGAGTGTAGGGCCAGATCTGCATAATCGACAGTACGGCTTCCGCTGTGGGCGTTCGACCATCGATGCCATTGCTCAGGTGCGAGACCTGGCTGTGAATGCGGTTGCGGAGGGCGATGTCGTGTTGGCAATGTCGCTGGATATTGCGAATGCTTTTAACACCTTGCCCTGGGAGACAATCAAGGAGGCACTAAGGTATCATGGCGTACCTCGATACATAAGAAGAGTGATAGCGGACTACTTTGTTGACCGGGCCATCATATACCCGACTGAAAACGGGTGGTCCAGGAGAGTCATGTCGTGCGGTGTCCCACAGGGGTCGGTCCTTGGACCACTCCTGTGGAACATCGGGTACGATTGGGTAATCCGTGGTGAAAACCTTCGAGGGGTCAACATTACGTGCTACGCCGACGACACCCTTGTCACGGCTCGTGGTGGCACCCACAGGGAAGCAGCGGTCATTGCGACAGCGGGCGTCGCCCAGGTGGTACGGAGAATCCGGGCCCTAGGATTGGAGGTGGCTCTTAACAAGTCTGAGGCACTATTCTTTCACGGCCCTCGAAATACACCCCCACAGGGGATGACTATTGTGGTTGGCGGTACATCGATTGCTGTCAAGCCCACAATTCGATACTTAGGTATCGTTCTGGACGGTCAGTGGCGGTTTACGGAGCATTTTCGGCGACTAGCACCAAAGCTCATATCTTTTGCTGGAGTGCTTGGAAAACTGCTTCCAAATTTAAGTGGTCCAAGCGTAGCATGTCGCCGGTTGTACATAGGCGTAGTCCGCTCTAAGGCCCTCTATGGAGCGCCTATATGGGCGGACGCTCTGAGCACCCAAAATAAGGCCTTGCTGCGGCGTCCGCAGCGGGCCATTGCACTTAGGGCGGCTCGAGCATATTGCACGGTATCGTTTGAGGCAGCATGTCTGCTAGCAAACAGCCCACCTTGGGATCTTGAAGCAGGGGTACAAGCGGAAGTGTACCGCAGAAGTGCAGCAGTACGAGCTGAAGGAGGTTGGCCTCTTCCGGAGGAAATCGAAAAGTGGAGAGAGGAAGCACAAGATGAGCTCCTCGAGAAATGGTCTGACAGGCTGGAGAACCCGAGCGCTAGCAGGGAATTGGTTGCTGCTTTTCGACCCGTGTTTACGGCATGGGTCAAACGCAAGTTCGGCGCGCTGACGTTCCGCCTGACGCAGCTCTTAACAGGGCATGGTTGCTTCAGCAGATATTTGTGTCGGGTGGCCCGTCGGGAGCCATCAGCGGAGTGCCACCATTGCGGTCAGAGGGATGAGGATACGGCCCATCATACTCGTGCCGTGTGTCTTTCGTGGGTGGTGCCCCGAGCGGCCCTCACAACAGTAGTTGGTTCTGACCTGTCACTACCAGTGCTTATCAGCGCCATGGTCAGCAGTGAACAGGCATGGGATGCGGCTGTTGCATTCGCGGAGACAGTCATGTCCGAGAAGGAAAAGGCGGAAAGGGACCGAGAAGACAATGTCCTGTCGCTTCCGATTCGCCGCAGGAGAACTGGCCGCAGGCGGTTGGCCTTTGCCCAACAAATGCCGCCATAAAGGGATTTTCGGGCATGGATCGGGGGGTCTGTGTCCGAATTTAAAAGTCCCGAGCTGTAAGGCACCCCGTATGTGTTCCGGTGTGCCTTGAGCGAAGAGTAGGAGAGAAACTCCGAGAGTAGAGCCTGCATCAGGCACCCGTACTGTGTGAGAGGGTTATGAATGCGCGTTCAGCGATCTCACGGCCCTCTCATCAAAATGCGGTGAGAAGGAACACCCAGGTGGTTTTAGTGGGTATGGCGCCTTTAGCTGAGTCCGACATATCCTTTCCGCCCCCTGGCGGGAAGGAATCCATAAAGGATTTCCCCTGGTAAAAAATAAAAAAAAAAAAAAAAAAAAAAAAAGGTTAGGTTAGGTTAGGTTAGGTTAGGTTAGGTTAGGTTAGGTTAGGTTAGGTTAGGTTAGGTTAGGTTAGGTTAGGTTAGGTTAGGTTAGGTTAGGTTAGGTTAGGTTAGGTTAGGTTAGGTTAGGTTAGGTTAGGTTAGGTTAGGTTAGGTTAGGTTAGGTTAGGTTAGGTTGACGAGTTTTGGAGGTCTGACCCGGTGTATTAGCTGCCTTAGCGATCAGCCTATGAGAGCTACAGCGCAGTTCAATACATCGTAAGTTGCGGATTCACGAGGCGCACACATCTGTGAAAACGGTGTGTCGCTGAGTGTTTTGCGGACCAAGATATTGCAAAAAGAAGCGGAAAGTTACAAGTCGGGATTTTTTGATTGAAAAACGGTTTGTTTACCTTTTTCAATCGAAAAAAAGTCGGCTTTGCGGCTATCGTTCTACGCATTTTTTTGGGTTAGGACATAGCGGCAATAGTTAATTTTCGCGTAGGCTAGGTCCGGTTGCTTTCTCTCTTAGGGTTTGGAAGTAATCGGATTTTTAGTAATTTTATGTAAAATTAGGGAAAAAATTTTGCACAAAAAAGTCGGCAAAGTTTGGGTCTGAATATCTAGGTTGTGGTTTACCCCTACGGTCTCAGTAGGGGTGCCAGGGGATAGGGGATTTCAGCCCCTATTAGTTGTTGTTTTTGGCACCCGGCTACGTTGACGGGAAGTCAGCCAAAAAAATTTTTCAAAAAGTGTCCTAAGGGACCGGATTGCTATTCGGTTTTTTAGGCGCTTTTTGAAAATTGTATGGGATTTCTCCAAGCCGACTCCCCCTTGACCGTTTTTTTAACCAAACTCTGTTTGGGGTGATAACTTCGGCTGGGGTTGTCGGACTTGATCCAAATTTGGCAGAGACGTTGGCGGGGCCATAATGACCACGTCTGAAGAGGGGGGGGGTTCCCACCGCAAGTGGGACGAAAGATTTTTGGATTCTTCCTCTGAATCCGAGGAAGAACTCACAGAGGCCATTGAGATGGCTTCTCAGCCCCAGAAGAGGGGGCATGTTGACCAGGCGGATGACGCAAGGCCCGATAATGGGCCTAAGGTTGGAACAGCCCGGAGGGGCAAGCCCAAGGGGGCCTACGCGGGGATGGCGTCGGCAAGAGGTAAGCTCCGAAGTTCGGAGAATTACCTCAGCTCCGACACAGATGTCGCCGCCGGCCCCTCCTCGTATAGGAAGGACTTCCCGGAGCTCCGCTCCACGGGAACAATGGGGAGAGGGAGTGGGGGAACTACCTCCCCACCACGAAAGATGTTGACGCCCCCGTCGGAGGTTCTCCTCTCTGACCCGGTGGAGGCTGCCAAACAAGCGGCAGTGGAAATAATGGAGGGGGCCCGCAAGTCGGGCAACTTGAAGGGTGAGGTGTGGGGCACCATGAACCGGGCCTGCCGCACCATACTAAGTGCCATGGAGGAACTTGACGCCTCCAGGTCAGAGAGCGAGGAGATCCGCATCCTGAAGGCGGACAACAAGAGAATGCGGGAACAACTCGCTCTCTGCACAGCGGAGCTTAAGGCCCTGAGAATTGCCTTCTCGGAGCGCCAGGCCCCGGTCCCGCAGCCGGTGCAAGAGACCCCGGCCCCTAGGGCCCCCCCGCCGACACAATCCGCTGCTGCGGAGTTGGCGGAGATGCTGGACACCATGAAGCGCGACTTGATGGTCTCCCTCGGTGACATGATTAATGCCAGAATCGAGGGGATCGCCAGTCGCCTTCCTCCCGCACCAATAATCCGCCCCCCGCTAGCGGCGGATAAAAAGAAGAAGGCCCCACCGGCCTCAACGAGAGAAGTTGCCTCCGAGCCCGAGAGCAGGGCCAGGCTCGGGGATGGCAGGCCGAAAAGGGCCGCAAAAAAAGCGGCCCCGGCGGCCCAGGAAACCACCGCCCCGGCAGCCAAGACTGTCCCGGCAGCCAAGCCTGCCCCAGCAGCCAAGCCTGCCCCGGCAAGCAAGCCTGCCCCAGCAGTGGAGACTGCACCAGTGCCCCCGGGCGAGACATGGGCCCAGGTAGCAGGAAAAAAGAAGAGGAAGGGAAAGGGAAAGGCTACGGCCACTCCCCCACCCCCCCCGCCGCCCAAGAAGAAAGCGGCACCAAAGCAGAAGGGTCTGGTAGTCCCCAAGACGGCAGCGGTGGTAATCACTATGAGGAAGGACATTGCCACCGACACCACGCTGCAGGCTGTCATGTCCAAGGCCATTAATGGCATAAGGTTGGAGGAGATAGGCCTGCAGCATGTCAGGGTCAGGAACTCGGTGACGGGGGGCCGAGTCATCGAGGTCCCTGGAGCAGATAGCGGAAGGGCGGCGGACAGCCTCGCAGCAAAGCTGCAGGTCCTCGTGGGCGACGTTGCCCATGTAAGCCGCCCTGAAAAGATGGCCGCTATCGAGGTCGCCGGCCTAGACGAGTCGGCGACAAGGGAGACCCTGGCGGCTGCCGTCGCCAAGGCGGGGGGATGCACCGAGGCGCACATTAAGGTGGGGGGCATTCGCCCTACATACTTTAATGGTAGTGGGGTGGCTCTCGTGCAATGCCCGGTGGGGACTGCAAAAGCCCTCCTCAAGTGTGGTCATATCCTGGTAGGCTGGTCGTCTGCCAGGGTCAACTCCGTCGGACCAGCACCCATGCGGTGCTACAAATGTATGGGTGTCGGCCACGCGCGTGAGCTGTGCCCCTCAAAGGTGGACCGGGGCCAGATGTGTTACCGGTGCGGCGCAGAGGGGCACAAAGCAGCCGAATGCTGGGAGGAGAAGGTATGGTGCGCAGTATGCCACCATGCAGGCCTCCCAGCCGACCACGTTATGAGTGGACCAAAATGCTCCCCACCGGAGACAAAGGGAAGAGAGGCGAGGCCGAGACCCTCCCGCCCCACCCGACCCCCTCCAGCCGAAACAGCCGCCAGCCGGCACCAAGAGGACAACCGTATGGACGTCTAAATGCCAGCACACCAGCATCTAGACGTCCTGCAGATAAACGCCAACCACTCCGCCAGAGCTCAGGATCTGCTCATGCAGGCCATGGCGGAGTGGGCAATTGGCGTTACGGTTGTAGCGGAGCCATACTTCGTCCCCCCACAATCTAATTGGGTAGGGGATACCGACGGAGTAGTGGCGATCGTGGTGCCGGCGATGGGGGACCTCCCCCCCTTATCAAGGATCGAGGGTGGCCCGGGATTCGTGGCGGCCAGATGGGGGAACGACACGGTGCTGGTGGCCGTGTACTTCTCCCCCAATAGGCCGCTGCGGGAGTTTGACACGTTCCTGGGGATCCTAGGGGGGGTGGTCCGGAGGGCAGCCCCGAGGCAGGTTATGGTCCTGGGGGACCTCAACGCCAAAAGTTCGGCATGGGGTTCCCCCATTACGGACCATAGGGGTATGGCTCTTGGGGATTGGGTGACGGCAACGGGACTCGTGGTCCTAAACCGGGGCACCGCGAATACCTGCGTGCGGCGGCAAGGGGGGTCAATCGTGGACGTCACGTTCGCGACCCCTGCCATAGCTGCACGCGTCACGGATTGGCGCGTCCTGGAGGATGTGGAGACCCTCTCAGATCACCTGTACATCAGGATGAGGGTCTTCACAGCGGGGGTTCCACCGTCGCCCATCACGGGCAGAGCCAGGAGGGGGCGAAAGTTCCCAAAGTGGTCCCTGGTCCATTTGGACAGGGACAAGGCGAACGAGGCGGCCATGGTGGAGGCGTGGTGTGCTGCCCCACCCGTCACCCTCGGAGCTGAGGAAAGGGCGGCACAGTTCCGAGTCGCATTACAGACGGTGTGCGACGCGGCCATGCCTCGGGTCGGCCGCCTGTTCAACCGCAAGAGAGTATACTGGTGGTCCGCTGAAATTGCGGCCCTGCGGTCCACCAGTAACAGTGCCCGCCGCGCCTACCAACACTGTAGGCGCAGGCGGCACAGTGCGGAAGAGGAGGAAGGGCTCCACAGGGCCCTCAAAGAGGCTAAGGGGGCCCTCCAGGTTGCGATCGCCAAGGCCAAGGACGAAGCTCACGAGTCGTTCTTGGCTACCCTGGACAGGGACCCATGGGGGCGGCCGTACAAGGTGGTGCGCAACAAAATGCGCAGCGCTCCCCCCATGGACTCCCTGGAGCCCGAACTCCTCCAGAGGGTAGTCGAGGGGCTGTTCCCGCCACCTCCCTCGATCTCTCCCCCGTCGATGGTCGACCCCAGAACGGAGTCGGAGGCCGAGCTCGTCGTTGCACCAATAAGTGACGACGAGTTCGAGCGTGTGACAGACCGACTCCGGGGCTGCAAAAAAGCCCCCGGCCCGGACGGCGTTCCCGGTCGCGTCCTCGCAGTCGCCCTGGAACACCTTGGGGACCGACTCAGGCACGTCATGGATGACTGCCTGAGAGAGGGAAGGTTCCCGAGGGTGTGGAAGGAGGGGCGACTATGCCTCCTCCGTAAAGAGGGTCGGCCACAGGATTGCCCGTCTGCCTATCGCCCCATAGTGCTGCTGGATGAGGCCGGAAAAGCGTTTGAACGCATCCTGGCCTCCCGGATCCTGCAGCACCTGGAGACCGCCGGCCCGAACGTCTCTGATAGACAATTCGGGTTCCGGGAAGGGCGGTCCACGCTCGACGCGCTGAAGTCACTGAAGGACTTTTGTGACTACGCGTCGAGCAGGGGGGAGGGTGTCATCGCGGTGTCACTAGACATCGCAAACGCATTTGGCACCCTCCCCTATGGGGTGATCAGTGAGGCACTTCGATACCATGAAGTGCCTCACTACCTGAGGCGGATTGTTGAGCACTACCTAACCGAGAGGGTAGTGCTCTGGGAAAAGAAGGACGGGCAACGGGGGGAGAGAGAGATGGCCTGCGGCGTGCCCCAGGGTTCCGTGCTCGGTCCACTTCTATGGAACCTGGGGTACGACTGGGCAATCCGGGGGGAGCTGCTTCCGCGCACACTCGTCGTCTGCTACGCGGACGACACAATGGTGGCTGTGCGCGGGAGCGACAAGCGCGAGACCTCCCGGAGGGCGGAAGTGGCGGCCGAGCTGGCGATTGAACGGATCGCCAGGCTCGGCCTAAAGGTGAGCCTCCCGAAGACTGAGGCTATAGTTTTCGGGGGGCGCGGGTGGAATCTGCCCGCGAGTGCGGCGCTCACCCTGGAGGGTGGAGCGGTCCAAATAAAGCCCCACATTAAATATCTGGGGCTAATATTGGACCGCAAGTGGGATTTCGGGGAGCATTTCTCAAGACTAGCTCCCCGAATCGTGGGCGCCGCATCGGCGCTGGGCAGACTTCTGCCCAATGTAGGAGGGCCGGGTTCCTTGTGCCGGCGGCTATATGCCGGCGTGACAAGGAGCATGGCCCTCTATGGGGCCCCAATATGGGCGGACAAGCTGTCCGCCCGAAATAGGGCCCTGCTGCGGAGGCCACAACGGGTCGTGGCCCTCAGGATGGTGAGGGCCTATATGACGGTGGCCCATGCAGCGGCCTGCCTCCTCGCGTGCACCCCCCCGTGGGAGCTAGACGCAGAGGTGCACGCAGAGACCTACCAACGTAGGTCCAGGGTCCGGACAACAGGTGAACGCCCGGACCCCGAGGAGGTGGCAGCCTCCCGTCGCGCGACGGAGCGCCGACTGCGGGACCGATGGAAGGCCCAACTGGAGGTCGCCCCTTATGGTCTCCGTACCATAGAGGCGATCCTCCCAACGGCCGACCTTTGGCTGAAGAGGGCAGTCGGCGCGACGTCGTACCGGCTCGTGCAGGTACTGACCGGGCATGGGTGCTTCGGTCACTACCTGCACAAAATAGGAAGAGAGCCGGCCCCGCTGTGCCATGAGTGCGGAAGTCCCGACGACACCGCTCAGCACACCCTTGAGGTGTGCAGTCGTTGGGACGCGGAGCGTGGCCTCATGGCACGCACCATTCAGCGGGTGGACCTCTCGCTCCAAAGCATTGTTGAGGCAATGCTGAGCAACGAGAGGTCCTGGGAGGCGGTGGTCTCCTTCTGCGAAACAGTCATTTCGCAAAAGGAGACCGCGGAGCGGGAGCGCGAGGAAGATCCTCTCGCGCATCCTCTCCGGCGCAGACGGCTTGGGTTGAGAAGGCGGCGTTTTGCTGCCAGACTCAACCCATAGTGGCTGCAGGTGGAGGATGGGAGTCCTCTGCCTGCGGTGATTAGCCACTGAGCGGTCTGGGAGAGGGCCAAGCGTGCTCGCCCTTCTCCCCTTCGGCGCGGGTAGCCCCGGCAACGGCTGGGGTGCCACCGGTGGACATCGTGGACTATGCCTTCGCGGGTTCCACGGTGTCCAACAAAACCGGCGAGAGGGCACGTCCGGGTGGTTTTTAGTGGGTAGCACTCCCTACCCCTCCTCACTTTGAGGAGGGAGAGGCGATGTGTAGTCCCACATAACCCTCCGACACTCCCATGTTCGGAGGGTATGCGTAACGCATTTTCCACCTGGTCAACAAAAAAAAAAAAAAAAAAAAAAAAAAAAAAAAAAAAAAAAAAAAAAAAAGGTTAGGTTAGGTTAGGTTAGGTTTTTTTTTTTTTTTTTTTTTTTATTATTACAGCTGCTCTCCACAGACTCAGTGGTCCGTGCTTTTTTTTAATTTGGTATTTTTATTTATTAACTTTATTACTACTTATATTGACAAAAGCTTACTCAGTAAGGAAAAAGACTTATATTATTGACTCTATATAAATTTTAAGATTTTAATGTAACATATATATTTCTAAGGAAAAATTTACTTATTCTTTTGATTCTATATATATAAATATATATATATATATATATATTTTTTTTTTTTTTTTTTTTTTTTTTTTTTTTTTTTTTTTTTGTGTACATATATAGTTTTTTTTTTTTTTTTTTTTTTTTTTTTTATAATTTAAATATAGGTTTTTGTTTCTTCTTTTTTTTTAGTTTGTGTTCTTTTCATTATGGGAATTTACTTAAAATTATTATTACTTACAATTGAAATTATTGATTTACAACATTATGACATTTAATTACTTACAATTAATATATTATTGATAACATTGACATTAACTTTACTATGGACTATTATTACAACTTTAGTTTACAAATTGGCACACCTCATCTCCTGAGCCAACTTGTCGACGACCGCTGCGTTTCGGTGCTTTATTGACATTTTAAGATTATACTCCAAGATCTTCTTAGTGGACGCGGCCATAGCTCTCTTGATGAAGTACCCTATTGCGTCGTTGTCATCATCGGTGTAGTAGGTACAGCTGGTGGTGTGCCGTGACACTGCTACTACCGCATGGGGAACGCTCTGATGTAAACCGATTGTTCTGCCCTTAGTTTGAACAATGATTACTGTTTCGAACGTTAACCCCTGCGCTTCATGGATGGTGAGCGTTCGCGAACCTGTGCCTTCACCACAGCCCTGTCCAATGAGGCTTTCCTTTTCGCCCTGAGTATGGACTAGAAAAAGCGTGTTGGGGAGCGTAAACGGTATTTGGGCACCGGTGTAGGTTTTCACCTTCAACGAGTGAGCTTTTAGGGTTGAGGAGTAAATCCCGGAGTAAACCTCACGTAGGGCGTAGGCGACGTCCAAGGGGTTCCGGTGTGTGCAGAGCAACTCCTGGCTGATGTTTGCTACCAGGTTTGGGCGGCAGTACCTCAGTTCGAAGAGATTTTCTCTGTCGATATAAGGTAGTTGGTTGACATCTCCGATGAGGACCATTTCTTTGGCATCACACAGCTTGGCAGCCATGACTATGGCTCCGAAGTGGTTCATGAGAGCCTCGTCAACCATGAGACGGTTGAATTTGTCGGACTCTCTGAAGCCATTCACCAAGACTGAAGCCATGGTGCGTACCCTGGTCTTGACAAGGCCACCAACACGAGGCGCTAGCTTCTCCCTTAGGTCGCTAGCTGCATTTGATGTTGTGGTGATGATGGCGTCTTTGTCAGCATCAAAGTGTCCTACCACCCAGGTTGTCTTTCCACACCCCGGTACTCCATTGACCCACTCAATTGTTGGCAGTGCCCAATCCTTCCAGCCGGATGCAGTGTCCTGATTACCCGATATGGTTTTCGCCATATTGAGAATCCTGTCATCCAGTAGGATCCTTGTGCACTTTGCGACAACAACTAAGGGATCTCCTTGTGGGGTATTGAACTTAGGTGCTCCGCTCTTGGTTCCCTCAATGCACATCTCCACAAAACCACTGGTCGCGTTGTAAGCCGCCATATAACTACCTGACATTTTTCCCTTTATGACTTGGGAATTGCCGTTGTTGTATATGGCAGCCTCTGCCTCCTCGAGTTTCTCCTCTAGCAGTTTCGCATTGCCCTGCTCAAAGTGTTGCAAGATGGTTTTGCACACTCCGAGGTTGACATCTGCGGTTGCTTTGGTGATAGCTAGAAACTCGAGGAAGGCGTTGTACGCGTGATCCTGTGGTGACGTTGCATTTACTAGACGAGGTGGAACGACCTGCCCCATGTCGGCTCTAGTTCTTTTCTCCTGCGTTGGTGCCGGTTTTGTTGGGATTTTGGACTTAGGTATTACTGTAGTTAGTGGAGCTTTGAGTTTCGCCTTTTTTGCTGGAGCTTCTACGAGTGCCTCTTTGTCTTTCGATCTCGTTGTTGGAAAAGGATTTCCTGACAGCCCTTGCAGCATCGAGCTGAAGGTGTCTAGAAATCCTTTGAGATGGCCTCCGACTTTGGCTCTCTTCTTTTGCTCCTGCACACTGCTTTGATGTAGTGCAGTTTTTTCGGCGGCTGCTTTTTGTTGGACACGTTCGGATCCGCTGATCGAGGTTGGCATGGGATGTCCCCAGCTATCGGTTGCTGTTTTTGGGTCGTGTGCTTTGAGGAAGTTTAGGTTTTCTCCTCTGTCTTCGTACACGACCACCTCGTGTTGTTCTGAGGCTTTTAAACAGCTTAGCCGGTCTACGACTTCTCCCTGCTCATACCCGACCGTCATCGCATCTACACTTATTACACGGGGATCTTCCGCTCCTCCGCCCGTTTCTCCCAACATGGTGAGCATAGAACATGCCTGTGCGAAAGGGGTGTAGTTGCCTTCCAATGCGAGCAGAACGATCGTCTTGTTGTGCGATCGGACTAGTCGGCATCGGTGGCCCGCCACTTCCGTTTCAGGTAACGCGCTGTAAACTTTGCGCCTCATGGTCGTTTTGGATGTGCTCCCATTTATGAGTGCTGCCAAGCCGGGTGAAATCGAAAAGTGACTTCTAGTCCCGGTTCGGCAGAAACCTATTCCCAGCCGCTCGCCGGCGCTGTCCATGAAGAGTGCCACTCCTCGGATTCTAATCCCAGGCACTCCTCTCTCCCCGCAAGCGAGGAGCGTGCGGACAGCGACGCTTTTGGCTATAGGTTCCCGCTGAGAGCCGGCACTACTTGTGGCTTGGCTAACGGGTGTTGGTTGAGATTCGAGGGGCAGAAGATCCGTGTGCCTGCTCGTCGCAACTCTGAAGATCTTCTCGGCGAATGACAGAAAATGCGGTCTGCAATCGGGATCTGCAATGATGTTGTGCAGTTCCGATTCGACCAGGTTTCTGTCGATCCGGGCTTCTAGATCTATTCGAGCCGCTAGGAAACGGGGACAGTCGAGTATGATGTGCCATACTGTTTCACAGATTTCCGGGTCGCATTCGCATCCCGGGCTGTTTTTCAGCTTGAATCTGTGAAGATACTCGGCTATTCCCCCGTGACCTGTCAAGACTTGCACTTGTACTGGTGTAAATTTTGTAGAGCGAGTTATCCGGTACGCACTGTGGACGTCTGGAAGGAACCTTCTCGTTACCGCACCTGTGCTGGAGGTTTCGTATCGATCCTGCCATTTGCGGATCGATTCTTCACGAATTTTCCTCCTAACGTAAGACAGGGGGATCCTTCCGTAGTCCTGAGTGGTGTCCTCGAGTGCAGCAGCTTTTGCTAACTCGTCTGCTCTCTCATTACCGACAGTGCCTACGTGAGCCCTAAGCCAGAACATCCGGATCTCTCGTCCTCCTTCCTGGATCCTGACAATGTTCTCCTTTATGCTTCTCGCCAGAGGGTGGTTCAAGCTGGGACTCCGCAGCAGGTCGAGTGACGATCTCGAGTCACTCAGTATGCTAACTACGGGGTCCCTGCTCGAATTCACCATCTGAAGAGCCCTGTGCAGTGCATATAGTTCCGACTGGAAGACTGTGCACGCGGGGTGAAGCTTAAAGGTGGCGAAGTTTGACTCCTTTCCCTCCTCCCACTGGGTTAGAGCAGCACCTACTTTTCCGTCGATTTTGCTTCCGTCTGTGTAAATTTGGGGTCCGGTGATCTGCGGGACGGCGTCTTCTAGCAGTTCGTACTCCACGGATGTTAGGGTAGATGGATGGGGCTGTTCAAGATATCCCACTCGGAGTTCGAGCTCCGTCTCGGGTGGGAGATAGTCCTTCGCCAGACCTTTTTTGGCTCTATATAGGTTCGCCGCCTCCTGGATCCTTAGGTCCAATGGCAGCAGACCCGACAGTGCCAGTGCTGCGGTGAGTGAGACCGTCCGGTATGACCTACAGACCTTTTGTGCAAATCCTCTCTGGAGCGCATTGAATTGATTTTTATTCATTTGCAGCTCTACAGATTGGTACCAGGCACTTGAGGCGTATGTCATAATAGGCTCCACCACCGCGATGTATATGGTTCTCGTGATTTCACTATTTAGACCCCACGTTACTTTCGCTGCGCATGCAAGCTGCTTGTAGATATCAGCTACTTTCTTGCATTGCGCGGACACGTGGGATTTAAAAACTAGGTTTCGGTCGATGATAAGGCCCAGAAGCTTTATCTCCTCAACGAGGTCCAATTTTGTACCGGCCATGAATAACTGTGGGGTTTCATACTTCAACTTCTTCGTTAGAAGCATCGCGTTGGTCTTATGCGGTGCGAAGTTGAGTTTATTTTGTTTTCCCCACGTTGCCACATGATCCAACGTTGAGTTGACAGACCGCTCTAGGCTGCCGACCGACTGTCCTGTGAAAACGAGAACCACATCATCTGCAAAGGCTTGGCAGTATATTCCATCCATCTCTAGGCTTTGCAGCAACGAGTCTAGGATGACATTCCAAAAGATTGGTCCTCCGATGGATCCTTGGACACAACCCTTCGTAGTCTCCTTCTCGTAAGCTGCTCTAGCGTAGTTGACCTTGATCTTCCGGTCTGTGAGGTACGAACACACCATCCGGTACAGATTTTCCGGACACCTTTTTTTAACAAGTTGGTTTTTAAGGGCTGGCCACCACGCATTGTCGAAGGCCCCCTCTATGTCCAGAGAGATTAGGAGTACGATGTTTTTCCCGGTTACTCCTTCTTTTATGTGCTCTATAAGGTCATAGAGGGCGTCCTCGGTTCCTCTTTGCGGCATGAACCCATATTGCCTTTTGTTTAGGGTTGGGAGTAAATGCCATTGGAGTCGACCAATCATGAGTTTCTCGATGGTTTTTCCAAGAACAGATAATAGTCCAATTGGTCTGTAGGACTTAGGATGAGTGTAGTCTGCCTTTCCTGGCTTTCGAATGATGACCACGTGTGCCACTTTCCAGTGAATGGGGAAGTGATTTAGCGACAAGCACTTGTTCGCTATCGCCATGAACACTTCCCTGTCACTTCGTATGGCTGCGGCGCAGATATCAGCTGTTAGCCCGTCTGGTCCGGGTGCCTTCTTGGGGTTTTGTGCTTGCAGCACCAACTCCAATTCCGCTGCCGTGAATGGTGGATCATCTTCCGAAAGGTCTTCAAGGGCACTCTCCTTCATCCGTTCTCGGAGGTTCGAGTGAAACGACTGGTCGGTACTCTCGGAGTCGTCTGGGTAGAAAGTTCTGGCTAAGAGTTCAGCCGACTGTTTTGGAGTTAGGGTGTTACCTTCAGAGCTTCTCAGGAGCATGTCCTCCTGCCTTCCTGACGTTTTCCTGATCACTCTGTAGATTTTATCCCACATACTCTCCTTTTCCTGAGTCGTGCAAAACTCCTTCCAGCTCTCTGTTTGGGCTTTCTCTGCGATGACTGCGTACTCCGCCTTGCATTTTTGGTATTCTTCTATAACCATTTTTACCCTGCAAGGGGCTGCGTTCCTGATCCTCCTCTTTTTCCTAAGGACCTCTCTCTTAAGATCTTCAAGCTTCTTCGACCACCACGGAGGCCTGGGATTGCCCGCCTTGCTTCCTGCGATAGGGATGGTTTGTTCGCAGGCTTCGTGGATGGCTTCAGTGTAGGCTGTGATCTTATCTTCGAGGTCCCTCGGGGTTTCGGACTCCAAAATTGAGACGGTGGTGATGTCTCTCTCTGCCAGGATGGTTTTTAGCAGATGTGCGAATTCGGTCCACTTTGCCTTCTTGGTGTTGTACTTGCGCGTTGTGATTGGCCTAAGAGTTTCTAAGGCCCTTCCCAAGCGCAAGGTGAAGGTGATAGCGTTGTGGTCCGAAGTCACAAGACCTCTCTCCACTCTCCATCCCTCGATTCTTCCGAGCAGGGGTGTGCTGCAAGCGGATACGTCCACTATGCTTGTGCATGCCCTACCCTTTCTGAAGGTCTCAAAGGTCGGAGTGTCTCCGGTGTTTAGAATTTGGAGTCCCTTCTCGTTCAGGAACGCATTGTACGCCTGTCCTCTGTCATCCTCAGATACGCTGCCCCACCAGTGGCTCCAGGCATTTATATCTCCCGCGACGATGAGGTTTCTGGTGTCCAACTTGGTACAAACTTTTTTGATGCGGTCCAGATACGGTACTATGTCCTGGTCCCCCTCTAGGTAGACGGATATTACTCCTAGTTTTAGGCCTCCCCCGATAAGAAGGACTGCCGCTTCGGTTTCGGTTACCAGCTGTGGGTCGTGTACGACTTCTAGCCGGTCACCGAAAATTATAACGGCTGCCTTCACTGGTTTTTGCCTATTTAGGGTGCATTGGATAACCCTAGTCCCAGGATGTTGTTTTAGGACGCCAGTCTTTCCGACGTACGGTTCCTGTACTAGGGCGACCGTGATGCCCCTATCCACCGCAACCTGGAGTAATTCCGTCGTGGCCAGTTTTGAGCGTTGCAGGTTAGCTTGGATAAACCTCAAGCCTGCCCCGCCCAAGTTTTGAGGGACCGAGCTACGGTACTGTGAGACGCCCTCAGCAATACGATACTCGGGACCGCGCTATTGCATCCCATTTTAGTCGCTCTGGGCACTCTTTGCTAAAAGCATTGTGCGCCAGGTTGATGCTTGTGCCGTGCGCGGCCGAGCAGTTTTTGCACTTTGGAGGGTTCCCCTCCTGTCTCCCCTTGCATTTCTCCCAGGAGTGAGCCCTTCCGCAGTGACTGCAGAGCTCGTCTTTCTCCCGGCAGACAACCTTAGTGTGGCCGAAGCCGAGGCATTTGGTGCACTGCACCAGTGGGGTCTGATCAAATATAGGTCTGCGTTGCATACCTATATAGATCTTTCCAGCCTCCACCAGGTTTTTATGGATGGAAGGGGAAACTTCCAGTACCGCATGGCACTCGAGCGGGTTACGTGCCTTTTTACGGTACCGCATCTTGACGGTGCTATCCTTCAAGTTAATGTTCTTTAAAATGTTTTTATTTTGCGCCAGTATATTTTCCACGATGTCTACGTCGGTGTGGTAGGATAGGACATCCCTGACGATGACTAGAGGGTTTGCTGCCCTCGCCACTTCCGCTTTTAGGCCTTTGTCCGTCCTAACCCTGCTCTGCACCAGGTCCAGATCTTCTTTGGAGCTACAGCTCAGGATGACCTTTTTGTTTTTGGCCTTCCTTACCCTGTCTACCTTGGCTCCAGTTTTCCTGGTGTCGAGAGCCACCCTGATCCTGTCGATCACATTTTCCCCGGTGTTCTGGGGGTTGTCTGATGTGATGATCAGGGTGTGGTTTGGCTTCAAGGGCGGTGGTGGCTTGGCGGCGACCTTGGCGTAGGTCAGCTTCCCTTTCGAGCTGCATCGTTCCTCAGCTTTGGCGAGCTCCGCTTCGAGGTTGAGGGACAGTGGTGGTGCCCTCATCTTTTCTTCCCGAAGGGTTCGGAGCTCAGATGTCACCGCTTCCATTCTCTCCGTTAGAGGATGCATATGCTCCTCCATGTTGATTAGAATGGGCTGCGGTGGCTCGGATGGGGGTGCTCGTTCAGCTGACATCGCTTTCAGGATGCCCTTCATCTCCTCCACTTCCTGCCTCAGGCCAGGTTCTGGCTGTGCTGATGGGGGTTTGGAGTCCATTTTCTCCATGGCTTTAAGGTTGGACTCCAGGATCTCGCGCGTGTGTTTATTGCTCTCTCTCCGGAGCTCATCCAGCTGATTCTGGAGAGATTCTACTCCTGCTTTGAGGCTCGAGTGGTCTCTCCAGATGGGGTCTTCCTCTTTCCCCTTTTGCCCGCTGGTTACGAGCTCTCCCAATGCTCTAACACGCTTGTCGAGGTCCTGGAGCGCTTCCGACGTTTCCTTTATAAGCCTATGGGGCTCCTGGGTCTCATACCCCTGCCAGTTTCGCACCGCTTGTATCTCCTTGAGCGATGCGCCGATGTCCGTTCTGGCCTTTGACATTTCCGACGTGAGATTGGTGGTAATGTTTATCAATTGTTTTGTATGGGCTCTCTCCACCCTTACGAGCTCCGTGGCGTGTCTCGTCCTTTCCCTTTCCAGACTGGTGATATGTCTGGATCTTGAGTCCGACAGTGAGAGGACTATTTCGTAAAGAGTCTGCAGGCTTTCGAGTGCGACGACTTTGCACTCCCTCTTCATATTGCCTGCAGACTCCAACGCGTCCTTCCCTTTCAGCAGCGTCTCGTTTGCCATCTTTGTGGCTAGGTCCATCTCCACCCCCGTTCGTCGACCCGCTTGCACGACGAGCATGCTCTGTCGTGGTCTGGGCCTGTTCGCGGAGGTGTCTAGGTCTAAGCAAGACGCGACCGAGTCTTCGTCGGACTCTACGGGCTTAGGTGGTGATATCCCACACTGTTCCCAGTTGATGATTTTGTCTGTGACCGACTCCACCGCGGACCGGTCCGAGGATGTGGCCAGGTGTTCGCTTGGCTCTTGCGGCGGTTTCGCAGGCGATGTCCTCTTCCTTCTCGCGGGGACCTTTGGGCTGACTTCCTCCGGCTGTGCTCCGACCGATGATGCCTTCTTCGCTTCGGGTACTGATGGCCGCGTCGACTTTTCTAGTTTTAGTGACTTGGCGACCGTTTCCTTCTTCAGTACCTTTTCACGCAGCGATCTCTTTGGTTGGAGGGTCACCTGAGGTGCCACTTCCGACTTTGGGACGGATCCGGTCACGGATTTGGCTGACATTTTTTAAATTATAAATACAATTTCTTAATTATAAAACTAAATACTAAGTTATTCTACTTAATACTAGCTGTAATTTTTTCGAGGTGGGTGTTGAGCCTCGCGTGACTGTAATTTAGCCGGCAATCAGACCCTCCTAGCCGAAACACAGCAGTGCTGTTTGGCGGCGGATTAGGGTGTGATGGTAGTACTTCCCCGGACGAGTCCTTGACAGTGACTCTTCTACCTTTACGGCTAGTATTATTTGTTAGAGTTTTACAATATTTTAATGTTCAGAACTTGTTACACCTGTTAATTTGTTACACTAATTACTTTAAAATTTTTTCTTACTGAGTAAAAGCCTTCTCGCGCGCCGCCGGTGTAGTGATGCTTGATGGTGATTTTGTTTTCAGATTTTTCTGCTGACGTGGGGTGGAAATTTGGAATTCCCTTGGAGCCAGATTGTAGAGCTCTCGACGCTGATTGCGGGGATACCAAACTTGGGGGGTCTATCTCCACTGGTTCCGGAGATATAGCCCGAGGGGGTTTTGGGAATTATGAGGGGGGTCGGGGGGGGAAGGTCTCGGGAGGAGACTGGGGGGGGGGGGGTAGGTAAGGGGGGGTATGGGGTAGGGGGGTAGGGGGGGTCCCTAAGAGCAAGGTGGTGGGGGCTCCTGTGGCCGGTGGTGGAGGTACCTTACACCAGCGGTCCACCTCCTTCAGGTAATATGACCCCGGAGATAAGACTCGGAGGGGTGAGGTAGCCTTACGGCAAGGGGGGGGGGGGGAAATGAAGTTGGGGTGGGGGTAGGAAAAATGTGGACGTGCCTGGTCTCCCCTTTAGAAGGAGTCCAAACTCGGGTGTCCTAGGACTTTGGGTTCAGGAGTTAGACCAAGGTTCACCTGAGGGTCCGACGAAGGTGCTCCGCTGCTGATGTTCCGCAGTGGCGCAGTCCTGAGGCCGGATCCGAAGTCTTCACCTTGGTTGTCCGACGTCACGCCTCGTGTCGACTGAGTGTAACTAGGTTACACGTGTGTCGACCACGCGGTGTGTGAGGTTGTTTTTCCTGATTTTCGGTACCTTGTATCTCCCTTTGGCTTGGACGGATTTTCAAAATTCCAGCTCCGCTTGACAGATCTCGTCGAGCTCCGTCTGGTGGTGGTGATTGTTTGAAGAGTTCTCCGTCCTCCTGTGAGATGTGGTGGTCCAAAGTCCCGGGCCCCCTGTTCCAAAACGCCTTGGTGCAGGATGTTGAAAACAGTAATCCTTGTGAGTCAAGCACTACTGTTACCGACGTTGAAAAATTTTTTGCGCTAGCTCAAAAATTTACAATATAATTGAATTTTTTTACGGAGCTATATTGAGTGTGTGGCGAGGTTGGGCTGTTACTGGTTAGGTTAGGTTAGGTTAGGTTAGGTTAGGTTAGGTTAGGTTAGGTTAGGTTAGGTTAGGTTAGGTTAGGTTAGGTTAGGTTTTTTTTTTTTTTTTTTTTTTTTTTTTTTTTGTAAGGGCGCAGAGGCCCGGCCCGCGAGCTACTGTTGCTATTTATTATGCAACAACGTGAATATCTTTATTAAAAACAATTTTTACAGAAGCTTTGAAACCTATTTTACAATGAATTATTATACTAGTACAATGAATTGGTTATTACATGTAATAACCGTAATCTTAACTAATACATATGTTGAATCAATTAATTTTTTTTTTTTTTTTTTTTTTTTTCTCTCTTTTTTTTTTCTTTTTTCTATTTTTTTTTTCTTTCTTTCTTTTTTTTCTTTCTTACTTTTTGCTTTCTTTCTTTTCTTTTTCCTACTAGATAATCACTTAATATATATTATTTATAAATGAATCCATTAAAATTACTTATCTTTTGATTACAATCAAGTACTAGGATCTAGCCTTACTTTAAATATTTTTCCGTTATATTTCAATTTTGGCGTTATTCGGTTCGCAATTGTATTACAATAGACAAAATTAAATTTAAATTACAAATTAAAATCGAAACTTGATTGCTATTATATTTTTCTGTATAAAATTAAATAATTGAGTACTTCCTTGTTTATAAAGTAAATTTAAAATAATTTAAATAAAATTAAAAATACACTGATGATCCCACCTAGCGTGTTTCAGATTATAGCTTTCCGTTATATTTCAATTTCAGCGTAATTGGGTTCGCAATTATATGAAAATGGATAAGATTAAATTATAAATTAAAATCCAAATTTGAATGCTATTATATTTTTCTGTATAAAATTTAATAATATAATAATTCCTTGTTCATAAAATAAATTAGATTAAAATAAAAATACAAATAAAAAAAATAATAAAAAATTTAAAACTAAACTGATCACCCCACCTATAGTGCTTCAGACTACTGTGGACCCATTCGCCTTGGCTGCTTTCCGCAGAATGCTCTCTGCGAAGGCAAGGAAATGGGCCCGGCAGTTGTCGTCGTCAATGAACTCACTTATGCTTTGTTTTGTTAGTTTCTGATCCGCCCTACTCTCATAGTTATGTCGCTCTAGTCCGTATTTGGGGCATTCTAATAATATGTGTTCTATCGTTTCAGGACTTGTGTCGTCACAAGTGCAAAACGGATCATCTGCTAACTTAAAACGATTAAGGTAAGCTTTTATGCCAGTGTGCCCACTGAATAGTTGCGTCCTCAATGCGTTGGTGCTAATTTTGGATAAGACTCTGTAGGCTTCCTTTATTTTTGGGAAAAACATTTTCGTAACTCCTCCGGTTTTGGCTTCGGTGTATCTTGTCTGCCATTCTCTTAGCGTTTTGTCCCTGATAGAGTGCCTTGAGTAGGACAGCGGGAACGCTTCGTATGCCGGAGCCACTTTCATTTTTGTAGCAGACTTTGCCAGCTCGTCAGCCCGCTCGTTGCCAACGATGCCGGCATGTGCTTTAATCCAGTGCAACCTGACTTTGTTATTATTTTGGCTAAGTTCCTTGAGGACTTGTTGAATTTCCACTGCAATAGGGTTGTCCGTAGAAGGATCGCAAATGGACTCCAATGCCGATCGTGAGTCGCTAATGATGTTGCCATTTGACGACTTGTCCTTCAGAAAGATAGCTGCTCTCAGTATCGCTGTCATTTCTGCTTGGAAGACAGTACAATAATCCGCAAGTTTAATTTTTATACTCTTGTACTCTATGTTATCATTCCAGCATGAGACTGCAGCTCCCACTTTCCCTTCCAGTTTGCTACCATCTGTATATAGTTTGTACCAATCATTTGTGATTCCGTCAGCTTCTTCTTGGCTACAGATGCTCTCAAATGTCGCCCGCTCTCTCTCCGAAGGATGCGGCAGATGAAACGGGCTGATTCGTTTTTCCAGCCTTCTGCCCGGTAGTTCGTCGAATGGTTTACCCCGTTTCACCTCATACAGACTTGCTTGCTCTCTCAGTCTCAGGTCCAATGGCAGGATGCGGGATATTAGCGCGCTTGAGATCAGCGATGTAGTCCGATGTGCTCGACTAATTTTCAGGGCAAACATTCTAGTGATGTGGTCCAACCTTGCTTTGACGAACCCTCTATCAGCGGCTGGAGCCCATGTGCTTGCCGCAAAAAGTACTACAGGTTCAACCGTCACCAGATACAGGAGCCTCATTATTTCTGAGTTCAGTCCCCACTGAGTCTTCACCGCTCTCGCCAGCATTTTGAAAATGTTAACTGTTTTCCGGTAGACATTATCCAGGTGTGCTTTAAAGTTTAGAGATCTGTCAACAGTAAGACCCAAAACCTTGAGGCTATCTGACAGGTTCAAGATTTGGCCATTTAGGATGAATTGTGGCCTATTATACTTCAGCTTCTTGGTCACAATGATCGCTTGTGTTTTGTGAGCTGCGAAGCGCATTTTATATTTTGTTCCCCATTCTGCTATGCATTCCAGTGCTTTATTAACCCTTGTTTCCAGTTCGGCTGTAGTTTTTGCGCTGGCAACCACGAGGATGTCGTCTGCAAATGCCTGGACGTGGGCTTCAAGGGTGTCCGCCACTTCCAAGAGTGGGTTCAGCTGTATGTTCCATAGCAAGGGTCCACATATTGAGCCCTGCACACAACCTTTGGTAGTTCCTCGGGTCACCAGTTCATTCATATAAGCTAGGTTAACTGACCTATCGGAAAGATAGCTGGCTACCAGTTTAAGTGTCGGCTTATCCACTCTCTTTTCGTGAAGCTGTTTCAAGATCCCAGGCCACCAGCAGTTGTCAAATGCTCCCTCGATGTCCAGGGAGACCACGGCTACTATGGCTTTGTTTTTTACTTCCCGCTTCACAATTTCGATGGAATCATAGAGAGCGTCCTCCGTACTACGCTGTGGCATAAATCCGTATTGCCTGCTACTCAATTTTTCCTGGCTGCCAAGATTCCACATGATACGGGTCGCGAAGAGTTTCTCTAGTGCCTTGCCTAGCACCGACAAGAGTCCTATAGGGCGGTATGATTTGGGTGCAGTATAATCTTCTTTGCCGGGTTTGGGGATAACTTTTATTCTTGCTGTCTTCCATATTCTCGGAAAGTAGCCAGTTCTCAGGCAAAGGTTGAATATCCCCAATTGAACGAAGGGGACAATCTCAAAACAGGTCTGGCATATATCGGAGGTGAGTCCATCCTCTCCGGGAGATTTGTTCGGATTCATCTTCGAGTAGACCATACGGAGCTCCTCAAGGGTGAATTTTGGGCAATCTTGGGGGCACTTCTGGTCACTATCGATGTTCTGAATGAGGTCGAGCATCTCCCTTCTAACTCTGGCCTGATCTCCGCTGTCCGTTGCTTCGCAATCCCACGGATAGAATGTCTTTGCCAGGAGTTCGGCTGATCCCACAGGGTCCAAGGCATCATCATCCGGGGCTGTTCGAAGAAGCTTCTCCACTGTGCTCCCTTCGCATAACTTTAGGACACGGTAAGATCGTTGCCAGATGGTCTCCTTTTCTTCTTTATTACAAAATTCTATCCAGCTTGAATTTATAGTGGCTTGGATAAGGTCCTTGTATTCCGCTTTTGCCTTTTTGTATTTTTCTACAACAAGGGGTTTTCTAATTGAGTTTGCTTTCCGGATCCTATTCCTGCACCTCAGCATCTCCTGTTTCTTCTCCGTCAGTTGCTCTGTCCACCATATTATTTTCTTTTCTTTCTTTTTTTCGGGAATGACCGGAATCGTCTCCCTGCACACCTCCAGCACGGCGTCAGTATAGAGCTCCACTATTTCGTCTGTCCCTGTTTTGGTGTCTATTGCCTCAATCCTGTCGGAGGTGATTCGTTTTTCTTCCAGCCTTTCCATAAATAATTTCCTGAATCCCTTCCAGTCAGCTTTCTTTGTGTTGAAGATGCGTGTCCCTTTTCTCTTCGTCTCCAGGTCTGTTTGGCCTAGCTGTACGTCGAATTTAATCTGTCTGTGATCCGATAGAGTCACTGCTTTCTTATCAACATGCCAGTTTCTGATTTTATCTAAGAGGCCGGTTGAGCATGCGGTGACGTCCGGGATGCTAGTATAGAGTCTATCTCCTCTGTGAATGTAGAATGTTGGTGTAGCTCCTTCATTCAGGATATTGAGATCGCACTGTGATACGAACTCTACAAACTTAGCACCCCTATCGTTCTCCTCTCTAGAGCCCCACCAAGGACTCGCCGAGTTGATATCGCCGCCAATGATGATGTTTGGCGTACCCAACTTAGCTATGATATTCTGAAGCTTGTGAATATCTTCTTCAATGTCGAGAGTCCCATCTAAATATACATTTATTATGCCTATTCTAATCAGTCCTACTTTAACAACGCATCCCACCATAGACTCATGCACTAAATCAGTATTCTCGATTACGTCTAAATTTGGATCCACAACGACCACCGCTGCGCGGACAGGCCTAGACTTATCCTGAGTTTTCCTTTGTATGACTCTAAAGCTACATGATACATGGGCTTTAGCCCCAACATAAGGCTCCTGTAATAAGAGAAGGGAAGTCTTGCTGACAGTAGCTGCTTGCAGACACTCCTTCGTAGCGGAAAAACCTCGACCAAGATTCACCTGCCCCATTCTTAATACACCAGGGGTGCCCTCTGCTAGTAGTACGAGGTCATGCCACGCGCTATCCGGTCCCATTTTTTCCATTCTGGGCACTCCGATGCATAGGCTGGGTGAGTGCTGAGCTCTTTTGCCTGAATAGACTGGGCGCAGTTTATGCAGCAAGGTGCGGAGTCTCGATTCCCACACTCACGCGTGTCGTGCTGCTCTGAGCAGTAACCACATCTTGTTGGTTCTTTGCAATCCCGAGCCATGTGACCGAATGCCAAGCACCGGTAGCACTGGACCACAGGCGATTGGTCCACCGCACGGATCATCTGGTAGCCGATGCGAAGTTGCTGGTCCCTAAGACTGCTCCACAGACATGGAGTTACCTCCAGAATCACATTGGACCTTGCGTTGTTTCGGACTCGACTACGACGCAAGACCTTTACTGTGATGTTCTTTGGCATCGGGTTAGGGAGCAACTTTTTATTCTGGCTGATTAATGCCTCTTCCAGTTTGGTATTGCTCAGGTCATTAGCCACACCTATGAGCTTTAGAAGCGGTAGTTTCACTTTAGGCTGTGAGATTGTGAACTTTTGAGAAGACTTATTTATAGCCTCTTTCAGTGCATTCCTATCCCGCTCACTATCGCAGTTAATAATTACCTTCTGGTTTTTGACCTTCCTGAGGCTACAAACTCCTATCCCCAGTTGGATGACATCCACCTTTTCCTTCAAGTTCTGCACTACGTCAGAACTAGAGTGTTGAGGGTCCGCGGATTCAACCATAATAGGGTATCGTGGCCTCATCAGTGCCTCTTTATATGAAACACTGAGAGTCCCGAACTCAGTACTGGTCACTGGGGAGGCTGATGTAGCCTGTAGAGACCTCTGCACAGTTGGTGCTGAGACAGAGTTCTCTGTGACCTTGACTTCCCGCCTCAGGTCCTCCACTGCCATTCTTATTGGGGCCGTTGTTTCCACTGTGGTTTCCCTTAAGTCAGCCAAGCCGCGCTTGATTTCATCTACCTTCGAGGAGATGCTCATTGCGGCTTCCTTATGAACCGCAGTTGATTTTATCTCCTCGACGCCCCTTGATATGGATTGTACCGCAGCGTGAGTACTACCGCAGAGTTCTATGACTGGTCCTAGATCACGACTCTCAGTCGCTGCGGCTAAGGCCTCCTTCACTGCGAGGCATAACTCGTTTTTGTCAAAGGTATGGGGCGCCAAGTCGGCTGACGCTGGTTGCGTGGCAGATGACCAACGCAGTTCCCGGACCACCTCTCGCACCGCATCCTTGAGATCGCTCATGTCGATTCTTGGCACGGGTGCACTCTGGCATACCATCATTGTTTTAGCTGGTGTCAAATCTCGAGCCTGCTGTTCTTTGACCGTGCCGCAGATTGCTTCAGAAACTGCCTTAACCTGTCCTAAGTGTTTTTTGATGGCCTCTGAATCCCGTTGGATGGATTTTATGGGATCCGCGAGGTCAATTGACAATATCTGCCGTAGGTTTTCAGAGTCCTTGTGAATCCGATTCATGTCATCCCTAAGGTTGCGGTACTCCGCGAGCGCTGTCTCCAGAGCCCTTCCATGCCTAACTGCCACGCGTTCCTGGTCTTTTGCTTGACTGGCGCGCAATCTTTGGGCCTCCATCATGTGAAGTGTCCTTGAGTCCGCAATTTTTAGGACCATTTCATAAAGAACTTGCAGCGCAGAGACCACGCTGTCCCTTATGTCTCTCCTCAAGTTTCCAGATTTTTCCAGGTCTAATTTCGCCTGTTGCAGGACTGCGTTTGCATGCCTGGGCATCTCGTTAAGGATAATCCTCCTTCCGTCCACTGTCCTCGTTGAGGAATTCAGTGACGCGTCCGAATCATATCCATCCCCATCCGATTGTCCCGCGTCCTCACCGGCAGACTGCACCACGTTTCCCACACCAGCTGCCTTGGCCTGCCTCAATTGTGCCTGTATTCGGAGCAGACTAGAGTCCGATCTCGCGCATCCTGACACAGCTGGCCTCTGTACACACTCTGGCCTTGCTGGTGTCGAGGACGCAACCAATACCTCCAGCTCTGTTTCTCTTCCCATGATTGGCATGTCATCCTCGCACCGATCCCGGGTAAGGACGACCTGAACGCTCTCTTCTTCAGCTCTGGAGCAATCTTTGGGAGTCTCCGTACTGCCAATATCACTCTCCTTGGCAATAAGCGGGTCTTGTGAGGAGTCTGTTGCCATTGGTACCAAGGTGGGTGCCGCCGATGCCTTAGCCATCTCCGAGCCACTGGACTTCCCCGAAACAGAGACTGGCCTTCTGCGCACAACCGCTGAACCCTGTGAAGATGGTTTCCTGGTCTTTCGCGGCAGAGCCGCATTGGTTCCAGGGACACTTTTCGAAGACATGGCCGCTCGACCCAGAACCCGAAATGAAGATGCTAACTATAAAGAAAAGGCAAAGACGGTGTCAGAATTGAAAACCGCGTCTCAATCGGACCACTCTAGCAAAAGTTATGCAGGATTTAGAATTTTCAAAATGGTGGACAAAATGGCCGCCAATTTCCAATATTCCCACAACTTTGCGAGTTTTAGTCGTAGAGAGACGCGGTTTCGCGCAGAGTGTACTGCCTGACACAGTCTAAGCTTCCTGCAGGTTAGTAAGGGTTAGAAAACAGTGACTCTACCTAGAGTCCCAACCGTTCTTATCAGACTCTGTGGCCGACGACCACTCCAAAACAGAAAACCGCACTCCGATCGGACTATCCACTACCGAGTTATACTCGTTTTAAATTTTTAAAAATGGCGTCCAAAATGGCCGCTCCGGAGCAACTCCGGCAATTACACCTCGAATCAGCCCGAGTTTGGGCTCGTTTAAAAGATAATTTAAAATCCTATTCGAATATCCCCCCAGCGGTGTAATTTTCTTAATACCCGAATTAAATTTAACGGAAAACTAAAAAAAAATGAATAAAACTAATACTAAAAATACAATTGTGGTCCAAAAATTCTGGAATAAACTTATTATAACTTAAAATATTATTAACTATTTATATAAATTTAAATTTTTACACTAACTACTTTTAAAGGGGGACCTCGTGTTTGCATAAATATTTAAAAAATTTATAACTCGAAAACTGGCTGATCAAAGTATGCCGAATTTTTTATATATGGTAAAGGACTTTAACTTTTATATAAAAAGAATTTAAAAAAAGGGGGTTACAGATCTTATTAAGAAGAAATGAAATTTAGAATAATGAAGAAATTTAAAAATGCTCTAACTTGCTCAAATTTTGACTTATCTAATTTCCAAAAGTGCCTCCAGTGTCTCCACGATGGTGTCTTGAAGGCCCTGAAGCCAGTTTTCTTCTAACACGTCGGATTGCTGACCTCGTGGCCACGTGGTCTTTGTTTTTTTTGCGTTTATTTCCGCGTCCCTGCGCGCAAAAATTCGGCAAAAGCAGCAAAGCTGTTGAGCTTCTGAAGGTCCTTTAGGACGTGTAATAAAAAATGTGGGTCACCGCTGTAGGTTTCGAGAAAAATCACTTTTAAACTTTTGAAAAAATCAAAATTTTCACTTTTTCTGTGATAATTTCGCGACAAATGCGCTTAGCGACACGCCGTTTTCACTGCTGTGTGCGCCTTGTAATTTCACAAATTTTGATATGTCGCACTGCACTGTAAGTCACTTTTTGAATTTTTTGGGATTTTTTTTACGTGGAGGTTCCCTTGTAAGTGGGCGCTCCGGAGTGCGGTTGGAGCCAGACTCAGGCGCGTCCGTTTTCTATAGGCAATCCGGATCCTATCATCTGTCTCGTCTAGGCCAAGAGTTATGGACTTGTTTTGGTTCCTTAGCGCCAGGATAACGTCTTCGTCCGTGTCCGTGTATTCGGTCATCCAGACGCTCTTTAGGATTACTAATGGATCCTTGTTTTTGATGTCCTCTACCTTTAGTTCCTTAGTCTTACTCAGCCTTTCCTTTACTCTTTTACGCTCTTCTTCATCCCTGCATCCCAGTATTATCTTCCTATCTTTAGCTTTTCTGACTTTCTCTACCTTTATTCCTCCATCTGTGGCTTTCATGACATTTATCATCGTGTACAGGACGTCTTCTCCGGTCGCTGTCTCATTTGTCGCCGTTACTACTAGTGAGTGCAGTGCGGTCTGCTCCGGTTGAGGCTTCTTTGGGGGCGCCGCTACTGCACTTGCGTAGGTTTTCTTTTCTAACGCTTCCTTGAGTATTTCCATCTTTTCGTTATTCTCTTTTATTAACTTAGTATGCTCTGCTAGGGTTTTCATCAGGGCGTCATTATACTTCTGCACGTTTTCTTGAGCAATCTCTTGTGCATCTTCTTTTATTTTTGCTTGTGTACGGCCACCCTTCGCCTTCAAGGAAGCTATTTCAGCTTCTGCCTCCTTGAAGAGCTGGTAGACTCGCTCTACACTTTGCGAGACTCCGATTTTAATATCGGTCCTGAGGTTTCGGGCGTCCCCCAGTAGGGTTTTAGCCCTTATGAGACTCGCCTTTGCCTCTGATGCCCTATCTGGAAGCTTTCTTCCTGGCTGGGATGCGTTGTCGGTCCTGCTGGAGGGTCCTGCCCTCACAGTTACCCCCTCTTCACTCGTTTGGCAGATGTCTTCTGCCTCGCTCGCGGGTCTTTCCGCATTTTTAGTCGGGGTTCGGATTCCAAACATTTTTGGTTAAGTTTTTATTACGCAGAACAGTTCGTCAATTTATATTTGTAAAATTTTAAAATAATTTGCTTAATATAATGTTTATACTAGAAAAATTCTTAACATCTAAGTAAATTTATAAAATTTGTAAGGGCTCTACCAGTGATATGTCTCTACAGACAGGCTTGTAATTTTTCTACTAGTAGGTATCCCAGTAAAGTAAAACAGTGTATGTAAAGTACACGAAAACTAAGAAAAATATATAAAAAATTTTTTTTTTTTTGCTCTACCTAGAGTCCGTCTCTACACGTAGGATAGTAGTCCTATTTCAGGTCAGTTATTATAAAAAAGTCCCGTCAAAATCAGACGGCGGGTTCACGAGATATAGGCTTTTTAAATTTTTTAAAATGGCGGACAAGATGGCCGCCGAAAACAGTATTAGCTGTAACTCTGTCAAAATAACTCCTAGAGATTCGGGGTTTTTACAGCAGTATTTGTCTCGCGCCCGTACAGTCTTCAACCTCAAAAGTAGAGTCAAAAATTTCTGACTCTACCTAGAGCCCCAAATGAAATTAAATCAGAAAGGGGGCAGTTGCAGTACCAGCAGTGGAAACCCCGTCCCAATCGGACCACTCTAGCGAGAGCTATGCCCGTTCAAGACAATCCAAGATGGCGTCAAATATGGACGTTCAGGGACTAACTTCGGCAGTTTCTGTCCGAACCAAGCCGAGTTTGGGCTTGTTTTGAAGGGCACAACTCACACAATGGCTTAAGATGGGCCACGTGCTGATAAGACCCCCCCCCTGATTTAATAAATTTAAAAAACACTCAATTTTTCACTAGAAGTGGTTTATCCACTCGGATAATTGCCAAAAAATTTTTAAATTTCGCAGAGCCCTCTTATAGATTTTTTAAATTTTATCTCTAAACTAAATTTTATTCTAAATTTAAATTTAGGGGTACCTTGTGTACACTCAAAAACTTAAAAATTTTTTTTCGCAAAAACTAGTTGATTAACCTACGTCGAATTTTTTATATGTTATAAAGGGCCCTTAGATCTATACAAAACAAATTTTAAAAAGATGTGTTACCGATCGTTTGATCGTGGTAAAAATATTTAAAAATTTCAAAAATTTAAAAACGCTATAACTAATTCAAAACTTAACTTATACTAAATCTAAAAGTGCCTCCCAGATGCTTGCAACAGTGTCCTGATGGTCCCGAAGTCAGATTCTTCCTAGCTGCCCTGGATCGCCGACCTCGTGACCACGTGGCTTTTGTTTTTTTGCCTTTATCTCCGCGCTCCTGCGCGGGAAAAATCGGGAAAGGCAGAAAAACAATAGTGCTTCTGTAGGCCTTTAAGAAGGCTTTATAAAAAATATATGTCACCGCTGCAGAAACGGAGAAAAAGTCACTTTTAACTTTGAAATTTTTCAAAATTTCACTTTTTTCGCAATAACTTTGCTACGAATGCACTAAGCGACAAGGCGTTTTCACTGCCCTATGCGCCACGTAATTTCACAACTTTTGGTATGTCGCACGGCACTGTAAGTCACTTTTTTGAATTTTTGCGAATTTTTTCGCGTGGAGGTTTAGTTGCAAGTGGGCGCTCCGGAGTGCGGTTGGAGCCAGACTGGTTAGGTTAGGTTAGGTTAGGTTAGGTTAGGTTAGGTTAGGTTAGGTTAGGTTAGGTTAGGTTAGGTTAGGTTAGGTTAGGTTAGGTTAGGTTAGGTTAGGTTAGGTTAGGTTAGGTTAGGTTAGGTTAGGTTAGGTTAGGTTAGGTTAGGTTTTTTTTTTTTTTTTTTTTTTTTTTTTTTTCCTGTCCGGACGCAGAGGTCCGGCCCGCGAGCTATCCTACATGATGGTTCTCCAATATGGGGGTCAGAGAGTTTTTCTTATACTATGGGATGTAATATTACTACAGTAATATTACCATAATTCAAGGATTTGTATGTATTTAGGGAGGATGGGTTAGGTACATTTTTATTTTAGCATTTTGTTTTACATGGGGTAACAACTTCTTATTTCAATATATATTTTACACAGTTTTTTAACAGAAGCTTATCTAAATATTTCTTAATTTTACTTAATTTAATATTACAATGTTTTCTTAGTTTTAAATTTAGGGTGAAGGATTCGGTACACGTTTTATTTTAGCATTTTGGTTTTCATAACTTATTAACTTCTTATTTATATACATATTTTTATACAGCTTTTAAATGGTGTATAACTTTACATTTTCGTTGTCATGGAGTGACAGCTTCCCACTTATTACTTTATACATTTTTATTGGAACTAATGGTGCTAATCTATACAAATACAATATTCTTAATTTTATCTTACATTTTACTTTCTTATAATCTATTGGTTTACATGTAAATGGGCACTTGTCATATATTTTACATATATTATAGTGGATCCTATTTAGTGCTTACTTGTTTTTATTGACTACCTTACTTACTACAAAATTACAATATTTAATAAACCTATCTCTTATATATTTATCTTCCATTATCCCGTTTATATTTTGTCTTTCGATATCTATTCCTATTTCAAATTCAACGTCAAATTTATACCGTGCATAAATGGGACAGTCCGTAATAACATGAAGAGCGCTCTCTTCCACCTGTGGATCACAGTCACACGCCGGGCTCTCCTTGCACTTGAAGCGATGCAAGTACGAGGAGAACCCGCCGTGTCCTGTCATGAGCTGGACAGTTCTTGGGGCTAACTTCAAGTTTCTAAGAACTGAGTACGCGCGAACAGCATCCGGAAAGAACACTTTAGTTGTTGACGCGGTTTCACCAGTTTTGTAGCGCCGGTTCCATTCGTCCAGCGACTCCAGGCGGATTTGTCGCTTGGCAAATGAAACCGGACACTTGTCGTACTGCGGCTTTGTTTTCCGGTGTAGCGCTGCGTCCTTCGCTAGTTCATCCGCTCTTTCGTTTCCCTCCAACCCTGCGTGTGCCTTAATCCAAAATAACCTCAGTATTTTGCCTTTATCGTTGATCTTTTTGATATTGGCTTTGGTCTCCACGGCTAGGGGATGGAGGGAAGTGCTGTCCACCACGGTCTCCAGGGCAGACCTGGAGTCACAGTAAACATTGCAGAAAGGCTCTCTGGACTTTAGCGCATACTTCGTCGCTTCAGACAGGGCCAGTAGTTCCGCCTGGTACACGGTGCAGCACTGTTCCAGCAATAGCTTACGGGTACTTGTCTCCGTCGCGTCCTTCCATACGGAGAACGCGGCGCCGACTTTCCCCTCTATTTTACTGCCGTCTGTATATATATTTAGGCCTTCGTTAATGTGTTGTTCCAGTGCCGCCCCGTCCACCACGCATTTGAACTCTAGTTGCGTCTGTTCCGCAGGATGCAGCATATTCGCGTATCCAACTCTTCTCTCCATCTCTCGGTCTCCTATTTGTCGCTGGGTATGGCCTTTCCTTATTTCATAAAGCAAGGCTGCTTCCCGGGCTCTTATGTCCAGAGGAAGCAGCCCAGCGAGCAATAGTGCCGAGTTTAAAGAGACGGTTCTGTACGCTTTAACCATCTTTTGTGCAAAGCCCCGCTGCACTGCGTTAAACTGTTTCTGTGTTCTCAGTTTATTAGTGGTCGTCGCCCACGCACTCGCCGCGTAAAGGATGGTTGGCTCAACCACTGCAGTATAGATGGTCCTTACTATCTCAGGCTGCAATCCCCAATTTACCTTGGCAGCTCTCGACAGTTGTTTGTAGAAGTTGAGCGCTTTGCGGCAGACGCTTGCCACATGCGGATTGAAAGTCAACTTGTCATCGATGGTTAGGCCTAAAATTTTTATTTCTTTAGACATCGGAATGCCAACACCTCCCATTTCCAGATGTGGGGTTTCATACTTAAGCTTACGTGTTAAAATCATGGCCATGGTTTTTTGTGGCGCAAATTTCAGTTTATTTCTGAAACCCCACATCCGTACGTAATCAAGGGCGGCATTGGCACTCCGCTGCGCCTCCTGTGCTGTCTCTCCATCGAAGACCAAGACCACATCATCTGCAAACGCCTGCGCATAGTCCCCCCTTCTGTCGAGTCCTGTCAGGAGCGGGTCCAGCAAAAGATTCCATAGTAATGGACCTCCTATGGAGCCTTGGACGCATCCTTTGCTGGTTCCTTTTGAAAACTCTTTGCCAGCATACCTTACGTTTACTCGTCTGTCTCTCAAATAACTCCCGATTAGACTTCTGAGATTTGCTGGCACCTTTTCCTCTGCCAAACGGACCATAATAGCGGGCCACCAGGCGCTGTCGAAGGCTCCCTCTATATCCAATGACACAAGTATGACCAGTTTTTTCCGATCCAGTTTAGTCCGGATGTTCTGTATGAGGGTATAGAGGGAGTCTTCGGTGCTTCTCTGGGGCATGAATCCGTATTGACGAGTACTAATCTTTGGCAGCAGACAGAACTTGAGTCGGGCAACCAGCATCTTTTCAAGGATTTTTCCCAACACAGGCAGCAGACCTATGGGCCTATATGACTTGGGGACAGTGTATGTATCCTTCCCCGGTTTACGCAATACCACGACTGTTGCCTCCTTCCACAGTTTAGGGAAGTATTGTTTATTAAGACACTGATTTAATAGTCCCAAGAACACCCCGGGGCTAGTTTTTATGGCGCAGGTGCAGATATCTGCCGTGAATCCATCGGCACCGGGAGCTTTTTTAGGGTTGAAGGACCTTAACGCCACGTCGAGCTCAGTCTGCGTGAACGGTGGGTCGCAGAGTTCACTTTGTTCCTCATCGTTCACTCTTTCTGCTAACTCTCGTGTCTGACGGTGCTCCTCGCTATCGGTCTCCGTCAGGTCCTCTGGATAGAATGTTTCCGCCAGCAGCCTAACGGAGCCGACAGCATCTAGGACTTTACCCGCCTTCTCTAGTAGCAGGTCCTCTTCCCTACTCCTAGTTCTTCCGATGACCCTATAGATTCCATCCCAGACGCTTTCCCGGTCCTGCTTTGCACAAAACTCCTTCCAACTCTCAACCTGGGCCTTCTTGGTCTCTAACTCGTATTCATTTTTCTTTTTCAGGTACTCCTGAACGACCTTCTCCCTCCGGATCGGCGCGGCCCATCGGATCCTGCGTCTCCTGGTGGTGACTTCCCGCTTCATTTCAGCAAGTTTTTTGGACCACCACGGCATGGTTAGTATCTCTTTATTCTTTTTTCCTGGTATTGATTGGGTGCATGCTTTTGTGATAGCTTTTGTGTAGTTTTTTATGGCTTCCTCTATTTGATGTGTAGTTTGCATGTTTTTGATCTCTTCTATTGTTAATTTATACTCTGCTTCCAATTGGGTCAGTTTCTCACGAAACTGACTCCAATTAGCCTTCCTTGTATTGTATTTTCTGGTTGTCCTTTCTATTGTTGTGCCTTTTGATTTTTGCAGTAGTATATTGAAAGTTATGCCATTGTGGTCCGAACTCGTGAAGTTTTCTACCACAGTCCAGTCCACCACCAGGTCCAGCATGTCCGCCGTGCAGGCCGTGACATCCACGTGACTGAAATACCGCTTTCCTCCCCGAATGGTGTCGAAGGTCGGAGTTTGCCCTATGTTAAGAATTTGAAGACCCAGGTCATCAAGAGCTCCCCCCATGTCATCGCCTCGGCTATCTATTTCCGTGCTGCCCCACCATGTGCTCTTAGCGTTGGCGTCCCCTCCCATAACCAGCCTTCTGAGTCCCAAACTATGAGCAATCGCAGTTAGTTGGTCCAAGTAGGGTCCCATGGGTTGGTTCGGTTCCAGGTAATAGGACACCAGCGTGATCTTCCAGGCACTGGTTTGGATTCCTACCACTGTGATGTTGTTTGTGGTGAGTTTTGGATACTGGATTATGTCCAATTCAGCGTTAAAGACGACTATTGCCGCTTTCACAGTTCCTTCTCCTTGATCAGTGCTCTGGAAGACCCTTACACCCCGGCGGCTCTTTACCCTTTTCTCTGCACCAACGTATGGCTCCTGCAAGAGTGCAACCGCGATTCCACGCTTTTCCGACTCAATGAGTAACTCGTCAGTGGCCAGTCTGCTTCTTTGCAGGTTTGCCTGTACAATTTTTAGCGGACAGACTGTGACCACGCCCTTAGCAATACGCCACGGTGGATCTCGCAAGTGCTTCCCACTTGCGCCTCACCGGGCAGTCATTGCTAAAGGCGTTGTGGTCCGCCCTCTCCACTCCAGCTTTAGTGCAATTTATGCAGCTTGGAGATGCGTGTGCGAGCCAGTCCGCGCAATCTGTTCTTAGGTGCAGTCCTCCACAGTGACTGCACTTTTCGGCGCTCTCCCTACAGAAGCGTCTGCCGTGCCCATACGCCAGGCAGAGGGAGCACTGGATCAACGGAGATTGGTCCTCCACTCGCACCCTCTGCAGATCTATGTGCGCAGTTTCCGCCTGCAACATCCGCTTCCATATTGTAGGAGACACCTTCGCGACCACATGGCTGGTGAGGGAGTTCCTAGTTTTCTTCCTGTACTTTATTTCGAACCTATTTTCCTTTTCTTCGAGACCAGAAAAGACGCTGCCGTTCTGTTTTCGTACGGCACGGAGGATGTCTTCGTCGGAATTGTAATTCAGGACGTTTTTGAATATAAGTAGAGGGTCCTTGTTTTTGACCTCTTCGACGTTCAGCTGATTTCCTGCTTTTCTGAGTCTCTCTTTTACCTTGGATCTCTCCTCTTCAGTCTGGCACCCCACAATAATTTTTCTGTCCTTAGCCTTCTTTATTCTGTCCACCCTGATTCCCTCTTCCTTCGCATTTATCACTTTTCTTATTTTATTTAAAACTTCCTCTCCTGTTTCAGTCTCATCTCTTGACGAGACCACCACGGAGTGCATCACCGTCTGCTCCGGGAGATGTCTCCAAGAACGGCCAGCCGCTACACTCGCGTACGTAGTCCCCTCAAGAGACTTCACCTCTTGCTGCTTTTCTATCGTTTCCCTTAGTTTTTCCATTTTGATACTATTTTCATTCATTAGCTCCATGTGCTCTGACATCTTTTTTATCAGTTCTTCTTCTTTCCCTTTCCTTGCTTCAGGTTTTTCCATTCCTTCGTCTCCGGTCGAAGACGGTGTAGGCTCAGGATCTACTAGACCCTTTTCTTTCTCAGCCTCTCTGACCAGATTATATAGACGCTCGACGGCTTGGGTTACTCCTACTTTGATATCCGTCCTCAAATTTTTGGAGTTTCCCAAGTGTAGTTTGGCTTTTGTAAGGCAGGCGCGGGCTTCTGCCACCCTGCTTACATACTTTTCCTTAACAGGGCTAACTATAATCTCTATTGAAGGCTTGGAGGCCAGTTCTCCAGTCTCTTGGCTACCCGAAGCATCCGAAGATAGCCTTCGGGTTTTAGGCTTTGAGGGGGCCGCCACTGGCTTCTTCACCTTTTTCAGAGAGGTCTTAGTCCTTGCCTCGATCTCGCCAATACTGCGTCTGACCACAAAGGTTTTTTCTTGAATTTCCGACAAGGGACTCGTCCCCTCCGTCGATTCCGTATCCTTTTGAGAAGGATTCGATGCCTCAGATTTCGGGGGCGAGTCCCCCACCGGCGCCACGCCCTTCTTGGTCGGAGGGGTTCTGATCCCAAGCATAGCTTTGCCGGTGTAAGATAGCCGCTATTACTAGTACGACGTGTAAAGAGCGTCTGTACTAGTAGAGTCTTTAATCAAAAGTCTTATAATCTATGTCAATATACAATTGTCTCGATAGCGAGTTGTCCTAATTACCTAACCTACAATAGTATAAAAGAACAAAACAACAGAAATAAAATAAAATTATCAATGTCAAAATAAAAATATTAAAATAAAATTGACAATTAAAAATATCAAATTATTTGGTGCTCTATGTAGAGTGTTGAGCTCTACATAGGCGTGTCAGCGATTTGACGTGCGTATTCAACGTTAAAAACAAAAGACAAGATACAAACAGGGTAAATAAAAATAAAAACAAAATAAAATAAATCGACTCTACGTAGAGTCTACCTCTACGTACAGGCAGGTAGTCCTGCTACCGGTCAGTTTGTCCGAAGAAACCCCGTCAAAATCGGACAGCGGATTCCCGAGATATGGAGCTTTTAGTTTTTTCAAGATGGCGGACAAAATGGCCGCCAAAACTTGTAATCAAAATATCTCGGTCCGTATAAGTCCTAGAACTTCGGGGTTTCTTCAGGCGTATGTACCTCGTCCCCGTCTAGGTTCAAGCACAGAATGTAGAGTCAAAAAATTTTGACTCTACCTAGAGCCCCAGGTCAAATCAAGTCAGAGAGGGTTCAGTGACGGTAACAGCAGTGTAAACCCCGTCCCAATCAGACCACTCCAGCGAGAGTTATGCCCGTTCAAAACAATCCAAAATGGCGTCCAATATGGCCGTTCAAGGACTAACTTTGGCGGTTTTTGTCCGAACTGGACCGTGTTTGGGCTTGTTTTGAAGAGCACAACCCCCACAATGGCTTGGGTTAGGCCAAGTGCTGATAAGTCCCCCCCCTGATTTGATAAATTCAAAAAAACACTAAAATTTAACCTAAAAATGGTCTAGCCACGCGAATATTTGCCGAAAATTCCTGAAATTTTGCACAGACCCCCAAACAATTTTTAAAAATATATTCCTAAATTTTAAATTTTCCTAACTTTAAATTTAGGGGTACCTCGTGGTCCACCTAAATTTTCAAAAAATTTATCTCAGAAACTAACTGATTAACCTATATCCAAATTTTTATCTATAATAAAGGGCCTTAAAATCTATATAAAACTAATTTTAAACATATACGTCATCGATCTTTTGATCGAGTTAAAATTATTTAAAAAATTACAAAAATTTAAAACTACCCTAACTTTGTGAAAAATTTACTTAGGTCAAAAAGAAAAGTGCCTCCCTGGTCTCAGCAGCGATGTCCCAGTGGTCCAATTGTCAGCTTCCTCCTGGCTGTCCTGGATCGCCGACCTCGTGGCCACGTGGTTATTGTTTTTCTGCCTTTATCTCCGCGCTCCTGCGCGGGAAAAATCGGGAGAGGCAGAAAAACGATAGTGCTCCTGGAGGCCTTTCAGATGGCACCATAAAAAGTATATGTTACCGCTGCAGAACTTTAATAAAATCCACTTTAAACTTTAAAATTTTTGAAATTTTCTCTCTTTCCGTGATAACTCCGTGAGGAATACACTTGGCGATGCAGCGTTTGCACAGCCGTATGCGCCTCGTGATTCCTCAAATTTTGGTATGTCACACGGCTTTAAAAAACACTTTTTCGAATTTTGGCGAATTTTTTCGCGTGGAGGTTTGGTTGCAAGTGGGCGCTCCGGAGTGCGGTTGGAGCCAGACTGGTTAGGTTAGGTTAGGTTAGGTTAGGTTAGGTTAGGTTAGGTTAGGTTAGGTTAGGTTAGGTTAGGTTAGGTTAGGTTAGGTTAGGTTAGGTTAGGTTAGGTTAGGTTAGGTTAGGTTAGGTTAGGTTAGGTTAGGTTAGGTTAGGTTAGGTTAGGTTAGGTTAGGTTAGGTTAGGTTAGGTTAGGTTAGGTTAGGTTAGGTTAGGTTAGGTTAGGTTAGGTTAGGTTAGGTTAGGTTAGGTTAGGTTAGGTTAGGTTAGGTTAGGTTAGGTTAGGTTAGGTTAGGTTAGGTTAGGTTAGGTTAGGTTAGGTTAGGTTAGGTTAGGTTAGGTTGGGCGGGTCTGGGTTTATCCATTAGTAGTTGCTATGCCTAGCTTGCGTGCTTGGCCGCTTGTTTTGGATAAATTCAGGCCTTCCTTACTCGGCTCTGGGAGCGAGTAGGGAGGCGTATGGTCTTGAGGGAGAGCGCAGGTCGTGTAGATCCTCAAGGCAAGTCTGGTGGGGTCGTTCCTTCTCGCGGTTGCTGCCTGCTATTGGTCTATTCCCATCAGAAATAGACGTAACTGACACCACCAGGCGCCGGCACTTTGTCGGTGGGGTAGGATAGGGAAGCTTCTCCGCGTGTCCCTCTGGTTAGCAGATGGCACAGTGGAAGAAACAGGCACGGGCTCGTAGAGCCATCATAGAGTAGAGAAGCATTGTTGGCTTGGCGTCTTTCCGCTTGGGTTTCCGTGAGTCGGCTGTATGGGTCAGCTTCCTTGCGGGATCTTGAGTGGACCGATGCTGCGCTGGCAGTGTTGTGGGCGGTTACGCCCTTTTCAGGGCGCGTTGGTGGAGGAGGCGAGCACGCCCTTTTCAGGGCGCTCACTCCAAACTTACAGGGGAGCTCACCCCTAGATAAAAGAGACGACGATGTGGAGCATTGGAGTTAAGATAATGGACCCAAGCAGTTGTAATTTTGGTCCCCAGGTGGGTCCCCGAAAGGGGGAATCCCACCCCTCTACTTCTAACGAGGTGGAGGGCTGCCCCTCGTACTCTGGGGGGGGCAGCAACTGCTTCGTAGCCAGGCAATCTGCCCGGCTCCGTGAACGCAACTCTGGCAAAACTCTGACACTGGACACTGATATAGCAAGCGATATGGACAACGTTGTGATGGAGGTGGAAGCATGCGCCCCGAAGGCATGTGTTGACACCGCTGACGCTGGCCTGAATAAGGACACTGAAGCGGAAGCGCGCACGCCGAAGTTGTGCGTGGAAGCAAACGACCCCTGCATGAAGAAGGAATTGAAAGTGGTGGTAACGCGCCTGTCGGATTCTGAATCTGACAGGAGCATGGTGATGGTGTCACCTGGACCCGCGTTGGATCCCGCCAGATTTTGGCGAAAGAGGCCAGGCTCAGCAAGCCCGAGCCTTTGCTCTGAATCGGATTCGGACGTAACTGTTACCGGGGACGTGTCGTCACCTAAAGTGACGAAATCGATGAAGGGAAGAGGCAGCGGCCGCCAGACCAGTTCTGGGAAGTTTGTGGCCGCGGCGAGGGAAAAGGTGGCCAGAAGAGAAGAATTCCTTCTGGACGCAACCGAGGAGGTGACGGTTGCGATGGAAAAGACGCGGAAAGGGAGAGTGACGCTCCCATCGCGTTTGGCAAGCCTTTTGGCAGGGGATGTAGATGACCAACTTGCGACGTCACTGAACAAGCAGGTGCTGGATTGCGTGGACGTCATCAAAACGGTGTCCCGCAAGTCTGGCCACTTGAGTGGCCCATTCCAAAAGTCCCTTAACGAGGCGACTAAATTCATAGTGGAGGCAGTGGAGGTGTTGAGTAAGCGCTCCATTTCTGACGAGACGGCTAAGTTGCAGGCCGACAACACACGCCTGCAAATGGAGCTCACCGCATTGCGAAAGGAGTTTGCGGAGTTAAGGGCGGAGCTGCGGCCGGTTCGACCTATAACGGAGCCCCAGGATGGGAGTCGGCAACTGGACGTGGAGGGGTTGTCGCGCGCCATCATGGTTCAAGTAGGGACCATGGTGAACGCTAGGCTGGAAGCCCTAGAGAGTAGGCTTCTACCGGAAGTGCGTCTGCGGCCACCGTTAGCTGCGGACAAAACCCGCCTAGGCAGAGCGGAAGCTAGGCCCGAACGTGAGGTGCCGACTGTGGTGCTGAAAGCCTCCACCTCATCCCAGAAGAAGGGAAAGAAGGTGAGCCTGGCGGCTAAGGAGGCGGCTGCGGCAAGTGTGCCGCGGTTAGAATGCTCTGCGCCTCCGCCAACAGGCGAGGCGTGGAGTACGGTGGTCCGTAAAGGCACGAAAAAGACGGCCAAAAAGACTGGCCAAAAGGTGGCTGGCGTTCCCGCGTCTGCTCCCAAAGCAAAGCTCCACCCGCCTCGTTCGGCAGCCATCACCCTCACCCTGTTGCCAGGTGCTGTGGAAAGCGGCGTCACGTATCAGGCGCTGCTCAGGGAAGCCAAGGAACGCGTTGACCTCAAGAGCCTCGGCATTGAGGAGATGCGTTTCAGGACGGGGGCAACTGGTGCTCGGGTGCTGGAGATAGCCGGCGCCACGGGTGCTGTGAAGGCCGATTCTCTGGCGGAGAAGTTCAGAGAGGTCTTAAGCGCGGACGTGGTACGCGTACAGCGGCCGGTGATGCGCGCAGATATAAGAGTCATGGAGCTAGATGACTCCGCAACACCAGATGAGGTAGCGTCGGCCGTAGCAGAACAGGGTGGCTGCTCTGTCGACAGTATAAAGGCTGGCGTTATAGGGCCCCGCGGCTCACTGTGGCTGAGCTGCCCAGTCGCGGCCGCTAAAAAGGTGACGGGAGTTGGCCGGCTCAAAGTGGGCTGGATCTCGGCAAAAGTGGTGCTGCTCGACCGCTTGCCCATGAGATGCTTCCGTTGCCTCGAGGTCGGCCATGTTGGGACCATGTGCAAGGCTGAGGTGGACCGTAGCGGTCTTTGTTACCGTTGTGGGAAACCTGACCACAAGGCGAGGGACTGCCAGGCTGAACCAAACTGCGCTGTATGTGCAGCGGCCGGAAAATCTGCAGCGCACCCAATTGGTGGGAAGGAGTGCCCCGATACCGTAACCAGGTCCCAAAAGGGGCCTCGAACGAGTCAAAGAGGCCAGAAAAGAAGGGGGAAAGTGAAAGCGGGCTCCAAAGTCACGCAGCCGTCTCAGCGCAACTCTCTGCGGGAGGAGGAGCAGATGGACACCGCAATCTAGATGGCGCTAGCATTTCTGCAGGCGAACGTCATGCACTCTGCCAGGGCTCAGGACCTGTTAGTTCAGAGCATGGCAGAGTGCATGATAAAGGTAGCTGTGGTCGCCGAGCCGTATGTGGTCCCTCCCCGGAATGACTGGGTGGGTGACTGCGATGGCTTGGTGGCTATCGTAGCACCAGCGGCCGCGGGCGCTCCGTCTATTGATCGGGTGTCCAAAGGTCGAGGGTGCGTGTTGGCTGTTGTGGGTGGTGTGGCGATTGTCGGGGTGTATTTTTCGCCTAATAGAGGCCTCGCCGACTTCGAGCAAATGCTTGTAGATGTCGGGATCTTGATTGGGCAGATACCCTCATACCCCGTGCTTGTTGCTGGAGATTTCAACGCGAAATCAACCGCGTGGGGTTCCCCAGCAACAGACTCTAAGGGAGAGGCATTGGAAGAGTGGGCGGTGTCCTTGGGACTCACCCTTCTTAATACGGGGTCGGTTGATACATGCGTGCGACAGCAGGGGGGGTCTATCGTGGACTTAACGTTTGCGTCCCCCTCCCTGGTAAATCGGGTCCAAGGATGGAGAGTGTTGGAGGATGTGGAGACGCTATCGGATCACCGCTACATCCGTTACGAGGTGACCACATCCTCCACCACTCCACGAGTAGGTTCTCGACTTCCTCTTGGAGGCCTCCCGCGTTGGGTGCTACGGCGCTTGGACCGGAATGTAGCAATAGAGGCGGCTCTGGTAGAGTCCTGGACTATGCCCGATCCTATTGAGGAGGTGGATGATGCGGCGGAGTGGCTACGGAGCGCCTTGACCCGCGTCTGCGATGCCGCGATGCCGAGGGCAAAACCATTCCCGCCTCGGCGGGAAGTGCACTGGTGGCGCCCGGAGCTGGGCGAGTTACGCAGAGCCTGCGTTGCCGCGCGCCGCATCTACACCCGGTATAGGAGGAGAAGGGTCCGTATTCAGAGCCAGGAGGACTCTATATACCAGGCTTACCGGACCACCTGCACAGCTCTGCAGGTAGCCATCGCTCAGGCCAAGGAGGCAGCATGGGAGGAGTGGTTAGGGGTACTCGACCGTGATCCATGGGGGAGGCCGTACCGCGTTGTACGGCAAAAACTGCGACCTTGGGCCCCCCCGCTAACTACGAGTCTGGAGCCTCAACTACTGGAGCAAGTGGTGAGCACTCTCTTCCCTCAACGGGATGAGTGGGTGCCACCACCTATAGGTACCGGGTTGAGACGCGAAAGTGACGCTGAGGCGGCACCTCCAATATCTGAGGTGGAGTTTGGGGTAGCTGTTATGAAGCTTCGGCTGAAGAACACTGCCCCAGGACCAGATGGCGTACCGGGCCGAGCCTTGGTGCTCGCTCTTGGCGAGATGGGGGAGTGGGTGCGGGCCTTATTCAATGCGTGCCTCAACGAGGGTAGATTCCCGAGGGCGTGGAAAACGGGAAAGCTCGTACTTCTTCGGAAGGACGGGCGCCTGGCTGAAATGCCATCGGCCTATCGCCCCATCGTGCTTTTGGACGAGGTAAGCAAGCTCTTCGAGCGTGTGCTCGCTGCTCGCCTCGTCGAGAGCATGAACCCAGGACTCGATGATGCGCAATATGGCTTCCGCCGGGGCCGTTCTACGGTGAGCGCGATCGCCCGGGTCAGGGACTTGGCAGAAGGGGTGGTTTCCGAGGGTGGAGTGTTGTGGGCAGTATCTCTGGATATATCCAACGCGTTCAATACTCTGCCCTGGGAAACGGTTAAGGCGGCCCTCGAGTACCACGGCGTACCAGGGTATCTGCGGAGAGTGCTGGCAGATTACTTTGACGGCAGGGTCGTAGAATTCCCGACGAAGGACGGCTGGGGGAGGAAGGCGATGTCGTGCGGTGTTCCACAGGGGTCGGTCCTTGGACCACTCTTGTGGAACATCGGGTATGACTGGGCGTTGCGAGGTGTAACACTGGCTGGAGTACACGTCACGTGTTACGCCGATGACACGCTCGTGACGGCCCACGGAAGGACTCATCGGGAGGCGGCTCGCCTCGCTACGGCGGGCGTTGCCCAGATGGTCCATAGGATCAGAGCTCTGGGACTGGAGGTGGCCCTCAGTAAATCTGAGGCCCTAGTTTTTCATGGGCCTCGGAATGCGCCACCGCCCGGTTCTTCAATAATGGTGGGGGGAACTTCCATTGCCGTCGAGTCGACGATGAAGTACCTAGGAATCGTCCTCGACTGCACTTGGAAGTTTGACGAGCACTTCCGGCGGTTGGCCCCAAAACTTTTGGCTACTGCCGGAGTGCTCGGGAGATTACTCCCTAATGTAGGGGGTCCTGGTGGGGCATGTAGACGCCTATATGCCGGAGTAGTGAGGTCGATGGCGCTCTATGGTGCACCGATATGGGCGGATGCCCTATGCTCCCGAAACGTGCCACTGCTGCGGAAACCGCAGCGTGGAATGGCACTCAGGGTGACTAGGGCGTACCGCACCGTATCGCACGCTGGGGCGTGTGTCCTCGCCGGTGTCCCGCCGTGGGAGTTTGATGCACAGGTGCTCGCGGCGAGGTATTGGCGGGGCGTGGAAGCGCAGGAGGCGGGCGACCGGCCACATCCACGAGAAATCGCGCAGTGGAAAGAGGAAGAACGCGACGATCTCTTTCGGAAGTGGACAGCGCGGTTAGAGATCCCGGGGGCTAGCTGGGAACTGGTGGAGGCAGTTCGACCCATCCTTCGGGTTTGGGTCGAACGGAAGCACGGTGCACTCACCTACCACATCGCGCAGATGCTGACTGGACATGGCTGTTTCGGCAAGTATCTGTGCGAAGTGGCGAAACGAGAGCCGTCAGTGGAGTGCCACCATTGTGGAGGGGGAGTCGCTGATACGGCGCAACATACGCGCGAAGAGTGCCCAGCTTGGGCGGTGCCTCGCGCTGCCGTATCGGCTATTGTTGGAGGAGACCTATCACTGGCGGTCCTGGTCAAGGCCATGGCCGAAAGCGAGGAGGCGTGGAATGCGGTAGAAACCTTCTGCGAAACCATTCTGACGCAGAAGGAAGCGGCGGAACGGGAGCGGGAGGAAGACACGAACTCTCTACCGACTCGCCGCAGGCGGCACGGCCGGCGGCGCCTGGCCTACATTGCTAGAATGCCGCCATAACGATGACCTGCGGGCGACGGATCGGGGGGTCTGTCGCCCGTGCTATGAGGTCCGGAGCTGGAAGACACCTTATGTGTTCCTAAGGTGCCTTAAGCGGAGTGAAGAGGGGCTTGCGAGCCTAGAAGAAGGGCCCAATTAGGGCAGACGCTAAGGGAGGTGGCTACGGAAGAGTGTGTAACTTACCCGCGGCCCCGACCGGAAGCGAGAGAAGGAACACCCAGGTGGTTTTAGTCGGTATGGCACTTTAAGCTGAGTCCGACATATCCTTTCCGCTCCCCGGTGGGAAGGAATCCATAAAGGATTTCCCCTGGTAAAAAAAAAAAAAAAAAAAAAAAAAAAAAAAAAAAAAAAAAAGGTTAGGTTAGGTTAGGTTAGGTTAGGTTAGGTTAGGTTAGGTTAGGTTAGGTTAGGTTAGGTTAGGTTAGGTTAGGTTAGGTTAGGTTAGGTTAGGTTAGGTTAGGTTAGGTTAGGTTAGGTTAGGTTAGGTTAGGTTAGGTTAGGTTTTTTTTTTTTTTTTTTTTTTTTTTTTTTTTTTTTTTTTTTTTTTTTTTTTTTTTTTTTTTATTCCTGTCCGGACGCTGAGGTCCGGCCCGCGAGCTATCCTACTTCTATCCTCCGACATAAGGTCGGAGTCCTGTTTTGCAAATTTCTCTTTCTTTCTGGTCGTCTTTTATGATTTCTTTCATTCCTCATACTGTATCTTTCTTGTATTCATCTTATTTCATACTTCCATTGGTGGGATGCCAATGTTAAACTATTTTATTATTATCTATTTCTTATTATATTCTAGGGGTGGGATTGGTCGGGTACATTTTATTTACTTTTATATCTCATAGTTTAGTTTACAATATTTCTAATTCTATTTTACATTTGTTTACATTATATTTTTACATTAAGTACATTATTATTTTAACATTTAATTCTAAGTGGGGTAACAACTTTAATTCTATTTATTTATTTTAAACTTCCTAATGGCAATACTCTATTCTATTTCTTAATTTTACTCTATAATCTAGTTTTTTCTTACATTTATTTGTCTACATACTAATACATGGGCACTTATTATATAATTTACATATATGATAGTGGATCCCGTTAAATTCTATTTATTTTTGTTTACTACCTTATTAACTACGAAATTACAATACTTAATAAATCCATTTCTTATATCTTTCTGTTCCATTATCCAGTTTATATTTTTCCTTTCAATATTTACTCCTATTTCAATTTCAGTGTCGAATTTATGTCGCGCGTAGATGGGACAGTCTATTATGACATGAAGAGCACTCTCTTCCATCTGCGGGTCACATTCACACGCCGGACTGTCCTTGCACTTGAAGCGATGCAAGTACGAGGAGAATCCGCCGTGTCCCGTCATGAGCTGAACAGTTTTAGGCTCTAGGCTCAGGCTTCTCACTAGTGGGTACGCTCGAACTGCATCCGGGAAAAATATTTTCGTTGTTGCTGCAGTTTCACCGGTTTTGTAGCGCCGGTTCCATTCGTCCAGCGACTCCAAACGGATTTGTCGCTTGACGAATGACACCGGACACTTGTCGTATTTCGGCTTGGTTTTACTGTGCAGTGCGGCGTCCTTCGCCAATTCATCCGCTCTTTCATTTCCCTCCAGCCCAGCGTGCGCCTTTATCCAAAATAATCTCAGTATTTTGCCATCATCTCTGATCTTTTTGATGATGGCTTTTGTTTCCACAGCTAGGGGATGGAGGGAAATGCCGTCCACGACGGTCTCCAGGGCGGACCTAGAGTCACAGTAGACGTTGCAGGTGGGCTCTCTGGACTTTAACACGTACTTTGCCGCTTCAAGCAGAGCCAGCAGTTCCGCCTGGTAAACGGTGCAGCACTGATCCAACAATAACTTTCGGGTACTTGTCTCCGTCGCGCTCTTCCATACGGAGAACGCGGCGCCGACTTTCCCTTCTATTTTACTGCCATCTGTAAAAATATTCAGGCCATCGTCAAAGTGTTGTTCCAGTGCCGCCCCGTCAACCACGCATATGAACTCCGACTCGGTCCGCTCTGCAGGATGCGGTGCTTCCGTGTAAGGCACTCGTCTCTCTATCTCCCGGTCTCCTATTATTCGCTGGGTATGGCCTTTCTTTATTTCATAAAGCAAGGCTGCTTCCCGGACTCTTATGTCCAGAGGAAGCAGCCCAGCGAGCAATAGTGCCGAGTTAAGAGAGACCGTTCTATAAGCCTTTACCATTTTTTGGGCAAAGCCCCGCTGCACCGTGTTGAGCTGTTTTTGTACCCCTAGTTTGTTGGTAGCCGTCGCCCAAGCACTCGCCGCGTAGAGGATTGTTGGTTCCACCACTGCTGTGTAGATGCACCTTATAACTTCTGGGTTCAATCCCCAGTTTATTTTGGCAGCTCTCGACAGTTGTTTGTAGAAGTTGAGCGCTTTGCGACAGACGTTCGCTACGTGTGTATTAAATGTCAATTTGTCATCGATGGTTAGCCCCAAGATTTTAACTTCCCTGGACATTGGAATGCCAACACCTCCCATTTCCAGACGTGGGGTGTCGTACTTGAGCTTGCGTGTTATGACCATGGCCATAGTTTTTTGCGGCGCAAATCTCAGCTTATTTTTGACCCCCCATACCCGTACATACTCAAGGGCGGCATTGGCATCCCTCTGTACTTCTTGTGCTGTTTCCCCATCGAAGACCAAGGCGACGTCGTCAGCAAACGCCTGCGCATAGTCCCCCCTTCTGTCGAGTTCTTTCAGTAATGGGTCCAGCAGAAGATTCCACAGCAGTGGCCCCCCCACGGATCCCTGAACGCATCCCATGCTGGTTTCCTTAGAAAACTCCTCGCCAGCATACCTGACTCTCACCGTTCTGTTTCTCAGATAACTGCCGATTAGTCTTTTGAGATTTACCGGACACTTTTCCTCTGCCAAACGGACCATTATAGCAGGCCACCAGGCGCTGTCGAAGGCTCCCTCTATATCTAGTGACACTAGTACGACCAGTTTTTTCTGGTCCAGTTTTTCCCGGATGTTCAGCATAAGGGTATAGAGAGAGTCTTCGGTGCTCCTCTGGGGCATGAATCCGTATTGGCGAGTACTCATCCTCGGTAACAGATGGTATTTGAGTCGGGCAACCAGCATCTTTTCGAGGACTTTTCCCAGCACAGGCAGCAGACCTATCGGCCTATAGGATTTGGGGACGGTGTATGTGGCTTTGCCCGGCTTTCGTAGCACTACAACTGTCGCTTCTTTCCACAGATTAGGGAAGTAATGCTTGGCGAGACACTGATTTAAAAGTCCCAGGAACACCCCGGGGCTGTTTCTTATTGCGCAGTTGCAGATATCTGCTGTGAGTCCATCAGCACCGGGGGCCTTCTTGGGGTTGAACGACTTGAGTGCCACGTCGAGCTCAGTCTGCGTGAACGGTGGGTCCCAAAGTTCACTTTGTTCCTCATCGTTCACTCTTTCTGCTAGCTCTCTTATTTGGCGGTGCTCATCGTTATCAGTCTCCGTCAGGTCCTCTGGATAGAAGGTCTCTGCCAGAAGCCTAACGGAGCCGGCAGCATCTAAGATTTTTCCCGCTTTCTCTAGTGGCAAGTCCTCCTCCCTGCTCCTAGTTCTTCCAATGACCCTATAAATCCCATCCCATACCCCTTCCCGGTCCTGCTTTCCACAAAACTCCTTCCAGCTCTCTACCTGGGCCCTCTTGGTCTCTAACAAATATTCTTCTTTCTTTTTCAGGTACTCCTGGATGACCTTCTCCCTCCGGATCGGCGCGGCACATCGGATTCTGCGCTTTCTGGTAGTGACTTCCCGCTTCATCTCAGCGAGTTTTTCGGACCACCACGGCATGGTAAGTTTTTCCTTATTACTTTTCTCTGGTATTGATTTGGTGCATGCTTCTGTGATGGCTTTAGTATAGTTTTTTATGGCTTGCTCTATTTCATGTGTATCATGCATCTCTTTAATCTGCTCTATATTTAATTTATAATCTATTTCTAATTGGGTCAGTTTCTCACGAAACTGACTCCAATTAGCCTTCCTCGTATTAAATTTCCTAGTAGTTCTTAATATTGTTATGCCTTTTGATTTTTTAAGTTGTATGTTAAAGGTTATGCCGTTGTGATCCGAACTCGTAAGGTTTTCCACCACAGTCCAGTCCGCCACCAGATTAAGCATATCCTCCGTGCAGGCTGTGACGTCCACGTGACTGTGGTACCGCTTTCCTCCCCGTATGGTGTCAAAGGTCGGAGTTTGCCCTATGTTTAGAATTTGAAGACCCAGGTCATCAAGAGCTCCTACCATGTCCTCGCCTCGGCTATCTATCACGGTACTTCCCCACCATGTGCTTTTCGCATTAGCGTCCCCTCCTATTATCAGCCTTTTGAGTCCCACTCTCTGGGCTATCGTCGTTAACTGGTCCAGATAGGGTCCTATGGGTTGGTCCGGCTCCAGGTAGTAGGACACCATCGTGGTCTTCCAGGCACTGGTTTGGACTCCCACCACTGTGATGTTGTTTGTGGTGAGTTCCGGATACTGCACTATGTCTAATTCGGTGTTGAAAACAACTATTGCGGCTTTTACAGTTCCTTCTCCTTGGCCAGTGCTCTGGAAGACCCTCGTACCCCGGCGGCTCTTCACCCTCCTATCTGCTCCAACATACGGCTCCTGCAAGAGAGCAACTGAGATTCCGCGCCTTTCTGACTCAATGAGTATCTCGTCAGTGGCCAGTTTGCTCCTTTGCAGGTTTGCTTGCACTATTTTGAGTGGGAAGACTGTGACAACGCCCTTAGCAGTACGCCACGGTGGATCTCGCCAGTGCTTCCCACTTGCGCCTCACCGGGCAGTCACTGCTAAAGGCGTTGTGTTCCGCCCTTTCCACTCCGGCTTTTGTGCAATTTATGCAGCTAGGGGACGCGTGTGCGAGCCAGTCTGCGCACTCTGTTCTCAAGTGCAGTCCCCCACAGTGACTGCACTTTTCAGCACTCTCCTTACAGAAGCGTCTTCCGTGCCCATACGCCAAGCAGAGGGAGCACTGAATCAACGGAGATTGATCCTCCACACGCACCCTCTGCAGGTCTATGTGCGCAGTTTCTGCTTGCAGCATCCGCTTCCATATTGCTGGAGACACTTTAGCGACCACATGGCTGGTAAGGGGGTTTCTCGTTTTCTTCCTGAATTTTATCTCTACCCTATTGTCCTTTTCTTCGAGACCAGAAAAGACACAGCTGTTCTGGTTTCTTAGGGCGCGGAGGATATCCTCGTCGGAGTTATAATTCAAGACGTTCTTGAAGATCAGGAGGGGGTCCTTATTTTTAACCTCTTCGACGCTCAGTTGGTTTCCCGCTTTTTTGAGTATCTCCTTTACCTTGGATCTCTCATCTTTGGTCTGGCATCCTACGATTATTTTTCTGTCTTTTGCTTTCTTTATTCTATCTATCTTAATCCCTTCTTCCTTCGCATTTATCACTTTTCTTATCTTATTCAGAACTTCCTCGCCTGTTTCGGTCTCGTCTCTTGATGAGACCACCACGGAGTGCAGCACCGTCTGCTCAGGGAGGTGTCTCCAGGAACGGCCAGCCGCTACACTCGCGTAGGTTGCCCCTTCAAGAGTCGACACCTCTTGCTGCTTCTCTATCGTTTCTTTGAGCCTTTCCATTTTTATATTATTTTCATTCATTCTTTCTATATGCTCAGACATCTTTCTGATCAACTCATCTTCTTTTCCTTCCTTTGTTTCATGTTCCACCTCCCCCCTATCAACTGTTAAAGACGGCGAAGGCTCCGGGCCAACTCGGCCCTTTGCCATCTCCGCCTCTTTCACTAGTTGAAATAGGCGGTCTACAGCTTGGGTAGGTTAGGTTAGGTTAGGTTAGGTTAGGTTAGGTTAGGTTAGGTTAGGTTAGGTTAGGTTAGGTTAGGTTAGGTTAGGTTAGGTTAGGTTAGGTTAGGTTAGGTTAGGTTAGGTTAGGTTAGGTTAGGTTAGGTTAGGTTAGGTTAGGTTAGGTTAGGTTAGGTTAGGTTTTTTTTTTTTTTTTTTTTTTTTTTCCTGTCCGGACGCTGAGGTCCGGCCCGCGAGCTATCCTACTTCTATCCTCCGACATAAGGTCGGAGTCCTTTTTTGCAAATTTCTCTTTCTTTCTAGTCGTCTTTTATTATTTCTTCCTTTCCTCATACTGTATCTTTCTTGTATTCATCCTATTTCATACTTCCATTGGTGGGATGCCAATGTTAAACTATTTTATTATTATCCATTTCTTATTATATTCTAGGGATGGGATTGGTCGGGTACATTTTATTCACTTATATAATCTCATAGTTTAGTTTACTATATTTCTAATTCTATTTTACATTTGTTAACATTATATTTTTACATAAGTACATTCTTATTTTACAACTTTAATTCTATTTTTTATTTTAAACTTATTATATGATACATTTTCAACCTCTAATATTTATACATTTCTGTACTTATTACATTTGCCATTTACGAGAATATACTACTGTTTTATTAGCAACTTAATTTTAAGGGGGTGCTTTATTTCTTTCATAACAATATTTCCAAATCTTATATTTCTATATTTCTAATTTTGACAATTCTTAATTTACAGGATTTATGCTATTTTTATTATCTACTTATTACTTAAGGGGTGCTTTCTTACTTTATTATATATTTTTAACAGCTACTATCTTACAACTTTTTACTTGTGATATTACTAATTTACAAAATGTACTTATACTTATTTCTTATTGTCTACTTATCTATATTGAATGTATTGTATATATTACACAATATATAACTAACATTACTTAATTTTAAAAAAAAGACGGTAAAATTTACCGTCTTTATTTGACTTGCAAGCTTAATTTAATTTATGTTCTACTGGCCCATCTTATATGTTTATGTTTATAATTATCAAAGTATATACTAAACATATTTTATTTACTTATTCCTATTTATTACTACCTTAACTATTTTCACACAGTATTCTAAAAATTTTACTCGCGCATATTTATCAGCCATAATTATATGTACATTTTCAAGCTTTATGTCACAATCTAGCAGTTGCTCAGTCTCGAACCTAAGCTTTGCAAATACTGGGCATCTAAACAGAAGGTGCGGTACAGACTCATCCACTCCTTGTTCGCAGATGCACGATGGGTCCCCTTTACACTTGAAACGATGCAAGTATTCTGAGAACCCACCGTGCCCCGTCATTAGCTGAGTAGTCAGTCCTGCTGGTCTTATCTTATTTACCGTTCTGTGTCCCTCAACCGCATCTGGGAAGAACATTTTGGTGACGGCTGCCGTTTGTCCCGACTGGTACCGTGCGTTCCATTCGTCAAGGGACCGCAAACGTATGTGTCTCTTGACGAATGAAACCGGGCAGCTGTCATAGTCCGGCTTTTTCTTAGAATGCAGCGCAGCCTCCTTTGCCAATTCGTCTGCGCGCTCATTTCCCTCCAATCCTGCATGTGCTTTGATCCAGAATAAGGAGATTTCCTTATTCTGGAGTCTGCTGTTCTCAATGTTTTCTCTGGTTTTGACAGCTAGGGGATGGAGGGAATATGGGTTTGCAACTGTTTCCAGGGCCGAGCGCGAATCGCTGAGAATAGCGAATCTGGTCTCGCTTCGTCGCAGTATGATTTTTGTGGCGTGACATATGGCCAAGAGTTCAGCCTGGTAGACGGTGCAGTACGATGACAGATTAAGCTTGAGGGTTTTGGTCTCGGCTTCATTGCTCCAGAGAGACAATGCTGCTCCGACCTTGCCCTCAATCTTGCTGCCATCGGTGTAAATCTGTACTGCGTGGTTCACATGGGAGTTCACCTCCTCCTGGTTTACCAGACTTATGAAGTCAAGGCGCATATGTCTTGCCGGATGCTGGCTTTCGGCAAAGGCCAGCTTGCGCTCTACCTCTCGATCTGCTGTTTCCGGCTGGGGTACTCCCCTCTTAGCTTCATATAACGATGCCGCCTCACGGATTCGTATATCGAGAGGCAGTATCCCAGCCAGCATCAGCGCCGAGTTTAGGGAAACAGTCCTGTATGCACCACACAGCTTCTGCGCAAAGCCCCTTTGCACTGCGTTCAGCTGCTTTTGGACCCCAATTTTGTTTGTTGCCCTTACCCAGGCTCCTGCAGCATAAGTTATTATGGGCTCTACCGTGGCCGTGTAAATCACCCTTACAACTTCGGGGTGGAGACCCCAACTGATCTTGGCGGCTCGTGAAAGCTGCTTGTAGACGCTCAACGCCTTCTTGCAGATATTCGCAACGTGGGCGTTGAACGTCAGCTTGTCGTCAATGGTGAGCCCCAGGATCTTTATCTCGTTAGTCAAGCCAATGTCGGTCCCGCCCATGCTCAATCGTGGTGTGTCAAACTTCAATTTTTTAGTAATAACCATCGCATGGGTTTTTTGTGGCGCGAATTTCAATTTGTTTTTGACACCCCATTCCTGAACATACGCGAGCGCGGCATTGGCCTGTCTCTCCACCTCTAACGCCGTGTCTGCGGCAAACACCAACACCACGTCGTCTGCGAAAGCCTGACAATAATCACCCCGGCGTGCAAGTCCCTTAAGGAGTGGATCAAGGAGAAGATTCCAAAGAATTGGCCCGCTAATCGATCCCTGCACGCATCCCTTTTGAGTGCCCTTTATGTACTCTTCTCCGGCGTACCTCACTCGAACCTTACGGTCCTGCAGGTAGCTGTCCATGAGTCGCCGGAGATTGACCGGACACTCTTCCTCGGCAAGTCTGACTTTGATTGCGGGCCACCAGGCGCTATCGAAGGCTCCCTCTATGTCCAATGATATGACAGTTATTAATTTTTTATTATATAATTTTTCGTTTAAATGTTGCATCATGTCATAGAGGGAGTCCTCGGTGCTCCGCTGGGGCATAAAGCCATATTGTCTTGAGCTCATTTTTGGGAGCAGGTGGTATTTAAGTCTCCCGACAATCATTTTCTCCAGAATCTTCCCCATGACCGGTAATAGACCAATAGGCCTGTAAGACTTGGGGTTTGTATAGTCTTCTTTGCCAGGCTTCCGCAGAACCACCACCGTCGCCTCTTTCCAAATAGTTGGAAAATGGCCGAGTTCTTGGCACTTATTCATGAGCGCCAGGTTTAGTTCCAAATGTTTGGAAATAACCTGGCAGCAGATATCAGCGGTGAGACCGTCTATTCCCGGAGCCTTTTTTGGATTAAAACTCTCCGCCGCGGCCCGGAGTTCTTCGACCGTAAATGCTGAGTCATGGATCTCATCATGTACCCAGTTATTTGCGTTTGCTGCGAGAATCCGGGTCCGCCGGTGGTCTGAGTTATCATCACAATCAAGGTCCTCCGGGAAAAAGGTCTCCGCCAAGATTCCGGCTGACTCTTTCTGGTCAAGTTGGAAGCCGTTATTTACCAGTGGGATGTCTTCCTGGCGTTTGGTGGTGTTTTTAATGACGCGGTAGATGCTCTCCCAGAGGCCTTCCTTGTCTTGCTTGGTGCAGAAGTCCTTCCAGCTGTCAATCTGTGCCTTTTTTGCTGCAAGCTCATACTCCTCTTTTTGTTGCAGGTACTCGCTGACGACCCTCGACCTCCGGATCGGCGCTGCGCATCGGATCCTGCGTTTCCTGGTGGCGACTTTGCTCTTCATTTTTTCGAGCTCTTCGGACCACCAAGGCATGGTAAGTGTTTCATTCTGTCTCTTTTTTAATAATATAAAATTGCATGTATTAATAATTTGTTCCATGTATAATTCTGTAAGCTTGTCTATTGCCTTAGGTGTTTGAATTTGGTCTATTTCTTTTTTATTAATGTTATTTTCTGCTATTAACTGGGTCAGTTTCTTGTGAAACCGATCCCAGTCAACTTTTTTGGTGTTGTATACCCTGGTTGTCCTGTTTATGCTGATTCCTTTAGATTTTTGTAATTTAATTCTAAATACCATACCATTGTGGTCCGAACTCGTCAGGTCTTCGACGACTCTCCAGTCGTCCACCAGCCCGAGCATATCCTCTGAGCAGGCCGTAACATCAACATGGCTAGTCAGTCTCCGGCCTCCTCTGATTGTGTCGAAGGTCGGGGCGTCTCCGTCATTGAGCACCTGCCAAGACATCTCCTCAAGCACACCCGCAAAGTCTTCGCCCCTCGAGTCGACTACGTCACTTCCCCACCAGCAACTCTTGGCGTTGGCGTCTCCACCGATGATCAGCCTCTGCGGTCCGATCTCTTCTCGGATCTTTTTTAATTGCTCCAAGTATGGCTCTATGGGTTGATCGGGCTCAAAGTAGTATGACACCACGGCGATATTCCAGGCCAACGTTCGGATTCTCACCACGACAATGTTATTTGTGGTGAGAGTTGGGTACTGAATTATGTCGAGGTCGCGGTTATAGACGGCGATAGCCGCTTTGACCTTACCTTCCCCTGGGTTGGTGTTCTGGAATATCCTCACTCCTCTGTAGTTCTTCATACTACTTGAGCCCCCCACATAGGGTTCTTGGAGCAGAGCTATGGTCGCTTTCCTGCGATCCGCTTCAATCATCAGCTCATCGGTGGCGAGCTGCTTCCTCTGTAAATTGGCTTGCAACACCAAGTAAGAAGCTTCGCTGATGGGAGTGCCGCCTCCGTTCGTATTGCTGCCCGTGACCACCTTAGCAATAGGCCGTGGTGGTCCTCGCCAGCGCATCCCACCTCCTCCTTATCGGACAATCAGGACTGAATGCGTTATGCTCTGCGTTTGCCAGTTTGGCATGAGTGCAGTTGCAGCATGTCGGCGCTGCACCAACGATCCAATCCGGACAGTCCGACTTTTTGTGGGGTCCGGCACAATGGCTGCACTTTTCGATCGTTTCTTTACAGAAACGCCTGCCATGGCCGTACCCCAGGCAGAGGGAGCATTGGACGAGGGGCGATTGGTCCGCAACTCGAATACGCTGGAGGTCAATTTGGACGGTCTCCGCGTCTATTATCCTGTTCCAGACTCTGGGAGACACCCTAACGACGACGTGATTTATTAACGGATTTCGTGTTTTTTTCCTGTAACGGATCTCCACTCTGACGTCCTGCTTGTCCAGATCTTTGAATATCCTCTCGTTCTGATTTCTCAGAGCGAGAAGGATATCATCGTCACTGTTATACGACAGAACGTCTCTCAAAATTAGGAGTGGGTCCTTGTTTTTGACGTTGTCGACGTTAAGGTGGCTCCCAGCACTTTGGATCCTCTCTGTGAGCACCCGCCTTTCCTCCTCGCTTCGACATCCCACGATGACTTTCCTGTCTTTCGCTTTCCTAATTTTGTCAATTGTGACTCCCCCTTCTTTGGCTTTCACCGCGGCCCGGATCTTGTTAAGCACCTCGTCCCCGGACTCAGTTTCATCTTTGGAGGTGACGACCACAGAGTGCAAGGTGGCTTGCTCCGGGAATTTTACCTTGTGGTTGCCAGCCGCCACGCTTGCATAGGTGGTAGCCTCCTCCAAGGCTTTTTTGTGGGACACTAAAGTGCTTTTGAGTCCCTCCATCAACTCGGTATTTGCTGTTACGATTTTGAGGTGCTCCTCCATTTTCTTCAACAGCGCTTTTTCCACCTGGCTAGATGCAGGGTGGGCAGTTGGTGTAGGGTGTAAAGGTTCCTCCACTTCCTTCCCGTCCTGCCCCTTGCTCTGAGCTGTTGATTTTCCGGTTACCGCTTCCGACTCCTTCAACAATTGATACAGCCGTTCGACGGCTGCAGTGATCCCCTCTTTATATTCCCCTTTTAAATTTTTGGCACTTCCGAGATTAAGCTTTGCCTTATTTAGGCATGCTCTTCCCTCGGCAACTCTGTTGGGGTAGGTCGGCTTCGGGGACGGGCCATCCGAGGCGACCGAAGATGGTGTTCGGGATTTTGCCTTCGAGGGGCCCGCCACCGGCGCCGACGCCTTTTTCGGGGAGGTCTTTGATTTGGCCTCTATCTCGACAATGCCGACGACGAAGGTCTTGTCCTGGGTACCTGCCTCCTCCGCCGATGACACGGCCTTTTGGGGGGAGTTTTCTGTTACTTTTTTCACGGGGGTTCTCATTCCAAACATGGTTGCGTCGATGTAGGATAGTCGCTACTATACTAATAAGACGTGTAAAAGGCGTCTATACTAGTTTTATCCTATTAGTCAAAAGATTATAATACAATTTAAATTAAAATAATAAATTTTAGTCAACTTACGATACTATTATAAAAACCTAATCTAAGATAAAAAAGATAAGATCGGCGCAATAAAAACGCAAATAAAAATTTCAATCCGCGTCAATTTTGTAGTGCGCTACCCGATGTGCACTAGAAGTAATAATTAATTTAGTATTATTTAGATTATTAATTTATTATTATATATAGGTATTAATTTAGATTTTGTGTGTACTCTATGTTGAGCGTTATGCTCTACTTAAGTGTGTCAATAATGAAGCGTGCGCGCTTTACATAAACATACAAAATGACCAGAAGAAAAGCTACGGAAACAAATAAAATAAAATAAAATATAAAATTTTAAACAACTCTATATAGAGTCGGCCTCTATGTTAATGCAAGTAGTCCGGCTACCGGTCAGTTTACCTGCGAAAACCCCGTCAAAATTGGATGGCGGGTTAACGAGATATGAATCTTTTTATTTTTGCCAAAATGGCGGACAAAATGGCCGCCAAAGCTTGTTAATAAAATATCTCGGTCGATATAGGTGCCAGCAGTGAAAACCGCGCCTCAATCGGATCACTCTAGCAAAAATAATGTAGAATTTAAAATTTTCAAAATGGCGGACAAAATGGCTGCCAATTTTCTATATCTCCATAACTTTGCGAGTTTAAGTCGTAGAGAGACGCGGTTTTGAGCAAAGTGTACTGCACAACACAGTCTTCGCCTCCTGTAGGTTGGTTAAGGTTGGAAAAAAGTGACTCTACCTAGAACCCCAACCGGTTTTAGCAGACTCCGTTGGTGAAGACCACTCCAAAACAGAAAACCGCTCTCCAATCTGACGATCCGCTGCCGAGTTATCCTCGTTTGAATTTTTCAAAGATGGCGACCAAAATGGCCGCTCCGGAGCAACTCTGGCAATTACAGCCCAAATCAGCCCGAGTTTGGGCTCGTTTAGAAGGTATTTTAAGTCCCTATTTGAATATTCCCCCCGTGGTACAATATTATTACTCCCCGAATTAAAAATAACAAAAAACTAAAAAATATAGAGTAAACCTAATCCTAAAAATACAATTTTGGTCTAATAATTCGGGAAAAAACTTATAATAACTTAAAAAATTTTTACCTATTTATATTAAATTAATTTTTTTCTCTAAGTACTTTAAAAGGGGGACCTCGTGTTTGTCTAAATAATTAAAAAATTTATATCTCAAAAACCAGTTGATCAACCCCAGTCGAATTTTTTATGTAAAGTAGAGGACCCTAAGCTCTACAAAAAATAAATTTAAAAAAGAGGGGTTACCGATCTCTTCAACGAGTTAAAAAATTTTGAAAAATTTAAAAATTTAAAATTGCTCTAACTTAGTCAAAAATTTACGTAGCTAAAAACTAAAAGTGCCTCCGGTATCTCCACGTTGGTGTCTTGAAAGCCCCGATGTCAGTTTTCTTCTTAGCTCTTCGGATCGCTGACCTCGTGGCACGTGGTTTTTGTTTTTTTCGCCTTTATTTCCGCGCTCCAGCGCGGAAAAAATCGGCAAAAAAAAACAGTCTTGTAGAGCTTTCGAAGGCCCTTCGGATGACGTTTTAAAAATTGTGGGTCACCGCTGTAGATCCGGAGAAAAATCCTTTTTAAACTTTGAAATTTTCAAACTTTTCACTTTTTTCGTGATGGCGCCGCGGAAAAAACACTTGGCGACACAGCGTTTTCACAGCCGTGTGCGCCTTGTGATTCCTCAATTTTTAATATATCACGCGACAATAAAATTCACTACTTTCAATTTTTGCCGAATTTTTTAACGCGGAGGCTAGCCTGTAAGTGGGCGCTCCAGAGTGCGGTTGGCGCCGGACTGTGGGTTAGGTTAGGTTAGGTTAGGTTAGGTTAGGTTAGGTTAGGTTAGGTTAGGTTAGGTTAGGTTAGGTTAGGTTAGGTTAGGTTAGGTTAGGTTAGGTTAGGTTAGGTTAGGTTAGGTTAGGTTAGGTTAGGTTAGGTTAGGTTAGGTTAGGTTAGGTTAGGTTAGGTTAGGTTAGGTTAGGTTAGGTTAGGTTAGGTTAGGTTAGGTTTTTTTTTTTTTTTTTTTTTTTTTTTTTTTTTTTTTTTTTTCCTGTCCGGGCGCAGAGGCCCGGCCCGCGAGCTATCCTGCCTATTGACCTCTGATTATAGCTTATTCAGAGCCCATTTTTATTTCTAAGGTAGTAAAACAACTGGTTTTATTTATTAAGGAAAGTACACAAAAAATACACACTTAATTTTTGATTACAGAATTAACGGTTCATCTGGCTACTATACTTAATTTTAGTTTTAACATTATATTATTGTACACTATTACTATTTTTCTTCTTAGTCTAGTTTACATATAGCATGGTATATATTTTCAATAACATACATCATCATCTAGAAGTAACACACAAACATTTTAAATAACAATTAGAGAGTTTTCTACCAACTTATACTTAAATTTAGTTTTTAACATTATCTTGTACTTATTTCACTATATTTTCTTAGTCCAATTTACACATATGCATGATATATATATTCAACAATATACATTCATCATATTTTATCTACTTTTTTATTTTTGCAACCGCAACAACATTATTTATACAATTTATGAGAATCTTATATCTATTTTTATACTCTATTAAATTTTTAACTCTTAAATTTACAGATTGATTCGCTTCATATCTTCTGAGAGTGTTTACCGGGAACTTCACTGGAAGTTGCATCTCAATTTCCCGTGCATTTTGTTTACAGATGCACGATGTGTTCCCTTTGCGCATAAATATAGCAACGTGTTCTGAGAACACACCGTGCCCTGGTTGCTGTTCAGCATGTTCTTCGGTCCACAACGGCAAGGCGAGATTATTGTCAATTTTGTCAGTTTTTATGTTTATTTCTGTTTGCAATTGTGCCATTTTCTTATGAAGCTGGCTCCAATTAGCGTTTTTTGTTTTGAAAAGCCTGATTGTTATCTGATTATTTCTTTGTGTTGCCCTTTTTGATGTTTTGGATGTCTTGCCGTTGTGGTCCAAACCTGCCGAGATACCTATGTCGCCCTTAGCAGTAAGCAACGGTGGCCCGTGCTAGCGCGTCCCACTTTTTCCTAACTGCACACTCCTGGCTGAACGCGTTGTGGTCTTGGACATCAATTTTGGCATTTCTGCAGTTACAACATGAGGGAGTCGCCCCCGCGAGCCAATCCGCGCAGTCAGCCTTCATATGGGGACCCCCGCAGTGGCTGCACTTTTCCACTGTTTCCTTGCAGAATCGCCTGCCATGTCCATAACCTAGGCAGAGCGAGCACTGCACTAATGGAGTCTGGTCTGCCACCTTTATCCTTTGCAGGTCGATATGGACCTCGCCTGCTTCCATGAACCGGTTCCAAAGCCTTGGAGACACTCTGAGTACGATATGGCACGTGTACATGTTTCGTGTTTTCTTCCTATATCGTACTACCATTCTATCGTCCTCTTTGTCGAGATCCTGGTAAATGCTTCTATTCTGATTTCTAAGGGCGCTAAGGACCTCCTCGTCACTGTTGTATTGCAAAACGTCCTTAAAAATCAGAAGAGGGTCCTTGTTTTTTATTTCTTCGACATTGAGGTGCGACTCATCTTTCCTTAGCCTTTCTTTTACTTTCTGTCTATCTTCTTCGGTTCTGCATCCTATTATGACTTTCCTGTCCTTAGCTTTCCTTACTCTATCTACTTTTATTCCACCTTCCTTTGCATTTACTACCTCTCTGATCCTGTTTAGTACATCTTCTCCTGTCCTATTCTCGTCCTTTGAGGAAACCACCACGGAGTGCAGCACAGCCCGTTCACTGGGTGATGTCTTAGGCTGGCCGGCAGCAATACCTGCATAAGTAGTTTTCTCAAGAATCTCTCTCTGCATTTCTATGGTCTCTTTCAATATGTCCATTTTTGCGCTGTTCTCTTTTAGCAATATGCTATGTTCGTCTAATTTCCTTTCTAGGTCATTTCCTTTACTTCCCTTTACTTCACTACGACCAGCGTAAAGCTCACTCTCGTTCTCCTTTTCAACAGTTTTGCCCGCGAAAAACCGATTTTCCGCCTCTGATTCTTTTACCAGCTCATAAAGCCTTTCGATCACTTGGGTGACATCCAGTTTGATGTCTGTTCGGAGATTCCGCGAGTCGTTTAGGAACATCTTTGCTTTTGTGAGCATGGCTTTTGCCTCCGTTGTCCTGCTTGCGTATTTTGTCTTTTCAACTGGAGGGCTCAGCACTTCTACGGACGGATTTTTGGTCACGTGTTTTCCCTCCTGTGAGGGCACCGTCTTTTGCTTCAGTTTTGTTGGAGCCTTGGGAGCAGCCTTCTTTGGTGGAGTTTTTGATGGTAGTTGCTCCGGTTTTCCTGTCTCCCATTCTCCAATACTGCGCCTTACTTTTGAGGTAGTTGGCCTTTCTGCTTCCTCGTGAGAGGGCCCCGCCTTCTCAGAGGATGTTTTGGGTTCAGTCCCCTTCGTCTTTACGGGCGGTGTACGTATACCGAACATTATGTGTAGGTGATATCAGAGGTCACGTCAATTAATTCTTATAAAATAAATTAACAATTTAGTTAGACTAAATTGGGATCAATAATACATATATGAGGTCAATAAGGTTTGTATAAGTTGTAAATAAATAGTACTTATGCCTAATGTAGGTTTCCCAATTTTAATCCTATTCTTTTTGTTTCAGGTACTCTTCAGCTTCGGCCAGCCAGCGAAAATAGGACACAGGTGGGTAATTTAGAAGTAGTGTGTGAAATGTAGATAAAAAAGAAAATTTTTGCTCTACGTAGAGTCGGTCTCTATATTTTAGCTGAAAGGCCCAAAGCTGCCCTACCACTCGCAAAAAACCCCGTCAAAATCGGAGCTTTGGTTCAGAAGATATAAAGCTTTACAATTTTTACAAATGGCGGACAAAATGGCCGCCAAACTCAAAAAGTGCCGTAACTCGGTCAATTTTAGTCGCAGAGAACTGGGATTTTGGTTATCTGCAGTATACCCGCTATGAACTTTCGCCTACTGGAGTCAGAAAAGTTTTTCAAAAAACCAGCTCTAAAGGGATGTTTAAAGATAGGCTTGGTCAAGACGAGTCCACCACTGAAAGTCCCATCCCAATACGACAATTAGGTCAAAAGTTATCAAAAGTTTAAAATTTTCAAGATGGCCGCCAATATGGCCGCTCAAAACTAACTTTGGCAGTTTTGGCTCAATTTACCCCGAGTTTGGGGTCAAATGAAAGGGTTTTTTAACCCCAGTCTACTTCGCGCCCTTATAATATAAAATAGAGGCCCCCTATTTAATTATATACAAAAATACCTAAAAAACTCTTAAAAATGCTGTTAAAAATACAATTTTAGTCCGATTCAATCCGGAAAAGCTTTCAAATATTTAAAATTAAATATTAAATCAATTTCTTAACTTACAAAATTTTTAAAAACAACTTTGAGGGTACCTACTTTCAAGGTCAAACATTTAAAAATCTATATCTTAAAAACTACTTATTCGAAAATTCTAAAATTTTGCAAACTTGTTAGAAGGTATATGATTAATACAAATTTAATTTAAAAATTTTCGCGCAGTGCTCGCGTTTCCAAAAAATAATTTTTGAAAAATGTACTATATTTTATAATGTTGATTTCTATATCAAAAAATTAACTAATCTAAAATCTAAAAATACACAAATTTAAGTTAAAAGGTAAGAAATTAACTGACATTAATACATTTTTCTTATCTAATAATTTTGGGGTACCTCGAATGTAGGTCAAAAGGTCAAAACGGAATAACTTTAAAACTACCAACTGGAAAAATTTGAATTTTTTTTTTTTTTTTTTTTTTTTTTTAAGATGTTAGAAGTCTACAAATCTAATTAATATACTAATTAAAATTAGGGGGTTAGGTTAGGTTAGGTTAGGTTAGGTTAGGTTAGGTTAGGTTAGGTTAGGTTAGGTTAGGTTAGGTTAGGTTAGGTTAGGTTAGGTTAGGTTAGGTTAGGTTAGGTTAGGTTAGGTTAGGTTAGGTTAGGTTAGGTTAGGTTAGGTTAGGTTAGGTTAGGTTAGGTTAGGTTTATCCATTAGTAGTTGCTATGCCTAGCTTGCGGCTTCGGCCGATTGTTTTGGATAAATCCAGGTCTTCTTTACTCGACTCAGGGGAGCGAGTAGGTAGGCGAATGGTCTTGAGGGAGAGCGCAGGTCGTGTAGATCCTCAAGGCAAGTCTGGTGGGGTCTTTCCTTCTCGCGGTTGCTGCCCGCTATTGGTCTATTTCCATCTGAAATAGACGTAACTGAAACCACCAGGCGCCGGCAATTTGTCGGTGGGGTAGGGTGGATGGGCTTGGGATCCTGTGTGGTGGGGTTTAGGATTGAGTTGGGACATTTCAACACCTTATCTCGCTGGGTAGGGTTTGGAATGCAGGGGGGAATAGTGATAGTTGGGGGGAAATTGTAGGATTTCTCCACACGCCCCTCTGAGTAGCAGAGGGCGTAGTGGATGAAGATGGGACGGGCTGTTAGAGCCGTCTCAGGGAAGGGGAGGCGTTGATGAAGCGTCGCTCCGCTTGGTTTTCCGTGAGTCGGCTGTATGGGTCAGCTTTCTTGCGGGATGCCAAGTGAGCGGGTGCTTCATTGGCAGAGTGGGTGCTTGTTTGTCCCAATGACCTTCAAGGCTATACCGGCAGGGCCACCCATACCGGTCAGGCTTGGAGCGAGGGACCAAAACAAGTGCAGTTAGCCTTGGCGGGGCCCGTTATGGGTTTGTCAGACGAGGCGGGTACGTCCTTGTTTTAGGGCGCGCTGACAGGGGAGCTCACCCCTGAAAAAAGAGACAACGATGTAGAGCATCGGAGTTAGGAAACATGGAATCAAGCAGCTGTGAAAATGGTCCCCAGGTGGGTCCCCGAAAGGGGGAATCCCACTCCTTCACTTCAACCGGAGTGGAGGACTGCCCCTCGTACTCTGGGGGGGGCAGCAACTGCTTCGTAGATGGGTGTTCCGCTCATCTTCGTGAACACAACCCTGGCTTTACTAATGAATTGGACTCTGAGATTGCCCGTGCTTTGGATAACGACGATATGGAGGATGTTGATAGATCTTCCCGCGCTCCGATGCGGAAGAAGGCTGCTTTAACAGCGCTATCAGAGGTTGACGACTCATGTGCTGATATAGAGTCAAATAGAGAAGAGGAGTCTGATGACTCGAGAAAGGCGGATGAATCTTCCAGATTCTGGAAGACACCAGCGCCGGTGCAGTTACGCGGAAAGCGAACGCATTCGGCAAGAAGAGAAGACTCTCAGCGTTCTACAGGTACAGATGAATCTGGGGATACAGTACCCCCGCCATCTAAGGTTCCTACCTCTAAGAGAGGTAAAGGCCGTGATAAGTACACGAGCTATTTGAGGGATAAAACGGATTTGCAGAAAAAACGAGAAGAGAGAGAACTAACCGCCGAGGAGGAGGTTACAGAAAAGATGGTCAGTGTGAGAAAGGCATCTGCTCGCCTGGTGAATCCAAGTGATGATCATCCGCCCGTCGACTTGAACCGACTGGTACTGGACAACGTTGACGTCATAGTTAATGTTGCCACAAAGTCCAGTCACCTAAAAGGTACTTTTCAGAAGGCCCTGAAGGACGCAGCAGCCTCAATAAAAGAGGTACTGACAGTGCTTCAACATCGCACTGCCTCTGAGGAAACCGCTAAACTACAGGCAGATAACGCTCTATTGCGGGCTGAACTGACGGAATTACGTAAAGAGCTGGCGGAGCTCAAAGACAACTTGGCTCGAGCTCCACCCCACAACGATCTAGAAGAGTTGCCTGAAGCGAATCCTAAAGCGCCTCAGAAAAAGACGCAAAAAAGGCAGGAGAAGCCAACACATGTAGCTTGCAATAACACCGCGCAAGAGGAGTTCTTGCGTTCGATCATGCTCCAGGTAGGAGGTATGATCAATGCAAGATTCAAAAGCGTCGAGGATAGGCTGCTTCCTGAAAAGCGGCTTCGACCACCACTAGCTGCAGAAAAGGGCAAGGATGTGCCAAGACCATTGGCCAGTACCGTGCCTATAGTATCAGCGGAGGAGAGTGGTTTGACAGCTGGAGAGCACGGAAAAAAGAATAAAAGGAGAAAAAATAGAAGGCAGCTGGAAACAACTGCCCAGGAAGTGACTCCTGGGGACGAAATGCTACCTTTGGCCACGGAAGGAGCATGGTCCAAGGTAGTAAGGAAGGGCAGAAAGAGGAATACTAATAAGATGCAGAACGTTGTTCAAGAACCAGGCAAACAACAGACAAAGCAGAAAGCTAAGCAACTGGCCAAGAAAGCTGCAAAGCTTCAACCACCTCGCTCATCGGCTGTGGTAGTTACTTTGCTGCCTGGAGCAGAGGAGAGAGGCATGACCTACGGCAAGGTTTTAGCCGAAGCCAAGGGCAAAATAGATCTTGCTGGTCTGGGGATCCCTGCCCTTAAAGTTAGGCACGCAGCAACGGGCGCGCGAATCTTGGAAATCTCAGGTGCAACAAGCTGTGAAAAAGCTGACTCTCTCGCACAAAAACTTAGGGAGTCCATCAATGCCGAGGACGTTAGAGTCTCCAGGCCCACTAAGTGCGTAGAGGTGCGCGTTTCGGGCCTTGATGACTCTGTCACCAAGGACGAAATTGTGGCTGCTGTCGCCCGACACGGAGGGTGTCCGACGGACTGTATTAAGTCAGGAGAGATCCGCCTGGAGCCGTCTGGGCTTGGTGCGATCTGGGTGAGATGCCCGATAGCAGTGGCCAAAAAGCTGGCCGACAGTGGCCGACTGTTAGTGGGATGGGTTGCGGCACAGGTCAGGCTGCTACAGTCTAGACCCATGCGCTGCTACCGATGTCTAGAAACAGGGCACGTGCGAGCTCGTTGCACGTCCGAGGTAGACCGGAGTACAGAGTGCTACCGTTGTGGTCAGCCCGGGCACAATGCAGCCCAATGTACTACTGCTGCCCACTGCACTCTGTGTGCTGCAGCAAGCAAACCCGCAGGGCATAGACTGGGCAGCTCAAAGTGCGCCGCCCACAGTAATAGAGGAATAAGGAGGACGGTAGGGGTCAAAGGCCAACATGCCCACCCTCTAACCAATGTTGAGGTCAGGGAAGTGGGGGTGTCTATGGATACCATATAGTGATGGCTCTACGAGTTTTGCAGGCGAACCTCAACCACTGCGCTAGAGCTCAAGATTTATTGATCCAGAGCATGGCGCAGTGGTTGATCAATGTGGCAGTCATTTCTGAGCCATACTTCATCCCACCCTTAGATAACTGGGTAGGGGACAATGACCAATTGGTGGCGATAGTTGTCCAAAGTGCCGCTGGCTCCCCACCCTTCGCGAGTGTAGCAAAAGGTCGAGGTTGTGTGGCAGCCCGGTTGGGCGATATTGTTATTGTGGCAGTGTATTTCTCACCCAACAGAGTCCTTGCTGAATTCGAGAATTTTCTTGCAGAGGTAGGTACTATTGTTGGGAGGAACACATTTCCCGTGCTAGTTGCTGGAGACTTCAACGCCAAATCTACGGCGTGGGGATCTCCAGCAACCGATCCACGCGGTGAGGTGGTAGAGGAGTGGGCATTAGCAGCTGGTCTTTCAGTCCTCAATCGAGGATCAGAAAACACCTGCGTCCGACGTCAAGGTGAGTCAATTGTGGATCTCTCATTCGCTTGCGCAGATTTGGTCCGTCGTGTTCAGGGTTGGAGAGTTTTGACAGATACCGAAACACTGTCGGACCATCGGTACATTCGGATGGAGATTCATATGAGTGCACCACCGCCTTTACAAAGTGGTCTAGCTAGAGGTTCTGGGAGAGGCCCACGGTGGGCTATAAAGCGCCTCGATGAAGAATTGCTGATGGAGGCTTCTTTGGTACAGTCTTGGGTATCGGCTCCAATTACGGAGATTGATGTGCAGGCGGAGGTCGAGTGGTTCCGCAAGGCTTTAACAACGATTTGCGACGCAGCAATGCCCCGCATCAAGCCTGCGGCCCACAAGCGTCAAGTGTACTGGTGGTCAACAGAACTTGCAGATCTGCGAAAAACGTGCGTAGAAGCGAGGCGCCAGTTCACTCGTTACCGAAGAAGACGGCATCGTTTAGAGGAAATGGAGTCTCAGCTGTATGACCTCTACAGAGATGCTAAAAAGACCTTGCAGCTGGCGATCTGCCAGGCCAAAACTCAGGCCCAAAATGAGATGCTGGAAACTCTAAATCGGGATCCTTGGGGTAGGCCTTACAAAATGGTGAGGGGCAAGCTTCGCCCTTGGGCTCCTCCATTGACGCAGAGCTTGGAGCCTCAGCTCTTAGAGCGTGTGGTATTGGCACTGTTTCCTGACAGGGAGGAACACACCCCTCCACGGATGGCTTTAACCAGTGACGAGCTAGAGGATACAGGTGAAGTACCAGCAACATCAGAGGTTGAAATGAGGGTAGCAGTCCTACGGCTCCGTGCCAAAAATACTGCTCCAGGACCCGATGGCATACCTGGACGAGCGTGGGTGCTTGCTCTTAAGGTATTGGGGCCCAGACTCTGCAGTTTGTTCAAGGCGTGTCTGGAACAGGGGCGATTTCCAACACAGTGGAAGACTGGTCGACTGGTCCTCCTGCGGAAATATGGGCGCCCGGTGGACTCTCCATCTGCCTACCGTCCGATTGTGCTACTTGACGAAGTGGGCAAGCTTTTTGAGCGTATAATCGCCGATCGCCTAATTAGGCACTTGAACAGTGTCGGTCCTAACTTAGACGACAACCAGTTTGGTTTTCGAAGAGGGCGATCGACGGTTGGGGCAATTCTACGGGTAAAGGCGTGCGCTGAGGAAGCTATCTCTCAGGGTGAGGTCGTTTTGGCGGTGTCTCTTGACATTGCTAATGCCTTTAACACCATGCCCTGGAGTTGCATAAGAGAGGCGCTGTTGTACCACCAGATGCCCCACTACCTTCGTCGAATAGTCGAGGACTATCTGACGGAGAGGTATGTCTCCTACGAGGGGCAAGATGGTCTGCGTCAGCGAAAAATGTCGTGCGGTGTCCCACAGGGATCGGTTCTTGGACCGCTCCTGTGGAACATCGGCTACGACTGGGTGCTTAGAGGATCAACTCTCCCAGGAGTTAAGGTAACTTGTTACGCTGATGACACGCTAGTGACAGCCAAGGGGAAAACCTTTGCGGAAGCATCTGCTCTTGCCACCGTAGGAGTGGCACAGGTGGTCCACAAAATTCAAAGGTTGGGTCTCAAAGTAGCCTTGAACAAGTCCGAAGCACTTTGCTTTCACGGACCACGAAGGGCACCACCGGCGGGATCTCATATTGAAGTAGGCGGAGTCAACATTGCCGTCGAGTCGACGATGAAATACCTGGGACTTGTCCTCGACAGCCGGTGGAACTTCTGCGCCCACTTTAAGCAGCTGATGCAGAAGTTAATGGGCACCGCAGCTGCTCTCGGAGGGTTGCTGCCCAACCTGAAGGGAGCAAATGTATCGTGTCGTCGCCTTTACATGGGAGTGGTGCGCTCCATGGCTTTATATGGAGCACCAGTATGGGTTAACGCCCTGAATAGCCAGAACATCGCCCTGTTGCGAAGACCACAACGAGCGATGGCCATCAGGGTGATCAGGGGATACCGCACAATCTCGTTCGAGGCGGCATGCGTCTTGGCGAGTTCACCACCTTGGGATTTGGATGCTGATACCCTAGCTGCAATGTATTATTGGCGCGAGGATGAACTTGGTAGGGGTCAGCATCCAGATTTACGAGAAATAGAGGAATGTAGACGCGAACTACATCAAGAGCTCGTTGAAAGGTGGAGGGTGAGGTTAACTCGTCCAGTTGCCGGCCAAAACACAATAGAAGCTATTCTGCCGGTACTGAACGAGTGGCTAACGAGGGAGCACGGGACGGCAACCTTTCGTTTGACCCAGGTGCTATCGGGACACGGTTGTTTTTCGAAGTACCTGTGTCAAATTGGGAGGGAGCCGACCTGCGCATGTCACCATTGTGGCAACATTGTTGATACGGTACAGCATACGTTGGAGGTTTGCCCAGCTTGGGAAACCTCACGTCAGCAACTCGTCAATGTGACTGGTCCAGACCTTTCACTCCCAGCTTTAATCAAGGCTATGGTCGGGAGTGAGGGGGCCTGGAAAGCTGTAGTGGCTTTTTGCGAGGTAGTCTTAACCGCCAAGGAGGCTGCGGAGAGGGATAGAGAAATTACTACGACCAATCCCATTCGCAGAAAGAGAGTCAGGGGTAGGAGGAGAAACCTCCACGATATCCGTCCCCCATAGTAAAGGCTTGGGCGACGACACTATGTAGTGTCCGCCGCCCACTAACTCAAAGCCTAGAGGTGGCGTGCGTGGAGGTTCCGCGCACTTCTCACACCAGAGATAAGGCGGGACAATTGGAAATAGATGGGACTCGCAAGGAGCCAACACCGTTGAAGCCATGGAAGAATGCAAAGCGTACCCACAGCATCGACCAAAGGTGTTCAGAAGAAACCCCGTGAGGTTTTAGTCAGTAAGAGTCTGACATAATCTTCCGCCACCACCTCCCAAGGCGGAAGATATCCATGACGGATTTCCTCACGTAAAAAAAAAAAAAAAAAAAAGGTTAGGTTAGGTTAAGCGTTTGAACGCATCCTGGCCTCCCGGATCCTGCAGCACCTGGAGACCGCCGGCCCGAACGTCTCTGATAGACAATTCGGGTTCCGGGAAGGGCGGTCCACGCTCGACGCGCTGAAGTCACTGAAGGACTTTTGTGACTACGCGTCGAGCAGGGGGGAGGGTGTCATCGCGGTGTCACTAGACATCGCAAACGCATTTGGCACCCTCCCCTATGGGGTGATCAGTGAGGCACTTCGATACCATGAGGTGCCTCACTACCTAAGGCGAATTGTTGAGCACTACCTAACCGAGAGGGTAGTGCTCTGGGAAAACAAGGACGGGCAACAGGGGGAGAGACAGATGGCTTGCGGCGTGCCCCAGGGTTCCGTGCTCGGTCCACTTTTATGGAACCTGGGGTACGACTGGGCAATCCGGGGGGAGCTGCTTCCGCGCACACTCGTCGTCTGCTACGCGGACGACACAATGGTGGCTGTGCGCGGGAGCGACAAGCGGGAAACCTCCCGGAGGGCGGAAGTGGCGGCCGAGCTGGCGATTGAACGGATCACCAGGCTCGGCCTAAAGGTGAGCCTCCCGAAGACTGAGGCTATAGTCTTCGGGGGGCGCGGGTGGAATCTGCCCGCGAATGCGGCGCTCACCCTGGAGGGTGGAGCGGTCCAAATAAAGCCCCACATTAAATATCTGGGGCTCATATTGGACCGCAAGTGGGATTTCGGGGAGCATTTCTCGAGGTTAGCTCCCCGAATCGTGGGCGCCGCATCGGCGCTGGGCAGCCTTCTGCCCAATATAGGAGGGCCGGGCTCCTTGTGCCGCCGGCTATATGCCGGCGTGACAAGGAGCATGGCCCTCTATGGGGCCCCAATATGGGCGGACAAGCTCTCCGCCCGAAATAGGGCCCTGCTGCGGAGGCCACAACGGGTCGTGGCCCTCAGGATGGTGAGGGCCTATATGACGGTGGCCCATGCAGCGGCCTGCCTCCTCGCGTGCACCCCCCCGTGGGAGCTAGACGCAGAGGTGCACGCAGAGACCTACCAACGTAGGTCCAGGGTCCGGACAACAGGTGAACGCCCGGACCCCGAGGAGGTGGCAGCCTCCCGTCGCGCGACGGAGCGCCGACTGCGGGACCGATGGAAGGCCCAACTCGAGGTCGCCCCATATGGTCTCCGTACCATAGAGGCGATCCTCCCAACGGCCGACCTTTGGCTGAAGAGGGCAGTCGGCGCGACGTCGTACCGGCTCGTGCAGGTACTGACCGGGCATGGGTGCTTCGGTCACTACCTGCACAGAATCGGAAGAGAGCCGGCCCCGCTGTGCCATGAGTGCGGAAGTCCCGACGACACCGCGCAGCACACCCTTGAGGTGTGCAGTCGTTGGGACGCGGAGCGTGGCCTCATGGCACGCACCATTCAGCGGGTGGACCTCTCGCTCCAAAGCATTGTTGAAGCAATGCTGAGCAACGAGAGGTCCTGGGAGGCGGTGGTCTCCTTCTGCGAAACAGTCATTTCGCAAAAGGAGACCGCGGAGCGGGAGCGCGAGGAAGATCCTCTCGCGCACCCCCTCCGGCGCAGACGGCTTGGGTTGAGAAGGCGGCGTTTCGCCGCCAGACTCAACCCATAGTGGCTGCAGGTGGAGGATGGGAGTCCTCTGCCCGCAGTGATCAGCCACTGAGCGGTCTGGGAGAGGGCCAAGCGTGCTCGCCCTTCTCCCCTTCGGCGCGGGAAGCCCCGGCAACGGCTGGGGTGCCACCGGTGGACATCGTGGACTATGCCTTCGCGGGTTCCACGGTGTCCAACAAAACCGGCGAGAGGGCACGTCCGGGTGGTTTTTAGTGGGTAGCACTCCCTACCTCTCCTCACTCTGAGGAGGGAGAGGCGATGTGTAGTCCCACATAACCCTCCGACACTCCCATGTTCGGAGGGTATGCGTAACGCATTTTCCACCTGGTCAACAAAAAAAAAAAAAAAAAAAAAAAAAAAAAAAAAAAAGGTTAGGTTAGGTTAGGTTAGGTTAGGTTAGGTTAGGTTTTTTTTTTTTTTTTTTTTTTTTTTCCTGTCCGGACGCAGAGGTCCGGCCCGCGAGCTATCCTACTCTGCCCTCCGATTTTCTAGTCGGAGTCCTTATTTGCTTTCATTCTTGTCTTATCTTTTATTATATCTTTCATGCTTCATACTGATTCTTTCTATTATTCATCTGTCTTTCATGCTGTTTATTGGTGGGATGCCAATATTAACCTATTCTCTTATATCTATTCCTTTATTTATTTATTTTTTAATGTATCAAGGCTGGGATGGGTGGGGTACACACTTTTCTTAAACATGTAATTTTTAACAACAATTTCTTACGATCTATACACAGTTCTTATTTCTTATTAATTAATTTTTTACATAATCTACATAAGTAAAATTTACCTATTGTTACACATTACATTCCACACTGCACTATTTGTCTAATTTTTACTTACTATATTTTCTTATATGCTGTTTATATATATTCAATAATATATATTCACCATAATGTTATTTATCTATTTATTTCTAATTAAAAACCTTAAGTGCTATTTTAATGCAGCAATTTCTTACATCAATTTCTTACGATCTATACACGGTTCTTATTTCTAAATTATAAATTCTTTACATAATCTAAATAAATGTTACAATACAAATTTACCTATTGTTACACATTACATTACACACTGCACTATTTTTCTAATATTTACTTACTATAATTACTTATATGCTGTTTATATATATTCAACAATATATATTCACCATATGTTGTTTATCTATTTATTTCTAAATATAACCTTAAGTGCTATTTTAATGCAGTAGTTTATAAATGCTTCTCTCTTTATCTTATCTAACATAAACAATTTAACGTTTTCTGCATTTATTTTATCATCTAATAATAACTGAGCTTCGTATCTCCACAACCCAAACACGGGACATTCGAACAAAATGTGCGGCACCGTCTCGCTAACATTGGGCTCACAGATGCACGATGGATTCTCCTTACACTTGAACCGGTTCAGGTATTCTGAGAACCCACCGTGCCCCGTCATCACCTGAGTCATCACGCTAGTTGCCTCGAATTCTCTTATTAATCTATGTGCTTTAACTGCATCTGGAAAAAATAATTTTGTTATAGCAGCTGTTTTGCCCGACTTATATCTCCGGTTCCATTCATCAAGCGAGGCCATACGGGTATGTCGCTTGATGAATGAGACCGGACACTGGTCATAATCGGGTTTTTTACGCAAGTTTAGGGCCGCTTGCTTTGCCAATTCATCAGCTCTTTCGTTACCCTCCAAACCCGCGTGTGCCTTAATCCAGAACAAAGAGACTTCTTTATTCTGAATTCGGCTGGTCCTCAGGTTGTTTCGGACTTCTATTGCTAAGGGGTGGAGGGAGCCTTGGTCTGTGATAGTTTCCAATGCCGATCTGGAATCGCTATAAATACCAAAGCTTGGCTCCGAGCGTTTAAGTATCTCCTGCGTGGCTCTGCATATGGCCAAGAGTTCGGCCTGATACACCGTGCAGAATGACGATAATTTAAGCTTGAGGACCTTAGTCTCGGCTTCACCATTCCAAAAGGACAGTGCTGCTCCAACTTTGCCCTCAATCTTACTGCCGTCAGTATATATTTTTACTGCTTGGTGGTTGTGACTGTCCACTTGCTGTTGGTCGATCAAGGTCTCGAACCCCAGGCGCACATGCTCTGCTGGATGCCAAGTGCTGCCGTACGGTACCAACCGCTCCACCTCCACATCTCCTAGTGCTGTCTGGGGTACTCCCCGTCTTGCCTCATACAGGGCAGCTGCCTCCTGTATTCTGAGGTCAAGTGGAAGTATCCCAGACAACACCAGTGCTGAATTCAGGGAAACGGTACGGTAGGCGCGACTCAGCTTTTGGGCGAAGCCACGCTGGACTGCATTGAGCTGCTTTTGTACGCCCAGTTTTTGGGATGACGAAGCCCATACACTAGCTGCGTACAGGATTACGGGTTCCACTGTCGCCGTGTAGATTACACGGGTAACCTCCGGGTGGAGACCCCAGCTGATTTTGGCAGCTCTGGATAGCCTTTTATAAGTGTTTAAGGCCTTCCTGCAAACGTTTGCCGTGTGACTATTAAATGTCAACTTCTCATCAATTGTGAGCCCGAGGAGTTTAATTTCATGTGACATGGTAATGTCGACCCCGCCCATGCTCAGCAGTGGTGTGTCATATTTAAGTTTTCTAGTGATAATCATAGCCTTGGTTTTGTGCGGCGCAAACTTCAGTTTATTTTTGACACCCCACCCCTGAACATAGCCGAGGGCGGCATTAGCCTGTCGTTGAACATCTTGTGCCGTATCTCCGTCGAACACCAGCACAACGTCATCGGCAAACGCCTGACAGTAATCACCGCGCTGTTCAAGTCCCCTAAGGAGTGGATCTAGGAGAAGATTCCACAGAAGCGGACCACCTATCGAACCTTGGACGCACCCCTTTTTTGTGCCCTTGCTGTATTGTTCTCCAGCATACCTCACTGTCACAGTCCTATCCTGGAGGTAGCTGTCGATTGTCCTCCTGAGGTTCACCGGACATTTTTCCTCAGCCAGTCGGGTTCGAATGGCGGGCCACCATGCACTATCGAAGGCTCCCTCTATGTCCAATGATATCATGATGGTTAGTTTTTTGTGGTCTAGTTTATTTCGAATGTGCTGTATCAGGTCATAGAGGGAGTCCTCGGTGCTTCTTTTAGGCATGAACCCGTACTGGCGAGTACTAATCCTTGGGATCAGGTGCCACTTTATACGTCCTATGAGCATCTTCTCGTAGATCTTTCCCATAACTGGTAACAGACCTATTGGCCTGTAGGACTTTGGATTGGTGTATTCGTCTTTGCCTGGTTTTCTCAAAATTATGACCGTGGCATCCTTCCAGATAGTCGGGAAGTGTTCGAGTTCCAGGCATTTATTCACCAAGGCAAGAAACGTTCCCATATCTTGTTGAATAGCATGTCTACAAATGTCGGCAGTGAGACCGTCAGCACCTGGGGCTTTTTTGGGGTTGAAGCTGTCCACCGTGAAGCGTAGTTCTTCCAGTGTAAACGGTGGGTCATGTTTTTCACCATGGACCCAGTCGTTTACCCGGTTTGCTGCTTTTCTGGTTTCTTGGTGGTCTTCATTGTCATCCCTTTCTGGGTCCTCTGGGAAGAAGGTCTCTGCCAGCATTTTTGCGGAATCTTTCGGATTTATGACCCTTCCGTCCTTCACTAACGGTATGTCTTCCTGTCTTTGGGTTATTCTTCCAATGACCCTGTTTATCCCCTCCCAGACTCCTTCCTTGTCCTGTTTCCCGCAAAAACTCTTCCAACTCTCTATCTGCGCTTTCTTTGCCTCTCTCTCATAATTTTCTCTTGCTTGCAGGTACTCATCGACGACCTTCGCTCTACGGATCGGCGCTGCGCACCTGATTCTCCGCTTCCTGGTGGTGACTTCTTTCTTCATCTTAGCGAGTTCTTCGGACCACCACGGCAAGGTAAGTTTTTCGTTTATTTTCTTTCTTGGTACTATCTGCGTGCATATTTCTGTTACTATGTTTGTGTATTTTTCTACTGTTTTTTCCAACTCTACCTTATTGTTAATTTTGCCTATTTCTGTTTTGTTTAAATTCTTATCTATTAACAATTGGGCCAGTTTCTCATGAAACTGGCTCCAATTAGCCTTTTTTGTATTATAGAGCCTAGTTGTTCTTTTTATGTTTAATCCTTTGGCCTTTTTTAACCTTATTTTAAAAGTTATGCCGTTGTGATCCGAACCTGTTAAATTGTCTTCTACCTTCCAGTCCTCCACCAGGTCCAGCATATCAGGTGAGCAGGCTGTTATGTCAACGTGACTCGCGTACGTTTTTCCGCCTCTGATAGTGTAGAATGTGGGCGTGTTTCCTTCGTTGAGTACCTGCAAGCCCATTTCTTCGAGAGTCCCCGACATATCTTCGCCCCTATTGTCGACTATTCGGCTTCCCCACCAGGTACTCTTAGCGTTCGAATCGCCTCCCATGATTATTTTCTTAGGTCCTGTTTCCTTTTCTATTTTCTGGAGCTGCTCCAAGTACGGCTCTATGGGCTGGTCTGGCTCAAAGTAGAATGATACTACGGTAATCTCCCAGGCACTGGTCCGGATTCTCACCACAACAATGTTGTTCGTGGTGAGTTTTGGGCACTGTAAGACGTCAACGTCATTATCGAAAACGGCTATTGCCGCCTTAACAGTCCCGTCTCCTTGGTTAGTGCTCTGGAAGACTCTAACTCCTCTGTAGTTCTTCATCCTTTTTGTCCCACCCACATACGGTTCCTGGAGCAGCGCCAGAATCACCTTCCTTTTGCTAGCTTCTATCATAAGTTCGCTGGTAGCTAATTCTTTTCTTTGAAGGTTGGCTTGGACCACCAAGTACGGTTTACTTTTGGGTGAGGTGCCTTTATTGGTCGACGTGTTGGTAGCTTTGTCATCCTCAGCAATACGCAACGCTGGCCCGAGCCAGTGCGTCCCACCTTCTTCTTACCGCACACTCCTGGCTGAATGCGTTGTGATCTTGCACATCAATTTTCGCGCTCTTGCAGTTGCAGCAGGACGGAGCCGCTCCTGCGATCCAATCCGCGCATTCAGCCTTCATATGAGGGCCTCCGCAATGACTGCATTTCTCTACGGTTTCCCTGCAGAAACGCTTGCCGTGCCCGTATCCCAGGCAAAGCGAACACTGTACCAACGGAGACTGATCTGCTACTTTTACTCTTTGCAGGTCGATGTGCACATCGCCTGCTTCTATCATGCGGTTCCACACCCTAGGAGATACTCTAAGTACTATGTGACACGTGTACGGGTTTCGTGTCTTTTTTCTGTACCGTACTTCTGCTCTGTCGTCCTCTTTCTCGAGTCCTCGGTATATGTTTCCGTTCTGATTTCTTAGGGCGTTTAGGACATCCTCGTCACTATTGTACTGCAGAACATCCCTAAGAATCAGAAGAGGGTCCTTATTTTTGACTTCCTCGACGTTGAGGTACGACTCCGCTTTCCTTAGTCTCTCCTTTACCTTCTGTCTCTCTTGCTCGGTTCTACAACCTACTATAATCTTTCTGTCTTTTGCTTTTCTTACTTTGTCTACTTGTATTCCTCCTCCCTTCGCGTTTACCACTTCTCTGATCTTATTTAATATATCTTCTCCTGTATCAGTCTCGTTCTTTGAGGATATCACTACTGAGTGTAGCGCGGCCTGTTCGCTGGATTGTGTTCTGGGCTGGCCGGCCGCGATACTCGCATACGTGGCTTTTTCTAGGACCTCTCTCTGCCTTTCCATAGCCTCCTTTAAAACTTCCATCTTTTGGCCATTTTCTATTAGCAATTTACTATGCTCTTCTATTTTGCGCTTCAGGTCACTTTCTTCCTTTCCCCTTACTTCTTTCCTTTGCATGACTTCAGGTTCACCTTCGATTTCCCTTTCTAGGTTTTTAGGTTTCCCTTGAACTTTATCTGCCTCTGCCTCCTTTACCAACTCATAGAACCGTTCTAATACTTGAGTGACCTCGTTTTTAATTTCTGTTCGAAGGTTTCGTGCGTTTCCCAGATGGATTTTGGCTTTAGTGAGGCAGGCCTTTGCCTCCGCTGTCCTGCTTGTATATTTCATTTTCTCAGGCTTTGGAGGACTCTCCGTTATTTCAACTGACGGCTTTTTCGTGACATGTTTACTCTCTTGAGTGCTCGGCACTGCCTTCAGCTTAGGTTTTGTGGGGGCCGGAAGAGCAGCTTTTTTCGGCGGAGTTTTGGATGGTTGTGACTCCTGGCTTCCCGTCTCCCATTCTCCTATGCTGCGCCTCACTTTCGAGGTCGTTTCTATTGCCGTATGAGAGGGTCCAGCCTGCTCAGGTTGAACGGAGGATGATGTCTTGGGGTCAGTTTCTTCGGTGACCTTCGTCTTCACGGGGGGTGTTCTTATACCAAACATTTTGTACAAATCGGAGGGCACGTCAATAAAAATTATACAATGAATTTAAATATTTAAATACACTAACTTAAAATAATAATATAATAGTCAAAAGAAAAGTTTGTAAAAGTTGTAAATTTGTAACACTTAATGTAGTTTCCTTAATCTAACAATAAACTAATGTTCCCTGTTCTCTTGTTTCAGGTAGTACTGTAAACTTAGGCCAACCAGCACAAGTGAACACTAGTAAGTAAGTATTCCAGCTGGTAAGTTGTTGCGCGAGCAAGAGTAGGCGAAATACGGCAAATAATATTAAGCTCTACCTAGAGTCGATTTCTATCATCAAGCTGAAAGGCTTGAGTCTGATCTGTCGTTTACAGAAAACCCCGTCAAAATCGGAGCTTTGGTTCCGGAGATACGAAGCTTTACATATATTCAAGATGGCGGACAAAATGGCCGCTGTTTACAATAAATGCCGTAACTCAGTCAATTTTTGTCTCAGAGCACCGGGACTTTGGCCCTCCGCGGTATCCCTGCCGTGACCTGTCTCTTGCAGGTGTCAAAAAATTTTTAGAAATTCCACCCTTAAAAGTGGGGTAATAAGCAAGGGTAGGTCAAAACAATGACACCACAGAAAACCCCGTTCCGCTGCGACAACTGGGTCAAAAGTAACGAGAGAACTAATTATAAAATAAATTTCAAAATGGCGCCCAATATGGCCGCTCTATGTCTAACTTTGTCAATTTTTGCCCGAATCGGCTCGAGTTTGGGCTCGTTTAAAAGGTAATTTTTCTCCCAGTCAAGATACACAATCAGTAAGACGATATCTCAGCCCCTCGAATTAAAACTTACATAAAACATAAAATTTTTTTAAAAACTGTCCTAAAAAATACAATAATGGTGATAGATGAACTGAAATTTTTTCTAAAATAGTAATAAAATTAATTACAATAAAATGACATTTAAATATTAATCCTAAATTGAATTTTTAAGGTACCATGAAAGAAGGTCAAAAGGTCAACACAAAATTACTTAAAAACTACTGAGTGGAAAAATCTAAAATTTTGCAAAAACCTAAAACTAAACAAGTTCATTTAATGTATAATTTAAAATCTTGGGGTCACCGCTCACTTTCTCGAGATAATTAATTTTGAAAATTTTTAAAAACTTACAATTTTTTTTAAAAGTCTATAACTTCGCAAAACCTTAACCTTTTTTAAATCTAAAGGTGCCTCCTGCTTCAGGGCGGTAGTCTCCAGGTAGTCCTGTCGTTAGCACCCGTCCAGCTGCCCGGGTCACTGACCTCGTGGCCACGTGGTTTTTGTTTTTTTGGTGTTTATTCCGTGCTCTTGCACGGAAAAAATCCAAAATAAAATCCAATGTGTAGAGCTTCTAAATGCCTTCCTTTTTGCAGTGGCAAAACAATAGGTCACCGCTCAAAAAAGAGCAGCGTTTCGGTTTAAAGTTTTAAAATTTTTGAAATTTTCACTTTTATTTGAATAACTCCGCGCGCACTCCACTTATAAAAACACTGTTTTCACCGGCGTGTGCACCTTCACTTTGCGCAAATTTTGATGTGTCACACGTCACCAAGATCAACACTTTTACAATTTTTGCGAATTTTCTCGTGCGGAACTGGGTCAATTCGTGGCGCTCTCGACTGCGGTTCGAGCGCGAATGGTTAGGTTAGGTTAGGTTAGGTTAGGTTAGGTTAGGTTAGGTTAGGTTAGGTTAGGTTAGGTTAGGTTAGGTTAGGTTAGGTTAGGTTAGGTTAGGTTAGGTTAGGTTAGGTTAGGTTAGGTTAGGTTAGGTTAGGTTAGGTTAGGTTAGGTTAGGTTAGGTTAGGTTAGGTTAGGTTAGGTTAGGTTAGGTTAGGTTAGGTTAGGTTAGGTTTTTTTTTTTTTTTTTTTTTTTTTTTATTATTACAGCTGCTCTCCACAGACTCAGTGGTCCGTGCTTTTTTTTATTTTGGTATTTTTATTTATTAACTTTATTACTACTTATATTGACAAAAGCTTACTCAGTAAGGAAAAAGACTTATATTATTGACTCTATATAAATTTTAAGATTTTAATGTAACATATATATTTCTAAGGAAAAATTTACTTATTCTTTTGATTCTATATATATAAATATAATTTTTTTTTTTTTTTTTTTTTTTTTTTTTTTTTTTTTTTTATAGTTTAAATATAGGTTTTTGTTTCTTTCTATTGTGTTCTGTTCTTTTTTTTAGTTTGTGTTCTTTTCATTATGGGAATTTACTTAAAATTATTTTTACTTACAATTGAAATTATTGATTTACAACATTATGACATTTAATTACTTACAATTAATATATTATTGATAGCATTGACATTAACTTTACTATGGACTATTATTACAACTTTAGTTTACAAATTGGCACACCTCATCTCCTGAGCCAACTTGTCGACGACCGCTGCGTTTCGGTGCTTTATTGACATTTTAAGATTATACTCCAAGATCTTCTTAGTGGACGCGGCCATAGCTCTCTTGATGAAGTACCCTATTGCGTCGTTGTCATCATCGGTGTAGTAGGTACAGCTGGTGGTGTGCCGTGACACTGCTACTACCGCATGGGGAACGCTCTGATGTAAACCGATTGTTCTGCCCTTAGTTTGAACAATGATTACTGTTTCGAACGTTAACCCCTGCGCTTCATGGATGGTGAGCGTTCGCGAACCTGTGCCTTCACCACAGCCCTGTCCAATGAGGCTTTCCTTTTCGCCCTGAGTATGGACTAGAAAAAGCGTGTTGGGGAGCGTAAACGGTATTTGGGCACCAGTGTAGGTTTTCACCTTCAACGAGTGAGCTTTTAGGGTTGAGGAGTAAATCCCGGAGTAAACCTCACGTAGGGCGTAGGCGACGTCCAAGGGGTTCCGGTGTGTGCAGAGCAACTCCTGGCTGATGTTTGCTACCAGGTTTGGGCGGCAGTACCTCAGTTCGAAGAGATTTTCTCTGTCGATATAAGGTAGTTGGTTGACATCTCCGATGAGGACCATTTCTTTGGCATCACACAGCTTGGCAGCCATGACTATGGCTCCGAAGTGGTTCATGAGAGCCTCGTCAACCATGAGACGGTTGAATTTGTCGGACTCTCTGAAGCCATTCACCAAGACTGAAGCCATGGTGCGTACCCTGGTCTTGACAAGGCCACCAACACGAGGCGCTAGCTTCTCCCTTAGGTCGCTAGCTGCATTTGATGTTGTGGTGATGATGGCGTCTTTGTCAGCATCAAAGTGTCCTACCACCCAGGTTGTCTTTCCACACCCCGGTACTCCATTGACCCACTCAATTGTTGGCAGTGCCCAATCCTTCCAGCCGGATGCAGTGTCCTGATTACCCGATATGGTTTTCGCCATATTGAGAATCCTGTCATCCAGTAGGATCCTTGTGCACTTTGCGACAACAACTAAGGGATCTCCTTGTGGGGTATTGAACTTAGGTGCTCCGCTCTTGGTTCCCTCAATGCACATCTCCACAAAACCACTGGTCGCGTTGTAAGCCGCCATATAACTACCTGACATTTTTCCCTTTATGACTTGGGAATTGCCGTTGTTGTATATGGCAGCCTCTGCCTCCTCGAGTTTCTCCTCTAGCAGTTTCGCATTGCCCTGCTCAAAGTGTTGCAAGATGGTTTTGCACACTCCGAGGTTGACATCTGCGGTTGCTTTGGTGATAGCTAGAAACTCGAGGAAGGCGTTGTACGCGTGATCCTGTGGTGACGTTGCATTTACTAGACGAGGTGGAACGACCTGCCCCATGTCGGCTCTAGTTCTTTTCTCCTGCGTTGGTGCCGGTTTTGTTGGGATTTTGGACTTAGGTATTACTGTAGTTAGTGGAGCTTTGAGTTTCGCCTTTTTTGCTGGAGCTTCTACGAGTGCCTCTTTGTCTTTCGATCTCGTTGTTGGAAAAGGATTTCCTGACAGCCCCTGCAGCATCGAGCTGAAGGTGTCTAGAAATCCTTTGAGATGGCCTCCGACTTTGGCTCTCTTCTTTTGCTCCTGCACACTGCTTTGATGTAGTGCAGTTTTTTCGGCGGCTGCTTTTTGTTGGACACGTTCGGATCCGCTGATCGAGGTTGGCATGGGATGTCCCCAGCTATCGGTTGCTGTTTTTGGGTCGTGTGCTTTGAGGAAGTTTAGGTTTTCTCCTCTGTCTTCGTACACGACCACCTCGTGTTGTTCTGAGGTTTTTAAACAGCATAGCCGGTCTACGACTTCTCCCTGCTCATACCCGACCGTCATCGCATCTACACTTATTACACGGGGATCTTCCGCTCCTCCGCCCGTTTCTCCCAACATGGTGAGCATCGAACATGCCTGTGCGAAAGGGGTGTAGTTGCCTTCCAATGCGAGCAGAACGATCGTCTTGTTGTGCGATCGGACTAGTCGGCATCGGTGGCCCGCCACTTCCGTTGCAGGTAACGCGCTGTAAACTTTGCGCCTCATGGTCGTTTTGGATGTGCTCCCATTTACGAGTGCTGCCAAGCCGGGTGAAATCGAAAAGTGACTTCTAGTCCCGGTTCGGCAGAAACCTATTCCCAGCCGCTCGCCGGCGCTGTCCATGAAGAGTGCCACTCCTCGGATTCTAATCCCAGGCACTCCTCTCTCCCCGCAAGCGAGGAGCGTGCGGACAGCGACGCTTTTGGCTATAGGTTCCCGCTGAGAGCCGGCACTACTTGTGGCTTGGCTAACGGGTGTTGGTTGAGATTCGAGGGGCAGAAGATCCGTGTGCCTGCTCGTCGCAACTCTGAAGATCTTCTCGGCGAATGACAGAAAATGCGGTCTGCAATCGGGATCTGCAATGATGTTGTGCAGTTCCGATTCGACCAGGTTTCTGTCGATCCGGGCTTCTAGATCTATTCGAGCCGCTAGGAAACGGGGACAGTCGAGTATGATGTGCCATACTGTTTCACAGATTTCCGGGTCGCATTCGCATCCCGGGCTGTTTTTCAGCTTGAATCTGTGAAGATACTCGGCTATTCCCCCGTGACCTGTCAAGACTTGCACTTGTACTGGTGTAAATTTTGTAGAGCGAGTTATCCGGTACGCACTGTGGACGTCTGGAAGGAACCTTCTCGTTACCGCACCTGTGCTGGAGGTTTCGTATCGATCCTGCCATTTGCGGATCGATTCTTCACGAATTTTCCTCCTAACGTAAGACAGGGGGATCCTTCCGTAGTCCTGAGTGGTGTCCTCGAGTGCAGCAGCTTTCGCTAACTCGTCTGCTCTCTCATTACCGACAGTGCCTACGTGAGCCCTAAGCCAGAACATCCGGATCTCTCGTCCTCCTTCCTGGATCCTGACAATGTTCTCCTTTATGCTTCTCGCCAGAGGGTGGTTCAAGCTGGGACTCCGCAGCAGGTCGAGTGACGATCTCGAGTCACTCAGTATGCTAACTACGGGGTCCCTGCTCGAATTCACCATCTGAAGAGCCCTGTGCAGTGCATATAGTTCCGACTGGAAGACTGTGCACGCGGGGTGAAGCTTAAAGGTGGCGAAGTTTGACTCCTTTCCCTCCTCCCACTGGGTTAGAGCAGCACCTACTTTTCCGTCGATTTTGCTTCCGTCTGTGTAAATTTGGGGTCCGGTGATCTGCGGGACGGCGTCTTCTAGCAGTTCGTACTCCACGGATGTTAGGGTAGATGGATGGGGCTGTTCAAGATATCCCACTCGGAGTTCGAGCTCCGTCTCGGGTGGGAGATAGTCCTTCGCCAGACCTTTTTTGGCTCTGTATAGGTTCGCCGCCTCCTGGATCCTTAGGTCCAATGGCAGCAGACCCGACAGTGCCAGTGCTGCGGTGAGTGAGACCGTCCGGTATGACCTACAGACCTTTTGTGCAAATCCTCTCTGGAGCGCATTGAATTGATTTTTATTCATTTGCAGCTCTACAGATTGGTACCAGGCACTTGAGGCGTATGTCATAATAGGCTCCACCACCGCGATGTATATGGTTCTCGTGATTTCACTATTTAGACCCCACGTTACTTTCGCTGCGCATGCAAGCTGCTTGTAGATATCAGCTACTTTCTTGCATTGCGCGGACACGTGGGATTTAAAAACTAGGTTTCGGTCGATGATAAGGCCCAGAAGCTTTATCTCCTCAACGAGGTCCAATTTTGTACCGGCCATGAATAACTGTGGGGTTTCATACTTCAACTTCTTCGTTAGAAGCATCGCGTTGGTCTTATGCGGTGCGACGTTGAGTTTATTTTGTTTTCCCCACGTTGCCACATGATCCAACGTTGAGTTGACAGACCGCTCTAGGCTGCCGACCGACTGTCCTGTGAAAACGAGAACCACATCATCTGCAAAGGCTTGGCAGTATATTCCATCCATCTCTAGGCTTTGCAGCAACGAGTCTAGGATGACATTCCAAAAGATTGGTCCTCCGATGGATCCTTGGACACAACCCTTCGTAGTCTCCTTCTCGTAAGCTGCTCTAGCGTAGTTGACCTTGATCTTCCGGTCTGTGAGGTACGAACACACCATCCGGTACAGATTTTCCGGACACCTTTTTTTAACAAGTTGGTTTTTAAGGGCTGGCCACCACGCATTGTCGAAGGCCCCCTCTATGTCCAGAGAGATTAGGAGTACGATGTTTTTCCCGGTTACTCCTTCTTTTATGTGCTCTATAAGGTCATAGAGGGCGTCCTCGGTTCCTCTTTGCGGCATGAACCCATATTGCCTTTTGTTTAGGGTTGGGAGTAAATGCCATTGGAGTCGACCAATCATGAGTTTCTCGATGGTTTTTCCAAGAACAGATAATAGTCCAATTGGTCTGTAGGACTTAGGATGAGTGTAGTCTGCCTTTCCTGGCTTTCGAATGATGACCACGTGTGCCACTTTCCAGTGAATGGGGAAGTGATTTAGCGACAAGCACTTGTTCGCTATCGCCATGAACACTTCCCTGTCACTTCGTATGGCTGCGGCGCAGATATCAGCTGTTAGCCCGTCTGGTCCGGGTGCCTTCTTGGGGTTTTGTGCTTGCAGCACCAACTCCAATTCCGCTGCCGTGAATGGTGGATCATCTTCCGAAAGGTCTTCAAGGGCACTCTCCTTCATCCGTTCTCGGAGGTTCGAGTGAAACGACTGGTCGGTACTCTCGGAGTCGTCTGGGTAGAAAGTTCTGGCTAAGAGTTCAGCCGACTGTTTTGGAGTTAGGGTGTTACCTTCAGAGCTTCTCAGGAGCATGTCCTCCTGCCTTCCTGACGTTTTCCTGATCACTCTGTAGATTTTATCCCACATACTCTCCTTTTCCTGAGTCGTGCAAAACTCCTTCCAGCTCTCTTTTTGGGCTTTCTCTGCGATGACTGCGTACTCCGCCTTGCATTTTTGGTATTCTTCTATAACCATTTTTACCCTGCAAGGGGCTGCGTTCCTGATCCTCCTCTTTTTCCTAAGGACGTCTCTCTTAAGATCTTCAAGCTTCTTCGACCACCACGGAGGCCTGGGATTGCCCGCCTTGCTTCCTGCGATAGGGATGGTTTGTTCGCAGGCTTCGTGGATGGCTTCAGTGTAGGCTGTGATCTTATCTTCGAGGTCCCTCGGGGTTTCGGACTCCAAAATTGAGACGGTGGTGATGTCTCTCTCTGCCAGGATGGTTTTTAGCAGATGTGCGAACTCGGTCCACTTTGCCTTCTTGGTGTTGTACTTGCGCGTTGTGATTGGCCTAAGAGTTTCTAAGGCCCTTCCCAAGCGCAAGGTGAAGGTGATAGCGTTGTGGTCCGAAGTCACAAGACCTCTCTCCACTCTCCATCCCTCGATTCTTCCGAGCAGGGGTGTGCTGCAAGCGGATACGTCCACTATGCTTGTGCATGCCCTACCCTTTCTGAAGGTCTCAAAGGTCGGAGTGTCTCCGGTGTTTAGAATTTGGAGTCCCTTCTCGTTCAGGAACGCATTGTACGCCTCTCCTCTGTCATCCTCAGATACGCTGCCCCACCAGTGGCTCCAGGCATTTATATCTCCCGCGACGATGAGGTTTCTGGTGTCCAACTTGGTACAAACTTTTTTGATGCGGTCCAGATACGGTACTATGTCCTGGTCCCCCTCTAGGTAGACGGATATTACTCCTAGTTTTAGGCCTCCCCCGATAAGAAGGACTGCCGCTTCGGTTTCGGTTACCAGCTGTGGGTCGTGTACGACTTCTAGCCGGTCACCGAAAATTATAACGGCTGCCTTCACTGGTTTTTGCCTATTTAGGGTGCATTGGATAACCCCAGTCCCAGGATGTTGTTTTAGGACGCCAGTCTTTCCGACGTACGGTTCCTGTACTAGGGCGACCGTGATGCCCCTATCCACCGCAACCTGGAGTAATTCCGTCGTGGCCAGTTTTGAGCGTTGCAGGTTAGCTTGGATAAACCTCAAGCCTGCCCCGCCCAAGTTTTGAGGGACCGAGCTACGGTACTGTGAGACGCCCTCAGCAATACGATACTCGGGACCGCGCTATTGCATCCCATTGTAGTCGCTCTGGGCACTCTTTGCTAAAAGCATTGTGCGCCAGGTTGATGCTTGTGCCGTGCGCGGCCGAACAGTTTTTGCACTTTGGAGGGTTCCCCTCCTGTCTCCCCTTGCATTTCTCCCAGGAGTGAGCCCTTCCGCAGTGACTGCAGAGCTCGTCTTTCTCCCGGCAGACAACCTTAGTGTGGCCGAAGCCGAGGCATTTGGTGCACTGCACCAGTGGGGTCTGATCAAATATAGGTCTGCGTTGCATACCTATATAGATCTTTCCAGCCTCCACCAGGTTTTTATGGATGGAAGGGGAAACTTCCAGTACCGCATGGCACTCGAGTGGGTTACGTGCCTTTTTACGGTACCGCATCTTGACGGTGCTATCCTTCAAGTTAACGTTCTTTAAAATATTATTATTTTGCGCCAGTATATTTTCTACGATGTCTCCGTCGGTGTGGTAGGATAGGACATCCCTGACGATGACTAGAGGGTTTGCTGCCCTCGCCACTTCCGCCTTTAGGCCCTTATCCATCCTAACCCTGCTCTGCACCAGGTCCAGGTCTTCTCTGGAGCTACAACTTAGGATGACTTTTTTATTTTTAGCCTTCCTAACTCTGTCTATCTTGGCTCCAGTTTTTTTGGTGTCAAGAGCCACCCTGATCCTGTCGATCACATTTTCCCCGGTGTTTTGGGGGTTGTCTGATGTGATGATCAGGGTGTGGTTTGGTTTTAAGGGCGGTGGTGGCTTGGCGGCGACCTTGGCGTAGGTCAGCTTCCCTTTCGAGCTGCATCGTTCCTCAGCTTTGGCGAGCTCCGCTTCGAGGTTGAGGGACGGTGGTGGTGCCCTCATCTTTTCTTCCCGAAGGGTTCGGAGCTCAGATGTCACCGCTTCCATTCTTTCCGTTAGAGGATGCATATGCTCCTCCATGTTGATTAGAATGGGCTGCGGTGGCTCGGATGGGGGCGCTCGTTCAGCTGACATCGCTTTCAGGATGCCCTTCATCTCCTCCACTTCCTGCCTCAGGCCAGGTTCTGGCTGTGCTGATGGGGGTTTGGAGTCCATTTTCTCCATGGCTTTAAGGTTGGACTCCAGGATCTCGCGCGTGTGTTTATTGCTCTCTCTCCGGAGCTCATCCAGCTGATTCTGGAGAGATTCTACTCCTGCCTTGAGGCTCGAGTGGTCTCTCCAGATGGGGTCTTCCTCTTTCCCCTTTTGCCCGCTGGTTACGAGCTCTCCCAATGCTCTAACACGCTTGTCGAGGTCCTGGAGCGCTTCCGACGTTTCCTTTATAAGCCTATGGGGCTCCTGGGTCTCATACCCCTGCCAGTTTCGCACCGCTTGTATCTCCTTGAGCGATGCGCCGATGTCCGTTCTGGCCTTTGACATTTCCGACGTGAGATTGGTGGTAATGTTTATCAATTGTTTTGTATGGGCTCTCTCCACCCTTACGAGCTCCGTGGCGTGTCTCGTCCTTTCCCTTTCCAGACTGGTGATATGTCTGGATCTTGAGTCCGACAGTGAGAGGACTATTTCGTAAAGGTTAGGTTAGGTTAGGTTAGGTTAGGTTAGGTTAGGTTAGGTTAGGTTAGGTTAGGTTAGGTTAGGTTAGGTTAGGTTAGGTTAGGTTAGGTTAGGTTAGGTTAGGTTAGGTTAGGTTAGGTTAGGTTAGGTTAGGTTAGGTTAGGTTAGGTTAGGTTAGGTTAGGTTAGGTTAGGTTAGGTTAGGTTAGGTTAGGTTAGGTTAGGTTAGGTTAGGTTAGGTTAGGTTAGGTTAGGTTAGGTTAGGTTAGGTTAGGTTAGGTTAGGTTAGGTTAGGTTAGGTTAGGTTAGGTTAGGTTAGGTTAGGTTAGGTTAGGTTAGGTTAGGTTAGGTTAGGTTAGGTTAGGTTAGGTTAGGTTGACGAGTTTTGGAGGTCTGACCCGATGTATTAACTGCCTTAGCGATCAGCCTATGAGAGCTACAGCGAAGTTCAATACATCGTAAGTTGCGGATTCACGAGGCGCACACATCTGTGAAAACGGTGTGTCGCTGAGTGTTTTGCGGACCAAGATATAGCATAAAGAAGCGGAAAGTTACAAGTCGGGATTTTTTGATTGAAAAACGGTTTGTTTACCTTTTTCAATCGAAAAAAAGTCGGCTTTGCGGCTATCGTACTACGCACTTTCTTGTGTTAGGACATAGCGGCAATAATCAATTTTCGCGTAGGCTAGGTCCGGTTGCTTTTCCTATCAGGGTTTGGAAGTAATCGGATTTTTAGTGATTTTAGTTAAAATTATAGAAAAAAAATTTGCACAAAAAAGTCGGCAAAGTTCGTGAGCAAATATCTAGGTTGTGGTTTACCCCTACGGTCTTAGTAGGGGTGCCAGGGGATAGAAGACTTCATCCCCTATTAGTTGTTATTTTTGGCACCCCGCTACGTTAACGGGAAGTCAGAAAAAAAAAATTTTCAAAAAGTGTCCTGAGGGACCGGATTGCTATTCGGTTTTTTAGGCGCTTTTTGAAATTTGTATGGGATTTCTCCAAGCCGACTCTCCCTTGACCGTTTTCTAACCAAACTCTGTTTGGGGTGATAACTTCGGCTGGGGTGGTCGGATTTGGTCCAAATTTGGCAGGGACGTTGGCGGGGCCAGAATGGCCACGTCTGAAGAGGGGGGAGGTTTCCTCCGCAAGCGGGATAAAAGATTTTTAAGCTCTTCCTCCGAATCCGAGGAAGAAGGCCTCACAGAGGCTATCGAGATGACTTCCCAGCCCCAGAAAAGGGGGCATGTGGACCAGGTGGATGACCCAAAGCCCGATAATGGGCCTTAGGTTGGATCAGCCCGGAGGGGCAAGCCCAAGGGGGCCTACGCGGGGATGGCGTTGGCAAGAGCTAAGCTCCGAGGTTCGGAGACTTACCTCAGCTCCGACACTGACGTCGCCGCCGGCCCCTCCTCGTATAGGAAGGACTTCCCGGAGCTCCGCTCCAAGGGAACAATGGGGAGAGGGAGTGGGGGAACTACCTCCCCACCACGAAAGATGTTGACGCCCCCGTCGGAGGTTCTCCTCTCTGACCCGGTGGAGGCTGCCAAACAAGCGGCAGTTGAAATAATGGAGGGGGCCCGCAAGTCGGGCAACCTGAAGGGTGAGGTGTGGGGCACCATGAACCGGGCCTGCCGCACCATATTAAAGGCTATGGAGGACGTCAACGCCTCCAGGTCAGAGAGCGAGGAGATCCGCATCCTGAAGGCGGACAACAAGAGAATGCGGGAACAACTCGCTCTCTGCACAGCGGAACTCAAGGCCCTGAGAGTTGCCTTCTCAGAGCGCCAGGCCCCGGCCCCGCAGCCGGTGCGTGAGACCCCGGCCCCTAGGGCCCCCCCGCCGACACAATCCGCCGCTGCGGAGTTAGCAGAACTGCTGGACAGCATGAAGCGCGACTTGACGGTCTCCCTCGGTAACATGCTTAATGCTAGAATCGAGGAGATTGCCAGTCGCCTTCCTCCAGCACCAATAATCCGCCCCCCGCTAGCGGCGGATAAAAAGAAGAAGGCCCCACCGGCCTCAACGAGAGAAGTTGCCTCCGAGCCCGAGAGCAGGGCCAGGCTCGGGGATGGCAGGCCGAAAAGGGCCGCAAAAAAAGCGGCCCCGGCGGCCCAGGAAACCACTGCCCCGGCAGCCAAGACTGTCCCGGCAGCCAAGCCTGCCCCAGCAGCCAGGCTTGCCCCGGCAAGCAAGCCTGCCCCAGCAGTGGAGACTGCACCTGTGCCCCCGGGCGAGACATGGGCCCAAGTAGCAGGAAAAAAGAAGAGGAAGGGAAAGGGAAAGGCTACGGCCACTCCCCCACCCCCCCCGCCGCCCAAGAAGAAAGCGGCACCAAAGAAGAAGGGTAAGGGTCTGGAAGTCCCCAAGACGGCAGCGGTGGTAATCACCATGCGGAAAGATATTACCAACGACACCACGCTGCAGGCAGTCATGTCCAAGGCCATTAATGGCATAAGCTTGGAGGAGATAGGCCTGCAGCATGTCAGGGTCAGGAACTCGGTGACGGGGGGCCGAGTCATCGAGGTCCCTGGTACAGATAGCGGAAGGGCGGCGGACAGCCTCGCAGCAAAGCTGCAGGTCCTCGTGGGCGACGTTGCCCATGTAAGCCGCCCTGAAAAGATGGCCGCTATCGAGGTCGCCGGCCTAGACGAGTCGGCGACAAGGGAGACCCTGGCGGCTGCCATCGCCAAGGCGGGGGGATGCGCCGAGGCGCACATTAAGGTGGGGGGTATTCGCCCTACATACTATAATGGTAGTGGGGTGGCCCTCGTGCAATGCCCGGTGGGAATTGCAAAAGCCCTCCTCAAGCGTGGTCAGATCCTGGTAGGCTGGTCGTCGGCCAGGATTAACTCCGTCGGACCAGCACCCATGCGGTGCTACAAATGCATGGGTGTCGGCCACGCGCGCGAGTTGTGCCCCTCAAAAGTGGACCGGGGCCAGATGTGTTACCGGTGCGGCGCAGAGGGGCACAAAGCAGCCGAATGCTGGGAGGAAAAAGTATGGTGCGCAGTATGCCACCATGCAGGCCTCCCAGCCGACCACGTAATGAGGGGACCGAAATGCTCCCCACCGGAGACAAAGGGAAGAGAGGCGAGGCCGAGACCCACTCGCCCCACCCGACCCCCTCCAGCCGAAACAGCCGCCAGCCGGCACCAAGAGGACAACCGTATGGACGTCTAAATGCCAGCACACCAGCATCTAGACTTCCTGCAGATAAACGCCAACCACTCCGCCAGAGCTCAGGATCTGCTCATGCAGGCCATGGCGGAGTGGGCAATTGGCGTTACGGTTGTAGTGGAGCCCTACTTCATCCCCCCCCAACCTAATTGGGTAGGGGATACCGACGGAGTAGTGGCGATCGTGGTGCCGGCGATGGGGGACCTCCCCCCCTTATCAAGGATCGAGGGTGGCCCAGGATTCGTGGCGGCCAGATGGGGGAACGACACGGTGCTGGTGGCCGTGTACTTCTCCCCCAATAGGCCGCTTCGGGAGTTCGAGACGTTCCTGGGGATCTTAGGGGGGGTGGTCCGGAGGGCTGCCCCGAGGCAGGTTATGGTCCTGGGGGACCTCAACGCCAAAAGTTCGGCATGGGGTTCCCCCATTACGGACCATAGGGGTATGGCTCTTGGGGATTGGGTGACGGCAACGGGACTCGTGGTCCTAAACCGGGGCACCGCGAATACCTGCGTGCGGCGGCAAGGGGGGTCAATCGTGGACGTCACGTTCGCGACCCCTGCCATAGCTGCACGCGTCACGGATTGGCGCGTCCTGGAGGATGTGGAGACCCTCTCAGATCACCTGTACATCAGGATGAGGGTCTTCACAGCGGGGGTTCCACCGTCGCCCATCACGGGCAGAGCCAGGAGGGGGCGAAAGTTCCCAAAGTGGTCCCTGGTCCATTTGGACAGGGACAAGGCGAACGAGGCGGCCATGGTGGAGGCGTGGTGTGCTGCCCCACCCGTCACCCTCGGAGCTGAGGAAAGGGCGGCACAGTTCCGAGTCGCACTACAGACGGTGTGCGACGCGGCCATGCCTCGGGTCGGTCGCCTGTTCGCCCGCAAGAGAGTATACTGGTGGTCCGCTGAAATTGCGGCCCTGCGGTCCACCAGTAACAGTGCCCGCCGCGCCTACCAACACTGTAGGCGCAGGCGGCACAGTGCGGAAGAGGAGGAAGGGCTCCACAGGGCCCTCAAAGAGGCTAAGGGGGCCCTCCAGGTTGCGATCGCCAAGGCCAAGGACGAAGCTCGCGAGTCGTTCTTGGCTACCCTGGACAGGGACCCATGGGGGCGGCCGTACAAGGTGGTGCGCAACAAAATGCGCAGCGCTCCCCCCATGGACTCCCTGGAGCCCGAACTCCTCCAGAGGGTAGTCGAGGGGCTATTTCCGCCAGCCCCCTTGATCTCTCCCCCGTCGATGGTCGACCCCAGAACGGAGTCGGAGGCCGAGCTCGTCGTTGCACCAATAAGTGACGACGAGTTCGAGCGTGTGATAGACCGACTCCGGGGCTGCAAAAAAGCCCCCGGCCCGGACGGCGTTCCCGGTCGCGTCCTCGCAGTCGCCCTGGAACACCTTGGGGACCGACTCAGGCACGTCATGGATGACTGCCTGAGAGAGGGAAGGTTCCCGAGGGTGTGGAAGGAGGGGCGACTATGCCTCCTCCGTAAAGAGGGTCGGCCACAGGATTGCCCGTCCGCCTATCGCCCCATAGTGCTGCTGGATGAGGCCGGAAAAGCGTTTGAACGCATCCTGGCCTCCCGGATCCTGCAGCACCTGGAGACCGCCGGCCCGAACGTCTCTGATAGTCAATTCGGGTTCCGGGAAGGGCGGTCCACGCTCGACGCGCTGAAGTCACTGAAGGACTTTTGTGACTACGCGTCGAGCAGGGGTGAGGGTGTCATTGCGGTGTCACTAGACATCGCAAACGCATTTGGCACCCTCCCCTATGGGGTGATCAGTGAGGCACTTCGATACCATGAGGTGCCTCACTACCTAAGGCGAATTGTTGAGCACTACCTAACCGAGAGGGTAGTGCTCTGGGAAAACAAGGACGGGCAACAGGGGGAGAGACAGATGGCCTGCGGCGTGCCCCAGGGTTCCGTGCTCGGTCCACTTTTATGGAACCTGGGGTACGACTGGGCAATCCGGGGGGAGCTGCTTCCGCGCACACTCGTCGTCTGCTACGCGGACGACACAATGGTGGCTGTGCGCGGGAGCGACAAGCGGGAAACCTCCCGGAGGGCGGAAGTGGCGGCCGACCTGGCGATTGAACGGATCACCAGGCTCGGCCTAAAGGTGAGCCTCCCGAAGACTGAGGCTATAGTCTTCGGGGGGCGCGGGTGGAATCTGCCCGCGAATGCGGCGCTCACCCTGGAGGGTGGAGCGGTCCAAATAAAGCCCCACATTAAATATCTGGGGCTCATATTGGACCGCAAGTGGGATTTCGGGGAGCATTTCTCGAGGTTAGCTCCCCGAATCGTGGGCGCCGCATCGGCGCTGGGCAGACTTCTGCCCAATATAGGAGGGCCGGACTCCTTGTGCCGCCGGCTATATGCCGGCGTGACAAGGAGCATGGCCCTCTATGGGGCCCCAATATGGGCGGACAAGCTGTCCGCCCGAAATAGGGCCCTGCTGCGGAGGCCACAACGGGTCGTGGCCCTCAGGATGGTGAGGGCCTATATGACGGTGGCCCATGCAGCGGCCTGCCTCCTCGCGTGCACCCCCCCATGGGAGCTAGACGCAGAGGTGCACGCAGAGACCTACCAACGTAGGTCCAGGGTCCGGACAACAGGTGAACGCCCGGACCCCGAGGAGGTGGCAGCCTCCCGTCGCGCGACGGAGCGCCGACTGCGGGACCGATGGAAGGCCCAACTGGAGGTCGCCCCTTATGGTCTCCGTACCATAGAGGCGATCCTCCCAACGGCCGACCTTTGGCTGAAGAGGGCAGTCGGCGCGACGTCGTACCGGCTCGTGCAGGTACTGACCGGGCATGGGTGCTTCGGTCACTACCTGCACAGAATCGGAAGAGAGCCGGCCCCGCTGTGCCATGAGTGCGGAAGTCCCGACGACACCGCGCAGCACACCCTTGAGGTGTGCAGTCGTTGGGACGCGGAGCGTGGCCTCATGGCACGCACCATTCAGCGGGTGGACCTCTCGCTCCAAAGCATTGTTGAAGCAATGCTGAGCAACGAGAGGTCCTGGGAGGCGGTGGTCTCCTTCTGCGAAACAGTCATTTCGCAAAAGGAGACCGCGGAGCGGGAGCGTGAGGAAGATCCTCTCGCGCATCCCCTCCGGCGCAGACGGCTTGGGTTGAGAAGGCGGCGTTTCGCCGCCAGACTCAACCCATAGTGGCTGCAGGTGGAGGATGGGAGTCCTCTGCCCGCGATGATCAGCCACTGAGCGGTCTGGGAGAGGGCCAAGCGTGCTCGCCCTTCTCCCCTTCGGCGCGGGAAGCCCCGGCAACGGCTGGGGTGCCACCGGTGGACATCGTGGACTATGCCTTCGCGGGTTCCACGGTGTCCAACAAAACCGGCCAGAGGGCACGTCCGGGTGGTTTTTAGTGGGTAGCACTCCCTACCTCTCCTCACTCTGAGGAGGGAGAGGCGATGTGTAGTCCCACATAACCCTCCGACACTCCCATGTTCGGAGGGTATGCGTAACGCATTTTCCACCTGGTCAACAAAAAAAAAAAAAAAAAAAAAAAAAAGGTTAGGTTAGGTTAGGTTAGGTTAGGTTAGGTTAGGTTAGGTTAGGTTAGGTTAGGTTAGGTTAGGTTAGGTTAGGTTAGGTTAGGTTAGGTTAGGTTAGGTTAGGTTAGGTTAGGTTAGGTTAGGTTAGGTTAGGTTAGGTTAGGTTAGGTTAGGTTAGGTTAGGTTAGGTTAGGTTAGGTTAGGTTAGGTTAGGTTAGGTTTTTTTTTTTTTTTTTTTTTTTTTTTTTTGTGTACCTGTCCGGACGTAAAGTCCGGCCCGCGAGCTAGCCTACATTTTGTCCTCTGAATGTGACAGAGACTTTTTCTACTCTCTTTCATTCGGTCTATCTTTCTTTCTCCATACTATGTCTTTCTTCCTTACATTTGCATTGTGGGTTGCAATGCTCAGCTATAGTGCTGTCTTCGTTCATACATGTGCACTGCGGGATGCAGTGCTCGGCTATATTCCTTGTTTTTTATTTGTGTTTTATTATTAGGGTTCTTTATTTTTAATTTAATTCCTTAATTACTACATTTTTATTCTTACTTACTATGATTATACAGTAAATTGCCACATAAATCTAACCAGGATGGGTTTATACATTTTCTTCTTACTTACTACAATTGTACAGTGATCTGTTTTCTCTTACACTATTTTTCTATTTTTACAACTAGACATTTAACCTTATATCTTATCTTTATCTTCATTGTTATTATTTGTTATTACACTTATGCTGTTTTATATATTTTATTATATATATTCAACATAAATTTCTTATACTTTTACTTATTTATGATCATAGATACTATTACCATGCAACACAGTACTCACAAAACACAAAATCAATACATACATAGCTTACATTTAGTAAACTAGTCAAGGTTTCTAATTTAACAATTTTTAGGTATCTTATAGTATTTTATTCACATTTATTATTTTTATGGTGCTCTTACATATACTTATTATATATAATACATCATACTTATTTATCTATCCTTATTTCTACGTATTACTTTATTACCTATACTCTTGCAATATTCTAAAAATACATACCTACTATGTTTATCTCCAATGACCATGCATATGTTTTCCTTTGTTAGGGTAATGTCTAGTTTTTGTTCTACCTCATATCTCAACAAACCATAGATGGGGCATTCTAACAGGACGTGCTGAACCGTCTCCTCTTTATTAGGCTCACAGGGGCACGATGGGTCCTCCTTACACTTGAACCGGTTCAAGTATTCTGAGAACCCGCCGTGCCCTGTTAACATCTGTGTCAGCACATTTGAGATTTTAATCTGTCTGACTATTTTATACGCCTCTATGGCATCAGGGAAGAAAAGCTTAGTGACGGCTGCTTTGTCCTCAGTTTTGTATCTCCGGTTCCATACGTCGAGCGACTCCTTACGGATTTGTCGTTTGACGTATGAGACCGGACACGCATCGTAGTCGGATCTTTTCTTAAGGTGTATTGCAGCGCTCTTGGCCAACTCGTCAGCTCTTTCATTCCCGTTCATCCCCGCGTGCGCTTTGATCCAAAATAAAGATATCTCTTTATTTTGGAGTAAGATATTTTCCAGGTTTGTTCTGGTTTCTTTTGCTAAGGGATGAACAGAGCCGGGATTCGTTACGGTCTCAAGGGCTGAACGAGAATCGCTGTAAATGCCGTAACTAGTTTCTGGGCGCTTTAGGATCTCCCGCGTGGCTCGACATATGGCGTAAAGTTCCGCCTGATAGACCGTGCAGTGAGATGAAAGCTTCAGTTTGAGGGATTTGATCTCCGCCGCACCATTCCACAAGGATAGCGCGGCGCCAACCTTCCCCTCAATCCGGCTTCCATCTGTAAAGATGCGGACTGCTTGTTGGTTGTGTTGTTCAACCTCATGTCGGTCTATCAGGTTTATGAACTTCCAGCTCATATGCCTTGCCGGGTGCGGGTTCAAACTAAAAGCAACCCTACGTTCTACCTCCCTGTCTCCCAAGAACGGCTGGGGAACTCCGCGCCTGGCTTCATATAGTGCTGCCGCCTCGCGGATTTTGAGATCCAGCGGCAGAATCCCGGCCAGTATTAAAGCCGAGTTTAGGGAGACAGTTCGGTAGGCCCTAGTTAGTTTCTGGGCGAACACTCTTTGGACCGCATTCAGCTGTTTCCGCACACTAAGCTTCTCTGTCGCACCAGCCCAGGCGCTAGCCGCGTACGTCATGACTGGCTCTACTGTTGCTCTGTAGATGATTCTCACTACTTCCGGGTGCAGGCCCCAACTGACCCTGGCAGCTCTCGACAATTGCTTATAAAAGTTCAGCGCTTTTATGCAAGTGTTTGCAGTATGTTTATTGAAAGTAAGCTTATTGTCGATTGTGAGCCCCAGGATCTTCACTTCTTCAGACATGCCAATGTCGATCCCCCCCATGCTCAGCAGTGGTGTATCGAATTTAAGTTTGCGAGTTATTGTCATCGCACACGTTTTGTGTGGCGCAAATTTGAGCTTGTTTTCGATACCCCACTCCTGGACATAGGCGAGAGCGGCATTGGCCTGTCCTTGCACTTCCAGTGCAGTATCCCCATCAAACAGCAGCACGACGTCATCGGCGAACGCCTGGACATAGTCACCCCTTTGTTGCAGTCCCTTGAGTAGAGGGTCTAGAAGTAGGTTCCAGAGCATTGGTCCACCAATGGAACCCTGGACACAGCCTTTATAAGTGCGTTTTGCATGTTCGTGAGCGGCGTATCTCACTCTCACAGCCCTATCCTCCAAGTAACTGTCGATTACCCTTCTCAGGTTAACTGGGCAACCCGCCTCCGCCAGTCTCACTCTGATGGCCGGCCACCAAGCGCTGTCGAAGGCTCCCTCTATGTCCAATGATACCATGACTATCAGTTTCTTTTGGTCAAGTTTGTTATGTATGCGTTGCATCAGGTCATAGAGGGAGTCTTCGGTGCCTCTCTGTGGCATGAACCCATACTGACGGGAGCTCAGTTTTGGTACTAGGTGCCATTTGAGCCTTCCAATCACCATCTTTTCGATCACTTTACCCATGACCGGTAGCAGTCCTATGGGCCTGTACGACTTTGGATTTGTATAGTCGTCCTTGCCTGGTTTCCTTAGGACTACCACCGTGGCCTCCTTCCACATTGTGGGAAAGTGACCGAGTAACAGGCACTTGTTTGCAAGCGAAAGAAACAACTCGGGATCGTGGAATATTGCCTTACTGCAAATGTCCGCGGTCAATCCATCAGCCCCGGGAGCCTTCTTTGGGTTGAACGTTTTCACAGTGAAACTTAGCTCTTCTGTGGTAAACGGTGGGTCATGTTGTTCATCATGCATCCAACCGTTTACTTTTTCAGCTGCCTCTCTAGTTCTACTGTGAATTTCGGTGTCGTCCCTCTTCAGGTCTTCGGGGTAGAAGATTTCCGCTAGAAGCTTTGCAGATTCTTTGCCATCCAGAACCTTTCCGCCCTTCACCAAAGGCAGGTCCTCCTGACGTTTTCTCGTCCTGCCAATGACCCTGTATATCCCATCCCACACTCCCTCTCTATCTTGTTTTTCACAGAAACCCTTCCAACTGTCTATTTGTGCCTTCTTGGCTTCACTCTCATATTTCTCTTTTGCCCGCAGGTACTCATCGACGACTTTTGCTCTTCGGATTTGCGCTGCACATCGGATTCTGCGTCTCCTGGTGGCGACTTCCCTCTTTAGCTCCTCGAGTTCTTTTGACCACCACGGCAAGGTAAGTTTTTCATTCATCTTCTTTTTGGGTATTGTTTGTGTACATGTTTTTATTATTGTATTTGTATATTTTCCTATTATTTTCTCTAATTCTGTTTTGTTATTAATTTTGTCTACTTCCGTTGTATTTAATTTATTTTCTATTAACAATTGGGCTAGTTTCTCATGAAACTGGCTCCAATTTGCTTTCTTTGTATTGTATATCCTTGTTGTTCTTTCTATTGTTATTTCTTTTATTTTCCCTAGTCTGATTTTAAAAGTTATGCCGTTATGGTCTGAGCCGGTTAGGTCGTCCTCAACTCTCCAGTCTTCCACCAGGTTAAGCATATCCTCAGTGCAGGCAGTTACGTCAATGTGACTAGCGTATTCTTTGTTTCCCCTTATCGTATAAAAAGTAGGGGTGTCACCGTCGTTGAGCACCTGCAAACTCATTTCTTCCAAAGCTCCAGCCATTTCAACTCCCCTGTTATCCCCTTTCCTACTGCCCCACCAGGTGCTTTTAGCGTTGGCGTCCCCTCCTATTACCAGCCTTCGGAGTCCTACTCTCTGGGCTATCGTCATTAACTGATCCAGGTAGGGTCCCATTTGTTGGTCCGGTTCGAAGTAGTAGGACACCAGCGTGATCTTCCAGGCACTGGTTTGGATTCCCACCACTGTGATGTTGTTTGTGGTGAGTTGCGGATACTGAATTATGTCAAGTTCAGCGTTGAAAACAACTATTGCCGCTTTAACAGTTCCTTCTCCTTGATCAGTGCACTGGAAGACCCTTACGCCCTGGTGGCTCCTCATCCTCCTCCCCGCACCAACATACGGCTCCTGCAGAAGAGCAATGGCGATTCCACGCTTTTTAGATTCGATGAGGATCTCATCAGTGGCCAGCTTGCTCCTTTGGAGGTTTGCCTGCACAATTTTAAGCGGGGCTAACTGTTTCTGGACTGTTGGATAAGGTCTTCTATTGATTTGGGTGCTTTCTTGAGTCACAACTGTGGCGCCTTTAGCAGTACGCTATCGTGGCTCGGGCCAGTGCGTCCCACTTCCGCCGCACTGCACATTCCTGACTGAAAGCACTGTGGTCAGTAAAATCTAATTTTGCGTGCGTGCAGTTACAGCAGGTAGGGGTCCCACCAGCACGCCAGTCAGCGCACTCCGATCGCATGTGCGGCCCTCCACAGTGGCTGCACCTCTCTACCGTTTGCTTGCAGAACCGCCTGCCATGCCCGTATGCAAGACAGAGCGAGCACTGCACCAGGGGGGACTGGTCCTCCACTCTAACCTTTTGCAGGTCAATGTGGATGGCTCCTGCTTCTGTGGATCGTGCCCATATCTTGGGAGACACTCTGACCACGATATGGGACATCTGGGGGTTTCTGGACTTTTTTCGGTACCGGACCTCGATTCTGTTATCCCGCTCATCCAAACCCTGGAAGATCCTTTTATTTTGGTTCCTAAATGCGTTCAGGACGTCCTCGTCTGTGTTGTATTGGAAGACGTCTCTGAACAGCAGTAGAGGGTCTTTGTTTTTTATCTCCTCCACTTGAAGGTGGTCTTCCGCTTTTCTTAGCCTTTCCTTTAGCCTACTCCTTTCCTCTTCTGTCTTACATCCGATGATTATTTTCCTGTCCTTTGCCTTCCTTACCCTGTCCATTGTTATCCCCCCTTCTTTAGCATTGATTGCGTTCCTAATTCTATCTAATACCTCCTCCCCAGTTTCTCTGTCATCCCTGGAGGTGATGACTATCGAGTGCAAAGCCGCTTGGCCGGAAGGCTGCCTCCTGGCGGACTGAGCCACTACACTCGCATATGATACCCCCTCCAGGGTTTTCTGTTGTTTACCTAATGCATGTTGGAGCTCTAGCATTTGTTCGTTGTTCTCCCTTATAAGCCTGCTGTGTTCTTCCATCCTCTTTATCAGCTCCTTCTCGACCTCGGATTCCCTCCTTGGTGATAAAAGGGATGGAAGTGGCAGGTCCGACTTCCCTATGTCTTTCCTAACCTCCTGTCCCTCACCCTGACCTTTCTTTTGCCTGTCCTGTTCCGCTTCGGCCTCTTTCACCAACTGGTACAACCGCTCCACCGACCTCGTGACTTCAATTTTGATGTCCGTCCTCAGGTTCCGCGCGTTGCCCAGCTGTAGTTTGGCCGCGTTAAGGCAGGCTCTTCCTTCAGCCGTCTTATTAGCATATTTGGTCGGAACCGGCGGACTTCCTTCCGTCTGTAATGAGGCGAAAAGGTTGCCCGCCGGGGCCGGCCCAGCCTTTTTCGGGGTGGTTGGGGCCTTCCGTTTGGTAACGGTCTTCGCCATCTCCCATTCACCTATGCTACGCCTCACGCCTGAGGATTTGGTCTGTCCGCCAGAAGGTCCTGCCTTCTCTGTCTGGTCGGATGTTTTCTGGGGTTCAGGATTTGTCATGTCCCCTGGCAATTTAACAGGTGTGCGGATTCCAAACATATCCGCGTTAAAATTAAGGTTAAACTTAAAAGTCAAAGGCAGAACTATACAGGTACACTAAAAATTAAAAGGTTTGTAGAAGTTATAAAAGATTATTAAAATTTACTTACGATTTTAAATGATAATTGAGTAAAGATTTGTATAAGTTATAAATGTATTTTTTATGTATTGGATTTTAATTTTATTTTCTGTTTCAGATTCACCGTGTCAACGTGGCTACTTCACTAGAGGCGCTGTTTCACAGGTAGGTTTGTTTTTACAGTGTAAAAGTTGTGCTCTATGTAGAGTCTCTAGCTCTACATAGGTATGTAAGTTTGTCAGCGAACGTACTAATACGTTGATACACAATAATAGAGTAGAAACAACTCAATTTATAAAATAAGATAAAATAAAAAATGGAGACTCTACGTAGAGTCTGTCACTCTAAACCGGCACGTAGTCCTGTCGCTTGTCAGCTTAACTAAAAAAGTCCTGTCAAAATCGGATGGTGGGTTGTCGAGATATGAGGTTTTGAAGTTTTCCAAGATGGCGGAACAAAATGGCGCCTGTAATGGAAAAACCCCGTAACTTTGTCAGTTTTTATGCTAGAGCTCTGGGGTTTGAGCAGATGATATTGCCTTTACACGGCCGTTACCCTCCTCACGTCAACTTGCACAAGAGTATACAAACTCTATATTTGACTGTGCTGCTGTTATTAGGTGGAGGGGGCAACGCCCGTGTTCCCCGAAAAAATCCCAGCTCTCTACGACTCCCAATAGTGAAGATATGGAGATTTCTATTTTTTCAAAATGGCGGCTAAAATGGCCGCTCTGGTCTAACTTCTGCTATTCTCAACCGAATTGCCCCGAGTTTGGAGTCTAATAAAAGGACTTTTTAAAACTTAACCTAATTCGAGACCAGAATTATAAATTAAAGCCCCCTTATTTAATTATATCTAAAAAAACACAAATAATTTACAAAAAATGCCCTAAAAAATACAAATTTAGTCCAAATGAGTCGGAAAAAACTATATAATACTTAGAATTTAAAATACAATCTTATAAAATAAAAAATAAATTTTTAAGAGCAAATTTGGGGGTACCCACTTGCGAGGTCGACCTTCAAAAATCAATAACTTGGAAACCGCTTATCGGAAAATTCCAAACTTTTGCAAACTCCTTTATTACAACAATATCAATAAGAAGTAATTTTAAAAATCTTCGCGCAACGCGCACGCTTCCAGAAAATAAACTTTGAAAATTTCCAAAAATTTTTAAAAATCGATATCCTTGTCAAAAATAAAATTATCCAAAAACTAAAAATGCAGAATTTAATAAAAAGTAGAGATAAACAATTTTACATTTCAAAATTTTTTCCAAGTAGATCCCTGAAGGTCCCAGAATGAAGGTCAAAAGGTCACGGAAATTTTTTTTTGAAAACTACCAGAGATAAAAATCTAAAAATTTGGAATAACCTGGAGACCTACTTAACTAGCTTATTTATAATTTAAAAATATAGGGTCACCGCTTATTTTTAAAAGATATTAATATTTTAAATGTGCGTTTTTTAAAAAAGTCTATAACTCAGCCAAAAATCAACCTTTTTGAAATCCCAAAGTGCCTCCAGCCTGGGCGTGATAGTACTCAAGTGGACCCGTTGTCAGCTCCTTTCCAGCAGCCCTGGGTCACTGACCTCGTGGCCACGTGGTTTTTGGTTTTTTGGACTTTTTCCCGTGCGGGTGCACGGAAAAAATCCAAACAAAAATGCAGTCTGTAGAGCACCAAAAAACACAACTTTCTGCACTTTTAAAACATGGGGTCACCGCTCAAAATTTTGCAGCGTTTCACTTTAAAGTTTTAAAAAACTTGAAAAATTTACTTTTTTTGTGATAACTTCGCGTTCACTTCACATTGGCCAACACCGTTTTCACAGGTGTATGCGCCTTAACTTCCCGCAAATTTTGAGGTATCACAAGATACTAAAAAACAAACTTTTCTATTTTTCCGGGATTTTTTCGTGCGGACCGTGGTTTGGATCTTGGCGGTCTCGAGGGCAGACAGAACGCGAATGGTTAGGTTAGGTTAGGTTAGGTTAGGTTAGGTTAGGTTAGGTTAGGTTAGGTTAGGTTAGGTTAGGTTAGGTTAGGTTAGGTTAGGTTAGGTTAGGTTAGGTTTTTTTTTTTTTTTTTTTTTTTTTTTTTTTTTTTTTTTTTTTTACTGCTTCTTCTCGTCACTATGTTTTTTGTGACGGTTGTTTCTTTTCGTTTGTTCTTTCTCGGTATTCTTTTTTTTTTTTTTTTTTTTACTTTTGCCTCCCATTCGTTTTATTCTTGTTTTTTTTTTTTTTTTTTTTTTTTTTTTTTTTTCTTCATTCGTATTTAGCTCTTAGTGTATACATCAATCAATCAATAATTCCATTGAACAATAACATCAATCAACCAATAATTCCATTCAATAATAACTGCTTGTTTATGCTATTTCTGTGTAAGGGATTGTGTAGAAACAAATTACAATTTCAATGTATTCATAAAAGGAGAAATTGGTATAATTATTCCTTTGAAAAATTACTTCAATCAATCAATAATTCCATTTAATAATTACTGCTTGTTTATGCTTTTCTGTGTAAGAGATTGCTTAGAAATAAATTACAATTTCAATGTATTCATAAAGAGAATAGAAATTACTAAATCAATCATTTATAGTAAAATTAAAAACGGTTATTAAATCAAAATCAAATTATACATTAAAATACAAACTCTAAAAATTACAAAATTTGCCCAATTATAGCAAAATTGAAAATATTAATTAATCCTCAACCCTACCACAACCAAGCAAATTCAATAATTTAGCTCCAAGTGTATACATCATTCAATTAATAATTCCATTGAATAATTACATCAATCAACCAATAATTCCATTCAATAATAACTGCTTGTTTATGCTATTTCTGTGTAAGGGATTGTGTAGAAACAAATTACAATTTCAATGTATTCATAAAAGGAGAAATTGGTATAATTATTTATTTAAATAATTACTTCAATCAATCAATAATTCCATTTAATAATTACTGCTTGTTTATGCTTTTCTTTTCTTTTCAAGAGATTGCTTAGAAATAAATTACAATTTTAATGTATTCATAAAGAGAATAGAAATTATTAAATGAATCATTTATAGTAAAATTAAAAACGGTTATTAAATCAAAATCAAATTATACATTAAAATACAAACTCCAAAAGTTATTAAATTTGCCTAATTATAGTAAAATTGAAAATACTAATTAAAATCAAAAATGCCATGCTATTACAATATATTTTATAAACAATTTCTAAAATAAAATAGTTCTTTATTAAAACAAAACAAATTGATAATAGTTACTATTACGCTATGATAATACTGTTAAATTAAACTAGCAGGCTTTTAGACTATAGTGGACCCATTCGCCCTTGCAGCTTTTCGCAAAATGCTCTCTGCAAAGGCGAGGAAATGGGTTCGGCGGTTGTCGTCGTCGATGGAGTCTCTTATACTATCCTTTATTAGCTTCAGACCCGCCTTGCACTCGTACTCATGCCGCTCCAAGCCGTATTTTGGACATTCTAACAAAATGTGTACTATTGTTTCAGGACTCGTGTCATCGCAAGTGCAAAACGGATCATCTGCCAGCTTAAAACGATTAAGGTAAGCTCTTATTCCTGTATGTCCGCTAAACAGTTGCGTTCTCAATGCGTTTGTACTAATCTTAGATAGGACTCTGTAGGCTTGTTTTACTTCGGGGAAAAACATCTTCGTGACTTCTCCTGTTGCGGCTTCAGTGTATCTTAGCTGCCACTCGTTTAGTGTTTCATCCCTGATGGAGTGTTTTGAGTAGGACAACGGGAACGCCTCGTATGCTGGAGCCACTTTCATTTTTGTTGCAGACTTTGCAAGTTCGTCAGCCCGCTCGTTGCCGATGATGCCAACATGTGCCTTTATCCAGTGCAACCTGACTTCGTTGCTTTCCTGGTTAATTTCTTTCAGGACTTGCTGTATTTCTGCCGCAATTGGGTTCTCTGTGCAGGGATCGCAGATGGATTCCAGAGCAGATCGTGAATCACTTATTATGTTACCACTTGTTGACTTATCTCTCAGGAAGATAACTGCTTTTAGAATGGCTGTCATCTCAGCTTGGAACACGGAACAGTAGTCTGCTAGTTTGATCTTCATGGACTTGTATTCCTTATTACGATTCTAGCACGAAACTGCGGCTCCTACTTTCCCATCAAGCTTACTTCCGTCTGTATAGAGTTTGGGCCATTCGTTGGTAATACCATCAGCCTCCTGTTGGCTGTTGATGCTCTCAAATATAACCAGTTTCCTCTCTGAAGGGTGCGGCAGTTGAAAAGGGCTTGTTCTCTTTTCCACTAATCTACCCGGTAGTTCATTAAATGGTTTCCCTCGTTTTACTTCATAAAGACCAGCCTGCTCTTTCAGTCTTAGATCCAGTGGAAGGATGCGGGAGATAAGCGCGCTCGAGGTAAGCGATGTCGTTCGATGTGCTCGGCTTATTTTGAGGGCAAACATTCTGGTTATATGGTCCAGTCTGGTTTTGACAAACTTTCTGTCTGCGGCTGGAGCCCACGTACTAGCTGCAAACAACACGACAGGTTCCACTGTCACTAAGTAAAGAAGTCTCATTATTTCAGAGTTTAGGCCCCATTGAGTCCTGACTGCTCTGGACAACATTTTAAAGATATTAACAGTTTTCCTATAGATATTATCCAAATGGGCTTTAAAGTTCAGGGATCTATCCACTGTGAGGCCCAGGACTTTTAGGGTGTCTGACAGATGAAGGGTTTGGCCATTTAAAATGAATTTTGGAATATCGTACTTGAGCTTTTTGGTCACTACAATTGCTTGCGTTTTGTGGGCTGCAAAGCGCATTTTGTATTCTGTGCCCCATTCTGCTATGCACTCGAGTGCTTTATTGACCTTTGATTCCAGTTGTGCCGTCGTTCTCGCGCTAGCCACCAAAAGAATGTCATCTGCGAATGCTTGGACGTGGGCTTCAAGTGTGTCCGCCACTTCTAAGAGTGGGTTCAGTTGTACGTTCCAGAGCAGAGGTCCGCAGATCGAGCCCTGTACACATCCCTTATTTGTTCTTCGGGTAACTATTTCGTCCATGTAGGCCAGATTAACTGACCTCTCAGAAAGATAGCTTGACACAAGTTTCAATGTAGGCTTATCCACTCCTTTCTGGTAGAGTTGTTTTAAGATTCCAGGCCACCAACAGTTATCAAATGCACCCTCGATGTCCAGCGAGATCACAGCTACTATGTCTTTGTTTTTGACTCCCTGCCTCACAAGTCCGATAGAGTCATAGAGGGCGTCCTCCGTTCCACGCTGTGGCATAAACCCGTATTGCCTTCTGCTTAATTTGGCTTGACTGCCGAGGTACCACATGATACGGGTCGCGAATAGTTTTTCTAAGGCCTTTCCCAAAACCGATAGGAGTCCGATAGGGCGGTACGATTTGGGTGCGGTGTAGTCCTCTTTGCCCGGCTTAGGAATGACTTTTATTCTTGCTGTCTTCCATCTGTTAGGAAAGTATCCGGTTTTTAGGCAAAGATTGAAGATTCCTAGTTGTACCAGTGGGGCCACCTCGAAGCAGATCTTGCATATGTCGGAGGTAAGTCCGTCCTCCCCTGGAGATTTGTTTGGGTTCATTCTGGAGTATACCACCCGGAGCTCTTCATGGGTGAATTTTGAGCAACCCTGCGGGCATTCCTGGTCAATATCAATATTCCGGAAGAGGTCAAGTATTTCACTTCGAACCTTGGCTTGTTCTCTGTTATCCGTGGCTTCCTCGTCCCATGGGTAGAAAGTCCTGGCCAGAAGCTCTGCAGATCCCACTGGGTCCAGGGCGTCTGCATCCGGAGTTGAACGAAGAAGCTTCTCCACTGTATTTCCCTCGCATAATTTGAGGATGCGGTATGAGCGTTGCCAGACAGTCTCTTTTTCTTCTTTGGTGCAGAATTCCGTCCAGCTGCTATTTATTGTGACTTGAATAAGGTCTTTGTATTCTTCCTTTGCCTTTTTGTACTGCTCCACGATCAGTGTTTTTCTGGCTGGATTAGCTTTCCGAATTTTATTTCTGCATCTCAGCATTTCTCCTTTTTTCTCTGTTAGTTTCTCTGTCCACCATATTATTTTCTTTCCCCTCTTTTTTAGAGGAATAATCGGGATTGTCTCCTTGCACACTTCCAGCACAGTGTCCGTATAGAGACTCACTATTTTGTCTATCCCGGCTTTAGTGTCAATCGTATCCACATTCTCTGGGTTTATCCTCTTCTCCTGTAGTTTTTCCCTAAGAATATCCCGAAATCCCTTCCAGTCAGCCTTTGTCGTATTAAAAATCCGTGTCGCCTTCCTCTTTCTCGCAAGGTCCGTTTGTCCTAGCTCTATGTCAAAATTAATCTGCCTGTGGTCCGATAGGGTCACGGCTTCCTTGTTGACATGCCAGTTTTTGATTTTGCCCAAGAGGCTGGTTGAACATACAGTGACATCAGGTATGCTTGTGTAGAGTTTGCCTCCTCTGTGAATATAAAAAGTTGGTGTAGCACCTTCGTTTAGCACATTGAGGTCACACTGTGACGCAAATTCTATGAACTTAGTACCCCTACTGTCCTCCTCTCTACATCCCCACCAGGGACTTGCCGAGTTTATGTCTCCACCGATGATGATGTCTCGAGTTCCCAACTGTGTCATGATGTTCTGAAGTTTTTGAATGTCTACCTCGATATCAAGAGTCCCATCTAAGTAAACGTTTATAATACCTATTTTATTAAGACCTATTTTAATTATACATGCAACCATTGACTCATGCACTAGATCTATATTTTCAATTATGTCTAAATTAGGATCGACAACGACAACCGCCGCGCGGACTGGCTTAGACTTATTTTGGGTCTTTTTTTGAATGACTCTAAAGCCACATGATACATGAGCCTTGGCCCCTACATATGGTTCCTGCAATAAGAGAAGGGAAAGGTTGCAATCAGTGGCTGTATGCAGGCATTCCTTCATAGCGGAGAAACCTCTGCCCAGATTCACCTGACCTATTCGCAAAGCACCTGGAACGCCCTCTGCTAGCAGTACGAAGTCATGCTTCGCGCTAGTCTATCCCACTTTTTCCATTCTGGGCATTCCGATGCATAGGCTGGGTGATTGCTATGCTCTTTCCTCTGAGTTGACTGAGCACAGTTCACGCAGTGGGGTGCGGAGTTGCGATTTCCGCACTCGCGTGTGTCATGCTCCTCAGAGCAATATCCGCATCTTGTCTGATCTTTGCAGTCCCGCGCCATGTGACCGAATGTCAAGCACCGGTAACACTGGACCACCGGCGACTGGTCCATGGCTGAAACTCTCTGGTAGCCAATGCGAAGTTCCTGGTCCCTAAGACTGCTCCAAAGACTGGGAGTCACCTCGAGAATAACATTAGACCTTGCATTATTTCGGACTCGACTGCGACGCAAGACCTTAACAGTGAAGTTCTCTGGCATCGGGTTGGGCATCAACTTTTTGTTCTGGCTGATCAAAGCCTCTTCTAGTTTGGAGTTGGCCAGATCGTTCGCCACTCCAACGAGCTTTAATAGTGGTAATTTGACAGTGGGCTGCGAGACGGTAAACTTCTGAGAAGACTTCTTTATTGCGTCTTTCAATACCTTCCTGTCCTGCTCGCTATCACAGTTTATGACCACCTTCTGGTTTCTGACTTTTCTCAGACCATTTACCCCTATCCCCAGCTGGACCACGTCTACCTTCTCCTTTAAGCTCTGCACTACGTCAGAACTAGAATGTTGAGGGTCCGCAGATTCGACCATAATGGGATATCGGGGTCTCATCAGTGCCTCTTTGTATGAAGCACTAGGAGCCCCTACCCCAGAACTGGTTGCAGGGAACAAAGATACGGCCTGTTGGGTTCTCTGTACATTTAGTGCTGACCCAGAGTCCTCGGGACCACCAATCTCACGTCTCAGTTCTTCCACCGCCATTCTTATAGGAGCCACCGTTTCCATCGTAGTATCTTTCAAGTCAGCTAAGCTGCGCTTGACGTCATCTACCTTCGAGGATATATTCATGGCGGCTTCCATAGGAACTGCTGCGATCTTAATCTCTTCGATGCCCCTTGACATTGACTGGACTGCCGCGTGAGTGCTACCGCAGAGTTCCATGACCGGTCTCACATCTTGACTCTCGGTCGCTGCCGCAATAGCCTCCTTTACTGCGAGGCATATCCCCTCTTTGTCTATGCCATAAGGCATCAAGTCAACTGGCGCAGCCTCCATAGCAGATGAACATCGCAGCTCACGAACCATCTCTCTCATCGTATCTTTGAGGTCATTCAGGTCCATCCTTGTTGAGGGTACACTCTGACACACCATAGTTGATTGGGCTGGTGTCGAAACCCGAGTCCGCTGCTCCATGGCTATGCTATGGATTTTCTCGGACACTGCCTTTACCTGTTTCAAATTCTTTTTGACAGCCTCTGAGTCTCTCTGAATGGCCTTTATGGGGTTCGAAAGGTCAATTGATAGTATTTGCCGAATAGTCTCAGTGTCCTTGTGAACTCGGTTCATGTCGTCCCTGAAGCCGCGGTAATCGGCAAGCGCTCCCTCCAGAATTTTTCCATGCCTTTGTGCCAGGCGCTCCCGATCCTTTGCCTGACTGGCACGCAGCCTTTGGGCCTCCAACATGTGAAGTGTCCGAGAGTCGGAGATTTTGAGGACCATCTCGTAGAGCACCTGGAGCGCCGAGACCACGTTATCCCTTATATCTCTCCTTAGATTTCCGGACTTCTCAAGATCGGCCTTTGCCTGTTGCAAAATTGCATTCGCTTGTCTGGGCATCTCATTGAGGATAATTCTTCTTCCGTCTATTGTCCTTGTTGAGGAGTTTAGTGACGCGTCCGAATCATAACCATCCCCATTCGAGTGTCCAGTATCCTCGCTAGCAGGTTCTGCGGCATTCTCTACCCCAGCTGTCTTGGCCTGTTTCAGCTGAGTCTGTATCCGGAGCAGGCTAGAATCTGATTTAGCATAACCCAGTGACACTGGTCTTAGGATCTTTTCTGGTCTTGCCGGTGTCGATGACGCCGCCAGTCTCTCAACCTCTACTTCTCCCCTAAGGCATGGTACCTCGTCTCGGCGTTGATCCTGGGTCAGAACTCCCTGGACATCATTTCCTTCGCTTTTGGGTCCACCTCCGAAGACCTCCAAGCTACCCACAGAAGGTCTATCGATTAGTGGATCCGGTGATGGCTCCGCAACAGGTGGCGCCGAGGCAGGCGGCGCAGATGCTCGAACAGTTTCCAAGTCACCAGTCTTCCCCGAGGAAGAGGCCGGTTTGCCACGCATGACCGATGAACCTTGTGACGATGGTTTCTTTGCTTTTCTTGGCAGGATCGTCGTGGTCCCAGGAGCACTCTTCGAGGACATGGCCGTACACCCCAAGAGCGAGATAAAACAAAAATTAGGTTAGGTTAGGTAAATTTGTAGTGCGCTACGCAATATACACTACAGAGTAAGAAAAATGTTAAATGTAAGGAATGTATGTGTACTCTATGTAGAGTGATGAGCTCTACATAGGTGTGTCAGTGTTTAAGCGTACGCACTTTACACTACTATACAAAATACAAACAAAATAAAAAACAAGGGAATCGAAATAGGTAACAAAAAATAAAACGACTCTATGTAGAGTCTACCTCTACGTACAGGCAGGTAGTCCTGCTAGTGGTTAGTTAGTCCGAAAAAATCCCGTCCAAATCGGACGGCGGATTCCCGAGATATGGGGCTTTTAGTTTTTCCAAGATGGCGGACAAAATGGCCGCCAAAACTTGTAACCAAAATATCTCGGTCCGTATAAGTCCTAAAACTTCGGGACTTTTGCAGACGTGTGTACCACGTCCCCGTCTAGGTTCCAGCACAGCATGTAGAGTCAAAAAATTTTGACTCTACCTAGAGCCCCAGATTAGATCAAGTCAGAGAGGGTGTAGTGGCGGTATCAGCAGCGAAAACCCCGTCCCAATCGGACTACTCTAGCGAGAGCTATGCCTGTTCAAAACAATCCAAGATGGCGTCCAATATGGCCGTTCAAGGACTAACTTTGGCAGTTTCAGTCCGAATTGGACCGTGTTTGGGCTTGTTTTGAAGGGCACAACCCCCACAATGGCTTGGGTTGGGCCACGTGCTGAAAAATCCCCCCCCTGATTTGATAAATTCAAAAAACACTAAAATTTAACCTAAAAATGGTCTAGCCACGCGAATATTTGACGAAAATTCCTGAAATTTTGCACACACCCCCAAACAATTTTTAAAAATATATTCCTAAAATAATTATTTTCCTAACTTTAAATTTAGGGGTACCTCGTGGTCCAACTAAATTTAAAAAAAAAAAAATTCTCGGAAACTAGCTGATTAATCTATGTCCAAATTTTTATGTGTAATAAAGGGCCTTAAAATCTATATAACACTACTTTAAAAAATATATGTCGTCGATCTTTTGATCGAGTTTAAATTTCTTAAAAATTTACAAAAATTTAAAACTACCCTAACTTTGTCAAAAATTGACTTAGATGAAAAAGAAAAGTGCCTCCCTGCTCTCCGCAGCGGTGTCCCAATGGTCCGATTGTCAGCTTCCTCCTGGCTGTCCTGGATCGCCGACCTCGTGGCCACGTGGTTATTGTTTTTCTGCCTTTATCTCCGCGCTCCTGCGCGGGAAAAATCGGGAGAGGCAGAAAAACTATAGTGCTCCTAGAGGCCTTTCAGAAGGCACCATAAAAAGTATATGTTACCGCTGCAGAACTTGAATAAAATCCACTTTAAACTTTGAAATTCTTGAAATTTTCACTATTTCCGTTATAACTCCGCGAGGAATGCACTTGGCGACGTTTGCTTTGCACAGCCGTATGCGCCTCGTAATTCCTCAAATTTTGGTATGTCACACGGCACTTAAAAACACTTTTTCGAATTTTTGCGAATTATTTCGCGTGGAGGTTTGGTTGCAAGTGGGCGCTCCGGAGTGCGGTTGGAGCCAGACTGGGGTTAGGTTAGGTTAGGTTAGGTTAGGTTAGGTTAGGTTAGGTTAGGTTAGGTTAGGTTAGGTTAGGTTAGGTTAGGTTTTTTTTTTTTTTTTTTTTTTTTTTTTTTTTTTTTTTTTTTTTTTTTTTTTTTTTTTTTTTTTTTTTTTTTAATAATACTAGTTCCCCTGGCGTTGCCAGGCACATTTTTTGCACAACTCTTGCATACAAGTTCTCGCTTTAATGCTTCTCGCACTTTCATTCCTCATACGTGATCTTTCTTTTGTCCATCCACTTTCTTGCTGTTTTACTTTACCTACTTTTATTTTATAGAGGGAAAAACAACAAGGGTATTTATTATTTAATATTTTACATCTTACTTATGGCTAAAATAACAAGGCTTTTTATTTATTATATTTTTACATGTTTTCTTATCTACTAATACATTTAATACGGACACAAATTGTATAAACTAATATTATACAATTGTGTTTCCTTATTTCTACTTATTGATTTTACGTGCTACATTAACTATTTTACAACAATAATCTAAAAACTTATTTCTACTATCTTTACTATCTATTATTAATGACAAATTACTTTTATTTATATCTGTTATTAATGCTATTTCAGTATCCGTGCGTATTGCTCCGAATCTGGGGCAGTCACAGATCAGATGCAGGACGTCTTCCTCGACATCGGGATCGCAGAGGCACGACGGACTCTCCTTACACTTGAACCGATGCAAGTATGAGGAGAACCCGCCGTGTCCCGTGAAAAGTTGGACTGTAGTGGGGGTTAGGTCTATGTGTTTGAGTACTTTATGTGCCCTAATAGCGTTTGGGAAGAAGGTTCTCGTGACAGCTCCTTGCTTTGCACTAATGTAGCGATGGTTCCATTCGCTAAGCGAGTCTCGTCTGAGTTCTCGCTTCGCGAATGAGACCGGGCAGCTGTCATACCTTGCTTTTACTTTTAGTGTCAGGGCTGCGCTCTTTGCCAACTCGTCAGCTCTCTCATTCCCTTCCAGCCCCATGTGTGCCCTTACCCAAAATAAGTTCAGCATTTTGTTCTGATTTCTGAGCTTTGTTATAGTCTCTCGAATCTGAGCTGCGAGGGGATGGGGGGAAGACAAGTTTGACACGGTTTCTAGGGCTGAGCGCGAGTCACTGAAAATGCTACAACTAAGTTCGGATCTTTTCAACGCCTCTTCCGTTGCCGCTGCCAGAGCCAGCAGTTCCGCCTGGTAGACGGTGCAGCATTCATCCAGCTTCAACTTACGGGTACTAATTTCAGTGGTTCCGATTCTGATGGACAGTGCGGCGCCTACTTTCCCCTGGATCTTACTGCCATCTGTGAAAATGTTGAGATGGGTGTCAAGGTTCTGGTCCAATGCTGCTCCGTCTTCCAGGCAGGTAAATGTTATATTTTTCCGAAGTGCCGGGTGTGGCATGGCCGCGTACGGTACTTGTTTTTCGATGTCTCGGTCTCCCACTACTTGCCGGGTGTAACCTTTCTTTATTTCATATAACAAAGCTGCTTCCCGGACTCTAATGTCCAGTGGGAGCAACCCTGCAAGTAGTAGCGCCGAGTTAAGCGAGACAGTTCTGTATGCTTTAACAAGCTTTTGTGCGAAGCCACGCTGCACCGAGTCAAACTCCTTCTTAATGCAGAGTTTCTCTGTTGCTGGTGCCCATACGCTGGCAGCGTACATGATGGTAGGTTCTACTACCGCGGTATAAATGACTCGTATTACTTCTGGCTGTAGACCCCAGCCAACCTTTGCGGCCCTAGACAGTTGATTGTAGAAACTTAGCGCTTTACGACAGACATTCGCGGCATGCGCGTTGAAAGTTAATTTGTTATCGATGGTGAGGCCAAGCAATTTGATCTCCTTTGACAGTCCAATGTCGGTCCCGCCCAAGCTCAGGCGCGGAGAGTCGTACTTTAGTTTGCGTGTAATTACCATGGCCATGGTTTTGTGTGGCGCAAACTTGAGCTTGTTCCGGACTCCCCACGCACGGACGTGTTCGAGCGCGGCATTGGCCTGCCTTTCAATCTCCAGCGACGTCCCACCATCGAATACTAGTACTATGTCGTCCGCGAATGCCTGTACGTAATCGCCCCTAAGCTCCAGGTCCTTCAAGAGGGGGTCCAGCAGCAGGTTCCACAGGATCGGGCCACCAATTGACCCTTGCACGCACCCTTTTTCTGTACGCTTTTCGTACTCCTCTCCGGCGTATCGGACCTTGACTCTTCGGTCACGAAGATAGCTATCTATCACCCGTCTCAAGTTTACCGGACACTTTTCCTCCGCCAGTCGGACTCTGATGGCCGGCCACCATGCGCTGTCAAAGGCCCCCTCTATATCTAACGACACCAGTGTCAGTATCCTCTTCTGGTCGAGCTTTGTGTTTATGTGTTTCATCAGATTATAGAGGGAGTCTTCCGTGCTCTTCTGGGGCATGAATCCGTACTGGCGAGTACTTATCCTCGGCACTAGGTGGAACTTGATTCGGTTGACTAGCATCTTCTCGAAGATTTTCCCCAGCACTGGGAGGAGCCCGATGGGCCTGTACGATTTGGGGGTGGTGTAAGTGTCTTTTCCCGGTTTCCGCAGCACAATGACCATGGCCTCTTTCCAAGGATTTGGGAAGTACGCGTATTCTAGACATTTGTTTGTTATACCTAAGAACATTTCTGGGTCACTGTCTATGGTTTCTTTGCATATGTCCAGAGTAAATCCATCCGCTCCGGGGGCTTTTTTTGGGCTGAAAGCACTCATCGCAGCTTTAAGCTCGGTCATGGTGAACAATGGGTCCCCAGGCTCAGCTTGTTGTCCATTGTTTACCCTCTCCGCTTCGGCTCTTATTCTGCGATGTATAGTGTTGTCGCTTTCTGTGGGGTCTTCTGGATAAAAAGATTCCGCGAGTACTTTCACAGAGCCTTTGGCGTCCAGCACTTTGCCCTCAACCCGAAGTAGCTCATCTTCTACCCTTTTTCTTGTCCTGCCTATGACTCTATAGATCCCTTCCCAGACCCCTTCCCTGTCCTGTTTGCTGCAGAAATCCCTCCAGCTCTGTACCCTTGCTTGTTCCGCCTCTAACTCGTATTCCTCTTTCTTTTTCAGGTACTCTTCGACGACTCTCGCTCTTCGGACCGGTGCGGTACCCTTGATTCGTCTCCTCCTGGTGGCGACTTCCCGCTTCAGCTGCGCGAGTTTTTCAGACCACCACGGAATAGTAAGTATTTGTGTGTGTTTTTTGGCTGGTATGGTTTCCTTGCATGCATGTGTGATTGCTTGAGTATATGTGTGTATGACTTCTTCTATCTGTTGCGTGCTGTGTGTGTGCTCTACTTTTGTGAGTGTGAGGTTTTTGTCCGCTTTAAATTGAGCCAATTTCTCACGAAATTGGTCCCAATTTGCTTTCCTCGTATTGTAGATTCGTGTTGTGCGTGTGATTTGTGTTCCGTGTGCTTTGTGTAACTGTATGTTAAATACTATGCCGTTGTGGTCCGAGCTCGTCATACTTTTCACGACGGTCCATCCGTCCACCAAGGTGAGCATGTCCTCTGAGCAAGTGGTGATGTCTACGTGGCTGGCGTATATCCGGTCTCCTCTCACCGTGTCAAATGTTGGTGTAGAGCCGTCGTTGAGTACCTGCAAACCGTGATCGTCAAAAAATTTCATGAGGTCCTCCCCTCTGGAGTTGGTTCTAACACTACCCCACCAGACGTTCCAGGAGTTAGCGTCTCCACCGATGACCAATCTGGTTGGCCCGAGTTTTTCCACCACCTTGGTTAGGTGATCCAGGTACGGTTCCAAGGGCTGGTCGCCCTCCAGGTAGATGGAGACTAGGTTAACTTCCCAGGCGGTTGTGCGGATCCCCAGGACGGCGATGTTTTTGGTGGTGAGCTGCGGGTATTGGATGACATCTAAGGTAGGGTCCATAACTGCTATCGCCGCCTTCACCATCTCGCCTTGTTCGACATTCTGGAAGATCCTAGTACCTGGGTACGACTTTAGTCTCTTTTGGGCCCCAACGTATGGTTCTTGTATGAGAATCACCGCTGCCTTACATTTAGCGGCCTCGATGAAGACCTCGTCTGTCGCCAACCGCTTCTTTCTGAGGTTTGCTTGAATGATCTTGTAAAGGACGCCCTCAGCAATACGCCACGGTGGATCTCGCTAGTGCTTCCCACTTGCGCCTCACCGGGCATTCGTTGCTAAAGGCGCCATGATCACTCTTTGCATTCTTAGCTTTTATGCAGTTTACACAGCAGGGGGTGACGTCACTCAGCCAGTCAGGGCACCCCGACTTCAGATGTGCTCCACCGCAGTGGCTGCACACATCGACTGCCTCGGTGCAGAATCGCCTTCCGTGTCCGTACCCTAGGCAGCGCGAGCACTGTACTAGGGGGGATTGGTCGGCGACTCTGATCCTCTGCATGTCGATGTATACAGTCCCCGCGCTTGTGAGGCTTTGCCAGAGTCGGGGCGACACCTTGATGACAACATGGGAGATGAGTGGGTTCCTTGCTTTTCGACGGAAGCGAACTTCCATGCGGTCATCTTCACCGCTCACTCCCCTCAGCAGGTGTCCGTTCTGTGTGCGGATAGCTTTTGTGATCTCCTCGTCCGTATGGCATTGGAGAACCCCATAGAGGATGACAAGAGGGTCTTTGTTTTTTATATCCTCTATGTTTAACTGCCCTTCCTTTTCAGCTATTCTTTTCTTTACCTTTCTCAGCTCTTCTTCGTTCTTACATCCCACTATTATTTTCCTGTCCTTTGCCTTCCTTATCTTATCAATCCTTGTCCCTTCCTCCGTTGCATTAACCACCTTCCTGATCCTTTCGAAGACTTGGTCCCCTGTCTCGTGGTCATCTTTTGACGAAACTATTATTGAGTGCATGGCGGTGTTGTCAAGAGGCTGCCTAACTGGAGAGCTCGCTGTCACGCTTGCATAGGAGCCTCTGTTTGTGTGCGACTCATGTTGCGTCTTTATTGTTTCCGCCAGCCTCTCCATTTCCTTCCTATGGTCCTCGAGTAGCCTTGCATGCTCATCTATTTTCCTAATTATTTCGTCACCTTTCTCAATCCTTTCTATTCTCCTTTCCTCTCTATCCCTGTCCTTTTCGGTCGTTATCTCTTCCGCCTTCGGTGGTTCTTTTCCTTGCTGCCTTAGATTTCCTGGGTCGCTTGCTTTCTTTTGTCCTGTTCCCTTGATACCGTCCGTTTCTTTGACTAGCTGGTAGAGCCTGTCGATTAGGTGTGCAACTTCAGTCTTAATGTCCGTCTTGAGGTTTCTAGCATTGTTTAGGCTAATTTTCGCCTTTGTTACGCAGGCTTTGGCTTCTGCCAGCCGGTCTACGCTCTTTATTTTTTGTTGTGGTGAGCAGGCCGCGGTCTCCGTCGTCGTCTTGAGGGTCTGTGCTTTGATCTCTTGCGAGAGTGATTTTAGTTTTTGCGTTTCAGCGGTGCTTGTATCGGACTTTCCTGCTTCCCATTCGCCTATGCTCTTCCTTACTTTGGAAGGGCCTTTGGGTGAACGCGAGGCTTCCTTTTGGGTGGGGTCTACCAGGAAGGTGCTATCGTGCGTCATTTTGGGGCTCGAGGCTGTCTCGTTGAGAGTTTTTGCGCCTTTTGCCGGAGTGCGGAAGCCGAACATATTGAGTTGTGCAAATGCCAAGGAATCGTGTCAAGTGTAAAAGGTTTTGTAAGGGTTTGTTTTAAGAAATTATTTGTCAAATTACTACACTAAAATAAAAGACCTATTCTAAACTAATTTAAGGGCGCAATAAAAAACGCAAAAAGAAAACAGGGACCGCTGATTCACAAGTAAGTTGGTGAATTCCAACAGAAAAATAGGTACTCTACAGTGCTCTATGTAGAGTATTTAACTCTACACAGGTGTATCAATGAGTCAGCAGAAATGTTTGTGCACTAACATACGAAAACCCGAATAAATTCTTACAAAATTTTTTGAGACTCTACCTAGAGTCTGTCTCTATAAACAGTCTGATAGTCCTGTTTGTAGTCAACTTAACTAAAAAAGTCCGGTCCAATTTGGACAATGGGTTCCAGAGATATGAGCTTTTGAACTTTTGCAAGATGGCGGACAAAATGGCCGCGAAAACTTAAAAATGCAATAACTCCGTCAAAATAAAGCCCAGAGCTCCGGGGTTTTGACTGGCGTGATTGCCTTGTCCCCGTCTAGTCTCTTAAGCGATAAGTAGAGTCAAAAAACTTTTGACTCTACCTAGGGCCCTAACTCAAATCAAATCAGGGAGGGGGGCGTTGCGGTGCCAGCAGCGAAAACCCCGTCCCAATCAGACTACTCTAGCGAGGGTTATGCCCGTTTAAAACAATCCAATATGGCGGCCAAAATGGCCGTTCAAGGGTCAACTCCGAAAGTAGCGGTCCGAATCGGACCGTGTTTGGGCTTGTTTTAAAAGGCACAACCCACACAATAGTTTGGGTCGGTTCACGTACTGATAGAACCCCCCCCTGATTTAATACAACCAAAAAACACCAAAATTTTCACCAAAAATTCCCTAACTTAGCGAAATATAGCTAAAAAAAATTTTTAAAATAAACTACTATACTCAAATAATTATTATCTAAATTTCCTTAAAACTAATTTATTTCTAACTTTAAATTTGGGGTACTTAGTGAACACCCAAAAACTTCAAAAAATTTTTTCTCAAAAACTGGCTGATTGACCTATGCCAAATTTTTTATATAATGTTAAGGACCCTAAATTCTATACAATTTAAATTTAAAAACTATATGTCGTCGATCTTTTGACGGAGATAGAAATTTTCAAAATTTCAAAAAATTTAAAACTGTTATATCCGAGTCAAAAATGTACTTATTTCCAATTTGAAAGTGCCTCCCTGCTCGATGCAACAGCGTCCCGATGGTCCCGAAGTCAGTTTTCTCCTGGAGGCCCTGGATCACCGACCTCGTGGCCACGTGGTTTCTATTTTTCTGTTTATATCTCCGCGCTCCTGCGCGGAAAAAATCGGTAAAAACAGAAAAACCGTAGTGCTCCTGATGGCCTTTCAGAAGGCACTTTAAAAATCGTAGGTCGCCGCTGCAGAATCCGAGAAAATTGCACTTTAAACTTTTAAAATTTAAAATTTTTCACTTTTTTGGTGATGGCTCGTTCAAAAAAACACTTAGCGACACAGCGTTTTCACAGTTGTGTGCGCCTTGTGATTCCGCAAATTTTCACGTATTGCACTGCACTGTAGCTCACTTTTTGGATTTTTTACGAATTTATTTGCGTAGAGTTTCCCTTGTAAGTGGGCGCTCCGGAGTGCGGTTGGAGCCAGACTAGGGTTAGGTTAGGTTAGGTTAGGTTAGGTTAGGTTAGGTTAGGTTAGGTTAGGTTAGGTTAGGTTAGGTTAGGTTAGGTTAGGTTAGGTTAGGTTAGGTTAGGTTAGGTTAGGTTAGGTTAGGTTAGGTTAGGTTAGGTTAGGTTAGGTTAGGTTAGGTTAGGTTAGGTTAGGTTAGGTTAGGTTAGGTTAGGTTAGGTTAGGTTAGGTTAGGTTAGGTTAGGTTAGGTTAGGTTAGGTTAGGTTAGGTTAGGTTAGGTTAGGTTAGGTTAGGTTAGGTTTTTTTTTTTTTTTTTTTTTTTTTTTTTTTTTTTTTTTTCCTGTCCGGGCGCAGAGGCCCGGCCCGCGAGCTAGCCTACATGCTGTCTCCTCCAATGTGGATTTGGAGTCTTTCTTACTGAATGATTGTACACGGGGTGAGTATCTTTATTTCTTAACCTAGCATGGATATTTGATCTTTATTTCTTATTATCTATTTTGCTTATTATTATTATTTTATACATTTTAATATCTTATCACTATTGTCCAAACTATTGACATAGGTTAACTTAATTTACATTTCACTATTTTATAATGTTCCTATATATACTTTATTATACATATTCAGCATTATTATATCCGTTTTCTTATTTGACTTCTTAGATATTATACCTAAATTTACACAGCACTTTAATATAAACATTTCTCCTGAACTTATAATTATCGATTATTTTGACATGAACTTGACACTATTACACTCATATAGATTATTTTTATTTACATTTCCTTATTTTTATAATGTTCCTATATATACTCATTATATATAAAACAACATATTTATTATCTATTCTTATTTCTACATATAACTTTTTTACCTATATTAATACAATAATCTATAAACACATTTCTACTTTCTTTATCCCTAATTATCAAATATATATTTTCCTTTCTTAAGGCAATGTTTAGATTTTGCTCAAGCTCATATCTCAGCAAGCCATAGATGGGACATTCCAACAGGACGTGTTCAACCGTCTCTGCTTTATCCGGCTCACATGGGCACGATGGGTCCTCCTTACACTTGAACCGGTTCAAGTATTCTGAGAACCCACCGTGCCCCGTTAAAACCTGGGTCAATACATTTGAAATTTCCATCTTCCTAATTATTTGATGGGCCTCAATTGCGTCAGGAAAGAAAAGCTTAGTCACGGCCGCTTTGTCCTCTGATTTATATCTCCGGTTCCATACGTCAAGCGAATCCTTACGGATTTGTCGCTTGACGTATGAGACCGGACACGCATCATAGTCAGGCTTTTTCTTTAACTTCAGTGCGGCATCTTTGGCTAGCTCGTCGGCTCTTTCATTACCGTTCATCCCAGCGTGCGCTTTGATCCAAAATAAAGATGTATCTTTATTTTGGAGTTTAATGGTTTCCAGGTTCTGTCTGGCTTCTGTTGCTAAGGGATGAACGGAGCCATGATTCGTCACCGTCTCCAAAGCCGCCCGCGAGTCACTGTAAATACCATAACTGGTTTCGTGGCGCTTTAGAATCTCCCGCGTGGCTCGACATATGGCGTATAGTTCCGCCTGATAGACCGTGCAGTGAGATGGCAGCTTCAGTTTGAGGGATTTGATCTCCGCTTCGCCATTCCATAAGGATAGCGCCGCGCCGACCTTATCCTCAATCCTGCTGCCATCCGTGAAGATTCGGACTGCCTGTTTGTTATGTTTTTCAACATGCTGTGGGTCTATCAGGTTTATGAACTCTAAGCTCATATGCCTTGCCGGATGTGGGCGCAGACTAAACGCCACTCTGCTCTCTACCTCCCTGTCCCCCAAAAATGGCTGAGGAACTCCGCGCCTGGCTTCGTACAAGGCTGCCGCCTCACGGATTCTGATGTCCAGCGGCAGAATCCCAGCCAGTATTAGAGCCGAATTTAGGGAGACAGTTCGGTAGGACTTTGTGAGCTTCTGGGCAAAAACCCTTTGGACCGCGTTTAATTGCCGTTGCACCTTTAGCTTTCCCGTCGCATTTGCCCACGCGCTGGCCGCATATGTCATGACCGGCTCCACTGCTGCCTTGTAGATGATCCGGATCACTTCCGGGTGCAGACCCCAACTGACCCTGGCGGCTCTCGACAACTGCTTGTAGAAGTTCAACGCTCTGACGCAGGTGTTCGCGGTATGTTTGTTGAATGTTAGCTTATTGTCGATTGTGAGTCCCAGGATCTTAACGTCTTCTGACATGGCAATGTCGACCCCTCCCATGCTCAGCAGTGGCGTATCGAATTTAAGTTTGCGTGTAATAGTCATAGCGCAGGTTTTATGTGGCGCAAATTTGAGCTTGTTTTCGATACCCCACTCCTGAACATAGGCGAGAGCGGCATTGGCTTGTCTCTGCACCTCCAGTGCCGTGTGACCATCAAACAGTAGGACCACGTCATCCGCGAATGCCTGCACGTGGACACCCCGTCGCTGAAGTCCCTTGAGAAGAGGATCGAGAAGAAGGTTCCATAGCAGTGGTCCGCCAATGGAACCCTGGACGCAACCCTTGTTTGTGTGCTTAATATATTCGTGCGCGGCGTATCTAACCCTTACCGTTCTATCATCCAGGTAGCTATCTATGACCCTTCTCAAATTTACAGGGCAACCCGCCTCCGCCAGTCTCACTCTGATGGCCGGCCACCATGCGCTATCGAAGGCTCCCTCTATGTCCAGTGATACCATGACTATCAGTTTCTTTTGGTCAAGTTTGCTATGGATGTGTTTCATCAGGTCATAGAGGGAGTCCTCGGTACTTTTTTGCGGCATGAACCCGTACTGGTTAGGTTAGGTTAGGTTAGGTTAGGTTAGGTTAGGTTAGGTTAGGTTAGGTTAGGTTAGGTTAGGTTAGGTTAGGTTAGGTTAGGTTAGGTTAGGTTAGGTTAGGTTAGGTTAGGTTAGGTTAGGTTAGGTTAGGTTAGGTTAGGTTAGGTTAGGTTAGGTTAGGTTAGGTTAGGTTAGGTTGCCCCAGAAGAGCGGGAGGCCGTCCGCAGAGAGGCGAGGGACGCAACCGTCCAACATTGGACGGAGGCCCTCGCCACCGCAGCCTTTGGCCGCAGAACGTTGGACGCGCTCGGGCCAGTCCTGCAGGACTGGCTCGGGCGGTCCCACGGTTTCCTTTCTTTCCGTCTGGTGCAGGTGCTATCCGGGCATGGCGTCTTCGGATCGTGCCTGCATCGGATCGGAAGAGAGGAGACCCCGGCCTGCCACGATTGTGGCGCGGCGGTGGACACGGCGCAGCACACCCTGGAGGTGTGTGCGTCGTGGTCTGGGCCGCGCCGCCAATTGATGGCGGTGGTCGGGCAGGACCTCTCGCTGCCCAGCGTGGTTTTAGCCATGCTGGGAAGCGAGGAGTCCTGGGCTGCGGTGGCCTCCTTTTGCGAGGAAGTAATTTCGCAAAAGGAGGCGACGGAGCGGGCGCGGGAGGTAGACCCTCTCGCAGCGCCACTCCGCAGGCGACGAACGGGTCGGAGAAGGCGATTGCACGACAATCGTCTTCCCCCTCCTGGTGGAGGATAGCGGGAGACAGGCGCGGGGGCGTCTTCTCCCGCATTGCACGTATCCTCCACTTCCGCCGGGTGGGAATGACCGCGAGCACTCGCGGCTATTCTCGGGCCCCTCTCCCAGGGTGGGGAGGGGGGTGAAGGGCTCGCCGTAAAGGCGGGCGGTCGTCAGCGGGGGGCTGGATGGAAAGGCTGTGCCGGATTCCCAGTTCCCCTCCATATAGGCGATGCGGGAGTGCCGCTGGGTCGTTTAGTGGGTATACCGGTGGGGAGCACCGGGAGTCCCACATAACCCTTCCGTCCCCCGACGGGAGGGTATGCATAAAGCATTTTTCCCAGCGTCAAAAAAAAAAAAAAAAAAAAAGGTTAGGTTAGGTTAGGTTAGGTTAGGTTAGGTTAGGTTAGGTTAGGTTAGGTTAGGTTAGGTTAGGTTAGGTTAGGTTAGGTTAGGTTAGGTTAGGTTAGGTTAGGTTAGGTTAGGTTAGGTTAGGTTAGGTTAGGTTAGGTTAGGTTAGGTTAGGTTAGGTTAGGTTAGGTTAGGTTAGGTTAGGTTAGGTTAGGTTAGGTTAGGTTAGGTTAGGTTAGGTTAGGTTAGGTTAGGTTAGGTTAGGTTAGGTTAGGTTAGGTTTTTTTTTTTTTTTTTTTTTTTTTTTTAAAATATGCTCCACAGACTGCAGTCCGTGCTCTTTTTTAATTTAATTCTTTATTTAGTAACTCATTATTTTATTACAAACTTAAAATTAAGAGACTTACTCAGTAAGGAAACTTGATATTGACTTAATTCTAGTTGATACATAATGTTCTTGTTATTTATATAAATACAATGAATACCATTATCGTTATGCTAGTTTAAATTATACATATCATTTTGTTTTTGAAGACAATTTTGGTTATTTTATGTTATAAGATCTATAATTAAAACATTCATTTTGTTTAATTGTTGTTATATAGTGATATATGAAGTTAGAGTATACATGGTTATAGTTGTTAGAGTTACTTCTTAGGTGGATTTTATTATACATTGTTAGCTTTATTATAATTAGGCTTGGGTATACATCTGTTACATATTGTTATGGTTAATATTTTTTTTTTTTTTTTTTTTTTTTTTTTTTTTTTTTTTTTTTTTTTTATAGATGTGTATAATATTGTTTTTTTTTTTTTTTTTTTTTTTTTATTGTTTTTTTTTCTTTTTTACAAAGTTACTATAAAATTATTTTCCTATTGGTTACAGAATTTAGTAAGATACGATTTGTTACATGAAGTTTATGAGGATAGTGGTTAACCCTGTTCGTCCATCCGTCCCAACTCGCGAGCGAGTTTCTCAACGACCGCTGCGTTTCGGTGTTTGATGGCCATTTTTAGGTTGTATTCCACTATTTTTTTGGTTGACGCTGCCATTGCTCTTTTGATAAAGTACCCTATCGCGTCGTTTTGGTCATCCGTGTGGTAGGTACAGCTGGTGGTATGCCGTGACACTGCTACCACCGCATGGGGTACGCTCTGATGTAAATCTATTGTTTTTGATGTGGTTTTAACAATGATTACCGTTTCGAACGTTAACCCCTGCGCTTCGTGGATGGTCAGTGTACGCGATCCTGTGCCCTTACCGTATCCCTGGTCGATGAGACATTGCTTCTCGCTTTGGGTATGGACCAGGAATAGAGTGTTTTGGAGCGTATGGGGTATTTGAGCACCGGTGTAATTTTGTATGTTAAGAGAACGCGCACTTAGTGTTGAAGAGTATATACCGGAGTATACCTCTCTTAGTGCATAGGCAACATCCATGGGGTTCCGGTGTGTACATAGCAACTCCTGGCTGATGTTTGTTACCAGGTTTGGGCGGCAGTACCTCATTTCGAAGAGATTTTCTCTATCGATGAAAGGCAACTGGTTGACATCTCCGATGAGGACCATTTCTTTGGCACCGCACAGCTTGGCTGCCATGACTATGGCTCCGAAGTGGTTCATGAGAGCCTCGTCAACCATGAGACGGTTGCATTTGTCCGACTCTCTGAAGCCATTAACCAAGACAGAAGCCATAGTGCGGACCCTGGTCTTGACAAGATCACCAACACGGAGCGCTAGTTTCTCCCTTAGGTCACTAGCAGCATTAGATGTTGTGGTGATGATGACGTCCTTGTCAGCATCGAAGTGCCCTACCACCCAGGTTGTCTTACCACACCCCGGAACTCCGTTGACCCACTCAATTGTTGGCGGCACCCAGTCCCTCCAGACAGATCCTGTGACTTGAGTTCCCGACATGGATTTCGCCATGTCGAGAATCTTGTCGTCCAGTAGAATCCTGGTGCACTTTGCAACAACAACCAAGGGGTCTCCTTTTGGGGTGTTGAATTTAGGTACTCCGGTCTCAGTCTCTTCGCTGCTGAGTGCCACGAAGCCACTTGTTGCGTTGTATGCTGCCATATAGCTTCCTGACATTTTGCCCTTGATGACCTGGGAGTTGTCGTTGTTGTATATGGCTGCCTCTGCCTCCTCGAGCTTTTCCTTTAGTAGGTTTTGATTACCCTGCTCAAAATTTGCCAAGATGGTTTTGCAAACCTTGAGATTGACCTCAGAGGTTGCTCGTGTAATGGCCAAAAACTCAAGGAAGGCGTTGTACGCGTGGTCTCGTGGAACCTTTGCATCTATTAGACGAGGCGGAGTTACCTGCCCCATGTCAGCTCTTGTCCTGTTTTTATTTGTTGGAGCCTTTGCTGTTGCTGTTGTAGTTTTGACTGTTGTTGATGATGGATTTCCTGACAGCCCTTGCAGCATTGAGCTGAAGGTGTTTAGAAATCCCTTGAGGTGGCCTCCGACTTTGGATCTTTTCTTACGTTCCATCATGCCACTCTGGTGGGCTGCGTCTTTCTCGGCGACTGCTTTTTGTTGGACGCGTTCGGATCCACTGATCGAGGTAGGTATTGGGTGTCCCCAGCTGTCGGTTGTAGTTTTTGAGTCGTGCGCTCTTAGATAGTTTAGGTTTTCACCTCTATCTTCGTACACAACCACCTCATGTTGTTCAGAGGCTTTTATACAACCTAGCCGGTCTGCGACTTCTCCCTGCTCATACCCGACCATCATTGCATCCACACTTATTACACGTGGAACTTCCACCACTCTTCCCGTTTCCCCCAACATGGTGAGCATCGAGCATGCCTGTGTGAAGGGGGAATTTCCTTCCAATGTGAGTAGAGCGATCGTCTTATTTCGCGATCGCACCAGTCGACATCGGTGGCCCGCCACTTCTGTTTCAGGTAGTGCACTGTACATTTTGTGCTTCATGGTCGTTTTTGAAGTGCTCCCATTTATGAGTGACGCCAAGCCCGGTGAAATGGCGACGCGATTTCTAGCCCCGATTCGGCAGAAACCTATTCCGAGCCGTTCGTTGTTGCTATCCATGAAGAGTGCCACTCCTCGGATTCTTATCCCTGGCACTCCTTTCTCTCCACATGCAAGCAGTGAATGGATAGCGACGCTCTTCGTAGTAGGTTTCTGCTGTGAGCCGGTGCCATTGGTGGTAGTTGGGGCTTGGCTAACAGGTGTTGGTTGTGATTCAAGGGGCGGAAGGTTAGTGTGTCTCTTAGCAGCAGTTCGGAAGATCTTCTCGGCGAAGGACAGAAAGTGTGGTCTGCTGGCCGGGTCTGCAAGTATGCTATGCAGTTCCGGTTCAACCAGTTTTCTGTCAATCCGAGTTTCTAGATCGGTCCGAGCCGCTAGGAAACGTGGGCAGTCGAGTATGATGTGAAGTATACTTTCACTGATTTCCGAGTCGCACTCGCAACCCGGGCTGTTTTTCAGCTTAAATCTGTGAAGATACTCGGCTATCCCTCCGTGGCCTGTCAAGATCTGCACTTGTGTATGTGTAAGTTTTGTGGTGCGAGTTAGCCGATACGCTTTTTGGACGTCTGGAAGGAACCTCCTTGTTAGTGCGCCTGTTTTGGAGGTTTCGTATCGATCCTGCCATTTGCGGATCGACTCTTCACGAATTTTCCTCCTAATGTAGGACAGTGGGATCCTTCCATAGTCCTGTGTGGCGTCACCGAGTGCCGCTGCTTTTGCCAGCTCGTCAGCTCTCTCATTTCCTGTGGTGCCAACGTGCGCTCTCAGCCAGAACATCCGGACTTTCCGTCCATCCTCCAAGATCCTCCCGATGTTTTCCTTTATGCTTCTCGCCAGGGGATGGCTCAGACTTGGGTTTCGGAGCAGGTCGAGTGAAGATCTTGAGTCACTCAGTATGTTGACTATCGGTTCCCTGCTCGAATTTACCATCTGAAGTGCCCTGTGTAGTGCATACAGTTCCGACTGGAAGACTGTGCAAGCGGGGTGAAGCTTAAAGGTGGCGAAGTTTGATTCCTTTCCCTCCTCCCACCATGTCAGGGCAGCACCTACTTGGTCGTTGATTTTGCTGCCGTCTGTGTATATTTGGGGTCCGCTGACATGCTGGATGGAGTCTTCGAGGAGTTCATACTCCGTGGACATTAGGGTAGATGGATGGGGTTGGTCCAGGTATCCCACTCGGAGTTCAAGCTCCGTTCCAGGTGGGAGGTAGTCCTGGGAGAGACCTTTTTTGGCTTTGTACAGGTTTGCCGCCTCATGGATCCTGAGGTCCAGTGGAAGCAAACCCGACAGCGCGAGTGCTGAAGTGAGAGAGACAGTCCGGTAGGACCTGCACACCTTTTGGGCAAAACCTCTCTGGAGGGCATTGAGCTGCTTTTTGTTCATTTCCAGCTCTGCCGCTCGAGACCATGCGCTTGACGCGTATGTCATTATAGGTTCTACCACTGCGATGTATATGGTTCTCGTGATCTCGCTGTTTAGTCCCCACGTTACTTTAGCTGCGCACGCGAGTTGTTTGTAGATGTCTACTACTTTCTTGCATTGCGCAGACACGTGGGGCTTGAAGACTAGATTCTTGTCGATTATGAGGCCCAGGAGCTTTATCTCCTCAACGAGGTCAAGTTTTGTGCCGGCCATGTATAGTTGTGGGGTCTCAAATTTCAACTTCTTGGTGAGGAGCATCGCGTTGGTCTTTTGCGGTGCGAAGTTGAGTTTGTTGGCGTTTCCCCATTTTGCAACTTTGTCCAGCGTTGAGTTGACTGACTGCTCCAGATTGCTCACCGACTGTCCTGTGAACACGAGTACCACGTCATCCGCAAAGGCCTGACAGTATGTTCCTTCGATCTCTAGCGTTTGCAGCAACGAGTCTAGGATAACGTTCCAAAAGATTGGTCCTCCTATGGATCCTTGGACGCAACCTTTTGTTGTTTCCTTCTCGTATGCTGCCCTTGCATAGTTGACCGTGATTCTCCGGTCGGTTAGATATGAACACACCATCTTGTACAGGTTTCCCGGACACCTTTTTTTGACAAGCTGGATTTTCAGTGCTGGCCACCAGGCGTTGTCGAAGGCACCCTCTATGTCCAATGAGATGAGGAGCACGATGTTTTTAGTGTTTACTCCTTTTTTTACGTGCTCTAATAGGTCATAGAGGGCGTCCTCGGTTCCTCTTTGTGGCATGAAGCCGTATTGGTTTTTGTGTAGTGTTGGGAGAATGTGCCATTGGGGTCGACCAATCATTAACTTCTCAATGGTTTTTCCGAGAACGGATAGAAGGCCAATGGGTCGGTATGACTTTGGGTGGGTGTAGTCTGCCTTCCCTGGCTTTCGGATTATGACCACGTGTGCCGCTTTCCAGTGTGTGGGGAAGTGTTTTAGCGATAAGCATTTGTTTGCTATCGCCATGAACACCTCCTTATTACATCTTATGGCTGCAGCACAGATGTCAGCGGTTAGCCCATCTGGTCCGGGTGCTTTTTTGGGGTTTTGTGTTTGCAATACTTTTTCCAATTCCGCTGACGTGAAGGGTGGGTCATCTTCCGAAAGGCCCTCTAATACGTTCTCCGCCATTTGATATCGAAGTTTAGCGTGATGTGATTGGTCGGTACTCTCTGAGTCGTCTGGATAGAAGGTTTTGGCTAGGAGTTCTGCCGACTGTTTTGGGGTTAGGGTGTTACCTTCAGGGCTTCTCAGAAGCATGTCCTCCTGCTTTCCTGACGTTTTCCTGATTACCCTGTAGATTTTATCCCACATACTCTCCTTTTCCTGAGTCGTGCAGAACTCCTTCCAGCTCTCCGTTTGGGCTTTTTCTGCTCTCTCTGAGTACGACATTTTGGCTTTCTGGTACTCTTCTATTACCATTTTTTTCCTATGGGGAGCTGCATTCCTGATTCTCCTCTTTTTCCTGAGGACCTCTTTTTTAAGATCGCCAAGCTCTTTCGACCACCACGGGGGCTTGGGATCGCCTGCCCTATTTCCTGCAATAGGGATGGTTTGTTTGCAGGTCTCGTGAATGGCCTCTGTGTAGGCTGTGATCTTATTTTCAAGGTCTTCTGGGGTTTTTGACTCCACTACTGAGACACGCGTGATGTCTCGTTCTGCTAGGATCGTTTTTAGCAGAACTGAGAATTCGGTCCACTTTGCCTTCTTGGTGTTATACTTGCGCGTCGTGATCGGCCTGAGAGTTTCTAGGGCCTTTCCTAGGCGCAAGTTGAAGGTGATAGCATTATGGTCCGAAGTGACGAGACTTTTGTCTACTCTCCAATTTTCGATTTTTCCGAGCAGAGACATGCTGCAAGCAGAAACGTCTACTATACTTGTGCACGCTCTGTCGTTTCTGAAAGTCTCGAAGGTTGGAGTGTCTCCGGTGTTTAGGATTTGGAGTCCCTTTTCATTCAGGAATGCATTGTAGGCTTCCCCTCTGTCGTCCTCAAATGCGCTGCCCCACCAGTGACTCCAGGCATTAACATCTCCCGCGACTATGAGGTTGTGTGTGTCCAATTTGTCGCAGGCTTTTTTGATTCTATCAAGATAAGGCACGATGTCCTGGTCCCCCTCTAGATAGACGGATACCACTCCCAGTTTAAGGCCTCCTCCGATAAGAAGGACCGCCGCTTCAGTCTCGGTCACCAATTGAGGGTCATGTATTACCTCCAGCCGGTCACCGAATACTATGATGGCTGCCTTCACCGGTTTTTGCCTGTTTAAGGTGCATTGGATTACCCGAGTCCCCGGATGTTGTTTGAGGACACCGTTTTTTCCAACGTAGGGTTCCTGGACCAGGGCGATTGTGATGCCCCTGTCCACTGCCACCTGGAGTAGTTCCGCCGTAGCCAGTTTCGAGCGTTGCAGGTTGGCTTGGATGAACCTCAAACCTGCTCCACCCGTTTTATGAGGGACCGAGCGTTGGTACTGTGAGGGGCCCTTAGCAGTAAGAAACTCGGGACCGCGCTATAGCATCCCATTTTTGTTTCTCTGGGCACTCTTTGCTAAAAGCATTGTGCGCCAGGTCTATGCTCGTTCCGTGCGCGGTCGAGCAATTCTTACATTTTGGGGGGTTCCCCTCTAGTCTCCCCTTGCATTTTTCCCAGGAGTGAGACTTGCCGCAGTGACTGCATAGCTCGTCTCTCTCCCGGCAGACCACCTTTGTGTGGCCGAAGCCAAGGCATTTAGTGCATTGCACTAGGGGGGAGTGGTCAAACACAGGCCTGCGCTGCATGCCTATGTAGACCTTCCCTGCCTCTGTAAGGTTTCTGTGAATAGAAGGGGAGACTTCCAGGACCGTGTGGCACTCTAGGGTGTTGCGTGCCTTTTTCCTGTACCTCATCTTGATAGTACTCTCCTGAAGGTTGATGTCCTTCAGGAGGTGTTTGTTCTGTATTAGTATGTTTTCTATAATATCTTTGTCGCTGTGGTAGGATAGGACATCCTTCACGATGACCAGTGGGTTGACTGCCCTCGCAACCTCCGCCTTTAGGCCCTTATCTAGCCTCACCCTGCTCTGCACGAGATTTAGATCTTCTTTGGAGCTACAGCTCAGAATAACTTTACTGTTCCTAGCTTTCCTGACTTTGTCGATCTTTGCTCCCGTGTTCTTTGTGTCCAGAGCTTCCCTGATACGATCAATCACGTTTTCCCCGGTGTTTTGGGGATTGTTTGATGTGATGATTAGGGTATGGTTTGGCTTTAAGGGCGGTGGTGGTTTAGCGGCGACCTTTGCGTAGGTCAGCCTTCCCTTCGAGCTGCCTCCTTCCTCCGCTTTGGCGAGTTCCGTTTCGAGGTTGAGGGATGGTGGTGGTGCCCTCATCTTTTCTTCCCGAAGCGTTCGAAGCTCAGATGTCACGGCTTCCATTCTCTCCGTTAGAGGTTGTAAATATTCCTCTAAGTTGAGGAGAATGGGTTGTGGTGGTTCGGATGGTGGTGCCCGTTCAGCTTGCATCGTTTGAAGGATGCCCCTTATCTCCTCCACCTCGTGCCTCAAGCCTGGTTCAGACTGTGCCACAGGGGGGTTCGAGTCCCGTTTTTCAATTGCCTTTTTGTTAGATTCCAGGATCTGTTGCGTTTTTTCCTGATCTTTTGTGAGACCTCTTCGGAGCTCATCAAGTTGATTTTGGAGAGTGTCCATTCCCGCCTTAAGGCTCAAATGGTCTCTCCTCAGGGGTTCCGTGTCGTGTTCCCTTTCTTCTTTGATGATGGCTTCTGCGAGGGTCTTCATCCGCTTTTCGAGATCCTGGATGGCGTCCGCTGTTTCCTTTATGAGCCGATGGGGCTCCTGGGTCTCGTACCCCTGCCAGCTGCGTATCGCTTGCGCCTCCTTAAGCGACGCACTAATGTCCGCCCTGGCCTTCGACAACTCGGACGTTAAGTTTGTGGTGATTTCACCTATTTTTTTGTTGTGGGCTCTCTCCACCCGCACGAGCTCCGTTGCGTGCCTAGTTCTCTCCCTCTCCAGACTGGTGATATGTCTGGACCTAGAGTCCGATAACGAAAGGACTATTTCGTATAGAGTCTGCAGGCTTTCCAGTGCGATGACTTTGCACTCCCTCTTCATGTTGCCTGCAGACTCCAAAGCGTCCTTCCCTTTCAGCAGCGTCTCATTGGCCAGCTTTGTGGCCATATCCATCTCGACACCCATACGCCTGCCCGATTGGTCGACAAGCATGCTCTGTCTTGTCTTGGGCGCTGACATAGGGGTGCCGAGCTCGAGACACGACGCCACTGAGTCGTCGTCAGACTCTATGGGTTTTGGTGGAGATATCCCGCACTGTTCCCATTCAATTATTTTTTCCGTTATGGAGTCCGCCACTGATCTGCTCTCCTGTGTAGCGGAGGATGTTGCCAGGTTCTCTGTTGGCTCCAGTGGTGTTTTTGTTGGTGACGCCCTCTTCTTCCTCGCAGGTACCTTTGGGCTTGTTTCCACTGGCTGTGCTCCTACCGATGATGCTTTTTTCGCCGCGGGTACTGATGGCCGCGTCAACCGCTCAGATTTGAGAGACCGAGCAGCCACCGTTTCTTTTTTTAATACCTTCTCGCGCAGCGACCGTTGTTTTAGAAGGGCTACTTGAGGAGCCAAGTCTGAAGTTGGGGCGGATCCAGTTACGGGTTTTATTGACATATTGTGGTTTTTAAATACTAATTATTATTTCTAAGTTAAATACTAATTAAATACTAATTATATATTAGTTGTAAAAATTAGAGGTAAAAGGTGTATAGCCTCGCGTGACTGTAATTTTACCGGCAATCGCACCCTTCTAACCGAAACACAGCAACGCTGTTTGGCGGAAGAAATAGGTGTGATGGTAGTACTTCCCCGGGCGAGCCCTTTTCAGGTAGCTCTACTACCCTTGTTACTAGTCGATTTTCCTATGATCGTACAGGAATATTAGAGATGTCGTTACTATACACCTATTACTTTTGAACTATTAATTTTAATTGTTTCCTTACTGAGTAACGCCTCTCTCCGCGCCAGGACCTCCAGAGGGGGTTCTGCGTGATGGGTGTTTTCTTGACGTCTTTGAGAAGGATGGTACTGTGTTGGATTTGTTTTCTTCTTGTGTGATGTGGTAAAGGATCTTCTCCCGATTTCGATGATACCAAACACCAGAGGTCTATCTCTTCTCGTTGCTGAGATAGGCTCCGGGGAAGGTGGTAACCTCAAGGGGGGAGGGGGATTTTGGGGATTCCCTCAGGGCCAGATTGTAGGGCTTCTAATGCCGATTGTGGGGATACCAAACAGTGTGGGTCTATCTGCTCTGGTTCCCGAGATATGACGAGAGGGGGTAAATGAGGGAAAAAATTGGGGGGGGGGGGGGGGGTTTCCGGGAGAATGTGTTTAAGGGGGTTGGTTTTTTTTTTTTTTTTTTTTTTTTTTTTTTTTTTTTTTTTTTTTTTTTTTTAAGTAGAGGGGTTGGGGGGGGGGAAGGTTTAGAGGGGGTTGGGGTAGGGGATTTAACGAGAGGGGGTAAATGAGGAAAATTGGGGAGGGGTGGGGAGGAGGGGAAGAAGGTTTCGTAAGAAAAAGTTTGGGGGGGAGGGGGGGTTGAAAGGGGTTGGGGGGGTTGGGTTGGGGGTGGGGGCAAGTGGAGGGGCTCTTATACCCGGTCAAGCGTGACTCGGGGGTAAAGTAAATTTAAGGGGTGGGGGGGGGAGGGGAAATTGTGTAAGGGGGTTGGGGTGGGTGAATTTGGAATATGCCTGGTCTTCCCGTTATGAGGAGTCCAAACACGGATGTTCTAGGATTAGGGGTTCAAGAGTTACCTCGAGGTTTACCTGATGGTCCGACGAAGGTGTTCCGCTGTTGATGTTTTCACTGGGGCGTAGTCCTAGGCCGGCTTCAGAGTCTTCAACTCGGTTGTCGGACGTCAGGCCTCGTGTTGCTTCGTCGAAAGTAGGTTACACGTGTGTCGAACCACGCGGTTTGTGAGGTTATTTCTTAATAATTGGGTACCTTATATCTCCGTTGATTGTGAAGGGATTTTCAAAATTTAAATTTTGTTAAACAGACCTTTAAAAGTTCTTGCTGGTGGTTGTTCGTTTGTTACAGATTTCACTTTTCTTCTCGTTGATATAATGCTCCAAAGTCCAGGCTTTCCTGCTCCTGAACCCCTTTGTGTAGGATGTTAAAAACAATAATCCTTATGAGACAGACACTTCTTTCTCTGACCGTAACACTTTTATGCGCGTAGCTCAAAATTTTCCAATTATTTGGAATTTTTTCCACGGAGCTGTTGATGCGACTTGCGATATTAGGCTGTTACTGGTTAGGTTAGGTTAGGTTAGGTTAGGTTAGGTTAGGTTAGGTTAGGTTAGGTTAGGTTAGGTTAGGTTAGGTTAGGTTAGGTTAGGTTAGGTTAGGTTAGGTTAGGTTAGGTTAGGTTAGGTTAGGTTAGGTTAGGTTAGGTTAGGTTAGGTTAGGTTAGGTTAGGTTAGGTTAGGTTAGGTTAGGTTAGGTTAGGTTAGGTTAGGTTAGGTTAGGTTAGGTTAGGTTAGGTTAGGTTAGGTTAGGTTAGGTTAGGTTAGGTTAGGTTAGGTTAGGTTAGGTTAGGTTAGGTTAGGTTAGGTTAGGTTAGGTTAGGTTAGGTTAGGTTAGGTTAGGTTAGGTTAGGTTAGGTTAGGTTAGGTTAGGTTAGGTTAGGTTAGGTTAGGTTAGGTTAGGTTTTTTTTTTTTTTTTTTTTTTTTTTTTTTCCTGTCCGGACGCAGAGGTCCGGCCCGCGAGCTATCCTACATGATGGTTCTCCAATATGGGGGTCAGAGAGTTTTTCTTATACTATGGGATGTAATATTACTACAGTAATATTACCATAATTCAAGGATTTGTATGTATTTAGGGAGGATGGGTTAGGTACATTTTTATTTTAGCATTTTGTTTTACATGGGGTAACAACTTCTTATTTCAATATATATTTTACACAGTTTTTTAACAGAAGCTTATCTAAATATTTCTTAATTTTACTTAATTTAATATTACAATGTTTTCTTAGTTTTAAATTTAGGGTGAAGGATTCGGTACACGTTTTATTTTAGCATTTTGGTTTTCATAACTTATTAACTTCTTATTTATATACATATTTTTATACAGCTTTTAAATGGTGTATAACTTTACATTTTCGTTGTCATGGAGTGACAGCTTCCCACTTATTACTTTATACATTTTTATTGGAACTAATGGTGCTAATCTATACAAATACAATATTCGTAATTTTATCTTACATTTTACTTTCTTATAATCTATTGGTTTACATGTAAATGGGCACTTGTCATATATTTTACATATATTATAGTGGATCCTATTTAGTGCTTACTTGTTTTTATTGACTACCTTACTTACTACAAAATTACAATATTTAATAAACCTATCTCTTATATATTTATCTTCCATTATCCCGTTTATATTTTGTCTTTCGATATCTATTCCTATTTCAAATTCAACGTCAAATTTATACCGTGCATAAATGGGACAGTCCGTAATAACATGAAGAGCGCTCTCTTCCACCTGTGGATCACAGTCACACGCCGGGCTCTCCTTGCACTTGAAGCGATGCAAGTACGAGGAGAACCCGCCGTGTCCTGTCATGAGCTGGACAGTTCTTGGGGCCAACTTCAAGTTTCTAAGAACTGAGTACGCGCGAACAGCATCCGGAAAGAACACTTTAGTTGTTGACGCGGTTTCACCAGTTTTGTAGCGCCGGTTCCATTCGTCCAGCGACTCCAGGCGGATTTGTCGCTTGGCAAATGAAACCGGACACTTGTCGTACTGCGGCTTTGTTTTCCGGTGTAGCGCTGCGTCCTTCGCTAGTTCATCCGCTCTTTCGTTTCCCTCCAACCCTGCGTGTGCCTTAATCCAAAATAACCTCAGTATTTTGCCTTTATCGTTGATCTTTTTGATATTGGCTTTGGTCTCCACGGCTAGGGGATGGAGGGAAGTGCTGTCCACCACGGTCTCCAGGGCAGACCTGGAGTCACAGTAAACATTGCAGAAAGGCTCTCTGGACTTTAGCGCATACTTCGTCGCTTCAGATAGGGCCAGTAGTTCCGCCTGGTACACGGTGCAGCACTGTTCCAGCAATAGCTTACGGGTACTTGTCTCCGTCGCGTCCTTCCATACGGAGAACGCGGCGCCGACTTTCCCCTCTATTTTACTGCCGTCTGTATATATATTTAGGCCTTCGTTAATGTGTTGTTCCAGTGCCGCCCCGTCCACCACACATTTGAACTCTAGTTGCGCCTGCTCCGCAGGATGCAGCATATTCGCGTATCCAACTCTTCTCTCCATCTCTCGGTCTCCTATTAGTCGCTGGGTATGGCCTTTCTTTATTTCATAAAGCAAGGCTGCTTCCCGGGCTCTTATGTCCAGAGGAAGCAGCCCAGCGAGCAATAGTGCCGAGTTTAAAGAGACGGTTCTGTACGCTTTAACCATCTTTTGTGCAAAGCCCCGCTGCACTGCGTTAAACTGTTTCTGTGTTCTCAGTTTATTAGTGGTCGTCGCCCACGCACTCGCCGCGTAAAGGATGGTTGGCTCAACCACTGCAGTATAGATGGTCCTTACTATCTCAGGCTGCAATCCCCAATTTACCTTGGCAGCTCTCGACAGTTGTTTGTAGAAGTTGAGCGCTTTGCGGCAGACGCTTGCCACATGCGGATTGAAAGTCAACTTGTCATCGATGGTTAGGCCTAAAATTTTTATTTCTTTAGACATCGGAATGCCAACACCTCCCATTTCCAGATGTGGGGTTTCATACTTAAGCTTACGTGTTAAAATCATGGCCATGGTTTTTTGTGGCGCAAATTTCAGTTTATTTCTGAAACCCCACATCCGTACGTAATCAAGGGCGGCATTGGCACTCCGCTGCGCCTCCTGTGCTGTCTCTCCATCGAAGACCAAGACCACATCATCTGCAAACGCCTGCGCATAGTCCCCCCTTCTGTCGAGTCCTGTCAGGAGCGGGTCCAGCAAAAGATTCCATAGTAATGGACCTCCTATGGAGCCTTGGACGCATCCTTTGCTGGTTCCTTTTGAAAACTCTTTGCCAGCATACCTTACGTTTACTCGTCTGTCTCTCAAATAACTCCCGATTAGACTTCTGAGATTTGCTGGAACCTTTTCCTCTGCCAAACGGACCATAATAGCGGGCCACCAGGCGCTGTCGAAGGCTCCCTCTATATCCAATGACACAAGTATGACCAGTTTTTTCCGATCCAGTTTAGTCCGGATGTTCTGTATGAGGATATAGAGGGAGTCTTCGGTGCTTCTCTGGGGCATGAATCCGTATTGACGAGTACTAATCTTTGGCAGCAGACAGAACTTGAGTCGGGCAACCAGCATCTTTTCAAGGATTTTTCCCAACACAGGCAGCAGACCTATGGGCCTATATGACTTGGAGACAGTGTATGTATCCTTCCCCGGTTTACGCAATACCACGACTGTTGCCTCCTTCCACAGTTTAGGGAAGTATTGTTTATTAAGACACTGATTTAATAGTCCCAAGAACACCCCGGGGCTAGTTTTTATGGCGCAGGTGCAGATATCTGCCGTGAATCCATCGGCACCAGGAGCTTTTTTAGGGTTGAAGGACCTTAACGCCACGTCGAGCTCAGTCTGCGTGAACGGTGGGTCGCAGAGTTCACTTTGTTCCTCATCGTTCACTCTTTCTGCTAACTCTCGTGTCTGACGGTGCTCCTCGCTATCGGTCTCCGTCAGGTCCTCTGGATAGAATGTTTCCGCCAGCAGCCTAACGGAGCCGACAGCATCTAGGACTTTACCCGCCTTCTCTAGTAGCAGGTCCTCTTCCCTACTCCTAGTTCTTCCGATGACCCTATAGATTCCATCCCAGACGCTTTCCCGGTCCTGCTTTGCACAAAACTCCTTCCAACTCTCAACCTGGGCCTTCTTGGTCTCTAACTCGTATTCATTTTTCTTTTTCAGGTACTCCTGAACGACCTTCTCCCTCCGGATCGGCGCGGCCCATCGGATCCTGCGTCTCCTGGTGGTGACTTCCCGCTTCATTTCAGCAAGTTTTTTGGACCACCACGGCATGGTTAGTATCTCTTTATTCTTTTTTCCTGGTATTGATTGGGTGCATGCTTTTGTGATAGCTTTTGTGTAGTTTTTTATGGCTTCCTCTATTTGATGTGTAGTTTGCATGTTTTTGATCTCTTCTATTGTTAATTTATACTCTGCTTCCAATTGGGTCAGTTTCTCACGAAACTGACTCCAATTAGCCTTCCTTGTATTGTATTTTCTGGTTGTCCTTTCTATTGTTGTGCCTTTTGATTTTTGCAGTAGTATATTGAAAGTTATGCCATTGTGGTCCGAACTCGTGAAGTTTTCTACCACAGTCCAGTCCACCACCAGGTCCAGCATGTCCGCCGTGCAGGCCGTGACATCCACGTGACTGAAATACCGCTTTCCTCCCCGAATGGTGTCGAAGGTCGGAGTTTGCCCTATGTTAAGAATTTGAAGACCCAGGTCATCAAGAGCTCCCCCCATGTCATCGCCTCGGCTATCTATTTCCGTGCTGCCCCACCATGTGCTCTTAGCGTTGGCGTCCCCTCCCATAACCAGCCTTCTGAGTCCCAAACTATGAGCAATCGCAGTTAGTTGGTCCAAGTAGGGTCCCATGGGTTGGTTTGGTTCCAGGTAATAGGACACCAGCGTGATCTTGGTTAGGTTAGGTTAGGTTAGGTTAGGTTAGGTTAGGTTAGGTTAGGTTAGGTTAGGTTAGGTTAGGTTAGGTTTTTTTTTTTTTTTTTTTTTTTTTTTTTTTTTTTTCCTGTCCGGGCGCAGAGGCCCGGCCCGCGAGCTAATGTTTCCCCTGATGTTTGTTCAGAGCCTTTATTTTCTTAATTCTGATTTTACAAATTTTATTCTTATATTCTAGGGTATCAAAAACTGTTTATTTATTATATAGTCGTTTCCAGTAATATCATCCAGACTTAACATTATATCTTATATCTACTGTCTTTTTTATTTTTATTTATTTCTTACATTTATGTTTTACTTATATATACTTATTATATATTTAACATATTTTGCTTATCCTTTCCTTATTTATATTCGTGGGTACTATTCTAAGATAACAATATATTTTACTAATTACATTCTCTACGGGACTTACTAACTATTAGCTTACACAGATATGAACTTAACAATGTATTGTATATATATATATATATATAGATTAGCTTTATTTACCTTTTCTTATTTGATAATGTTCTTATATATGCTTATTATATATAAAACAACATACTTATCTACCTATTCTTATTTCTACAGATTACTTTATTACATATACTAATACAAAAATCTATGAATATACATCTACTTTCTTTGTTCCTAATTATAACATGTAAATTTTCTTTGATTAGGGTAGTGTCAAGTTTTTGCTCAAGTTCATACCTCGCTAGGCCATACATAGGACATTCTAACAGGACGTGTTGAACCGTCTCTTCTTTATCCGGGTCACATGGGCACGATGGGCTCCCCTTACACTTGAACCGGTACAAGTATTCTGAGAACCCACCGTGCCCCGTTAACACCTGGGTCAGCAGATTAGATATTAGCATCTTTCTGACTATTTGGTGGGCCTCTATTGCGTCAGGAAAAAACATCTTGGTGACGGCCGCTTTGTCTTCCGATTTGTATCTCCGGTTCCATACGACAAGCGAATCCTTACGGATTTGTCGCTTGACGTATGAGATCGGACACGCATCGTAATCGGGCTTCCGCTTTAGATTGAGTGCAGCATTCTTGGCTAACTCGTCGGCTCTTTCGTTTCCGTCCATCCCAGCGTGTGCTTTAATCCAAAATAGTGATACAATTTTATTTTGGAGTCGAATCTTTTCAATATTCCGTCTTATTTCTGTCGCTAGGGGATGAACGGAGCCGTGATTAGTCACTGTCTCCAGAGCCGCACGCGAGTCGCTGTATATGCCGTAACTGGCTTCGTGGCGCTTTAAGATCTCCCGTGTGGCTCGACATATGGCGTATAGTTCCGCCTGATAGACTGTGCAGTGGGATGGCAGCTTAAGTTTGAGGGATTTGATCTCCGCCGCGCTATTCCATAAGGATAGCGCCGCGCCGACCTTGTCCTCAATCCTGCTACCATCCGTGAAAATACGGACTGCCTGCTGGTTGTGATGTTCCACATCCTGTTGGTCTATCAGGTTTGTGAACTCCAAGCTCACATGCCTTGCCGGGTGCGAATTCGAACTAAACGCCACTCTAGACTCTACCTCCCTGTCCCCCAGGAACGGCTTGGGAACTCCACGTCTGGTTTCGTAAAGGGCTGCCGCCTCACGGATCCTGATGTCCAGCGGCAGAATCCCAGCCAGTAATAGAGCCGAATTTAGGGAGACAGTTCGGTAGGCCTTTGTAAGCTTCTGAGCAAAAACCCTTTGGACAGCGTTAAGTTGCTTTTTCACCTTGTGTTTTTCCGTCACACCTGCCCAGGCGCTGGCTGCATACATCATGACTGGCTCCACTGTTGCCCTATAGATGATTCGGATCACCTCCGGGTGCAGACCCCAGCTGACCCTGGCGGCTCTCGACAATTGCTTATAAAAGTTCAACGCTTTGATGCAGGTGTTCGCAACGTGTTTGTTGAACGTAAGCTTATTGTCGATTGTGAGTCCCAGGATCTTGACGTCTTCTGACATGCCAATGTCGACCCCCCCCATGCTCAGTCGTGGTGTATCGAATTTAAGTTTACGCGTGATGGTCATCGCACAAGTTTTGTGTGGCGCGAATTTGAGCTTGTTTTCGATACCCCACCCCTGAACATAGGCGAGGGCGGCATTGGCGCGCCTCTGCACCTCCAGTGCCGTATCTCCATCAAACAGCAGAACCACGTCGTCCGCGAAAGCCTGCACGTAGTCGCCCCGTTGCTGCAATCCCTTAAGAAGAGGGTCAAGAAGGAGGTTCCAAAGCATTGGACCGCCAATGGAACCTTGGACGCAACCCTTGTCTGTACGTTTTGTGTGTTCGAAAGCGGCGTATCTGACTCTGACGGTTCTATCCTCCAGGTAGCTGTCTATGATCCTTCTTAAGTTTACTGGGCACCCCGCTTCCGCCAGTCTCACCCTGATGGCCGGCCACCACGCGCTATCGAAGGCTCCCTCTATGTCCAATGATACCATGACTATCAGCTTCTTTTGGTCAAGTTTGTTGTGTATGCGTTGCATCAGATCATAGAGGGAGTCCTCGGTACTTTTTTGCGGCATGAACCCATATTGACAGGTGCTCATTTTTGGCACCAGGTGCCACTTGAGCCGTCCTATCACCATCTTCTCGACCACTTTACCTAAGACTGGTAGCAGTCCTATGGGCCTGTACGACTTCGGATTTGTGTAGTCTTCTTTACCTGGCTTCCTTAGGACTACCACCGTAGCTTCTTTCCACGTTGTGGGAAAATGGCCGAGGAGCAGGCACTTGTTTGCGAGCGCTAGAAACAGTTCAGGATCATAGACTATAGCCTTACCGCAAATGTCTGCGGTCAAACCATCCGCCCCGGGAGCCTTCTTTGGGTTGAAAGTTTTCACCGTGAATTTCAGCTCATCCATAGTAAACGGAGGGTCATGTTGTTCATCATGCGTCCAACCGTTTACTTTTTCCGCTGCCTCTCTAATTCGACTGTGAACTGCAGTTTCGTCCCACTTCAGGTCTTCGGGGTAGAAAGTTTCCGCTAGGAGCTTTGCGGATTCCTCACCGTCCAGAGCCTTTCCGCCTTTCACCAAAGGCAGGTCCTCCTGTCGTTTTTTGGTCCTACCAATGACCCTGTAGATCCCGTCCCATACTCCCTCCCTATCTTGTTTTTCACAGAAACCCTTCCAGCTGGCTATCTGTGCCTTCTTGGCTTCGTTCTCATATTTCTCTTTTGCTTGCAGGTACTCGTCGACGACCTTCGCTCTTCGGGTTGCCGCTGCCCATCTGATTCTGCGCCTCCTGGTGACGACTTCCCTCTTCAGATCTGCCAGCTCTTTGGACCACCACGGTAAGGTAAGTTTTTCGTTTGTTTTCTTTTTTGGAATAGTCAATGTGCATGTATTTATTATTATATTTGTGTATTTATCTATTGTTTGTTCTAGTACTACTTTATTGTCAATATTATTTATTTCCTTTATATTTATTTTATTTTCTTTTAATAATTGAGCCAGTTTCTCATGAAACTGGCTCCAATTAGCCTTTTTAGTATTATATATTCTAGTTGTTCTTTTTATATTTATACCTTTTATTTTTGCTAATCTGATTTTAAAACTTATACCGTTGTGGTCCGAACTAGTCAAATCGTCTTCCACTCTCCAGTCGTCCACCAGGTCGAGCACATCCTCAGAGCAGGCAGTTACATCCACGTGGCTAGAGTACTCTTTGTTGCCCCTTATGGTGTAAAAAGTCGGAGTGTCGCCTTCGTTGAGTACCTGCAAGCTCATTTCCTCTAATGCTCCAGCCATTTCCATCCCTCTTTTATCCACTTTTCTGCTCCCCCACCATGTGCTCTTTGCGTTGGTATCGCCTCCCATTATAGTTTTCCTAGGTCCAAGCTCTTCCTTTATCTTTTTGAGCTGCTCCAGATATGGCTCTATGGGCTGGTCTGGCTCGAAGTAAAAAGAGACAACAACGATCTCCCAGGCGCTGGTTCGGATCCTCACCACAACGATGTTGTTAGTGGTGAGTTTCGGGTATTGCACAACGTCAATGTCGCTGTCAAAGACGGCTACTGCCGCTTTGACGTTCCCTTCTCCTTGTTCAGTGCTCTGGTAGATCCTTGCTCCTCTGTAGCTCTTCATACTTCTAGCCCCACCCACATACGGTTCCTGGAGCAGCGCAAAAGCCACATTCCTTTCGCTAGCCTTCATCATGAGCTCGTGTGTGGCCAACTCTTTCCTCTGTAGGTTCGCTTGGACTACTAGGTAGGACCTTCTATTGGTTTGGGTGCTATTGTGAATTTCCACCGTGGTGCCCTCAGCAATACGCTATCGTGGCTCGGGCTAGTGCGTCCCACTTGCGCCGCACTTCACACTCCTGGCTAAATGCACTATGGTCAGTGAAGACCATTTTTGCGTGCGTGCAGTTGCAGCAAGTCGGAGTCCCACCAGCCCGCCAGTCGGCGCACTCGGATCGCAGGTGTGGTCCCCCGCAGTGGCTGCACTTTTCCACTGTCTGCTTGCAAAACCGCCTGCCATGCCCGTATGCTAAGCAGAGCGAGCACTGCACTAGGGGGGACTGGTCCACTACTCTGACCTTTTGCAGGTCTATGTGGACAGCTCCTGCTTCTATAGATCGGGCCCATATCTTGGGAGACACCCTAACTACAATGTGAGACGTCTGGGGGTTTCGGGTCTTCTTTCGGTACCGGACTTCCATCCTGTCCTCGTGTTTCTCCAGGTTAGGTTAGGTTAGGTTAGGTTAGGTTAGGTTAGGTTAGGTTAGGTTAGGTTAGGTTAGGTTAGGTTAGGTTAGGTTAGGTTAGGTTAGGTTAGGTTAGGTTAGGTTAGGTTAGGTTAGGTTAGGTTAGGTTAGGTTAGGTTAGGTTAGGTTAGGTTAGGTTAGGTTAGGTTAGGTTAGGTTAGGTTAGGTTAGGTTAGGTTAGGTTAGGTTAGGTTAGGTTAGGTTAGGTTAGGTTAGGTTAGGTTAGGTTAGGTTAGGTTAGGTTAGGTTAGGTTAGGTTAGGTTAGGTTAGGTTAGGTTAGGTTAGGTTAGGTTAGGTTAGGTTAGGTTAGGTTAGGTTAGGTTAGGTTAGGTTAGGTTAGGTTAGGTTAGGTTAGGTTAGGTTAGGTTAGGTTAGGTTAGGTTAGGTTAGGTTAGGTTAGGTTAGGTTAGGTTAGGTTAGGTTAGGTTAGGTTAGGTTAGGTTAGGTTAGGTTAGGTTAGGTTAGGTTAGGTTAGGTTAGGTTAGGTTTTTTTTTTTTTTTTTTTTTTTTTTTTTTTTTTTTCCTGTCCGGACGCTGAGGTCCGGCCCGCGAGCTAGCCTACTTCTAACCCTCCGACTTGAGGTCAGAGTCCTTGTTAACTGACAACTCTTTCATTCTTTCTTATCTTTTATTCAATCTTTCATCCTTCATACTGTATCTTTCTTTCATTCATCCTTCTTTTACTCTTTCATTGGTGGGTTGCCAATGATTAACTATGTGGTATTATATCTATTTCTTTATTTCATATGTTTAAGGATGGGATGGATAGGGTTCATTTTTTATTTTATATAGCCTCCCAAATTGGGTTACAATTTATTCTAATTCTATTTCTAAAAGGTTTATACAAGAATATTACTTAATTAAGTTATTACTATTTTAATCCTACATATTTTATTACATTTTAATTACAGTTTCCCATATAGTTGAACATATCTATATTTTTTTTTTTAATCTAACTTATTTGTATGCAACTTATATATATATTATAATATATATAATTCATAACTTATCTAACTATTTATTTCTTAATATTACTTTTTTAACAATTTTTGTACAGAAATCAAGGAAAATTGATCGTGCTTTTTTATTTTCGATGATATTACTTGCATTTTGGGCTGTTATATCGCATTCTAGTAGGTTCTCAGCTTCGTGTCTGGCGTAACCGTATACAGGGCATTCGAAAATTACGTGCGTACTCGTTTCTTCCCTACCTGGTTCACAGATGCACGATGGGTTCTCTTTACACTTAAACCGGGTTAAGTATTCCGAGAACCCACCGTGCCCCGTGAATATTTGGGTCGTCACTCCGGTTGGTTCCAGCTTTCTTACAATTTTATGGGCCTTTATAGCGTCTGGGAAAAACAACTTGGTGACCGCGCCTTTTTCCTCCGATTTGTACCTCCGGTTCCATTCGCCAAGCGAATCCTCGCGGATTTGTCGCTTTACGTATGAAACCGGACATGCATCGTATTCTGGCTTGGTTTTCCCCTTGAGTGCTGCCTCTTTTGCCAGTTTATCGGCTCTCTCGTTTCCACTCATCCCTGCATGTGCTTTGATCCAAAACAAAGAAATTTCTTTGTTTTGGAGTGCGATAGTGGCCAGATTTTTCCGGGTTTCTATCGCCAGTGGATGGGTGGAGCCGTTGTTTGTCAACGTTTCGAGAGCCGATCGTGAGTCACTGTAGATGCCGTAGCTTATTTCAGGACGCTTGACTACCTCCCGCGTGGCTCTACATATGGCGTACAGTTCCGCCTGGTAGACCGTGCAGTACGATGGCAGCTTAAGTTTAAGGTTCTTTGTCTCCGCTTCGCTATTCCAGAAGGACAGCGCTGCGCCGACCTTCCCCTCAATCTTGCTGCCATCTGTGAATATCCGGACTGCCTGGACGTTGTGTTGTGCAACGTCTTGCTGGTCTATCAGGCTTACGAACTCCACGCACATATGCTTTGCCGGATGCGGAGTCAGCTTATACGCTACTCTACGCTCTACCTCCCTGTCTCCCAACATCGGCTGCGGGACTCCGCGCTTGGCCTCATAAAGGGCTGCTGCCTCCTGGATCCTAAGATCCAGTGGCAGTATTCCGGCCAGTAATAGTGCCGAGTTAAGGGAGACAGTTCGATATGACTTGGTGAGCTTTTGGGCAAACACTCTTTGGACAGCATTTAGTTTTTTACGCACATTTTGTTTCTCAGTTGCTTTTACCCAGGCGCTGGCCGCATACATTATAACTGGTTCAACTGTAGCTGTGTATATTACACGAATCACCTCCGGGTGCAGTCCCCAACCAACCCTAGCGGCTCTCGATAGCTGCTTATATATATTTAAAGCTTTCCTACACACTTCTGCTGTATGGTTGTTAAATGTGAGCTTATTGTCTATCGTGATGCCTAGGATTTTTATGTCTTCAGACATGCCAATATCGACCCCGCCCATGCTCAGCTGTGGTGTATCGAATTTAGGTTTACGTGTTATAACCATCGCGCAGGTTTTGTGCGGTGCGAATTTGAGCTTGTTTTCGATACCCCACTCCCGGACATAGGCGAGAGCGGCATTGGCATGTCTCTGCACCTCCAGGGCCGTGTTTCCATCAAACAGCAGCACTACATCATCAGCGAACGCCTGAACATAATCGCCACGTCGTTCTAAACCTTTTAGGAGAGGATCAAGGAGAAGGTTCCAGAGTATGGGTCCGCCGATGGAGCCTTGGACACAGCCTTTGTTTGTGCTTTTAAGATGTTCGTAGCCGGCGTATCTCACTCTGACCGTTCTGTTTTCGAGGTAGCTGTCGATTGCTCTTCTCAGGTTTATGGGACATCCTGCTTCTGCAAGTCTTACTCTAATGGCTGGCCACCACGCGCTGTCGAAGGCTCCCTCTATGTCTAATGATACCATAACTATTAGCTTTTTCTGATCAAGTTTGGTACGAATGCGCTGCATCAGATCATAGAGGGAGTCTTCGGTACTCTTTTGTGGCATAAACCCATATTGTAGAGTGCTCATCTTTGGGACCAGGTGCCATTTTAATCGACCAACTACCATCTTCTCGAAGATCTTGCCCAGGACTGGTAGTAGCCCTATGGGCCTGTATGATTTTGGATTAGTGTAATCCTCCTTCCCAGGTTTCCTCAGGACTACCACCGTTGCTTCCTTCCACATCATGGGGAAGTGGCCGTGGGCTAAGCATCTGTTACACAGCGAGAGAAACAATTCCATGTCATGGTGTATTGCCTTATCGCATATGTCCGCGGTCAGACCGTCAATCCCCGGAGCCTTCTTTGGATTGAAACTTTTAGCAGCGATTTTGAGTTCTTCAATGGTAAACGGTGGGTCATGGTTCTCATCATGAACCCAGTCGTTTACCTTTTCAGACATTTCTCTTATTCGGCTGTGATTTGCGTTGTCATCTTCCTTCAGGTCCTTCGGGTAGAACGTCTCTGCTAAGAGTGCCGCAGACTCCCGGCCACCCAGTACTTTTCCCCCTTTCGTTAGAGGCAGGTCTTCCTGCCTTTTAGCTGTTCTGCCTATAACTCTGTAAATACCGTCCCACATGCTCTCTTTTTCTTGTTTTTCGCAGAATCCCTTCCAACTTTCGATTTGCGCTTTCTTTGCTTCATTCTCATATTCTCTTTTTACTTTCAGATAATCTTCGATCACCTTCTGCCTGCGGACCAGCGCTGCGCAGCGGATTCGACGCTTAAACGTGGTGGCTCTTCTCTTCAGCTTGGCGAGTTCTTCCGACCACCACGGCAAGGTAAGTATACTTTTTGTTTTCTTTTTAGGGATGCTATAGTTGCATGCTCCTACTATTGCTTTAGTGTAACCTTCTACTATTAATTCTAATTTTGCTTTATCTTTAATATTTTTTATTTCTTCTTTTACAATTTTGTTTAGCTCAAGCAATTGGGCAAGTTTACCATGAAACTTGCCCCAATCTGCTTTTTTACTGTTGAATATTCTGGTCGTTCTACTTATGTGTGTACCTTTCGCTTTGTTCAATCTAATCTTAAAACTCAATGCGTTGTGGTCGGAGCTCGTCATGCCTACCTCTACTCTCCAGTCTTCCACCAAATTCAGCATCCCCGCCGTGCAGGCCGTTATGTCGACAAAGCTGGTGTATTGTTTGTGACCTCTGATCGTGTCGAAAGTTGGAATGTCCCCCTCATTTAGTACTTGCAGCTCCATTTCTTCTAGAGTTCCGGCCATTTCTTCTCCTCTTTCATTGATTTTAAGGCTACCCCACCAGGAGTGTTTGGCGTTTGAGTCGCCTCCTATTAGGATTTTTGCGGCGTCAAGTTGCTTTTTGATCGTCTTTAGGCGTTCGAGGTATGGTTGTAGCGGTTCTGTTGGCTCGAAATAAAATGAGATCGCCACGATCTCCCAGGCACTCGTCCGGAGTTTTACAACAACGATGTTATTTGTTGTAAACTCCGGACATAGGATGGCGTCTATATCAGTATCAAAGACGACAATTGCTGCCTTAACAACACCATCCCTTTGACTCGTGCCTTGAAAGATCCTGGCGCTCCCATAATTTTTCATCCTGCCTATACCTCCGACGTACGGCTCCTGGAGGAGTGCAAAGGCCATCTTTTTATTTGCTGCCTCAAGCATAATCTCATTTGTTGCCAGAGCCATGCGTTGTAGGTTGGCTTGTGCGATGAGGTATTTTTTCGCGTCTGTTTGGGGACCATTTGAGCCCGGGACCACTTTAGCAATAGGCTATTGTGGCCCGGGCTAAAGCCTCCCACTTGCGGCGAATGGGGCATTCACCGCTGAAAGCGTTATGGTCTGTCCTGTCTAGTTTTGCGCGATTACAGTTTGTGCACGAGGGGGGGACGTTTGCGAGCCAATCTGCACACTCAGACTTCATGTGGGCTCCCCCGCAGTGGCAGCACTTCTCCGCTGTCTCTTTGCAGAACCGTCTTCCATGACCGTACCCCAAGCAGAGGGAGCATTGCACGAGCGGCGATTGATCGGCCACTCTCACTCGCTGGAGGTCTATTCGGACGGATCCTGCATCTACCAAACACTGCCAAATTCCGGGGGAGACCCTCATTACAATATGGTGTGTGTGGGGGTTTCTCGTGTTTTTCTTGTAGGCTATTTCCATCCTTTGGTCAGTTTGTTCTCTTAGGACTCCTTTATTTTGATTTCTTAGGGCGTCAAGGACCTCCACGTCGGTGTTATATTTTAAGACGTCTTTAAGGACCACCAGTGGGTCCTTGTTTTTCATCACCTCAACGTTGAGTTCCCTGGCACCCTCTATCTTTTCCTTCACTTTCTCTCTTTCTTTTTCCGTTTTACACCCAATTATTACTTTTCTATCTCTCGCTTTTCTTATTTTGTCCACTGTTATCCCACTTTCTCTTGCGTTGACTACTTTTCTTATTCTATCGAGGACTTTTTCTCCAGTCTCATTCTCGTCCACAGAAGTAACCACGACGGAGTGTAGCGCGGTCTGTTCCGGCCTCCGAGGGAACGCCGCCGCGACACTCGCGTACGACTGCTTGCGCTGTAGCTCTTCTTGCTTTTCTAAGCTTTCTTTTAGTTGTTCCATTTTCTGGTTATTTTCCTGGAGAAGCCTCGTATGTTCATCCAGTTTTCTGAGGAGTTCGGTATCCTCTTTTCTATTTTCTGGTTGTAGTCTCTCTGCCTCTGGTATTTTCTCTTCATTTATATTTTTCTTCCCGCTTGCCCCTTCCTTAACCAATTGATATAACCGATTTAAGGCGTTAGTGACCTCCTTTTTTATTTCGGTTTTGAGGTTACGAGCGCCGTTTATGCTTTCTGTGGCAAAATCTAGGCACGCCTTTGCCTCTGTCAGCCGATCTGTACATTTTACGCTTTTCTTATCAAAGGTTAAATTCCATGCCAGCGAGGGGCCCAGTGCCTCCGTTGACGCCCTTCGAGTCTCCACCCTTGGCTCGCCCTTCGAAAGAGCTGTCTTCGGC